>OX438872.1:10879765-12204530 GCA_949315895.1 Anania crocealis
GACCTCCTTCTGCGACATGACGTCGTCGCAGAAGGCGGCCACCGCCTCCCAAGCCTGCTCGCTGTGGACCATCTCCGACATGACGGTCGGCAGCGAGAGGACTCCTCCTCCTAAGGCCGCGGTTAGCACCGACCGCGGCCCCCTCAACGCGGGGCACTCCACCAGCGTGTGGTGCGCGGTGTCTTCCGCGCAACCACAGTGGTGGCATCCCTCGGTCGGCTCCTTCGCGGCGACCAAACACTCAATCTCCCAAAGCATCCGTGCCCCGAGAGAATCTGCGTCATCCGGAAGGAGACCAAGGGGCGTGAAGAACCCATAGGTATATGAACTAAAAAATATAGTATACGGGACTCGAACCCGCATCTCCTCGCAGGAGGTGAGGAGATGCGGGTTCGAGCCCCGCCTGAGGCATAATTTTTCAAGTTTGTATACTGATATTATAATTGCAATTTAATTGCTAAAATATCAAATAAAGTATTAAAAATATAGGTTAAGTTTTCACCCTAAAACATTTTTCGCAACGTAGTTTTCAATTTTTGCGGTCTAAGCCTGTGAAGGTATAAAGGAAAATCAATAACTTATGAATAGTACCTATTATAAATAAATATAAATATAAATATATTTTTTATATAAATATTTTAGGACATGCCTCACTGGGCCACACAGAGCCATCTAGTCCCAAATTAAGCTACTATTAAGTACCCTGTCGTATGGGGTACTAGACAACCGATAAACTTACATATATACTTTTTTTTTGTAAATATATACTTATAATATATAGAAAACACCCAGACCAGTACAAACAGACATGTTCATGCACACAAATATTTGTACTGTGCGGGGATCGAACCCGCAAACCCATGGCTCAGAAGCAGCATTTACTACCGCTGATCCAAACGGTCGTCAAACCTATTGTAATGAATGAATGAGATGTGCTTCGCGTAAAGAGTGTGTTGGGAGGAAACCATGTCCAAAATTTTAGATTTTCGGCGGTTATTTTCTAGGTCTTGACATTTTTGTACTGGGCTATAACAAAAGAAAAAATGTGTCATTTGTTATTTGTCTCGTAGATTGTTCTATTAAAATTTGGATGACAAATTAAATGTCTGTATAATAGATAAGAGGATATACAATTAAAATATCGTAACAGCAAAATAGTGTGCCAAACTATCAAGTCGCTCGAATTCAATTCGCTCGTAAATCTTGCTGTTCCCAGACATAGTGTTAAATTCCCATAGTTAAAATGTATCGTACGATCGTCTAATTACTCACAGAGCTGGTATAAATTTTTTATCTTTTAAGGCCCTGTACTTTTTTATTTTAATCAAATAAGGGACTTGCAATTTTGTAACACAGTGATACAATCTGATTTATCATAATTTGTGGATTACGTGTTGGATGTGTTACCATTTATACTGTATAAGTTAGTTATAAGCTAAACATGTAAGTATAACATTGTTTGTAATCGCTAAAATAAAAAAAATAAAAAAACATCATCACCAGTCTTAATCAGTCCACTAGTACTGTTACTCAATAAAGTACGTAATAATATCATGAACTAGCTGTTGCCCGCGACTTCGTCCGCGTCAATTTCTGTTAATATGATCGCGACTATTTTTGCAACATTTTTCACTGATGCTTCGCTCCTATTGGTCGCAGCGTGATGTTATATAGCCTAAAGCCTTCCTCGATACATTGACTATCCAACACAAAAAGAATTTTTCAGTTCGGACCAGTACTTCCAGAGATTAGCACGTTCAAACAAACAAACAAACAAACAAACAGACTCTGCAGCTTTATAATATTAGTATAGATAAG
The DNA here is from genome assembly GCA_949315895.1 of Anania crocealis. Lineage (NCBI taxonomy): Eukaryota > Metazoa > Arthropoda > Insecta > Lepidoptera > Crambidae > Anania > Anania crocealis. The sequence continues at coordinate 10,881,584 of OX438872.1, forward strand.
TAATAAGTATAATAAGTATATATAAGTACCTATAAGTGTAAGTATAGATTTTACACATGCATATCTGAAAATTAGCGGTTGGCGGTTGGCGATCGCAATTTGGCCAATCAAACGGTGGAGTGAGAAAAGACGCTGCTGCACATCTCCTTCTGGCAGTACTCCTTTAGTCGCCTACTAGCTCCTACGGCAACCATAGATCACATCACGGGCAGATAAGTGTGATGAGGAGGGCTTTAAAAAGGTCGAGAAAAAGAAAAGGAAGCCCTCGACTCGCAACCAGTGCGGCAACGCACCGACTGGACTGAACCACCAGCTTCGGCCCGCAGTTCCAGTGACGCTGCTATATGTGTCCCGGCTTCATTACTCTACAAAAGTCGAGGAGATTGTAGAGTACATCCGAGTGAAGACCAGATATACACTGAGGGTCGATCGGTTGGAGTGGTGAGGGTTCCGACTGAACAGCTGTTGACCTTCATGCAGGCAGAATTTTGGCGTAAACGGTTACCTGACACCAAGTTGCGAAACACAACGCCGTCAAAATAGTGTGTAGTGATATAATTTATGTGTTATTTTGTATGTATGTTAGTCTGTAAGGTATTTATTTTATGGGCCCGTATTTCATAATCTGTTGCCTGAATTAACTAAATAAATAAATAAAAATAAAATAGATGGAGAGGGTGGTGCTATTACGTGCCGGCACGACACGACACAATCTGATTCGGTCGGAATTAATCCTAGTTTTCAATTACACTTGTATCTGAAACTCCCGACTTTTCCAGGAGCTTGAAGTTTGTAGCCAGGGTACACGAAAAGGTTTTTACTTACTTTACCTACGAAAACGTTAAATAAGCCAATATGGAAAATCATTATTCACCAATTGCCAGTAAAATTCCTGTTTAAAAAAAGTTAATAATACTTTACTTTTTAGGGTTCCGTACCCAAAGGGTTAAAAACGGGACCCTATTACTCGTACTAAGACTTCGCTGTCTGTCCGTCTGTCCGTCTGTCCGTCTGTCCGTCTGTCCGTCTGTCCGTCGCTCTGTCACCAGGCTGTATCTCAAGAGCCGCGATAGCTAGACAGTTGAAATTTTCACAAATTATGTATTTCTATTACCGCAATAACAACAAATACTAAAAATAAATATTTTGGGGGGGCTCCCATACAACAAACCCATTTTTTTGGCCTTTTTGGTACGGAACCCTTCGTGCGCGAGTCCGACTCGCACTTGGCCGGTTTTATTTTAAAATTCATGATAATATTATTACATGCTTTATTGAGTTATGTCGGTTTTGATCTATGTGAGCAAAAGTTAATTGAATAGATTTGATAGTTATGGTTCGTTAGAAATATAACCAAAACTAATTGATTTACCAAAACATGAACTGTGAATTGACGAAATATTTTTATTAGAGTACAATGGGTTTGTGGGGCTGGTATAAGTTACAATAATTTCCACCGCTTCTCTTCCTATGGGTGTCGTAGGAGGCAAGGAGACTGCCAGAAGAAGATCGCCAGCCGCGTCTTCTCTTCACTGTTGGCCGAACTAGGAACGACAACCTGCAGCCTAGGCTATGCATAGTATGCATAATTCCTAACTCCGCAACACAGTGACCATCATACCAATGTTTTGGTATATGAAAGAGAGACGAATCCGCATATGGGCATCACTTTGTGTAGAAGACACACAGTAGAACCTCTGTAGTGCTTGAAGGGAGATATTCAAATAATAAATAAATATAAATAAATATTTTTCAGACATGCCACACTGGGCCACACAGAGCTATCTAGTCCCAAATTAAGCTACTAGTAAGTAGTTTGTCGTATGGGGTACTAGACAACCGATAGACTTACTTATATTTTTTTTTAGTAAATATATACTTATAATGTTATAATACATAGAAACCACCAGTATAAACAGACATGTTCATGCACACAAATATTTGTACTGTGCGGGGATCGAACTCGCGACCCAAGGCTCAGAAGCAGCGTTTACTACCACTGATCCAAATGGTCGTCGTCCAATAAAATAGCAGACATTAAGTTTATGCAAATGAATTCTAATTTAGCATTTTTTTAAAAAGAATTATTGTTGAAATCAAATCAACATGTTTTATCATGAATTTGTTTCTGGACTTCAATCTACAGGGTGTTAGGTAATTGGCATAACAAGCTAACACTAGTCTATGTTACTAATGTAAGCATATAAATAGATAGCATAGTGAAGTCAGAAATTTTATATCGTTATTTTTTATTTTTATACAATTTTTTTTTATTCCGATTTGTATGAATATTCTGACTTTATTATTTATTTGCATATGTTATCATAGCCTGGTTCCGGCTTGTTATACCATTTACCTAACACCCTGTATATTAGGCATCTAAAACTTAGATATGACGTGTGATTAATAGTTTGAAAAAATCGAATCCGGCCATAGACTTGTGTTATTAAAAGAATTTTGTAAAATACCTTAAAACTGTTGGTCACGATTTAATTTTTTGCTGTGATATTATTAGCATGATCAGAAAAATACGACCACAGTAAAATTTGTTTCAGTAACTTCACTCACCGCGATTTATTTAGGAGACTTTGTTGTACTTTGGAGACATAGCATTTTATACCAGTCAATCAATGAGCTAAACCGAAAAAAGTGAAAGAAAAAAAGAAGGAAAGAAACATTTGTCGAGGACCCAGAGTGCTAGGCCGATAAAAGTGTACAAAAATAGGTAGCAAAATAAAAACAATAGGATTAAGGTAAAAAAGAAAAGCACACACACTAATAAAGTAACACAAATAAATAGGACAGGCCTACGAGTTTCAAGGTCCCGGCAGAAAGGCATCCCCCTCAGCATAATGTGTTGTGCGAGGACACACAATGCTGGTCTTCCGATGATGTGTTGTAATGATTGCCCATCGAAACATAGCAGATTGTATAAATGCTAATGTTTTGTTAATTTGCCAGTGATTATTACAGTTTTTTTCTTCGCATTATAAACGACTATTCTTCAAGGACAGTCGTATAACAGAATTGTCTAAACTGCCTATTTCAGGTCTGTATGTGACTTATTTTTACAATTTCAAGTAGACTGTTCGAGGTGTATTGGTGCGGTGGTCCGCCTACTACGCAAAGGTCTGAGAAAAGTCAGAATTAGTCTAGTCTAGTCGGTCTAGTCAGCAGGAAGCATCTTAGGGGACTACTAGAGCTATGTGCTGCCCCCTATTGATTTAATTTTATTACTTCTAAATAAAATCAATTGTCAAAAAACTAGAACTGTATCATTTTAACAAATTAACTCTAGTATTTATTGAATTATAGTAAACTTTTTATTTAGTTGTTTATAAAGTCAAATTTGTCGCTAACGCCAAAAGCGGCCGCTTTTAGCAATAATGTACAATACGGAAGAATGCCAGAATGAAAAGCAGTTAACAGAAATTCAATAAATACTAGAGGTTATTTGCTAAAATGATACTATTCTAGGTTTTTGAAGTAGTATAAATAAGTCACGACAAAAGTACGTATCTAATAGGTGGCTTGGATATTCTGTCTGGCTTTGACAAGATTATCTTTGATATAAATAATGTCATACTATGAGAAGACCATTCGAAAGCAATACTTTTTGCAGTACTACGATTGCTCAAAACATATTATTAAAAAAGTTATTTGATGCTGGGCATATACCATATACCTTATTTATTATGAGTTTCCGATAATTCGACACTGTTGCAAGCGCCATAATCAGAGATCTGCGGGTAGCTGTTAAGAGCAGAAAAATCGATCTACCCTCCTCATTATCAAGATCATGGCGCTTGCAACAGTGCCGAAATATCGGAAACTTATAATAAATAAGGTACATGGTATAAACCCCGAATCAAATACTCAAGTGATAGTGACAATGAATGTTTAAGTCTGTATATTATTTAAAGCTGTTACAAGTACGTGCAAAGCTTAGACCTACTGTATCAATTTGTATTGCGGTATCATGTTGTAAAGTATTTATGCGTTACAGAAAAAAACGATACAATAGTGGATAATTAAATTGTTATGTCTTTTGTAAGTAATATCGTTACATAATCTTTGATGATCTGTGACTGAGGAAATGGAAGTTAACGGAAAAGAAATACTTTATATGGGATGATTTGATTTTGCATGCGATTGGAAATAAAAATTGGTTTTACTGGCTTGTGTCTTGAGTGTAGTGATGGGTTTTTGCCGGACAAATTAATTTGAATTCTTGTTAATGCCCCTACGGGGTTAAGTTAATGGTAGTTACCGAACATTACAATGTGATTTAATATCCCATAATTTTAATGTCTTAAGAACATGTCATTGAGCTTTTAAATACAATTACTTAATAACGTCTTAGTAACTTCAAAAATGTCTAATGTCTTTGCGACGTTTTTAGGGTTCCGTACCCAAAGGGTAAAAATGGGACCCTATTACTAAGACTTCGCTGTCTGTCCGTCTGTCCATCTGTACGTCTGTCCGTCTGTACGTCTGTCCGTCTGTCCGTCGCTCTGTCACCAGGCTGTATCTCAAGAGCCGCGATAGCTAGACACGTGAAATTTTCACAAATTATGTATTTCTGTTACCGCAATAACAACAAATACTAAAAACAAAATAAAATAAATGTTTAAGGGGGGCTCCCACACAAAAATCCCGTTTTTTTGGCCTTTTTGTTACGGATCCCTTCGTGCGCGAGTCCGACTCGCACTTGGCCGGTTTTATTTAACTCCTAATACTGACACTATTACAGACCACCGAACATCAAATGTAACTATAGCACAATGTGCGTTTTTATTTTCTAGAAAGTTTAATATTTGTCACTTCATCACGCCGAAACGGCTTAACGAGTCTGGATGAAATGCGACGAGGAGACAGATCATAAGCTGGAATAGCATATAAGCTACTCTTTATCCTAAAAAAAGTAAAGTTCCTGTGGATTGGTTCAAAATTGCATAAGACCGGAGTCGCGGAAAACAGCTAGCATTAGCATATATATAAGTATTTACCCAAGGATTATTAGTCTCTTGTAAGCAATAAGGAAATTTACTCACACTTGACACTTACGTGATCGTTAGATAAAGTATTTACATTTTTGCACAAAACTTGCACCGACTAAGAGCGTTAAATAAGACAGCCACTTTGAGTCGGTGTCAAACGAGAACTGATAAGTAATGATTAAATTAAAAAGCACTCTAAGGTTAAAGTTGTTTTTTTTTATGAAAGTCTATTATTCAAGTCAGAAGGTTTTGTTATTTTTACCTATACCGACACAAAGCTTTAGCATCTAAAAAAAATATAAGGCCCCTCTATATATTAAGGACTAAATATTAGTTGACACATTTGCAAATGCAATATAGGATAAATATAAAAGTTATTTAAGCAAATTATTGTTTTTTTTTTTCTTTTATTTTGGCACAAACAGTCATAAAGGTAAGTATACAGTACAATAATCTTAATTACGATACAGACAAAATAGTGCCGAAGATTACTAAAAATAGTGCCGAAGATTACCAATAATATTTGGTTTACTTCCACGTTAATGCACTCAAAGTCAAACATATCCTCCCTTTTATAGTCGGTTTAACTTCTGTAGCAGAAATTTGTAGTCATTGTATTCGAGTACAAATTTCATATTAATTGGATTCATATATCACAAAATAAATTATCATTCATCATCTTTTCTCACGCTCGACAATAATGAATAAACAAAACAAGTTAGCAATTATTTCTGATTTTTATTCACATTTTTATTAACAAAAAACTGTTTACACATATAAACTATGACTGGCCAATTTTTACAATAAAAAAATCGCAATTGTTCAAATGCGATAAGAATAAAAATTATAATTGCAAAATATGGTAACTTTTGTTAATACATCATTAATATTTGTTCAGTCTGCTATTTAGCATTAGTTAGCTATAATTATTACAAAAAACATTTATACTACAAAAACATCATAAGAACGTAGATCCATAATATTTTTAAGCTTTATAGAGAACTTTAACTTTACGCTTCGGGATAATTTCAGTAAGTATGATCGCGTTTTATTCCTGTTATACAATTAAATAGTATTAAATAGTTATATAACGCAAAGTTTAAACATAAAAAAAGAAACTTAAATAATATGACCTTGTGGAATGTGGCATTTGTACTTTAAATTCCTATAATCGAATACAAAATTATACAATCGATACATCCAATCAACTAATCAATGTCACACAAAACACGGATACAAAATTACTATCATCACTTCTTATTTAGAAATTTATTACACTAGAGATGGCTCACCATACACTCCGGCAAATAGGATTACATTCGAACTTCTTTCCATTATCAAAAACACGAATTCTTTATTTGCTTCAAATCTAACTCCAAGAATTCGATTCTCTAAACCCACAACCGTGGAAGATGCTGCTGTTGTTCCTTCTTCAGTCACCTCGAATTCGACATTTTGTACTGTTTTGGAAACATACAACGGGCTATCAGAAACCCCAGGCAGTTGAGCTTTCTTCGAATCAAATATAGACACAATACCGGAATACTGCAAAGGAGTTATCAGGTCCTGACGAGTAGACAACTTGAAGCGGGGGATGAAGCAGTCAACATCGGATCCACTGCCAGAATCCCTTAACTCTGATATCCAATCCATAGACTGAGTAGCTAAGTTGTTCAAAACCTTTTTTATCGAAACCCCATTAAAGGGTAACAGGATCATCATGGAGTACTGGCCATTTCTTCCATAAGTCATCTCCAGAACTTGCGCTTCGATTCGCTCTGGATACGCAATATTATGAGGTGCTTTTTGGTACATCATATTAACAGATCCAATGTTTTTGCCTTGAATATTATAGAAGGAGGTTTCTTTTGTCTGAGATGGGTCGAACTGGTACGTCCAGCTGGCTTTGAAATATAATGCGTCTACCAATATCATCCTCAAATCTTGTAATAGGTCTGGTGTTACTGCATTTGTAATTAATCCTTCCGTAGCAAGACACACGTACAGATTTATATCATCGGCTAGTTTAGTCGTGTTATTGGGGTCGACAGAATAAATGTCAGTACTGTAAGTAGTTGCTGCTTCGCAAAATTCAGGATGCACTTCCAAGGAGCAATCAGTAAACATAGCTGACTGTCCTTTCAATATGACATCTTCCTTGTTGCTTTTTAGATGATCTTTGACAGCTCTATGCATAGCTTGGGTTGTTCTCAAATCTCTTGGCAGTTTCAATCCTTTCATCAGTTCCAAGAAGGTTTCCCCAGCCGATCCTTCGGCTAGCAATGAGAATATACTCCATACCGATAGAGGCGATATAACTATGTTCTTCGTTCCAAAATTGTCTTGATACGCGTAAGTGTTTTCGAGTAACTGCAGTGCGAATTCATTTATAGGTGCGAAACTTATTTCTGCCGGCGCTGCGCGTACGCCGGCAAAGATCGCGCACAATACAACAGATACAACCTTCCACATTCTACGCGCAGATAGTACTAAGTGTAGCTCCGTCACACGCTGTAGCAAACCGATTCTATCAATTACAATGGGTTTTCTCACGTGTTCTGCCCACAATGACTATCGTTTAGGTTACCTAATGTTAATCACGATTCAATCCAAGGGTTTATATGGACTAGAGTTGCGTGCGAAACAATCGATTCGATTCAGTTGAGTGTCCCTAATTTGGCCAATAAATCGTTTAGGATCGAATTAGCTTTTGTTTATGCGATGCTAAATTATGGGTTTATAATTAGTGTCTGAAGTTTAATCTGTTGATTGACGGTAATATGACTGCGTTAGTAAAGTTTTAATGAATGTTTAAAATCAAAATTATGTTAAGGAAATTAATGTCAGTATAAAATTGTCTTTGTGAGTATGCTTTTAAGTCGTCAGGGATTTAATTATTAATTGATTATGAATAAAGGAGGAAGATTGCAAATGAAAAAAAATATCATTTTACTACAAGCAAACTTGATGTTTTACACCTACTCAAATCCTGAGTAGGTACTTATTTAATTAATATTTACAAATAAAATGATATTAAGAAAACTAATGCAAGCCTAAAATTGCCTTCGTGAGTATTTTAAGTCGATAAGTATTATTAACTGGTCGTGATAAATTACGAAAATAATATAATATGTATTAAAAAATAGTCACATTTTTTTAACTATATTACTGATGTGTAGCTTGAGATAAAATACCTATTTTAAATCTGTTTCAAACAAACAACTATTAATTGTCATACACAAAGACTGAGGAATATTACTCGTACTTACATGTCTTAATAAGTTTAATTTATGTTAAAAAGGTATAATAACGTTATTTTTAACTGACCTTTTGATCTGATAGTGACGTCAAATTGCTTTTATGATAAATGTCACAATTCTTAAGATCAAGAAACCGTTGGGAGTGTTGACATAGTGTTGGACCTTGTAATGTAAAGGCGTGTTCTCAAGGCATTTTCTCACAAGCAAAACTGTTGAATAAACACGAAATAATATTAATAATAATATTGGTTAGCGGCTGTTTTTATTCAATAAAAGATTATCTGACATATAAATTTTGATTCCTGTATAACTGACATTTAATTTCTATCTAAAATATTATTGTGACTTTAAATTTGAATTTTATTATTATTATTGGTTTGACATAATTTATACATCTGTGCTTTTAATCTAATTTAATATTTAATTTGTTTTATTAATGACATTTAAATTGATTAAAATTTTAATTATGTATTTGCATGCTGCTTCATATGGCTGGATGAGTGATTTTAATGTACTCGTAATATGTTATCTGTCATCCTGGTGTACCTCATTCAAGAGCAAATAAATTATTCTTATTCTTATTCTTATTAATGAATCCTTAATAAATAAAAAATGTTACATTTAATAGTTATTTAATTTCTCTAATATTTATATTACTCTCATAAAGTTTGTTTGTACAGTTATAGTATAGCAAGTAACTAATAGCAATTAGATATTAAACAATTAACTAAACCTAAATGTTCCTTCTAACTATTGTTGTGCGTGATGGGCACAAAGAGATAAAAAATATTTTTAAATAAAAAATTATACCGACTTCAAAAAAAAAACTCACTAAAAAGTACAAAATAACACAAGAACAATGTTTTATTTTAAAACCTATTTACCTACTTACAATATTTTTTGAACTACTAACAACTAAACAGATCGAAGTCGTTGTACAATTATTAATCCTCTGTTGACCGGTAACAGTACCTACATAAATAGTGATGACGACTTCTAGATTTAAATGTATGAATTATTTAAGAAACTCCCCCCCTCCTCGCTATAGAATCTTTAGAATCATGCTCCAACTCCTAACTGCTTAGGAGTTTAACCTTCCATCATCAGCTCACGTGAATAACTTGAAGAAAGAAAACTATCTGACTATACGCGCCTATGATATTTAAATAATAATCCTCCTACTCCTAACTATTAAGGAGTTGTGCCTTCCATCATCAGTTCATCAACATAAAATGATGAGTACCAGACGCAAATACTGAAAAACCTTAAGAAAGATACGCAAATACGTAATCCATGCTTATAAAATTTGAGGGTTTCCCTCGATTTTCCCGGATTCCACCATCAGATCATGACTTCGTTGATATGGGATCACACGGGAAGCACTAGCTTCCAAACAAAAAAAGAATTTTTAAAATCCGTTCAACCAGTCCAAAGTTCTGAGGTAACAAACATTAAATGTTGTAACATTCATTCTGCATTCTGCAAATAAAATTATTTGATTTGATTTGAAAAAAAATTCTCAAAAAACTAGAACAGTATCATTTTAGAAAATTACCTCTAGTATTTATTGAATCACAGTAAAATTTTCATTTAGTTGTTTATAAAGTCGAATTTTTCGCTAACGCCAAAAGTGGCAGCTTTTAGCAATAACTAGCTGTTGCCCGCGACTTCATCCGCGTCAATTCCTGTTATTATGAACGCGATTATTTTTGCAACATTTTTCACTGATGCTTCGCTCTTATTGGTTGCAGCGTGATGTTATGTAGCCTAAAGCCTTCCTTGATAAATTTACTATCCAACACAAAAATATTTTTTCACATCGAACCAGTACTTCCGGAGATTATCACGTTCAAACAAACAAACAATCAAACTCTTCAGCTTTATAATATTAGTATAGATGTACAACACAAAAGAATGCCAGAATAAAAAAGCTGTTAACAGTGATTCAATAAATACTATTGGAAATTTGCTAATATGACACTGTTCTAGTTTTTTTTAAATTGATTTTGTTTAGAAGTAATAAAATTAAATCAATTGGGGGTAGCACTTAGCTCTAGTAGTCTCCTTTGACTGAAATAGTCAATTTTAAAATTCATTGGTTTTGGACTGTATCGTAACGGCATAAGGTTTAAATTATGGTGGCAATATACTTGCCACTACCTTATAAAGGGTTAATGTCAGTAAGCCCACACCTTTACAACTAAGATGAATAGCATAAATTCGCAGTCACCGGTTTTGACGACACTCGATAAACACAAATTACTTAATCGCTATGCGAGTTGCATCCAAGGTTATAATTAATTGTCATACTGTGTGAGAATGTGTGCAGATACGATAGGGATTATAGTATTTTTTTGTTACAGTAACTGTTATTTTGGCGGTAAATTGTTTATTAACTGTTATGTTCCTTTAAAATGTTAAGCAATGTTACGAAATGCTTTGATATAAGTGGTAGCTACTGGTGCTACTAATTGTTTATCTTTAGAATGGGGGCTATTGCTAGTGAATTTGCCACTAGAGGCGCTAGTGTCGCGTGAGGTCCAATATCATTCACTTTGTACTGGTTTTAGCGGAATTTGTTGCTTAAATTATAATTTCTTTAATTTACCTGCTGGAAAGTGATCTCCCTCGTAAAATATCGCAAATATGGATTATTTGGCGATTAATGTGAACGCTTTAAAAGCGGAATTAAGAAAAAGCGCAAAAATTGGCGGCCTCAGGAGCAACTATTTCAGAAATTAGTTTGTTGATATCAAGATAGTTATTTATAAACAATATAACCTTAATTAGATTCAAGATATTATTATAACACTTTGTTTCGGCGCCAATCGCCTTTGACAGCTATACCTCCGGACCTCAGTCTACAGTGGCGCCAACTGGTGAGCAAAGAAACGGTAGTCCCCATTGAGATAATTCGGTAACTAATACCTTATAATATCAGTATATAAACTTGAAAAATTTTGTCTCAGGCGGGACTCGAACCCGCATCTCCTCGCATGCCGGGCGGGCGCCATACCATTAGGCCACCGAGACACTGCGACACGGCGCGAATTTTTCAAGCATATTCTTACGCTATAAGCCAGCGTTGTTTCATCAAATGCTAGGAGTTTGCACCCCTAACACCCGAAAGAAACATCTTTGCAGATGTTTGACAGTCAGTTAAGATGAAACAGCTATTTATATACTTTATTTGATATTTTAGCAACTTAATTGCACTTATAATATCAGTATATAAACTTGAAAAATTTTGTCTCAGGCGGGACTCGAACCCGCATCTCCTCGCATGCCGGGTGGGCGCCATACCATTAGGCCACCGAGACACTGCGACACGGCGCGAATTTTTCAAGCATATTCTTACGCTATAAGCCAGCGTTGTTTCATCAAATGCTAGGAGTTTGCACCCCTAACACCCGAAAGAAACATCTTTGCAGATGTTTGACAGTCAGTTAAGATGAAACAGCTATTTATATACTTTATTTGATATTTTAGCAACTTAATTGCACTTATAATATCAGTATATAAACTTGAAAAATTTTGTCTCAGGCGGGACTCGAACCCGCATCTCCTCGCATGCCGGGCGGGCGCCATACCATTAGGCCACCGAGACACTGCGACACGGCGCGAATTTTTCAAGCATATTCTTACGCTATAATCCAGCGTTGTTTCATCAAATGCTAGGAGTTTGCACCCCTAACACCCGAAAGAAACATCTTTGCAGATGTTTGACAGTCAGTTAAGATGAAACAGCTATTTATATACTTTATTTGATATTTTAGCAACTTAATTGCACTTATAATATCAGTATATAAACTTGAAAAATTTTGTCTCAGGCGGGACTCGAACCCGCATCTCCTCGCATGCCGGGCGGGCGCCATACCATTAGGCCAAATTCGCGCCGTGTCGCAGTGTCTCGGTGGCCTTATTAAGTACAATTTATATATATTTATTATTAAAAATGTTTAATAAAACAAATGTATCAAAACCCTCTAAGGGTGTAGCTAAGCATACAGCTCCATTATCATTCCAGTTGGATTATTATCTTAATGAAATTAAACTAGCTGCTAAACCAGGCCACGGTCTTTGGTATTAAGGCCTAAGGTTTGTATTTAATAAAAAATATCACAAAAATACCACACGTTATTAACAAAAGTGAAGTGCAAATCTAGTCTTGACTGCGGTTCCGTTTAGCTATAAATGTTAATTTCTGAGTTAAAAATGCATGACAAAGTCCTTATCCTGTCACGCTATTGTTGCGTATCAGTTCTGATGTACATTTTAATGATATACTTACATAAGTTAATAATGTGTGTATAACCTGAACTGCATGTCTAGTGTAGAATAGCGCCACCATTCTCGTTCCACAGGCGCAGGCGTCGATATGACCAACTAAGAAGAACTGATCAATTCTTCTATGTATCGGAAATTTACCGAATAGGTATGAGTCGGTGCCAAAAAAATTGGGAAATATACATAAAAATTGATAACTTCGTTCACGCTTTATAGAGCAACTAGCGGCTCGTCCCGGATTCGCACGGGTGAACATACGTTTTTTTTTATAAGGATCCCTAATCTTTTCTAGCAATAAATATAGCCTATGTCACTCAGGGTGAATGTAGCTTTACATACATATTCTTTACATACATAGACCAAGGCCTTCCACTTACTACGATCCTGGCATACATCTTTCGCTTCTTCCACATTCATCAATCTTTTCATGCATGCTCGTCGGTTTAGAGTACTCTTGACCTGATCTTTCTTCAGAATATCCCCGATTTGATCGTGGTAAGTTCGTCTAGGCCTTCCTCTTCCAACGTTCCCTTTCACACTCGTCTTGTAGATCTGTCTAGTCATTCTTCTCTCATTCATCCTCTCTACATACCCAAACCATCTAAGCATCCCTTTCTCAATCCTTGTGACAATATCTTCTTTCACACCACAACGTTCTCTTATCACACTATTTCTTATCCTGTCACTCAATTTCACTCTTAACATACTTCTTAGCGCTCTCATTTCTACTGCATTTATTCTACTTTCATGCTTTTTCTGCCATACCCAACTTTCACTTCCGTACATAAGTGTTGGAACCAACACCCCTCTATGCACAGCCAGACGAGCTTTCATAGAAATCTTCTGGCTATTCACAAAGGCGTGCAGCGCACCATTCACTCTGTGACCAGCATTTACTCTCCTTTCAATATCACTTTCATACTTTCCGTCCCTAGTAAACACCGACCCCAAGTATACAAACTCATTCACTTGCTCCAGTTCATTACCACCTCTCCGAATACATACTTCTGTCATGCTCTCTTCCTTTTCAAACTCCATAACTTTCGTCTTTTTTGTATTCACATTCATTCCCTTTCTTTCCAAAGCTTCATTCATAATAGTCACCATCGCTTGCAAATTCTTAGCCGTCGATGCAAGTAATACTTGATCATCGGCGTAAAGAAGACATTTGACGCGTAACTCATTCATTCTTAGGCCAAAATCACTCTCTTTCAGATCTGTCAGACAATTATCCATGAAAAGGTTGAACAGCCACGGAGACGCTACACATCCCTGTCTAACACCCTTTTGGATATTAAACCAATCAGTGTACGCTCCGTTTATCCTAACACAAGCACTAGAATCTTTATAGAGGGAATTCAATGCCCGTATCAGCTTACTGCTCACCCCATGCACAGCTAATGCCGACCACAACTCATTCCTCACCACTTTATCATAGGCCTTTTCCAAATCTACGAATGCACAAAATACTTTTTGGTTTGTTGCCAAATATCTTTCCGAAATGCATCGTAGGGAAAAGACCTGATCCGTACATCCCATTCCCTTCCTAAATCCCGCTTGTACATCCCATATTCTGTCATCTGTTTCTAACATTACTCTTTCAATCATCACTTTAGCATACAGTTTGCCGACAACAACTATTACAATGGTGTAGCTTTACAATGGTAAAATAAATTTTGAAACCGGCATAGTACTTTTTGAGTTTATTCATTACAAACATACACACACACAAAAATACAAATCTTTCTCTTTATTATATTTGTGTAGATGTAGATTTAAGATTTAATTAGGGATTAAATACGCGTTTATCTTTTTTCTAATAGTTAACTTTCATTTTTACAGCTTCTATCTTCTTGCGATAGAAACCAGAACCAATTAACGACTTACGTGCCGAAGCACAGCTGTAATCCTCTTCCCACATACACACGAGCCAAATTAGATACGATAGTTTTCTAAATTTACCCAACAGAGAATAGAACCCATGACCCTTGCATAGTGGGTCGTCACTATACTACTAGTAGAGCAGACGCCTGGTAAAAAACTTTCGCCATGAAAGTCGCTATCTCTTACAAACGAAATAAAAGAGCACTAGATATAGAAACAGTCCGTATCCAATCCACTGGGTCCCAGGTTTCTTGTAAGCATTTCAGTGTTAAGAGGAAACACAAGGGCCGTTTTTCCATACAAACGTAGTCCCCTGTTTCCTCCCTGGATAAAGCCAGTAGAGCAATAATTTTTATTACAAAAAATCCATGGCCACTATTACCGTGTTTCTATGTTTTCTGTTTTTTTATAAATTAATTAATATAAAAGATATGAGCCCTCAAAAAGCGTTTGGCACTGCGCGACAGCAATAGATTTTACAAATACCTATTTTTTCAATTCTGTCGCCCGTAGTGTTTCCTCTTAAAGGCATAGTCACCAAGCTTGCCTAATGCGGGAAAGGTGATCAGAAATCCGAGCAATGATCGAAAATTCGAATCTCTTTTTGCCCGACCAGATGATTGAACTTAGGCCCCTAAGGTCTTGGTCCGGTACTTAAACCACTAAAGCAACGGGGCGTTATTTTTTTAATGATTCAAATATTATTGATTCACAGAAATTTTGTTTTGCGGATCCCTAAAACTCGACTCATCATAGGTCGTTTTCTTCTTTTTCATTTATTTTTAGTGCGCTGACACTCCATTAGCTATGTTTTTTTAATTTTACTGATACGGCAGGGGTCTTAACGGTTCGTATTGAGATCCTTGAACTACCGTGGCATTTTAATAAAACCTATTGATGCAGTATTTAAATAATAATTGTCTTTAATTTTTGTGGAATATACTTTTTACTGTTTACTTTTTAAACTTGAAAATTATTGACTATACTATTATACAGATTTTCATCATAAATAAATAATATATAAATTAATAAATGTGGACAACATCATATACATTGTTATGATCCCATTTTGAATAACTATTTAAAGCGCTCGTATTTTGGAAATCAGAAGCAATGAAGGTTCCACAAAAGCCCAGACCCGAGAAAATGTAGGAAAACACTTTTTTCTACATTGTCCCGTCCGGGAATCGAACCCGGGACCTCGGAGCAGGCGACACCTTGAAAACCGGTGTGTACGCCACTCCGCCACGGAGGTCGTCAAAATAAGATCATCATCATCATCATCTCAGTCAAATGACGCCCACTGCTAACCATAGGCCTCCACTAAATCTTCAAAATGATCGGTCCAACTGTTCTCGCATTCAGCGGATTCTCTTCGCCAGATCGTCGGTCCACCTGGTTGAGATCCTCTACCCGCAGATCGTCGTCCGGTACGTGGACGCTATTTCAGAACCTTTACGCTCCAACTCCAACAAGGCATATATATAATTATGTAAGATTAAAATTTAACAGCTGTACCTCCTGATCAGTTCTGATTGTGTGGTGTTGGCTCGTTCTTTTGCTGTGAGTGATGCCACTAGAGTAACTGCCAGAAGAAGACGGGTTGTACCGTATTCAATCTACCATTTTCACTAGAAATTAGTTGAAATGATTGCAATGATGAATTATTTGCAAATCAGTTAAAAAATTATGTTCAACAAACAGGATTTCACGCCATCAAATTGGTAGCCGAAACCTACTGCTATCATATCTCAGCGTACCCGTATGCTGTCAAAATATTTATGCAAATGAATGGAAAAGTAACTACGATATTGTGATGCAAACAAACAATATGAGCTAGAAATTCTCGTTGGCCAGTAATAAGTGGAGGATAAAGTTAACATCTCATTAACCTTTCACTAAATGTGAATTTGTTATAACGATTTTCAACTTTAAACCGAAGGCATATAATTTAAAATTAATACAGAACATTATTTGGTTTAAATGGTAGCCTCATTTACCTACTCGTTCGTATTAGTTAAAAATACAAAATTACTTAGTTCAAATTGGATAAGTGCTTTAGGCGTCACCAACATCTCAGCACAATGTACTCATACTTTAGCAAGGGATCTACACGCTTTTTTTTCACACTTCAATGTTCAAAATTGGCATAAAATTGTGTGCCTTATGAATGCCTGTGGCACTTTCTCAAAGTGAATTTCAGGATACGGTTTTACTTTCAAGTGTTGATACTTACTTAGATGTCGTGTGGTGCCATTCCATGAAATCAATTGCACCCTCTTCACTTCCCATGAGAGTCGTAAGAGGCGACTATAGGAATACTGTCAGAAGAAGCACGCAGGTAGCAGGGTCTTCTCTCCACTTACCAAGCTGCCATTGCCAACCGGCTTGCCAAACCTGGCAAATACGGTCAAATCCTCCTCCAAGAGAAGCCCGTGGGCATTGGATTGATAAAGGCTAGTAATTATACTTTGATTGCAAAAATCCAAATACCAGAATTGGGATTTAAACCCGATATCAGATGAGATTCTGGTAATCAAATACCATTTCTGATTTAGCATTGTGATAATTAATATTCCCTAACAATGGAGGGCGTGGTTGTCTTGCGGAAACAAAGCCCCGGAATATTATGCTTTCATTATCAGATGCGATACTTGATATGCTTTACCAGGGTGATATACGGGAATATATCTCACTACGTTCCTGGAATAAGTAGCGATATAGATATTTATTATTATACCTATTAATAATCAAGAGTTTCTGTATAAAAATAAAATAAAAAATAAAAATAAAATATTTTATTTGCTTTAACAATTTTTCACCTTAACTAGAATGTAGATGGAGCCTCCATTTAAGCAAAATAGCCTGTATTTGGAGACCCCGCTCTTCCTTATAATTGAAAAACAAACATTACTAAAAAATTAAGACAGTAGCACAGAGTTACTAATAGTACTAGTATCCAAGAAACAATAAATTGAAAAAGTAGTAGTATTACACAACTTCACAATGCTTCATGCCACAGTGTGTGTGTGTGTGTGTGTGTGTGTGTGTGTGCGCGCGCGCAACCAATAGGTCGGTATTTTCTATAAAATTCGTCCCAGTAATGATTCTACTTCTTGATAAGTTTTTGGCTGAATCCAATCTAATAAGAGTATTTTACAATCTTTAAGTTTCTTGTCATATATGTTCAACAATTTATTTATTTTATTGTACAGCAAGGTGGAACGTGACTTGAATTGTCTACTAGCAAATGTTGTTTTGACTGGCCTTAATTTTTTAATAATATCCTTCCGCCGCCTTTGCATGGGCTGAGGAACGAACGTTAAAGATTTATGCGTTTTGAGGGCAGTTAAAATAATATATAATTTTCTAATTGAAAACAAACCACTGATGCGGTATAAATCTTCGGTAGGAAATCGTCTTTTTTTTTAATACATGATTTTGATAAGTGACCGTTGAGCTCTTTCCAAGTTAATAAAATGGTTCTTAGCGGCTCTTATATTGTTGTACACTCGACAGCACATCAAGTTAAACAGTTGAACTGCGATAACAGCTTTTATTACGTAGGGCATAAAGGCGGTCTCAAGGTCAACATGTATAGTCTGATGTGCCGGTGTGTACATACAAAAATATATATAACTAGCAAACCTTATATAGCTCTTGAGTGGTGTAACTAATACGGCTTTTTTATTATAATGATGGATGTATCTATTTATTTACTAATATTGACATCACATACTTTGCTCCGATCATAAAGTAAGTTACTGTTTAGAGCAGTTGTTTTTGTGGAAATCACAAAACAACAAAGGTACCACAAACACACAGACTAGAAAAGATATAGATTTTTTTTTTATATACTACGGGAACCCGCAACCTCGGGGCAAGTGAAAACGGGTGCGTACGCCACTCCGCCACGGAGGACGTCAAATCGCTTCATGAAGTAGAGATGAAATAAATACACAAAAAAAGATCCGTACCTAGTTTAGAAGTTCAAGTAATACTTATTTTACCGTCGGTAAAAGACGCAATCTTTGTAGCGAGAGTTAGCCCGTATGTTGCGGTTGTAACCAGCTGTCACTACCACCCCATAATGTTAATTAGCCGAGATAATATCCCGTTAACAACACTACATCAATTACGTAACATACATATTGAGAGTTATGTGCCTATGTTCAGGCGCACAACACCTTCACAGAAATTGATAGCAATGCTACTCCGAAGAGGATTACGTCTTTATATTCTCTTAAGCGATGTTAATGACTGATTTGCATTGTCTCATTCATTCCGACTCAGACACTTGCCATGTGAAGATCTTTTGGCTCAATATAACACTACAAGAAATTTGGGCGTTTTAATTAATGTCTCCAATCTGTATAACTAAATATACATGATGGTGGCCCATGAGGGGAAATAAAGAAGAAATAATTGCAAATAACGAAAATTACACCGGCCAGCGAGACCAGTGGTGCAGCGAAAGTGCCATATCACGTGGCGGTTCTGCGAAAAGATAAGTGTCCTTCCTTAACCATCCCATACTAAACCCATTCCAGGATTTCACATATTGAGAATTTGCAGCCATTTGTAGTGAATAATTGTGGAATTTCATCAAATTTGTTGCGATTATGCGATACGTGGGTGCTTCACACCTACCCTCAATATAAAAGAAAAATAATTTGCTTAGAATTTCTCTTGAATTTCAATTAATATCTACTAATTACCTACATTAGATTAACAGTTTAAAAGTACGAAATTTAACATTAAATATTATCTTCCAACATAGTAAGAACTCAACTTAGATTTTTTCGTGAATACCTCCTCATCACAGTGTCCGATCTATTTAGAACGAGAATTAGAGTATTTTGCTGAAATTTTCAGGGTGCAATTGACGCTGCGCTGCGTAATTCCAATAGCTGCGTAGATAATTAGCAGCCATTTCATGCCTACACACAAGCGGGAGTCAGCTGTGCGATACTGGTTCCTGGACGGCGCGTCATCGAAACGAGGAGCGTGAGCGTTTTACCTATCATTATTATAATAGCTTAAATTTTCTTTACCTTTTTTCGTAATTATTTTTAAGCATGTCTAACGCAGAAGATAAGTCCGATTTAAGCAAATTAATAACAAGGCGATCATCTGCTAAAGGACAAATAACTAAGTTTAAAAATTACCTAAACAGTATTGCAAATAGTAAAGACTTAACAAACATTCAAATAACAGAATTAAAACTTAAACTTGCAAAATTCGAAGCACTATCGGTTAGGGTGGATGACTTGCAAAATGATATAGAGGTTTTGAATCCAGATAACATGGCTAATGAAATTGATGAACGCGACAACATCGAGCGCGATATTATCATAAATATTGCTACAGCTAAAACTTTATTAGAAGACTTTACTAAAAAACTAGAATGTGAAAATAGGCGTACGTCAATGTATGATGCATCTTTTTGTGTAGATACGCAGGATAATTATGGTCTTAAACTTCCTCAAATCCAGATATCAAATTTTGACGGTGCATATTTCCGATGGCTTGAATTCCGGGACACCTTTGAAAATTTAATTCACAATAATTTACGAATTTCACCCATCCATAAATTTCATTATTTAATTTCATACCTGGAAGGTGATGCTGCCAGAGTTATTTCCAATCTCGAAGTGTCATCCTTAAACTACGATGAAGCTTGGAAATTATTATGCAATCGGTATAATAATAAACGCATATTAATCAATCACCATCTAAATGCTCTTTTTAATGTGAAGCCACTTCCGCGCGAGTCTGAAAGGTCCCTTAGATTCATAGTCGATCACGTCACAAAGAATTTGCGTGCCCTTGCCAGCTTAGGTCAACCCACGGACAAGTGGGACATCTTAATTATATATATGCTATCGTCTAAGTTAGATAGTACAACTTTAGCCAAATGGGAAGAACACCGTAGTAGCTTAAGCGGCGATACTACCACTTTGGAACAGTTTTTCAACTTTCTTATTGATCGCGCGAATGTATTGGAGTCACTTGCAAGAAACAGGTTTTACGATACGCAAAATAGCATTCCCAAGCCCCCACCTATGAATGCGCGTAATAGCTCAGGTTCAAATAATAAACAAAGCCCTACTTCATACGTAAAATCATTTGCGAGTTCGAACAGTAAACCGCAAAACAAAGTTTTTAAGTCAAATAATTATACATGTGTCATTTGTAACGACAATCATAAAATATATGATTGCCCTATTTTCAAGGGCAAGGATATCAAAGAAAGATTAAGCGATGTGTCTAAATATCGTCTTTGTTCAAATTGCCTTAGGCAGGGTCACCCGGTGAGTGAATGCCGAATGGGGCCGTGTCGCGAATGTAATGCAAGGCATAATAGTTTAATTCATCAACCGGCATCCTTAGTGAATAATCATGTGAGCGTGGAGGACCCGAGTTATGACACAATGGAACCCAGTGAATCTGGTGCATACTTTTCAAAACAAAATTCAAATCAAATACTTTTATGTACTGCTATAGTTGAGGTACTGAATCCATTAAACCAGCAAAAGGTCAAGGTTCGTGCGCTATTAGACTGTGGTAGCCAGTCATCATTTGTTTCTAAATCTTTAAAAGATAAAATCTCACTAAAATCTATTCCCATTGATTCACTAAAGGTCATAGGAATAGGTAATAATATTAACAATTCAATCAACATTACTGAAAGTTGTAATATACAAATGAACTCTCTAAATAGCAATTTTAACGTATCTTTTTCATGTCTAGTCCTAGATGAATTGACCGGGCGTCTACCAAAGTATCCCGTCAACATCGAGTCTATTAAAATACCAACAAATACACTACTAGCTGATCCTAAATTCTATGAACCAGCCCCTATAGATCTATTAATAGGAGCTGATTTATTCTGGGACATTGTAAGAAACGAGCAACTTTCTCTTGGCCCTCAAAATCCTAAATTAATAAGTACAAATCTTGGTTGGATAATATCAGGTTCCTTTAAATCAGGTTTGGGTAAAAATAAGACTCACTGTAACCATGCTCTCATTGCTCCAGCTGATCCGATAGAAAATAAATTAGATAACATGTTGACAAAATTTTGGGACTTAGAGGAATTACCTACAAAGTCTTTGTTGAGTGACGAAGAAAGGGAAAGTGAAAAACACTTTGTTACTCACACGCGTAGAAATAATGAAGGTAGGTTTTGTGTCAAGCTGCCCTTAGTTGACACACCTGATTGCCTGGGAGATACATTTAATTTAGCTAAAAGGCGTTTAAATTATTTAGAAAAAAGATTCAGAAAAAATCCATTGCTAAAGTCCGAATACAGTAATTTCATTAAAGAATACGCGGAGTTAGGTCATTTATCTCTGGCCACCAACAAGCCAGATCATTGTTATTATTTATGTCATCATGCAGTATTTAAACAAGAGAGTGAATCGACCAAATTACGCGTAGTGTTCGATGGATCGGCCCCCTCTTCAACCGGCTTTTCCTTAAATGACATACTAAGGGTGGGTCCAAGTATACAGGATTCTCTCTTTTCCATTCTAATACGGGCTAGGCAGTATAGGTTTCTATTAACGGGCGATATTGAAAAAATGTACCGTCAAGTTCTAGTAGCCGAAGAAAACCGGGATCTGCAGCGTATATTATGGAGAGAAGATGAGTCCAAACCTATCCAGATATTTAAACTAAATACTATCACTTATGGTACCGCAAGTGCTAGTTATTTAAGCACACGCTGTCTATGGGAGCTGGGTGAGGAGCAGGATGATGAGCTCATAAAGACCATCATCCAAAAGGACTTCTACGTTGATGACTTGATTACTGGAGCTAATAGTGAACTTAAATTATCATACATACAACAAGCGATCTCTAAAGCGCTCGAATCAGGTTGTTTTAAATTAAGAAAATATAAAAGTAACATTCCAACCATATTTCAAAACATAAATATAAACGAACACGATACCCTCACTATAAGCGAGTCCTCCAGCACACTTGGACTAGGATGGACTCCATCTAATGACATGCTACATTTTCCAATAAAAAACTTTTTAAACAATGAACATGACGTAATAACCAAGCGATTTATCATGTCTAATTCATTCAAAATATTCGATCCCCTAGGTATTTTAAGTCCCGTTGTAATTCAGCCTAAAATAATATTACAAAAGCTTTGGCAGCAAAAAATGGACTGGGATCAACCCGTTACCCAGGAAATAAAAGGTGATTGGTTAAAATTCACTGATAACTTAAGCTATCTTAAAAAATTACAAGTACCTAGGTGGGTTCTATGCGAAGATTATCAATACACTGAGTTGCATTCTTTTAGTGACGCATCGGAGCATGCTTATGGAGCCTGTATCTATTTAAAATCTATAAACGCTCAGGGCGAAAGCAAGATCTCCTTATTGTGCGCAAAGTCTAAGGTTGCCCCATTGAAACCAACAACTATACCACGGCTCGAATTGTGCGCAGCATTACTTTCTGCTAAACTTTGCAAACTTGTTTTGGATTCTTTAAGATATAAGCCCGGAAAAATAGTACATTGGTGCGATTCAAGTGTTGTTCTTAGTTGGATAAACAGTGATCTAACTAAGCTAAAAATGTTCGTGGCTAATCGCACCAGCGAAATATTAGAATTAACCAAGTCATCGTCATGGCGATATGTACCTACAGCTCTAAATCCCGCTGACTTAATATCCAGAGGCGTAGATGCCAAGAATTTAATCGATTTAAGTCTGTGGTGGCATGGCCCTAGTTATCTAAAATATGATGAATCACACTGGCCTTGTTTACAATTGAAGGATACTCACTTATTACCTGAAACCAAGGTGCATACTACAATAATAAACGATCCTTTCATTAATTTTGATAAATATTCATCATTAAATAGATTGCAACGATCCTTAGCTTACGTAATAAGGTTTATATTTAATCTAAAAAATAAAAACAACAAACGAGTAGGCATATTGTCAGTCGAGGAGTTGCGTGAGTCATTTCATGCATTGTGCGTTATCGCGCAGCGAGAATCTTTCTCAACTGAATATAATTTACTTTTAAACTCTAAATCGCTTCCCAATAAGACTAAAATTTTATCGCTTTCACCGTTTTTAGATAATAAGATTATTAGAGTCGGCGGACGCATAGATGCATCTGCCTGTTCCTTTGAGAAAAAACATCCAATATTATTACATGCAAACCATAGGTTAACTAAATTATATTTTGAGAGGGAACATGTGAATGGTATGCACGCTGGCCCGCAGTTGCTACTAGCTAACGTTAGAGAAGTAGTTTGGCCAGTCAACGGGCGTCACCTCGCAAGACGCACCGTCAACAATTGCGTTATCTGCCGACGGCTGCGAGGTAAAACATTATGTCCTAAGATGGGAAACTTACCTAGTCAGCGCATAACTCCTGATTTTCCATTCTTGTCCGTTGGTCTGGACTTTGCTGGACCATTTTTAATTATTAATCGCAAGGGTCGCGGAGGTCGCTTAATTAAGTGTTATCTATGTCTTTTTGTATGTCTACGGTACAAGTGTATTCACTTGGAAGCCGTAAGTGATTTGTCCAAAGATGCGTTTATTATGACCCTTAAACGTTTTATCTCCCGCAGAGGCAAGCCAGCGGAAATCTTTTGCGATAACGGGCGCAACTTTGTGGCGGCAGCCAAAGACATAGGCAATTTTATTAAACAAAATAATGAACCATTATGTGATTTTGCAAGCCAACAAGGCATAACCTTTAAGTTCATCCCTGTATACGCTCCTCATTTCGGTGGGATCTGGGAATCTGGTATCCGTTCGGCCAAACAGCACTTAAAACGTGTCATGGGAAATAGCAATTTAACTTTTGAAGAGATTTCCACTTTATTTGCGCAAGTGGAGGCAATTCTTAATAGCCGTCCCTTGTGTCCCATGTCCACCTGTCCTAACGACCTCCTCTCCTTATCTCCAGGGCACTTCATCATCGGCAGACCACTGAGCGCACTGCCCACGCCATCGCTAGAAGATCACGACAACGATACATTGAAGAAACGCTACCAACGATTAGAAGGGATCAGGCAACACTTTTGGCACAGATGGAGTAAAGAGTACCTGGCTGAGCTTCAACAAAGAACAAAATGGCGCAGTAATACCGCCCTGCTTAAAGTCGGAGACCTGGTACTACTAGCTGAAGACAATGCGCCGCCCTTGAACTGGCGCATGGGACGCGTCGTTCGTCTCTTCCCGGGACCAGATGGTGTATCAAGAGTAGCGGATGTTAACACCGTTCGAGGCTGCGTGCGGCGTGCTTTAACTCGTCTTTGCCCACTACCTACGGCCGAGGATCTCAAATGTTGAAAGTGTGATTTCAACGGCGGGAGGATGTTCAGGCGCACAACACCTTCACAGAAATTGATAGCAATGCTACTCCGAAGAGGATTACGTCTTTATATTCTCTTAAGCGATGTTAATGACTGATTTGCATTGTCTCATTCATTCCGACTCAGACACTTGCCATGTGAAGATCTTTTGGCTCAATATAACACTACAAGAAATTTGGGCGTTTTAATTAATGTCTCCAATCTGTATAACTAAATATACAGCCTACAACGTACGCTCCCAAAAGGCAGATAGCTACAGAAGTCAATCGCACGTCTGTACTTGACTTTTATACCTACAAAACGGTTGCGTTAGGGTGGACGACCCTGGATTTTGTTGGGTGGACTTTGGCTTATCCACAAAAAATATTGTGGTAGCCATATCTATACTAATTTTATTTTTATTTTATTTGTTTAATACTTATAGCAGATTACAATTCTGAGAATAGTACTAAAAATAAAATTCAATCACAAGTCTAGATTGTAATCCAAAAGTGTGTATCCAAAAAATATACGTTTATCAGTAAAAACCTAAAGCTAATCAAAAACATCAAATTTGATTAATCTATACTAATATTATAAAGCTGAAGAGTTTGTTTGTTTGTTTGTTTGAACGCGCTAATCTCCGGAAGTACTGGTTTGAATTGAAAAATTATTTTTGTGTTGGATAGTCTATTTATCCAGGAAGGCTTTAGGTTATATAACATCACGCTGCGACCAATAGAAGCGAAGCATCAGTGAAAAATGTTGCAAAAATAATCGCAATCATAATAACAGAAATTGACGAGGACGAAGTCGCGAGAATCATATAAGTTTGAGTTATTGTTCACAATAAAACAGAAATAACGCAAATATAAACCGATAATAACTAAATAATTTCAATTGTTATATAATACCGGTATAACAAATTTGTCATAGAAAATATTTTAGACGAATTCTACATTGGCGAACGAAATGAAGGTTTATTATTTTTTAAAGGTAATACTTTTCTATTTTACAATTGTTTTACAGAAAGCTAATGCCACAAGCATAGCGACGAATCGTATTTAAGATAATGCAAGGCTGGCCATGTCTGGCAATGCTCCGAACTGGTCCGAGATTTTGTGTCCATGAGCAGTGTCTATGTGTGCGGTGCTCGATGATACTTTGTATGTATATTGACTTCTGCACCTGCCTATCTTCTGTGGTATGCTGAAATATATTGAGACCGCAAGCGATATTGGAAAACGGTAATAATTAATTCGATACTAATTATGTTATGCTCACTATTGGTTGACTGGTTATAACAATGGATTACTTTCTGTTTGTTTATTTCATCATTATCCCTTGAATCAGTCCATAGCTGAACAGCTCTCTCGGGTGCCACGATAACAATTGATTTCAATTGTGTCTAGATAACTCACGATCGAGGGATTAAAAGGAGGATATTGGCAATTATGGCTACGTGTGGCGATCACAGTTTGGCCGTTGGTAAAGGAAGAAGCTGCTGCCCGTCTTCATGCAATTCAATAACAGGCCTGCTATAAGAGCTAATGGTAAGGCCCCAGTACACCTTTAGTCATAGAGTAGGTACATTGAATATCGGAAACCTTTAGTCGCCTCTTACGACACATAGGAAGAGAAGGGGTAATGGTATTATATTTATGTGATAGCACTACAAGACATAATTTTATTATCCAAAAGGTGGATTTTATCATATTACTAGCTGACCCCGCGAACTTCGCATCGCCTCAGAATAATTTAATTTGATTTTGACGTCTTAAACGTCATTGTCACCAAATATGGCGTTTACTTAACCAAGTCTTTAAAAGTCAACAAACAAATAATTTGCAATAAAATAATATTGCGACTATAAATTAAGATGTAAGCTATCCTATCTTTCAAGTTGGATCAAATTGCACACGGTATGCAAATCAAAGAAATCGGTTCAGTGACACGAAATTTTTATATATTAGGGGTTAAACAGTATGAAATTGCCGTTTTGTATGGACGAAATCGAGAAAAGTCATTTTTTCATACTAACAATTTTTTAGTTTTTTTTAAAAACGCCTTAACCGTTTCCGTTGCAATTAAAGGTGAAAGTTAGATGGTTATAAAGCTACGCATTATAGTATTTAAATTTCTGAAAATCAAAGTATATATACAAATATACTTAATTGAAGCAAGAAGGTCAGCTGACACATTGTAAGGGGTCTTTTCAACGACTTCCTTTGAAGTAATAGGCACTAGTATTGCATTTTTTTTTAGTCAAAAGTTACTTTATTTAGTTTTTGATACAATACAAATAGAATTACGCAATAATAGCAGCGTTTTACCCTGAAATAAAACGCATATTAAAATACTTACCTCACTGGAAGCTTTATATTGAGATAGCATTTCCGTTTCCCGTCATTTGCCTACCCTTTATAGTACGTAGTTTCCGGCTAAGTGGCGCCACCTGGCGGTCGTGTGCTTTTGAAGTTTCTTAAAATTTGCGGCACACCATTTTGCTCATTGGCTCAATTGCACCAGGCAGAAATAAAGTGAAAGCTTCCAGTGAGGTAAGTATTTTAATATGCGTTTTATTTCAGGGTAAAACGCTGCTATTAAAACACTGTACCGTAACTGGAAGCTTTATATTGAGATCTGTTTGTTATCGCCTGGTGACGCCACTTAATATTATAACGCCTTAGCGTAACGCCAATGTGACAGATTTAAAAATAAAAAAGTATTTATGATATTGAATACTTTTTATTTTATGTAAGACAATATTCTTTTCCGTGTGTTACACATGAGTAACAATAAAAATTAACATGTAATATAACTATGAAAAGGTAAAAATTCAAACTAAAAAGCTTTCTAGGAAATTCTTCTAGCAATCGCATTAGTTGTGTAAAAGTTTATCAATACTTGATTTAATTTCACACATATAGGATTGTTGTGATGTTTTAGCTGATTACCAATTCCCATGAGCTAGAACTTCGTCGATGGGGTGATTTTCTAACCAGTTCTTGGAAGCTACACAGATCTTACGCTATCTGGGGTAGCTGTGTAATCAAGAAACGTTTTTACAGTTCCTGCTATAACAGTAAGGTACCTACGTGACGTAGGTACTGCACCTCAACTGATGAAAATATTGAATAATTAAAAATCGTTTTTTATCAATCACTCAGCGATGTTTTAACTAATAGTAAATATTATAATTTTAATCACCGAGACAGGAGGCTTACATTTCTATTATTTATATTCAAAATTTATCTGTAGACAGTCTGTCAGTACCTATGTATTGCTATCGGTTGTAGAACCAAATTCAGGCCATACGGTAAAGTTTTTGTATTATGGTTAGGTAGGTACTTTAGGTAGGGTATATTCTAAGGTCAGGTCATGAATGCATCTGCCTGAACAAATAAGTATTAAAATTGCTATTTGATGTAATGATTGAAACATTCTTGTGTCGGTTATAAATTTATAAGTACACTGACATCCCATACGGTTTGGGGTTTTTTATTTTTTGTAAAAGCAATTAATTTAAGAATATGTTTTACTAGAACGTGAGTACTTCACTGTTCATGGTTCAGAATCGCATTACTTTCAGACAGCTAATTTATGTGTAAAAGTATTGTATTATGTGATAATGCACATATTAAATGTAAGCCTGATAAGAATTGCCCCAATTGCGGAAAAGTAAGGCTTTTAATCTTTATTGTTATTGAAATTGTCCTTGAACAACAACAATTCTAAGTTACTTGACAAATTTATAAAATAGACTCACCAAGAACTTTTAAGTAAAAGCTTTTCTTTAGAGGTCTAGCCTTCCACCGCCTCACTAACCCCCAGATTTCCTTTTTTCCATCGAGGAAATGTATCTGGAGGTTACTAAGGTAAGTGGTGCTGCAAGTGCTCAGTCTCTGACACGCCGGAACACTTTCTCCCATCATGGCAAAAACAACCATGTTAAAAGATTTAGTTGAGTGAGAGCACCCTGGATATTAGAAATGTTTGTAGGAAGACCCAAGTAATGGGTTCGCACCATGAAGAACCGAACGCATCGCCAATGTATCCTGAAATGCATTCGATGCCGATCTAACGTATGATATTTTCATTAGAAATAAAGATTTCGTACTTTCCCTTTGCGAAGATGTAGGTACACTTGTTATTATTTTGTCACACTAAGAATCAAACTGTGATGTAGTAGTGAATGTGGCTCTGAAGAGCATTTAGTATTGGTAGCATTTCTTTACGGATGCAATGACAACCTTTTCTTAAATAATTTAACTTCCCGCTATCGCAATACCTTTTAAGTTAAACAGTTTAACCTCTTGACCCTCGATTTCTAAACCTTGCGTATTTGGCATGCTTAAATTGCGTCAAACTGTATTCCTAGTTACGGCCTATAATCATCCTACTGCAAGGAAAAGGCCTCAATCATTGAATTCAAGGTACCTAAGTAATGATGGGTAAAATGAATTGGAAAAGAGCTTGATCCAGGTCCAAGTCAAATCCAGAGTCAAGTGATTGCTGACAATGTGAGCAGCTTTGGAGGCAAATAGGTCTATTATTGGACATTCCCGTTTTATAATCACGAGATCTGTACAGTGTACTAGTCGGTTCGGACTTTGCAGTCGGCAGTGCCTATTTGCCGAATATGTGGAATTTAGTGGAACTAGTAAGTTCAAAATTCGAAATATAATTATTGAAATCAAGTCTAGGTTTAAGCGCAAACCTGCTTGGTCTAAAGCATCCGTAGTCAAAAAACGCCCCTGGGAAGGGCAATGCAACTGTCAATCTACTACTTCAGTTGTTCGATAACCACCACTAGGGGCTGGAATCTTATCAACTATCTATGATTTATGGGACAAAGCGGCACGACAAAAATGACGAAATTCGTTCATATCATTAATTCAATTCATCTTTGTAATTATTATTTTACTTGATTGATTTCTTTGTTGCAGTTTTTCTATTCGTTCATGTTTTCACATTATTCCATTTTTCATTATAATATAGTTAATAATACTTTTTTGGGGACAAAAAACCGATATTTCTAAATTTACTTGCCATCGCAACTTCTGCAATGTTTGAACCATAACTTTTATATGCTCGCAAGCATTTAGATGTAACAGTAAGTGTCAAGTACACTAAGAAGGGTTCTGACATGAAATATTCGATTTGGCCTTATACAGGGATAAAAACCAACTGCATGACTACATTCGAGTTCACAAGTTGAGACTTTTGACACATAGGAATGCGATACTATAATTCTTTCAAGTCAACTTTTTTAATACCTCTTGAAGTATTAAACCGACCTCGGGTACTTTAATCGAGCTGCGAGCCCTTTTTTATGAAATGAACATCTGGCCATGTTGCAAAAGCAGGTCCATTCCTTTTTGAGGGTAGCTGGTACAAAGCAGGCGAGGTAGCCCCGCAAGGGTGGATAATTTTAGGCGTATCGCTTGCATGAAAACCCTAATTTTAAGTCATTGCTTGAATCTCTTTGATCTAGCCGCGAGCCCTGATTATGAAATGAACCTCTAGCAATGTTGCTATAGCAGGTTTATCACTTTTCGAGGGTAGTTCGTGCAAAGTAGGCACCCGCGAGGGTGGATAATTAAAAGGCATAGGCTTACGTGGCAGAGCCCGATTTAAAGTCATTGCTTGAACCTCTTTGATCGGGCCGCTAGGGCCCTGGTTATAGAATTAACTTCTAGCAATTTTGCTTTGGCATAACTTACCTTAGGAGGATAGTTGATAAATAATAAGGCACCCCGCGAGGGTGGATAATTAGAGGCTTGCATGGCAGAGCCCGATTTCAAGTCATTGCTTGAACCTCCTCGAGCCCTGGCTATAGAATTAACCTTCATTTTTGCTTTGGCAGTACTTACCTTAGGAGGGTAGTGGATAAGTAAGTAGGCACCCCGCGAGGGTGGATAATTAAAGGTATAGGCTTGCATGGCAGAGCCCGATTTGTATACCAACTACCCTTAGGAGGGTAGTTAATAAATAAGTAGGCACCCCGCGAGGGTGGATAATTAGAGGCATATGCTTGCATGGCAGAGCCCGATTTGTATATCAACTACCCTTTGGAGGGTAGTTAATAAATAAGTAGGCACCCCGCGAGGGTGGATAATTAGAGGCATATGCTTGCATGGCAGAGCCCGATTTGTATATCAACTACCCTTTGGAGGGTAGTTGTTAATAGGTAGGCACCCCGCGAGGGTGAATAATTAGAGACATATGCTTGCATGGCAGAGCACGATATGTATATTGTAAGTAGGCACCCCGCAAGGTTGAATAATTGATAGCATAGGCTATGAGACTTTTAAATTTTTTATGCCTCGTCCACACAAGAGACAGCGCTTTGATTGATTGTTCTTAGCTGTGTGGATTTTTTGCCCTTTGGAGGTCAAAAAGCTTTACGAATGCCATCTGTTTTCTCCAGAATGCATTTGAGTGGTATATGGATCTACACTAAATAAGACGGGTTTGTAAAGGTATGCAGGCTTTAGTAAGTGGATCTCTAACTTATACTGAAATCTCGTCGAATCTCTGTAAATGCTGCCCGGTGGCCACAAACTAATTGCACTTTATTAGAATCCGATTTTATTTGTGAATAATTCTTTTACCTTCGTGTACAAATTGTTAAAATTAACGTCTGTTTAATTGAAATAAATTTACGACTGAAACTCGCGTTTATTAATACGGACTTACGTAATATTTTGGTAAATTTCTTCCATTTTAATGAATAGGTTGCTTGAATTCAAAAAATCTGTATACTTAGTAATCTGTTGATCAAAAAAGGGGCTCCACTGACCTCAGAGATCTTATATCAATACTGATCATTAGCGGTGTGTAGGTATGCTATTTTGAGGCACTTGTTTGCCAATTTTACCCATTTCATAAAATTTAACACTAACACGGGATTCTAAAGGCACTGTTTTATAATTTAAATGTAAAGAAAGGCAATTCGCCCATTTCGTCAAGCAATTTAGCATTAATTTGATTAGAATAAAGATACATTTACTAAGCGTATTTATTTCATGACGGCACCTGAGGTGCCGTTCACCTTGTTAACCGGCTAAAGAGGAGCTCGAGGAGCTGCCAGCAGAGCCAAACAAACCACTCAATGCTAAACGGAAAAGTCACCATACACTTTTACGTATTACATCATAACTTTAATCCGAACGGCAAAACCGTTAAATTCATTATTTAAGTCACACGAATATTTAAACAAGATATTTCATGTTTTATTAAAAACATGTTGTTTTAAGCAATAAAATTGCTATTGGAAACTGAAAATAAAAATCCTTGAAATAAAATACATAACATTATAAAATAATGAGGGTAGGACTTACCAGATTTGTGTACTAGTTTGTATAAAACTCACTTGGTTATAATAAAATTCTGCTCTGAGAATTATAATATCACTGAATTTTAACGATCACCGAGACAGGGCTTGCAGTGAAGGTGTTGTTACGACGGTAAACTAAACGCCAATGAGCAAAATGGTGTGCCGCAAATTTTAAGAAACTTCAAAAGCACACGACCGCCAGGTGGCGCCACTTAGCCGGAAACTACGTACTATAAAGGGTAGGCAAATGACGGGAAACGGAAATGCTATCTCAATATAAAGCTTCCAGTTACGGTACAGTGTTTTAATATGACTATACTTAAGAGCTATAAACAAAATAAAAAGTGGGAAAATAATCGGCAATTTCATACTTTAACCCCTATTATTAATAGTATAAAGCTGAAGTGTTTGTTTGTTTAAACGCGCTAATCTCAGGAAGTATAAGTCCGATTTAAAAAAATATTTTTGTGTTGGATTGTCCATTTATCGAGGAAGGCTTTAGGCTATATAACATCACGCTGCGACCAATAGGAGCGAAGCATGAGTGAAAAATGTTGCAAAAATAATTACGATCATAATAACGGAAATTGTCGCGGACGAAGTCGCGGGCAACAGCTAGTTAAAGATAAGAAAATTATGATAAACCAGTCAACAGAAGGTAAGCAGAAATGTTTTGCAAGCGGTAAAACAAAAAAAAAAAAACAATAAGTTACGCAATGATATTTACTACATCGTCATTCTAAAAATTTATCGTTACATTACTTATTTTAAAATACATTGGTCTCTGACCCCAAAGTACCCAAGTTACTATTGATTGCTTAAGTTTATGTGGACATAGAAGCAAAGAAGGTAGTTCCAGACCCAAGCCAATAGATTTAAGACATTAAGATTTTCTGAACTGATCGCGAATCAAACCCGTATAGTAATATAATTATGAGAAAAAAACAGTCAGAATCCTGGTTTTCAGATTACTGATAGATTTATCATTTGAAAAATCGTTTTGCGTCCAAACCAATCTGTCGCCGGCGAGCCGTAATAACCGGTTGAATAATTAAGTTTATTAACACAAAACAGTAAAATACAGTGAACTCAGTGACATACTGGGGTCTTATTCAGATTGGGCGATTTTGACATTTTGTGATACGATTTGGTTAGCTGAATTAGGAGCCTTATATAGGTTTGATTATTTACACAGTAGCAGTATTAATTTAAATTTCATACTCGTTTCTGATAAAAAGTTAATTTGTACCTTATGACGTACCACCCGTTGGTGTAGTGGTTTGAGTACCGGGCCAAGACCTAAAGGTCCTAGGTTAAATCCCCGGATCGAGCGACAATAAGTTTCGAATTTTCGAACGTTGCTCGGGTATGTGATCACCAAACCGCATTTGGCAAGCGTTGTGATCACGCCTGCTGTACCCATCATTGCCGTGGTAACTAAAATTAAATGATGTAGGCCTTCACCCTGCTGTGGGATGATTATAGCCTGTTACTTTACTTCACTTTTTAGGATTTACGGAAAAGAAAAAAAACTACTTCCTAAAAATAAGAACTAAATGTTAATAAATTCGGAAATTGAAATTGAAATATAAAAATCCACGTCTCGTTCTTTTTATGGTAAAATTTAATTATAAGACTCCAGTAGAAATTTGGATAAGACAATTCAGAGAATCTGTTTTTCGATTTCCGGCTATGAATTGCGTTGTTATGTACTCGTAACAGCCTCTTTGTCAGTTTTGCGATATGTTGCAAATGATCGGTGAACAGTGATTTCTATGCAGATGTGTAAAAGTAACGAAATATTGCGTACCCGTATGAACTCGTTACTTTGATAAAAAGTACTCGTTTCTTTCGTATGATTACGTTACTCGTTACTTTTGATACCTCATTAATAACACAGTGCGGAGCAACAAATCGAGTCGTATCATAGACGTACATGGAGTACCCGTTACTAAGTATCGAATACATACGGTTTGTTACAGCTCTATCTATGTATTTATAACTGTCAAAGGTAACAGAATCATTCGGTTCTCCAAATTTCATTTGACTCTATTTTTCCAGCCCTTGATGTTTTTAAGTTACATGATAATAATATGTTATACTTGGACATATTCTTTATTCACTTTATTTGATATTTTAGCAACTTAATTGCACTTATAATATCAGTATATAAACTTGAAAAATTTTGTCTCAGGCGGGACTCGAACCCGCATCTCCTCGCATGCGAGGGTATATTCATGGTAGGGTATATAGAGAGGGTATATACATGCGATATATTCTTTATTCGTTTATGACGGCTTCACGGCATTCGTGGTCATTGGTAGACGCGTAGAGAGACAAACTTCTTAGCGTTCCATGGAGTCACCGTGCGGGTTCCGCGGCCGGGTCCATCGTGTGGCAGAAAGAGAAACCGGAGTACAATAGCAACCACAGATATTGATAGGCCTAGATGCCACAAATGCACTCATTTCTATAAAACCCGCGCGTGCTGAAATTCACTGCTTGTTGAAGTGAAAACTTCTTTAGCGGCGCTGAGCACTTTTTGTTGGATGGGTAAAAACTTCCAAACTCGCGTCAGGGTCACGTGATACTGATCGAAAAAGCGTAAGATCGAGGGGAAGGGAGAGAAACTAGTATCTCCCACTCTTTCTACCGTGCCTGAGTGTGCTGTTTTCTATTATTTTTGAAGTGAAACTTCTTTATCGGCGTTGGAAAAAATTTACCGTCACGTTTTGCGTCAAATTTTCGTCACATTTTTCGGTTACGCGCCATCTTTTTCTTGCCCCTACCACGGTTGGTTCAGACGATAGCAAAAAGGTAAAGTGAAATAATATTTAACCAATTTAACCAATTTAACCAATTTAACCAACTTAACCAACTTAACCAACTTAACCAACTTAACCAACTTAACCAACTTAACCAATTTAACCAATTTAACCAATTTAACCAATTTAACCAATTTAACCAATGTAACCAATTTAACCAATTTAACCAATTTAACCAATTTAACCAATGTAACCAATTTAACCAATTTTACCAATTTTACCAATTTAACCAATGTAACCGATTTAACCAATTTAACCAATTTAACCAATTTAACCAATTTCTGGAAAGTTGCATGTAGATCATTTTTCGAAAAATAAGGCCTTATAGAAGTTTCACTTCTTACGTGTGTACACTAGTACACGCACAACTTTTTTTCAATGAACGGGTACAACACCTATAAAACTAAATGCAGCAATGTAATTTAAACATGTAGTATGTAGTATGTACATGTATTTACATAGTAATAGACACAAATAAGATAAAATAATTGTTTTTTAAATAAAATACGCACATTTCAATAACAAGCGCCGTCAAAAGTTGAACATGTTCAACCTTTTTTTGACACGCGCAGTACGTACACTTGGGGCATCTGATTCTAGCCTATCAATGTCTGTGATAGCAACGTAAGTTGCTTGCATCAAATAGCTTGTTTCTTTCCAAAGAAACAAGCTATTTGATGCAAGCATCAAATAGCTTGTTTCTTTCCAAATATAGATGTCGCTAGCTTTTAATGTGTGTAAAATCCGTGATAAAGGACATAATTACTTTTCCAATCTCTGGAGCAATATTAGTCGTTTCATTATTTGACAATTAGCTAAAATCACCAAACAAGATATAAAAATATATAATCGACAGCACTGACTGTTTTACCGATACAAAATTTATGATGACTAAGTAGTGTAATCTTTCGTTTGAATATAATCGTTACAAAAGTTTTAAGATGGCATATCTTGTCAGTCTTTCTGTATCCGAACCAGTTGCGTTATTAATAAATTGCTTCGCATTTTAAGTGTCCGCTTTGTTTCAGTTTTCGGTTTAATGAAGCACGAGTTATTATCCGCGGCATAATTAATTGCGGCAACCACTTCCGAGCCGCCATTTTGTTTGACTTCGCTTGTTGTTTTAGTTAATTTAATGGTGCAAGTTGCGATGCGAGTTTGTGAATTGCGCTATATGGTCTATGGTAAACTTGTCACATGATTCTTGAGTTAGTGGTGTAGTTTTTAGGGCTGGGGGCCTAAATAGGTGGTTCTAAAAGTAGTATTAGGAAGTTTAGGTTTGATTTTACAATGTATAAAAGGAAATAAATTGAAAAAAAAAGTTTTGAAAAAGCTTGACTTTAGATTAGGTATCCTTGAATGATAACACAAAAAGGAGAAGCTAATACACTTTTTGCTTTGCAATATAATTATCTTTAAAGCGGTAATTTTTTATGGCAGACGCTACGCTAGTCGCTATACGCAATAACCCTTAACAATTTACCGATATTTACCGATAATAATTAAAATATTTACCTTACTTTCATTATAAATTCACAACGAAATTCCGGTTGGATACTGATCGAATAAACTGCAAACCGCATTATAACACCGATTAAAGTCCGCAGAATCGAAACAAACCGTAAACAAGTTTAAACTCGATGCAGTAATCGCTGCAATCGAGTCAGCGCCACTAAATCGGCTAACTCGATTTTACTCAGTGCCGAGTCCGCGACTGCTTCGTTCGCATTTTTTTTTGGGCACCGCGTTCGTTTTTTGAAAACATGCTCTCTTTACAGCTGGCTTTTGCGAATTGGTATCTGAGTTTTTCAAAGTTTTTCACTTGTAGAGCGGAATTGCAATTTTTTTTTGTGATTTACTTATTTGTTATATCAGACCTAACAAGATCCATAAAAAAATATCTATCTATCTATGAAGTGTATCTAAATGTCGTGTTATGCAAACTGTTTTTAGACTCCTATTACAAAATTGTATTTAGATCATTATTTAACAAGATTTCTCCCGAAGGAGGTCATATTTGGCGGGTTGGCGACATGGTGATTGCATTGGCCAATGGTGGAGAGAAGACACACACATAGGTACACACACACACATACACACACACACACGCACACACACATACAGAGAGAGAGAGAGAGAGAGAGAGAGAGAGAGAGACACGCACACACGCACGCGCGTTAAAATCAGTTAAAATCAATCACACACACACGTTAAAATTGAATTGATATTGACCTGATTCAGCAGAAAAACAAAAAGCTTCCAGATTGGTCCCCCTAGTGGCAACTAATGCATGACCACGAGTTAGTTTTCACCCGTTTTCATGTATTATACATACCTAAACATGGAAACGATTTGAATATGGTAATTGGTTACACTTAAACAGCGCTGTGCAATAATTACTTTAGTATTACACTACTTCCATGTTACACTCTTGCATCACAAATCCTTTCTGGATTCACTAATTCCCGCACATAACGAGAGCGTACTATTGCCGGGAACTGAAAGGGTTCTTTGCGAGCACTCTGCGGCATGAAACGAATGACCTAGAAACTGCTTTTCTTGGATGAACCTGCACATAGCCTGAGGAATACAGCCAGGTAGTTTACAGCAATAAACAACCTTAGTTTTAACTAATATATTTAGACACTGTCGCAATATATCTAGTATTCGGGATTGAGTTGTGTCACAAAACTCAATCCCAAATACGAGGACACACAACTTGTGTGTCCGTTCTATTTGGTGCGGAAGTCGGGAGTGGTGTCACGTAGAACGCTTCCTGCGCTGGTAAGAAAGAAGTCACTATATATAAATAAATAAATAAAATCGTTTATTTGCACAAAACATGGTATAAAATGGTAATATTACACAATAAAAGGTGCTCAGGTTTCGCTATTAAAAATGGCATGCAAATTTTATGTGGTCAAATTACACGGTGATCGTAATGGGGACTACCGTTTCTTTGCTCACCAGTTGGCGCCACTGTAGACTGAGGTCCGGAGGTTAGCTTTCAAAGGCGATCGGCGCCCAAACAAAGTGTTAAATTTTGAATCTAACTAAAGTTTATTATTTATAAATAACTATCTTGATATCAACAAACTAAATTCTGAAATAGTTGCTCTTTGAGGCCGCCTATTTATGCGCTTTTTCTTAATTCCGCTTTCAAAGCGTTCATATTGATCGCCAAATAATCCATATTTGCGATAATTTTACGAAGGAGATCACTTTCCAGCAGGTAAATTAAAGAAATTATAATTTATGTAAAGCCCGCTAAAACCAGTGAAAAGTGAATGTTATTGGACCTCACGCGACACAAGCGCCTCTAGTGGTAAATTCACTAGCGATAGGCCCATTACACTTTGATTCCATTATATTACATGAAATAAAAAAAAAAATAATTAAAAATGTCAGGTATCGAAATTTCAATATTAAATAAATATAAGTAAAATCCAGCTACTCGTAGTTGTCAATAAATTCCTTAACACTATTAAATTTTTTGTCACTAAGCCATTTAGTTAATCTTTTTTTAAATAATATAAAAACTATAAAAATGGATTCCTATTACCCTTGGTCTCGGCATCACGCGTGAACAGCTGGACCGATTACGATAATTCTTTTTTGCTTTGTTTGTAATTGACAGGAGAAGATTCTTATACGCCGTGCAATTTTAACCACCTGTAAAACGAAGCCCACGTTATTGGACCATTATGTATAACATCATGGCTGTGTTATTAATTTTTTTATTAAAAAATTTTTTTGAAAAATTTAATTTTTGATTCATACTTTTAATTTTGTACCACGCTGTGACGCGTCCAGACGTATATTTTGCTGCGGCAGGGTCTCGGTTGAATGGACCTTACATAGCTACATAATATATGTGGGCGTCACAGTGTGTTTCAACATAAATAGCTGAACCGATATTCAATATTTTAATTGTAAAAAAAAATAACATTGCCAAGATGTTATACATAATGGTTACATAACGTGGGCTTCGTTTTACAGGTGGTTAAAATTGCACCGTAAAATAAATTATATTTTGTTTAATTTACCTGCTGGAAAGTGATCTTCTTCGTAAAATTATCGCAAATATGGATTATTTGGCGATGAATATGAACGCTTTAAAAGCGGGATTAAGAAAAATCGCAAAAATAGGGGGCCTCAAAGAGCAACTATTTCGGAAGTTAGTTTGTTGATATGAAGATAATTATTTATAAATAATAAACTTAATTAGATTCAAGATTCAAAACTTTGTTTCAGCGCCGATCTTATAAAGTCGCCTTTGACAGCTATACCTCTGGACCTCAGTCAACAGTGGCGACAACTGGTGAGCAAAGAAACGGTAGTCTCTAAGGTAGTCCCCATTATTCTAAATTTTATGTGTAATAATGCATCAAGAAAATTTTAAAACCATTACATTTTAACCTTTTTAATGTATTACGTTTGACATAACATGGATATAATTCGTGCTGCATATCATCAAATAGAGGGTTAAAAAAATTACTGTATTTTTCACACGGCCAGTAATATGTCGCCTGTTCCCATGTCGTAATACCAACAAAACTATTTATATACCCAGAATAAGAAGACAAAGACAGGACAACGTATGTCGGGTCCGCTAGTACTTGCTTTATGCTATTCGTAGGACATCCATGCGCCATCCACATCCAGCGGCTTTTCGCAACCCTCCACCAGATGCTGCTGTAACAGCAATGAATGCACGATTGGTATTCTCTTTTGACGCTAAATGAAACTAGTGCTTCATGGTTTATGGTAGCCAAAAAGCTGTCAAAAAGCCGTGCCAACCATATGACAGTAACAGTGCGATTCTTTTAGCGCAAATGTCACAACAGCTTTGGTTACAGTACTGCTGTAACAGCAGTGAACGCAAGATTGGTATTCTCTTTTAACGCTGATCGACACTAGCGCCGCATGGCTGCCATACATAAAGCTGTCAAAATGCCGTGACAAACATGTGACAACAGCAGTGCGATTCTTTTAGCGCAAATGTCATAACAGCTTTGGTTACAGTACTGCTGTAACAGCAGTAAACGCACGATTGGTATTCTCTTTTAACGCTGATCGACACTAGCGCCGCATGGCTGCCATACAAGAAGCTGTCAAAGAGCCGTGACAAACATGTGACAACAGCAGTGCGATTCTTTTAGCGCAAATGTCATAACAGCTTTGGTTACGCTGCAGTAACAGCAAAGAACGCACGATTGGTATTCTCTTTTAACGTTGATCGACACAAGTGCTTCATGGTTTATGGTAGCCAAAAAGCTGTCAAAAAGCCGTGACAAACATGTGACAGCAGCAGTGCGATTCTTTTAGCGCAAATGTCACAACAGCTTTGGTTACAGTACTGCTGTAACAGCAGTGAACGCAAGATTGGTATTCTCTTTTAACGCTGATCGACACTAGCGCCGCATGGCTGCCATACATAAAGCTGTCAAAATGCCGTGACAAACATGTGACAACAGCAGTGCGATTCTTTTAGCGCAAATGTCATAACAGCTTTGGTTACAGTACTGCTGTAACAGCAGTAAACGCACGATTGGTATTCTCTTTTAACGCTGATCGACACTAGCGCCGCATGGCTGCCATACAAGAAGCTGTCAAAGAGCCGTGACAAACATGTGACAACAGCAGTGCGATTCTTTTAGCGCAAATGTCATAACAGCTTTGGTTACAGTACTGCTGTAACAGCAGTGAACGCACGATTGGTATTCTCTTTTGACGCTTATCGACACTAGTGCCTCATGGTTTATGGTAACCAAAAAGCTGTCAAAAAGCAATGACAAACATGTGACAGCAGCAGTGCGTTCAAATGTCGTAACAGCTTTGGTTACGCTGCTATAACAGCAGTGAACGCACGATCGGTATTATCTTTTGAAGCTGATCGATACTAGCGCTGCATGGCTACCTGACGATAAGTCGTGACAACCATGTGACAAAACACCCATGATCACAGCCACATGCGCAGTGACGAATCGCATTTAAGATAGGGCTGAACCTTTCCGTCTAAGGATACAATTATATTATAGATGAGTGTATCAAGCAAAAAAGTGTATAGAAATCTAATATTGAAACAAATATAAAACCAAGACCGTTTCTGTTATTTTTTAGGGTTGGAAAAGACTGGGCTGTTCTTTTTGCGTTGTATTCGTAACAGGAGCGGCGCGTCAGTGTTATGAATGGTTAATATGTTTGCTGTTTCTTGTGGTATAGTTTCATTTAATAAGAAGCGACGTATCCCGTTGCATAGAATCAGGAGAAACCACGTCTTTGCAGCTGTGTTTTACATTAAAATTACAATTTAAATGAAGGGAATTCCTAGTTGAAATATATGCGAACATTTTACCCTTGAACAGAGGCAAGCAGTGGAAAATAAATTTGTATCTTATTCCCGTGTTGTATAAATGAAATCCTCAAAAAATTGCCTTATTATTCTAAGATTAGGGATTGAGGATGGTAACCTATGTAGTTACTATAAGATACAATCAAATGTGTGAATGAAACACAGAAATCACCAAAAAATCGGCCTGTCTCAACATATTATATCATAAGATAGAAATGCATTTTATTATGATCTTTGACTGAAAACTGACAGTGACAGTTTTTACTGTCAGTGATTTCTTGTTTGGCACCGACCCATAATTGGTGTCATAGAACACGTTTTTTGACGATTGTATAAATTGTATTTTTGTGGAAAATTGATCAATTTTTGTACGACTGTCAAACCCGTATTAGATCTTTACTCTTCAGGGTGCTTTCTTTTCGAATTCAAAAGGGGCCTAAGTTAGATCTATACTATTGAACTAAAACAAGTATCGCATCGGTCAACCTGGCAAAAAAAGTTATTGGAAGTAGTGTGGTAGTGTGAGAACCTCTTCTTATTCCGTCAGTTTAGGTATAAGTTATTTCAGACAATTTCATGGAGCTGACTTTATACCACTAAGCTTGTCCAAATTATTTCAGTGTACCCTAGGGCGCGATTTCCGGCTGTTCCGAAATTATCTTGAGGGAGGATTTTGTCTTGTAACCGTTCCGAAATAATTCAAAACATTCCCCCTGAGAGAATGTGCTGAGCAAAATCTTTGATAGACGATTTTGTCGCTGGAATTGATAAGGTAAAACGAATTTCAATGTCGTTTGCAATAATCCGTGCGGTTAAGTACAAGTATACTTTGATCGTGACTCGTGTGTAATTTGACGACTTGTATTCGAAGTGGCGTACGCACCAGTTTTAAAGGTGTCGCTAGCTCCGAGGTCCCGGGTTCGATCCCCAGATCGGGCAACAAGTTTTGAATTTTCGTACACTGCTCAAGTTTGTGATCACCAACCCGCATTTGGCAAGCGTGGTGATTACGCCTGAATCCTTTGTTGCTGTGGTAACTTGAATTGAATGATGGAGGCTTTTGCCCTGCAGTAGGATGATTAGAGGTATGCACTACTAGTAACTATGTCCAATGTAAGTAACCCAAAACATTGCTTTAGGGCAATTTAAATATCATGTAGCACTTAACAATTATGTGACAGCTGTAAATCAATCCAGTTGTTAAAAACATTCAAAACGAAGTCACGGGCATCAGCTAGTATTTATTTCAAGACCAGACAAGTTCCGTCGCTCGGTTCCACTGTCAACAAACGAAATCATTTAGTAATCGAACGAGAATCTGTTACAATTCCTACGTTGGCTCAGACAAATCTTCGCGTCCATTATCAGGATTAAGGCGGCGGATCTTTATGTGGGTCAGGCATGTGCGCCAGTGATAGCAATGCTTTATCTTGCAAGTGTATTTAGAACACGATAAGAAAAAGGTTCTAAAAGTAACAGCCTATATCACCCCACTGCAGGGAAAAGGCCTCCATTATTGAATTCAAGTTACCACAGCAATAATGGGTACTGGTATAATCACCACGCTAGCCAAATGCGGGTTGGTGATCACAAATCCGAGTAATGTTCGAAAATTTAAAACTTTTTGGTTGCCCGACCCGGCGATCGAATCCGGGACCCAAAGATCTTGGCCTGGTTCTTAAGCCTAGATTATATAGAGATAAT
The DNA here is from genome assembly GCA_949315895.1 of Anania crocealis. NCBI lineage: Eukaryota > Metazoa > Arthropoda > Insecta > Lepidoptera > Crambidae > Anania > Anania crocealis. Next base: position 10,924,577 of record OX438872.1, read on the forward strand.
CAAATATACTACAACGGTGGCAAACGAAATTAGATTTCAACAAAATCGTCGTCAGCCTATATATTTAGTACTTCTGTAATGTGTCTTACATAGAACTCTCCAAAATAATGATTCTGTCACAATCACTACGCTTGGCAGGCAGCTTAGCGATCGTAGTTTGACCAGTGATAGAAAGTATACGCTGCTGCTCCTTCTCTTCGCAGTACGCCTTTAATCGCCTAAGACACCTGCAGGAAGAAATGAGGTTACCCTACTTTTAATGTGCCGTTACAACATGAAATTCGATTTAGACAATATTTTTTTAAATTAATATCGTACAAAGAGCTTAGCTCTAGTCATATGCATTTGAAAATAATAAAAATAGAATTTTATATGCTCACAACACTGACGGATGGTCAATATTGCTGTTAATCATCACAATGGTCTAACTACAAGTGAAATATATATTATTATATTTATCTAGTATATATGGATATATAGATGGGGAAATAGTACAAACATTAGTGAACTTTTTATAATGCAAAAAAAATGTGTAAGAATAATAGCAAAAATAGATAACAAACAATCATGCAAACCTTATTTCATTAAATTAAATTTACTAACTCTACCATCTATTTACATTTATGATATATGCATATTTACATTTAAAAATATTAACAAATTCACAAAAGTTAAAGAAACACATAACTTCAACACAAGACATAAAAATAGACTTTACTTACCCCCGTCTAGAATTAAAATGCTAAATACTAGTCCATACTATATGTCAGTAAAGATATTTAATAAATTGCCACAACACATAAAAAACCATCAAAATTTAAAATCCTTTGCAAAAACATTAAAATCTTACCTGTTAGAAAAGTGTTATTATTCAGTTATTGACTATTTAAACGATAAAAGCAATAAATAAATAAAACAAGGAAATTTGAGTTACAAACTATTACCAAAATTAAATATATATTATATCGATAGTTTATAATAATATTATATATAAAAGCTTATACTAAATACAACTAATAGTACATTTCTGAGATAAATAATATGTTGTGCAATAGAAAATATCTATAATTTAAGTTTATATTAATAGTAAGTACCTAATATTAGATTAATGCTAGCCCTCGATATTGCAATACCACCCAGGTGACTGAGTTGTAAGTACGGTAGTTAACATAGGAACATCAATGTAACCAACACACTTAGTAAGCAATAAACATTTTGAATTTGAATTTTGAATTTGATGTATTTGTGTTTAGTTTATGCCTAGTCCTTTGTGTAGTTTAAAATCCTCTTACGTTGTATGTACTTAATTATAATTATTATTTCTGTAACTTTTTGTCTAATTTTATCACACCGCCTACATAACATTTCTGTTTAGCCCAATGGTTGACTGGCAGAGAATGCCACATGGTTTTTGTTAACTTGTACAATAAATTTTAAATAAATTTAAAAAAAAACTATTATAACAAGCAGATGCTTGAAGCAAATCAAATCATTGAAGATTAACCTTTATGGTACTACTCTATACAACATAAGGTTAGTTAGCGACAAAAGTTAAACTTTCTAAAAATTAACTAAAGTTGAGATTTCATCATCTTTATTATCTCAATCAAACGTCTTCTACAGTAACTATTATAGGAATCTGCACGACGATTCTCGTTCCTCCCACATCCACCAGCTTCCCGCGACCTTCTTCAGATCATTAGATCATTAAATAATTTGGTGGACGTATCCATATAGTCGTCTGATGATGAAATTTTAATGTTCTCTAGATAGCCTTTCGCCTCGCTATAGCTTTACACTGGGCCACCCGCCCAACGCCAGCATTATGTAGATTCGATGTCTGCTTGTCTAGTACAATCGAACGATTTCCGCTATCTCGTGATCTCGGCATGCTAAGTCTCTATTTTGCATTCGGTAACAATGTTTGATCTCTGCAGCGTAAATTATAGTTAGGTTTATTCTTACTCTTTTATTCTGTAGGCGTATGATTAAAGTACCGGCCTAAGTTCATCCCACTGCTGGGCAAAGGCCCCTATAATTATAAATATAAATATATGAGGACAATATCACATATGTATATTGTTCTGAACACAATTTGAATAACTATTTAAAGCACTCGTATTTTGGAAACCAGAAACAACGAAGGTACCACAAACACCCAGACCCGAGAAAATGTAGGTAAACACTTTTTTTTCACATTGACCCGTCCGGGAATCGAACCCGGGACCGCGGAGCAGGCGACACCTTGAAAACCGGTGTGTACGCCACTCCGCCACGGAGGTCGTCGTGTTATTGATTAAAAATTGTTGGCAGTTCTTAGTTCGGTACTCAGACCACTCCACCAATGCACAATGGGGCGTTGAGCATAAGAAAAGTGTCATATCAAAGAAATTTAAAAAAACTATGACCCGACTTCGAAAATGCAATGATTTTAAAGTCATTCTGTATCTTTGCTGTATTGTTAAACATTTTTGTACTCAACATTTTTTTTTCATTTGATACCCCACTCGTTATGACTGCAAACTTTTTTTTCTCCAATCCCCAATATATTGTCGTAGCATTCACCATATAGGTTTTTTTTTAACAAAAAGTAGCCTTTGTTACTCAGATTATAATAAAGAATCAATTGATTCACTAAAATTGGCTCAGAGTTCCTGTTGGCTTTGCTGTAGTCGGGTTAATACAGGGTGAAATTTTAACCACTTTCCAAAAATTTTATAGGCGTTCGGTATCGTATTTAGAGCCCATTTATGAAGTAAAAAATGTAAATCAAGCTTTCACCCGAAAATATTTTACGCAATATAATTTTCAATTTTTGCGGTCCTAGGCCTGATAAGGTATAAAGGGAAAATCAAAAACGTATGAATAGTATCGTAATGAATGAATGAGATGTGAATCGCGTAAAAAATGTGTTGCTAGGCGGCCGTATTAAAAATTTTAGATTTTTTGCGGACATTTACTAAGTGCTTTATCTTGACATTTTTGTACTGGGCTATACCAAATGAAAAAATATGTCATTTGTTTTTTGTCTCGTAGAATATATACACCGTGAAATTTTAGTGGTTGTTTTCCCGCAGTAAAATGATTCTATCTTAGTAGTACAATAGATTTGTGCAGTTTTTTTTTATTCAAATAAAAAAATAGCAGTTTCACGATTGTGATAAACGAAACTCGAAAGCAACCTCGAACCAATGGTACTAGCCGCGCCACAGCCGTTCACCGGCCGGGGTCATTGCCCCTCGCGCGGTGCAGTTTATGCTGTATTACTTAGTGCGTAGAGCTTCTTTTGCTTTGAACATTGATTTCGTGCGGCAAGCAGTACCCAAACACGTCACATTTTGTAAAGATACTATCGTATCTCACGCTTTTGGGTTGATGTTTTTTTTTTGATTAATTGATAACAACGATATATTTATTTTCAAAAAATAACTCGCACGATTCGATGGTGCTACTTAAGGTAAATCGTTCTGTTGCAGGAAAACAACCACTAAAATTTCACGGTGTATTAAAATTTGGAAGGTGGTTAAAATTTCATCCTATATTTCTAACGCACAGGCTGCGTTTCAATCGAAATATTAAACGTGTTTCATGCAGATATTTATACGAATACTAGCTTTCGAATATTAGCCCGCGGATTCGCTCGCGTTAAATTCGAGGTATGGGGGAGGATTTCCAAAAAAAAAAAATGAAGCACGACTTTTTTATTAGTCACAAATAGTCCGCATACCAATTTATAGCTTTCTACCTTGAAAATTGCGGAATGCTCCATACAAACTTCCACCCTCTATTTTAGGAAAGTGGGGGGTTAGAAAGAGACAAAAGTAGTTTGTGTCACTCTCCATCCCTTCAACTAATTCGTAGCTCCGTTTTGCCGTGAAAGACGAACAAACAAACAGACACACACACTTTCCCATTTATAATATCAGTATGGATTTATATACGTAGTTGTTACGTCACTAACTCAGTATTCTATTGAATAGTCGATGCCCAATAATTTGAACAGGAGCTGATAAATCGCTTCGATTCCCATTCAAACTTAAAATCAGTGACGATGTCCAGGCCGCTATTTACCAAAATTTCAATTCGGCATGCGAATTATGTAGATTACTGTTATTTCGTTGATGCAAAGATATTAAAATCAAACTAGATGTGGCACAGGTTTTTAGCACAAATATTTTGTAATCATTTTCTAATTTTAGGCTAAGTAAAAATGTTTTTAAGACATGCCTCACTGGGCCACACAGAGCCATCTAGTCCCAAATTAAGCTACTATTAAGTACCCTGTCGTATGGGGTACTAGACAACCGATAAACTTATTTAAACGTTTTTTTTTGTAAATACATACTTATAATACATAGAAAACACCCAGACCAGTACAAACAGACATGTTCATGCATACAAATTAATTAATTAAATAAAGTTAAATACAAATAAATATTATTCATTTATGAACACGGTGGTATACGGTTGAATGCAAAAAAAATCCATGAAATTCGGTTGTCAAATTTTAAAAATTCTACTTTGTACTGAAATTTTTTAGGCAACCCATTTGCAATATATTTTTTGGCATATTTAATTATTGTATATAAAAAACTTTTCATCCAATAAACAGCTCCGTGAAGGTCGTTGTATGGTGGGATCTTTGACTATAAGTATTTGTTTTGATTTGTTATAGGGCCAAATCAAAAAAGTCCTTATTTTTATCAGTAATCTTCTTCATATTCTTTAAGAATAGTCAGGAGTCAGAGTTTTCAGAATTACAGGCCTTTAACATGTTTTTTTTTACGTGCTACAGAAACCAAGACCAATAGCTTATGGTGCCTTCCAAAGCTCGACTTTGGGGTGGTGGGATCTACCTCCTAGTGGTCCACCCTGGGCAACAGCATCTTTGGTTTCCTTACCAATGACGACGGCTAACAGATCCCTCAGCGGTGGTAGGCTTCGTAAGGGGCTGCCTGGATGCTACGACCCTCCTGCCGGAGTCCAGCGCCAAACAGTTTTTCTGTGTTCCGCTGGTGTGTGGGAGAACCAGTGCCACTTTCTGGGTAAGCTCGCTCCATCTTAGGCTTCTTCTTAACCGTAGAGTTAAGTATGTAGTCAAGAGCAAGCTCATTGATTATATAAAAAAAGACCAGAATGTACTAGGTCCTATCTTTTCCTAAACTGACCCGACCGGGAATCAAACTTGAGGACTCTTACGTAGAAGGCGGATCACTGCACCACTATACTTTACGGGCCGATAGTACTAAAACAGATGTTACACCAGCGCTCAAATATTTAGGTACATAATAATTGTTTTTAAGATTCTTCCAGAAACTTCTTCACTATCTATGTCGCGCTTATTATTGAAGTGCAAATTGAAAATTAATGGTTCGCCATTTTGTATGATTTGGTGATTTCTCTTTGTTATATACAACATTATGGAACCGTCGATCATTTGACTCGTGTACCTCTTCTGAATAATAAAGTAGGGACTATTTTTATTTCTCCATATGTGTTAATCCGCCCCGTTGGTAGTGGTTTAAATACCGTGCCAAGATCTCGGGGTCCTAGGTTCGATCCCCGGGTCGGGCAACAAAAAGTTTTCAAAACGTTTAGGACAGTTCCTTGTTCAACATTTTGTTTGAAACAAAAACGAAATGAGAACGTAATGTGAGAACGTAATAAAACGGTTTATTCCATAGAGGGCTAAACTGAGAGGGAAAAAATGGACAAGAAAGAATTTTTCGTTCCCAGTCAAAACGATTTTTATGTGATTCCGTTCGAACATAAACGCACCACTTACGTTTTTAGGTATTTAAGGCGAAAACGTTTCGAATATATAACGTTTTCCGAGCCCTGCTACTATGTCTAATTAAATATAATACCGATTCCTGCATTACTCCTGTAGTAAGGTTTTTTTTAAACTTAGGTAGGTCCTGTAATGTATACATATTCAGAATTGCTGCGCTCGCCCTTGTGGGAAGGGCGGGCGGTGCTATGGCATGAGACTATTAATTAATACGTATGAGTACGTATATTATAGGACCTCCCTTATGTACACGACGATCGGGAAACTTCTTCCCGTGACCTTTACCAGATAGAATTAGAAAAGGCAGCTACTTAGCAAGGGTAAAAACGGAACAGAGTATTAACTAAGACTCCACTCTACGTCTGTCTGTCATCAGGCTGTATCTTACCGATTTTTTAAAAATAAAAAACTAACTGAACAATATGTCGAACAAAAAAAATCACAGCATTCGATCAGAATAATTACAATATTTCAGGTTTAACTAACACCTGAAAAACATTAGAATATTTAATTAAAACATTTCACAAACTGTGATAATAAGGCTCATATTCTGGAACGAAGTTGGCTCATAAATGTGCGATCGTTATATTGCCTTCATCAGAACTTGAGACATTCGCGGTCTCATCACAATGCAAGAAAGTGCCGTAACTTCAGACGACAGTGGGTGAAGCGACCTCTTTAGAATAGTTTATCAGAGACATTCACACAGACAAAAAATTATATTACCGATATTGTCATCGTGCAGAATGTAGGTTGTGGTTTGTTCTCTGTTTTTGAGGCATATCCTTTACTGCGTTTTTGATAGGTAGATATATCTTCTAAGTGGAAAAAATCCCTACCTATGTCCTTTCAAAGTTTTTTCTGTCTCTGTCTTTTGTCTATCCGTCCTTTAAACGCGCAATATTTTATACATCTGAAATTCTTTGGCTCCAACGATATTCATACTAAAACTTCATGAATATCGTTGGAGCTTCATGATATTCATGGAGTAAACTTCATGAATATGGTTGGAGCCAAAGAATTTCAGATGTATAAAATATTGAATATCGTTGGAGCTTCATGATATTCATGGAGTAAATTTCATGAATATCGTTCGAGCCAAAGAATTTCAGATATATAAAATATTGCGCGTTCTTAAAATCGTCAATACTAAAGTATGTATGGGATTTCAAGGTCGATTTGATCCAACGGTTTCATTTAGGTAGTTGATAAACGTCATTTTATCCGTGTTAAAACCGAGCAGAGCTGATGCCTTACTCGTATTTTCGGATATATCTGTCTCTTTCAGATACTTTAAAACATCGGTATGAGTGGTAGAGACAAATGGATTCGAATATACGGACATTGTGTTGCGGAGTAAGGCCTCTGTGTCATCCAGGTACTAAGGATAATGCAAGCAAATGGTCTGTTAACGACCACATTTTTCATGCAAATATTTTTAAAGATGTTTTTCATACAATAATCAAAATTTTTTTCCATACAAACCTTCTCTTGACCGTTACAAATACAATAAAAAAAAAGTTTTGGTGAGGTCGATCGTAGTAAGTTATGTGCGAACGTATGTCACATATTATTTAGATTAATTTTACTTCCCTATTTAAAATTTAATTTTAAGCATGCTTCACCTACTTAGACTTCTCGTGACCCGTGACGTCTACTTGACCGTAACGTCAAGTTCCCGTGACCGTGACGTCTACTTGAAGGTTGCCTGATAGACATCACTTAATACAGCACAAAATTTATTTCCTGTACTTAACTTATCCTGTATGGTGTGCGATAGAAAGTATTTTCTTTATCTAACGTTATGACGCGTTTGAGTGAGCTTACTGTATAATAGATATATTTGGTACCTTAAATTATAGGATGACACCTTTGATAGTTTGGTGTAGGTTTATAATGTGAGGTTGTATAAGGATAGGACCAAGTTTCTACAAATTAGGTGCTTTATAACCCTAACTCAGGAATACCTGTATAATGTTGCAGGTAATAAAATTATGATCCTAATATCTATACGACGTGCTTTTTTACCGCCTGAAAAAAGCCTACGTTATTTATCCATTATGTAAAACATCTTGGCAATGTTATTTATTTTATGATAAAAATAATTCGGACCTCCGTGGCGGAGAGGCGTACACACCGGTTTTCAAGGTGTCGCCTGCTCCGAGGTCCCGGGTTCGATTCCCGGACGGGTCAATGTAGAAAAAATATGTTTTTCTATATTTTCTCGGGTCTGGGTGTTTGTGGTACCTGCGTTGTTTCTGGTTTCCAAAATACGAATGCTTTAAATAGTTATTCAAATTGAGATCAAAACAATGTATGTGATGTTGTCCACATTTATTATTTATTTTTTATTTATTTTTTAATTTTAGGAAAATATGAAATATTGATTCAGATTTTTAATTTTGAAACACGCTGTGGCGCGCACGCACGTTTTATTTTGACGTGGCCTGTTCAGCACGTTGTTACAATACTAACATAGTTTTCGAAATGGGATTAAATGTATGAAGTAACGAATGTTTACCAATCGCAACTTTTTTTTAGGTATAGTTTAAGGTTTACCAAGTGGAAAGTTTACCACATGAGAAGTCGCCGTGCTGCGCGTCACAGCGTGTTTTAAAATTTATAGCTGAATATTATTTTTTAATTTTTATAATATTATTTGTATTCTTTATAAAAATAAACGTAACACTGCCAAGAGGTCATAAATGATGGTTCGTTTTTCAGGTGGTTGAAAACGCACGGCGTATAAATATCAGGATCATAATGATCTTCCCACCTAAAATCATGTTAACCACTGGACTAGCGGGGGGTTAGTTTTAGCATAGGGAAAGAAATATGGTTTTACTTTATGTTAATTAATTATAATACCAAGTTCACGAGAGGATCGACGTGTTCTGGGATAACCTGAGTGATCTCGAAAAATGTATTTTATATGTTGTTTGCTATTTAGATTAATCGGTCTTTTTAAGTTTGTTATTGATGTTTTGCCCCTTTATCACATTGGATACTAGTGTGTCTGTCATGATAGATCTTAAGGATGATGTGAATAAATAAATAAATAAATTATAGATAACACCCTCGGGGTCATAGGTTCGATCCCGGGTCGGATCGGCGATCAACAAGAGTTATGAATTTTCAAACATTGCTCGGGTTGTAATCACCAACCCTCATTTGACAAGCGTGGTGATTATGCCTGTATGCATCATTGCTGTGGTAACTTGAATTTACTTGGCCTTTGCCCTGTAGTAGTAGTAGGATTGTTTGTTTGGCAGAACTTAAAAAAGTATGGTTATAATTGTTTCAGAAATATCTACAAGAAAAGTATCTAGGGATAACGTGGTCATCTCATCAACATCTCCTGAGGATGCTACGTGAAGTGGCGAAACGCGTTCAGGTTTTCATATATCGGTGTTGGGTACAAATGATTGCATTATCTTTAGTGCATGCATTTTTGTTCCCTACATTAAATAGGGCGATTTTATATAACCTAAAGCCTTTCTCGATACATGGACTATCCAACACAAAAAGAATTGTTCAATTCGAACCAGTACTTCTAGAGATTAGCGCGTTCAAACAAACAAACAAACTCTTCAGCTTTATAATATTAAGTATAGATGGGCTCGCTTTTGAATACATACTTAACTCTACGGTTAAGAATGAGCCAAAGATGGTGCGAGCTTTTCCAGAAAGTGGCACTGATTCTCCCACTCAACACCAGCGGAACACAGAAAAACTGTTTGGGGTTGGACTCTGGCAGGAGGGTGGTAGCATACAGACAGCCTCTTACGAAGCCTACCACCGCAGAGGGATCTGTTAACCGTCATCATTGGATAGCAAACAAAAGATGCTGTTGCTGCAGGATGGGCCACTAGGATTTAGATCCCACCACCAACCTAGTCATTCAGTGTTAGTGCGGGTAGTGTGATGAAGGTAGGTGTTAACAATCGGAAATCATTAGAAAAATATTTTTCAAAATTTAGTTATGGATTGCTGAGAATTAACTCCTGAGTGTATTAATTTTACCCCGATGTGTTTAGTTTAACGCAAAACCGGTTAAAACCCAAATGCACGTACCTACGAGACATAGCAAATAACTTTCACCATTAAGGATACGTCGATTGCACGTACGAGTTATACATATAGGGTGATATTTTAACCATTTTTCAAAATTTTTATAGGCGTTCCGTATCGTATTTAGAGCCCATTTATGAAGTAAAAAATGTAAATCAAGCTTTCACCCGAAATATTTTTTGCAATATAGTTTTCAATTTTTACGGTCATAGGCCTGATAAGGTATAAAGAGATAATCAAATATACATGAATAGTATCGTAATGAATAAATAAGATGCGAATCGCATAAAAAAAGTGTTGCTAGGCGGCCGTATCAAACATTTTATATATTTTGCGGACATATTCTGTCAAGTGCTTTATCTTACCATTTTTGTACTAAGCTATAGCAAAAGAAAAAATACGTCATTTGTTTTTTGTCTCGTAGATTGATATATTAAAATTTGGAAGGTGGTTAAAATTTCATCCTGTATAAACAGCTTACATGCAATAAATAAACAAACATATGCATAATAATAACTCTTGCACTGTGTTAAATTAATGTGTCTCTATAAACCAAATGCAAGTATTCGATACCGTAATTAGCTATATCATACTCATTTTAATCGGCCTATGTCATGTGAATTATATGGTAAATACTTACTATTACAACGTTCGCAGTTGAGACGGCAGGACCATGGGGTAGTGAGGCTCGAGACCTTTTTAAGGAGTTAGGGCGACGGTTGCGAGAGAAAGGGAATGATTCCCGCTCTGGGTCCTGGTTGGTTCAGCAGGTCTCCATTGCCATTCAACGTGGCAATGCAGCCAGCGTAATGGGAACCTTCGGATCGGCCAGGCAGCGCGGAGAGACTGAAATAATTATTTTATAGTTAGCTATATTTTATTTATTGCAATTTATTCTATAATTATGGTAACAAATATTATATTATTAAGATCTTGTACCACCTTACTATTGAAGAAACCTAAGTTTTAGACTAATGTGGGCTGGTAGGTAGTGATAATGATTCTCTAATATGGAGAAAGCATGAATGAAATTACATGTGCTTGCCTATTTAATAATCTATTACAACCCTTTTTTTCATCAATTGCAAATAAAAGCATAGTCATTACATTCTGTCTGTGGGGGAACAGCAATATGATCACTACACTTGCATGAAATTTCACTAACAATTGTCTAGACTGCAATAAAGAGTTACAATATATCGATTTATTAAATCAAAATGGAATAATCTCGAACCGAGCTGGATAACGAAATCTCTCGTGATTCCATTCAGCTGCAGAATCCAGGTGTCAGCTGGGAGCTGTCGGTTGGTATCGGGAAACTTGTTTGCTACAGGCGTTTAGTTCGTAACTATTGGCTGGCAGCACTGATATTAAGCAGAGCTGGATTCAGGGACGTTATAATGTTGATTCTAATTTTTTACTGATATAAAAACTTTATTTGACGCTTTTTTAGTAAGAACACGAATAATTGTTTTCTTTGTTTGATAGTAATCCCACCTCTAATGACACAAAATTATTTTAATATAAAGTTGGTAGTCGCGTTTACATAGCTTAATTAAAAAGGAAATAAAAAGGTATCCTAAGCGTATATTTAAAAACCTCTAAGTACTTCTTTCCTCGGTTTAAAACAATAACAAAAGCCATAAAAAGTTAAACAGGTCGAAATAAGTGACTTTTAAGTTAGGACCAAACAAGTTATCATCTATAAGTCATTGTCCAGTTTAAAGTTGGTTGCCTATATGCTTGCTAGCTTCATGTTTTTTGTTGGAAATGTAAAGTGTTATTTTTTCAGTGATTTAGTCAGCTTGGGAGTGGTTATCGCTAGATATAGATCACTGGAAGCGACGAGCACCGCTTGCGCACGCTTGCGTTGAAGCAGTCCACGCGCGCCGCCGCGTACATGCCTGAGGGGCTGCAGTAGCGGGGCAGCCCCAGCACCGCCCTGAATGTATTGTTGAACTGGACACGAAGGGCACTGTAGACTCGTGGCAAATAATTAGCCCATAGAGCACAGGTGTACAGTGGGGTGGAGTACGCCTGAAATAAGCTTATTTTAACCACCACTGAACACCGGACAAACCTACGTGCCAACATATTCGCACGTCGTGACAGCGCATCGCTCCCTTTCCAAATCAGCATGGTCCCTGAGATCACTGGTCACAATAAGCCCCGGATATTTAAATTTTGAGACTTTTTCTAAGGCGACGCCATTCAGCGTGACAGACGTGATTCAATAATACAATTTGTGTCTAGATTCCAATATTTACCAACACCCCGTGTGGTTTGAAGTCTCGACTGGCTATCGGCAGTTGCCTGTCTCCGGTCAGCACAGTTTCCTCGCAACAGACAGCCAAACTACCAGACTCGAGATCTAGCTGTCAAAACTTGTTACGGTTCCGATTTGTTTTGTTATGCAACTGAATTTTACCTTTGAACACTGTTAAAATGAAAGGTGAATCAATTGACATCTTGTTAACTGTAGTTAATACCACCTAGATGACTATTGTAGGTACTGTTAAATAAATACTAATGTAACACACTTAGTGAGCAATAAACATTTTTATTAGATTTGACTTACAGAAATCGTAAATAATTTAAAGACAAAAATATAAAAAAGATAAAACATAGACTAGATTAATGTTTTCTGAAATGAAGAACACATAATGTCACCTATCACTCCTATTTTTTACCCTTTATGCAAAATTTTCTCATTTAAGTAACCTGAATTACTTTCTAACCCCTCAACTCCATGAAAGTTACGAATAGTAAATAATGATACGATGAAAAACAAATGAACTTAAGGGGACTACTAGAGCTGTGTCCCCGATTGATTTAATTTTATTACTTCTAAACAAAATCAATTCTCAAAAATCTAGAACAGTATCATTTTAGCAAATTACCTCTAGTATTTATTGAATCACAGTAAACTTTTCATTTAGTCGTTTATAATGTCGAATTTGTCACTAACGACAAAAGCGGCCGCTTTTAGCAATAATGTACAATACGAAAGAATGTCAGAATGAAAAGCAGTTAACAGTGATTCAATAAATACCAGAGGTAATTTGCTAAGGTATGTATATTATTCTAGTTTTTTGAGAATAGATTTTGTTTAGAAGTAATAAAATTAAATCAATTATTATTGAGGGCAGCACATAGCTCTAGTAGTCCCCTTAAGAACTTAATTTTTACCCTATTCCACACAACGAAACTACAAAAACGTGACCTTACCAATACTCTAAATCAAACGCACGCGAGCCTTCGTTTCTGGTTTCCATTTCATCAGCCCCCCTCAGCAGTCACATTATCATGCTAGTTCCCGACTATCGGTGAAATAAACGCGGGCGATATCTCGACAATGCCTTTGGTCCCCGGTAGGGTGACCATGAAATATGAAATTAGATAAAATATAGTGTCGTTTTTTTTTTCGTCGTCGTTTAAATAACCAATGGTAGTCGCACTAAGAGACAGATACTCGATTTCCGATTTGCGGCTGACGCTCTCATCAGATAGTGATTATTATTATTATTTGCTACTTTCTTTTACTAATATAACTTGTAAGATAGTTTTTATCATCAAAATTAAATAAATAACACAAACCAAAAACAACCACCCCATTGTACACAAATATTGGTACCTATGGCTCTGAAAACTCACCACTCAACCAAACTGGTCGACAACCAAAATGGACTATATTATCCAATTTAATTATATAAATAGTTACGTGACATTATTACAATCCGATCAGTAGGTATAATGTAGATATTTGTAAATTAGATAAATTTTTAGAAACATTTACATTTAACTTTAACTAGTCAGAGAATGTGCTTAACTTTAAAGGCTAATTGGAATCAAATCCTATGAATTGATTATTATATATTAAGATATTTAAGTAACATACGTTTGTAACATAAATTTCTAATTTGTTACAACGATGGTTATTTCTTTGTCATCTATCCTACAAATAATGTCAATACGGCCACCCCAGTCTCCGCCCACTTAGTGCAAAGTGGGTCTCAATTTAGATAAAAGGTTTGAGACGTTTGTCCCAATTCTGTGTTTGTGCGCATTTGTCTAGTATCCTTTTCTATCAGCATCAGCCCAAACGTTTTTAGCATATTTTCCTGCTGAGTCAGCTTATACAGGGTGTTCTATAGTAAGTGGATCAATTATGGAAGGTAGCATGAGTTTGAGTAATGTCTCAGCACAAAAGTATTTAAAGAGGACTACACAGATCCGATAAAAATAAATTTTGAAAAGAGAACATTTTGCTACTTTCTAGGGTTCCGTACCCAAAGGGTAAAAACGGGATCCTATTACTAAGACTTCGCTGTCTGTCCGTCTGTCCGTCTGTACGTCTGTACGTCTGTCCGTCTGTCCGTCGCTCTGTCACCAGGTTGTATCTCATGAGCCGCGATAGCTAGACAGTTGAAATTTTCACAAATTATATGTATGTAATAGGGTCCCGTTTTTACCCTTTGAGTACGGAACCCTAAAAAGCATACGAAAATGAGTCTTACAAAAAACTTAAACTCTGGTATGGCTCTATTATGCCCATTCTGCTCAACAAAACTCAAATGTATTTATCAATTAGTCGTTTATTCCTCTGTCAAAATTCGTTTATCAATCGTTTATCAATTTCATAAACACTCGATAGGTGGAAAATGAAATCGATTCCTTTTGTAGTAACTGGCAAGCAATTGTCTAAATGAGAATGAATTAGCGGCACAACAAATGATCGCCGAGCGGCATCGGCAACAATGGTCTATTGTCTATAAGCCCGAGTATCTCTTAATGCATCGTGGCCTTTGATAGTACATACGGCGGACAAGGGTGCGACCGATTGTATAGTCAGGTATTTTGAATGTTTAGCAAATTCAAGTCTTGATGGATTCCGAAAGTTTGTTGAGTAGATTCTCGACTGCCATAGACGCCCTTTCATGCCTTTTTCACAGAAGTTTTTGTTCTTGGATTTGTCTTGTCAATAATTTATACTAACTATTTGATTGCTTAAGTGGGGCAATTACTACATATAAAATTTGGGTGTACTGAAAGAATCAGCTGCAGCATACTAAAATGCCCGAAAAAATTATGTATGAGAATGGAGATCTTTCAAATTTTTACATAAAAAATGTGTAAAGGGTAAACATGCTTCTAAACAGACCATTAACTTGCATTTTCTTTATTGATAAACTCGTGCAAAACCAGGACGGACAACTAGTTTAGGCATATTAAAAATAATGAAAGAAAATTAGACAAATAATACGCGAACGCCGCAGAATCAGAGAACAATCAAAGACGACAAGACCATTATTTTTCCTTAAAATCAAATTAATATAATCGATAATATTCTTAACCTCTCGATTGTATGTTATTCCAGACACAATTGAAATCAATTATATCGCGACCGCCGGCGGTCTTATGATCCTGTAGGAGTTAATTAATCATTTGCTAGCCATTCTAAAACGCTATACCTAAGCATTTTAGAATGGCCTTAGATGAATGTAATTGGCCTAAAGTCCAATCGCATCTAAGAACATCCAAATTAAACTTAACCAAATTTTCCCCTCAAAATTTTAAAAAGAATGTGAATAGTTCGCACCCTCTTTCCGCGTATACCAAGTTCTCCGTGAAGGGGTAGACGAATGAATGAGGTAAGAGCTATATTGTGTAAAGGGATGAAACTTGGGGCCAGCAAATAGCCATTGTTTTACATCCCTCAGTTTGCGCCCGTGGCTTTGTGTAAACGATGCTGCGGGACTTCCTGAAGTCAGACTTAACGACGTATGTCTGGCGATCACTTATTTTTATTAACAAGTAATTTGGAAGGGCGGGATATTATTAAGCTATTGCATAGATTCTATCGCGGGCTTTGAGCGTGGAGACCGAATCCAGAAATTCCGTAAAGAAAATAACCTAACCTAACACTCGGGGCGAGGCACGATCGAACAATTTTGAATTTCCGAAATTAAAAGAATTTAGAAGAAAATAAGGATTTTGACAGTATGGTTGCCTATGGTAACCATATCTGCCAAAATAACAGAAAAATTTAATTACAAAAGTCATAATTAGAAAATACACAAAATTATAAAATTAAGCTATTGCATAGCTTCTATCGCGGGCCTTGAGCGTGGAGACCGAATCCAGAAATTCCGTAACGAAAATAACCTAACACCCCTCCCACTCCGACCGGCACAGCGGTGATACTTTTTAGTTTTATAATTGCTTACGTTGATAAAAGATGCTATGCAATAGCTTTACCGCGGCAGTCTCCGAGTGCCACACGTCTTTTTTTATTTGTAATAAATATATGGGAAAGCTTGCGTGGTACTACACACCACTTAAGTTAATTGCTCATACAATTATCACAAAAATCCCTGTATACTCCAAAAAAAAAAAATTTTTTTATACGTAAAGTCTGAATCTCTTATTCTGGGTTTCAGTTAGTCATCAAAATTTTGATTGTTTTTTCTTAAAGGTGTGAATGTGTTATTTGATTATTTTTCTCCATACAAAAGTTATGTTAAACAATCTTCTAGTAAGCATTTCTTATCGATTGATTATTACAATTATTAAATAAATTATAAAAAAATTCAGTCATAAAAATTGGGATAAAAATGGGGATTCCAATTCAAAGAGTAGGTATTATACATAGTACCTATAACCATTATCATCATATCGTCATCTTCATCATCGGTGCGATGTCCTTTAGCAGTTTACGGTCGGTCCCAATAACCTATTTATCTTCAGTTTTGGCATATCGGAGATAGAAAACAACTTTTGTCTTTGTTTCTTTGGACGGCAGAATCAGAGACAGAATATGTTTTCTATCTCCGATATGCCAAAACTGAAGATAGATAGATTATTGGGACCGGCCGTTTGTAGTCAATAAATAAATAGTTAGTTAAATAAATGTGGACCACATCACATACCTACACTGTTCTGATCCCAATTTGAGTAACTATTATAAGCACTCGTATTTTTGAAATCAGAAGAACGAAGGTGTGGTACCTTACGTACCTAAACACCCAGACCCGTGAAAATGTAGAAAAAAACATTTTTTCTACATTGACCCGTCCGGGAATGGAACCCGGGACCTCGGAGCAGGCGACACCTTGAAAACCGGTGTGTACGCCACGGAGCTCGTCAGCAATGCTCATTATTCTAATTTTTAACAGAATCTATACTTAAAAGAATTTCAATTTTTATTTGCTGCCAAAGTGTTCAATAAAACTAATTAATACGTGTCGAATTCAATATTCCCTTCTTTCTCTTGGTAGCAGTACATTTTCGTCACTTATTATTCCAGGAAGCCGTCTTGTCAGGGTACACAAAGCGAATACCTCTCGCAAATTCCTGATAATAATTCAATGCAAATTGCTCAGAATTTCTACAATCGGACAATAAATATTATGAATACCTACCAACGTTATTGGTAAAGATTATTTTTGAATGATTGAATATATTGTATTTTAACGGTACCTTCCTACAATAATATATTTATTATCTTACGTAATGCATATGTACAAGTGTGGTTCGCTCTATAACCTGTTGAAAGACCTTGGCTTGGCCAGAACTGCAGTAAAGCCTATACTAGATCGAGTATCTAAAGCTGCATTAGCAGGTTCATACCAAATTTTGGCTGGGCAGGGAGAAAAACACGAGTAGTGAAGGTGAGTGTTGATGTACGTCGAAAAGGGGCCCCTTAAACCTACACCCGTGTCACAAGTCCCTGGATCTAGGTACTCGGAGTTTCTCTTTCTGCCATACTATGAACCCGGCACCTGCACTGGTATCCATGGAACGGTAGAAAGTTTGGATCTCCCCATTTATTGCAGAGCACCGTTCGGAAACTTCCGAAACAGTTTCACGTATAAAATACCTCAGTGACATAAAATCAACGCCCCGTTGGTCTAGTGGTTTAAATACCGGGCCAAGATCTCGGGGTCCCAGGTTCGAATCCCGGGTCGGGCAACAAAAAAGTTTCGAATTTTCGAACGTTGCTCGGGTTTTGCAAGCGTGGTGATTATACCAGTACACCCATCATTGCTGTGGTAACTTGAATTCAATGACGGAGGCCTTTTCCCTGCAGTGGGATGATTATAGGCTGTTACTTTTATATAAAATCTTTGAACAGTGTGTGTTGTCTGTAATGACTTATGACTGAAAAGTCTCATAATATGACTATAAAAAGCTAAAGGGTAATGAAGAAAGCATTGCTTAGTATTTCCTTGCGAGGTATAATCGATTGGTTTTAAAATAAATTTATTTCTTGACAGAATCATGTTAAAACATCTATCTTACTTTATCTCAAAATATATGGCATACAATTTTTCGTAAAAAATTAATTAAAAAGAGTCAGTCACCGAGTTTTTGCCTTTGTTTTTTTTGTCACTACTAATATTTGCCCCATTTTTGTCCCGGACCAGCAAATTAAAATAATGGGACGTGTAAAAGCGCCTTATTGGGCATTTTTGTAGAAACAAAACCGATATTACAGATTTTGATTATTATAGAAAACTTAGAAAAAACTCGAATGGCGACCGCGTACCGGACGACGTTCCGTGGGCAGGCCCCCTACAAGATGGACCGACGATCTGATCAAGGTCGCGGGAAGCCGGTGGATGCGGACAGCACAGGACCGATCGTTGTGGAGATCCTTGGGGGAGGCCTATGCCTAGCAGTGGGCGTCGTTCGGCTGATATGATGATGATGATGATGATAGAAAAAACTGGTTGCTTCGTACAGACAACAGACACTTATAAAAGTGACCACGAAAGTTGAAATGACTACCTTATAATGATTTAATAAATTTAAAATATGAATGTAAAATACATTTCGCGGAAATCATTATCAGCAAAATATTTCTTAATTCGTTTGGTTATGGAATCCGCTAAGCAACGCCCGAGGCTTATTTTTCTAATAATTCAATGAATTGCCTGCCACATAGTTATAAGACTAAAAGTCCTAGCATCAATATTGGAAATGACGGCTCTAAGTGGCTAGCTGAGAGGCAACAGTGGATTAGGTCTAGCGAAACTACCAACTTTGTTGATTAAGCCTGGAACTCAGACTGTTTAGTTGATAGCAATACAGCTTAGAAGTATTTAGACACTAGTTCCGCCCGCGGCTTCGTCTGGATAAATTGTATGAACTAGTGCTTGCTACCGAGTGTGTGCAGGTAATGTGGTGTAGGTTACGAAGCCCGGTGTTAACGAGCGGAAATTATTCAATAAAAAAAAAAGTAACGAATAGTTGTATAACGAACGAACTTTAATAATTATAAGATTAAACGAACTTACCTTAAGTGAAGTTCAATCTTAATTATACGAAGATACTTGTCCGAGATGGATTTTTACATGTAGTAACGGCGAAGCACTAGCGCAGAGCCACAATTTTTTCAAAGCTAAAAAAAAAAAGAGAAACAGAACGTGTTCTATGGCAACCTATCAAATGTCATTACGTTTAAAGCAATGAGAACAACCCAACTAATGGGATAATACTATAGAATTTAGTATTAGTGGGTGGGTTTTTTGGGACTGCCATCTCGGACAAGTATCTTCGTATAATTAAGATTAAACTTCACTTAAGGTAAGTTCGTTTAATCTTATAATTATACTTAATACTTGTCCGAGATGGATTTTTACATGTAGATGTTTGAAGATGGGTTGTGAATCATTAGTACAATTTTTAAAGAATGAAAAAAAATATGTAATTAAACTTTGTAATTTATACGATAAACAATTTGAGAGAGATTAATAGTAAGTAAAAACATTTAATTTTTTCACTCTGAAAAATACTATTACACACTGTATTATTGAATTCTGCTACAATTTGAAATATTGGCCTAGAATATAGAAGAATGTTGAGATCAACCTGCAGTGTCTTTTATTATAAAATCATTTCTAACACGTGACCTCTGCTGCACAGCAGATGTTGTTGTATGTCTTGTGGTATAATCCAAGAATATATGTATCATTAATACCAGCTTTTCTCAAAATCTACTTAATCCACCAACTTATGACTGGATTTTTGATGGTTAAAATCAAAAGGTTATCATTTTTTCCTTGACAAGTTGGTCTTCTCTATATACGATTTTATTGTAGACACAATATTAATTTATTTTTACTGAACAAAGGTTTCTAATTGAAAAGAAGACTGAGGATTTTCTTTTCTTGAAGTAGGTGTAATATTTTGAACATCAAGAACGTTTTGCAAACGCCCACAGAGCCAAGTAATGCGTCCCGTTTTTCAATTAACTCTTTTAGTGACACATTCTGTCATCTGATCTAACTGTAGGACCAATCAGTAGAGACAGAGCTGATCATTCTCATAGATCTGTGTTTAAAAAACTAACAATGAGAGGAATGGGAACCTCCTGCATGAGTATCAATATTGTGCTTTTCTGCAAAATAGTCACCATAATTTTAAGAGTGAGTCATATCGCTTTTAGATACCCAAATGGAATACTCTTTATTGCACACCAAATAAAGGAATAACATACTATTTTATAATATTAAGATGTACAATTTTGGGGGTCTTATCGCAAAAGAATGATGTTTACCAGACTACCATAATTGTGTACAGGGAAAAAACTATGACAATATTTAGGGCATTTTAGAAAAGAGAATTGACCATTATGACAAGTGCTAAGTTTTGAAGGGCACCACCTTATAAATTCTTGTCTGTCAACAGCCCTACAGCCAGGGTAAGCTGCTGGTATAAGTGATAGTAATCTTTGAAATTAAAATAATGTTCTATTAAGCTCAAATATATTTGCATAGCATTTCTGTTTAGCCCGATGGCAGAGAATGCCTCGTGGCATTAAGTCCACCTTTTGTACAATAACTGTTCGTTTGTGCAATAAAGCTTAAATAAATAAAAATAAATTATTTTAATAAAAATACTAATAAGTGTCGATGGCTTTTTGACTAGGGGAAACCATGGTTGTAATGGCCAATAGAGGAAAACTAATATTTTTGAGTCTTATTTAACTTTTCTTGATTCCTTTTTCCCTAGAAATTTTCTTCAGTATATACTTTCACATTATTGTCACATGTTTTTAGTGATACTAAAACGGATTCTGGCCTAAGATTTTTTATATCGGCCCAATAACACACCCGCATCCGCTTTCTCAAATAGGGCTCGTGAGAATACTAAAATAACTTAATTATAAGGTGAGGAGACTGTGTACCTGTGTATCTATTTTATTAAAATAAGCTATTGCGGTTGTGTTATCAATACTCATTAAAATTTCCTAGTTAAAGTAAAACATTGTAGGTCCAACAGTGCAGCTTTTAATTCTAAATAAGAATAATAATAATACGAATTTATTACACAATTAAGATTTACAATGGTTAATATGATTAATATGATGTGTTTGTTCTGCACGGGACCAAGACCCCGAAGCCTTATTATGGCCCACATACAGCACCCCAGGTCCTGGGGTTGAAGCCTTGGTGTGTATTTCCATGAAACGGTTAAGTTGTTTACTTAATATATAATTTTTGAATTGCTAATTTTCATATTGTTTTTCCCCAAATTAATTATATCTTTATTTCCTTAATGCTAGGCATAACTTAATCCAGTTTTCATGTGATTTTAGTAATTCTTTAAGTCTGTGTTTTTCCATTACTTTTGTATATAGTCATCTATACAACAGCTGGATAAATTGTCTTAAGTGTAGGTACCAAACAATTTCTCTGGATTCAATTTTTTCTTAAAGTAACAGCCTATAATCATCCCACTGCAGGGAAAAAAGGCCTCCATCATTGAATTCAAGTTCCCACAGCAATGATGGGTGTACTGGCATAATCACCACTCTTGCCAAATGTGGGTTGGTGATCAAAAGCCGAGAAATGTTTGAAAATTCAAAATTTTTTGTTGCCCGACCCCGGATTCTAACCTGGGACCCCGAGATCTTGGCCCCGTACCTCAACCACTAGACCAACGGGGCGTTGTTTTTTCAAATTCTTTCTTATCCAACTGTATTTACTTTTTAAGAATAGTCTTGCTCTTATGTTTTTGTATAACTTTTTAGACTAAGTCCAAAAAAAAAATACAGGGTACTCCAGTTCAGACACAAAGGTTACTTTTGAACACTCTGTATTTTTAGATTTAAGTTAACTTCTCGACTGAAGGTTTAAATAAATAAATTTCAAATCAGTCTGTGGAATTTTAAAATAACTCCTAGGTATTTGCAATTTTAATTGGGAACAATGCACTTTTCTCAAAGTTCATAACTTAAGATATGTAAGAGTTTGCATGCAACAATAATGTTGTCTTTGCAATTGTTTGTTTCCTTCAAATCGTTGAGAAGGTAAATACGATGTTATCTATAAATATATTATATTTAACATTACATTGGAAATCCCGGTTCAGTAATAAGTTTCTTTCAAATCTTTTGATGCCATATAACAGACATAAGTTTTGTAAGCAGTTATAATATTCTCAAAATCAAAATCTCTGTACCTATAATTATTTATAAAAAGTTTTTTCAAGTTCGAAATAAAACTGTAAGTACCATTGGGTTTTGCAACCAAGAATACAGCAAAGTTGTTGAGAAATTATTCTGTACATACAGTATGGGCACACAGATTATGCTCCCTGAATTTTAAGTTACTTTATCTCATAGGCAATTATATTTTTCTCTATGAAAGGCAATTGCTGTGGTTCTAGGAAATCGGAGGGTGGAATGGTGCTGAAAAGGATTTCATATTCCCCATGATTCATCATCCTTTGTAATCTCAAGCCATTTATAAATAAAATATTTAAAGCTGTAAAAAGGAAGGAGTTTCTATTTTCCTAGATATTGGAGCGTACTTCTTTACAAAGACCTTCTGTCATAATTTTCGCCCGTTTAGGGAAACTTCTGGTCTGATAGTCTATCCAATTTTTTCTTTTCTCAGAGCCAAAAAATAAACTTTTTTTGTAAGAGGGTTGTCATCTCAAAGGAACAATTATTATTGTTCAGTACAAGGAAGCAAATTGCCTACCCGCAATGTGGTACCACTATGTGAAGAACCGGCATAAGCCCATGTACTATAAGGGTAAGCAACTGGCTTACAGCGTTAAGATTATGTTAGAAAAATTTTGCACTGAGTCGCAGTGTCTCGGTGGCTTAACGATACAGCGCCCGCCCCGCATGCTAGGAGATGCGGGTTCAAGTCCCGCCTGAGACATGATTTTACAAGTTTATGTACTGATAACATGAAGGCGTTCTAGTCCCATCGTACTAGCCTGCGCCCTTAATGTAAGCATGTCTCATAGGCCTTCTCTCGTTATATTCGCCCCGTATAGGGAAAGAATCCGGCCTGATAGGCTTTCCCATTTTTGCTTTTCCTACACCCTCTTTTTCCCGAGCCAGCAGAAGCTCTTCTGTAAGATGATTGTCATCTAAAAGGAACAATTTTCATTGTTCTGTACAAAGAAGCAAATTGTCTACAAAAATGTGGTAGCTCTCATGCTCATATAATATGAAGGCATCTAGTTCCAGCATACTAGCTCTTGCCCTTAATGTAAGCATGTCTATCTTCGAGTGATAGCACTTGCCTAATAGAAAAACTCTCACATTTAGCATGTCTAGCCATTGTTTGTGATTATTCAGAATATCTCGCACAAAATTAGAGCTTGTGGTTCTGTTCATCATACATGAAACTACCCAGACGTTTAAAGTTGTTATAGGGAAAAGTCATATTTGTTGAAATATGTTAGCCTCACCTATTGGTGTATGTGTCATCTTCTATGATAACACATTTAAGAGGGTGTGGTCAAAGATGTTTCCTCATATTGCTCTGAGAATCTTGAAGTTTCCTTTATTAGCTTCCATTTTTCGAATCTTCCTCTTGTTTCCTCGTTTCTTTTCCTTTCTTGAATTTAATTTTCTTCAAACACTTGGATTTTAATGGTGAGATTTTTAAACAAGTGAGTAAAACGGTTACGAAATGATAAACGTGCTCTCCGAAAAGAAATTACGAAAAGCAATCTTGTTTTTACCGTAACCTAACCGAAGGTTTATGCACTAGGAATAAATATTGAATCTGCAGAATGCATAGATATATCATTGCTTTCGTTGTAACGCTTTTAGCCCTAAGCGACAACCGGTTGTTGCGATAACAATTGATATTTAATCAATGATATTTAAAAAGTATAGATAGGTTATGCCCTTACAAAACTATCGAAATATATGTGCCACTTGCGAACAACTGCACACATGCGTAATTCTTATTTTGTCCTTGTCATACTCGTGAAAAGAACAATTACTTTCTCTTTCATGGATTTGAAAAGACGTCACAATTGTGACGTTTTAGGGACGCATATTGAGAGCGCATGTAACATATCTATTACTTTTTAAATATCATTGTATTTAATTGTGTCTGGGAATATCCGAACGTCGAAGGTACAACGAAATGAAAACAGAAAAAATGGTGGAAGGTGATATTATAGGTTATGAATTTTTTCTGAAGATTCAACTCGAAACCATCCTAACTACAACATTGCTCTATATGTGAAAGTAAGAATAAATTGAATCATACCTGTGATTAATGTTATAAATCCCTTCTATTTGCATAATAAGCCTTGAACTTGATTAGGCTTCTTCTTGTCATTTTCCCAAAAATCACAATTCGACCTAAGTAAACACTTTGCACCTTGACTACCTTAATTCTAAAGCCTGATTATAAACTTTTATGGTATATTTCTTAAGAGTAATAGATATTTTACCCATCTTTTATAAAACGACGATGTGACCGCGCTCGCACAAAAACCGTAATGACATTTGATAGGTTGCCATAGAACACGTTCTGTTTCTCTTTTTTTTTTTTAGCTTTGAAAAAATTGTGGCTCTGCGCTAGTGCTTCGCCGTTACTACATGTAAAAATCCATCTCGGACAAGTATTAAGTATAATAAAATTTATCTTACTTGATGATCTTTATTGCATTGGTTTACAACAAATAGAAATCTTTTACTAAATGCAAATAAAACAAAATGTGTTAAACTTTGTAAGGTTTGCTGCCACTCATATAATTGTTAAAGATGAACCACTAGACTCTGTAGATTCCACTACCTATTTAGGTATAACTGTGGACTCTCATTTGCAATGGAGTGCTCATATTAGGGGGCTGTCTGGAAGACTTAGTTCTGCTGCCTATTCTGTGAGAAAGATTGACTGATGTTGTAATGGCAAAATTTGTATATTTTAGCTACTTTCATAGCATAATGTCATACGGAATTCTGTTGTGGGGCTCAGCAGCAGATATCGTGTCAATTTTTATATTACAAAAACGTGCTGTACGGGCTGTTTACGACCTTCGACCCCGTGACTCGCTGAAAGAGCGTTTTCTTAATACATTCTCGAAAATATTATGTAAGTTCGTAAAAACATACATTTATTTCTTAAGAAAAGTAACGTACACAATTTTAATACGAAAAATAAAGATAAACTCGCCGTTCCAGGCTTCAGACTGTGAAAAGTAGGAGAATCGTTCATGGGAAATTGTATTCGTTTTTTCAACAAATTACCACAGGGTATTGCTGAACTCCCTGTACATAAACTTAAATCGTATGTCAAAGTAAATTTAATGATAAAGGGCTATTACACTGTCAATGATTATTTAAATGATAGAAATGTATGGCATTAAATTTTAATTGCTTAAACCTTTTGTAAAAATTAATTTAAAAGAGGCTGACAATAATGACCGAGTTTCTTGCGCTGCTTCTTCTCGGCACTAGCCCAGACTTGTCCCGAAGCAGTTGTAGGTTCAAATATTGGGACGTGTAAAAGCGCCTCCTGGGGCCTATTTGCAGAAATAAAACTGATTTTACTGATTTTTAAAAAAATTGAGAAAAATGCTCTAGTACAACGTATATTTAAACAGATACAAAAAAAAATATTGTTTGATAGCGCAAACTTAAACCTATTTAAAAAAAACACTCCGAAGGGTAAAAGAATAGGGTTGACAGCCTTAAATAAATCATAATGAGACTTTTTCCACAAAACATTGAAACGATGGAAAGCTTACTATAATCCGCTAATTTTGATACTGTGCCAAACAAGGAATCACAGGCAGTAATCACGTATATTAAAATTGGGGGCTATTTTCACGTTTTTCATCGGTAAAATTAACGTAGAAAAAGTTTTTACTCAATAGCTTGCATGGTTATACTAGGCTATCAATGTAGGTATAACTTCAGATATTGCATAGCCTCAATACACATAGTACCTACCGAAACTCGATAGTCTAACTAAATTATCTCCGCCTTAGACCAATGTTCCATATTTAATGAACTCTCGGAATTGTTCCGGAACTTTCCAACTAAGATAGTTCCGTTGGTCAACCCAGTGCCAGAGTCATGAATAGTAAAAGTAGATGTTCGGAAGTTTGCATTAATACACTTCGGTGTAAGGAAATCGGGCCGCTTTATTGTTTATATATGTTTAATGAAAAACCACACCAAAGGCTACGAAAATAGGAGACATCCCTAAAAAAATACGAAATTAAAATTATTTTGACTAGTTGCATGATAATTTGTAATTATTTGTATGGATAGACTGGAGATGCTTATTATTTCACGCTTTATGTCGTTTTAATTGTATTTTTTCAGGATGTCAACCCACCCTATTTTTGTATTCTGCGGGGTGTCTATTTTAAAATTAAATAGCTTTGAATCATAATCATACAAAAAAAAACAATGGAATCGGTCAATTCAACCCGCTGATAAGATATGAGTGGCGTCCTCCTTAACCTCCTCTTTTTTGACGGTTGAAAGTTGAAAGAAATAAAGCCCTGAAGCAATTTGTAGCCTTCTATAGAGTCTTTTTTGCGTCAAAACAATTCCAGATTTTATTCAGTTTGTCCATGTGTATTTCTCAAACCTTTTTGAAAAGATGATAGTATTTAATTTACATTCGCTTTACCTTGTAAAGGTGCTCGTAGTTCTACCTTGCATATGTAAACTATACTACCATACTATATACTTGAAAGCTTCGTAGAAACACGGTGTTTTGTATCACACACATTTAAGTTGTATTTTATTTCACTCTCCGTCTTCCCTTGTTTCATTATCGTTTGTAACAAGATATGCCTAGAATACTCACGTGCCACTTCAACATGAGTATTTAGTTCCTTGTCGACTCGGTACCCAAAAAGTGTTAGTATCATTGAAAACTAACAATATTTACGTATTGAATTAGCGTTTTGTGCTTCCTCTTAATTTGTGGTTCAAGAAAGATCTAATGTTAGAGTATTCCAAACCTATTATAAGCCTCTGAAATTATGTTTTTTTTTTAAAGTCCATCTTGCATCAATGGCTTGACATGCATTGCGAAGCACGATTTTATAGTCATGTAACCCACATGTCCAGATCCAATATATAAGTGATGCATTGCCTAAACTGACCCTACCGGGAATTACAGAGACCCCTGTGGAGTAAGCAGATCACCGCACCACTGCGGCAACTGAGTCCGCCTTTTGTTACATTTCCATTTTTATGTCATTGTTCCTAGTAACATGATTTTATTGCAATGTCGTATCTTAGCAGTTGGTAAGAGAAATTAATAGTACCTATAGTGCGAGTTTCTTGCTCGCAATTGTATTCTACTACAGCAGTGCAAAAATCTAGTCTTCTATACTAGAAGTAAATCAAAAGCTCGTTACAACACGACAAAATTTCTTTGATAAATCTTTTCCAGACAGAGTCGTTGTATTTTGTGTAATAACACTAAAAAGTGAAGGAATTATCATGTCTGTTTCAAAACATGTACGTACGAGTATTATGCGAAAGGCGGCTAGACTGTATTTTTTAAGCTGCATCTCAGCGCGGATTTAAAATTTACAATGAGTTACAATGAAAAGGGAATAAACTGAAAGTGTTGAACTGTTCAGTATGTTTTTTAAAATACTTAAATTACTTTTTAAAAACTTCAGTGTTACCCCAGTCACACTAAAGTTTTTAGAATAGGCCAGAAAGAAATGCTATATATGAATATTTATATTTTGAATTAAGAACTCCTCGAAAATTTACTCGTATTTGAAACGAATCATTTCATTTGTTTTTTCGAATTGGCGGCAAATCTAAAAGTGTCATGCTTGTAAACGGATTTGATTAAAGAACATTTTCACTCGTAACGAATTTAATTGGCGTTTTACTCAACAACGCCCCGTTTGGTCTAGCGGTTTGAATACCAAGCCAAGATCTACGGGTTACCAGGTTCGATCCCCAGGTCGGGCATCAAAGGATTTGAATTTTCTAACATTGCTCGGGTTTGTGATCATCACCAACCCGCATTTGGCAAGCGTGGTGATAATGCCTATACCCATCATTGCTATGGTGAATTCAATGATGAAGACCTTTGCCCTGCAGTGGGATGATTATAGGCCATTAATTTACTTTTTTTTAGTTTACAACAATATTGCGATAGACATTGAATAATATTCCATGACGAAGCCCATCCTTTTAATTTGCAAATAGTTGGTAGCAACTGGTTTAGTAAGTTTGAATTTGGTCAAAACAAGATCACTGATAATTCGTAACACGGAGGTCTTTTATGGCAACTACTGACGCACTGTCAGTTATAAATACACCAATAATAAATTAATTATTCTAAACGCTCAAATGTTTTTCTTAGTTATACGTAGGTACCTAAAAATTCACACAATTTATGTAAAAATCACTAAAGAATAACCATTCCTATCAGTTGTGATTTTGTAGTTAAATTGACTACTGATTTTTCGATTTCGATCAGCAGTGATCACTTTAAACAATGAAAATAGGTTTTCATATTTAACTCGGTACAAAATTTTTGTCATTTAATTAAAATTTATTAATTACATATCAAACAGGCATCTAAAATTTCCGAATATGTGAAATAGGGTCAATATTTTTAAATAGGCTTTGTTAAAAATCGTACAATCCTAAGACCCAAGTTCACCAATTCTTAAACAGCCGGTAAACATAGAGTGACGATTAATTTGACACGATTCCCATACAAAATATACCCTGGGTTGGTTATTATGAATGTGGATCCCTAGATAACTGACAGCGTTGCTATGAAAAATAACATTTGCTATACAAGCCCGACATCGCAGCAGCACTTGAATCCCTAATAAACCGTCTAATTAACGAGTTGCATTCACTAACCAGTGCTAGTACGGTGACCATTTTCATCAAATTATTAGAGACTTTAATTTTTAATAAGTAATTTTATTATCATCGCTTGTCTATACATGTGAAACTTTAATCACTATCCAAATTTCATTACAAAAATCTACGAGACATGACGTCTTTTCTCTTTTGGTATGTCAAAAATGTAAACGAAAAGCATTTAGAAAAGGTCTGCCAAAAATCAAAATTTTTTTAAACGGCCTCTTTTTTTTTTACTCGATGCGCATTCGTTTATTAAGATACATTCATAAGTTATTGATTTTCCCTTCACACCTTCACAGCCTTTTAAAACTGTCAAGTTTTCACCCGAAAAAATATTTTCGGGTGAAAACTTGACCTACCTACATTTTTACTCATTTATGAAGTAAATATGATAGGTACTCAACGCCTATAAAAAGTTATAGACGGTGGTGAAAAAACATTCTAAATAAAGATATGGGCCTCTCCAAAAAGAGAAATTTGTTTTAATCGCGGCGCTTGGCAGGCTGATTGCCAATCTCAGTTTGTTCTAACTACGAGACGAAAAACACATGATGCATTTTTTCTTTTGGTATAGCCCAGTACAAAAATTTAAAACTATAATATTGCGAAATATATTTTCGGGTGAAAACTTGACCTTCATTTTTTCTTTATAAATGGGCTCTAAATACGATACTTAAAGCCTAAAAATTCATGACGGTGACCTACATTTTTAACTCTATTAATGGGCTTTAAATACGATACTTAACAATTTATTTTTCCTGTGATGAAGAAGTCATTCTGTATTAAGACACGCTCTAAAAGGAGGATTTTGTCTTAATCGCGGAGCATTGTAGGCGATTTGTCATCTCAGTTTGGTCAATGGTGAAAAGAAGACACTGGTGACTGTCTTTTTCTGGCAGTACTCATTTAGTCGCACGACACCTGTATGAAGAGAAGGGGCGGTGTTTTTTTTTTAGTCTGCCGGCACCACACAACGTCTTGTGTCACATGTAGCTTTGCCAATTTAAGATTACCATTATCATCAGCCCACAGATGTTCACCGCTGAATACAAACTTCTCCGAAAGCATGGTTTTGACATATGGATAATAATTAAATGTGCACCGTCACAGAAATTGTTTGAACCTAAAGCAAGAAGCTACTGTGAATCTCCTTTTCGCAGCACTCCTTCAGTAGTGAAAGCAGTATAGTAGCAAACTAACTTCCTATTGATATAATGAAAAACGTAACCTCTTAATGTATTTTAAATTAAAAATGCATAAAGAAAGTTAAAAAAAATCCTGTAAAAATCATAACTTATAGTCACTTTAGTGATGTTCCGAGTGTACAATTAGCGTTACTTGTTGACAGATTATAGAAGTTCGTCATCTCTTTCCCTCGCACCCCATCACCAATGTAAGAGTGAGACACACACATTTCATACAGTAAGCCTCATTGAGTGAAGCTTTTGACTAGCGTCGGATGAGTTTTGTATTTTTCCGTTTTCTCTTTTCGGGGAAACGGTAAGTATTTGAACATTTTACTACTTTTTGATATTCTGTAACTTTAATCTTACATACTGTTGCTATGTTCATTGTGCATTCAAAGTGTACCTATGTTTATTAAGATTTTCTGATATTTTTGTTTTATTACAGAAGAATAATAATTGGATTTGATTAATGTTTGTGGTTCAAAGAATTCCAATGGCATACATAATGTTCATGGCACATACATACAATATACGAGTACAATCAGAAAAACCTTACCTACAATACAATGGAATTTAAGAGGTTTCATAGTATTTCAATAAAACTTGACTGTCAATTTATTATTACATTTTTAATGCTTCACCGCGCGTGTAAATGAACAATGGGGACTACCGTTTCTTTGCTCACCAGTTGGCGCCACTGTAGACTGAGGTCCGGAGGTATAGCTGTCAACGGCGATTGGCGCCGAAACAAAGTGTTATATCTTGAATCTAATTAAGGTTATATTGTTATTATCTATCTATTGTTTATAAATAACTATCCCGATATCAACAAACTAACTTCTGAAATAGTTGCTCTTGAGGCCGCCTATTTTTGCGCTTTTTCTTAATTCCGCTTTTAAAGCGTTCACATTAATCGCCAAATAATCCATATTTGCGATATTTTACGAAGGCGATCACTTTCCAGCAGGTAAATTAAAGAAATTATAATTTATGCAACAAATTCCGCTAAAACCAGTACAAAGTGAATGATATTGGACCTCACGCGACACTAGCGCCTCTAGTGGCAAATTCACTAGCGATAGCCCCCATTGAATTGAAATCATAACATTACATAATTTTTTGCCACGAATAAAACAAACAAAGAGTTTTCCGGATTTGTGATTTCAATCTTTTTAATTTGGTTTTGGTCTAGATGTATACCAGAAATTAAAACAGCTTGCTTTTGCTTACACGATTTACGGCCGGTCTCAATAACCTATCTATCTTCAGTTTTGGCATATCGGAGATAGAAAACAACTTTTATCTTTGTTTCTCTGGACGGCAAAATCAGAGACAGAAGATGAAGTAGAAGATGTTTTTTATCTCCGGTATGCCAAAACTGAAGATAGATAGATTATTGGGACTGGCCGTTAAAGTACACACAACGGCAGGTCAACCTACCTGAAAAGTTAAAGGTCATTGAATTGATTTTCAACATTAAGTCCAACACGTAAAGATCAATATCAATTGAGAAAACTTGACGTGCTGTTGCCTGTACATACAAAATGTAACATGTTTACAAATATCGTTTTAACTCTTATATAAATAATAGCAATCTTACTAATATTGTAAACGTAAAAGTAACTCTGTAACGCTTTCACTCCTAAATTACTGAAGCGATTTCTATAAAATTTGGTACAAATATAGATTAGACCTTTGGGAGGACTTTGGCTACTTTGTAGCTGTTGGGGCAAAGTTAGTTGAAAATAAAAATATTAAGAGCTTTTTCTTGAAGTTTAGTTAGATTAGGGTCGATCAAGTTATTTTGTATTGTCCGCTTGCCATAAATCTATTTTTAATTTCTGATTTAAATGTATTTTGTGTATGTTATTTATGAACCTGACCTTTAATATAACTTTGTAATGGAATGGAATTTTCCTAAAACCCTTTTTTTAAACGTAGGCCTATACGCCTACACTTTCTTCCATAGCCTCAGCTGATCCATACCCTGGTCCACCCCTTGGATATGTAGAGCTTAATTTGCTACTAAAAATAACACAGCAGGACCTCTTTAATCCGAACTCTGAAAATTTAGCCCCCGTTCGGATTGGTGGAGCGTTCGGATTATAGGAGTATAGGTAGATGATAAGGGTATTTTTTGTGAATAAAACTACATAATAGGTATATACATAATACAATATCTGTATTCATCTATAAAGTTACATATTTTATTCAACTATTTTGAAGAAGTCCAGTATTTTGGTTTGTCGTGTGGTGTTTAATGGCAGCGCGGCGGGGACGGTTGAAAAAGCGCGGGCTCTGGTCGGGCTCGGGTCGGGGGTTCGGATTACGGAGGTGTTCGGACTAGAGGGGGTTCGGATCAAAGAGGTCCTGCTGTATGGTGATCGGATAGGGCAGATGTCACTTTAAGTATTAGTATAGTGCTATAGATTTTAAAACGTACCTACCTAAGAACTAATGGCAGTTGTTATTAGATCGAATTATTCAGCACATCCAGTTACAAAGTCTGTTTGGATAGTAGTCACTTGTGTAGCTTTTTAGTTGCCATGAAGTGCAGAAAAATAAATGGAGGTGGCTAGTTTGTATACAATTTGCATTAGCTGAAAAAAATTAAAGATCTTATAATAGGTATGTTTTAGATTACAATCTGTTGCAAAATTAACGAGAAAATAGGCAGATTATGTGTTATTCCAAATTTTCTATTCAAAAGCCCAACTTTTTTATTCATATTTTGAAATTTAATATTTATGAAGACCACCGGTTTTTAAAGGTCGCCTGCTCGGTTCTCGTGCAGGGGTCTATTCAATGTAGAAGAATTGTAATTTCTTTTATTTTATTATTTCGGTATTTGTGATACATTAATTGTGCAACACCAAGTGTTATAGCCTCTTTAGTGATTAAAATACCAGACCACGACCTCGGGGACCTGGGTTCGATCCCCGGGTCGGGCAAAGAGTGTTTCGAATTTTCGAATAAAACTCGTATTTGTGATCACCAACCTTGCGTTCCGATTTTGCCTGTACCCATAATGATAAGACCATTCTCTTGCATCATCAATGCAAGTTACTATCACCTGAAATTAATGATGGAGGCCTTTGTCCTGCTGTGGTATGATTATAAGCCGTTACTCAACGTTGTTTGGAATATTGTTACATATTTGGGATCATAAAATGTATGCAATGCTGTCTACATCTCTTAAACAGGGTGAAATTTTAATCACCTTCCAATTTTCATACAAAAATCTACGAGACAAAAAACAAATGACGTATTTTTTTATTTTGGTATCGCATGGTACAAAAATTTTAAGATAAGGCACTTAAAAAATGTCCGCCAAAAATCTAAAATGTTTGATACGGCCTCCTAGCAACACTTTTATTACGAGATGCGCATCTCATTCATTCATTACGATACTATTCATAAGTTTCTGATTTTCCCTTCATACCTTAGCAGGCTTAGGACCCTGAAAATTGAAAACTATGTTGCGAAAAGTATTTTCGGCTGTGGACCTAACCTACATTTTTTTCATAAATGGGCTCTGGATACAATACTGAACGCCTATAAATTTTTTTAAAGGTCATGAAAAAGTCCTGTATTCATCTGGACAATCTCCTCAACGAATATCCAACCTTATCTAGCTCCTTGTCCCCCGAAGGTTTTACAAACTCAAATCTCGTAGTAGCAACAAATCGAATAAGCGCGCAATGGCACCTCATCCGAATACAGAACGGATCCAATACGAATTCAATTCCGGTTTAAAAGCGAAGCCGCCTGTCTACGGCTCGCTAAGAAATCTATTAAATTACTATATTTCAGTTACGTGCTTTATTTCCATCCTTGTAAGGTTTGTACGAGTTTTAATTCAGATTATTATAAGTAAATTAGATAAGTCCACTGCTAAGCACAGAACTTTTTAAGGCGACACATTGAAAAAAATTACATATTTTTCATCGATTACTATAGGTTAATGACAAGACTGATGGATCTGAAATTAGAATTATTAGTATTTTTGTTGGGATCTACCTCCCTCCCAGTGGTCCACCCTGGGTAATGGCATTTTTAGTGTTCTAACCAATGATGACGGCTAACCGATCCCTCTGCGGTAGAGTTGTAAAATGACTGAATCTGACCAGTCACAATTGTCATAAACCTTATTTGACCTGTCATTTACAGTCAAATTCAGTCAATTTGACTCAAATGTTACTGTATTGTCTACTTCCAAGCTCTGCCAAATAATTGATTTATTTGGGCACCCAATTTATACGTAAGTTTTAATCAAGTAAGGTTTTATTTATTGCTATTTCATTAGAGAATAAGATGCCTCAAAGAAGGCACGCGGCGATGCGACGTTGCCATTTCGCCCGTAATGGACAGAGAGAGTACATTTTAAAATGTTTAATATTATGTAATAACTCATTACAACCCTTTTTTTGTGTATCAATTCAAACTCAGAAAATACTTAAAAGTACTAAAATATGATTGAAATAAAAATGACTGATTTTGACCAATTGGACCGTAAATGACAGTCAGTCAAATTCAGTCACGTTAGTCATTTTCATCTCTACTCTGCGGTAATAGGCTTCGTAAGAGGGTGCCTGGATGCTACCACCCTCCTGCCGGAGTCCAGCGCCAAACAGTTTTTCTGTGTTCCGCTGGTGTGTGGGAGAACCAGTGCCTCTTTCTGGGTAAGCTAGCTCCATCTTAGGCTTCTTGTTAACCGTAGGGTTAAGTATGTAGTCAAGAGCAAGCCCATTGAATATAAAAAAATATAATAATGATAACTTCAGTTCTTTATCTTGAATATGCTTGTTCAAAAACGCGATTGAAAAATGTTGACTCGATAATCATTATTTTCGAAAACACCTATAAAAAACTTTTTTTTTTAAAATACAACGAAATTACTTTATTCTTATCCTTCAAAGTCACATAATACATTGCTTATATTAATTTTATTTTTATTTTATTTTATTTTATTTTATTTTATTTTATTTTATTTTATTTTATTTGGAACAAAAAACAATTACATATAATGGCATACTAAATAAGTAAAATAAATTTGACAATCTTACTAAATATGTAACCAACTACTTTGTTCGCAATATAAAATATATAATAATATCTAATATCTCATTACTGCATATTTTGATTAATGAAACATTTTTTTTAAATACATATTTTAAATGTGCGGTAATTTCTAGGCGATTTCAATGGTGGCGAACGTTTTGTGTTTTCGACCTTATCACTGCAGAAGTAAGGAATATAAATATACGCGGTGAGAAGTTTGAGGGTTCACGGGCCGTGGTGGCGCTTTAAGGCGCTTTGCAGACGGCGGGGCGGGCCGGTCTTTTTGACCGCGAAGTAATAAAGACCGCGTGTGCCCGTTAATGCCCTTGACTGCCCTCACCGCGAACACAAAGCACACGAGGGACGGAGGCAGTTAGTTATTCAGCAATAAATTATCAACATCAATGAAGTCCTTCACTAGAAAGCGCGCGGCGCGGACTAAGCTATCCGCCCCGCGCTACCGTCTGCGGCGCCGGCCTTTTGCCTTTCATGAATGAATGAATACTCT
Organism: Anania crocealis; assembly: GCA_949315895.1. Taxonomy (NCBI): domain Eukaryota; kingdom Metazoa; phylum Arthropoda; class Insecta; order Lepidoptera; family Crambidae; genus Anania; species Anania crocealis. The sequence continues at coordinate 10,960,336 of OX438872.1, forward strand.
TTATTGTACACAAATAAAAAGAACAGTTATTAACAGATGATTTTACACAGAAATATGTACAATATAGGCGGTCTTATCGCTTATGAGCGATCTCTTCCAGACAACCTTTGGGTGAAATTATTTTTTATAGAAAGGGGAAGGTATATACGATGATACAGTAAGAGAATAATTATACTATATATATATTCACCTATTATTTATTACATAAACCTAAATAAAAATATACCTACATAAATATCTATTATAACTATATATAAATACAATAAAAATACATATACCTACATAAATAATAAAATTAAAAATACGCAAGAAACGACGTCATGACCAACTAACAATGTTTAATAGTTTACCAAATTAATGTAGCTTTATCAAAGTGCCAGGTAGTGTATTTTTAAACGCTTTTTAAAAATTGCTATCGACTCTGATTGTCTGATAGCCAAAGGTAGAGAGTTCCATAAGCGAATGGACTGAACTGTAAACGACTGGGTACAATAGCTAGTGGAGTGTGGGGGGAATTTAAGAATCAGTTTTTTGGATGACCGCATGTTTCAATCCTGTGATGGCTGCAGGAATTGAAAGCGCTCTTTTAGATACGGGGGTGATTTTGGACTAAATAATATGTTAAATAATAGGGCAAGTATATGTGAGTCACGCCTGAGTCGGATAGGGAGCCATTTGAGCTGGATCCGGTATTTGGTAACATGATCGTATTTCCGCAAGCCAAAGACTATTCTAATGCAAAAGTTTTGTAACCGTTCAAGCTTGTCGAGGAGATTTTCATTTAGGTCTAAGTAGCAGCAGTCTGCATAATCGAGGATAGGAAACAACAAAGCTTGAACAAGAGCAATTTTAGTAGGTATAGGTAGAAAATTGCGTAGTCTACTAAGTGACGCTGCCGCTGCGAAAAGCCTTCTGCTTACTTCCGTAGTTTGTTTGATCCAGGTAAATGTACTGTCTATATGGACGCCAAGATCCTTAACTGTTCTTCCAAAAGGAATTTGTATACCATCAAATATGATGGGTTGCAAGGCCAGCCAGTCAATCCTATCAATTTGCCTCGCACCTCCCACAACCATCACCTGTGATTTAGAGGGGTTAACCTTCAGACCAAAGGATTTACTCCAATCAAGAATATAACGGAGGTCACTGTTAACCATTTCTACAACACTGGAAAGGTCTTCGCGGCTTCCTTGCGAATATATCTGAAGATCGTCTGCATACAAGTGGAAAGAACATTTGAGATTATAAGTAATCGAATTGATAAAAATTGCAAACAGGAGTGGAGACAGCACGCCACCTTGGGGGACACCGGCATTAATGTCACACCATGCAGAGAAAGACTCCTCTGAACGAATGCGCTGCCGGCGCCCGTGCAAGTAACTGTGAAACCAGTCAAGCACCGATGGAGATATATTAAGAGAACGTAGCAAACCAATTAAAATATCAAAATCAACCGTATTAAAAGCATTACTAAAATCTAGTAACGTAAGTACAGTAAGTTCCTGGCGATCCATTCCAAAACGGATATCATCAGTTATTTTAATTAAGGCAGTAGAAGTACTATGGCCGGGGCGAAAACCCGATTGAAATTGATTTAGAACTTTGCTTGCGGTCAGGAAGTGGTTGAGTTGGTGATGGACCACCCGCTCCATTACTTTAGAAAGAAAGGGAAGTATTGAGATGGGCCGATAATCTGAGTATGAGGAGGGGTTTGATTTTTTCGGGAGGGGAATTATTTGGGCATCTTTCCATAGAGAGGGAAAGACACTTGAGGAGAGGGAATGGTTGAGAATGTGGCAGATTATAGGAGTTAGGATATCAAGGAGGGGTAGGATCATATTGCGGCTAACACAATCGCTTCCGACCGCATTAGAGGTTATGGATACAATAATTCTCTTAACATCACATTCGGATACTTGATCAAAAGTGAAACTAGGGTAGTCAGGTGTTGGAAGTGTCGAAAGGTGAGCCAGAGTTTTGATTTTTGTTATGCTATCAACAGCAACCGAAGTAGAGAAATGCTTGTTTAAAAGATCCGTATTAATATTGTTTGGAATGGAGTCATTATGAGTTTTTCCTACACCAATTGACTTGAGGAATCTCCAGACCTTAGCTGGATCACCATTTTCTACTGAACTATGGATATGGCGTCTTTGAGCGTCTCTACACAATGTATTGCAGCGATTTCGAAGAATTTTATATTTTTCGCGGTTTTTTTCGGACGGGTTCAATTTAAGCTTCGTCTTAGCAGAGTGCTTCCTGTCTCTTAAAGATTTAAGCTCAGCAGAAAGCCAGGGCGCTGGAACGTGTTTAATTTTAACTGGACGAACTGGAGCGTGCTTGTCGTATAGTTTTAGGAGAAGCGAATTAAAAAGGGTGACCTTGTCATCTACACTAACAGCATTCTTTATTGCAGACCAGTCTGTATCAACAGCATCACGTTTGAGAGCATCTAAGTTCATACCACTAAAATTGCGTTGCAAAAGAAATTTCGCCTTAGACTTGGGAGGACGGATCTTGTACGACAGATAAATAAGGTCGTGATAAGAAAATGCATCAGCATGACATTGGCCATGCTTAGCGACGTGGTCAATAGAAGTGACAATCATAAGGTCAAGAAGAGAAGGTGCGCAATTTGGAAAATAGTGGGTAGGCTTATGAGACAAAGTAATTAAATTACAAGAGGAGATGATAGATTTAAGACGAGTGGAGCGAGTGTCGTTTTTAAGCAAACATGTATTGAAGTCTCCCATCAGTATTGTATGACTGTACAAGGGAGTCAGGTTCTCTAAAATCCTCTCAAAAGCAGAAAAGTAATCCACTCTCAGAGACGGACTATAGAAGACACCGAGAAGGAGCTTTGTGTGGGAAAGACTAATTTCAATGAACAGATGTTGAGCGCTATCAGAAGATGCTGACGGAGGAGATAAGTCAACTATCTTGAAAGGAATATATGAACGAATATATATTGCTATGCCACCACCAGATCTAACAATGCGGTCATTCCGGACTAACTGAAAGCCAGGTAGGGAGTAAGATGTCGACGGGAGACAGGCTTTCAGCCATGTCTCAGATACCATGATTGCATGAATATTTTTGTTGTCAAAGGCTGTCAACATATCCGGATAATGTGCCGGGACGCTTTGAGCGTTAATGTGAATAACATTAAAGTTTTTCGGAACATCAGAGAAGATGGTATCAAGCTCATCGGAGAGGGAGGGTAATGTGGAGTGAAAACTGTCATCACTGGAAAAAGAAGAAAATGAGAGAAAATTATCAGATAAATCACTGTCGTTGGTGGACGTGTTAATATTCATATTCAAATAAAATAAAATAAATAAACAGATAGCAACAACTAAGATATATAACTATAACAAAATAAATATTCCAAGATAGGCACTCAAGAAGTGTACCTATCCATTCATACGCTACCCGCCAGCAGTTTGTAAGAGATGCCACCAAAATATAAAATAACAGTATAACGTTATTATAACATTTAAAAAAAAAAAAAATTAACAAATTGGTCAACGTTTCCGAACGTCTATCACCTACCAATCTGACAGTTCAGCAAACGTCAATCAAAATCAAAACCGATAGGTAGTTTTAGCAATGTTACAACAAACCGGGTAATTACATATTTTTTCAAAAAGTACTGGACTAAAATTAATCTACAACTACAATCTAAATTATTATTAAGAAACAATAAGCAATGGTGATAAATATACACTGCAAAACGAAAATATGTGTCCAAACTTAAAACTATAGAAACAAAACTAGGACAACATTACGCTCACTTTTTACGCCTGGACTTGGTGCTGGTAGTGCCTACGCGACCTACGCCCGACACCCCTGCAGTCGGGATTTGAAGTTCTTCTGGCGCTGTTGCAGCAGGAATAATCCCATTCAACTCCTCCAAAGTTGTGACCCGATGCTGTGAACCATCAGCCGTTGCAACAACAATGATTCCATTACGTGTCCAACACTTTGTGATTCCAACACGCTTACGGGCCTCCAGAAACGTATTATGACGGGGCTTCGTTAGAAACTCTGACAGTGTGATGCCTGTTCCCTTTAGTGCAGTCTTGGCAAACCAGAACTGGTCTCTATCCGACACACAGCTGAACTTCACTAGTATAGGTCTTGCTTTGCTTGCTGAAAGCCGACCCATACGATGGCTTCTTTTGATACCATCTATGGAAAGTGGGACCTGCAGCTGCTCCGACGAAAGTTTCAACATTACATTTGAAGTGTCCTCACCTTGTGCCTCGGGGACACCATGCACCAGTAACATTTTTCGCCTACCTCGCATCTCTAAACGATCGCACTGCTGATGAAGGAGGTGCGTTGGTAGTATAGAATTCCCTTTGCGCTATCGTTCGCGGTGAAATTGACCGGCCCGGCCCGGCCCGCCCCGCCGTCTGCAAAGCGCCTAAGAAGAGGCTTTTTCCATATTTGCCATGTTTGTGAACGTGTAAAGGTAACTTGAAGCAACTGGATGTTAGTAGTCGTAGCAATCCAGCAGACCTACACCCTTTGGATTTTGGCTGATATGATAATGAATGAATTAATGAATACTCTATATCATACATCCAGAGCATGATTGCTGACAGGGTGGACTGTGCGTACTTGAGTCATTGCAGTGCAATTTCACTTGGCCTGTGACCTGTATACTATATAGCTGAGTTTTATATTATTTTTATTTTATAACTATTATTATATTTTATTTATCATTCTTTACTCATCATTGTTCGTAGTATAGCTTAGTCTGGACACTTAGTCTGAAATATATTAAATAAGTTAATAAAAAAAATAAAAAAAAACAAAACAATAATTAACAGACGATTTTAAAAAGAAAGATGTACTATATTGGCGGTCTTGTCGCTTAAGTGCAATCTTGCGACAAGAAAACAATTCATTTATTTAAATTTAATTCACGTAAACAAACTGACAGACAGACAGGAAGACTTGCAAGGCCATCTTTATTACGGTACATTAGGATATCATCCTAATGTGCCGTGTAGTGGGCACTTGCGACCTTGACAAAGTATAAGTAGTTATAAAAGTAAATTAAGTAAAATACTTAATCATCCCAAGGGAAAAGGCCTCCATCATTGAAAACCAGTGACTACAGCAATAGCAGGTACAGGCCTAATCACTAAGCTTGCCAAATGCGGATTGGTGATAGCAAACCCGAGCAATGTTCGAAAATTCGAAGCTCTTGACGGGACTTTCGCATGCAGACAGCTGATGTTATAAATAGTAACTTCATTTTATTTTAATCAATAAAGAAGAGGGTAACCCATGCCACAGATAATATAATACTACTCCCATGCCATGACGACCATTTGGATCAGCGGTAGTTAACGCTGCTTCTGAGCCATGGGTCGCGGGTTCGATCCCCGCACAGTGCAAATATTTGTGTGCATGAACATGTCTGTTTGTACTGGTCTGGGTGTTTTCTATGTATTATAAGTATGTATTTAAAAAAAAAAGAGTATATAAGTAAGTTTATCGGTTGTCTAGTACCCCATACGACAGGGTACTTAATAGTACCTTAATTTGGGACTAGATGGCTCTGTGTGGCCCAGTGTGGCATGTCTTAAATATTTATTTATTATGCCAAGTATTCTGTAGTCCACGTAAACGAAGCCCGGGCACAGGTAGTTATAATAAAACGGTAAACCTACAATGCTACGATAATATCATTTCAACGAACATTCTCATAAACAATACACCAGAAATGCTTTCATTAAATGTTAAGTTTCCACAAAATACATAAGATGAAATTCTTACATTTAATACCTTCACCGCTGAAGACATCATAAATTGTTTCAGAAACAAAACCGTTTGCATTTTCATTGCGAACTGAAGCAAATCCCGGTTGAAATACTAGTCACAACTTGGAATAGGGACACCATATAGTCGAATATGGTGGGACGGAGTTCGTCAAAATCTGCTGTTAAGTAGCTTGGTATTTCTCAACGCGATAGAGTGAACAGTAAAGTAACAGCCTACTTGTATAATCATGACTCTGCAGCGCAAAGGCCTTCATCATTAAATTAAAGTTACCACAGCAATGATGGGTACGAGCATATTCACTACGCTTGCCAAGTGCAGTTTGGTGATCACAAACCCGTGTAATGTTCGAAAATTCTGAAATCTTATTGCCTGACCCGTGGATCGAACCCAGCTTAGGTGACTCAGATCTTGGCCCGGTATTTAAACCACTAGACCAACGGGTCGGTCATCCAGGGTTGCTCTGGTTTGTGATCACCAAGCCGCAATTTGCCTGTATCCATCATTGCTGTGCTAAATTGAATTCAACGATAGAATCCTTTGCCCTGCAGTGGGATGATTATAGGTCGTTACTTTACTTTTCTTATATAGTCATCTTTAGATCCCAGATATGGGCTGGCCCAACAAAGTGGCTTTGGCCGCATTTCTTCATCCATACTAATATTATAAAGCTGAAGAGTTTGTTTGTTTGTTTGAACGCGCTAATCTCTGGAAGTACTGGTCCGAAATGAAAAATTCTTTTTGTGTTGGATAGTCTATTTATTCACAACATCACGTTGCGACCAACAGGAGCATAGCATCAGTGAAAAATGTTGCAGAAATTGACGCGGACGAAGTTACGGGCAACAGCTATTATTTAATAAAGGCTGTTAAATAAGCGATTAACCTTCTATCCGAAGTAAGTAAACTTTCTCATTGATCGTTAGTTAACACAAATCTATCTTTTTCACATTAACAAGGATTTTCAAACGTGTACACACCCTAGCCGCATCGACTTAGGAAAAACAATTTAAGCAATCCTAAATTGGTTTAGCTCGCGGCTGGATTTAACGGATTTCTATAGATTTCTACAGTTTGTAAGTTTGTTTTCCTTTATTTTCGTTTAGAATTTCTTTTAGATTCGTAACGAAATGTTAATATGATTAGAACCTCGTTTTAAAGTAAAGTAACGTGCTATAAATAGGTATAGGTAGGTCATCATCATCATCACAGTCGTCGTCTTCGGCAAGTCTGCTGAAGGTCGTTTCCAATTTAGAAGTGGTTTGTGGTGGTCTTAATTAGGTCTCACCACCCTTGCCTATCTTCGGTTTCCCTAAATGCCAGGTTTATTGGAAGTCCCGTTATGGCCTTGATTTGATCTGACCAACGGTATGGTGCCCTTCCTCGTGGTCTTTTCCCCGTATAGGTAGGTACTAACGCTAATATGACTTGACTTACTTAAATTCCTATGTCCCCTAGATGGGGTAGAGGGCATCCACAGTGCTCCGCCAGCCCACTCGGTCTTGAGCTTCAAGCTTAATTTCGCTCCAAGTCTTGCCAATAGTCGCCGCCTCACAGTGGATCGATCCCATACAAGCAAAGGGACTTAGGCAACTTAAATATACAAGTGTCAGTTATTGTGTAACCAATCATTTAATCGTATACGCCTACTTATTAGCTTTAAAAAACATACATAGCATTTTCTTATTGGAATCTTATCTTGAGAGCTATGGCACCAAACGTGATTTATTTGTAAGGAAATGGCATAAAAAATTATGTATCTTCGGATTCCCGTCGTGTTTCAGCTTGATTTTTCTAAATGGTATTAAAACATATATTTGCTACATTTTCTTCAAACAATTATCCAAAATCTTTAAAATGGCTTCGTTTAATGGCTTAAACAAAAATAAACTTATAAAAATAGAAATATTAAACAAAAAAAACTATCATGGCGGAAGATGACACTTTGATGACATCTGTCTCTTTTGACAACTAAAAATAGCTTATATCTTTATTCAAACTAGTGATACTGTTTGCTTACTTGTGCTTGTTGTAATAATAACAAACAAAACATAGAGTTTTAACTTATGTTATGCCAAAAGGACATCGATACCTTCAGGTTCAATTGTCGTATAAACCAAAACCGTACTTTTCAGGAGAGCCAATAAATGTTTTTTTTTATAAAAAAAATCATAACTTTTTTATTTCAGAAGCTATTAAAAAATGACCAAGAGAAAACATTCTTAAAATTTTGCGATAAAAAAATCTAAATATTCAAAACATGCCCATCTTCGTTAGTTTTAAAGTTAGCTTGGATTTACGTCTTTCAAAAATACACTCGGTGGTTTATACGACGTCCTATAATGGATCTAAAAATATCTCTTTACGTCGTATTTGAATTTTTAGTAAACATAAGATTGCAATTGCTAACGTAAAGACCGATAGATGTACTCGTATATTTTTTGGTTTTTACAACCATTGATTATAGTGATTTATTTAAATGAATTAATAAAACATTGTATAAAAATAATGTAATGTTGACTATAAGCAAACTTATATTGTTTCGACAATGTATAGAAATATATTTTTAGTGTTATAACTATATTTGGTTGATGTAGATAAAATAAAATTTCCAGATTACGAAAATAACTTTCTTTTATTGTTTTTATTTCACAAGTTTGTAGCAAAATTATGGCACATGATGAATGAATTTTTAATAACTCTAATTAGAAAAAATCACCATATTGGAACTTAAAAGACGAAACTAATATCCACTTCTGTGGACCATGCTTTGTCCAGCTGATGACCGCCCAGAAAATCTTGTGGTTCAGAAGGAATAGGACGACATCCTCTGTAATTTATTGTATTCTCGTTTGTTGAGTGGTGCCGGAGGAGCTGATTTGGCGCGTCTGAAGGCTGTCATAAGGCCTGAATCTGGTGCGTGGTTACATGCCTTTCTTTCTCCTCAATTGGGCACACTGCTCGATAACGATTCTTTAAGAATAGCAGTGGGTCTAAGAATGGGGGGCAAGGTGTGTGAAGCGCTACGCTGTATTTGTGGTTTGATGGTGGCGAAGAATGGACACCATAGTTTAAGCTGTCAGAGATATGCGGGTTGCTTTCCGAGGCACCATTCAATTAATGAGATTATTCGTAGGGCCATGACATCACTAAATATTCCGTGTATTTTAGAACCTCCGAGACTATCTCGGACAGGTGGTAAGAAGCCGGATGGACTTACATTGGTTCCATGGCGGAGTGGTCGGTGTCTCTGGTAGGATGCTACGTGTCGTAGCACTTTTGCTGCGTCTCATTTGAAACAAACCGTCATTTCAGCGGAGTGGGCGGCGGAAAACGGTGCGAAGTTGAAACACTCTAAATATTCAGCATTAGAGTCACTCTACGATTTCGTACCGTTCGCAGTTGAGACGGCAGGACCATGGGGTAGTGAGGCTCAAGACCTTTTTAAGGAGTTAGGACGACGGTTGCGAGAGAAAGGGAATGATTCCCGCTCTGGGTCCTGGTTAGTTCAGCAGGTCTCCATTGCCATTCAACGTGGCAATGCAGCCATCATAATGGGAACCTTCGGATCTGGAACTACTTCTTGCTAATAATTCTTTTGTTGTTAGCTATATTTTATGTGGTGCGTTTTTATATCATTAATATTTTAGCTTACAAAGTTTATAATTTTGCAATTATGGCAAAAAATTAAGGTTTCTTTCCCGGTTCAGGGCTACCGCCAATAAAATTGATTTCGATTGGTTGTGATGAATTTGAGACTTCTGAACAGGGAGTAGAGTCATGGTGTGCTCGGGAGAGAAATTTGTAGTTTTTTGAGAAGTTCAATGGTGAATTTATCTTTTTACAACTTTTATTATTGCTAAAAGTGACCATTTATGGCAATAATTAAAAGTTTGGGTACTTTTAAAGAAAGAAATTCATTAGAAAGCATCTCAAAAAGTTTTAAATTGCTTTCTTGAGTACAGTGTGGCTCGTTTTCTTTGTTTTAAAGTCTTGAATTTATCACATTTAGTCGAAGTCGATAGGCAGCGGCACTGGACCTGAAAAACAGCCTTATAGTTATGAAAATAATTCCAATTAGAAATAATCAACTATAAGTTTTTAGTGACTAATAAAATAACATATTAATAACAAAATAAGCCTAGGCCTATTTAGAATATGTGAAACGAAATACTAGTCAATCCGCTCTTACTCATCTTTTATATACAACCTACTGAATACGTGGACTTACGACATTGAAATCTTTGAATGCGTCTTAACACTCTTAACGTAAAAACCATTTGCAATTATCATAGAGTTTTACGCCCGGGCTTAAAAAAACGTATGGTCATTACATCTTAACAGAAATACCAAAAACAACCACTTGGCTTTTACACTGTTTTTATGGAATTTGTTTAACTTTTCGGCAATATTTTTTTAGGGTGTATAAACATTTTTTTTTTGCGAATTTAAACATTTCGAATATACAGATCGATAGAGAAAAAAAATCTGAACAAAATGGTATATGTAACTCGATTTGGCCAAAATGGTTTATACGCCAATTGAACCTGAAGGTATCGACATATATTTGCGATTATATTATATACTCTTTTACGTGAGATTATGACGAGTAGTTGTCAATTTATGACAAAGGAAATCTGACAGCTACTGACATTAAGAGTTTATGATCTCTTTTATTCATTTCTACATATTTTACCTCTCTTCAGTGGTGTTTTACTGATTAATTGGGCAGGCCAAATATTATCGGTGCTTTGATAATAGATTGCCAGAAAACGTTATATTTCACCCTATCTCAGGAAATAATTGTGTTGTTAACCTCCTAGCCTTATTTTTATTGCGCCTAATGAGGCCATTGCCTGAGGCCTTCTTATTATTTTTAATGATTACCCTTAGAATTCTAAGTGATTACCTCAACTTTTGTGTATTGATGATCTTTTCGTTATTATTCTAATTAGTAGCTAATCTCCCATGACTTGTTTCTTTAAAGTCAAACTTAACAATCATATTAAAAGAGTATGGATAGCTAATGGATCTGTTATTATTTTGTTATATTTTTACAGTAGCACCAATTTAAACCAAACCATAGAAATAGGAAAATCTCTGGAAACGATTGTATTAATTATTGATGCGAAATAGATATTGGACGTTAAGCTAATGAGATAAGCTTTACAGAAGTAACAAGGCTTCTTTCTTCGCTTGCTTAGCCGCAATTGAAAAAAATACATTTTTTGAAAAATAACATACAACAACAACTACCAATAAACAGAAACCAATTCAACAATTCGAAATAATTTGTAAGACCAATAAAAAAGAAAAGTCTTAGTCACAAAACTTCAGACTCTTTCTCAGATGCTTCGGTATCACATACTTATTAAATTCGTTACATCAAAAAATTATACTTGGTTTTCATAAACTTCTTTGAACAGTTTTTTCATCACATTTTGATCTTATGGTTGTCAGAACAGGATCTGAAGTAAGTAAAAGGTTTTGTAGTACATCTTCGTAACAAGAAACACTGCTTTTTTCTCGAGTAAGTCTCTCTGAATATACGAAACTCCTTGTTTCTTGTCACAGATGCCCTTCTGTCTCACACTAATGATTTATGGCCTGACCAATATTAAAAAAAATTAAGACCAAGATTCGGAGACATAATATAACTTATGAATAAAAGAGATGTTCAGTAACAGGCTCAGACATTGTACACGATTATAAAAAATCAAGAAAAACCTACTGACTTTGGTGAAAATATATATAACTGTACCTTCATAACGTATAATTTAGCGGCTCAAAAATAAATACAATCTAATGAACATCCCTCTCAATTAGGCATACAAGATGGCTCATGACGAAAAAACTAAATGTCAGTATCTGTCAGATTTTCTTTGTCAGTAATTGACATAACTGTTCTTTCTGTTCGTAAAAGCTAATATTATATAATCGCAAATATACAGGGTGAAATTTTAACCACTTTCCAAATTTTAATATAGCAATCTACAAGGCAAAAAACAAATGACGTATTTTTTCTTTTGGTATAGCCCAGTACAAAAATTTCAAGATGAAGCACTTAGAAAATGTCTGCATAAATCTAAAATTTTTGATACGGCATCCTAGTAACACTTTTTTTACGCGATGTGCATCTCATTCATTCATTTCAATACTATTCATAAATTTTTGATTTTCTCTGTATACCTTAACAGGTCTAGGACCGTAAACTAGATTTACATTTACGGGTGACTACTATTCACACTACCGTTACATTTTTTATTTCATAAATAGGCTCTAAATACGATACTGAACGCCTACAAACATTTTTAAAAGTGGTTAAATTTTCATCCTGTATATCCTTCAGGCTTTATAAGTTAGAAGTCTAAGTTTTGTTTGTTGTTATTACAACAAGTACAAGTAAACACACAATATCACTTTTTCGAATCGAGAATAAGCGATTTTGTAAGTGTCAAAACTATTGCTATTCTAATAAGTTTCCTTTGGTTAAGCCAATAATAGTAGCTATATTAAAGAATTTGGATGATAAAAAGTGTTGTTGGTATATTGCCCTATCTTTTGGGAATGTAAAATTTTCCGGGGGAAAGCTTCTCCATTTTTTGTTTTATACATGGGCGCGAAATACGATACTTAACGCCTATAAAAATGTTGACGGTGATGAAAAGGTGAACTTAAGTAAGTCATCCTGAATAACTTAAGTTACCTTTTTCAACACCCATATAATGAGAAGGAGCACTGCTATTTTCATAAGCCGCAGAAAAATAGACGATCACCATTCCCCGACTCAATGTCGGTAAACTATCCACGCTTTTAATCGGTTTGATTGTCAGTAACAGAAGTTTATAATAATAGATAAACCAGCACCTCGCGGTTGGCAACTTTTTAATCAAAACTCAAAGTAGTATATTTTGACAGCAGACATCCAAGTCTGGAAGGTTCTTAATCCCACACAATGTTACAATCTTAATCAAGCAAGTAATCCTAATAACTCCGGCCTGTGGTTGTTTATCATACTTCCCATTGTATTCTCTGATTAAATTAGTGTCGGTGCGAGGCAAGAATATGAGGGAACGTGAACATGGTTCATTATTTAGCTTCTATTGTGGATGTTTGCTCAAGCCGCTAAATGCTTCCCAGCGGATTATTATGAACGCTAGTGTATGTAGTTGTTATTAGGTCATACTCTACAAGAAGTAATGCCTTGTTGATCTAGTGGTTCAAACACAGGGCCAAAATCTCGGGGCCCCGGGTTCGATCCCCGGGTCGGGCAACAAATACTTTTGAATTTTCGAACATTGCTCGGGTTTGTGATCATCAACCCGCATTTGGCAGGCGTGGTGATTAAGCCAGTCCCCATTATTGCTGTGGTAACTTGAATTCAATGATGGAGGCCTTTTCCCTGCAGTGGGATGATTATAGGCTGTTACTAAATAAGTAACTGCAAGAAGTAACGTCTCGTTGGTCAAGTGGCTTCAATACAGGGCCAAAATCCCCGGGGTCATGGGTTCGATTCCTGTCGCGGCGGAGAGTGAAGGAATATTTGTTTGGTTTACTATATATTTACATTGATATTACTTTTATTTAGGTATTTATTTTTATTTAGGTATTTATAGTATTTATAAGTAGCTGTTTCATCTTAACTGACTGTCAAACATCTGCAAAGATGTTTCTTTCGGGTGTTAAGGGTGCAAACTCCTAACATTTGATGAAACAACGCTGGCTCACAGCGTAAGAATATGCTTGAAAAATTCGCGCCGTGTCGCAGTGTCTCGGTGGCCTAATGGTATGGCGCCCGCCCGGCATGCGAGAAGATGCGGGTTCTGAGAAAAAAAAAAAATATTTCAAGTTTATATACTGATATTATAAGTGCAATTAAGTTGCTAAAATATCAAATAAAGTATATTTATTATTTGTACTTAGGTATCTATATTTTAATGTATCTTATCTTCTAACCATTCGGAAATACAATATTACACTTTATTATTTGCCTGGAAGAGATTTTAGTTTATGGGTTTTGTTTGTACCTACTTTAATGTGAGCTAGAAAGTTTTTTTCTATGTTTTTTCATGAGTAGTTGCTTTAATTTCGGCATAAACGGCTTTTCCTCTTTAATTTTTTTTTCTAATCGAGTAATTTAAACACTTTAATAGACATGGCAATTTAAATGAGCCTTTGAAGGTAGTAAAAGTTTTCTGATATAATTGATATAATATATTTCTGCTTTATATATGATTCATAGATATAACGCCCCGTTGGTTTAAATACCGGGCCAAGATCTCGGGGTCCCAAGTTCCAATCCCGGGTCGGGCAACAAAAAGTTTCAAATTATCGAACGTTGCTCGGGTTTGTGATCACCAACCCGCATTTTGGCAAGCGTGGTGATTCTGCCAGTACACCCATCATTGCTGTGGTAACTTGATTTCAATGATGGAGGCCTTCTCCCTGCAGTGGGATGATTACTTTTACTTTACTTTACATAGATATGATTTCGTCTTTGTAAGCAAATTCGTTTTTTTTGGAGAAATAATAGTTCCAATAAAACAAGGACATAGAAAACCTTTTCTTTATTTTCGCCTATGAAAAGTACACAATACGTACACAACTTCAGTATTATGATCACTTTAAAAAGTACCAACACAGCATACAAAGACGAACCAAATCATACGATCTTTCGACATACATTTTCCAATCAATCAGTCCCATATAAATTCTGATGTTGTTCGCTCAAAATGTCTACATTTGTATGATCTACGCGAGCTGTTTTTATCCCTTTCTAGATCATTGGAGAGCCTATTTCCATCTCTACAGTCAACTTTGTCACTAATAAAACACTCTCAGAAGGCTCGGATATGATTTTTGTCAGTCGACAATAAAGAAGAAGTGGTTTAGCATAGTTTGGGTGTTATTCTTTGTATAATAAGTACACATTTATAAAAAAAATATATATAAGTAAGTTTATCGGTTATCTAGTACCTCATAAACCAAGCCACTTAATAGTAGCTTAATTTTGGACTTGATGGCTCTGTGTGGTTCAGTGTGGCATGTCTTAAAAATATTATTTTTATCATAGCTTTTGATTTAGTTTGAGGACTTCGACGTTTTTCTGTTTGATATTAAAGCTCAAAGTAATTGCCAGGTTGTACGATTTTAATATAATTTTCTAAAATAAACCTGTTTTCAAATGTCATAAAACTACTACATTTGCCTCCTGCTAAGCGTGGCAATTATTACGAAATTCTCCCTGAGGAGAGGCTTCTGTCCAGCAGTGGACATGATGGGCTGGTGGTGATGATGATGAAGAATGTAAAAATATATTTAATTCCCTCTTACAAACACAAAACCCTTCAGGGGTCGATTCTAGTGCTCAAACACAGCCGTTTTGTTTGGGAAATGAGATTTTTAAAACATGGTTTCCATTGATACAAATCGTAACATTTGCTTGGTTATTTAGAACAGCAGAAAAAATCTTTTTATTCCTAAAAATAGTTTTAGCACGGGAATCGCTCCTTAACAGCATTGGGTGTTGTCAAATTATATTTTACTTAAATACCTACGTATTATGTTTGTAACATACTGATATATCTATATTTTAGATGATCAAGAGAGAGCAATCCTACTGTTTCTTTACATACTGTGACGGCATATGAAGAAGCGTGACTTTTTCGTCAAATGTTCAGATTTTGTTTCGTAAGTTTTCATGTGTCGGCACTTTTGATATACGAAAAGCATTTGCCCTTAAAATTTTACGTTACTTTCTTATGGAATCTGTTATGGGTGACATTTTTCTTTTTAAGAATCAGAATAAGTATCGAATCGAAAATACAATTTATTGATTAGCTATTTCTTTTCTGAACCAGTCCAGCTGTGGACTGTTTTGGGCTGGGTAATGATCAAATAAGTAAACATCACGACCTCTTACCCCCGTATTTATAAACAAGTAAAAGTAATTACTTGAGAGACAATTTATATGCCTTAATCAAGAAATTACTAGAAGTTATAACTACCAAAAGTTAGCATTTTCAGCCAAATAATATGACTATTAATGGTGACCAATTTCTTTCACTTAAGCACTAGGTATGAACACTTTAAGTTATGACTTTCTTAAGCAATAAGTAATTACTTCTCTATAGGTAAATACGGGGGTTAATGTATGTTTGTCGTGAGCAATTAAACTCACTATAACAAGAACATCTTATACAAGGTGTTCATCTTATACAGGGTGTTAGGTAAATAGTTTAACAAGCCGATACCCTATGTAAATATAAAATGCATATAAATACGATGATGAAGTCAGAAATTTGGTAACTATCATCTTTTTCATATTTCAATCAATCAATCAATCAATCAATCAGCCTATTGCAGTCCACTGCTGGACATAGGCCTCCCCAAGGGCACGCCACAGTGCACGATCCCCCGCTTTCCTCATCCGGCCACTACCAGCGACCTTCTTCAGGTCATCGGTCCATCTAGCAGGGTCCTACACTACGTTTGCCGAGACGTGGTCTACATTCGAAAACCCTTCATCGGTTCTGCGACAAATATGGCCAGCCCACTGCCACTTCAGCTGTCCACACTTTTGGATAATATCCATAACTTTGGTCCTCTGCCGGATTATCTCGTTACGGATTTTTCATATTTATACAAATCAACGCCCCGTTGGTCTAGTGGTTTGAATACCGGGCCAAGATCTCGGGGTCCCAGGTTCGAAGCCCGGGTCGGGCAACGAACGTTGCTCGGGTTTGTGATCACCAACCCGCATTTTGGCAAGCGTGGTGATTATGCCAGTACACCCATCATTGCTGTGGTAACTTGAATTCAATGATGGAGGCCTTTACTCTGCAGTGGGATGATTATAGGCTGTTACTTTACTTTATACAAATCAAAATGTACAGATACCGATTTTTTTTTAAATGAC
Organism: Anania crocealis; assembly: GCA_949315895.1. Taxonomy (NCBI): domain Eukaryota; kingdom Metazoa; phylum Arthropoda; class Insecta; order Lepidoptera; family Crambidae; genus Anania; species Anania crocealis. Next base: position 10,977,050 of record OX438872.1, read on the forward strand.
AGTATCCAATTTCTGACTTCGCTATAGTACTTATATTATTATGCATATATTTAACAAAAGCTATTTTCGGTTTACTATACCATTTACCTTACACCCTGTATAAAATTCTCCTGTAATAGTGATTGTTACCAAACCCTTTTGAAACGGCCCTACCGGTTCTTATAAATCTTTTAGTGTATCCGGTTGGTCTTCATCCCGTAAAAAAGTACCATTCCCCTAGGATATTATGAGTCTTCACGCGTCCGAAGTTGCATATAGTAGTAAGTAATATAAGAAACTTAAAGCCTCGAGATTGTTAACGCAACATTTTATACAATCGTATGAAAGTTTTAAGTGTGGCTGCTTTAGATAGCTTTAATGATATGCCCTGAAGATGTTATGGATAGTGTTCATATTATATTCTTTGAAGTAACGGCATATAACAATCCTACTGCAGGACAAAGGCCTCCATGCATTCAAGTTACCACAGCAGTGATGGGAACAGGCTTAATCACCACGGGAACACCCAAAAATTCCGAAATATTTAATACCGAAATTGAATATTCCGATTTTCAAACCACCGAATATCAAAGTTGCGAAAAATAAAAATTTCGACTGTTCAAAGTCATTATGGTATTGAATAGTCGGAATTTACACTTTACAGAATATCAAAAGTACGAATCTTTTATATGCCGAATCTTAATACGAAGGATTAAAAATTCGTTGTGTTAATGACTCGAAAAACTGTATTACGAATTTAAAATTTCCAAAAATTCATTGTATTAATAAAGAATTTAGTTGAATCCCGACTTGGCGTGGTCTTTTTGCCGTGGTACTTGTCTGCCCAATAATAGAGTGCAATTTAAAAGCCGGTGGTGCGGAGGGAAAGCAGTCCTCGCTCGCAGTAACGAAGCCCGGGCGCCCAGGCGAGCTGTAGCGGCTGAGGCGACCAGCAAGCCGCAGCTACGAAAGCGAGTGTGGGTGCCCGAGATTTGTTACGCAAGGGCGGAAGGACTGCTTTTCCCGCAGCGCCGGAGAAGAGCAAAACTAAATGCATGCGAGCTTGCCTGCTTGCCTGCATGCATGCATGCTTGCCTGCTTGCCCGAATCTATGCATGCTTGCCTGCTTACCTGAATCCATGCATTCTTGCCTGCTTACCTGAATGCTTGCATGCTTGCCTGTTTGCCCGAATCCATGCTTGCTAGCCTGCATACATACTGCTTGCCTGCATGCATGCTGCTTGCCTGCTTGCATGCTGCTTGCCCGCATGCATGATATTTTGGTTTTATGTGTTTTCGGATTATTAAAGATTCGGAATTGATTTAATTCGGGATCATGAAATTCTGCATTCTGAAATTAGTACTTATAAACATTAGGAATTTTGAAATTTAGGTTTTATAATATTAGGACTCATGTAGATCGGATTTGTGATTTTCGGAAATCTGAATCATTCGGAATATAGATCGGTATTTTGAAATTCGTGACTATCAATATCGGAATTAAGTTTTTCGTATTTATGTAGTGTACCCAAGTACCACGCTTGCCGAATGCGGGTTGGGTGTCACAATTTTTAATCACTCTTGCCAAATGCGAGTTGGTGATCACTAACTGTGACCAATCCGGGCATCGAATCAGGGAGATCATGGCCCGGAACTTAAATTAATCGTCGTTAGATTTTTTATAGAAAATTTGAATTTCCTGACTCATTTCATATTTAAACATGTTAATTTCCCAAATTCATTGTAATTATTTTCGAACCCAACACAGCTTGTATATTGTCAGAAATTCATTATCAAAATAGTTTATTTATTTATTTATTAATAAGTACAGCCACATGTTACACATTGACAAGTTCTCAATACCTATGATACATAGAGTTTTATTCTGAATAGTTCGATGAAACTCAATAGAACTCAACGGGCATTGACATTTGGCAAACGTTTATAGGGTGAGTTTTTCATATACTTCTTTTCCGTTGTAAAATAATTCTCTAAATTGTAGTATGATCGATTTTATTAGTACTATTGACAGTTTTGGTACATAATAGTTAGTTTTGGTAACATTGATTTGTTAATCTTCTTCATAATCAAATCAGAAAAAAAAATCTTTATCATATTAAAGTCTGAGTGCAATCAGCTCGAGAAATGTGTAAGAAAAAAAAACATTATTTTTTTATCCAGCTTAGGCATTACTCGAATAATATCAAAACTTCAAAGTCTCCTTAGCAAGGCACTATAAAGGCACAAAATCTTTGTTTTTAACATTTTTTACTTATTGGTTTCTCTAAGTCACGTTAATAATATAACGAATTTAACTCGCGAAAATTTAAGCCTTACGTTATACAATATGTTATAAAAACCCTGTCAGATCCGAAAGGGTCATAAAGTTGCTATATTAACATAACCAAAATAAGTATCAAAATTACGTAATTCATGAATACAACTTTTTTATCGATTTTTAAAGTCAACAGGTTTATCACCCATTTACCCTACAACGGGGAAATTTTGAAAATGTGTTAACACTCCCCGTCGCGCGCCTCTATTGTCGGCATTGACGCAAGCAAACTACTCGCTTTTCGGCACCGCAATAAACATAGGCGGCGCCTTTGACATAGCGTAAAGGTAGCCGCCCGCTTTGATTCAACTCGCCGCGCGGCACGTGTCGGTGGATATATCCTGATCATGCATTATTATTTATTATTACGACAGGTCAGTTTCGCGAAGACATTACTTCCGAGTGGTCGTACCGTTCTGCTCCGCGAAATGTCGTATTCTACAAATAGTTTTCATAAAATTATGTGACAGTGAAGCAAAAATTCGTGTGCGGATTGTTGCGCTTAAAGCGGATACGAGTGTGTTACAATCGGTGCGGGACAACCTAGTGCGACGCTGTGAAGCCTGTATTTCTGACGGTGGCAGAAATATGGAACAACATCTTCGCCACAACCATCAAATCAGTGTCCTTATTGAGTGACCTCATACTACCAAATAAAAAAGCTACTTGCAGAGCTACGTACCAAGAAGTCTCAGTTTCATACAATTGACACATTATTATCTGACTAATAAGTACCGGGGTCAACTGGGGTCATGACTTCGCTACCTGCGAGTGCGAGCGCTGGCGCATCTCCGCGCCTCCCGCGCGTCCGGTCACCGCCTCTTGGGATTACCATGTAAGCTTTTTTAATGTAGCGAATTTTGTATTTTTTTTTCATGGGGTAATTTCTTTCTAATGTTTCATGAAAATTATTACACAAATAGAATCTTATATAGATTCCTAATAACACCTTAATGGATCTGACAGGGTTTTTATATCATATTGTATTTCAGTTTATTCCGACGTTTCAATACTTCACAGTGTTTGTTGTTACGGCTAGACTTACTCGTATGTGTCAATCGTCTTACTGATAATTGTTGGAAAAAAATTCATCTAACTTACTGCCTAAAATTTTTATCGTGAGTTGTGTTCCTATCCACGCAACATGACCTAACTGTGTCAAAAATTCATTGTTACTTCTCCTTCATTATTTTTATGATAATTTTCAACAATCTTCCCTTTTAAAATTAACGTGTTATTCAAATTTCTGTAGCGTCACGTATCATTCTAGGTACATTTCAAATTTCCATAGTTTGAACTTGAGGTCTGCTAAATCTGATGAAGTGGTCGTTCTTGTGTTTCACACAACCTTACTATTATCGATTTCGAGTCCTGACTTAAATATTTTTTTACATTTCTTTAGGGACCGAATTGGACCTTGTAAAGGCGGGAAAAAAGTCTAAACCTTAACGCGTCTTTGTCAACGAATCGTAACGGATTCCTATTGTAAAGGTTTATGCTTCTATAGAGGCATAGACGAATGGTCTGTTCCTTTGAAGACCTGTCTTGAAAATAAGACAGGTTTATTCAACCGATGAAAAAAACGATTTATGTTATGTGATGCATATTTTTTTCCTTTTTTTGGGCTGGCTCTTGACTACATACTTAACTCTACGGTTGAGAAGGAGCATCAGATGGAGTGAGCTTACCCAGAAGCAGCCTATACACGCTTGCTTTAAAAATTTTAGGGTTAAAATGAAAGATAGTTTACGGATTTAGAACGCGTTTATTTTTGATTTAACCCGACGTTTCGAACCCTTTACAGCGTTCATGGTCACGGGTAGACTAAGGTGTTAGACTAAGACGAATAACACCTTAGTCTACCCGTGACCATGAACGCTGTAAAGGGTTCGAAACGTCGGGTTAAATCAAAAATAAACGCGTTCTAAATCCGTAAACTATCTTTCATTTCAATGTATAGTGTTCGCGTAAACTCAAGAAAACAGTATTTTAGGGTTAAATTTTTGGGGAAAACAAACGCAGGCAGGGCATTGCACTCCTTGGCGGCGCGCATTACAAAGTAAGAGGAAAAGCGCTTGGTACGCGATCGCGGTTTATCAACCAGGAAGGGATGATAACCTGCAGTGCGCCTGGATTCCTTAAGATAGAAAGGGGAAGGCAGAATGAGCTCATGCAGCTCAAGAGCATACTCTCCGAAGTAAAACCTGTAAAAAACCGACAGGCAAGCAACTCTGCGACGGTGGTCCAGACTATGAAGCTTAGTTTTCACCAGTTCATCGTCTCCAATAATATTTCTGGCTTTGCGTTCTACCGAGTCAAGTGCAGCCAGCTGGTATAAATTTGGCTGAACCATCTCAGATGTGAGAACAATACTCCATGCACGACCAAACTTGCGCTTTACAAAGATGGTAGCGGTCCGGTTTAGGAGAAAAGCACCAGTCTTTCTCTTCGTATGGGTGCCGTAAAAAAAATTAAGGAAATACTGCTAGAAGAACAATTTTCTTTCGTCTCTTTACTGCTATTGGTAATATTGAAACAACCAAATTGCCTACCTAGCGTGGCGAGACTGCTATAGACTGATTATAGGTTGTTGTTGTGACGATGATGGTGATGAGTGGCGTTTGTTTTAAATTTTATTTCTATTAATTAATTAAAAGTGATTCTGACATGAACTCCTCCACATAAGATTTGTTTAGATTACAGCTTAAGAAAACGCAGTAAAAAGAGTATGTATTAAAAAGATAAAAGTGTTTACAAATAAAATAATAAGAATTCCAGTCCACACGCGAACGCTACGAAATTAATCAGAGAACAAAACAACAATTAATAATATAATTATAATACTTTCTAATTTCAAGATGTACTAAAAAATCTTTTTTTATAATCATTTTCGCTGTACTTCAAATCCATGATTGGACAGAAGGTTTTCATGTTTTAAAAAAATGCAGTTTTTTATCTATAAATTAGAAATACGAGTAGTTGTCTTAAAATACCTCAAGACTTTTAAACACTCGACAGACAGAAGTAAAGTAACTTACTTATCAGCAACCACAACTTTTCGCACCAACCCTGTGGATCTAGTACGCGTACGTGTAACATCCCCTTAGTTATCAGCTGCAAGATAGTTGAACACAACCACTTTGTAACTTGTTACATAGCACTATTACGTCTGCGAGTTAGTTAGCGAGTTACAAGAAGTTTTAAGTACTAGCTCCGAGTATTACTACGGGATGGTAATACGGACGGCGATGGCGTCTCATTTAAGTGATTGGATTCTCCTCGTGTGTGTAGCCAAATAATTTATTTGTGTAGAAGATGTACAATGTTATTTTGTCGAGTTATAAGAGCTCATATAGGATTGGTGATATGCAAATATCACGAATTTCATAGCCCGACAAAATTAAAGTGACTTTAAGATTCAATTTGTTGATTCATACTTTTGTCTATCAATTAAAAGACAGCTTTCAAAAATATAAAATCTGTTTTATCCAAACCGATTAATAGGTAATTGTGAAACTTACAAAAACATTGATTAAAACTGCTCTGATGGCGTACCTTACAGCTTAAAATATTGAATAAATTCGTGGACACAATAAATGCATAGTGGCAATGCATTGAATAAATAAATGCGCGGAAACCTGTGCCCAACAGTGAGATTCAAAATAGCCTATGTCCTTTTTCAAGGTCTAATCTATCATCATCATCAGCCTATCGCAGACCACTGCTGCCCAGTTGCTCGTCACTTAGGTGGATCCTCGACTTTTCGCATTCAGCTCCTGCCAGCCATCTTGCGCAAATCATCACTCCATCTGGCCTGAGGGCGTCCCAAGGTATGTTTGCCGAGACGCTGTCTCCACTCAAGATATCTTTATTATAAAGTTTATCAAAATTGGTTAAGCAGTGTAGGTTAGAAAGCGTAACAAACACACAGAGTTACATTCACATTTTTTCTTATTATTCGTAAGGATATAGTTTTTTTACGAATGACGTGAAATCAATCATTGTGATGTTGCGAAAACTCTCTGAACTCTCTGAATTATATTGGATACGTAAGACATCTTTATCACTTGGTATGGCAGAAGACTCAGAAAAAATATTTATAAATAGGGTAAACAGCTGAACATTCCTCCAGAAGTAATTCCTAAGTCTTTAAATGTTCTTCAGCTTACCGAAATGCATAAAATAAATCCAAATCTGCAGCCCATACATTATCTAGTCCATTCCAAAGACGTCTGGATCTGAAACCTTTTATCTGGATTGAACGGCGACCATTCCAAGTTTTATTTTACAAAGATCCGACAAAAATGGGTTTCGAATATCTAATTTTGTTCGAAGTGTTTCGCGACAAATACTCGGTGGATAGATCTGAATGCTCTAGTTACTCAATTTGTAAAGGTTTGAGTTTTATTGACCTTTTTTTATTAGTTTATGGAGATGATCTGATTGGTGGGTATTCATACTCTTTTCCGACGGCAAATGGGGGAGGTTATAAGCTCCTGAACAAGTAATTACTTTGTGTACTAACGCGTCTAATTGCCATTTGTATGTTTGGCATGACATTTTTACTGAGTTGATCAATTTCCATGGCTTTCTCTGCGTTTGATGTTGAAACAAAAAAATACTCAGTAAAATCTATAACGATCTAACAAACACGATTTGTTTGTTATTTTTATTAATTTGTATTACGGCAATTAAAGTTTTTATGGAAAGATATTTAAAAATAATGAAAAATTACGCGTCTTATAAGTAACTAGCTGTTGCCCGCGACTTCGTCCGCGTCAATTTCTGTTATTATGATCGCGATAATTGATGCTTCGCTCCTATTGGTTGCAGCGTGATGTTATATAGACTAAAGCCTTCCTCGATAAATGGACTATCCAACACAAAAAGAATTTTTCAATTCGAGATTAGCGCGTTCAGTACTTCCTGAGATTAGCGCGTTCAAACAAACAAACAAAGTCTTCAGCTTTATAATATTAGTATAGATTGCTCTTATTTTTGTCAATTGAAAAATAAGTAGATTTTTGTCATACTAACCAGAACAAATATACTATTATTTCACTTGTAATTTAAATTGAACCCTTTATTTAGTTGTATTTAGTAACTCTTTCATTATTATACCCTAAATAAGTGATTGTTGTTCCAAAGTAAGAACTGGAACAAAACAAACGCAAAGTTTACTCTAATCAAGGTGGAGGTAATCAGTCACTTCACACTCACACACGCCGCTTTGCCTGATTAGGCCGGTTTGATTTAGTTTTGGGTTATACTCCGACAAATATGACTTGATACTTCCGGTAAAAAGTAAACCTAGACTAGTGTCAGAGACCAAGCTAGGTCAGATCAGACCAGTATCACTGTAGTAATCATCCCACAGCAGGGTAAAAAATCCATCACTGAAATCGAGTTACCACAGCAATGATAGCTACAGGCATACCAACCGTGCTAGCCAAATGCGGGTTGGTGATCACAAATCTGAGCAATGTTCGAAAATTTGAAACTTATGTTGCCTGACCTGGAGATCAAACTTAGGGCCTCGAGATCTTGGCCCAGTAATAAAACCACACGAACCACATGGCACTCGTGGCAGTATAACGTAAAATGTAATGATTGTTATCATTATTATCAGTCCACTGCTAGGCATCACTCGAACTGGCTAGCTGAACAAAAAATTTTTTTGTCATAATTGATACGCATGGCAGGCGGGTTGGTGATTGCAATTTGGCTTACCCCAATTATTGTATTTTGAACTGTCCCTATTCGGTACAGGAATATAGGTATGCTGGGCACGTATACACGTAATGCAGCTGTAAGTAATCTTATACAATATCCTCCCCTTCAAAAGAAAGTTAGGCATAAATCAGAATTATAACTTTCTTTGAGTTAAAAGGAAGTTGAAGTTGGCTTCACGTGGTTCTTAAAAGCATTAGGATTCGTTAATTATGTAAAACGTAATGGCGGTACGTTACAGACAAATAAAATTCTACTGCTGACTTCGAGTTGTAAACGAATTTAATAGCTCATAAAATAAAGGTGAGAAACAAAGTTTGGATGGAATTCTCCTTTATTTTGACAACCCGGTAGAGTGGCACAAACATCGGCTTTCTTATTTTGGTAAAGACTGTATTTCAAAACAGTATTTCAGTACGTGGTACATCAATATGTCGGATGGTAATAATCTTTGTAGATTTCGTTAAGGCTACTTCTTGTTGATTCGGGTTTTTCAGAATTTATATTTACCTACTTTACTGTTCTTCTTGAGGGATCAGGGATTCTTTAAGTATGTAGTATGTTAATAAGATACCACCCTAAACTGAATCCCATAAAACGTGTTTAAGGTAAGTCAACATTCTCATTGGCAGTTTTTAGACACAACAGAAGTTTTCTTTACTGTCAAGGCTATAGCCGTTCATTGGGCATAAATAACTAAAGGTGTTACAACGGATCACGACTGTTTGGTCCTGCTATAAGAGCCACAAACCGTGTTATGTATGAAGTTAAGCGTGCGGTTAACGAACTATTGACACAAACAACTTGACGCGCCCCCGTGCGGGAGTTTGCAAAACCCCAGAGTTTTATAAATAAGGTAACTGAATTGTTGTTGGATTCAATCCAACACTTCACGCCAAATTTTTGTAGAGATTCAACAATTCATTGAATCATTCAACAAATACACCAATATCTAACCTGAATAGGCCCATATTGGTTCGGCTAGTTATTGTTTTAACATTAATTTACCGAGTGGAGTTGGCATATTTTTATGAAACTTTTTTCTTAAAATTCAACTGACAAAAAGTAGGAAATAAGTCATAAATTTTGAAGCGGTTTTTGATAATTTTCCATGAATTCTTGTTTGGCAACAACTAAAAATGATGATTCATTTTGCAATTTATGTTGGTTTAATTTTTGAGACAATTAATTATGTTTTTTTAATTTTTGTTAACATTACCCATTTTCCTATCCTTGGAGATTTTATTTGTACAATTTATTGGGTCCAACTTGAGCTGTACCCTATTGAACAAAAAAATATTTGTCGATATTTGTCGGCCATACTATTTATATATCGAATAGAGAACTTCTTTTTTTTGTCGGCTTAAAAGCGGCTAAAGGAGTACGCCAGAAGAGGATGGGCAGAATTTTCTGTCCACCACTGATCAAACTGCGATCGCCATCGTCTGTGCCAAGCGTGGCGATATTGACAAAAGTGACATTTTGAAGAGGCCAGTGTTTAGCAGTGGACGTAATGTGCTACTGTACAGTTACTGGGATTGGCAGAAAAAAAACGAGTTCTTGAGTGGAGACCCGGCAAACGTAGTGTAGGACGCCCTCAGGGCAGGTGGAGTGATGATTTGCGCAAGGTGGCTGGCAGGAGCTGGATGCGAGAAGCCGAGGATCGACCTAAGTGGCGTGCAACTGGAGAGGCCTATGTCCAGCAGTGAACTGCGATAGGCTGATGATGATGATGATGACTAGAATTGACCAGTATTTTATGAAAATATTTCCTTTACATAAATCTGTTTGTATGAAATATCAAAATGGAATATTTTTATTTCATCAAGTCGCAAATCGGATTTTCGCTCGCTTCGCACCAAAATAATCCGACACTATATCCAAAGAAGTTCGCTTGGAAAGGTTTACCTTTAGTGAACTTAATATCTATTTTATAAGAACCAAATTGTGCAGAAAATAAAGGATAGGATATAAATTGTGCATAGGTTTTAGCTGGTTATATTATTATGTATAAAAATTATTGATAATGCAACCCAAACCAAAAAAAGACCCATAAAGCGTGTTACGCTGCGAAACTATCGATAAAAGAGCAAAGTAAAGAATCGGCCTATAATCATCCCACTGCAGGGACATCATTGAATTCATGTTCCAATGCGGGTAGTATAATATAGTGGTAGTTCACAGTTTTATAGACGATATCAATAACTACTTATAAGTATACTTTATTTGATATTTTAGCAACTTAATTGCACTTATAATATCAGTATATAAACTTGAAAAATTTTGTCTCAGGCGGGAAAAATTTTTCAAGTTTATATACTGATACTTATAAGTAATTAATGCATATTTCATGTTTAAATAATATGTATTTTGTATTGGTGAATACAAACTAGGTAGTACTCTGTACCTTCGTATTAATACTAACCCAAATAAATCACTTTGTATTCAAAGCTATATCAGTAATTGTAAATTACTTTTTGAAATGTTCAAATCGATCAACCCATTCAACTGGTTCGAGTGTTTTAATGGAGAGTATGTCAGAGTGAGGCATAGTTTATAATTTTTACCGTTATTTGGTAAAAAAAGACAAAGAAAACATACTTATTTGACACACATTTGATTAACAGTTATACTGAAACATTACATATAAATTTAAGACGACAAAAAAGATAAGTAAATGAAAGGTGTTAAAATGGACTATTTCAGCATTTATCGTGGTGGCTGGCCCTAGCGTAACCACCTTATTTATAATAACTCAAACAGTATAATAAACATATTTTAGCTATTACACTGTTTTGTCTTGTTCTTTCTTAGCGCTGTCATTATTTGAAAGAATAAGACAAAACAGTGTAAAAGCTCAAATAGGTTTATTAGACTGTTTGCGTTATTATGAATAAGAGGATTAGGCGATATAATTTGTAACGCAATATAACTGGAAGTGCGATATATCTAATTCCCACGTGGAGTCACGGGCAGAGCATTAGTCTTAGTAATCTTACTAATATTATAAATGCGAAAATTTGGATGCATGTTACTCAACCACACCAGCCTTACTCTGCAACGCGAAGCTCGTATTTATGGATATATCTGTCTCTTTCAGACATCGGTGTGAATAGGGACAGATGGATTCGAATATACGGACATTGTGTTGCGGAGTAAGGCCTCTGAAGAGTTGAGTAGCGGCCGGTTTCAATAACATATCTATCTTCAGTTTTGGCATATTGGAAATAGGAAACAGTTTCTATCTCTGTTTTTGCCGTCCAGAGAAACAAAGACAGAAGTTGTTTTCTATCTCCGATATGCCAAAACTGAAGATAGATAGGTTATTGGAACTGGCCGTAGATCGTATAAAATAAGGCGTGGAGATAGGTTATAGACAGGAACAAAAAAAAAAAAAAGTATATAAGTAAGATTATCGGTTGACTACCTTAATTTGGGACTAGATGGCTCTGTGTGGCCCAGTGAGGCATGTCTTAAAAATATATATATCAATATCAATTGAGAAAATTTGACGTGCTGTGGTAGGTTGACGTACTGTTATCTGAACGTGGAATAGCTTCTTTATAATTTCCACGCGAGCAGAGACGCGGGCAATAGTAAGCCTGTTATAAAACGAATACCAGTGTCCTATTCACAGTATTGGCTGGTTGTGACAGATGTCACAGGCAGGAAATTTATTGAAAATACATTTACCTTCAATGTTATCGAAGATATTGTCATAATCACATTGATATAATATAAAAAAAAACTAGAAACACAACCAGCAACAGAAAAATATCCTCGCCGAATGATTACCTATTGAAAATTTTAGTTTTCTTTTACTTAAGTTGCATTCGTCTTTTTTTTACGCAAGGTTCTCTTCTTCTTTCACTGTCAATTAGTGATCAGGCAAATGCCTTACACGATTTTGCCATGATTCTGCCAATGTCGTGATTGGGGCAAATACACGGTAAATACTAAGAGGTAACGAACACAACTTTGAAAAATTTCATCAGAATTAAAGTATTAATAGGACAACATTTTGTTAAAGACAACTACAACAAAGAACTACGGTTTAAAGGGATTAAACATTTTCAATTCAATTCAATTCAATTCAATGCATTTATTTACAAGAAAACATGGTACAATAAGATCATAAAACATAATATTACGTTCATAAATAAACATAAAAATATGGGTGACAAATTAAAAGTTAATATTATTAATTACCTAATAAATTTATACGGTGTGTGTGACACATGCCAGTAACTTACGTTTAAGCGAACTTTTCAAATAGTTATTTTTGTATTTTATCGTTGTTACTCGTAGTAACTCACAACCTTATAAGATACTAAAGCTCATTCAGTGTATAAATTTCTACCGCTGAAGGAAACTCAATGCCCTCTAAGGAGGTTCCGAGACGCCATAATTAAAGTTTAATATTTAATGTGAGAACTAACAAATTGATAAACTTGGCAGATTGTTGTTATAAATTATACATGGGCTCTTAAAAGCGGAGCTAAAGTGAAATAAAACATTTATTAAGTTTTTAATGACAGAAGAAAATTAATTCCTACGAAATATTGTAGGTTCGAATGAACATTTCCCAAAAAATATTATATTATAATATCTCTGAAACTTAAATAGTTCTACTATTTATTATATATAAAACACTAGCCGTTGCCCGCGACTTCGTCCGCGTCAATTTCTGTAATTATGATAGCGATTATTTTTACTACATTTTTCACTGATGCTTCGCTCCTATTGGTCGCAGCGTGATGTTACATAGCCTAAAGCCTTTCTTGATAAATGGACTATCCAACACAAAAAGAATTGTTCAATTCGAACAAGTACTTCCTGAGATTAGCGCGTTCAAACAAACAAACTCTTCAGCTTTATAATATTAGTATAGATTTCGTGTTACGTTGTTTGTTCGCAATGTAATCTTAAACTACTGAACCGATTTTAATCCAATTTTGCACACTGTATGCAGTTTGACCCAACTTGATAGTTTATAACTCAATTGATAGTTGCAGTTTTTTTTTGTGAATATTATTTGGTTATTATTTTACAAACTGTAGATTCCGTAAGACTCTAACAGATGGCGGTGTAAGGTAATTTGGTAAGATAAACGCCATATTTGATGACGATGACATTAAGACTTCAAATCAAAAATCCTTTCTTTTTATTTACGTGACCACAATACATTGTAATAAGAGATACGTAAATGGATTAAACTCGCGTTAATCAGGGTTTGACATTTGTCTACGCACGGGCGGCGTCACGAATACCGGAGGGGTTTGAGGAACGCACAACCGCCGAACTGCGGCGAACAACACCGAGCGCACTGTTAGAACGGACTCGGGGATTTAGGTTTTAAAAAAGATAATTAATTACACTAGAAATGGTAAGTAAAAACACACGAGTTAATTTGGAGGTGGCAACCGTCACGCGCGAAGAGTTGGAACCGACTGGCTATGCCGCGAGCCCGAGAAGCGGGCGAGCCGGACTCTAGACTAAAAATGCTGATGCAGCAGGAGACAGTACTGGTCAGCTCTTATGCTAACATTGAAAGGGTGTAACATCTCCCCCCATTGAGACTAAACTTAGGGGTTCAATCCTCTAAGTTTATGGATGATTAAGGGTAAGTATTCAATATTTTACAGGTTTCTACGGATTTTGGGGAAAGTCTCTTCGACTTCTACTGCTACTGGTTCTGTGTCGGTAGGTATGTCTTTTGTCTTGTTTTTGGGACTGATAATTGGAAGTTCGATCTGTTCGACATCGTGAATGTTGCCAGGTTTATTAATTAACAATTTCTTATAATGAAAATTATAAAATACAGTGATAAAAATAATGAGTATTAAAAATAGGGTAAGGGATGAATAATGAGCCCCATATTTTATAACGTGTGGTTCTTGGGTAATTTTATCTAGTTCTGAAATAATTTTATTATTGACAGTTTTTGAAAAATCAATATTGTTTAAATCTAAGTCTTTTAAATCTGCAATAGGGACATTATCGGCTACTTTAACAAATTTCGTTAGGCTACAACATGTATCGTTAATTAGGTTAAAATCTAAGTTAATAACAGGCAGACTTATATTCATTACATTATAATTAGGTAACAGTTCTGTGTCTCTGGAAAATGCTTTACAGTGTGTAGGAATTTCGACAATTCCTGTTCCTATTACATTAGTTTCCGTAAGTTCAGAATTTAAACAATCTATAGATAATTTACTAAGTACGGTTTGGATAAATATCCATTTATTATTTCGGAGTGGTTTCCAAATGTCCAGGTTTCCTCGAATAAATTCGGTTTTACACTGCGTAGGGATTTTTGTTATGACATTAGATAGCAGTTCGCTTTCACAACTGGGGTTTTCACTGGTAGGGAGCACTTTCACTATTTTACACACATAATTTTGGGAGTCGATGTTTTTACACTTTTCCAGGGAGTCCAGGGTACTGTAGTGCAGTTTATCCTTGGTGATCATCACGTACTTGTGGCTGGGTACTATAACACTGAATGAGTCTGGCCTTGTCGCATTATGTGGAATGGGTAATGGAATGTTGTTATACATATAAAATTGACGCGGGTTTACTAATGGTACTTGCAATATAAACATTATTTTATCACTAACATAATAACTAACTAACTTACTGATACTTAAAATAACATGGATTAAATTTATGTCTAAATCTACAGCTAATTCGAAACTGTTGGGCAAATGCCTGTAGTTATCAGCAAGCTCTGTATACAGTTGGCGCGGAGTTATGACTGATGGGTGTAAGACATTGACACTGCTGAATAATATCGAACTAGTTATGTCTTCCATTTGAAAGGAAAGCGTGAGCAGGGATGATTCTAAATTTGTAAAAATTGAATTTATCTCGGAATCTATTAATAAGTTATTCGTAGTTTTTGTGATGTTTCCAAGTACGGTAGAGAGCTTGTTGATAGCTGTATTGAGGTTGGCTTCGTTAACCTTAATTTTGTTAAGAGTTTCATTATATTTGGATAGCACCGATGTAGTTACTAATATGTGATCTTTCATTAAGGAAGCCAATCTCTTTTGATTGTTTTGTACATGATTGATTGCTGTATCGTATTTGATAGCATCATCTTCGTCCAAGGTGCCAAAGATTTGTTTCATGGCTGTACCTATTCCACCAATCCATGCACTCCGTTTAGCTCTACTATCTATTAGGTGGGTGATGGAAGAGTATTCCTTTATGATGTCTCTAAAGCGGACAGTGAAAGGTTGGAGGATATTACGACACTCAGAATTATCCAGTGACGCTACTTGTTCACAAATGTATTTAATTTTATCTATTACTAGGTTAATATTTTGTATATGTGGCTTAATGTAAGAAATATCTACGGGGATTAATATATCTAGGTGACCATTATTAATTTTAGTTTTTCCAATATAATCGAAGTAAATGCCTGAGCTTGACGGAATTGGTTTAACGAAACTTGGCGTTGCAGAAGTTGACGCACTGAAAATAAAAGAAGTCAATAAACGTAGAGTTTATTAAATTTAATCCCGTTATTACTACTAAGATAACTATGGTCCTAATATTAACACTACTATAATACTACCGTAATAATACTATTTTGAATAAGCTTAATTCTTAACCTAGGGAGAACTGGGGAAGACGCCAGCTAATTTCACTTCGTCATAGTGATGCTTAACATGTCGTCTGTTTATAAGAAGAGTAAGCGTATTGTTCCCGTGGATGGCGATTACTTTATATGGCCCTTTCCATATGGGCGAGAGAGCTTTGCGTAGCCTTAGATGATTTTTCAGGTAAACAAAGTCGCCTACTTTATATTGGACCGGACGGGTCCTGTGGTCGTAATAGTTCTTAGATCTTTCTTTTGAATGTTGAATGTTTTGGACTGCCCGTTCCCAGGACAATTTTAGCCGATGTTGGAGCATGCGGATATAGTCAGGGTATGTAGTGAGGTCTTGGTTAAAGACGGAATCAGGGATGAAGGTTTTATGTCCGAACAGCAGTTCGTATGGTGTGAAATTGGTGGTGCAGTGGACTGCAGAGTTGTAGGCCAAGATGGCTGTGTAAACGTAACGAGGCCAGTCATCCTGGTTCTCGTTAACGTAAGATTTTAAATATTCCTTGAGGGTGGAGTGGCTCCTTTCCAGAGCCCCTTGAGTTTGAGGATGGTACGGGGTAGACCAAATCTGTTTTATTTTTAAAAAGTCACACGTTTTCTTGAATAGGTCCGCGGTGAAGTTTGTACCTTGATCCGTAAGGATGGATCTCGGGATGCCAAATAAAGAAATAAAATGTACTAACGAATCTGTTGTTTCTTCTGTTGTTACGCTACGTAGAGGATATGCAACCGAGAATTTAGTCAGATCGTCCTGTATCGTGAGTATGTATTTGAGTTTTGCGGGACCGGATTCAGGGAGTGGACCAACGATATCCAATGCTATTCGTTGGAATGGACTAGTAGAGGTAGTAGTAATTTGCATTGGTGCTCTATTCGTTCTTCTAAGGGCTTTATTTGATTGGCAAGATGAACAGTTTTTTATGTAAGTTTCGACATCGGTTTTCATTCCTTTCCAATAGTAACGTTCTTGGATTCTACTTAGCATTCGATTGCAGCCCAAGTGGCCGGCAATCGGAAGGTCGTGATTTTCCTTTAGTATTTTCTTTATTTCACTGAGACTTGGGTATACAATGTTATTATGATAGATATTTATAGTTATATTGGTTTCATGGAAAAGGTAAACTAGGATGTTGTATATTTTAGCAAAGGAGTGTTTTTGGAATTGATTCTTAAAATCGGATATGGCAATTTCATTAATTTCGTTTGTGGAGGTCGACATGATATGGTTTCTGATAGTTTTTAAGGTTTGGTAAATTTCGGGGTAAGTACTTTCGTCGAAGTGATGTACCTTATTGTAAATAAGGTAAATGGATTTGTTATTTATTTCAGGAAGTTTATCGAATGAGTATAATTCCTTTTCTATCTGTCGAATTTCTTCTGCGTTAGTAAGGTTTTCTAATATTTCCGGGACATATGCATTGGAATCGTCTAGGTCCATGGATGTGGGAATGATAATGGATTTGCAATGAGTTTTTAGGAGGGACTTGTTATGTTCTAGGATTGTCGTGTTGAAATTCATATTCTTGTTGTTGATGTCTTTTAGGAATTTGGAGTAGTCGTTATCATTTGAGGTAGCAGGTTGTTGTAATGGTGGATCGGAGTCTTGGGGTGTCGTTTCTATTGTTTCGGGGTTAGGACTAGGAGGGTTTAGTGGAATTTGGTTTTCAGGATTTGGAATAGAAGGATGCAGTGGGTTTTGTATTTCAGGGTTAGGAGTGGTAAGGGTGCCTGCACCTGGAGGTGGTACAGGATCATTGGATTTAGAAGGTATCGTTGCGTTAGAAGCATCAGTGGGATTTGTTGGATTAGTAGTTTCAGGACTGTATGGAAGTGGGATTTCGTTATCGTCTTCCAGCAGGTCGATGCAGGGCATGCTATCGCCATCATTATCGGAAACAGTGGGTAGTTGTATGTCTAAGTCCTCCAACGTAAGGGGACTGAAGGGTTGGCTATAATCACTATAACCAAGGGGATCTCCTGGATTTGGATCTTGAATTGGATTAGAAGGGTCAGGGTTTTCAGGTATTATAGGATTTACTGGATGACGAGAGAGGGCGTCAGCCGCGGAGTTGAGTCTACCTTTGCGGTAAACGATTTCATATTCGAATTCTTCGAGCTTGAGGCGCCAGCGTTGCATTTTGCTACTTGGGTCTTTATGGTTAAATAGCCATCTAAGGGGTCTATGATCGGTAATTATTTGAAATTTTCTTCCATAAAAGTAGGGTCTGAAGGTTTTGCAGCCGAAAAGAATTGCAAGAAGTTCTTTTTCAGTGGTGCTATAGTTGACTTCGCTTTTATTAAGTGTGCGTGAGGCATATGCAACGGGTCGGTCCTTACCGATGGGACCCTGGGATAGGACGGCGCCAATAGCGTGGTTTGAGGCATCACAGGTGAGGATGAATGGTTGGGAGAAATCAGGGTAACAGAGGACTGGAGCGGTGGTAAGTTTCTGCTTTAGTAGGTCGAAAGCAACTTGCTGCTGATTTTCCCAATTAAAGGGAGTATCCTTTTTGAGTAGGGTTGTAAGTGGTTTGGAGATTTTTGAAAAATCTGGAATGAATCGGCGATAGTAGGAAACGAGTCCGAGGAAGGATTTAATGTCTTTGGGTGAGTTTGGAATTGGGAACTCGACAACGGCTTTAATTTTATCTGGATTGGGTTTGACTCCTTCGGTCGTGATTATATGGCCGAGATAAGCGACCTCACGTCTAAGGAACTCACACTTATCTGGCTGGAGTTTGAGGTTGAATTCTCGAAGTCTTTGGAATACTTCTCGTAAGTTCTGAATTGAGGAGGACAGATCAAATGAATATGTTACAATATCGTCGAGATACACGAAGCAGCGGATGCCCTGTAGGCCAGATAGGGCTGTATTCATCAGCCGTTGAAATGTGGAAGGTGCATTTTTGAGACCGAAGGGCATGCGGGTGAACTGGAAGTGGCCCTGAGGCACATTGAAAGCTGTTTTTTCGGGGTTATTAACTGGAATTTGATGGAATCCTGATGCTAGATCTAGGGTTGAGAAATATTTACTGTTGCCGAGTTGATCTAGGATTTCCGTTATTTGGGGAATAGGATAGGTATCACCTATTGTGATGTCATTCAGTTTTCTATAATCAATGACAATTCGCCATTTTTGTTCACCGGAGGCATCAAGTTTTTTTGGTACCACCCAGATTGGTGAGGACCATGGGGATACAGAGGGTTCTATGATTTCTTGTTGGAGCATTTTATTAATTTGTTTTTCTACTTCTTGTTTATGGACTTCAGGGAATCTGTAGGATTTAGTATGGATTGGAACTTCGGATGTTGTTTTTATGTCGTGTTTAATAGCATTGGTATAAGAGAGTTTCTCATGAGGTAGATGGAATATGTCGGAAAAGTCGGAGCATAGTTGCAGGAGAGCGTCAGCTTCTTCCCCGTTTAAATGATCAATTCTTAGCATGCTGAGAACTTGTTGAGTTCTTTCAGCGGAATTAGTATGATTTGTGTGATTTATATGGTTGACAGCGATTGAGTCGTTGTTGGATTGAGAAATGGAACTGATAGGCGTCAGCCTTAAATTGAGGTTTGTTTTTAATGTAATTGAGGATTCAGAGGTGTTGATAACTGTGAGGTTAACTCTTTTATTTTCTTTAACCCGGACGAGGCAATTAGCAATTAGGAGGTTGTCAGACGGACTTTGATCTAGAATGAGACCTTCCTTTAGGTCGGCATTGGAAACTGAGCATTCTATTACCTTTTCAGTGCGGGCTGGAATAATGTAATAGGGATCGGTAAAGTATAATTTGAGGTTATGTTTACCGAGTTTGAGAACTTCTTCTGTGAAGTTAATACTGCCTTTGAAATTGTTGAGAAGGTCGTTACCTACGATACCATCATAAGGGAAGTCTATGTTTTCGATTACGTGAAATTTGTGTTTGATAGAATCCTTGTTATTCAGGGGAATAGTCAAATTGAAAGAGCCTAATGTTGGGATGGAGTCGTCGGTGGAGTTGAATCCTTTTAGTTTCAGTATCTCTCCACTAAGGAGTGTGTGAGATTTAATAACTGATTTTTTTAGGAGACTGATGGAAGAGCCTGTGTCAACCAGGAGAGATAGGGGCAATTCGGAGGATGTGGTATTTATGACGACGTGTGGTAACGATTTCTTGGACGGGTCAAACGATATTTCGTAAATTTGATTTTCTTTATTTATTTTTGAAAGTGGTAGATATGATTCTGCAGATACAGCAGATTTGGCAGATTCAACGGATTTGGTAGATTTCGCGAATTTGGTAGATTTCGCGAATTTGGCAGATTCAGCGGATTTGGCAGATTCAGCGGATTTGGCAGATTCAACGGATTTGGTAGATTTCGCGGATTTGGTAGATTTCGCGGATTTGGTAGATTTCGCGAATTTGGCAGATTCAGCGGATTTGGTAGATTCAGCGGATTTGGTAGATTTCGCGAATTTCGTAGATTTCGCGAATTTGGCAGATGCAGCGGATTTGGTAGATTCAGCGTATTTGGTAGATTCAGTGGGATTGGTAGATTCAGTGGATTTGGTAGGTTCAGTGGATTTGGTAGATTCAGTGGATTTAGTAGATTCAGAGGATTTGGCAGATTCAGTGGATTTGGCAGATACAGTGGATTTAGCAGGTTTAGCGGATTTGGTAGATACAGTGGATTTAGTAGGTGCCTTTCGATATAGGAACGAAATAGGACGAGGCGTTGGACTCACGGGACACCGCCGGGAGCCCATTATTCGTTTAAATCATCGGAGGTGTTATTGTCAATTTCGTCGTGTCCTTCATCGTCCTGTTGGGTAAAGTTTACTTTACGAAATTGTTGGTTTGGAAATTGTTGGTTTGGAAATTGTTGGTTGTTGTTATTTGGGGATCTTTGATTCCTTATTTTGTTGTTGTATTCCCGTTTCCTACAGTTTTCGATACTATGACCCGGGAATTTGCAGTAACGGCAGACTAAGCCGGAAGTGGTAGGGTTGGAAGAGGTTTGAGCCTGAGGGGTTGTTGATTGATTGTTGGGCCGGTTAGGTGGTTTGACGAAACGGTTGTTAGAACCTTTTGACTGTTCCGGTGAGGGCTTTCTATAAAGAGTCTGTTGGATTCTTTCTTCGGATATGGCAAGGTTGATCGCTTCATTTAGGTTTTTGGGGGACCTACACCTGACGATGTTTGAAATCCTCGGGTATAGCCCCATCAAATAATGGTGGAGGGCAAGGTCTTCCATGGCGGCTGTCCTGCCAGGAAGTTCCTTTACCTTCGTATTCGATAAAGAAATTTCGGTTAGGAGTTGTGATAAGCAGGTCTCCACCCGCAAGGAGTACTGACTAACATTTTCATTTTGGCCCTGTTTGCATTCCTGCAGGTCGGTAAGAAGATGGGAGTAGTGTTTCCTTTCACTAAATTGTGTTTTCAGAAAATCTTTGAGTTGTTCCCAATTATTGAATTCTTTTATTGAGCACGCAACTTCTGCCTTGTCCTGTAGCTGACATAGGATATACTTGAATACAATGTGTTTTTGCACTTCCGTTGCGAGGTTATAAGCGTTATTACAGTTTATTATGAAGGAGTTAAGTGTTTCCCTACTTCCGTCATAGGGTTTAACGAATTTTAGAAGAATGTTGAGATCTATGTTAAGACCTGAGCTGGTAGGGGTTTTCTTCCCTTTTTTCTTTTCGAAGTCCACCACTGGGCTTGTTGCCCTTTCGTCTTCCGACAGTGGTAGTTCTATGTCTTGGGGAACCTGGAGTTGGTCTTTGAGCGCCTTGGATTCAGACATTTTACACAATTACGTAGCTTAGAATAGCACAAAGAAATAAAACCTAAACACGGCTTATAATTAACAACACTGTTGCACACAAAGGAATTGTCTATAATATAATTTGAATGAAAGGCCAGACTCACAGCGACAATGTTGCGTAGACTGCGAGCACGGCGACGACGGGAAGTGATCGCATTCCTGCGATAAGGCGACTCGAACTCGGCGGGACACGGAGCTTGAAGCGGCGATTATTGTTGGCGGGTGGATGATGTGATTGATGTCTTACAGGCAGGCACTAGGCAGGATACAGCGGTGTTTGTAGGATTCGATGATGTTTCTTTCCAGGATGCAGTGGAGATAGTGGGATTGCGAAGATGAGTCCAGTTCCAATATAGCAGGATACGGTGAGCGGCGACGGTAACACACCACGATAAACGATATGGTAAGTATAAAGTTTTTGAAGTAAAGTTTTGTTATATAAATTTCACTTTTTACACAAAGCACGAAAGTGTACGGAGACGAACCGGGAACCACTTATATTGATCCCTTTACGCTGCCACCAATGTTAGAACGGACTCGGGGATTTAGGTTTTAAAAAAGATAATTAATTACACTAGAAATGGTAAGTAAAAACACACGAGTTAATTTGGAGGTGGCAACCGTCACGCGCGAAGAGTTGGAACCGACTGGCTATGCCGCGAGCCCGAGAAGCGGGCGAGCCGGACTCTAGACTAAAAATGCTGATGCAGCAGGAGACAGTACTGGTCAGCTCTTATGCTAACATTGAAAGGGTGTAACAGCACGTTCCGTTCGCGAGCGAACATCGATGCTCGGTCGAACGACTCCCTTCAATATCTTCATAGTTTGCGGTCACTGTTGTAGTACTTGTCCAGAATTATACTAAATCCTATAAAATACAGTCCGCTTTTTATTTCACCTTAATTACCACCGAAGGTACCAACGCTTCTCCTCAACATATTATAGCTCTTTATTTGATATTTTAGCAACTTAATTGCACTTATAATATCAGTATATAAACTTGAAAAATTTTGTCTCAGGCGGGACTCGAGGAGATGCGGGTTCGAGTCCCGCCAAAAATTTTTCAAGTTTATATACTGATATTATAGCTCCCCGTGACCACTAACGCTGTTGAAACGGGATAAACTAATATAATGTAAAATCCAAAAAAACCGAGAGATATTCTCGTGTTTTTGCTAAATTTTTCATTGATGTTTGCGTGACGTCATAAGGATTTTTTCAATGAGTAGAGTAAGTATTCTAAAAAAAAAACTTTATAATTTAAAAAAAAAATAACTAGTAGTATCTGAGATTAGCGCGTCCAACCAAAAAAATAAACTAATTGTCCAAATATTTTCTTAACCTCTTTTAGTAAAAAGAAGCAGCTTATCCTTTATATCTCTTTTTTGAAATATCAAATACGTCAAGCTAAAATAAAGTAATGAAATTCCTAAATATTAGACATCGGTATTGAGTTCAGACAGAAACAAATAATGGTTATGAAGAGACAGCTATGTCGAGCATTTAAAAAAAAGTAGCATATCTATCGTCTGCGTCACAAGACTTCACACACAACTGACACAACAACAGTCATATGCAGTGTAACGAAGTAACTTCAATTAATTTTTTAAAATAAATATAGCTATATGACGTCTAAGCTAGTTTACTGAAAAGTTTCATGGAAATTTTGCTGAGTAGTTTTTACGAGAAAGAGTAACAAACATCCATTCATGCATACAAATTTTTGTGTTTATATTAGGGGTTAAAGTATGAAATTGTCGTTTTGTATGGACGAAATCGAGAAAAGTCATTTTTCCATACTAACATTTTTTTAGTTTTTTTAAAAACGCCTGAACCGTTTTCGAAGCAATTAAAGGTGAAAGTTAGATGGTTATAAAGCTACGCATTATAGTATTTTAATTTCTGAAAATCAATGTATATAATACAAATATACTTAATTGAAGCAGGAAGGTCAGCTGACACATTGTAAGGGGTCTTTTCAACGACTTCCTTTGAAGTAATAGGCAACAGTATTGCATTTTTTTTTAGTCAAAAGTTACTTTATTTAGTTTTTGATACAATACAAAAAGAATTACGCAATAATACGATTATACTTAAGAGCTATAAATAAAATAAAAAGTGGGAAAATAATCGGCAATTTCATACTTTATCCCCTATTATTATTAGTAAAAATTAAATAAGGGAAGTTCCTTAAGCCCGTCTAAGTACCACTGAAACAAACTTCCTTTCATTAAAACGGGAACGAAATAAAACTCCCAACAGAAGACGGTGTAGAATTGAGTTATGAGTAGGAAACGCGGTTCAGGCTGTCTAGACCGAGGCAAATTCTGTTTCGAGTCTGAGGCCCTACTGCGCATCGCGAAGTCCGTATTCACAGTTCTGTCTGTCTCTTTCAAATACTCTGATACATTGGTGTGAGTGACAGAGACCGATATAGACAAATGTACGGACATTTTGCTGCAGAGTAAGGACTTTGGTCTGGATGCGAAAAGTTTCAAATTGTTAGTCTGAATTAGCTGTGAATGCATTTTGTAGTTGGAAAATACGTGGGTAGGTACATAGCGACGTACTTAAATAGCAGTTAAGTACTAATATTTATTCATTATCACCACCAGCTCATTTCAGTCCATCGCTGAACACAGGGTTCTCCAATATTATACTTCTTGTGTATTAATATAGTATATACATACATATTATCACGCCTCCTTCCCAACGGGGTAGGCAGAGACCAAGGCCTTCCACTTACTACGATCCTGGCATACATCTTTCGCTTCTTCCACATTCATCAATCTTTTCATGCATGCTCGTCGGTTTAGAGTAGTAGCAATTAAATTGCAATTAAATTGCTAAAATATCAAATAAAGTATATAAATAGCTGTTTCATCTTAACTGACTATCAAACATCTGCAAAGATGTTTCTTTCGGGTGTTAAGGGTGCAAACTCCTAACATTTGATGAAGCGACGCTGGCTTACAGCGTTAAGAATATGCTTGAAAAATTCGTGCCGTGTCGCAGTGTCTCGGTGGCTTAATGGTATGGCGCCCGCCCGGCATGCGAGGAGATGCGGGTTCCAGTACCGCCTGAGACATAATTGTTCAAGTTTATATACTGATAAATTATCTACACTAGGTCTTTACGTATAAAATTGCCGTTTGGTATGAAAAAATTTAAACGAATTTTTTTCATGTATTTTTTATTTGTATTAATCGAAGTAATCACCCATGCAATGAATGCATCTTTGCCAACGCAGTGGCAGTTTATTGATGCCCTTCTAAAAGGAATCAGCTGGACGGGAGGCAAAAAATTCTTTAAAGGCATTTTGTACTGCCTCTCGGGTATTGACTTTTTTTCCCGCCAAGAAGTTATCCAAATTCTGGAAAAAGTAGTAGTCTTTAGGCGCAAAGTCTGGTGAGTAGGGCGGATGACGGAGAGCTTCCAACCCCAGTTCTTGCAACTTGGAGACCGTCTGCTGTGCAGTATGAGGTTGCGCGTTGTCGTGCAGGAGCAGCGGAGACGACCGATTGACCATATTGGTTGGAGATGTGCCAGCTTCTCCATCATTGTGTTCAGTTCTTCACAGTAAACATCTGCAGTAATGCTCACCCCGTTTGGTAAGAAGCTATGATAAATCACACCGGCGCTAGACCACCATACAGTGATCATCACTTTTATGGGGGTAAATTTTCGGTTAGGGCACTGTTTAGGTGCTGAACCAGGATCCAACCAACTTGCTGAGCGCTTGCGGTTATCAAACAGAATTTTTCATCGCAGGTAACAATGCGGTTCAAAATTTCTTCATTTGTGTGTATGTTGAGCAGTGCAAGGCACGTTTCAACGCGTACTTTCGTACTTTGCGCTGGCGATCATTGAGTTCGTGGGGCACCCATTTGTCAAGCTTTTTTATCTTGCTAATTTGACTCAAATGGACCAATATTGTTTTGATGCTAACGTCAAAAGAAAGTCGCGAGCTCTCACAATCGCCTTTAATTCGACATTGTCGACCAAGGTCTTCGGACGACCGCGAGGTTCATTTTTCAGGTCAAAATTTCCAGAACGGAAGCGAGCAAACCAATAACAGGTGGTGCGTTGGTTTGTATTGTTAGCTCCGTAAACGTCGTTGATGTTGCGTGCCGCTTGTGCCGCGTTGCTGTCACGACGGTACTCATATTCCTTAATTACTTGAATTTTTAACGTATGACGACAAAAAAGATTGAAATGCGATGAAAATGTATTACTAATCAATAAACAAATGACTAGTTTTGGAAAAAGAATTCCATGTTTTTTAAATGAAATCAATTTGAAATTAGAATTCTTAGCCAAATAAAAATTATTTATGATTTGAAATGGCCAGTACTGCAGAACGGCAATTTCATAGGTAAAGACCTATTATAATAAAGAGGAAAGATTTGTATACTTTATTTGATATTTTAGCAACTTAATTGCACTTATAATATCAGTATATAAACTTGAAAAATTTTGTCTCAGTTTGTATTTTTTTTTGTGTGTGTGTGTGTGTATGTTTGTAATGAATAAACTCAAAAACGACTATACCAATTTAAAAAATTCTTTCACTATTAGAAAGCTACATTTACCTTGAGTGACATAGGCTAAATTTACTGCTAGAAAAGATTTGGAATCCTTACTGAAACTTAACGGGTCCACCCGTGCGAAGCCTAGACGGCCGCTAATGTTATAATAAAATGTTATTATGTTCAATGCTTTGACGTACCCAATTTCCTAATTACGCTATCGCAAACAAATCCCAAATAACTCGTTGATAATCCTGAATCGGTAATCAATAAATCTGGATTTGCTTGCTCGACACACTTCGTGATATCGGTTTATCAATCAATTTGCATGTTGGAGCATTCCCGTTAATGTAGAACGTCATCGAATATGTATTGCGAGGATTCAAACGCAGTTGCATTTACGCTAATGTAATGGCTGCTAATGCTATTGAAGGTAGAAAGTACAATTCCTTGAATGTACTAACAACGGTAGGTCAACCTACCCAAAAAGTTAAAGGTCATAGAATTGATTTTTATCATTAAGTCCAAGAAGTAGAGATCAATATAAATTGAGAATTTGACGTTTTGTGGTAGATTGATGTGCTGTTTTTTCGACTTTCTTAGGTGGGACTTTAACCCACAACCAGCGGATGATCGGTATCAGATGTATCTTTTATAAATTGATGAAAGGCTTGCTCTTTGCTTTACACTGAACCCTAGAGTTGTGAGGATGCCTTCAATGGAGCGAGCGTACCCAGAAGTGCCCTGGAAATCCCGCACAACGTCGGAACACAGAAAGTGCTGTTTGGCGTCGTCCGGCAGGATGGTGGTCGCAAGCCAAGCTACCACTGCTGGAGGGATGACTCACTCAGCTTTCACCACAGACCACTACAGACTGTGGAGACGTTGCCCGGGTGGACTGCTAAGAGGCGTATCCTAACTACCCCAACATTAATTATTAGATGTAGAATAGTTTTAAAACTATCGAAGGTAAGTTAGGGGGACTGAATGAAAAAATAGGTAAAACTAACATCACATAAACTCTCAGGATCTTAAAACCAATGGGAGTCGTATTCACTGTCCATCGCCTGTTTTGGAAAAATAGCAAACTCCAACTCAAACCATTGTTTTTAGACCTATAAGTTATGGACTGGATTGAATTTCATCAAACGAAAGTCCTCTCCACAGATCGCCACTTTTATTCAAGGGTTGTGCGTGAAGCGATTGAAATAAAGAAGCACAAAAATTTCAATCGGGAAGACGGTTTCAAACTATCTGCGACGTGGAATCCGATGATTGAAAATACAAAGCCTCCTTTTAGTACGCAGTCGATTAAGCATCGGACGCGGCAGCTGTCTCGCGGAATAAGGACACGGTTAGTGTGGTGTGTGACGGTGCTTGGAGAAATAAACATTTAGAAGGTAGATTTATATAAATCTACCTTCCTCTTGGAGTAAGTGCATCGCTGTCTCCAGTCAGCCTGTGACCATGGTCGGTGCAACCCGATCGAAACGACAGGCAAAATAATAAGGTATGATCGCGTTTAATTCCCGTTATCGTTTCAAATAATTATGCAACTCGAAAGTTTAAAAGTAGCAATAAGTTATGTTTTAGATTTTTTTGACGTGACAACGTCTTAAATTAGGTTGCGGCTGGGAGTCACTTATGAAAAAGTGTAACGCTCGGTAACGTTACGATGAGTCACCGAACGAGAGAGAGGCCCGCCGAATGCCTTGCGTCTCTCTCCCACTCAACTATGATCGGTCTGCCGCGCGCGCAGCACTAGAGAATTAGGCGCATTGAATCGGCGCATGCTTGTGTCTCTGTCTTTGTCTTTCTCGAACGTTCTTGGCGTTGGAAAAACAAGAAAGCGTCATAATACAAGTTCACACGTGTGGTTAAAGTATCGTCAGCTGTGTCTGTAGTGAAAATGTGGAGTGCTTAGATTTTCTATAGTTAAAATTTGTGCAATTCTTATTTTCATTCAATTCCTTGTTCCTATTGTGCAATTTAATTATATTCATATCAATAAATATTCTACCGAGAAAAAGACGTTGTCACGTAAAATCTTCGCCCGTGAAACCGACTTTACAGGCAACCATTTTTTTTTCACACCCTTACAGGATTTTGTTAAGTATGCAATATTAACATTAAATATTTAAGTACACATAATAACTATGATTTCTTAAATAATCTCCGTGAGTTACCTATGAAATAACACTCGGTTTGTGGTTTTACAAAGATTTCATCAGTTAGACAGGTCAAAACGACTTTTTTTCTATTTTTTTAGTAAGAACAATATAGTTTATTATTTTGCTTAACACTAACATGACAAGGAAAATATGTATTAAAAATACGTATTTTATCCACCGGAGAAGAAAAATTTTAATTACTTGCGGTAAAATTATATTAGAGATTAAAATTGGTAATTAATTAATGCCAAGAACACTGCTCTAGGAGATAGCTTCTGTCTACGGGCGGTATTTCCAAAGGCCCCAATACAAAGTCCGCACCGGGAGTCTCTCTGTGGTCCGATCTCAGTAAATTACAGGCGTCCCTTCATTAAGCGGCCGAATTATATGGCATTATTCATAAGCTGGTGATTCGCAGAGGTCCTGGCACACTTTGATGCCATGTTTAGTGGGGTATTGGTCTAGATATAATATGAGAAACTAGATACACAATGATTAATAATTGAATTAGATCTCTTTGTCTGGTCTCTTTTTTTTAAATTTTATTTCTTGAATAGTCGGAGGTACAACGGCTAATGAAACAAAACAACTTAAAAAAATAAGCATCAGAGAGCCAATAACAAGTCTTCGTAATTAAAAATTTAATAAATAAAAATCTAATAGAGCACCTACTTATTTATTAGGCTACATTAAATAAATAATAAATAAATGTTGACAACATCACGTACATTGTTCTGATCTAAATTTGAATAACTATTTAAAGCGCTCGCATTTTGGAAACCAGCAACAACGAAGGTACCACAAACACCCAGACCCGAGACAATGTAGAAAAACACTTTTTTTCTACATTGACCCATCCGGGAATCGAACCCGAGACCTCGAAGCAGGCGACACCTTGAAAACCGGTGTGTACGCCACTCGGCCACGGAGGTCGTCAAAACTATGTACTAAAACATTGTTTTAGTAAACATAGTGAACTAACAAAACATTTCACATGCCACAAGGTTTTAATTTCAATTAATTAGGTAGGTATCAATATGAAATACAAAAATGGCCCGAAGACTGATCCTTATACCATTTGACGACCATTTGGATCAGCGGTAGTTAACGCTGCTTCTGAGCCATGGGTCGCGGGTTCGATCCCCGCACAGTACAAATATTTGTGTGCATGAACATGTCTGTTTGTACTGGTCTGGGTGTTTTCTATGTATTATAAGTATGTATTTACAAAAAAAAAAAAAAAGTATATAAGTAAGTTTATCGGTTGTCTAGTACCCCATACGACAGGGTACTTAATAGTACCTTAATTTGGGACTAGATGGCTTCTACATCTGCTTTGCAATTCAGAACTATTGTTGCCATGATAACAGAGTACGTGGTGGATTTAAACATTTATTTTCTGGTAAATTTCGCTTGAAAAGTGTAAAAATAAAATTATACGCATCTGTTAGGTCATCTTTTGTTTATTTATCTTTGGGCATTGCTATTTTACTGTTTATTTGCATATTTGATTTGATGAGTTGATGAGAGAAAGGAAAAAAAAACTCTTAAACGATTGATTTGTTGTCAATTTGTATGTTCGTGTTTTAAAGATGATTTTATTTTTATTTCGTCGAAATTTCCGAGAAGCATTTCTAGAAAATTACAAAAGCAAGCCAGTGCCAATGGCAGTTAGTTCTATAAGCGTCGGGTTATCGAATATCTATTTAGCTTGGTAACGACTTAAAACAACAATAACTTTGTAACGGAATGGTATTTCCCTTTTTTTTGTTTACTTCTGATAGGCTACTTTTTTGCATAGTCTTAGTATCCTAAAGAAAATGAAATATATGGACAATGCACCCACAAGTAAAGGCGAACCAACCGGCGGAGGTGTACCTCATTTGCCTCCCAAATACTTTGCCATAGAGACGACGCAACGATGTCAGGCGAACAGTAGAGTTTGTTATCGGTGGCCTTTGCATACTTACGAGTATTAAGACGTACAAGTCATACATTTTTTGCTGCAATTCATTCATTTATCATAACGCGCCGGTTGTCTGGTGGCTTAATTCATCATAACGCCCCATTGGGTTTGATTACCGGGCCAAGATCTTTGGTTTCCGCGTTCGATTCCCGGGTCGGGAATCACTTACTTTTGAATATTGCTCGGGTTTGTGATCACCGACCCGCATTTAGCAAGCAAGATTATGCCTGTACCCATAATCGCTTTGGTAAGTTCAGAGACTACATAGTCAGCATAGTAACAGCCAATAATCATCCCACTGCAGGGAAAAGGTCAATCTTTGAATTTCAGTTAAAATGCGGGTTGGTGATCGCAAACCTGAGCAATGTTCGAAAATTCAAAACTTTTGTTGCCAGACCTGAGTACAAACCCAGGACCCCGAGATCAGTAGGTAAGTATTGGGCATTCTAATTCACTTTTTTCTACACCATTCGCTCTCTTCGATCGCTCATTCGAAAAAAGTGAATTATTCTGCCCAATACTTACCTACCAAACGATTACAATACTTAAATGAAAACTTTTGAACGCAAATCATTTAAATGTTTGAACGTGATGTAAAATTACCATTACATCTCAACTTACGGAACCCAACAGACAACTTGAGAAAATTAAAATGAAGTTCCTGAAGCAAAAAGAATCGTTAAAATTAGAATGTATCTGCCCTGGAACATCAACACAACCAAAGCGACATGGTAGCTTGTTACCTAACACTATACGCAGTCTGGTTTGCGGCCCATCCAATTGTGGAAAGACAAACTTAGTCATAAGTTTGTTATTACATCGAGACGGTCCACGTTTTCGTAACCTTTATGTGTATTCAAAATCTTTATATCAACCTAAATACTTGTTTTTAGAAAAGGTTTTGAATATAGTGGCAGGCATGTCTTATTACAAGTATAATCATAACAGCGAGATTTTGAGTCCACATGAAGCATTACCGAACTCAATCATTGTGTTCGACGATGTAGCCTGTGAAAATCAAAATAACATCCGGGATTATTTTGCAATGGGACGTCATAAGAATATTGATTGTTTTTACATTAACCAAACTTATACAAGAATACCCAAGCAACTCGTACGAGACAATTCTAATCTAATAATATTATTCAAGCAAGATGATATCAATTTAAAACACATTTATGATGAACATGTTGGATCTGATATGTCATGGAGCCAGTTTCGAGAAATGTGTTCAACTGTTTGGAGTAAACCTTATGGTTATGTTGTGATCAATAAAGACTGTGAAAGGAACAATGGGTATTATAGAATGGCATTTGACACATTTATAGTGGTGGACTAGCATTCATATATTATGATTGTTACATGATCATTAAACCAGTATTACTTGTGATTTCATGCCGAGTGCTACGTATTAATATGGAAAAAAAATTAAAAGAACAAATCGTAAAATCCGTCTCAGCTGTAAAAAGAAAAGTTGACATGATAAAAGATGTGGAAAATACAAATAATTTGGCTTTGGAAACAGTGTTTAAACCTATCGTTGAACCGCTCAATATGTTGACTAGAAAATCTGTAGCAAAACAACAACCAAATGAAGATACAGTGCAAAACCACTTACCTAAAAAATTCAAGTACAGCGAAAGCGAGTTGTCAAATTCGTCCGGCGACAATTTTGAAGATGAAGACGAAGTTAACGAAGAAGAAAACTCGGACAGTGAGGTTTATCCAACTTCCAATAAAACTCTCACTACACTACCCTCAGAAGATCATAATGTGAGTGAGAATTCGTTCAAGTCCTTGCAATCATCGCCAAGTATCGCAAATCAATCGTTGTCTTGGTCTACTTCATCTGAAGTAATGAAAGATGTACCCTACGGAATCCGAAACGAACGAGGTAAACTTATGCTGGGAAAAACCCGTGTTCATGACGACGAACGTACTCTGAAAATAGGCAACCGTAGTTTTGACAAAACAATTGGTTTAAAGGAATTGTTATACAAAAAGACACCGAACTTAGAACTCGTTACGGCACGAGACTTACAAAATTATAAGTTGCTACTTATAGATACCAGTGCTCATAAGCGTAATTGGGATCCATCTAAACCAATAAACAGCAACAAAGGATTTAAGTATATGAACGTGATCAGACCACTGTTTAAATTTTCAAGAAATAATACAAGTAGCATGGAAAGTCTTCCACAAGGAGAAGGCATTGAACTTTTAAAACAAGTTAAAACTGACACTGATTTGGTTTACTGGGATGATCCAAATGAGTTAGTGGAACGTTTGAAATTACTTCTAGCATCAAGAGAGGCTGGCAACACAGGGGTACATAATGAAATTTATGCAATCATAGAAGAACTGTATGAAGCTGGCATCATAAACTTGGAATATAAAAAGCATCAATTAGGAAAATTGTGCAGTCTTACTACAGTCAAGAAGTAATCAAGACTGCAATGAATATAGACAAATTTGGTCATCACGTGCATAAACGTTTACGTTTAGGTGAATTGATTGACACTTTTTCTGATACACTAGTAAAGTCGGAGACGGGTGACTTTGATTTAAAATCATCGAAACTAAAAGGTTTACAATCTCCTGAACGAGACGACGAAGCAGTTAATAAAGCTTACATGGATGAATCTGTTAAAGAACTCCGAAATGAAATGAAACAAATTCACAGTGATGTTAAAAAGTACTTAAAAAATTTGGAAAGAGTGACATCAAATACTTTAAGTACCTTGTATTACACAAAAGCAGAAATAAATGGAATGATTCAAGTTCAAGCACAGCCAAAGAAAAATGAGTAAACAAGATATAGTAAACGAACTTCACAAAGCAGCAAGAAGAAATTTTTCGCGTAGAAATACATTAATAAAAGGCATAGATGATTTATGGCAAGCTGACCTTATAGATCTACAAAAATATTCTAAGTATAATAAAGGTTATAAATATGTACTAGTTGTGATTGACGCTTTGTCAAAATACGTATGGGTTAGGCCTTTAAAATCAAAAACAAAGATATGTGTTACTAATGCAATGCAAAGTATATTATCATCATCGCGACACCCTAAACATTTGCAAACCGATTTAGGAACAGAATTTTACAATGACGTTTTTAAACAGTTAATGAATAAATATAAAATAAACCATTATTCTACTTATTCCGTAAAAAAAGCATCCATAGTGGAAAGAGTGATAAGAACAATCAAATCTCATCTTTACAAACTTTTTAGTCTTCATGGACGTTATCATTGGTTTGGAAACAATTTAGATTCCGTTGTAAAAGACTATAATAATACAGTGCATAGGGTAACAAAATTTAAACCTACAGATGTTACTAAATGTAATCAGATTTTAGTTAGATCAAACCTCATTAAAACGCAAAAACAGAATACGAATCCCAGATTTCAGTTTCGAGTTGGTGATTTTGTTCGTATAAGTAAATACAAAGGTGATTTTTATAAAGGTTATACACCTAACTGGTCTACGGAAATTTTTCGCATCATAAAGGTTAATCAAACTAAACCTCAAACGTATCAAATAGAAGATAAACATAAGCAAAACATTTTGGGTTCATTTTACGGATACGAATTACAAAGAACTAAGTATCCAGATCTTTATTTGATTGAAAAGGTTATTAAAAGAAAAGGAAACAAACTGTTTGTGAAATGGTTAGGTTTGAGTAATAAAGATAACAGTTGGGTTGATAAAACAGAGTTAGTTCAGTAGTATATATGAGCGAAATATTTATTTCTAACTCACTTTTTAAATATCAATGAAGGTAGGCAGTGGTATTATCAACAAGTTAATTGACAATTTACCGTTTGAATTACACTTACCCGGATATCAATTCTGTGGTCCTGGAACAAGGCTTCAGGAACGGTTGCAAAAAGGCGAACGAGGTATAAATAAATTGGATACAGCGTGTATGTACCACGACATTGCTTATTCAAACAACGATTTAAATGTTCGACACAAAGCCGACTTAGAACTTTTAAATATGGCAAAAAAGAGATTAAAATCAAAAGATGTTGGAAAAGGAGAAAAGATTGCATCGTGGATTGTAAAAAATGCGATGAAAGCCAAATTAAGGGCTGGTGCCGGTGTTAAATCATTTATGTGCGGAGTAAAAAAAATTAAACATCAATTACGAAAGTTAAAATCTAAGGACCATCAGTCAGCTATCAAATATGCTTACGCAGCTGCAAAGAAGCTATTTACGAATAAAAAAAGAATACGTTTACCACGCTGTATTCCTATCCCAAAATGTGGAGGACTTTTACCACTTATCCCCATTTTTGCGGGACTATCGGCTTTGGGTTCATTAGCTGGAGGGGCTGCAGGTATAGCTAAAGCTGTTAATGATTCTAAAGCTGCACAAAAAAGTCTTCAGGAGGCGGAAAGACATAACAAGATGATGGAAGCTGTTGCTCTTGGAAAAGGGTTGTATATTAAACCTCACAAAAAAGGAGCAGGTTTATATCTGAACCCATCAAAAAACTAACTAAGCGGCTACCCAGACGTGCACTCACAAATCTAGATATATTAGAACACGCTAAAGATATTCCATTCTTTCGTGGTGTTTTTATGAGAGACAAATTACCATCAAAACCTAGAGAAATAGAATGTGCGGTACTAAATTTGGATAGTTCCAAAAATCCTGGAACACATTGGGTAGCCTTCGTCAAGCAAAATGATTGCGCTGAATATTATGACAGTTTTGGTAATTTGAAACCACCATTAGAATTAATTAAATATTTAGGTAACATACCTATTAACTATAATTATGTACAGTATCAAACTTTCGGCACCAAAAACTGTGGTCATCTTTGTTTAAAATTTTTAAGAAGTTATTGGCAAAATTGGCGTTTAAATAATGAAGGAAGTAAATAAAATTGTCAGTATAAACATGTCTTTCACTGTGTCTATCACTGGGAGAGGAGCCTCTTTGACAACAGATTACTCACCTACCTTAGACTTGCGAGGAGACTATGAATGTGGTCTCTTATATTTTTCTACATTTAATTCGATTCCTAATATCGATGAAAGAAACAATAAATTCTATTACGATAAAAATGAAGTAGTTGCGATTCCAGAAGGATCGTATGAACTTCAAGATATTTGCGATTATTTGAGAAGTAACATTAAGAATACTTTACTGAAATTGAGTTGTAATAACAATACATTAAAAACAACCATTTTTTGTTCCAAAGAAGTTCACTTCGACAAAAGTGATTCGCTTGGCAGTGTTTTGGGATTTGGCAAGGAAATAGTCAAACCGCTTATAAGCACTGAATCTCAGTATCCTGTCAGTATTTTACCAACAACCATCGTGCGCATCGAATGTGATGTAGTTAGCGGATCATTTGTGAACGGAAAAGCGAGTCATATTCTTTACGAATTTGTTCCTAACGTACCACCTGGTTATCGGATCATTGAAATACCCAAGAACTTAATATATTTTCCAGTAAATCAAAGTTCAATCACTGCAATCAATATAAGATTGTTAGACGCAGAAAATAACCAAATTAATTTACGTGGTGAAGAAGTGCAGCTGTATTTACATTTCAGAAAAAAATGATAAATTTTAATAAAAAGCCATCTTCCTCGCAAATTGAAGCCAGTTCTAAAAGAACATTACATAAAGGAACACCGGTCCAGTTAAAAAAGAAGCTAACTAAAAGCAACAAGGAATTTCTAAAGAAAATAGGATTATTAAAATGAATATTTTAAATATATCTCAACAAACATCGTACGATAACAGCATTGAAAGTTTCGAATATCACTCATACAAACCGTACGTAACAAGTTTCAACAAAAATGATGAAATACGAATACCCATTAATCAACAAGATTTGTATGTGTTGCCCTCTCTCAGCACTTTATATATTGAGGGCAAAGTTAATGTTTACAACAGCAAAAAAGAAAAAGTATCAAGTATGCATTTTGTAAATAACCCGATTTTATTTCTATTTCAAGACATCCGATACGAACTCAATGGAGTAGAAATAGATAAAGTTAAAAATGCAGGTATTACTACAACTATGAAGTCTTACTTATCCTTAAATGAAAATGAATCGAAAAGCGCAAGATCTTGGGGCTGGTCGACTACAGGCACAACTAAAGTTGGTGATGGTGCATTCTCTGCCTCTATACCTTTAAACAAAATGTTAGGGTTTGCTGAAGATTATGAAAAAATCATAATTAATTGTAAACAATTGTCCTGTTGCGAAGTAATACTAATCTCAATGCATTGAAATTGAATTCAGGCGAAGTGGTAGAAGATATAATAATCAATAAAATTGTTTGGCGAGTTCCTCATATTAAAGTGTCAGATCGTGAAAGAATCAATCTATTAAAGCATTTAGAGAAAGATCGAGCTATCACACTAGCATTTCGTAATTGGGACTTGTATGAATATCCGTTATTACCAAAAACTCGTAAGCATACATGGTCCATTAAAACATCATCTCAATTAGAAAAACCGCGATACGTTATAATAGCTTTACAAACTAACCGTAAACATAAGAGTGAATTGTCAATGGCTGAGTTTGATCACTGTCATGTGCGTGACGTAAGAGTATTTTTAAATTCGTCATATTACCCTTACGAAGGACTGAATATCAGTTTCTCGGAAGATAAATTTACTTTATTATATGAACAATATGCAAGATTTCAACAGTCTTACTATGGACGTCGACCAGAGCCGTTAATGAGTTTGAAGGAATTTAAAGACGTCGCTCCTTTGTTTGTTATCGATTGCTCTCGTCAACACGAAACGTTAAAAGGTTCAATTGATGTGAGAGTAGAAATAGAGATAGACCAAGAAATCCCTGACCAGACGGCTGCTCACTGTTTAATATTAAACGATTGTATATTTGAGTATAGGCCTCTGAGTAACATCGTTAAAAAAATATCATGACCTGTAATACAATTTTTGTAGATTTGCAAGGTTTTAAAGATATGAATAATAGATTTATAGTCAAAGAACTAGTATTAGCTACTCAGCAACATACAGAAATATATTTGGTAAAACCGCCATATCCTTTTTCCGCTCTATCTGTAGAAGAAAAAAGACATGTAAGGTGGATAGAAAGAAATAGAGGACATCGTTGGAGCGAAGGTATAATTGACTATAGAGAATTTCATAGAATTATAAAGCCTCACTTAAAAGATAAAAATATTATTGTAAAAGGTGAAGAAAAGATTAGGTGGATGAAAGAAATAAGTGACCATGAAAATACGAGTATAGAAGATATTGGTAATAAAAACATTCCTAATTTAAAAAACCTTCATGAACTCTATTCTAATGATAACTTTAATAATTGTTTAAGTCATAAAAGTGTAAAATGCTGTGCATTGAAAAATGTTTTATGTATTAAAAAATGGTGTATAGAAAATGATGTAATTGTATGAAATAAAGATTTATCTTTAATTATTTACTGGATTTTACTGTATAGTTCCTACCTAACTACCTATTATTTATTTATTGTTTATTAATAGTCAATTTATTAGGGAAAATGAAAACAATTTTTTTTTACTATATATATATAATTATTAAAACATAACACAATTTTAATCGACTTTACATTCTAAGTTAAGCTTAAACAATATTTACTACACACACTAAAAGTTATTGTCACTAATTTTTTTACATATTTTTCTAATAACTGTTTCCGTGTCATCCATTATATCATCTAATGAATTTTTCACAACATATTGAGCACTCAGCACTATGTTTTCTTCCTCGGAGTCGGAGTCTGATTTTACTGGAGATTCACCACATATGTCAATTACTTTAATTTTAATAAGACGAATTCCTCTTTGGATTTCATTGTTGATTACATATGAAGCTCCTCTTAGCCTGGAATTCTTGCATTTGCAGTTTTTTCGTTTAGGCACAGGTTTGGGTTGCCTTTCTTTACTTGCAGGTCTGCACAGTTCAGGGCAGGCTTGTTCGAAGGCGCTAGCAGTTCGAAACGGGTCTTGTGCGTATTGGCTGAACATGATTTCACTCTCTGACATTTTCTGTAACAAATAAAATAAAAATATTAGAGACACGACTCGGATTTAAGTTTACGATTAAATGTAATACAAAATAATTATACTCACAATATTATGATGAAATAGCACACCTCCGTTTCAATCAAATACGAACAGAAAATGAATGAAATCTATCGGTGCTCTAATTTCTTGCAAGCTAACCATTTTTTCGAATACACACACCACCAGGGTTGTCAATATTTTCTGTCTAATTATTCATTATTGATGTATTTAGTGGAAAAAGTAACGGAGCTATTTAATTACGTTTTAAAACTTTTTTCTCAGTAGACCAGTCAACAAGTTCAAATAGGAAACAAATATTCATTAACTAACACTAATCGGTGAATGATGATGATGATAAAATAAGTTACAACTGCTTTGACAAAAGGCAAGGCATTAGGATGCTATACAAATTTTAATATTTACAACTGGCAACCCTAACACGAAGCCAACAGGTCCAAACTTGCACAATAATATCACGTGTATTTGTGTAATCCTAATAATATGACCTAAAGATGTTTACTAAATATTTATTTAAAACGTCGATTTTGAAGTAGTACCTATAGTTTAGTATGAGGATATTATTTTCATCAAACGGATATAAAATAAACAACAACAGAAATATTAATGAAATATTATTTATTAATGAAACTTATAATAAAATACTTAAACTAAACATACCAACATGCTTACATAACAGAGATAATATTTACAACTAATGATATTCAACTATTTGGAGGGCCCAATCTATTTTAATAACCTATTTAAATCTACTTAAAAGAAACTAGACTTATGACCCCAAGCCAATGTATTAACATTATCTCTTAGTATTATTCGTTTGTCATCATTCGACGACAAGGCTACTTTATTAACAGATTGAGTAAATATTTGATGTTTAAAAGACCTGAAAACAATATTTTTTTTGCGTACAATTGTGTTATCTCGCAAAACTTTATCGTAGTCCTCAAAAATCAATTTTTGAACGACGGGTTTCTTAATTCCTTTTGCTTTTTTTATTTCTTTATTATCAGTTTTAATACAATATAATTTGGATCTTAAACCAACGAATTCGGTAATAAGTTGTCCACCTAATTCGTCTTTAAACAAACCAGGGACCTTTTTGTTTTGACGTTTAATACCGTATGTATTATTATAATCATAGTTACTTGTGTCAAAATAAGTTTCGAATCTAAGTCGTAGGTCATTGTAAATATCACTGGTCTGCACGAAGTACAGAAAACTATCCGTATCGGTATAGCACAATTTTAAATTACAGCCGTAAAACGGTTTCATAACAGAATAGTGAAAGTTATACATATGACTTTTAGAAACTTCTAAAACAGTAAATCCTATGTAAATAGGTTTATCAAGAATTACTGATTCCGGCTTCATTTGAACTGCAACAAAATTTTCCGAGAAAATAGTTGAACTGTGATAATTAGGTCTCGCTATCAATTGTTCTGCTGTAAACAGTTTTTTTGTTTTATTTTTACTATCAACCCATTGATTAACTAACTTTACGTCAAGCCGTTTTTCGGTATCCTCTAATGTTTTTCCAAAAATGCTATTGTTCAATAATTTAAAAAAGTCCTGTTCAAAGGCAGACGTTGCTTTTTGTCGCAATTCTGTATTTAAATCAATATATTGTTTTAGATAAGGACTTTGTTTGAATTTTATGACCCTATGAATTCTTTTTAATTTAAGCCCATGGGCTAAGCATGTTTTCAAATGAACATAATGTATAACATAATTGAATTTATCATATAAGTTTGGAATTAGTTTAGGGGTTTTAGAACCAGGCGGTGTAAATTTTTGTGGGCAAAATGGTAACTCATTATGCAGGTCATGTAAATTTTCAGGATATTCCAAGTCTACTTCTAAAATATACCCTTCTTCTGAGTCATCAGGGGTTTTAAGGATTTTATTGCGATTAAATTCTGACTCATTTAGCAATCTGAAATCTGAATGAGGTAAATAAGAGCACATTGCATATCCGTATAAATTATTGCAATCTATGTAAAATAAGTAGTTATCCGGGAAAGATGTTTGGTAATCGGACAAGTATTTGTTGTTAGCTTTTGCATATCTAGTAGAACATAGACATACTCCTCCGCGGATACCTTTTTGAATCAATCGAATTATTTCCAAGTCTTCAATAAGTTGAAGTTTTACCTTAGTTTTTAGAAGCATAGCGTCAAAACTTAAGCTTGGAGCGGTAAGATAAAACGAAGGATCTAAATTGTAATTAGTTTTACATGTATGACGAAACTTTTCGAATACGTCCGCTAGTAATAATACATCCGATTTCAGGTATAAATCTGTATATTCACCTAGATTTTCAATACTAAAGACCTTCCAAATAAGTTTAGCATGTTTATAATCAGATTCTGAAATAGTAGAGTCACACAAACTGCTGTAAAAGCATTGTTGCGGAGGTAACTGTTTTTCATTGTAGGATTCCCAATTAGTCATGTATTCGTATGGATAAACACCTTTCCGTCTTAACAACTCAAACTTTTCATTTTCGGTGAAAAAATGTGCCAAATGTACAAAATCCCTTTTATTTAAAGGAGTCTACAAAACGAACTGCTAAAAATTTATTATCATCTGTTGTAAAAAACTTGGTAAACGAAATGTAATTCTCTTTATTTTTTGCTATAACTTTTATCGGTCCTGATGTTTGACCTAATTGATTAATAAATAGATGGCTATCGTAGCCAGACAAGTTATGAAAAAATACAGGTATAAATTGAGGTAAACGAAATTTGAGATTGCAATAAGAATGAGCTACACCGCGAAACTTGCCGGTCAAGTGACAATGGTCTCTAACTCTATCGTCAAATAATAATTGATTACAAATATAACATAACTTAGAATTATTGAACGTTTCCATTTCGTTTGTTGTTAATTTATTCATGGGAACTATATTTTTATAACGTTTTAATATTTTAGATACGTCTTTCTTAAGATTTTGAATAAAAACTTTAACACAGTCTTCACCACGATAAGATACGTATCGATTTAACAAATTATTGTAAGAACATACAACGTAGTAAGCAAACGCAGCCGGAATATGTTTTTGAAGCACTTCCGTACAGTTTGAATTAGGTCCGTCGGGACTGTGCTGCAATAATGATTCAAAATCCGCATATATGACAAAAGGCATATCCTGCATTTTTTCATAATTTTTAAACTGAATAAGTGTCCCGCGCTTCGGCAATATAGTTGCAACACCACCGCAAACATGAGTTTTTAATTTACGTTCATTATCAAAAAATATCATACAGTCGTCACAAAAAAATATTTTACCGTGATGCTTCGTAAGTTGCGATCTCATTAAACGGGATAAATTTTTAATCAAACAATAATGCGAAAGATTCCCTCTTTCTATGTACAATAAGTTTATATGATTCTTTCTTTTATTTTGAGTTCGGTATAACGGTCCAACAATATTTGTTTTGTTTTTGAGCCCATACACATTGACACTTAAACTAGGATTATTTTTTTCAAACGTTTTTATATCGGATAACTTTACCGGAAAAGACATATTATTTACATTAAGCACGCTTTTAAAATGAGGATAAGAGGAAACTCGATGTGCGTTGTTATTAGCTGGAAATAATGCTGCTATAATGCTCCATAGGAAACAAAACTCATCCTTATTTCGAATGTTAATGCACGCTCGTTTAAGCTTCAACGCTTTTGGTAAGTCAAGAAATCTAGATGCTCTTAGAGGATTATACTTGTTAATGTTAACTTCTAAGTGACAATTACGTAAAAATAACCAGCCACTGTCTCTTTCTTCAAATCCATCAATTTTAGTGGAAATTATACTAATTACCTGCGAAAAAATTTCTTGAAAATCAAAGTTTTTATGTAACGTTATATTTTCCGTCGCAAATGACTTTACTTCAGACTTGTCCGATTCACTGGTTCTTAAATAAAATTCAGCAAATAGTTCAAAGTTAACTTTGATGCTATCAAATGTTACCTGGCGCGCTTCAAGCAGCTGGCGCACGCGCGCGCGCAGCCCGCGCAGGAACTCGGCCGGCGGCTGCGCGGCGCTGTCCGCCGAGCTGCTACGTAATCGATATGACGCAATTCGGCTGCGGAAAGCACTGCCTACTTTTTCAATTCCGTCACTAACTTCAATGGCAGAGTTGTTTTTATGGATTGTACTTTTAAGATGAGCTGAAAAAGCCTTGCTTTTGACCGAAATATCACAAACAGTACAATATATTGATCTGTTCGACATTATTTAGGAATTTAAACTAGTTTACTTACGGAAAGGATTACTAAAATAGACTGGGCACTTAGTAAGATTTACAAAACATATATTTATAAAACTAATTAAACCTAAGTATACAAATATTTACATCAATTCTACTTTTTCTTATCGGCGAAAAATGTGCCTTCTTCGACGAATTCCGCGCGAACTCGTCGAATGAACTGACGCAGGAAATCCAGTTCGTCAGAGTCAGAATCCGTCTGGTACTTCAGCGACAAGACCGATTTTTCCCAGCGATCCCTCGGTGCTACAGACCTTATATCTTTGGTGTTGTAGAGCCGTAACTCGACAAACAGATCCCCAACTAAGTCAGCTGTGCGGCGCAGGTTCCCGTCGGCCACCCGGCGCGTGAGCACGGACTGCAGGCTGGGCGCGGCGCGGGCGTGGTTGCACTCGAGCTCTTCGTCGTCGTTGAACTCCAGGTTCCAACCGCCCGCGTCAGGTCGACCTCGTTTCTTATCGCTTTCAGCTGACTTGCGCTTCGTTGTCGTCCCAGACTTTTTCACCGCTTTATTGGCTCTGAAATGATAAACTTAATGTTAACAAAGAGTACATCATACCACAAAAAGGTTGAAGACGTCAAACAGGTTTATTTGCAAATAAAATAAAAACATTTTCACTGTTTTAATAGTTGCCGAGAACATTAATGTTTCGTTGTTAATAAAAGTTTTACGTTTAACCCCAAAAGTTTAAAAGTCTAAGTTAGAACTGTGTTTTACAAAACATACCGTTTATGTTCTAGCTCGTCTTCCGAATCTCTCCTGAACACTTCCTTGTCCGAGCACAACCCAGACTTGCGCTTAGCTGGTACAGGCTTTCTTAGTGGTTTAGTTGTGCTGAAATTTAAAGAAAATTATTGTTACTTTTCTAAAGAAGTAAATTGATCATTGTTTGACGAAAACTAAGTAATGTCTTTCTTTATTTAAAACATTTAAGTTTCACTGATAGTTATCTGCAGTTAATTCGAAAAATAATTTAAACTCACCGTTTGTTAACATGCTCGTCTTCAGTGTCGTAAAACAAAGTATCGCTCGCCTTTCGGGGTCGTCGGCTGGTGTGCTCGTCGTCCGACTCTAAGTCCTGCTTGCGAGCAGCTCGAGGTTTGGCTTCGACTTTGGTGTTGTACTCAATGTCCGACCTACAAAATAATGACAAAAATAACAATCACACATTAAATTAACATTCGTACAATAAATACAATCAAAGTGAATCGATAAAAGACTTACGAACATTATTGGTTTGTAGGAAATCCTCTTGCTGTAGAACGAAAACTGAAGACTTTGCAGGTTCTTGATGCTCACAATTCAGATTTACTGGTGTAATGATTTTGTATTGATTCAGGGTATCGATTTATACAAAAATATTACAAAGTCAGCTCAAGAGA
Source organism: Anania crocealis (assembly GCA_949315895.1). Taxonomy (NCBI): domain Eukaryota; kingdom Metazoa; phylum Arthropoda; class Insecta; order Lepidoptera; family Crambidae; genus Anania; species Anania crocealis. The sequence continues at coordinate 11,020,901 of OX438872.1, forward strand.
TGGCCAACATTTTAAATTTAAAATCATAAACATTTTTAGGTAAACTATAGTGTAGAATACAGCAAAATACCCATTTATAAAAAGGTTTACAACATCAGGCGAAATTTTTTGATCGATAAGCAGTTTAATGAAAGTACAAATATTTTTGTGAAAAACAAAAGTATCATATTAAAGTGTTTCGACACACCTTTGACCAAAGGTTACTTTTAGGTACAGTTAGGTAAGTATATAGTTATTGATTGAGTAGGTATATCATGTTTATTTATTATTTTAGTGACATTTCTGAACTTTACTGTTACCTTTTATGGAAGTTTCGTTTTACATATTTTATAGAATGTTTTAGCAACTTAGTTGCAACTATATTATCAGAACTAAAACTTGAAAAATCATATTTGAGGTAAGACTCGAACCCGCATCTCCATGCATACCGGGCGCGGTGCTTTACAAATTAAGCCACCGAGACAATACGTCGCTGTAAGCTAGCGTAGATTCATGAGACATACATTTTCAAGTTTAAATATTGATATTATTTTTATACTTCAGTAGTTATTAATTTTAAAAGGAAAATAAAGAATTAATATACTTTTTTCAATGGTTATTTATAGTTACTTAAACATGAGTTATTTGTTTTTGTTATTTCGAGATTGTTCTCGTAATGTTTATAATTAACAATTAGAAATTCAAACTGTTGTCATTTAATGTTGTAGTTAACTGTACTTTTATGTAATGGGGACATCATATATGTCTACGTAGCAAATTTCGTCAAATTACCGGTCTTCGAGTGACATATTGGTAATAAATTAATAATGCATATTATTTATTTTATTTTATTATAGTTGGGTGGCAAATAAATATACATGTTGCAGTCCAAATGCTTAACTGGTTAAAACTATTTTTGCTGGTGGATCACGGCATTATGTAGTCGTTGCCTGATAATAATTTTTATTTTAAAGCATAATCATAACCTGAATTCTCTACAGTGCACTGGTTTATTGAAATTAGTTTTGTTACTGTCAGATCTCCAGTTTCAACACAATGAAACAATATTAATGTAAAACTGAAATTATGAATACATAAAAATGAAATTGTTTTGTTTATAAAGATTGCCTTTAAAACTATATCAAAAATGACTTATATCATGACTGTGATTGTTTTATTTTGTTTCTATACCTATATTTTCATTTCATTCCTTTTTAAATATCATAGATATTAAATCTATGGTAAATATAGTTTACTGATGTTTAATTTTATTTCATTCAACGAATATTTTATAGTGCGCAGGAATGGATGCAAATAGGTATTTAGTAAAGTATCGTCGTGTATCATGTTGCACTGTGACATCAACCGGTGGCGGGCTGCGGGCAGCGCGGGACGGGGGGGAACCTAAATGCTGACCATCAAAAAATGAACCAATTTATAATTAAACTCATACGACACTAGTATTTTAGTGCACGCCGTAGATTGGCCGTGGTCTCGCACTGGCCCGGGAAGTTGTGGTTCGTGGTACTAGTTACAATTTGGATAGAGAGCACAACGTGGTCAGTACCCCTGAGAAACAACGGTACGACGAATCGCGCCAGAACAAACCATTCCAAGGTGAAGGTTTTCTGGGTGCCGATGTTTTCTACAAACAGGCAGAATGCCACCGAAGTGCTCGTCCTTATGTAATATCACATAAAGTACGATCAACCGGACGCGCGTCACAACTTGCCCGCGAAGTGTGTTCCTGGTGTGATCTATAAAGTGCAATCATTTTATTTAAGCAGTGCAATCGCAAAAAGCGGAGTTTTGGTATGTAAGTTTTCATATTGTATTGTAATCGTTTGGTAGGTAAGTATTGGGTAGAATAATTCACTTTTTTTCTAATGAGCGATCGAAGAGAGCGAATGGTGTAAAAAAAGTGAATTAGAATGCCCAATACTTACCTACTGAGATCTTTTCCCGGTTTTTAAACCACTAGCACAACGGGGCGTTAGACCAACTTACTTTTTGATAAAGAATGATATAAATGACTTGACACGGAATTACTTGCTTTAATAAACTTAAACTGCTACTGATACAAAAGTTTACCAAATACAAGTAGGTGCTTAAAGCTTTCAGATTACACCAAATGGCCGTTTTATACATCAAAGCTATAAGATGAATGGATTATTCATGTTACAAAAACATGTTAAAGATCGTAAGATACGAGTATTATTTCCTGTATTCTGGAAATAAAAGTGAAAAACGACCGATTTTCCTGCAATTCGTTATTATCTTACCGGTTCAACAGTTTTATATTTGTTTCTAAACGTAAACATTTTTCTTATTACTTATACTCTCATCAACATCATCATCATCATAATCAACAACAGCCTATATTAGTCCACGGCTGAACACAGGTTTTGTATCTTTATTTTGTGGTAGATGATCTCTTAGTGGTCCACCCTGGGCAACGGCATCTTTGGTTTTCTAACTAATAATGACGGCTAACAGATCCCTGTGGTGCTGCCTGGATGCTACCACCCTCCTGCCGGAGCCCAGCGCCAAACAATTTTCTGTTTTCCGCTGGTGTGTGGGAGAACCAATGCCACTTTCTGGGTAAGCTCGCCTTATCTTAGGCTTCTTCTTATCCGTAAAGTTAAGTATGTAGTCAAGAGCATGCCCATGCATTGATTATTAAAAAAAAAACAAGAAAATAGTAACTTTTTGGTATAGGTATGCCACTCTTTGCTCAATAGTTAGAGATATCCAAAATATAGCCACAGCTGCCCTTCTCATTATATTTTATTATGCAATACGTGTATTAAATTGAAACTTGGCCAAAGTTACCATTTATTATTACTGTAACAAAGAACAACTATGAAATTCCGTCTTTGCCAACCACAGCGCTGTATAAATTTAAATAAACCCAAACAAAATGGCGTAATCCGTCTTGGATCCAGTTTTGAGTCCGACATAATTCTGTCTTGGGCCAGGGTTGCCAGTTCCAATTTTTATTTAACTATTTTAATTTCTTTGTTAGTTAATAAGAAGATAAAAGTAGCAACAAAAAATGTAGCAGAGGTGCTACAAAGTAAGTCTAGAAAGATATTATCAATCTTCTAGTGGAATTTTCTGACGAAGTTTGGAAATTATAGTTAGTTAGTTATAATAATTATAGTTTGCAGTTTTGACCCAGTGTCTCTTCATTCGTTATGTGGTCTTATTTCAAGCTATTGGAGTAAAATTTTAATCTAAGATAGGACGCCCGGACGCTGTTGTGTTAGTCCGCCTGTTACGCAAAGGTCAATTCCCGGTCAGGTCAAATTAGGCAACGTTATTTTATGTTCTAAATTGGCTTGGGTCTAGAAGGAGAAGGAAATCTTAACCATAGTTTCAGTATATAAACTTGAAAAATTTTGTCTCAGGCGGGACTCGAACCCGCATCTCCTCGCATGCCGGGCGGGATACCATTAGGCCACCGAGACACTGCGACACGGCGCGAATTTTTCAAGCATATTCTTACGCTGTGAGCCAGCGTAAACTTGAAAAATTTTTTCAAGTTTATATACTGATATTATACTCGTAAGTGCAATTAAGTTGCTTGAACTTTTGACAACCCTTACTCTAACGTCGTCGTACAGAAACGCTGAAAAATGGATGGGAATTAATTCTGCAAAATTATAATTCCGCAGTTAAGGCTTTTGGGGATTATTTTCTTGACAGAGGCCGCCACTGCATGGATAAGAGTTGGGACACATTCGCTGCTTTTATTATTAACGATAAAACAAGTCATACTGTATTCCAAACTGTCATATTTTTTACCAGTTCTGTAAACAAATTTCTGTCTCTGTCTCTGTCTCTCTTTCGTTCTCTCCCTCTGTTTGTAAGTTAGGTAAATACAATCATTATTTAGGCAACATAGAATCTGTGGCTTATTAGTCTGATTTATTCTATTCTTAGACGACCATTTGGATCAGCGGTAGTTAACGCTGCTTCTGAGCCATGGGTCGCGGGTTCGATCCCCGCACAGTACAAATATTTGTGTGCATGAACATGTCTGTTTGTACTGGTCTGGGTGTTTTCTATGTATTATAAGTATGTATTTACAAAAAAAAAAGTATATAAGTAAGTTTATCGGTTGTCTAGTACCCCATACGACAGGGTACTTAATAGTACCTTAATTTGGGACTAGATGGCTCTGTGTGGCCCAGTGAGGCATGTCTTAAATATTTATGTCTTAAATATTTTTAAATATTTATTTATTCTAATTAGTCCGACTTCACTTTCATTCTTAACCCTACAAAATGTTGGCTGAAATTCATGACTTGAAGCAATATAGTCTTAGTAGTGCATGTGTTTAAAATATCTCACTAATAATAGGCTAAGTTTTAACTGTATTTTAATAATAAACAAGCTGTCACCTTAGTGTATCCAATATAGCGTTTACCTTACTAAATTACCTTACATCCATCTTTCGTTAGAACCGTATCGAACTCACAGTTTGTCCAGTAATAAAAAAAACTTGACAGGTGTCAAGGGACACGCGGATGGAACGAATTTCATTTTTAGTGAAGGAATTGTAATAAAATTTTATTTTATTTTAAATTTATTTTTAATTCTCACCCTCTCCTTAACCCTCTCCCTCTCTCTCTCTCTTTCTCTCTCTCAGACAGAGAAACACGCGCACGAAGCACGGCTTACAACTATAGCAAAAAGTGTCGTTACAATTTTTTCTGTCTAGCCCCCTTTCGCAACGCGCGATAAGAAACTTCGTTCCAAGAAAACAATTTGCAATAAATACAATTATGCATCTATAAATAAAGTTATAAGCTATCCTTTCTTTTAAGTCGGATCAAACTGCACTTAGTGTGCAAAATTTGATTAAAATCGGTTTAGTACTTTAAGATTCCATCGCAGACAAACAATGTGACACGAAATTTTTATATAATATATATTAAGATTGATCCTAGTTGGTCGAAATAAATAAATGAATGAATAAATATAAAGATTGTAGTCCTTAGGCAGTCGAGATATTTATGAAAGGGATTTTATTTTAAATTTAATATTTTTGTAATAAAAGCAATAACATTGCTGATAAACAATTTAAAAATAAATAAAAAGCTGTTACAGCGTAACTGGTTGTTGAGTGTATGTAAAAATATTTCTTTCGGATGTTGGATGTATTCAACCAAAATCATTGATGATGACACCGTCGGCGTAAAAGCCTTGAATAAGCTTGACAGACAATGTCTTTCAAGTCATTTATAAATTTTTATTAAACTTTATTATCCATCTATAATAAAGAGAACCACAAAACACGATTAAAGCTTTCCTATCGTCATCACTAAAAACGTGTTTCTGTTAAAATATTTATTCAATACCAACGGATTTTGAGTCTTGTTGAAAGATAATAAGGTTTGTTACTAATGGTGACTTCAAGCACCAAGTGTAACAATTACGTCTGTCTGAAATAAGCAGGGGTTCGAAGAGACCCCACCTGAATGTTATGGAAGTTGACATGTGTCATATTTAACAAAAAAAAAAAAACATTCTTGAGACGTTTATTGCAACCCAGATTTTTTCCAGCCTCGTTTGGTAAAGGTTTTAGTACCGGACAAGATTTTGGAGTCCTGGACTTGATCCTCGGGTGGGAAAAAAGAGATTCGAATCTTCGAACATTGCTCGGGCTTGGGATCACCAACCTGCATTTGGCAAACGTGGTGATTATGTCTGTACCCATCATTGCTGTGGTAGCTTGAATTCAATGATGGAGGCCTTTGCCTTGCAGTGGAATAATTATGGGTTCTTCTTCTTTTTTTACTAGCATGCCCGCGTGAACTACAAATTATATCAGGAGGGCGGAAACCTGTGCCCAGTATTGGGATTCAGAATAGTATGTATCCTCTGTCAATTGCCTAGATCTTATCTATCTTTGTACCAAATTTCATCTGTTCAGTAATTTAGCCGTGAAATCGTAACAGACAAACAGACAGTCACTTTTGCGTTTAAAAAAATTGTGAGAAAAAATGCGCTAAGGCGCACAAAGGTTACTGACGTCATCAACGGACGACTGGAAAATAGTCGTCCGATTATAGAAAAGTCGTGCGTTTGAATACTATCCTAAGCAAAAAAATCAAGTTTAATCATGTGTAGACAAACTGTGTCAGAAATTTTCAGGACAATGTTTAAACCAAAACTGTAATGCAGATGTTGTAAAAATTTAATTAAATAAAATAAATAAATAATCTCTAATAACCGTAGCATAAAAACTGGTTGCTACAAACAATGCCGGTATGAAGAGCAATATGCCGCGCAACCGGCTGACTTGCAGAGGGGAATTTCCGCATGAACGGGTTGCTCGCATTTCCCGGCATCATATGTAATAACCTAAAGACACATTTAAAGAAACATTAACATCTTCATAATCTCGACTTGTTGAACTCTTGAAACTTTCCGACTGCTTCAAAGACATTGTCAGCGAAGATGACAGGTTTCTCGAAAGCGGCAAAGTGACCACCTTCGTCAAGGGTAGTCATGCCAACCAGGTTAGGATACTTCCACTTCAGTATGAATTCGGGCGTGAAGAATATTTCGTATTTCAGCCTCAGTGCCCATATTGGGACTTCTGTTGGGATTCTGAAAATGCAAAAGATTTACATCAATTTAATAAGTATAGTGGTTTCCATAACGATTACAATTATAGGAGTTGTGAATTTGAACTTAGCAATAGTCTAACATTTTTCCAGGCCCTAAAGGTTATCAAAATTAATTTTAATGACTGTGTTTATTAAAGTTCCTTATTTTTAGTCACATTTGATTGAAATAAGATAACATTTTAGTATAATCATTATACTTATTTTACGTTTTCAAGGATTTGTCGATCTTTATAAAAACTTGCTTTTAAAACTATAATTACAATAATCAGCTTATGTTTATCTTATTTTACCCTTTCAATCTTACCCGCATTTACATGATTAAGTTTGTCTATCTGCCATTTGGCTGCAATACTTTAAACATTGCAGTTTTAATAAACATTAAAATCAAAAAAAGTGTCTGTATTGGCTACCAAAATCTTGTTTTTGTCGAAATCATTTTCTGAAAACCTTATATCCTCTTAAATGAATGTGCAAGTAAAAATGATTTTGCAATTTTTTTAGCCGTGTGATTGTTCAACTTACAAGTTAATAGCTCTTTCCAATTCAGAACTTTTAACCATCTCCTTATGAAGCCTCATGGCGCTAGTGACAGTCCCAGTTACCCAATATATCATGATGTTATCTAACAAATCATCATTAGAAAACACGCCTTCAAGACCGCCATCTTCCTTGAACTTGCCTTCAGGATTAGTGGTAACGACGAATTTTTCTAAAATATATGCTGCTAGACCAGCCGGTGAATCGCGGAGAGCTACACCTAGAAAAAGTTCCAAAGTTTTTTTACTTTCTGACATTATCAATGTGTAGTAAGACTATTTTTATTTTTAAAAAGTGCTATATTTATAACATTTGCTATATGTGGAAGCTATAGGTAAGTATACAGAAATGGCTACTGCCCACCAGTTTAGCCACGTAGTAATAAATATTGTTAAGTTCCATCTAGCCAAATTTCAATTAACACAACAAATTCCCGAGATCATACTATGGAATTAAAAAAGATCAAACTGCTTAAGTCAAGTTTTCGACTTTTCCCTGACATTAACATGCATAAATCTCGACACTTTTTTTCGTTGGTTCGATTAAAACAGCAGTAAGGGTAGTTATAATATATTAATATACTTTATTTGATATTTTAGCAATTAAATTGCAAATTATAATTTCAGTATATATTTTCGTTTGAAAAAATTTTTTTTTTCCTCCCGCCAGAGACAAAAACTTAAAAAAAAAAATTTTTTTACCATTATATATACTGATATATTAATATCTCACCTTACTTCAAAAACTTCATTCTAATGGCAGATTAAGTTTAAAGTACACCCTGTAATATTACTATCTGTGTTTGTTCATAATCGAAGAACTTTGTCATACAAAAGCACCTTCGAAATTGAAAGATAATATTGAAAGCCAGTTCTTGTATATTACAACGCAATTGAAATTCCAAATTATATTATATTATATATAATTATATTATAATACTCAAAAGTAAAATGTCGTTTTACTTAACACTTATTATTCATTACTTACCAAACGTATCAGGCTTAGTAGCTTGTAAATGGTAGTAGCCAGATTCCTCCAAAAAAAATTCTATCTTTTGCTGTAGCGGATACATCCTATCCGTAAACTCCTTTTCCACCATTGAAGGCCATAGACCTCCCAAGAGCCAAACCAAGTCGAATAACTTCGTATCAACCACAGCCATGTTTGAATGGAAACCTAGAACTTCTTTTGGGAATAATGTAGCCATAGAAGAAGCTATGATGTGACCAAAGTCTCCTCCTTGAACGTAGTATTGTTTGTGACCAAGACGCTGCATGAGGTTCCTCATGATTACGGCGATTTTGGTTGGCGATAAGCCTTGACGATTTGTTGCCTGGAAATTACAATCTGTTATACTTTTTTTGAAAATGTTTTTAACCAATTGCTGGTGCAAATTAAAAATAAATTTTCTTGAAAACATCTGCGACTGCCTTAATTGAAACTTAATAACCTTAACCTTAACTTTGCTGACACAAACAATGCTTTAGACAATTTGTTATAACAGTCGTTAGGTAAGTGGAAGGTGATACCTAAGGGAGTAGACGAATCGTATTTTCAATTTGTAATAAATTAAGTCGAATCAGTTTTGACAAATAAAAACTTTCAGAAAGTTTAATAAAGATCTTAAATTCTGTGATTATTATGAATTAGCAGGTACAACGTTTTTTCCAGTGGGTTTTGGTAACCTGCTGAACGCTTATAGACCGCAAATTTTAAATTAAAACTTGTAACTTCTTTCAGGCAAAAGTAAAAAAAAACCCTATCATGTTGCAAGTCTGAATCACGTACATACTGTTTCATAAGTTTTTCCATTAACATTTCATTTTCATTTCATTTCATTTATTCAAAACACTTAATATTGACATGCTTTTGGTTAGTAGTATCTTAAATCCTATATTAGGTTTGTCTAGACACTATCAGTTCTCATATAGAAAGCCATAAAATCATCCGCAAATTCAAACCAATAGCTCTTATACATATCCAAGTAGTTAATCATGCTTCCAACTTACATCAGAAAAGCCAAACCCAGGCAAGCTCGGTGCAATGACTTCAAAGACGAAATCGAATCCAGGCCTAGCAGTTGTTAAGAGTGGGATGGCATCGTAGAACTCCCGCACTGATCCTGGCCATCCATGCAGAATAAGTATTGGCAGTACCTGCATATGCAATATAAAAGGTTTCAAATTAAAGTTGGAGAAACAACGACATCATTTATTAATAGGACGCATCCTTTTTTGTATTGTGTGCGATGATGATATTTTTCTAAGTACTATTTTTAGGATGAAACCGGTTTGAACAAATATAATGAAAAAATTTTTGTTGTATTTTTTGATGAAAACAATTTTGCGCTGCACCCTGTTTAAAATGTATGAGAAAGAACGGAAAATAGCCTAGAAGCTAATCAGAGTACAATGAATAAAATCAAACATAACAGGAATAAATACATGTCAATTGTCAGATCATTTAAACACAAATTGTCTATGGCTCAGTCATTGATGAACTTATAGAAGATTTTTTTTACCTTAACATTCTTATTAACTTGCGGTTTCACGTGCAGAAAATGTAAATCCAATCCTTGTACATTGGTTTTGAAATGGTTAAATTTGTTTAGGAATCTCTCTCGTTCGACGTACTTATATTTGAAGACCCAGTGGGCAAAGAAAGAAGCAAAAGCCTCGGAATTGACACCATACGTCCAGCCCGCGTCTTTGAATGACTTCGGTTTGATAAAGCGGCGGTATTCTTCCATTCTGAATTGAAGGTCAGCCACCATCTGTAAGTAGTCAAAGTCATAGCCATGTTAGTGCAAATATCTTAACAATTGCATAATTCAGTAACATGAACCTGTTTGAAACATTAAAACTATAAAGTTAATATAAATCTTATGCCTAGTGTACGAGTAAGTATTATTGAACTAACACTATATTTAACCTGTTACCACTAACGCTCTTATCGAATATCGTTCGTAAAGTAGTAGTCAGTATCATTGAATTCAAGTTACCATGGCAGTGAAAAATGCGTAGGAAAGTCGTCGTTTCAAACGAAACGACAGAATAATTAAATTTGGGGTTGATTCTCGAACATTGTTCGGGTTTCTGATCACCAAACTGCGTTTGGGAAACGTGGTGATTATGCCTGTACCAATCATTGCTGTGGTGATTTGAGTTCACTGATGAAGGTCTTTGGATGATTAAAGACAGTGACATTTTTTAAATTACTAAATTTAGGATTACAAATTCATTAAAAATGCGAGTCAAAAGTCGAGAAGATTTACAAGGCGACAAATTGTCAAGTAACACTGACTACGGCCGATTTACTTTCAATACAATATATACCCTAGTTCCAAACTGATCCAAATGGTCGTCAATAAGAATTCAGTATTTAAACTTGAAATAAAAATTATGACTCAGGTGGGATTAAATACCGTTTGACGACCTCCGTGGCGGAGTGGCGTACACACCGGTTTTCAAGGTGTCACCTGCTCCAAGGTCCCTGGTTCGATTCCCGGCCGGGTCAGTGTAGGAAAAAATGTGTTTTTCTACATTTTCCCGGTGTTTGTGGTACCTTTGTTGTTTCTGGTTTCCAAAATAAGAGTGCTTTAAACAGTTATTCAAATGGGGATCAGAACGATAAATAAATCATTTATTTCAGGATTCCACAGTCCCATATTCGTAAAAAACATCTTACTCAATAAAAACAAAAAGAAAATAAAATAAGAATTAAAAAGTAACATAATCTTAAATAAAACAACAAAATATATAATTAGGCCCTACGCACTACGATGACCATGTATGTCACCGCAATGACTCATGTAGGGACAATCTAGCCGGCCACCTATCATTGCTAGAACGGTGTTGTATTCCGTACTCTGCGCACCAGCGACGCGCACCGCTTGTGGAGGCTCGCGCGTGATGTTGTCTGCATTTATTTATTTATGTATTTATATTATAATTGCAATTAAATTGCTTTAATTGCTTTAATATCTTATAAAGTAAGAAAACTTCTTTCTCCTTCTGTTCTTATAATAGGGGTTAAAGTATGAAATTGCCGATTTGTACTGAAAATCAAAATTGTTTATTTTTTAATTTTTAACAAATTTATTTAATGAAAATAGTTACCATTATTATCTATATCTAATAGGAAGGTCATTTATGCCTTTGTGATAGAACTCTGAGGATCTAGACTGCACAAACTGTGTGAAAGCATTTTGTACTGCCTCCTGGGAAGAAAACTTCTTGTCACGTAGATAATTGTCCAAATCACGAAAAAAATGGTAGTCCGTTGGAGCAAGGTCTGGCGAATACGGAGGATGTCGAATGGTTTCTAATTGCAGATCCTGAAGGGTCAAAACGGTTTCTCGTGCTGTATGAGATCTCGCGTTGTCATGGAGCAATAATGGTGAAGATCGATTCATGAGTCGGGGCTGTTTTACTGCTAGTTTTGCCAACATTGTTCGGAGTTCGGCATAATAGACATCTGCCGTTATTGATTGACCAGATCGGAGAAAAATATAGTGAATAACACCATGCTGAGACCACCAAACAGTTACCTTTTTATTTGCTTTAGGAGACTGTTGTGGCGTTTGACCTGGGGTCAGCCATTGCATTTTTCTTTTACGGTTAGCATAAAGAATCCACTTTTCATCACATGTCACAATTCGATTTACTATTCCTTCATTTCTGTACCGATTCAACAAGGCAACACAAGTTTCAACACTCGTTTCTTTCTGCACATCAGTCAAATCATGAGGCACCCATTTTTCGTATTTTTTTATTTTATTGATTTGACGCAAATGAGTCAATATTGTGGTTAAGGTTACGTTAAACCATGCCGCTAATTCCTGGGTAGTTTGACTAGGATCGGCTTCCACCATCTCTCTTAATTCATCGTTAATCACCTGTGTGGGCGGTCTTCCTCGTGGCTCGTTCTTCAAGTCGAAGTTTCCATCACGAAAGCGTTTAAACCAAAATCGCACGGTGCGTTTATTAGCAGATCTCTCTCCAAACGCAACATTGATATTGCGGCCGCGTTACTTCCGCGTCGGAACTCGTATTCAAAAATCACTAGAATTTTCTCAGTATCCATCTTTCTTGTCTAAGTTAAATAACATAAACAATTGAAAGTCGATATTCAAATGTTTCACATTTTTTAAAAGAAGAACAACATAGAAACTATGTTAAACTAAAAAAGTTTCTTTCGAAAACTTCAAACCATGAAGATTCTATGACAATTCAAAGAACCTATTACAATAAAACGGCAATTTCATATTTTAACCCCTAATACTTACAGCCTGAGAGAATATAATCCGATACGGTCTTATAGCAGTGTTCACGTTCTTTGTGTCGTTCGGTCCCCACCATTCGTTCAGATCAAGATCTGGTAGTTCTGGCACAACAGTCAAGTCAGCGTACACTTTGTATGACAATGCTGCTAAGGCTACCACTATGACTGAAGATATTATGAGGCAACACTGCAAAGACAAACATATTCATTTAAAGTAGAAGGGTTTTAATTTAAGAACGAAAAAATAATCTGGCTACGAATAGGTTATTAAAATAAGTCGTGGTTGTCAATGTTTACTTATTTACCACCAATTCTCGGAGGCCTTCAGGCTAGGTTGAGTGATGATTTGCGCAAGAAGGCTTGCAGGAGCTGGATGCGAGAAGCCGAGGATCGACCTAAGTGGCGTACAACTGGACAGGCCTATGTCCAGCTGCGGACAGCGATAGGCTGATGATGATGATGAATTACTATTTATAGCATCCTAACTTATTTCTTTACTTTTATATTTTTAAATTCAATACGAATAACTATGAGTTTTATTATTTATTATTTATTTACACTTTATTGCACAATAATAAGATATAGTACAATAGGTGGACTTAATGCTAAAAGCATTCTCTCCCAGTCAACCATTGGGCCAAACAGAAATAATACAGGCGGTGCAAAAGAGACAAAGAGAAAAAAAAATATAACAATCATGAAAGAAAATTATAATAAACTAAAAAAGTTTAACCCCAACCAACGAAGAAAACCATCGATATTCGTCAACCGAGTATAACGGTGAGTCATGCATAAAAAACTATACGCGTCGAATTGATACAATGGGGACTACCGTTTCTTTGCTCACCAGTTGGCGCCACTGTAGACTGAGGTCCGGAGGTATAGCTGTCAAAGGCGATTGGCGCCGAAACAAAGTGTTATATCTTGAATCTAATTAAGGTTATATTGTTTATAAATAACTATCTTGATATCAACAAACTAACTTCTGAAATAGTTGCTCTTGAGGCCGCCTATTTTTGCTCTTTTTCTTAATTCCGCTTTTAAAGCGTTCACATTAATCGCCAAATAATCCATATTTGCGATATTTTACGAAGGAAATCACTTTCCAGCAGGTAAATTAAAGAAATTATAATTTATGCAACAAATTCCGCTAAAACCAGTACAAAGTGAATGATATTGGACCTCACGCGACACTAGCGCCTCTAGTGGCAAATTCACTAGCGATAGCCCCCATTGAAAGCTTTTGAAAGTTTCAGTACCTCTAGCACAAAAAACTATCGAATTCGAATCGTTTGCGTGTTCGTGTCGCCATCGAAATAATTAGTATGAAAAAAAAAACAAAGTACGAACTTTGTGTCGTTTGCTTTCGATATGCAAACGATTCGAAGTCGATAGTTTTTTGTGCTAGAGGTACAGTTGCCTCCATCTTCCATACGCCTACGTGCCTGCGCGGTATCGGAAATGTAGTTCTATGTTTAAACTTTTTTCATTATATTAGTAGGGATTAGTTACAAATTAATTAGATTTCAAACGAATTTCTTTTGACTATGCCGTAGTATACCGAGTTCGGGTTAGGGTTATTTGGGTATGTATTTTTAGTATTCCATACATTCAATACTCATTGTCACAGATGTGAAATGGCGTGTAAAGTAACATTATTTACACTCCATGGCATTTGCCAGTTCATTGACCTTGTAAAAACAGAAATATTGACTTCTTTACCACTTTGGATAACATGTGTTGGATCACATTTTGTACAATGTTTATGTAAACAAGTAACTGAAAAAGACTTTCTTAGGAGATGATTGCCTGAGAGGTTTTGACACAAATTTATTATTTAGTTTTATTACTTTTTTTGACGACCATTTGGATCAGCGGTAGTTAACGCTGCTTCTGAGCCATGGGTCGCGGGTTCGATCCCCGCACAGTATAAATATTTGTGTGCATGAACATGTCTGTTTGTACTGGTCTGGGTGTTTTCTATGTATTATAAGTATGTATTTACAAAAAAAAAAAAAAAGTATATAAGTAAGTTTATCGGTTGTCTAGTACCCCATACGACAGGGTACTTAATACTACCTTAATTTGGGACTAGATCGGGAATGAGAGTTTTGAATAATCGAATGATTATGCCTGTAGCTTTAATTCAACGACAGAGGCAATTAACACTAGACCAATGGAGCGTTAAATTATAAGTCAACACCTAATAAAATCTTGCTATATTACTCGTATTAGTTAGTTGATGATGTAGGAGCACTAAGATATGATGCCTCAATAAATATTAAAGTAAAATTGATCGCTATTATTATCACTCTATCAGTAAACATGTTTACCAAAATGCGGGTACTATCATTGACATTTGTAAATATACAGTTAGCAACTAAAATCGAGACACGTAAGTATTTAGAGGGATTAGATGATAAGAATGTAAGTCAGATATCAATAATGCATTTTTGTTTCAGAGGCCTTACTCCGCAACACAATGTCCGTATATTCAAATCCATCTGTCCCTATCACTCATACCGATGTCTTAAAGTATCTGAAAGAGACAGATATATCCGTAAATATGAGTTTCGTGTTACAGAGTAAGGCATCTGATATGACTGACCAGCGAATTTTTAAGCAACGAAAAATGAGGAGTCTCCTTACCTTATAGCGTTTATCTGTTTTATATGTATGATAATTCAAGTAGGCTAATTTCCATGTTTTTTTGGTCCGATAGTGTCTTTATTTCTTTTAAACTAACATATCCTGATTGTTTGTAAAATAGGGTTGACAGTCGTCAAAAACTAAAAGAATAAGTAATATTTTTGCAACAAAAATTATCTTATCGGAAATCGTAATATAAGACACTAATTCAAGTCGATCTTACATTAAAAATCACTGATAAATATCGTGCACCGACTCTTATTGGTAGTTTTATACACGATTTTAGTCAGTAAAATAATCGTACATTTTTTTATCACGTCAATCATTAAAAAATAATTAGTAAATTCATGCAATAATCACACCAACTACTAGTAGTTGGCTAGCCTTGAAATAATGACTTGAATATAAAACTTTATAAATAGAAGCAATTATTATTTTATTACTTACCCGACAATTGCTTCCTTTTTTCTTTTGATTGTCTTTACTATCACTGTTATTTTTCTTATCAACACTTTTAGAGGACTTTTCCTTTCCATATTGATCCTCTTTTGAATCTTGCCTTTTTTCTTTTTTCCCCATTTTACACACAGCACGGACACAAATTTATTAACTAAAAACAACTGGGCCGGACTGCAATGCCCATTCTAATAATCATCAATGATAAACTGAAATACTAAGCTGATGCTGATAACAATTCATAGATATGTTATCTTGCTACTATTTGTTTTTTATGTTAGTTTACTTTTGGAAACCGGGTTGATGTGACAGTTTGTTTCTCAATAAACAGTTTGCTTTTATTAGATGCGTTATAGTTTATCCATTCATGTGTTATTTTTGCGGCCATTTTGTGATAGTGTCATCTGTAAATTCAGTAGAATCATCTGTTTACATTATTGGCTTAGCTGCGATCGTTAATCTGTCTGCCTAATCTAAAGGTTATAGACATTTCCTTCTTTTACAGAGGCTTCTGTCCGGCTGTGAACTGATGTAGGCTGAATTAAAAATTAGTAGACCGATGCAAAAAGCAAGATATATACTTTATATGATATTTAAGCAACTTAATTGCTACTATATAATCAGTTTTTAAACTTGAATACCTTTGACTAGGTAAACAAATTAGTAGGTAGGTACATAAATTTAGCTTATGTAGTGTAGGCACTCGGTGGCTTAGTTGGTGAAGCAGGAATGGTTTCGAGTCCCGCCTGTGACATAATTTTTGGGGTTCCGTACCCAATAGGTAAAAACGGGACCCTATTACTAAGTGCGTCTATAATAGCTAGACAGTTGTCACAAATTATGTAAGTATTTAAGTTGTCGCAATAATAACAAATATTAAAAACAAAAAAAAATTTGTTAAGGGGGTCACTCATACAACAAATACGATTTTTTTGCTCATTTTTGCTCTATATCGATAAATGGTAAAAAGTACAAAATTATGTCACAGGCGGGACTCGAACCCATACATGCTTCACCAACTAAGCCATTAAGACACTACGTCATAGACGCCAATTTTTCAAGCATATTCTTATCGCTGTAAGCCAGTGTAGGTTCATCAAATTTTAGAAGTTTTGCACTCTTAACACCCGAAAGAAACATCTTTACAAATGTTTGGCAGTCAGTTAAGATAAAACATTTAAACAACCGCGCCCGGTATGCATAGAGATGCGAGTTCGAGTTCCGTCTGAGACAGAATTTTTCAAGTTTAAATACTGATATTACAATTGTAATTAAGATGTTAAAATATCACATGAAGTTTATGTGGACTTATTGCATCTGTAAAACAGACACAAAGCTTAAAAAGCGAATCCAGCCACTAAATTGTTAACCGAAAATGTGACATGAGGTGCAGGCTTTGGGCAAGCGAGTATCCACATTCACTGTACCCCTCCCGATGAAAATGTGCCTCCAGGCTATAAGGAATCTTGGCCAACCTGGAGAAGTCTAAATAGGGTTGGTCGAAGTAAAGATAGCCTGTGTCGGTGGGGGTACTCAAGCTGCGCAGACGCCAGCTGTGAATGTGGAGAACCCCTGCAAACCATGGCTCAACTCACTAACTGTCCCGCGTGCCCAACCACCTGCTCGCGTGAGGACTTAATTGTCAGTAACCAGAGGGCTACCACGGTAGCCGCCTTCTGAGCAAGTAAGATCTAGCCCGTGTTCTTGCCGACACTAAAGAAGAAGAAGATTTACTACCTTCCGCTTACCGCACAAAACATTGAGCAACACAGCCATTTGGTGTGTCGTCATTTCTCACAAACCGCTTAACATACAACCATTGAGCAACACAGCCATTTGGTGTGTCGTCATTTCTCACAAATAACTTTGGACATAATCTCATTCATTTCTTTAGATGAAACACGTAAACCAGCAGCAAAAATTGTTTCAAATTATCCAACTGAATCCGCCAAAAGACAGCATTAAACATGTCCTAGAAATGTAATAATATTTACTTTGTAAATAAGTTGAATGTATGCCCATAGCACTGTAACACGGAGCAGCTCATAGTAAACGTTCCCACACATCTTCAATTCGGTACAGATGTACAAGTGCATTTAGAGCAATGGTGGTAAACAGAGAGTACGTTAAGACTATTACCGAATTCATATTTTACATTTATTTTAAAAACGGATCTTTTATTATCCTTTATAACGTCTAATTAATGTTTTAAAACTGTTTCTTAAGCAATTCAATTGTTGATGTTAGTTGAAAATACAAATTCATTATAAAAATAAAAATAAACTGCTTTAGTTGAAACTGTAACCTTCTGCATGCTTTCTGGACGACTGTTAAAACTAATAAATTTTCTATACTTTTTTTTAACTGTTCCATAAGCAAACAATTTTTTTTTTTCAGTATATAAACTTGAAATTTTTTCTTGTCTCAGGCGGGACTCGAACCGGGTTCGAGTCCCGCCTTAGACAAAAAAATTAAAGTTTATATACTGATATTATAAGTGCAATTAAGTTGCTAAAATGCCGTGAACAAATACCTTGTTTCCAGAGTGGACTAATACATGCTGATGATGATGAGGCTGCAAACCATACACCTAATATTGCCTACTTGTTATCTCTACAAAAATCTACCCTGTACCCCAGCAACCGCACACAGGAAGAGTCCCGCTTATCTGTTGACTGACAACAAATTCGCGGCGCATTTTACCTGAACTCATATTTTAAAGCTATGAAAATATTTCAGCATTTCACAGAGCCAGCCAGCGGAATGTAAATTGGGACCATGAACCGTTTGCAATACAGATTTGTAGGGCCCATAAAGTGCAAATGTCTGTGAATTCAGTTAGAGATGCGTCAAATGGGGTTGATAACTTTTTTGTGTTTTGCTTGTGTTGTTATAAAAAAGTAAAGTAACAGCCTATGATCATCCCACTGCACTGCAAAGGCCTCT
This sequence comes from Anania crocealis, assembly GCA_949315895.1. Lineage (NCBI taxonomy): Eukaryota > Metazoa > Arthropoda > Insecta > Lepidoptera > Crambidae > Anania > Anania crocealis. The sequence continues at coordinate 11,039,392 of OX438872.1, forward strand.
ATCATTGAATTCAAGTTAACCCAGCAATGGTGCATGTAGTATGATTTGCATTTAAGTAAGCATTATATTACCATCTATAACTTGAGTTCGACGTAATGGCTTCTTTTATATATAGGTATGATTAGTTGATCAGGAAGACCAACTATACGTTTGTCGCCACTGAGTCAATACTAGCTTAAGAATTGTACATTAATAATTATCAGTTTCGTGTGGTGTAGGTACATTAAAAAAATAACACTACCCATATCTGGAGAAAAAATATTTTACAATACTACCAGAACGACTTGTAAAAACCATTCTACGAGTATTAAAAGTTAACAAAAAAACTACGAGTGCTATCAGAATTAGTTTTAAGGATAAATAGTCGCTTAATCGCAAATACTAAAAAAATCTGGTAAATAAGTTAAGTGTACGAAACATGTTAAATAGTATCAATTACTACTTTCTTTGTAAAGATCAAAAAATGAGTTAGTAATGGGCACAACTATGTTTAAGTATTGCTAGCAGTACAAATTTGATGGTAAAGTGTACCTACCGAAAAATGTGTTCAATGTAAACTAAAAACTAGATTTTTAAAATATCATATACAAAATGTATAGTTGTCACGTATAGCACTATGCGTTCTAGTTAACCTCCTCAAAATTCTGGTTAGTAAAACTAGACCTTTTTCTCCGTGTGTAAGTGTGTCCAGCAGTGGTCTGAATAGGCATGTGTATGGTAATTTATTGATTATAGTTATCTGTACATTGACATAATACATAATATCTCTCTCCAGAAGGAAAATATTATCAGCTTCGAGGTCAGAAAGTATCGACTGTGTTGATCATTGATTGTTATTTGTTGGTAAGATTTAGACCTACATTTGAAATATTATATTTATTAAAGTTTTTAAACTACTAGTATTAAGACTTGTTTTACCCATTTGATGCTCATAATATTTTAAATGAATGTAATCGGCCCTCTACTTACAACTGAAACATCTTTCACTAAGCCTTTTAAAGGAAATACGCTCGCTACAACTGTATAAAAGGACTAGATCTGTATTTTCTTCAGTAAAGACATTTCTAAGGAGATTCTTTGGTCTTTTAATTAAGAAAGGTTATTTACTACTAACTTTATAAATTACCAAAGTATTCTAAAACTACCTACTTAAAAGTTTTTGTTTTATTATTGCATGTAACTGAATAAAACTAATAAATAAAATTAGCTGCAACAACCAACTATTTCACGAATCCTACTGGTAGAGCGTTGCTCTACGCCAGTTTCTTTTTTATGTAATTAGTAGTTCTATTGACTTCCAAAGCTATCACATTGTCAATTGGGAACATTTTGATTCCCGCCGTACTTGTTGTCAGCTCCATGATTGGCTGAAATCTCGTGAAGATGGCACCGGATGCGCTAACAGCCAATCACATGCGCTCTAGCAATTTTTGATTTTTCGTTGCCATAGAGACCGAAAATAACCCGCTCATGAACCGCTCACGCTCACTATAAAATTTGCTGAAAATATTTCATCTCCAAATTCATCGAAAATACCGCATTTCAAGAAGAATTCACGAAAGGTGCCACAGAGAGAAAGACGAGATACAGAAAGCAGGCGAATCCGGACTGTTCCGCAGGTTGGTGTGCTTTATTACTTGTACCCAATCTTGTACCTAATTGATAGTGTCTGTTTTGGAAGTCAATACTAATTTTCTCGTTTGTATCCTATTTCTCCGACATTACCTAGTAAATTCTTCTGTCCGCCTCACAACATATCTTTGGTTGTGATACCACCCCGCTAGTACATGGAGTAGCTATTTACACGCCCCACCACCTACTGCTTACAAATACTACTCGTATAAAATATGAAAGTTGGGATAGATAACCCAGAACTGCAACACCAGATCCTGGATTAAATTTGGAATGGAGGGCTCAGAATCCTGGAATCATAGTCCGGAACATAAACCACTCGTGCATTGGGGTTATATGTAATGTAGAAGTCGCTGTATGTATTGTGCTGGCTGACGACCATTTGGAGTATTAGTAAACGCTGCTTCTGAGCCATGGGTCGCGGGTTCGATCCCGCACAGAACAAATATTTATGTTTATGAACATGTTTGTTTGTACTGTTCTAGGTGTTTTCTATGTCTTATAAGTAAATATTTACAAAAAATTATACAAGTAAGTTTATTAATATTGTTAGTACCCCATACGACAAGCTTCTTAGTAGCAGCTTAGTTTGGGTATTATATACGCCTATAAACAATATTAAAGCTTAAAAAAATCCGCATTGTTGGCAAAGAAAGAGGTTTAAATGAAACAGATTACGAGCCGGGGTAGTGGCTCGGAAATCGCGGATAAACGCTAAATGTACTGAACCTAATGGCGTTGAGGTGCAAACGTCCCATATCTTCTTAGGAATCTATTTAAAACACAATAACACTACCGCTTCTTGTCCTATGGGTATCGTCCGATGCAAGATGAGACATCGCAACTTTGGAAATTAAAAGATGAATATTTTCTTAAATAATAAAGATAGCAACATGATTTTCATATGTAGCTTTTTGCTCTCAGCTATACCCACGTAAACTACTGGGTTGGCCAAATTCGTATTTAAAACGATGGCTAGAATTTGAAAATTTTCAGTAAAACTTTACTGACATTAATTTTTTAACTGACACCAAGTCAAACTTGGTAGATTAAGCTACCAAATTTCATGCTCCTTGTGAATGTATTTTTAAAACTTAAGGTAAGAAAAAACAACTTTCAACTTTTTTTTACAACTTGAAAAGTGGTATTTGGTTAACGCGTTTATTCTCTTAGTTCTACGTGTTATCTTTTCTCTGTGTAAAAAAATATATTACCCGCTTTTTACATGCTTGCAACACCTGTTTTTTCACGATAGGAAAGTTCTAAACGGATTTCCATCGACAATTTTATTTGACAATCCACGAATTTGTTAGTTTAATATAAATTTGTTGCACGATTCAGTTTTGCAGCCAGTTGGCGGTGCGCTGGGGAACTTTTTACAGCTCCCCATGTTAACAATGTATGAACCTCTATTTTATAGCCTCATGTTCTACGGTAGATAGTAATAAGCTGTTTAAAAGGTTTAATAACACTTCTGCATCGAGTAGTAAATTAAAGTAACAGCCTTTAACTATCCCACAGTGGGAAAAGGCCTCATCATTCAAGTATTCAAGTTACCACAGCAATAACCACAACAATACTGGCATAATCACCACGCTTGACAAATGCAGGTGATCGATCACCACACAAACCCGAGCAGTCTTCGAAAATTCGAAACTTTTGTTGCTCGATTCAGGGATCGAACCCGGGACTCTTGGTTGGGTATTGAAACCACTAGACCAACAGTGCATTGTATCTAGTACACACTGATAGTAATATTTGATACTTATTTAGGAATTTCCGTAGTGGAGTAGCTGACACGCCGGTTGTCAAGGTTTCACAGCTCAAGGTCCTTGGTTCGATTCTCTAACAGGTCTATACGTGTCTATACCGTGCATTTTTAACCATCTAAAATGAAGCCCACGTTATGTAACCATTATGTATAACATCTTGGCAGTTATTATTTTTTTTTATTAAAAAAATAGTCTAAGAAATAAAAAAAAAAAGAATATGTTTGTCAAATAAAAATAAGAATATATTTGTTTCATAGAAACAATCTAATTTTGAAGTTTTCGGGGCAGTCCCTAGGACTTATGACCGAGGTAAAGGTTTAAGAGATCCTTCCTTCTGATGAGTGTCAGCGTTCACCTTCACTGCTAGAAATATAAATAGACGATGCCGGATCCATCGCGTTGTCAAAAGTACTTGGGACAGAGCTTAAGACTTGCAACCCTGATGCAGATTAAAGGTGATCCTTCTTTTTGACAGCGGCAGCGCAGCGAATATATTGGAACCAGAAAACAAATAGACATTTTGTTTCCATATTCCACCACGTTCACATGTTACACCTTTCCTTAACGCTGCAAATCTTTTGAAAATGGAAGCACGTAGGAGGTTACACATGTGGTTACACCTGGCATCCATGTTGTTTGGCATCATTGGCGCGGAAAAGCCTGTCTATCTCTTCAGCAAACTTGTATGGACGCGTGATCGCAGTCGGTAGCCCAAGAAAACGTACACTCACATCTTGGTTACGCCGAGGCACCACACTGTGGCCTTTAGAGGATCATTCAGATTTGCCGCTACCCTATGTTGGAACGATCTGCCTCCGCCTGTGCGCGCCCTAAAAGGAAAACATTCATTTAAAAGTCACCTGAAACGACATTTACTAACTTTACAACGGGCAAACCATTAATAAACTGTGTAGGTACTCACTATTGTGGCATGCGCGTCGTGCAGGTGAGGCTCATTGTCCGGTCCCGGCGCTTCTGTGGTAAGTGGATAACTCTGGTGGCAGGGCCTTCAGTCCGTCCTACACACTCTCACCATTTCGTGTGTACTATCGCGTAACCTGAAGAATTGTCAAATTTTTAAAATAGTTTATTATTGCAATTTTCGTGTTTTAATTTTTTCATAGTATGTATTTTGTTAATTTTACTTGCCTACTGGTGAAACTGACAAGCTGCTGGTGCATAGTCGCTTGTAAAACGCCTGGGCAGGGTGTATTATTAATATTTACTAGCGACCATGAGTTGTCTAGCTATTGCTGCGTTCTTGATGATCAAGATATACAATACAATACAAGTATTGTAATCGATGGTTCGTCTATCATGATATTATGGGTTTTCCAATTATATTTAAGATTGCTTACTTCTCGGCTCCAAATGCATGCTATATAATTCGCTTGTTATCTTGGAATTAGTTTTATTGAAAAGTCTTATATGATCTCACAAAGGATAAGGTAAGGTTTATATTTGTGTATTGTATTTTACTCTTTGGTTTATGGCTTGTTTTTTTTTTTTCCTTACCTTGCGGCCTCGGCCCAATCTATGGAGTCAATTAAAAAGCCACCCACTGGGCCTTTCTTTCTTTTATATTTAATATGTTCACTTTGTTTTTTCCTTTGTTATAAGTCTGTTATGTCTAAATAATATAGTATGTCTGTTATAATTACTTAATTTATAAGGATACCGCGTAACGCCGGCGGTGGCGGGTCGACTCATCGGGACCTGCCGGGTTCTTTCGGTCAGGCTTCGGACCTTTACTTACTGGTACAGGTTTCGGAGTCGGCCGGGGGATCAGGTAGTGGCCTGGTGGGTCTATCTGCCTCTTCCACACCTACGCTCCCAATCAGGGTCCCCGCTGAAAACCAGCGTCGTGATAAGCCTCTAGCTGTCACGACTAATGCTGAGCGGGAACCTTTTGACACTTATTTCCATTTTTTTTTCTTTAATATGATTTTTGTGCTTAATGTGTTTGTTTTTGTGTCAAATAAAAATTTCTTTCTTTCTTTCTTTCTTACACCGCGACACAAAAATATGCAATCAACCAATGCGCGTGCTCCGACACTGTGCAGGTTTTGTTTTTGCATAATATTCACAATGATAAGTAATTATGAAGTATAAAAACTGTCTACTTAAAGTGAAGTACCTGAACTACTTTGACTTCACTATTTTTCCTTATCTTTGAATCTTTGTTTTAAAAGAATCGCCAGTGCCGAGCCATATTTTATCTAGTTCTGTTTTTTTACTGCCTAGCTACAACGTTTGGTACTAGACAATTTCCAATAGAAATATTGCTATCACAGAGTCACGTCCGCATCTTATAAACACAAACACTTTAAAAATACTGTCCATTGAGAAGACACAGTATATATAAGCTTTTAAGCAGTATCCTAAGTTTCAATAAAAGTTAGGTTTCACGTCAAGTTTTCAAAAAAATTGCTTTTTGTTGAATATTTATTGAGGCAGGTAGATAAAAAAGGTAAGATTGTATGCAGTGTAAGAAATAAAAAAAATTGTTTAGAAATTTATATTGCGATTTTCTGTGAAAACAACTTAATTAGCTGTCATTAAGTTTGTGTACTTGATTTGTTACGATTTAGCACCTTTCAGAATTAGACCCGAATACAGTAATTCATGATTTTTTATTTAATCATAACCAAAAGTAAATTAGAGAGTCAGATTATTTGTTTACTATTAATTATGGCTGATTTGTAATAAAATTTATCAATCTTATATTTTTAAAATCGAAAATCCCGTCCCTTTTATAGCCAGTCAATCTAAATCGCTTCAATGATGACAAAATTTTTAGTCGCTACTACCCTTTGCCAATCTAAGAGACAAGGAAACCGCGTTTTCAGTGCTTTTAAAGTTAGAACTGACAATCGTATTGGTCTTCAACTCTATCTTACTCAACAGATACTTGAACTACTGCCTAAAAGAACGAGTTGACTGTGACTGAAATCGATCCGGCTGCAGTCACGCTCGGTATTGGAAGCGACGTATGGTCAAACAAACTTTTATACTCATTTTCATACACTAGCTATTGTTTAAAAGATATAAATTTATGCACTTACATAATAGGAAATTGAAGTAACAATACTACTCATCATAATTTCCTCAGCCAAACGACGCTAACGCCTCTCCTAAGGATCTCCACAACAATCGGTCCCGCACTGCATCCAGCGGCTTTCCGCGACCTTCACCAGATTGTCGGTCCACCTGGTGGGGACCCTACCTGCAGATCGTCGTCCAGTGCACAGTTTCCATTACAGAACCATGACGGCCATCGGTTCCTGTAACTATGTGCCCCACCCACTGCCACATCAGCTCCGCAATTCTTCGAGCGAGTCACTTGTCTTAGTTCTTCTACGGATGAGGAACTCCTTCAAAGTGTAATGTTATAGTGTCAGAATTTTAAACTTTTAAAGCCGACCATTGCAACATTCTTTTTTGTGTGACGTCCATTTTGCGACGTAAGCCGACACTATCAGTATAACATGTATTCTTAAGCTCACATCACACAAGCTCACATCAGTTCAGAGGAAACAAGCTTCTCCAAAAGTAGGATTTTGTGATCACTACGTTGGAAAACGGTTGGGCTATGGCAGTTTGGCCAATATTTGAGAGATAATGTTGCTAACAGACCTCCTTTAGTCGCCTTATACGACAATCATACGAAAAAGAAACGGTGTTTTTCTTATATAGTACTGACCACCACACGACACATAAAAAAAACAAATAAGCTAACTGATAACAACATAAAAAAATACCCGTCCCCGTTTCCTCTATGATGCACTAAGCCGATATTTGTGCTGTTTCAAATTCGAGGAAATATTTCCTATTTCAAACTACAGAGCTTCCTAGAATTTCTGATACAAACCGAATATTGCATGCCATGGTCAGAATACCCTTAACAGAGAGGTGTCAATCAAATTTATAACCAATCGTGAACGGCATAGAATGGAAACAGAATACAAAGTATGCGATTTTTACTTAACGAAAGACATCAAAAGAACTGACTGACGTATAATCTATGAAATATATTATTAAAGTAAGCAATAAACGAAGGTCCTGGGTTCGATCCCAGGGTCGGGTAACGAGAGTTTCGCATTTTTGAACATTGCTTGGGTTTGTGATCACCAACCCTCATTTGGCAATGTGGGATGTTTAATAGGCCGTTTCTTGGTGTATGATGGTTGACAGTGATTTCTTGGCATGAAAGATAAATTTACAGGCTTATGTCGCGTTCGTTAGTATTTTATCCGTAAATTTATATTTTATTTCAATTTTTATTTTTGCGTTTATTCTTGAATTTAACCTTTGAAAACCTTTGAATCAAAATGGCGACTATTTGTTGGTTTTATGCGTCTTGTCGGTATTTTTTTATTGTTGTTTATAGGTTATTAATCTTATAGGTACCTAGGGGTTTTTTTTTCAAACTAGAATGAATCAACTCTGAGGTGTGAAGAAGATCTGTGAGGAGGAAAACTAAAAAATATTTTACAGTGAAATTATCAATTCGCAAACAGACAGGCAATAAAGTAGTTTTAGAAGTTTTTAGAATTCGTAGCCAAATCAAAATAACAATAACATGGAGACCATTCAAGATACGTATCCATCTAAAAATAATTCTAACACCGAAAAGAAAATGATGTTTCATCTAGAAATAGTATCTTTCCTCTTTCAAGACGGCAATATTTCACAAAGTTGTAAGCAAGAAGGCTGCGTTCGCTTAAAACCGTTTCAAGAAAATAAACACATTACTCCCTCAGGTGTTAAACCGAGCTCGGAACATTAGTATGAAGTATAGAACATTTTGCTGTCATACTGCAACGAGATATCTGCGGATGATAACGTATGAGATACTTAGAAATAACGCTGCAGTAGGAAATGTTGCACTTAAGTGAAATGTTATTTTGTAGTTAAGAATAAGTTTTCATTTCTTTTATAATTATAATAAAAACATAAATACATGTAGACAACATCACATACATTGTTCTGATCTTAAAGTGATTACTAATTAAAGCACTCGTTTTCTTGAAATCAGAAACAACGAATGCACCACAAACACCCAGACCCGAAATAATAAAAAAAACACTTTTTTTCTTTATTGACCCGTCCGGGAATCGAACCCGGGACCTCGGAACAGGTGACATTTTAAAAACCGGTGTTTGCGCCACTCTGCAACGGAGTTCATCTATACTAATATTATAAAGCTGAAGAGTTTGTTTGTTTGTTTGTTTGAACGCGCTAATCTCTGGAAGTACTGGTTCGATTTGAAAAATTCTTTTTGTGTTAGATAGTCCATTTATCGAGGAAGGCTTTAGGCTATATAACATCACGCTGCGACCAATAGGAGCGAAGCATCGGTGAAAAATGTTGCAAAAATAATCGCGTTCATAATAACAGAAATTGACTCGGACGAAGTCGCGGGCAACAGCTAGTCTTTGATAAGCGTCCCTATCGAAACCATCAATAAACAATAAAGGTTGGTGCTGATTCGTTTAAAGTTAGTGCCAAGCCATTGATTTAATATAAAAAACTGAATTGTTCTAACTGAAAGTGCATTGAGCATCTATTTGACATTAAGGGTCTACTTTGAGTACTACCTATATCAATCGAATAGTTACAACATGACATACATTTTAATGTTCAGCATGCCGACGTAATTTCGCCGGGTTGTAAAGTTGACACTGACATACAATTTTGGGGTGGTGGGATCTACCTCCTAGTGGTCCACCCTGGGCAACGGCATCTTTGGTTTTCTAACCAATGATGACGGCTAACAGATCCCCCTGCGGTGGTAGGCTTCGTAAGAGGCTGCCTGGATGCTACCACCCTCCTGCCGGAGTCCAGCGCCAAACAGTTTTTCTGTGTTCCGCTGGTGTGTGTGAGAACCAGTACCTCTGGGTTAGCTCGCTCCTTCTTAGGCTTCTTCTTAACCGTATAGTTAAGTATGTAGTCAAGAGCAAGCCCATTATATAAAAAAAAACAATATCAATAATGCAAATGAGGACAGTTTAAGGTGTCATTTTGTATCGGACTGTTTGGTTTAAGGCACATCCCTAAACCTAGCCTGTCGTCCATCGTCTAAAATAATATATTCAACTGTCTCGTAACAGGCGTCATGAGCGACAGCGCAACGTAAATGCAGTAGGGACTTGCAGCACGAATTCTCGGGGGAGACAGTGATGTTTTGATATTCTGTTATCGATAAACAGAATGATGGTGGAAAGCATTTTTTAGCGTGCTAAGTATTCATCATCATCTAGACATAGGCCTCACCCAAGGATCTCCAAAACAATCGGTCCTGCGCCTCTCGCATCCAACGGCTCCCCGCGACCTTCGTCGATCGGTGGAGGGTCCACCCACAGATTGTCATCCAGTGCATTCGTCATCTAGAACACACATAATAAAATTGAACATAACGTAACACATCATAACCGTAATAAATTGTTAAACCGTGGCTAGATACCTACTCAGTCTTCGAAGATATAATTTTGAGAGTCATGTTTTTTTTTATTAGGAATGTTTTTATGTGTATGTTTCATAATTATTTTGTTATTGATATACGAACATAATAATTAAGTGTCACAGAAAAACTTGTATTAAAAAATATAAAACATGAGCATGTTACTTTCAAAAAAACTATCGAATAACAAATCGATAAAACTAAGGGATATCATGCAACATAAATAATGCAATTATGTTAACAAAAACATCGATATCGATACTTTTTCCTATGTCCCCTAGAACGTCTCTGATATTGGAGAATGGCTTTAGTTGCAAAAGCAATTTGGATTATATTCGAACGCTCGTGTTTTGTGGTTGCGTCACTCCAAAAGCTACTATAAATGACATATTGGGAATAACTAATTAAACAAACTTTATATAAAATAAATATCTTAATAATATTAATATGGAACGGTCACACAAACATATTATAAATTTTACAAGACATGATATTATCATCGCACGAACTTTTATGGAAAAGCCAACAATGTTTTTGTAAAGAATTTCTGAAAGCTCTTATTACTTTAGAAAATACAGGTACATTTGAATCTAGGTAAAGAAAAGTTGTCTTTTGAACAGGAACATTATTATTGGCAGCGCATTATTCTCTATTACTCCCAGGTCAAATACATATTTGAACTTTTACTTGTGTATTACTATTACTTTAACAAATACTTATTATGGATTTTCAATCTTCTACCAAACATGTAGCATTTGAAGAGATGTTTTAGTGGATGCAGAAGAGGGCTGGTTGGCTAATGAAAACACTGCAGTTCTTTGTCAACTTTAGTTGTATTAATATTAATAACACGGAGATACACACACAGTTTATTCGCAAGCACCACAGATTGAAGTAAGACTAAATATAATGATGTCTGTCACATTCAAAATTTAGATTCTAAAGTTATTCTATTTTGAAGTTTTACATTTTTTGGTTGGTGTTGCCAACATGCTGGGGGCCCAGTCTAGAATGCTAGAGGCACATAGGTATCTAATAAAAGGTAAGTATTACTAGCTCAAAATTAACTTGTATAGAAATTAACTACAACCAGCATATTGGTATTACAATATAAGAAATACCTTTTTTTTTTTTTTAAAGGAATTAAAATCTTTCTAAATTAAAGAAAATGTTTTTTTTTTTATTTAACTTATGAAATTATAAACTTTAAACAATTTCTACTTTGAACCTAAATAGTAGTAGAATTTATACTACATTCATTTTCAGAACAATTTTATAAATTTCTTAGAAACAATTTTAACTTTAACCTTTTTCTACATAAAGCATATTATATTAAAATACTTAACTGAGAAGAAACAACTTATACAACTCTTTAAAATAAATACCGAGTAGTTTTCAAGTAGGAAGTATTTAGAGTAACCTAGATTTTTAGCTAAACTAGAAATTTCTACTTATTTGAAAAGCAAAATCTTAACTTAAAAGGCAATGTTATTACATTGTACTTGTTACACAGTATAACTTAATTACCTAGTTACATTAAATAAAAATATTATAATAACCTATTCAAAAGGTAATACTGAAATGCCACTCAAAGAGCGCTTATATACCTTTTTACTAGGTGTGATGACATCAACCACACGTATTTTAGTATCCTGACCAGGATAAACCTTAATAATTCTGGCCATAGGCCATGTTAGGGGCGGAGAGTTAGGTTCCCTAAGTATCACTAGGGAGCCTATTTTTACATTAGGTACACTATCTCGCCATTTAGGACGGGATTGCAGGACGTTTAAGTAATACCTATGCCATGCATTCCAAAAATGACTCTTAACTTTATTGCAAATTTCCCAAAACTTTAACCTGTTTGTCGGTATATCAACCATATTTCTTTCGGGAAAAGAAGTCAAAGCAGTGCCAATCAAAAAATGTCCTGGTGTAATATAACTAAAATCATTTATATCATCAGCTGTTACAGGCAATAATGGTCTTGAATTAAGAACAGCTTCAATCTGACATAATATAGTGCTTAGCTGTTCATATGTCAAGATATAATTTTGTATGATACGCTTTAGATGGAACTTCGTGCTTTTGACAGCTGCTTCTGCAAGGCCAGCAAATACAGGTGAATAGCTTGGAACAAAATGGAAGGCTATGCCCTGTTGTGCTGCATAATTTTGCACCTGTGCTTGATGATCTTGGGAAGACTTTAACTCATACAAGCGAACTAGTTCATTCCTTGCCCCCCTGAAAGAGCCCCCATTATCACAGAACACGTCTGTAGGCAAACCTCGTCGCGCGATAAACCGCTTAAAGCAAGCAAGAAAGCAGTCTGTAGTAAGATCTGAGGAAAGTTCGAGATGGACAGCTTTAGTCACAAAGCAGACAAACACACATATATATCCTTTTGTCTGAATAGCTCTTCTAACTCGAGAGTTTTTTACTTGAATCGGTCCCGCATAATCTATGCCTATTTTTTGGAAAGGCCGACAGGCCGTCACTCTTTCAGTTGGTAAGGAACCCATCAGTTGTTTCGCGCATTCCGCCTTCATTTTATAACAAAGTAAACATTTATGAATTAATTTTTTAACATGTCTGTAACCGTTTACAATCCAGTACTTTTGGTTTAAGCTAGACAGTAACAATCTAGGAGCAGCGTGTAACAACCTAATGTGCTCATGGTGAATAATAAGATCAGTTATTCGAGATTGTTTTGGTAGGATTATAGGGTGTTTTTGCTCAAAAGAAACGTTAGAATTTTCAATTCTGCCACCCACTCTTAATATATTTTTATTATCAAGAAATGGATGTAGCGATTTTAATGAACCATTTACATTTTCATCGTTAGAATTTAAACTTTTTATTTCGTCTTTGAAATGGATGCTCTGTTCATGTTGTATTATTTTATGCAAGGCATTTTGTAACTCGAGAGGAGATAGCGATGTACCTATTTTACGTGCATTTTTGTTTTTTAAATTATAACAGAATTTGAGAACGTACCCCATGACACGAGTCATTTTATTGAGATCTGAATACTTGTCGAGAAAGTCATAAAACTCATCCTTTCTTTGCGCGACAAGAGAGACCTTGGCATTGGAGACTGCGACTTGTTTCTTCACTTCAGGTAAGTCATCTGTGGATGGTAAGGTAAGCTTTTTATTGAAATCATACTTACTGTCGCGCAGGAAATGTGGTCCTTGCCACCACAACTCACACTGAATCAGCTCGTCTGGATCAGTCCCTCTGCTTACGTAGTCTGCGGGGTTCTCGCTGCTGGATACATACTGCCAGTGCCATCTAGCTGTTTGCTCTCGAATCAACCTCACTCTATTTCCAACATACGCGCTAAGTTTCATTGGCTCGGTGGCCAGCCAAGCAAGGGAAATTTGCGAATCAGAAAATAGAAAAACATCCTGTACATTTACTTTCAAAGCAAGAGTATCATAGACTCTGTTAATTAATTTTGTTAATAAAAGCATCGCATTAAGTTCCAATCGCGGAATGGTGAGTGCATTATTGTTGCGGGGATTGATCCGAGATTTAGAGCAGAGTAAAAAAGCTGAAGCTTTACCTGTCTCGTCTACCACCCGAAGATAAACACAACAACCGTATCCGGTACTGCTTGAAGCATCTGCAAAGCCGATGAGTTGAATCGCAGCCGCATTTTTGGGAATATTAATGTTTCTTTCAATGTTTACAGGTTTCATTTCAGATAATTTTTTAGCAAATAAAAGCCATTCCGATTTTAAAGATTGTGAGGGAACGTCATTCCAACCTATATTCTCAGACCATAATTTTTGCATGAAGGCCTTGGCTTTCACAATCACAGGCGACATAAAACCAAGTGGGTCATATATTTTAGAAATGAAACTTAAAATCTGTCTCTTAGTTGGTGTTTCATATTCAAAAGTTTCTGGACAAGAAAAAACAAAACAGTCTTTTGTTACATTGAGTGTCGTCAGGCCCAATGTCTTCATAAAAAGATTATTCTTTTGAAAATCTAAATCATCAAACTGTTGCCTATCTGGTGAAACGTCATTTAAAATTTTTTGACAGTTTGATGCCCATTTATGAGTGTAGAAACTTCCCTTACTAAGTAATTCACAAATTTGCCGTTTAGCCTCAATCACAACATTAAAATCAGGGTGTGAGTAGCATGCGTCATCAACATAAGTGCAGTATTTTAAAATATAAGAAGCCAAAGGGTATTCCTTCTCGTATTTATCTGCAAGCTCTTTTAAGCAACGCGTGGCGAGAAAACTTGAACTCTTTTGACCGTAGGTTACAGTATCTAACTGCATGCATTTGATTGGTTCGTTTGGGTTATTTCTCCACAGTATATTTTGTAAGCTAGCATGCTTTGGATTAATATCAACGCAACGGAACATTCGGCGGATGTCAGTGGAAAACGTGTATTCACCTAAGCGAAACAAAAGCATGATGTCGAAAAGGTCTTGTTGGACAGGTGGCCCATTAAGCAAAATATCATTAAGCGATAATTTTTTGTCAGTTTGCATGGATGCATCGAAAACCACACGCGTCTTTGTGCTTTTACTATTTTGATTAATGACAGCATGATGCGGCATGAAATACAGGGGTTCATCTTTAAAATTTAATGAACTCAAATCAATATAGTGACCATGTCCTAACTCAACATATTCATTAATAAACTTGTCATATTCTGAGAGCAAATTAATATCTTTTTGTAATTTTTTCTCAAGATTCAAAAATCTATATAATGCAAAATCAAAAGAGTTACCAATAGCATCATTAATTTCGTCCAAAGGCAATTTCAATGGCAAATCTACCTAAAATTTATCATTTTTGTGAATTGTTGTGGTTTGAAAAATACTTTCACATAATTCTTGCTCTGGAATGTTTTCAATAAATTTTTCAGGAATGCTCTCCGTCTTCCAAAACTGTTGCATAGTACGATCTACATTTGAGTCACAGTTAAGACATAAGAGAGACACCTTACTTGTTTCATGATTGTTGTTTGGCAAAGCCCCCGCAATAACATGGCCAAACCTTGTGTTGACGAAGCGTGGTTGCTGGTGCTGCTCAGCAGATTGCAGTGTAGTAGCTCGTTGGTCCGGAAGCAGCGCAGTATGCGCATGAGCTGGCTCCTGATGTCGTAGCGATGTTCACCACTGCCTTATTAATCTTGCCTGAAACTAACGGCTCTGCATTCTCCAATGCCAAGGCTCTTTTTTCCAGGTACAGCAGGAACTCGACCACCGTTGGATCAGCTTCATCACTTCGCTCTAGTTGGTAAGCCCGAGATGTGTAGGAATCTGAGAAACTTTGTATTTGTATCGTAGGTAATTTTGTTCTGTATGCAGGAGTAGTATCCATTTGTGGCATCGGTTTAGAATTGATTGCCTCATTTAACACAGTCAGAATATGAAAATACTTTGATTCACAATCCGCGACATCTTCGGTATCGCTATCATCGTAACAAATTATTTCTTTGTTATAATTTTCGTATTCAACAAACAGCTCTGTGATTCGCGACCTCTTGGATTGCAAGGTCGACAGAGTGCTAATTTCGACATCTTGTGTATTAGAAACAAACGTATAAAGTCTAGTAATAGAGGACTTTACATAACCTCTTGAGGAACGCAAGCGTTTTAGCTTTGTAGCTAAATCCTCCTCTTTCGACATTGTTGCGACTTAAAACAATGGTTGGCAACAAAATATATTGCTTTAACAATTAAATTACTTATTCTAACCACTTATATTAGAACTTACAAAAAATTGCAACCAGGTGGAAATAGCGTGAAAATACAAAATGGAGTTACACACCGTCACAACAACTTCCTTTTTTGAATACAATTCGAACCATAGGGTTCAACAAAACGAATAAAATATGATATACTTGGAGTTTCGACCAATCACGTCGTTGCGTTGCACGGCGTCACAAGATGGCGGCTGAGCTGATTGGTTCGCAGCTCAGTGTTGCGTCATCATCGGTGTGAAGTTTGCGTCGAAAGATTTTGCTCTCACGTTGGCAGGGTTGAACATGGGTCTAACCATAGATTATAGAACCATTGTTGAAAGGCTATATTATTCAATATGGCGCGATACGATGTTGATTGTTGAATGTTGTATGAAGCACGACGTATTGATTGATGCTATGATAAATGCAATGTATGGAATTGCAACTTCAATTTATTCGACGAAATATCGTAGATTTCTTACTGTGGCTCGCTGTGGGCTTGATTATCTCTTATTAAAGCGTGTCACTTGTAGAACGAACAAAATTGACTCACGGTCGTTGCAGAGTAACCTGTACCACGTTGTCAATGACTCCGTCGTATTTCTTGCCAAATTTCCCACGGTGATGAAGGACCATATGAAGAGATGTTTTAGTGGATGCAGAAGAGGGCTGGTTGGCTAATGAAAACACTGCAGTTCTTTGTCAACTTTAGTTGTATTAATATTAATAACACGGAGATACACACACAGTTTATTCGCAAGCACCACAGATTGAAGTAAGACTAAATATAATGATGTCTGTCACATTCAAAATTTAGATTCTAAAGTTATTCTATTTTGAAGTTTTACATTTTTTGGTTGGTGTTGCCAACAGCATTTATCAAGTAGAATCAAACCTTGTTCTATATACTACTGCTTTCTCATTAGTATCGCATGCACTGTAATATAACACCCGATTCAGACACCAATCTTATACAATACGCAACTTGACGTTGACATGATGCGCCTATCCCAGATATGACCTAGATCCCTGGTTTTGAGTCGGGGCGTGAAATATTAGCGAGCTGAATAGGTAGTTAATTACGAACCAGACTGTTTATGATTTTGGAGACCTATGATAGATACAGTTTCATTGCATTTTTTATTGCAATTGCTTTGAAAGTACTTTATTAAACCGTAGGGTTGGTAAAAGGATTTCAAAGTAAATAAAAACTTTTTGAATTTAGAAAACCCTGTTTTAATTTGAAAAGATTGAAATACTACGTTATTGCATGGTGGAACTCCCACTGGCTTACAGCGTAAAGCTTTAATGAATTCGTCAACCAAACGTCTTGGTAGCTCACTGCGTAGAGGAGCCGTCTGGTGATCAGTAGCTTGTGGGTTCGAGTACCACCTAAGGCAGTCAAAATTTGTATCCATTGAATGGTGTTTTGAAGGTAAAACTCTTTATAAAAAATCATATTGATAACGACTTTGGAAAAGTTTCTTTTCACAAGTAAAAACACATTAAGTATGTTCTAAATTCGCTTTATTGTCACTAAAAACAAAAAAAAAATGTTTCTATCAATAGAACTAAATTTTTATAAATAAAATAATTCCTAAATTTGGAATTGGTATGGATAAAATCACCATCATAAAATTGGAAGAAAGATCTCCTTAATTGCGCAAATTTGTGAGTATAATTTCAGCATATTCTTCAAAAAGAGTTCTTTGTTCTAATAAATGTTTTGACATCACCAGAGATCAGCTTGTCCTTTATTATACTTTTATTTTGTATAATTTTCAAACAAGAGAATCTATTAACCTAGGTATCTTAAGTATACTACCAATCTGAAACAAGGAAACATTGCCCCATCTTTTGTTCCTCCAAATTGCCAATGAATGTGCAATAAACTGAGCGATATACAACTGAAATAAAATCAGATCTAGGCTGTCTAATCTAGTGAGTACTAAACGTATCTACGGTTAGTACGTTACATAATATACGTTGCCCTAGCCCGATCCGTGCTGTCCCTGGAGAAATCATACGCGCCTCAGCGTTGTGGTTGCAGTAGCATATATGAAAGTTGCGATGTAACATCTGTCGATAGTGCCAGTATCGATAATCTCTTTAGGACTATACAGTCACTAAAATCTACAACCACTGCGGTAGGAAATCGAATAAAAAAATAAAGCTTACAATGTAATTTAATTTGACAATTAAATAGTAAAACTAACACACGCACGTCCACATAATAAAAATAGTCCCATAGGACTGTCCAAGATTCAAATTGGGATCAGAACAACAATATGTATTTGATGTAGTCCATATTTATTTATTTATTACTAGCGGACTTCGCGAACTTCGTATTGCCTATTTGATTTTGATGTCTTTAATGTCATATTGTCATCAAATAGGTATGGCGTGGTTGGAAAAAAATATGAAAAAATAAATTTTCTTAATATATGACTTCCCAACATTTTTAAATACCTATTGTTGTTATTGATATACGAACATAATAATTAAGTGTCACAGAAAAACTTGTATTAAAAAATATAAAACATGAGCATGTTACTTTCAAAAAAACTATCGAATAACAAATCGATAAAACTAAGGGATATCATAAAAAAAAAAATAAAAAAAAAATTTAAGACATGCCACACTGGGCCACACAGAGCCATCTAGTCCCAAATTAAGGTACTATTAAGTACCCTGTCGTATGGGGTACTAGACAACCGATAAACTTACTTATACACTTTTTTTTTTTTTTTTTTAAATACATACTTATAATACATAGAAAACACCCAGACCAGTACAAACAGACATGTTCATGCACACAAATATTTGTACTGTGCGGGGATCGAACCCGCGACCCATGGCTCAGAAGCAGCGTTAACTACCGCTGATCCAAATGGTCGTCAAAACCAATGGTATGGTATCATGCAACATAAATTATGCAATTAGGGTACCGGTATGCTGTAAATTATTATTTTTCAGTAGTATAAAAAAAAACATCGATATCGATACTTTTTCCTATGTCCCCTAGAACTTTATTCCCTTAATATATGACTTCCCAACATTTTTAAATACCTATTATCCTATTCCCGACGAAAACAAATCCAAAAACACCAAAATCATAAAAATTTGTCCAGCCCTTCTCTAGTTATAAGTGGTGTGACTAACACGAGTTTCTTATATAAAATAAGATTTATAAACCTCGAAATCTGCGAGTATAACGGATTATCGATACCTTATCAACGACATCACTACTATGGAAGCCTGAAAGATAATACTGCATTAGGTAATGTACAATAGGAATACTACTCTGATTTGATAGATTTAAGGTCAGATACAATGTTACTTTAAGCAAATCGAAATTTTTATCAAACAAGACTCTGTTTTGCACTTGCAAAACAGAGTCTTGTTTGATAAAAATTTATGGTGAAAGTCCAGGATAGACAATTGTGGCGTGACTTGAAGGAGGTCTTCGCCCTGCAGTGGACGGACAATGGCTGTTGATTTGATTTGAAGTCACGCTTAGTGTGAGGATGAGCCTTGGAACATTGGAACAAGCTTACTTAAGCTTGTTCCAATGTTCCAAGGCTCATCCTCACACTAAGCGTGACTTCAAATCAAATCAACAGCCATTGTCCGTCCACTGCAGGGCGAAGACCTCCTTCAAGTCACGCCACAATTGTCTATCCTGGACTTTCACCATCCAGCCGCTGCCAATAGTTCTCCTAAGGTCATTAGCGTGACTTACTTCTAAGAAATTTACCTTGACATGTGAAATTATTTTGTTCTATAAGTCGGTTTTTAGGGTACAAACGGGACCCTATTACTAAGACTTCGCCGTCTGTCTCTCTGTCTGTCTGACCGTCTGTCCGTCTGTCCGTCTGTCCGTCTGCCTATCACCAGGCTGTATCTCAAGAGCTGCGATAGCTAGAAATGAAATGTTTACAAATTATGTATTTCTGTTGCCGCAATTACAACAAATATTAAAAACAAAATAAAATAAACATTTAACATATAACAAATTCTATTTTTTTTCCCATTTTTGCTCCATATCAATAATGGTGACAGGAAGGCACTTGAAATATTCACAAAACACTCAGTACCATTTTTTACTTTCATAAATAATAATAAAATATATATTTAGGGGGGGGGCTTGCATACAAAAAAATTCTTGGCAATTTTTGCTCCATATCAATAAATGGTAACAGGTAGGCACTACATTATCTAATTTTATGTACCTACTGTTGTTTACCTAGTCAATGGTACGGAAACCTTCGTGTGCGAGTCGAACTCGCACAGTTTTTCATATTACAAATATATAAGAACTAGCTATTGCCCGCGACTTCGTCCGCGTCAATTTCTGTTATTTATTATTAGCGCGATTATTTTCGCAACATTTTCTCTGATGCTTTGCTCATATTGGTCGCAGTGTGATGTTCTATAGCCTTAAGCCTTCCTCGATAAATGGACTATCCAACACAAATATAATTTTTCAAATCGAACCAGTAATTCCTGAGAATAGCGCGTTCAAACAAACAAACTCTTCAGCTTTATTTATTAGTATAGATTTTAAAATTTATAAAAAGAAATAAATATATCTAAAGTCTAATTTCTCATCCGACCACTATCGCAAATAGCGATGCCAGGCGTCCGGAGCACATAGGTAAGCTTTTTGATATCGTGTCCGGCCAAAATAAACGGTGTCCGGCTTGTCCGGCTTATGTTAGACTTTTTACACTTCGCAAACGAGCGAGTGCTGATTCGACTGTCGGACACTCACGCATTTACAAAGATTTATGAAAATAATCAAAAAAGCTTGATTTTACATATTTGAATTTTTTTCGTACCAATTATTAAATTTTAAGTTTCGATAAATGTAGTGGATGTGGTTTGATTTTATGATTAATTTTACAATTCTACTGATAACGTTAACTTTTGCTTCTTTGATGAATGTTGTCTTCACCTGTAATTATGATAGCATTCGGCGTGACATTTTTTCCTTAATATATAATATGTGCCTTTATTAATGTATATCATGTTGGTGAACATTTAAAAGAATAATAATAATACTGAGACTCAAAATCCTCAATAATGTAGGGTGTCCGGCCTTTCTACCCAAATGTCAGGCCGAACTGGCTGGTCTGTCCGGCTATTAGGTTTGGCGACCTGGCAACCCTAATCGCAAAAGTGGGAACGGGGTGTTAGTCCAACGGGTTGCAACAAGCTGATAACAACAGTGCATACTAGCTCAGTCATCTAATTTTGTGCTTGTTTGTCATGTTACATTTACTTGTTTTCTTGTACTTTACTAGATAAATAAATTTATTCATAATTATTCTTATTCTTTAATATTAGGGGTTAATAATTGCCGTTTTGTATGGACGAAATTGAGAAAAATCATTTTTCCATACTAATTATTTTTTAGTTTTTTTAAAAACGCCTGTACCGTTTTCGATGCAATTAAAGGTGAAAGTTAGATTGTTATAAAGCTACGCATTATAGTATTTAAATTTCTGAAAAATCAAAGTATATAATACAAATATAGTTAATTGAAGCAAGAAGGTCAGCTGACACATTGTAAGGGGTCTTTTCAACGACTTCCTTTGAAGTAATAGGCACTAGTATTACATTTTTTTTTAGTCAAAAGTTACTTTATTTAGTTTTTAATACAATACAAAAAGAATTACGCAATAATACGACTATACTTAAGAGCTATAATAAAAATAAAAAGTGGGAAAATAATCGGCAATTTCATACTTTAACCCCTATTATTAAGAAACATATTTTTTACTCATTTATTGAGCATACTTAGTTAATAATTGAGACAAAGAAAACCAATTCACCATATACGAAGGATTCTTTTAAATTAGATGCTAATAGTTCAAGTAGCCTTCTAAGTCTTCCAACAAAATGTCTGTCTTCCTTTATGGCAGCCCTAAAACGAATCAGACAAGTACGACACGCAGTCACGCGCGCGGCTCGGGAGTTGAACCGGCGACCCGCTACAGTTTATTTACAATCTCGCCGCCAGAAAGCGCGATAAATCCAATTTGTAACGGAAATCTGGAAGGGCAGGGTCGGATTTAGGCGCTAGGTTTTTTGATTCTACTACTTGTGTTATTCAATTGGTCAGATAGATTGGACCAGATATTGTTCTGAGAGCAATACCTATCTGGTTTTTACTCTACATATCCGAAATAAATATTTCTCTGTTCATAACGGTATAACAGTCGTATGGTTTTGCAGAAAACCCAGAAAAAAAAGGTAATGTAACAAAAACTAAGTACCTACTATAGCTATCTATTGGGCCTGGACCATTGAATGTAGTTAATCTTTTTCTTACCTAACTTTATAACTATATTAGTTAGTAATAAATAATTCTTACCGAACTGGATTAGTTTACATTTAAAAATTATAGTTTAAAAACTAAAAAACCACGCTTATAAAACAGATTGAACTAAAAAATTAAAAATAAAACTGTAGTAATCAATTGAAAAATTCATATTATTGTACAAAAAGCGTGGGGTGCTTGTTATGATATCCACAGATATAGTAAATTATTGATAAAATATTTACAACAATCTAAATCAAGCCCCCCACGCTTTTTGTACAATAATATGAATTTTTCAATTGATTACTACAGTTTTATTTTTAATTTTTTAGTTCAATCTGTTTTAAATTGTGGTTTTTTAGTTTTTTAAACTATAATTTATTTTTTACTTTTTAGTTTAGTTTATAAGATTGGATTCCTTCTTTACCGACTGTAAGTCCAAACCTATGCAGGAAACATAATTGATACAGATCGCGCGCTAGCTCTATCTCTTTTACTCCCTCTTACAGAGGAAAACTGGGAAAACTGTTATTAAATTATTGCATTGTCATCGGTCCTTGGTACGTGTGCAAAGTTTCGAATTAATCAAACTTCTGGAAATCGGTCAAATTTATGCTCAAAGATTCCATTACATACATAGATAAATAGATAGATACAACCCAAGCTAATAAAAGCGTGGTAATAACATAACTCAGAGTCACAGCAAAGTCAGACTGACAATTATTGTCAGTTGTGTACAATTGTGTACAAGAGTTAAAAATACAATTAAATAAAAAAAAACGACTGTCTTAGGTGGAATTTGAACTCACAACAATTCGCTTACAGGGTGACAGGCTCTAACCAATTGATCTACCAATATACCTATTGTTAATGTTAACGAACTTATCCAAGGACTTTTTTACGCTGTAAGCCTAGTTCCATCAGTGTTTCAAAACATGTACAAGAATTACCAAAGTACCTATCCGAGTCCGACCCTGTTCAATTTAGCTTGTTAAGGTAAATTTGGATACCGCTACGGAGGTTTGTTTTTCATAGCCGCATTATTTGCAATTCACAAAAGACAATATTGTACTTACGCTTTGCGAAATCTTACAGAGTAAAAGGAAGTTGGTCATGTTTTACAGTAACAAGATATTTCGCATTTGATATCTCGTTCCAGAATATGAATTCGGTTGCAAATATGTTGCGGGACCGGTGGCAAATAATAAACGAGGTGTTGCTATAACGATGCATTTATGTGTCTCTCATAAAAAGCAACTATAGTTATAAATTGAAATGAAAGATAAGTTTACAGATTTAGAGCGCTTTACAGCGTTCATGGTCACGGGTTGATCATGAACGCTGCAAAGGGTTCGAAACGTCGCGCGGGTTAAATCAAAAATAAACGCGCTCTAAATCTGTAAACTTATCTTTCATTTCAATTTATAGTGTTTGCGTAAATACAAGAAAACAGTATGGTTATATAGATAATTCACGTTTAAAGTTTTCGTAAAGATAAGTTTAGAGAGCCGATGGACTATTCACATGTAGTAACAGCCTATAATCATCCCATTGCAGGGAAGAGGCCTCCATCATTGAATTCAAGTTACCACAACAATGATGGTTGTACTGGCATAATCACCACGCTTGCCAAATGCGGGTTGATGATCACAAACCTGAACAACGTTCGAAACTTTTTGTTGCCCGACCCGGGATTCGAACCTGGGACCCCGAGATCTTGGCCCGGTATACAAACCACTAGACCAACGGGGCGTTGACTATTCACATGTTTTTTTTATAAATTAATTAATAATTTCATTGACTGCTATGAGCTATTAAAGCAAATTATGTAAGTCTTACAATATAAACTAATTCGGCTGTACATATATCTGCCCTTCATTAGTAATGGGTTGATTGAGGTGTAAACTGGGGCACTTTTTGTCAGTTATAAGGATTAAAAATGTTTGCACTTGCAGATTCATTCATATTATTTATTTGTTCTTTACACCCGACTGCCAAGCTGAACTTATGGTTTTCGTACGTAAAAAAAAGTATTTTTTTTAACTTATTCGTACCCACATATCTTCCTAACGGCTGGATGGATTCCTACAATTTAGGTATTGTTAGATATATTTCAACAACCCTTAGTCTTTAGAGGTATTAAAATAAAGGAAATAAAAGGAGATTACAAAAATGCCTCAGTCATAAATTTAAACCCAAGTGTCCTTAGATAATAAAAAATGGCGTATTTTAGCGCTAAAGGGTCCGTCGTATTTTTTTTTCAAACTTAACTATCGAGTGAGGTATCAAAATGGAAGAAATTAAAAGAAGATTACGAAAATGCATTGGTCATTGTTTAAATTTAATAACGATACAATAAATGAGCTAATTCTACTGATTTATTCCAATATTCCACTGCTGGGTACTTACTGAGCGGCAGGCGACAGTTTAATAATATTCTGTATGATATACAACAATCAAGACAATGATAATTATAATTACTAAATGCAAACTACCCACTGGTCTTGCTCCCAAATTCAAAATATGACGTGGCGCTAACAAAGCGGCGCGGCGCGGCGCAGTCTTTTGTTCTGAGTTCACCGCAGTTCACAGCTTCATACTATGATGTTCGTAGCAATTATGCTAGGCAAACGTATGGTTTGGTAGACGTCAAAAACTCGTCCAAAGCTATTCGCACTCGTAACAGACTGCTGCTACGTAACTACGAGATTGTGTAGACAGTGTTGACAATATTATTATTTTTTATACTGTAGCTTTATCGTCTACGAAATGCTACGAAAATGTTAGTAGCAACATGCAAGTGTTTTGTCTACGAAATTTATGGCAATACTACGAGTAAAATTTAAAATGTTTTTTAATATAGGTTCTAAATTCTATATTTAAAAACATTTTAAATTTTACTCGTCACCTATGCCGCGCCCAAAACAATATATTTTATGTAGAACTGAACAAATATTTAACAAAAGGCTGTTTTAAAATAATTTTCCTTAAATGAGATTTTAAACTAAGGTCTCCAATGTTTTTCATATGCAAAATGTTTTTTTACATTACTTAATAAGAAACTGTTAACAGCAACTATCGTTATATGGAAATTTACAGTCTAAAGTAACGTAAGTTGATCATTAAAACCTTATTTTCAAAATAAGAGTACTTTAGTTACAAAGGAAACGGACTGACTTCCTTAGAACCTTGGGCCTAAGGTGTAACACAGTGAAAGTAGTGTTATTTGAAAGATAATATGAAATTAAAGGATTCCTGAGAATTTGGAAAAATTGGCAGTCCGTGATCTGAGATATAAAATATTATGAAAAAGTGAGGTTAAGAATAGCTTATACCGAAATAGTTAACTTTTACAAAGAATAGCGTATTAAATAATTTATTTTTAAAGTAATGGAGCATTTTATTAAATAAAATACAGATAAGTGTACTTATGTTACTAGAGAGTTTGTGACCACATTAGATAAAAGTATTCCAAAAGCAGAAAAAGAGCACACTCAAAACGCAGCGAAGAAAACAAAGCAAACGAGTCGAGTGACATTTTTTTTCTTTCTCCTGTCAATGTCAATTTTTTTACGGCTTTGGCACCAAAGTGTTTAAGTACCTATATGAATAATCGACTACAGTTATTCATTAAAAAAACAAGGTTGATAACTATAGGATGATTTCTGTGTTTTATGTATGTGATGTTATTAATATTATATAATAGGGGTTAAAGTATGAAATTGCCGATTATTTTCCCACTTTTTATTTTGTTTATGGCTCTTAAGTATAGTCGTATTATTGCGTAATTCTTTTTGTATTGTATCAAAAACTAAATAAAGTAACTTTTGACTAAAAAAAAATGCAACACTAGTGCCTATTACTTCAAAGGAAGTCGTAGAAAAGACCCCTTACAATGTGTCAGCTGACCTTCTTGCTTCAATCAAGTATATTTGTATTATATACTTTGATTTTCAGAAATTTAAATACTATAATGCGTAGCTTTATAACCATCTAACTTTCACCTTTAATTGCATCGAAAACGGTTCAGGCGTTTTTAAAAAAAACTAAAAAATTGTTAGTATGGAAAAATGACTTTTCTCGATTTCGTCCATACAAAACGGCAATTTCATACTTTAACCCCTAATATTTTAATTGCAGTGAAACGATTAAGAAATGAATCAAACAACGTGATCGATTTGTGATGTTCGATTCATTTTATTCGTTAACAGTAACTTCTAACGTTGTTTTCTTTTTCCTAGACTGTGGATAAAGCTGATATTTTGTTTTATCTTAACTATTTAAGAAGTATTTGAGTGAACAATATTTCATCTTGTTACATTTTGGTCCACCATGGTCCGTCTCCTTTGGATCAAAACAATGTATGTGATGTTCTCCACATTTAATTTTATTTCGTCTATTCTGTAATAACGTTGCTATGTAAGCAATGGAAACGCATTCCAAAGAAAACACCGGCATGAGTTACGACCGAAGTTGGGCATCAAACGGTCGTTTGTCGGTAATGTTGTACTCTAAATAACAATTAAATAAGAATCACCCACTTCTTGGAGCGAGTACAGTACATTAGGCAACGAAAACTTACTTATAATTCTCCATTTTTTATCCATTCTCTCAACTGTATTGTGTTTGGGTGAAGTTAATGACGTTTTGAGTTATGTGATGGTAGTTAAGTGGTCAAAATCGTTTTGTATGCGTGGATAGTGTGTTATTATCCTGATAATTATATGTAGGTTTATTGGAATTTATGAAGGTGGGAATTTCTTTAATTAAAAAATTTACTGCTTTAGGTTATACTTGAACAATTTTCCGCTTACTGTTTTAACTAATTGAGTAAGAGACTTCTGAATTTCTGTTCTGTATTGACGAACGACGACGTTTTAGCGAACAGCGCTCACTAATCCACCAATCATGACGATTATACTTAACTACTA
Organism: Anania crocealis; assembly: GCA_949315895.1. Taxonomy (NCBI): domain Eukaryota; kingdom Metazoa; phylum Arthropoda; class Insecta; order Lepidoptera; family Crambidae; genus Anania; species Anania crocealis. Next base: position 11,066,231 of record OX438872.1, read on the forward strand.
TAGCCCTCATATATAGAGCTCATAGCTCAATGCTTCTTAGTGATCAGTCACTGTCACTAATGTTAAGCAAAGTTGGGAGCGCTCACTAGTTGGATGGGTGACCGCTTGTGGCATATACCATAAGCGCTTCCGTGCTTCGGAGGGCACGTTAAGCCGTCGGTCCCGGCTGTTGTCACGAGATAACAGTCGTTAAGCCCTGTTGAAGGCCTTCGGGCGGCTTGAGAAACGTCCACGGGTGGGTGATGTTGCCACAGCGTTGCATTTGCCGTCCACCAACTCGCACTAAGTCAGCGTGGTGGAACTAAGGCCTTAAGCCCTCTCCATAAAAAGGAGAGAGACCCATGCTCAACAGTGAGCGAAATGGGTTGATGCTTTTTTTTACTATCAAATTTAATTGCGGCGTTTTTATTTAAACGGAGCGATAGTGACCCTACTCCTGCTCCTAAAGAAGAAACCCGTCGAGTTAAGAACACCTTTTATTGGTACGAACACTTATGTTTCGCAATACCTATTGTGTTGTGACGCATGATTTGCGGTAATTAGGCCATCGGCCGAGATATTGCGATTCTATCATTTATTTTATTAACATATAACTTTAATACATATTTTACCACCGTCGGGTTCGCTCACTAACATTATGTATTAGGCTAAAAACTACGAACAGTTTGTAGAACGGAAAATATAGTTACCTTGTAATATCAGTATATAAACTTGAAAAATTTTGTCTCAGGCGGGACTCGAACCCGCATCTCCTCGCATGCCGGGCGGGCGCCATACCATTAGGCCACCGAGACACTGCGACACGGCGCGAATTTTTCAAGCATATTCTTACGCTGTGAGCCAGCGTTGCTTCATCAAATGTTAGGAGTTTGCACCCTTAACACCCGAAAGAAACATCTTTGCAGATGTTTGACAGTCAGTTAAGATGAAACAGCTATTTATATACTTATTTGATATTTTAGCAACTTAATTGCACTTATAATATCAGTATATAAACTTGAAAAATTTTGTCTCAGGCGGGACTCGAACCCGCATCTCCTCGCATGCAACGCTGGCTCACAGCGTAAGAATATGCTTGAAAAATTCGCGCCGTGTCGCAGTGTCTCGGTGGCCTAATGGTATGGCGCCCGCCCGGCATGCGAGGAGATGCGGGTTCGAGTCCCGCCTGAGACAAAATTTTTCAAGTTTATATACTGATATTATAAGTGCAATTAAGTTGCTAAAATATCAAATAAAGTAGTTACCTTGTGATAATACCAAAACTTTTATCATTCCAACAACCTCCCCAAGGCTCAGGCACCAACACCTTTTTTATTATTACGATACGAAAACACTTCAATACTAAAAATTCCTATGAATATTCTAAAAGTAGCTTCCTGATTAATACAAGAGGATTGTGGTCTCATTAAAATTAATGATATTCAAGAACTTGGCCCGTATTCTTGCGAACTTCGTAATTTATTGGCAAACAATGCCGAAAACTGTATAATAATATCTTTGATATTGTTACATTCGGAGCACGTTTGTTAGGAAATGATGTCAATTTTAGAAAGATTGTGTCGTAAAGTCATGGGATGTCAACCTTAAATAGAAGAAAGAAAAAACGTTCATTTGGTACTATCCAAAATTTACAACCTAATCAAAAACGAAGTAAAGCCAAAAGTAGAAAATAAAAAACTAAAATACAAAACATACATCTAAATAAAACTTAGTATAAACTACAAGGCACCAAAACGGTCTTCACTCAGTATAACGCAGTGACATCAGCAAGCACGTCACAGCCACTGGTATTCTGTGATGGCCACCGGGACAGAGAGCACTCAGCCTCAGCAAACAGGCTTACGACAATTTTTTTTTTTACAATCTTCTCAATATGAATATCTTAAAAACAATTAATACAATACATATTTCACAGTTACCAAAGCACCACCTCTCCTAGTTCTGTAATTGCCATAAGAAGCAACTAGGAGTAGATACTTCCAGGAGAACAAGGGCAGTAACGTCTTCTATCCACTTGATTCGAAATGGCGATCACCAGCTCACCACCAGGATTATTTTGCCACACGTGGATTGTGGCAAAATAATCCTTTCAGATAGTCTATGTCCAGCAGTGGACTAAGTAGGCTAGTGATTACGGTGATAAAGTTCCGTGGAGATTTTAAAAAACAACATATATCACAGTTAATGTACCAATTTAGTTTTGTTTAATAGCAAAGTCTAAGGACTGAACAAAATCATGGGTTAGTGCATCCTATAAAAGTAGCAAATTACCACCATAATTAAACTTTTGACAGATGATCTAAAACCTATTTTTTTTCTTGAGTGAAATTATTTATCATCTTCAGCATATACCTAACAGGTTACTGCAGGATACAATTGACAACATTTCATATTTTTTTTATGTACATATTATTTTTTTTCTTAAAAGAACACTAAAAAAGAAGGCATACGTATATTTTCTTTTTCATTTCTTTTCTTTATTTCCTCCGAAATTAAATAATGAAAAACTCTTTATTCTAAAAGAGCGTATGTACAAGAGTTAGGTTGTACGGAGGTCGTGTCTTTGCTTAATTTTATAAACTTTAAAAAAAATTGACACTGACGTCTAAAGAGTTGTATGTTGAGGCAGTAAATTATCGAATATCGAGTTCATAGAAGTCAAATGAAAGTAAAGTATAATGAACAAATATTTCAGAACAAGGCTTCCTTTTTACAAGCTTTTTTCTTAAAGTTTATTTTATTTTAAATAAACTTAAAATTCCTTTAGTCTTATTATCCTATAAATCAGGATACTAATTATTAGTAGGACTATCTGATATTCCATGTTTCACTAGGTTAGTCTGTTAACTATTTTTATATCGTGTTTTATCCGTAAAAGGGAAATATGAATCATTTAATTAGATAAAGTTTTTTTACTTCAATTTACTTACTTGAAAAAACTATCGACTGTTACGACTAACTGACAAGCTTCAAGAGCAACACTAAGATTATATTGACAAATTGATGACACAAAGATAAATCTATTCTACGTACGTAGCATTATTTGGTTTCTTCTGTTGTGCTTTTTATTTAAAATTCATTATGGAAAATCGACCGGCAATGAGACTAGACCCCCTAGTTTCATGTTTTGTTCCTGTTTGCAAAAACAGTGTAATAATGTGTCAAGGAAAATATTTTTTCCATGTACCAAAATCAACACGGATTGAATGGTGTTCTGCTGTAAATAAACAAAACGTGCCCAAAAGTGCGGTTTACATATGTGAAGATCACCTAAATGTAAGTTTTCTAACCTATTTTGGTATGATTATGAGATTGAGATAGGTTATGTTCCTACCTGTATTAATGTAGCTTGATGAAAACAAAGCACCACAAAATGTAACATATTTACATATTTTACAGCTTGAGGAAGATCTACTTAACTATCAAGAATGGATAAATAGGACTGTCCAAAGGCCTCGGTTGAAATCACAAGTCCCAAGAACCCTAAGAAACATAGGGAGCATATTGCCATCTACTTCAACTGTAAACCAAGAAATAGAATATTGTGCATTGACTCACCAAGAAGAAAAAGGGGTATTGTGTAAACCTCAGATACATCACAAAACTGTACAAGTGAATCCAGTTATGGTGCATCGTTCTGTGGGTGTGAACATAAACAAAAGAAAATCAAAAGTTATGACAGCAGAGGCAAGCCCAGATGAATATACCCCTTCTCCTATTGGTTCTATTGCTGAGTTTACTGAAACTGAAACTGACGGTTCAAGTGTGCCATCAAAGCAGATAGATGGCAGAAAATTTATACTGAATTTAATAGAACAAAATCCTCTTGATTATCTAGGTCTGGTAAAACCATATTATTGGCTTATCAATTATATAGAAAAAACTTCCAATATTCCATCGTTACATGTTATTCTAACTCTTTATAAAATAAAAAATAATGATACTTTTAAAAGGATGAAAGATTTGTTTCAAGTGTCAATCGCTACCTTATGGAGAGTATTTTTCAAAACAATTAAAGTTCTTAGCTTGTTTTTCAGTCAATTTTTGTACTGGCCTAACTCAATTGATATAAAACGAAACCTGCCTCCTGTATTTCGATGTAATGTAAATCATGCATGTGTTCAATGCATTATTGATGCATTTGAAATAGAAATAGAGAAACCCAAGAAACCAATACAACAATCGCTGACTTGGTCTCAATATAAGCAATGTAACAGTATAAAGTATCTGATAGGTGCTACTCCTGATGGTTTTATAAACTTTATCTCAGATGGACACAGTGGTCGCATTTCAGATATGCATTTAGTTGAACAAAGTGGCTTTTTAGAATGTGTTCCTGAAAGTGCCACTATTTTAGCAGACAGAGGATTTAAACATCTCGAATCACATTTAATTAAAAAGTCTATTAAAGTGTTGCGGCCACCAAGTGTTACAAAAGATACAAAAATGACTAAGAGTGAGGTTATTGACAGTAAAGTCATAGCTAGTCTAAGAATACACATAGAGAGAGTTATAAGAAGAGTTAGATTATTTAAATTGTTAAAGCCACATTCTGTAGTTAATAATAAATTAGTCAATATTCTTGATGATTCAGTAATAATAGCTTGTGGATTGATTAACCTGCAAAGTCCTATATTGAAAAAGTAGGTTTACATGGTAGAAATAAAAATTGCTCTTTGGCCTTTAGTAACATTGTTTTATTTAATAATAAGTTATCATTTTACTATGTCTAAAAATTTGTTGTAGAGGAAAGTTTCCCAAAATTTCTCTCCTTCTCTTAACAGTTTTTCTACATATAAACGATCATAAAATTGCCAGAAGTGCTGATTTTTTTTATTTTCTTCAAATTTAGGATCTGCCACACAAAACAGGCCTTTTTGTTTGTGCATTGCATGCATTTGTAGTTGAATTTGGGCCTTAAATTTTTCAGACAGTTTCCCATTTTTAACATAATTATTTATGGTTTGCTCATTGTATGGGCACTTTATTTCCACAACAAAATTTTCACATATGCCATCTGGTGATGCTCCTATAAATGGTGTGATCAATTTAAATCCACAAGGGTTAATTTTTACATTAATTTCTTTTTCTATTTCTTTAATGACTTCTCGTTCTAAAATTTTGCCTCTTCTTATTGCTTTGGTCTCCGGTACTTTATATCCACCAAGGATGGATTTGACCAATACCCCATCAGTTTCGCATTTGCTAGCTTCATAAATTCTTGAGGCTGATACTCTGCCCTGTTTCAGTGTATGCCACAAAACATTGTTTGCTTGGCCACGAGTCTCTTTCTCAATAATTGAGATAGTTTCAGAACTGTGCTTCTGCAAACTGCTTTAAGTTTTGGAAATTTATATCTTCCTCAGGGTGAGTAGTCACAAATTCAAGCACTATTTGATATAATGTGTACTTGTCTAACCCTTCAATAACACTACTATTATAATTTATTAAGAGAGAATCTGTCAATTTCCTTTTCTTGCATTCATCCAAAAATACAGTAAGCTGCAATGACGGTGGTAATGCAACTGTGTGATGTTTCCTCTTGCCAATTTCTTTGGCCAATAGAAACTTGCTTTGAACCACTGCTTCTGATAATTTTGGCTTGGTCCAATAGCAGCTAGTGGATGTTACAGAAGGCTCTTCAGTACGTTTAATTAGCCACATAATAAAACATATAGAGTGTTTGCAACCACCTTCACTTGCTGCACAATCTTGACACGATACTTCTTTAATAGTATCTTCGACTTCATCGATAATCGCAGTTACTGTATATAATTTACATCGAACTTTATGCTCAGGAGTAACTCTTCCATTGATGTAGCAATGTGAACTTTCTCTTTTCACTTCAACATAGCCAACTGAAGTTTCCACATAAGCATCTCTGGATGACATCATAACCTTAGCCCCTCGAATTTCTGCTACATTGAAGGTGTCATTTTCCCGCATAAATTGCAGAAGCATCATAAAATCTACTTTCGGCAGGTTGCGGCTGTCGGCCATAGAAAATCCTTCAGAAACCTTCATCATGGATGAGTCCTCGGTCTTGCAGTAAATATGCACAGTCTAATTGCATGCACGTAAAGATAGGTAGTTGTTTTCTTTATAAAGAGACGGAAATCAGAAATTATGTGAAAATACCACGATCGAAAGAAAGAATATAAGAAATGTCTATCTATCTATTGTAATTTGTCAAAGTGACAGCTAGCTAGCTAGCTTCTAGGTAGTTAAGATATATTTTTTTAACGTCAGATTAATCAGGCAAAGGCATGGTCCTCGGTATGCCTATATCCTCGAAGTATTCAGTTTTTTTCAATTATCTCTAAATATAAGACGTAAAAAAAATTGAAAACATTTTTAACGTGTTAAGCAACGCCAAATCTCTAAATGGTTTTCGGATTTTTGTACCTTTACAAAAATGAAATGTTGTCAATTCTCTCTAAACGGAGACTATCAAGATATATTTATTAAAAAAAAAAATTTCTGCCTTAGCATGCTTTTACTAATAAGCCGCATAAGAGCCGCAATAAGTATTCTTACATAAAACCCTTATTCCTTGTAACAAAAGCCTCACAAGTAATTTGTTCACATCCGACAAGGGCGACACGGCTGCTAATTAATACGGGTATGTTACACGACCCAACTAGTTAGGCCAGTGGCTCCTAACATTTTTATGTTCTTCCCCTGGGGGCTGCAATAATTTCCTACGGTAGTTCTGATTGATTTTTTTATATATAAATTTTGAAGTTATATTATCAATTATACTTCTTTGCAGCAATTCAATGGCGGATATTTTTGATAATTATATTAATCTCTTTTTTCGATTTACCACTCAAATTGTGATCACCTTTTTGAGGTGTGAGAATGCATTAGGGCTGTCACAGAGCTATGCGCAGCTCACTGGCGGCTAAAAGAACTTACCTAATAATGTGGGTGGGCAATTCAATATGCCGGAACTTCACTTCACACTGGGGTTGATAATAAATTAATACCCCAAGCGTTATTACTTTGGTCAATCATCAGCAGTTCCGAGTCTGGTTGTGGTATGTTTAAGCAGCGAACGCGATTCGGTCATCAGCCAAACAGTGTGCAAAGACACGTGAAGCAACGCCATCTTCCTCATTACTAATTATCACCTACTTCAACTCTATCAATCACTGCTCTTCCACTTTCACGTTGTATAATTATTTAAAGATAAACAGCAATAATTTTAGTATCATTTACCATTTTTGATTTTGACACTACACTCTCGGCAATTTTTAGTCATGTGTATAGTTTGAGAGCCAAACTTAATGATGTGGGAGCATTTATCACGTTTTCATTCTAATATGCTATATTATAGTATACGTTTTTTTTTCTCTTAGAGACTCGTGAACCTATGTCGTTATTTTTTTTTATCAAGCAACCACTTTATGGTTTTGATATGCAGTAATATTTCATTTTATCATCCATTGCTAAATATATATGGGACTGTTATAAGGGATATTACCTTACCTTATACGAGTAGCTTTGCTGCTTGGCAAAGTTAGTTGGCGATCAAAGTTTGATGAAATTTAGAATGAAAACGATACTGCTCCTTTATGTAGTACTTATGATTCTATAAAGGTCTTCATATGTCTGACACTTAGTGAAGCTCAGAGGCGTCCTAATATGATAAATTTGCTTAAGTTTGAAATCATGCTGACTATTTCAAGAGACTTAAAAGACGTTCGAATCAGATTCAGCAGTGGCAACCATAGATTTCAGTTGCACGCTCATGGAACTTTCTAGAACACGAAGCAGACTTGTTTGCTACAATTAAGTTATTGTCGACTCCTAGTTGGCCCGTTTGGGTATGAGAATCCTCAAATTTTGCTTTCAATTAATAATTACATCTGACAAGTCGATATAGAATAATTTCAATGTTTGAACACCACAATAACATTATTTTATTAAAAATAAGATCTAACTACCTTGTTTATTTACGAGTAAAAGTAAGGTAAATACAGGATGAAATTTTTACCACCTTCCAAGTTTTAATATAGCAATCAAACAAAAATTTTTGTTTGTTTGTTTGTTTATATGGTATTATTGATTTTAATGTAATAATGGAGCTATATTGTAATGCCCTAGCAGGGCTCATTTGAGGACAATATTATTTATTATTTAAGACCTTATTGTAAACCGAATGAAATCACAATAAATGATTATGATTATGATTATGATTATGAATCTATGAGAAAAAAAACAAATCTAAAATTTTTGATACGGCCTCCTAGCAATACCTTTTTTACACGATGCGCATCTATTTCAGTCATTACGATTATATTTTTAAGTTTTTGAATTTCCCTTCATACCTTAAAAGGTTTAGGACCGTAAAAATTTAAAACTATATTTTCGGGTGAAAACTTGTTTAACATTTTTTACTTCATAAATGGGCCCTAAATACGATACTAATACGATAAGTTTCATTCTGTATATCATAGATAACTTACGATGTTTTTACATTTTAGCTAAGACTTTCAATGTCATCTTTTTTTTATTACGCTACAAAGGAAATAACAAATTGCTGGGTCTCAAAACAGGTACTGTTTATTTACGAGTATATTAACTTATGCAATTACATGTTCAAACAAATCAAAACACAATATGCCGTAATGAGCTGTAACAACTAAGAAATACTGTGATTTACAAAATCATAATTCATTTCAATGTTTAATTCAGTACACTGGTCGAGTTTGATAATTAGTATTCTCTAACTATCATGACTTAATAGAATCAGTAATTGTTAAGAGGAAACACTACGGGCGAGAGAATTGAAAAATAGGTATTTGTAAAATCTATTGCTGTCGCGCAGAGTGTGATAGAGACAACTGCTTCTTGGACCGAAAATACCTACTAAAAGCACACCAAGTCAACGTTTCGTAGTCCCCCGATTACTTTTCCAAAACTAGATCGATTTAAATACTTTTTTCATTAAAAATTAAATAAAGGCTTTGGCCGTGTTTGCAGTATTTTCCTTTTTTTCTAAAATTTTGCCAAATTTGTTTTCTGGATGTTTGAACACAGCGGAAAATCTGGCGAAATTTTTCGATTTTTGAGGGCTCGTATCTTTTCTGTTAATTAATTTATGAAAAAACAGAAAACATAGAAACATGCTAATAGTGGCCATAGATTTTTGTAATAAATATTATTGCTCTACTGGCTTTATCCAGGGAGGAAACAGGGGACTACGTTTGTATGGAAAAACGCCCCTTGTATTTCCTCTTAATCAATTCGGAAGTTCTTACATGATCTTAGCGTTTTAAGCAGTGCTGCAATATTGAACTCATACACAACAAACATGGTATAAATCCCAAATCAATTTACCCTTGTTATAGCAACCATGAAAGTTTAAATCAGTATAAGTAATTACTTGGTCAGTGTGGCTATGTAGTTTTAAAAAAAATGCAACACTAAGATATAAACCTAAACAAACCGTCCAAAAATAAGGATCGTTGTGTGCATACGAATCCATCGCGGTTTTAAGTTGTAACTTGAACACTTACGTGACAGGAACTATTTCGAGATACCGCCTCTGAATGTCCTTAAAACAGGGTTTTATTATAATTACTATTAGGGGTTAAAGTATGAAATTGCCGTTTTGTATGGACGAAATCGAGAAAAGTCATTTTTCCATACTAACAATTTTTAAGTTTTTTATAAACGCCTGAACCGTTTTCGATGCAATTAAAGGTGAAAGTTAGATGGTTATAAAGCTACGCATTATAGTATTTAAATTTCTAAAAATCAAAGTATATAATACAAATATACTTAATTGAAGCAAGAAGGTCAGCTGACACACTGTAAGGGGTCTTTTCAACGACTTACTTTGAAGTAATAGGCACTAGTATTGCATTTTTTTTTAGTCAAAAGTTACTTTATTTAGTTTTTGATACAATACAAAAAGAATAACGCAATAATACGACTATACTTAAGAGATATAATAAAAATAAAAAGTGGGAAAATAATCGGCAATTTCATACTTTAACCCCTATTATAATATTAATGTTTGTTAATGAGTGCAACTGTGTTTCTGAACTGGGTTCTTCTGTGATCATGGAGCTTGCAGTAGTGCCAAAACTTCGGAATCTCAGTAACAATAAGATAAGGTAGAAACCCCAAAATCATTTTTTCTTATTCTTGGTAGCGTGCTCTTTACCATTGGAAATCTCGGCAACGCTCCTGCCAACCGTGGCGATTATGCCACAGACACAAGTGGATAGATTGTATCCATCAGTGGAATGGGTTTTATAATGATGTTTTTTAACAAAGTTGTGCTCTTTCTTTTACTTTCTTCTTCTCAAATTAATCGCATCTTACTTCACCCGTTGCCGTCCCATCCCGAGCAAGCGTGCTATTTTAAGGTTTGCAACACATAACCATATTCATTACCCTAACATCATGATATCCAGAAAAATAATATCAGTATACCGCTGGACTCAGGTTTCTCCAAAAAGGGATGTCCTATCAGTATAATTCTGGACAAGGACGTTTCTTATAATCACCACGCAGGTGAATTGGCAATTGCAGTATTACCAATGGTAGAGAAAAGATGCTGCTGCCCGTCTTCTAGCAATACTCCTTTTAGTCTAAGATCCTACCATATAACGACCTTCACCGAGTTGGTTATTGGATGAAAAGTATTTTGTATTCAATTAAATATGCCAATAAATATATTACAAATGGGTTGCCTAAAAAAAATTAGTCCAGAGTATGATTAATTAACTTTTTTTTTTTTACTTTTCACTGGTTATGTTTATAGACAAATTCCATACCAATCGAAAGTATGAAGCCCAATAGAATATGCAAACGTTAGGTTGACTATTTTTTTCCCGTCACAATCCTTGAGTAGGCAGGTATAAACAGGTAAATCGATACTAGTAACTTGCACCGGTCTGGTTAATTAAATAAAGTTAAATGCAAATCAATATTATTTAATTATGAACACGGTGGTATAGGGTTGAATGCGAAAAACCAGACCTGAAATTCGGTTGTCAAATTTTAAAAATTCTACTCTGGACAGAATTTTTTTAGTCAACCCATTTGCAATATATTTAATTGCATATAAAATACTTTTCATCCAGTAACCAGCTCGGTGAAGGTCGTTGTATGGTGGGATCTTACACTATTAAGCCGCCTCTGACGACACCCACAGAAAGACAAGAGGTGGTGCCATTCTTTTAATGACGAACAACGCTTCAACTATTTAATCCCTCAACCCCCAGGAGGCACTCGGGTGCCACGATAACAATAGATTTCAATTGTGTCTGGAATAACTCACGATCGAGGGATTAAGTCATTTATAACACGATTTTTTATATATTAAACATCGGTATAATTAGGATTACCTATAATTTCGCGATTAATTTTATATTATTATCATCATTTTTTTGAAGATAAAGGCCAAACATTGTCAACAGTTTTAGCCTCTTTAGTATAACTTATACTTGGAACACTGTGTTGGTGTGTATTTACATTAAACCTAGATAGACTAATATGTAAACCAATATTACTACTGTTTGTGTAGTCCTTAATAAATAAAATAAAAATAAAAACCAAATTACAAAAATGACAACAAAATTTTTTTTTTTATTATTGAATGAAAATGTAGTGTACATTGGTTTTATGACAGACTCAATTTTATAACCCGGCCAAATTATATTGATATGCAATAGTATGTATACTTATGTCATGATGTATCTATTCAACATTATATGTAGGTTGTACTAAAATAGTTGTTGTAAATTAGATATTTTGGGTCTTTTGTCCCAATGTAAGTATTGTTCTGTAATTATTATTTTGTCTTTGCTTATTGTAATGTGCTAGTGATCAAGAAATATTTCTAATTTCTTATTTAAATGTGTAGGTACTCTTATGTCAAAGGCTGCCAATTTAGGAAAACGTAGTGATTACTTGCTCAGTGATTTAGGTAGGTGGGATATGTTTTGACACTGATTGTGTATGTATTTTTTAATTTTACATCAATGATCAGAAAACACTTTATTCCACAGACACATTTGAATCAAAGAGATGAAAGAGTTGAACCGATGACGTCATTAGTGATCCCCCTCCAATTAGTCTTTGGTATCTGTGGACTATTCATGACGGTTCTATAGGAAAGTATTGACGCGTTTTTTTTTTGTTTGGTATGTGAGATGGTTTTGTTAACTACACAATGTCACCGATAATCGACGTATTTTATCTGATGTTCTTCATTCATGAAATATTATTCAAAGGCAAGTAATAAATCACCTAAAATCACCCAAATATTCAATGAGTGTTTAAAGTAAAGTAAAGTAAAGTAATAGAATATAATCATCCCACTGCAGGGAAAATGCCTCCATCATAAAATTCAAGTTACCACAGCAATGATGGGTGCTGGCATAATTACCACGCTTGCCAAATGCAGGTTGGTGATCACAAACCCGAGCGATGTTCGAAATTTCGAAACTTTTTGGTTGCCCGACCCGGGGATCGAACCCGGGACCACGAGATCTTGGCCCGGTATTTAAACCACACTAGACCAATGGGTGTTTATTTGGTATTAAATCAATTGATAAAAGAAATTGTTGTAAAGTGTATTTTTTTACAGCCACATTTTTCCCATTTAGTGTCAAAATTAGATTTTACTTTGAGCCAACTTTGCTCTATATCCTTTCCATCAAACACCATAGAAATATAAACGCCACGCAATAAAGCAACACATAGAAATATACACATGCTTTGCAATTAGAACCTATGTTTTTCGTCAGTTGATAAAACATGCCTGTTATTTTTCTAGAACACCGCCCGCAACGCGTTGCGAATCATCGTCAGCAATAGAAGTAATTGCCTCTACTACATTAGAGCAGAGATTGCAACCGCTCGGGTCGTCCCATGAATAATATTCGCTTAATTTTCGCTTCGCAATTTTCGTCGAAATTAGTTCGGCACGCGTCGCCGCCTGTAATTCCACAACTGAATAGAGGACAATTTGTGACGTCACATGCACACATTTTCACGACATGGAGCGGTAATTGGATGAGCCATTTTGGTTTTTGTCTTATAACACAAAAAAATTCTAAGTGTACTTATAATATTTTTTGCGGAGCAGAAGACTCAGAAGTTTTAACGACGTCAGCCGTGGATTGGCTTACAGCGGTTTTAACATGTCGCTTGCTTCGAGGTCCCAGGTTCGATTCCCGGACGGGTCAATAATTTTTTCATCTATGTTTTTCCGTTTTTTTTGAATTCCATGAAAAGAAATTACTTGCTTTAGGATTTGTTTCGTAGTTGCCGGCACCTCAAACCATAATAAAAGTTTTAGTGACTTGAAAGAAGATCATTGAAAAAACTTAAATTGTTTGTGCTTTGGGAGGCACCTCAGTCGGTCCCGACATCTGTTGCAAGATAGACGTCATACCAAATCATGCCAGAGGTCTGGCCCCCAATTCCGCTAATTTACAAATGGCTCAATAGAATCGTAATGGGGACTACCGTTTCTTTGCTCACCAGTTGGCGCCACTGTAGACTGAGGTCCAGAGGTATAGCTAACAAAGGCGATTGGCGCCGAAACAAAGTGTTATATTATATATTATATTTATATTTTTAAGACATGCCTCACTGGGCCACACAGAGCCATCTAGTCCCAAATTAAGGTAGTATTAAGTACCCTGTCGTATGGGGTACTAGACAACCGATAATCTTAATTATTGTAATGGGGCCATTGCACTTCTTATCATACGTAAATGACATGAACAACGTTATTAAAAATTGCACCTGCTATCAATATGCCGATGACACTTGTCTCGTAATTGGCAGACGGCATATACAAGAGGCACATCAACTTATCCAATCTGATTTTGTTAACCTTATTAAATGGTGTCATGATGCTGGTCTAGTCTTGAATGCGGGAAAGACAAAGGTTATGCATATTAAGTCGCCGTACCTAAAGTCCTCCACAGCTGAACCTTTAAAAGCACACAACCACAGCTGTCTTCACTCCGCTAGTTCGCGGGATTGCGACTGTCCTATCATTGAGATTGTTAATTCTTATACCTACCTTGGACTTACCATTGATTCCCATCTTAATTGGGGTCTCCAAATTCAACACGTATGTAACAAATTGAGGCAGTTCCTTGCTAATATGTACATATTGAACCATCGTATTCCATACAAAGTTAAGCTAACCCTGTATAACGCGCTAGCTGAATCGTATGTCCAGTATGGTGTTAGTAGTTATGGACGTACCTACAATACCTACTTAAATAGCATTTACAAGCTGCAGATTAAAATATTAAAACAAATTGTTTCTAATGTAATCAAAGAGAAATACAGGCACGATGACGCCGGTCTCTTTAAACATTGCAAATCCCTGTCAATTGAAACTCGTCTAAAATACAGTTTGCTAAAAGAACAATACTTCAATACAACATTTCATAATAGAATTGAACACCCGGTATTCACACGCGCTGTTGCACAGAGACGCCTGCGTACTACGCAAGCGAGTAATGTATACGGTAAGAGAACAACTCGTTACTTGATTCCGCGGTTAATAAACGAACTACCCCGCACCTTAAAAGACCAGTTGAACCAAAGAAACATTAAAACTAAATTGAAGTCCTACTTTTTAGATTGAGATTACATGGTGAGCATAACTACCTAGTTCCCATTTAATTTCATTTGTAGTTTTAATTTATAAGTGTATAAGTACTTGAATGGATTTGTACTTAATTCTTTATATTAATTTTTTTGTGTACCTACTTCCGATCGCATGTTAGTTAAGTGGCGGATTGATGCCTGCATTGTGGACTAACCTCAGTGGTTAATGGCAGTGCAGTTGACAGTGTATGATTCAACGTTTCTGTAAAATGATAATAAAGGAAAAAAAAAAAAAAAACTTATATACTTTTTTTTTTGTAAATACATACTTATAATACATAGAAAACACCCAGACCAGTACAAACAGACATGTTCATGCACACAAATATTTGTACTGTGCGGGGATCGAACCCGCGACCCATGGCTCAGAAGCAGCGTTAACTACCGCTGATCCAAATGGTCGTTATATCTTGAATCTAATTAAGGTTATATTGTTTATAAATAACTATCTTGATATCAACAAACTAACTTCTGAAATAGTTGCTCTTGAGGCCGCCTATTTTTGCGCTTTTTCTTAATTCCGCTTTTAAAGAGTTCACATTAATCGCCAAATAATCCATATTTGCGATATTTTACGAAGGAGATCACTTTCCAGCAGGTAAATTAAAGAATTTATAATTTATGCAACAAATTCCGCTAAAACCAGTACAAAGTGAATGATATTGGACCTCACGCGACACTAGCGCCTCTAGTGGCAAATTCACTAGCGATAGCCCCCATTGCATCTCAATTGTATATTTTGACACATCTATTAAGGTAGTAATGTCAAAATATATGATTGCGATGCAATTACGATTCTATTGAGCCATTTGTAAATTAGCGGAATTGGGGCCCTGGTAATATACGGCTTGGAGAACTCTAACACCAGGTCCATGTTAAAAAAACACCAGATCCGTATTTTCGTATCTCCCCGCTTCATTGTGTCTGGTTGAATTCCACACATAATTATTTCTGGCCGCAGCAATACGTCCGCGAGCTGTAGATGACAATAATGTACGCAAAATGGGTCAACGCTGACATTTTTGTTTGCTGATTAATCGATTTATATACGTGATAAATAACTAGTTTTTTACCTTAACCGGTCGGCTGCCTAGTTACAGATCTGAGTCCATATGACAATTGATTTCTATTGTGTCTGGAATTAGCGACATACAAGGGGTTAATGCACTTTATGATAAGACCTATAATCATCTGCAGGGTAGAGGCCTCTATCATTGAACTCAAGTTACCACAGTAATGATGAGTTAAGGCATAATCACCCTTGCTGAATGCGGATTAGTGGTCACAGACCCGAGTAATGTTCGAAAATTAGAAACTCTTGTTGCTTAAGCCGGGACCGAACCCAGAATTTTGAGTAACAGCCTATAATCATCCCACTGCAGGGAAAAGGCCTCCATCATTGAATTCAAGTTACCACAGCAATGATGGGTGTACTGGCATAATCACCACGCTTGCCAAATGCGGGTTGGTGATCACAAACCCGAGCAACGTTCGAAAATTCGAAACTTTTTGTTGCCCGACCCGGGATTCGAACCTGGGACCCCGATATCTTGACCTGGTACTTAAACCACTAAAAGGTCGTCATGCGTGATAAGTAAATGATATATAAAGCCGAAACAAGCCAAAACGTAACAAGATGAAGTATTGTTCATTCAAACATTTCTTAAATAGTTAAGATAAATACAAAATATAAGCTTTATCCACAGTCTAGGAAAAAAGAAAACAACGTTAGAAGTTACTGTTAACGAATAAAATGAATCGAACATCACAAATCGATCACGTTGTTTGATTCATTTCTTAATCGTTTCACTGCAATTAAAATATATAATATTAATAACATCACATGCATAAAACACAGAAATCATCTTAAAATAGATGTTATCAACCTTATTTTTTTTAATGAATAACTGTAATCGATCATTCATATACTTAAACACTTTGGTGCCAAAGCCGTAAAAAAATTGACATTGACAGGAGAAAGAAAAAAAATGTCACTCGACTCGTGCTTTGTTTTCTTCGCTGCGTTTTGAGTGTGCTCTTTTTCTGCTTTTGGAATACTTTTATCTAATGTGGTCACAAACTCTCTAGTAACATAAATACACTTATCTGTATTATATAAAGTGCTCCATTACTTTAAAAATAAACTACATATTACGCCATTCTTTGTAAAAGTTAACTATTTTGGTATAGGCTATTCTTAACCTCACTTTTTCATAGTATTTTATATCTAAGATCACCGACCGCCAATTTTTCCAAATTCTCAGGAATCCTTTAATTTCATACTATCTTTTAAATAACACTACTTTCACTGTGTTACACCTTAGGCCCAAGGTTCTAAGGAAGTCGGTCCGTTTCCTTGCTTGCTATGCTGTAAGACTATAGAACGGGCCGAGCCGCCGCGCTCACGTATTTTGTAATTATTTAAACATAGTAATAAGGTAGGTATATGATTTAATGAATTCAAACTCAGCTAATATTTTTATAAATATTAAGTAGCTTTAAACAATCATAAAAATTTTATTGAAAATGTCCTTAGTTTAGTTGTGAAATTGAATAAACATTTCGAAGATATGTAGGTTTGTGTTTTTTTCTATCGAATCAAGTTAATCAAGTCGTGTAACCGTTAGCGACTGTGACTGGACTAGATTCTCAACTAATAATATATATATTTCAGACTTTAAAACGCTGTTTTATAGTTCTCAGATGGGTTATAAAAACTCAATAACGCTGCCAGTTCAAACTACGCCGCCTTAACACCCGAAAGAAACATCTTACGTACTGTCTCGGTGGCTAAATTTGTAAAGCGCCGCGCCAGGAAGAATAGTTTGGTGTTAGAGTCTTACAATTACCCCTTAAAAGGCCTCAATTAGTTTCACGATTTCTCGGGCCAGAAGCCGGTACCAACGCTGTCCGAACCTTTTCAGACCCAAGCCAATTTAGAAAAGATCTCTCCCTAATTTGCCCCATCAGGATACCTAATAATAACTATGGTTTTGATTTCTTTGAACTTAGTCAAAGATACGCGTTATACTGAGAACTTTCTTAGTTCTACACGTGTTTTTACTCAAATATAAAGAAAGTATTCAGCAAGATTTTTCAAATGATAAATTTTTGGACAGACAACACTCATTAAAAATCTCAGCGTTAAACAAACAGAGAACTGAAAACATCTATTTTCGAAGGATTTCTCACACAAACACAGATGTGGTGTTATAATTTCTGAAACAGTAACCTATCGCAATGCGAAACAAACGAGTTATAGTGAAATTAAATAACCAATGCCTGCATTTCCAGTGAGCGTCGAACATGTACTGTTTCAACGGTTTTGTTAAAGGTTGCAACTGTTCTTAAATCTTCCAACTCGTTATTCGGCTGTGTTTTACAAGTGATGTTGCTATTCAATAAAATGGAAGGTTAAAAAACATTTATTTTACTAATCGTTATGGTTTTACATTAGACAGAGGGCCTTTTAAGCTATTGCTTAGCTTCTATCGCGGGCCTTGAGCGTGGAGACCGAATCCAGAAATTCCGTAACGAAAATAACCTAACCTAACACTCGGGGCGAGGCACGACCGAACAATTTTGAATTTCCGAAATTTTAAAGAATTTAGAAGAAAATAAGGATTTTGTCAGTATGGTTGCCTATGGTAACCATATCTGCCAAAATAACAGAAAAATTTAATTACAAAAGTCAAAATTAGAAAATACATAAAATTATAAAATTAAGCTATTGCATAGCTTCTATCGCGGGCCTTGAGCGTGGAGACCGAATCCAGAAATTCCGTGACAAAAATAACCTAACACCCCCCCACTCCGACCGGCACAGCGGTGATACTTTTTAGTTTTATAATTGATTGCATAAGTTGATAAAAAATGCTATTCAATAGCTGTACCGCGGCAGTCTCCGAGTGCCACACGTCTTTTTTTAACCTAGAAAACATTATCTCTAATTCATGCAGGTATATCAACTTAAAGCTAAATTCATTATTATACATTACAATAAGTTTGCGAAAATTTTGTGTCAAAATACTGTTGTCTAATTTGTTGTATCGGTAGTATTGTCATAATATCAGAACATAAACTTGAAAAATTTAGTCTCAGGCGGGACTCGAAACCGCATCTCCTTGCATACCGGGCGCGGCGCTTATAAAACAACGCTGGCTTACAGCGATAAGAATATGCTTGTTAAATTGACGTCTGTGACTTGTCTCGGTTTCTAAATGAAAAAGCGTCGCGCCTGTCGAGTTCGAGTCCCGCCTGAGACTAAATTTTTTAAGTTTATATACTGATATTATAATTTCAATTAAGTTGCTAAATTTTTAAATTTTTTTATTTATTAAATATCATATAAAGTGTATTGTAACAATATATAATATTAGGGGTTAAAGTATGAAATTGCCGTTTTGTATGGACGAAATCGAGAAAATGTCATTTTTCCATACTAACAATTTTTTAGTTTTTTTAAAAACGCCTGAACCGTTTTCGATGCAATTAAAGGTGAAAGTTAGATGGTTATAAAGCTACGCATTATAGTATTTAAATTTCTGAAAACCAAGTATATAATACAAATATACTTAATTGAAGCAAGAAGGTCAGCTGACACATTGTAAGGGGTCTTTTCAACGACTTCCTTTGAAGTAATAGGCACTAGTATTGCATTTTTTTTAAGTCATAAGTTACTTTATTTAGTTTTTGATACAATACAAAAAGAATTACGCAATAATATGACTATACTTGAGAGCTATAAACAAAATAAAAAGTGGGAAAATAAATCGGCAATTTCATACTTTAACCCCTATTACTCGTATTATGATAATGCCATTATGAATCTATCGACATTAAAAACGATTAAATGAGTAACATATTTAAAAATTACACAGCAATAGATACCTACAGAAAACCGGACTCACCCACTGAGGGTACCGTACAAAGGTAAAGTAAAGTAACAGCCTATAATCATCCTACTGCAGGGAAAAGGCCTCCGACATTTAATGTTTTGGGGTGGTGGGATCTACCTCCTAGTGGTCCACCCTGGGCAAACTCTTTGGTTTCTAACCAATGATGACGGCTATCAGATCCGTCTGCGGTGGTAGGCATCGTAAGAGGCCGCCTGGATGCTACCACCCTCCTGCCGGAGTCCAGCGCCAAACAGTTTTTCTGTGTTCCGCTGGTGTGTGAGAGAACCAGTACCTCTGGGTAAGCTCGCTCCATCTTAGGCTTCTTCTTAACCGTATAGTTAAGTATGTAGTCAAGAGCAAGCCCATTATTTACAAAAAAAAAACAAGTTATTACAGCAATGATTTTAACTGGCATAATCACCCCGCTTGCCGAATGCGGGTTGGTGATCACAAACCCGAGCAATGTTCGAAAATTCGAAACCTTTTTGTTGCCCGTCCCGGGGATCGAACCCTGGACCCCGAGATCTTGGCCTAGTATTTAAACCAGTAGACCCAACGGTACCGTACAAATTTGTACATATTATAAACAGTTCAAAAATTGAGTATGAGCAGTTTTTTCCGTCCATAAGTACTTAGTTCTACTCGTATAATTTTCAAAAAGGCACCAAAAGGCATTTTGTTGAATTTTTGATATGATAATCGCTCACAGTTGTAGACAATGCTATATTGACATTACATGTCATACATACAGGATGAAATTTTAACCACCTTCCAAATTTTAATATATCAATCTATGAGATATATCTATGAGACAAAAGACAAATGACGTATTTTTTCTTTTGGTATAGTCCAGTACAAAAATGTCAAGATAAAGCACTTAGAAAATATCCGCAAAAAATCTAAAATTTTTGATACGGCCGCCTAGCAATACTTTTTTTACGCGATTCACATCTCATTCATTCATTACGTTACTATTCATACGTTTTTGATTTTCCCTTTATACCTTATCAGGCCTAGGACCGTAAAAATTGAAAACTATATTGCGAAAAATATTTTCTGGTGAAAGCTTGATTTACATTTTTTACTTCATAAATGGGCTCTAAATACGATACCGAACGCCTATAAAAATTTTGGAAAGTAGTTAAAATTTCACCCTGTATTGTATCAACGTGGAATGTTTCGTATTTCTATTCCAACACTTACCTCAACTTAGATAAGGTATGCCTTTTGGGAATAGATCATGTATATTTACGAGACGACGTCAAAGTATCACGAGAAAAACGTAAGTTTCGCAAAATATTGATATTGTAATGTCTTTTGGTGGCGGCAGCGTGTTTTGAAGCTCGTTTTGGGGATGCATTAACTTGTTATCTAAAAAAAACTATTTCGTCTTACTTGTCACGAAAGAAAAACGAATTTTCTATGGAACCTTTTTTTCAATATTTCTTGATGAGCAATTTTATGAAGAATTTATAATGTATAAACAGATTTTTTTTTTTTTTAATTTCAATTTAGTCAAATTAATGTTGTTACCGTGTTAACTTCAAAAGAAAATTACTTTTCTAAAGGGTAGCAAAATAGGGATAAACGTCGTTGAAAGAAAATTTTCAAACTTTTAACTTAAAAAAACACAATGTTTTTAAACTTTCTGTTTATTCCTTATCTGGCAGTCGAAGTAGAGGTAACTTCATTCTATTATAATTCCTACTTTACAAACACCACTTAAAATCTAAAAGTAAGTAACGGTCTACTTATCATCCCACTGTAGGGGAAAGCCCGGCAGAGGCCTCTATCAAATCTAATTCCAAAAAAATAGGACGGAATCATCTCCGTATAATTTTCGTTACAGTATTTCCACGTCAGCATGGTTGATAACTACAGAACCTTACAGTTCTTTTCACGACTCGCGCTAAGGCGATTTTATTATTAAAATCTCAACAACTCTTGCATACTTAATTGCCTCTTTGTCGTGATTGTGACAAAGGCGTGAAATTGCGGATTATTTTAAAAACTTCTTTGGACTACGTTAACTTTGATTTGTAATTCATGAATTTTGTTAGCGAGTCGTGCGGGAAGTTAAATCGAGTTTCGTTGTCGCGCGCGAGTTCAGACGTACCTACGAGTACTTACAAATAGATAGATGGAGTAGGCTTGATAAAAAGTACTTTATTTCTTAAAATAGGACAAAGTATATCTCATAAATATTTAATTTTAGATTTTTTCTTAAGACCTTACCATTTTTCTTTATATTCTTTCTCTTTCCTTATATTCTTTTTTCCTGTACCCAAAAGTTGTCTGAATGAAATCGATGTCGGCGATAAGACCGCATAAGTTGTATGTCTTAATGTAAACATCTCTGTAGTTTCTTTGTTTGATGTGCATTAAAGAGTATTAGTAATTTTTTTATCCATTTGTATAACGGGTGTAAAAAAACCAAACGCAGATGCGAAAACCACGTACTGTCCCCATCATTAGGATAATTTTTTTCTTTAGAACCATACCTGGGAAATAGCTGGTTCCGAAGATATTGAGGGTCAAAGTCACAATTTTTTTTTCCATTTTATACAAAAACTGTTGCCAAAGGTTACCTAAAAACTTTTCTTCTTACAAACATAGTGGTTTTTTTATTATTTCGTTCATAATAAGGCTTTTTTAATTACAATACATTGCGTACGGCTCAACGCGGACCAATTTTGAACTTAGCAGCTATCTCCAGCGCAGCGGCCCACGCTCCGGCTGCTATACATTACGCGCTATGAATTAGGTATAATATTTTTTTGACTCCCAAGAATAAAAATAATTTCCCAGCTGTAATATTTTGTAATATGACTTGGTTTCCTTTTCAGATTGCGTAGCTTCAGGGGCTGCGTTTAGTTTTTTTACACCCTGTATTTATAATAAACACCTTTAAAATTAGACGTCATATTTTAGGTAACTTTTGGCGATACTTGTGTCTGCTTTTTCTCCTAAAATATTTAGCCACTTTGAAAACGACAGCCTTTAGATCTTAAAAAAAAGCACGACCCATTTCTGGATATCCATCATCATGTGCGTTTGACATAGACAGTCCGGAACAGAAAACACTACCGGTCGCTTTATGTGACGATGGCGAAATAGCAAAACGCAGCGCCTGCTTTGCCCCCTCACCGCTCGCATACCTAGAGCGCGGTACAGCGATCGTGATCAGAGTAAAGCCAATAACATAATACTGAATTAATAAACATTTACTAGAAAATGCCGTAACAATTTCGAGTAGGTAACTCGTAACTCTCATTACTGAACAAGTAGTCACTACGTACTCTCATCACCTTAAGACTGAAATTAATGTTCTCAGATAAGTTTTCCATCTATTTCTAGCACGATACATGCGGTGCTTCTGTATAATTCTTATTTGTAATACTGCTTCATGCTATTTACGTACTGAAGCTTACTGCATGTAACTTGTACGAAGTAACGTACCAAAATTCGTATACGATATTAGTTTCGTTTCGTATGCAAGTCCATAATAGGTTGTCAACGGCAGATCATGCAAGAAATCTGTTGCTAATCTTTTATCAACTTCTAATGTTGTACATGTTACGCTCAAAGATCGAAAACGCTCATTGAGCAGAAAAATAGCTCACAACGCGTTGTGGTCACAGTAAAACATCCACATAGCGAAATTCGTGTTATGGCTCTAATGAAAACGCGCACGACGCGTTGTGGCAATCAAAGAAAGACCAAATAGCGAAATTCGTGTTCCGGCTTACATGCTATTCGACCTCAACGCGTTGTGGCAATGAAGAAAGGCCATGACGCGTTCTGAGCATTCATTGTGTTAACCATATCTTAGAAAGAATATTAATTGTCATGAAAAAATTAAAACCCTTATCATTTTATGTGAATTATGAGTAATTTACAAATGATATGAATATTTTGTGTTCAGTGATTTATTACTTAATACGTTGATTTTTTTAAATATAAAGTAATCTCAATAAATGATAAATATCGTTTCATTTTAATTTATATAATTATATACTTAATATATTTGATAATGAGAAACACGTTATGCCGTGATTTTATAAAATGAAAAAATATTTCTTAAGGACATCTACCAAAACGTTTCCAGCCTAGGCCTAGTAGGATCCATATCGGTAAGTCGTGTGCGTCGTAATCAAATAGTATGCCATACGTGTCATGGCTTTTCTTCATTGCCACAACGCGTTGAGATCAAATAGCATATAAGCCACGACACGAATTTCGCTATTTGGTCTTTCTTTGATTGCCACAACGCGTCGTGCGCGTTTTCATTAGAGCCATAACACGAATTTCGCTATGTGGATATTTTACTGTGACCACAACGCGTTGTGAGCTATTTTTCCGCTCAATGAGCATTTTTGATCTTTGAGCGTAACATATACATTACAAAGACACTTTTACTACAAAGACAAAACACTATTGTCTTTTCTAAATTGGGTATGGAAGAGGTCGGGTTGTTTTTGTGTTTTATTACGCATTAAAGAGTTGCCACTCGCTAGTCTACTATCGATAGACTATCGATAGCTGACGTCATTTCAATAGTATCGATAGCCTCTCGATGGCCTCTCGATAGCCTATCGATAGTATCGATATAGCGATAGTATTACTCCGAAGCAATATATTGGTCTTTAATAGTTTCAATACTATCGATATTAAAAATCACTAATACCATTGATTGGTAGCTATACTATCGATAGTATCGATACTAGGTATTACATCATAATACTACCTATAGTATCGATAGTATTAATTGATTCCATAATATCGATACTATTGATAGCACTACCGATATTGTAACTAGTTTTCAAGGTCAACTATCGATAGCCTAATGCAACACTAACGCATACTACGCTAAGGTTCAGGTTTCTGTCGTAAGATAGAAAAATAGGTGGTTAGAAAAAAACTGATACCAGATCAGAATACTGATACTTTAAGGGGACTACTAGAGCTAAGTGGTGCCCCCAATTGATTTAATTTTATTACTTCTAAACGAAATAAATTCTCAAAAAACTAGAACAGTATTATTTTAGCAAATTACCTCTAGTATTTACTGAATCACAGTAAACTTTTCATTTAGTTGTTTATAAAGCCAAATTTGTAGCTAACGTCAAAAGCGGCCGCTTTTAGCAATAATGTACAATACGAAGGAATGCCAGAATGAAAATCAGTTGACAGTGATTCAATAAATACTAGAGGTAATTTGATAAAATGATACTGTGTTAGTTTTTTGAGAATAAATTTTGTTTAGAAGTAATAAAATTAAATCAATTTGACGCAGCACAAGACATAGTTCTAGTATTCCCCTTAAGAAAAAGGTAAAATTTTGAGCGATCACCATCACTATTCTTTGCCTCCATCAGCCTACTGCTTCACCTAGGCCTCTCTAAATAGTATCTATGATATAATCTGGAAGCGTGAGCCCGATAATCGTGGAGATGCTTAGGAGAAGCGTTTGTCCAGTAGTGGACGTCATTTGGCTGAAATTGGCACCCACTAAGCAAGCTATATAATAATAACAAAAATATGACAACCAAAGTTGTAACTCCAAATTAAAATGCGTCTCGAAATAACACGACGCAAATGACTTTGAAAGTCGATCAAAGTGACAAAATAAATATGAAGGACGCTAATTACTGGAAACTTTATGCATTACTCTCTCAATCTAAGTTGACGGGATTCTCCAACTTTTACTTCGGAATTTCTTATGACGAGATGACGATTTGTCAAATTAGATAAATATCAACCGTATCAATTGTAGTAACTACTTCAGAATTTGAAAATTTTAATTTAAAATGGTTTCTCGACTGTCTGAGGTAGGTCTTGAACCCAAAAATTTCCGCTTCCGCTATAATAGCGAAAGGTTGTGAGTCCAAGTTCCACCTAAAATCGCCGCAAACTTTTTTTTCTAGATTAAAAATATCAGTGTATTTAAAAGATTTTCGGGAGTGTAGTGCCTGAAATAGAATTGCATGGACCTTAAACTGCTGCTAGAAGTTAAGAGGAAACACAAGGGCCGTTTTTCCCCGGATAATGCCAGTAGAGCAATAATTTTTATTATGAAAATCTATGGCCACTATTGGCACGTTTCTATATTTTTTTATATATTAAATAATAAAAGAGATATGAGCCTTCAAAAATTTGAAAAATTCGCCATATTTTCCGTAGTGTTCAAACATCCAGAAAACAAATTTGGCATAATTTTGGAACAAAGCAACATATACGAACACGGTCATAGCCTTTCTTTAATTTTAAATGAAAAAAGTTTTTAAATCTGTCTAGTTTTGGAAAGGAATCGGGGGACTACGAAACGTTGATTTTGTGTGCTTTTAGTAGGTATTTTCGGTCCAAGATGCAGTTGTCTATCACGCTCTGCGGGGAGGCGTTCTGGCACTGCGCGACAGCAATAGATATTACAAATACCTATTTTTCAATTCTCTCGCCTTTAGGGTTTCCCTTAAAGTAAAGTATCAGCCTTCATCCCACTGTTGGGCTAAGGCCTCCATCACCGAATTCAAGTTACCACAGCAATGATAGGTACAGGCATAATGACCACGCTTGCCAAATGCGAGTTCCGACTTCCGAGCAATGTTCGAAAATCAAATACTTGTTGCCAAAGATCAATCTCAAAATCCCGTGATTTTGGCCCGTCAATAAACTACTAGACTGCTAAACAAAAGTTTCTTATTTCCTAACGGCCGGTCCCAATAATCTATCTATCTTCGGTTTTGGCATATCGGAGATAGAAAACATCTTCTGTCTCTGATTTTGCCGTCCAGAGAAACAAAGACAAAAGTTGTTTTCTATCTCCGATATGCCAAAACTAAAGATAGATAGGTTATTGGGACCGGCCGTAACATTGGTCGGGTTTGATATCACCAACCCTCGTGAAGCAAGCATCATTGCTTGTTTTTATAAAGACCTTTTTCATGCAGTGGGATGATTATATTACTTCACTTTAAGTTCTTTTATGTTTTCTTTAGAAAAAATCTGTTAAAATGCCCACGCAATGTAATATTACTCGTATTTTTAGATCGCGGGTAATCCTTATCCCTATGTATAATTTCGTCAAAACCCTGAATCCTGAGGAGGATTCCGCCATATTGGGAGGACAGCCTTGTAGGGGGATTAGGGGATAAGCCCTGAACCACCGTTGCGATCCCGCGAAATGAAGTATTATGAATAAATCGACGGATTTGCGGAATTAAGGAGGAATCTTACGTTATTTAAAAAACGTTTAGAAATTTACTAAAACAAAAGTAGTATTATTCAAGTGTTTCGCAGGAATGATAATATTTTCCTTCTTTATTTTAATGTTATTTCTCAAAAAGTATAAAACAAACTGCAAACGTGGAGTGCCAAACATACCAAGGTGTTTCAAAGTTGAGGTTTTTTTGATAACTGTTTTCTTGAGTTTACGCAAACACTATACATTGAAATGAAAGATAAGTTTACGGATTTAGAACGCGTTTATTTTAGATTTTTGATTTAATCCCTTTGAACCCTTTACAGCGTTCACGAACGCTGTAAAGGGTTCGAAACGTCGGAAAAATCAAAAATAAACGCGTTCTAAATCCGTAAACTTATCTTTAATTTTTTGGATAAGTTTTATTTTTCTCTTTCTTTGTTTCAAAAGTATTAACAATGACTTTAAGCGTTTTCAACATCGTTTAATATAACACAGTCTCATACAAAATTGTCACTTCAGACTGTAAAAGTTTGAATACGTCTAATGTCATAAAATATATGTGGCATGCCTACCGTAATGGAAACATACGTAGTACAGTCAGCTGCAAAACTATGCATACACTTCTGACTATGTTGACTCTAAATACGACAATATTATAGTGTTTACATGTTTTACAGCAGCACAAAGGTGTGTGTGAATAGCAAAGAAACCACGCTATTTAAGATAAGATTAAAATGACTACATATTTACAATATTGCAAGGTATGGTGATGGCTGCCAAAACGAGAACAAAATCTAAGCTATTGACATACAACCCTGTTGCTAGGCAAAAGACACACAGACGAAAAAGTAAAACTGACTTTATAGGCCTAACAACAAGGTTGCCAGATAAGTTGCCCACACACTGTTACCTACATGACTCAAAGATGAATGCAACAGATGTAAAAGAGCGTGATTGACACTGATTCAGTATCTAATTTTGTATGTTACATCATCATTTATCAACCAAATATATATAACCTTCACTGTTTCGTTAGTTAAAAACAAAATGAAGAACTTTATATAAAAACAAAGTTATTTAATTTGTCACAACTTTACACGTATAAGACATGCATTTTGATTTAAAAAATTAAAACAAACAACATTAAAACTAACATAGTACTAAAAATAAAAAGTAATACGACCACCATTTGGATCAGCGGTAGTAAACGCTGCTTCTGAGCCATGGGTCGCGGGTTCGATCCCCGCACAGTACAAATATTTGTGTGCATGAACATGTCTGTTTGTACTGGTCTGGGTGTTTTCTATGTATTATAAGTATGTATTTACAAAAAAAAAGTATTTATGTAAGTTTATCGGTTGTCTAGTACCCCATACGACAGGGTACTTAATAGTACCTTAATTTGGGACTAGATAACTCTGTGTGGCCCAGTAAGGCATGTCTTAAAAAATATTTATTTATTTATAAATACGCATAACCTTAAAAACAAGTTTAAAATCAAAACAATTGCGACGAGAACTAGCTATGGAGCAAAGACTATACTATTTGAGGAGCACAGCTGCGCTGTTCAACAAATTGCCGAACGATTTGAAGGATTGTGATAGTATCATGTTTTTAAAAACAAACTTAAGTTACATTTGTGAAGTTTTAATTATACTTCTGACAATGAGCAATTACATACTAAAGTAAACTCTAAGTGCTTAGTATGTAATTGCCCATTGCTCAGAAGTAAAATTAAAACTTCACAAATGGATAGTAACACTATCCTATTATGATTTAGAAAATTTGCTTAGATCACTTAGGTAAGACGTCAAAGTATGCACGCGTAACGCACAGACATACACACACACACACTCACACACACACACACACAGACACTCACACATACACATACACAGACACTCACACATACACACACACACACACACACACACACACACAATTACTTTTATTTAAATACTTTGAGATAATTAGGTATTTTATTTTTATTTTTCCTTTTTGTCGTTAAAGCTTATCAATTTACTACCTACATTATTTTTATAAGTTTATGTATTTTGTTGAAAGATGATTTCTAAGGGACAGGACTAGCTTACAGTAGGAATCATCGCAAATAATATTTATTGTAAAACTTTTTATTGTGACATAAATAAATAAATAAAATAAATAAATATAACAGCAGCAAGTACCGGCGCCTAATACTTCGGAAAAATATTTTTATGTATCTCATTATAAGTGAAAAATGTAATTTTCTTATGTGGATAAAGCTCTTTAAAATGCAGAACAATTCGAGAGTTTAAAAACCACGCGAACATCGTACTACTTCAGTCACAACGTTTAAAGTCGGTTTATCAGACCGGAGCTCGAACATTTTTTTGTTTGGTTCCGTCGGCTTCGCAGTCAGATAGCGTTTGGAATGAAACTGAATTCCAGCCATAACTTTGTTTGAGTTATTTCTCGTATTTTTGCAGACGAAAACATTTTTGATTATTTTAGTAGATACCTTGATTTATTTAAACGTGCAAAGGACTTACTGTGAATGCGTTGATGCAAGACTTCATCGCCATCATCTTAGCCAAACGAATCCCACTGCTGAACATCGGTCCCATCCAGTTGCTTCCACGACCTTCGCAGATCTATCAGCCTACCAGTAGGGCTAAGCGACCCACGACATAATATTATCGCAGCCTTTTATCGTATTTTGACAGCGTAATATCGATTGTCTACCGCTGCTAACATGACAGGCCATCTATGTCATGTCAAAATACGAAATACAATAATATTGTCTATAAACTCTAATATGGGTGTCAACGCAGGTTACGTCTTAGGCAAGAAGTGTTTTAGCCAAATCGGACGTAAAATTTAACAAATGTTTATACCCAATAATAATAATATTAACCAATGTTTCCACACAGAAAACTATGTATATTATGTAATTTATTCGTTTTTCATGTAGATAAACGTTTGTCTAGCGAAGAATTTTTATCGCGGGTGGTTGCCAAGGGTTGCTATGTTAGGAAAAATGATAAAATAAGACAAGTAGACAAATTTTCATGTCGTGCGAAAAATTTATCGTGGCTTCGCAACTAGCCCTACTGGTCTAGCCTACCCACAGATCACCGTCCGGTGCGCGATCGCTATTCCAGAACCTTAGAACTTTTTCCCTCCAAGAGCCACCGGTTCTTCTTACTGTGATATTTTCTTCAGCTAAGTTCAATACGGGAGATAGACCTCGAGTTTACCATAACTGCCAAACTTGGTAGGCGGGTTGTCGATTTCAGTTTGACCAGCTATGGGATAAAGATGCGGCTGCTCGTCTTCTTCTGGGAGTAATTCTTTAAAAGTTAACACTTAACGTAAATTTCTACAACCTAATTAATTATCTAAACGTGAGTAGATAGTGTTTTACTTTCACGACGATAGGATCTGGTTGCACGAATGATAGGAGCCGGTAAACTAAAGGGGCTTGGAGATGTAATATTAGGGGTTAAAGTATGAAATTGCCGTTTTGTATGGACGAAATCGAGAAAAGTAATTTTTCCATACTAACAATTTTTTAGTTTTTTTAAAAACGCCTGAAACGTTTTCGATGCAATTAAAGGTGAAAGTTAGATGATTATAAAGCTACG
This sequence comes from Anania crocealis, assembly GCA_949315895.1. Taxonomy (NCBI): domain Eukaryota; kingdom Metazoa; phylum Arthropoda; class Insecta; order Lepidoptera; family Crambidae; genus Anania; species Anania crocealis. The sequence continues at coordinate 11,096,617 of OX438872.1, forward strand.
CATTATAGTATTTAAATTTCTGAAAATCAAAGTATATAATACAAATATACTTAATTGAAGCAAGAAGGTCAGCTGACACATAGTAAGGGGTCTTTTCAACGACTTCCTTTGAAGTAATAGGCACTAGTATTGCATTTTTTTTAGTCAAAAGTTACTATTTAGTGTTTGATACAATACAAAAAGAATTACGCAATAATATGACTATACTTAAGAGCTATAAACAAAATAAAAAGTGGGAAAATAATCGGCAATCTCATACATTAACCCCTATTATTTGATTGAATTAAATAATTGGCTGTAAAAGCCATTTTGTGATCAAAAACAAATTTGTTCTGTCCATATGATATTTATTACCGGTACTTAAATGTAATGATAATAGTGCAATAATCACGAAAGCACTTTTCAAAGCTTAAGAAGGCGTCTAAAAGGTTCAGACGAAAAAAGGGGAGCGCTTCTCAAAAATGAATTACATATACCACGTCTGTAATCAAAACATTATTACATTTAAATCAATTTTACTTCTGATTCGTACAAGCGAACATGTTTTATTTACATTTTATCGGGCTGAAATGAAAATTGAACTAACGTGACGATCTCATGACTCATAAACGTAATGTTACGTTTCATCTCTAGACGTTAGGGTTGGTGTACAATCAAGGAATTCAAATGTAAGTCTCTTAAATTTTGCAAAAAACAACTCCGCTTAAAGAACCTACAAAGCCATATCCAAGTAATAATCTATACTAATATTATAAAGCTGAAGAGTTTGTTTGTTTGTTTGTTTGTTTGAACGCGCTAATCTCAGAAAGTACTGGTCCGATTTGAAAAATTCTTTTTGTGTTGGATAGTTCATTTATCGAGGAAGGCTTCAGGCTATATAACATCACGCTGTGACCAATAGGAGCGAAGCATGAGTGAAAAATGTTGCAAAAATAATCGCGATCATAATAACGGAAATTGACGCGGACGAAGTCGTGGGCAACAGCTAGAAAGGAAATAAATAGTTTAAAAAACTGTAACCCATCTACGAAAATGCAATTATATCAAGGTCACTCTGTATTTATGCTGTATTGTTTTAATGTCTTTGTACTTAGATATCTGCTTTCTTTTATTTGATACCGCACTAGTTATGACAGCAAACTTTTCTTTTCAAAGTACCCGATTGATACCTCATTTACCAAAATCAGCTTAGCCGCAAATGTGGAACCCACATAAATACTCAAATACATACTGCTAGAATCATTACCTTGACTGTTGACTTTGCCTTAGCCAGGTAAATAAACAACACTACAAGAATTAAAAATATCTCTTATTTACGTAACAACTATAGTTATTATAACAAGGACTGTGGCTAGGGATGCAACGATATATCGGAAAACCGATAAATATCGATATTTATCGATATCGACGATATGCCGATATCGATATATCAATATCGAAAAATATATATATATCGTAACAAAATATCGACAAATTTTAAGGTATTAAAAAATTTCAGTCATAAGTAGCAGTAGGTAAATCAGTACTTGAATTGTCTGGAAGTATTTCTGTCCTCTACAAGAATGAGCCATCATCATTGCCATGCTGATGATGAACATTCGCTGTACACTGTCGAGTGAATAGTTGACTTTACTAAGGCCGAATTTCTTTCTAAAACTATAGTAAACCACAGTAATGTACAGCGAATGGTCACCATCACAGCCCATTGTGTAGAGACGCTATAAAACTACATTAATATAAATAAGCCTTTAAAAAAGTAGAAATATCGATAAAATATCGATATATCGGCGTACTAGACCGATATATCGATATATATATATCGACTTGATTCGATATATATCGATATCAAAATATATATTGTTAAAAACTTTGCATCCCTAGCGAACCAAACAAAGGCATCGTAACTACCTCAAGTCACAGCGGTTGATATGGGCCGAGCGATACATATTTAACGCAACCAGTTATCCCAAATCCACTTAGGCAATTGCGCATGCCGTATTTAATTAACAGTGTACACTAATCCTAAGGTCTGGCTCACATGATTTCATAGTACAGTTGTTCAATCAGTAACTACAAGTGTTCAGGCCACTTCCAACCTCTTTACACTTTTTAAATTGACGCGACCATTTGATTTAAGAAAGCACCGAACGCACGCAATTTAAAATTCGAATCTGGTGAAAAACAAATGAACGCAAGCTACGCACATTGCAAATGGTCGCCCCGCTATCACTGTCTGCTGTTCCCGTTGTGTTTTTATATCTTTAATAAATATGAAACATATTGTATACTAAGTCCAGGAATATATAAGAGCTGCATTTCATGATTAATCCGATAATCAAGAACCCATAGACCAATACTAAATAAAGGAAAGGTCGGAGTCGATTCAAAGATATCTAATAAGTACATAATATAATATTGATACCGAAGCCGCTGCAAGTAAGTGTTTTATATGACTTCTAATGCTAGCGAATGTTTGAATTGTGTTAGAGATAGGAAGTGGTATAATATACTTTCACCTTCCTTATATTTTTTCCCCTTTAATATTTCGTACCTTTTAACTATTACCTTTGTACACCTGCACCTTCGTACTGCTCAAAAAACTGCCTATGTCCTGTGGGTAATATTGCATTTGGCCCCCACAACAAGGGTCCTCATGCCTGCCTTACAATTATCCAAAAACTAAAAAAAGGAAAATGGGCAAACGATACAGTTTAAATAAAAAAAGGTGTTCCTGTTTTATTTTTGCTCGAATTCTTTTTAAAAAATACTTTTATAGAAACTAGGTGTTAATTGAGACTCATTACGAGTTAAATTAAGAATTTGGAACCATTTCATAGGCATTGTAGTAACTATTTTCGTAAAAAAGGAACTGAAATGCCTATAATACCTACATACCTATTTACTTGCCAAGTTTCATGTGGATCCATTCAGCGGTTTTGGTGTGATTAAATAGCTAACATACTTTCACATGTTATATATCTAAACAAAAATAAATCAAAGAAACTTACGTAACTTTCGTTCAACTGCACCAAACCTGTTTTTTTTGTTATGTTAGTAATGGGTGTTGCCAGGAGATATATCGTATGGAAGATTATTTTTTTTGTATTGTTTGGGGTAATCATAAGCAATAAACTAACCATTTGCTTGCAATATCCGCATTAGTAGACTCATGCAAAGCCAGGACGTACAGCTAGTTTAAAACATTACTGAGATTAGTATTTTAATAGCAAGTGGGAACAGGCCCTTACCTGTAGCAGACGCTCATAATTCGCGTTCCGGTTAAATCTCATCTTTGAGGAAATCAAATATTTAACCACGAGACGGCTGCGGCTCGTATGAGCAATTTCTATTAATTCTACCATATAAGTAGTATGTATTTTATAGAGGTATTTTAGCTTTAAAATTTTGCAATCGTATAGTTATTGTGTCTGACGTCAGAGTTTTCCAAAGCGGCTTTTACAGGCCTCTGACGTGCGTTTTTATGACAAGTACCTATATTCTTTTCACTTTCATCTTGCAATAGAAGACAGGACCAGCCACGTTTACTGTGCTTTTTGTAAAAGCTCTACTATAATCCCCCTATCAGACCCAAATCTATTTAAAAATGATCTTTGTCTTAATTAACCTGACCGTGAATCCAATCCGAGCCCCTTCGTAATAGGCGAACCACTAGACCAGCCGGCTTTTTGTTCTTTTCTGTTTGACATGCCCCGGTTTGTCGGGTGGCCAACTTTTGCCATTTAACTGTAGCCATTGCAATAGAAAGATATTGCAATCGGTTATCTAAAAACATGACCTTGATTGTTTTAAATATTGTGAAGATTTAAAATAATAATAACGTTAAAAAAATTATCAAAGATTTAACTTAAGTAAATATTAAATTCATTTGTAATGTAGAGTTGTCATTTTATTATTAAACTAGCTGATGCACGCGGCTTCGCGCGCGTGGGTTTTTATCTGTTACAAAGTTTTCGTCACGACTCACCCCCCTCTCCTCCACTCTTTTCCTCCACTTCCTTTGCCTACGGTGCCGAGGGTGCCCATCTCGGGCGAGGTGGTGGTGGGCACTTAGTGGGAGCCGATACGTCGTTCGGGGCCCGTTGATACAATAGTTGGATGAAAGGGGCCGATCTATCGTTTTAGGGATCCGGTGTTGGTTCTCCTAGCGTACCGTGGTTCAAGCGAGCTCACACCACATCTGTTTGCATTTACATGAAATCTAAAGTACAATATCATTTGAAAATTTAAAAACTGTCAATTCATGTAGTACATCAAAACATTCAAAGCTGCTTGCAAGGCTTTATTCGAATATGGTCAACACTGGCGTAGAGCCCTAGAAGAAGTGGTCCTGTGTAAAATACCACATTATTAATTTCCAAACAAGTAGGTAAATCCATTTTTCTCGATCCATAAGCGTTAAAAAGGCGATTTTACAAAGACAATTTGCTTGCATACTACGTTTGGATAAAAGACCTAGATCGGACGGTGGACGACGACTTACGGCCGGTCCCAATAATCCATCTATCGCCAGTTTTGACATTTCGGAGATAGGAAACAGTTTCTATCTCTGATTTTTCCGTCCAGAGAAATAAAGACAGAAGTTGTTTTCTATCTCCGATATGCCTAAACTGAAGATAGTTAGATAGGTTATTAGGACCGGCCGCTAGACGGTGTAGTACCAGCATCAATGTAGAGCTCTGGAAAAGGCAGTCTTATGTATTCTCCCTTCATGATCGATAGACGAAGTTTCAAGTACCTCAATATGATGTTAAACACAAATAATTAACCACACAATTTTCCACCATTTTCACCCCCTCAAATATTAAATTATAAAAAAATCCTTATAACTTCACAAAATTTATACCAAAAAGCTGACGTAGTTTCACAAAACTTTCATGTGGGATGTGGGTTCGAGGCATGAATGGTAAAGGATGATCAGTAGGATAAATAGTGTTCAGAAACTTGACAGGATAGAGAACTGATTCGTCTGTACTGACCACTGTGTCTATACATTGTTATATTTCTTCAACTTCAAATGATGTCAGCAAAACATCATTAATTACTGCTGCTTGGTCATTAGTGGGTGGGTGGTGGTTAAACAACACGGAATTATGAAGTGAGGTGTTTTTTTTCTCAGCGTTTTATTTTCATGTTTTAAAAGTGTATGGAATACGTCGCGGCTAAATGAAAATTGGTGTCACATTTTCTTGAAGCACTAATTGAGCTTTATAGTTTGATATCGTCGGTGCGCCTGCCAAACCTTACATGTGACTTTTTTTTATTTTTTTTTTATTCGCTAGATGTCACTAGTTTTCAAACGCCGAACTGATGCAAAAACCCGTTTGTGCATATTCCGTATAGAAACAGCGTTGCCAAATTACTTAAGTACACTTTAATCTAACGACAGTTACTTTGAAATTTGGTATGTGTAGTAAAGTCACTTAACAGTTTTGAAAGGTAAGTCCAGTGACACATGTCAGATTAAATTTTTCGAATCCCTTTTATTTTTTAATCTGTGTGTAGCACATAGCAGGATTTTTGGAGTTGGGTCGGGGGGCTCAACGCTCGCATTGCACAGCTTGCCAGACTGGGGGTGATTCCTGGTGTACAGGATCACCCATACTTTATGCCTGAGCGGGCCTCAGGCATAAAGTATGGGCATAGGCCGTACGTAGGCGGTGCATGGATGGCATCCTAAGGGAAACCCATACACTGCCAACATACGTCGCAAGGTACACCGCAGGTCTTTGTAGTGGGTATGCTTGTCGGGCACCGACAAGAGAGTCCCACATAACCTACTGCTGCCCCTTAAGCAGTAGGTATGCGAAATGGATGCAAGAGAACTACTTCAAAACGAGTCTAAGAAGGAGAAAAAGATGAGGTGGAGGAGGAGGCCATGGTGTGGACTGTGGTCCCGCAAACTTCACCAAATAAAGGAGAGGGCTAAGCTTCAATCTCAAGAGCTAACAATGCAAGAGCTGGTGCGAGCTATCCGCACCAGCATTGATAACATTATTCACTGCGCTGGGCGAAGTGGGAAAGTCTCAGGAGTATTCGAGAGGAACTTTAAGGATGCTGCAGCTGTTGTCACGGCATTTGTTGAAATACTGGTGGCGAGATCAAAAGATGAGAGAATCCAACGCCTCAATGCTGCTAACACGAGGTTAACAGAGGAGCTCCAAGAGCTAAAGTAACAAATGGAAATCCTTAAACAGCAACAGCAAAATTGACGAACCCATGCTTCCTACTCCTTCCTTGGCGTTGGCACAGGCCCTATCAGAACGCGAAGAAATAGAGCACAGCTTAATGGCCAAATGTGGTGCCATGATGAATGCTCGGTTCTGCGGTATTAACGATCGGCTCCTACCGGCTAAACGGCTTATCCCATTTGCCATTGGCCGCAAACGAGATAAAGAGTTGGCAGGTGCAACACCACTACCATCTACGGCAGAAGCAACTGTCATCCGCGCCAAACAAGACGGTAGCTTCCCCTTAACCAGCTACTTCGAAAGATAATACAAAATCGATCCAGAAAGCAGGGCCGACGCCGACAGCAACTAAGGCTATCGATGCTCAGCCAATAGCCACGACATCACTGACAAACAGAGGGAGCCACGGAGCCAAGGCTCCAACGACGAACGTTCCGATACCTCCACCAGGCAGGGCTCGAAGCAGACGGCGACGAGTGCCTAGTGTGCCTACTGAAACCGAGCTCGGCCCGCTTCCAGCACCACTTCCAGCCATGGAGTAAGGGTAGACTACGGTGTTTAAGCGGGGATCATCATATCAGCCGAACGACACCCACTGCTGGGCATAGGCCTCCTCTAAGGATCTCCACAACGATCGGTCCTGTGCTGTCCGCATCCAGCGGCTTCCCGCGACCTTGACCAGATCGTCGGTCCACCTTGTAGGGGGCCTGCCCATGGAACGTCGTCCGGTACGCGGTCGCCATTCGAGAACCTTTCCGCCCCAACGGCCATCTGTTCTCCGCGCTATTTCTCCCGCCCACTGCCACTTCAACGATGCAATCCTTCGAGCGATGTCGGTTGTTTTAGTTCTCCTGCGGATCTCATCATTTCTGATTCGATCGAGTAGGGAAATACCAAGCATCGCTCTCTCCATTGCTCGCTGAGTGATCTTGAGCCTTCTTATGAGACCCATAGTAAACGACCACGTCTCACTCCTATAGGTCATTACTGGCAACACACATAGGTCAAATACTTACGTCTTGAGACACTGAGGTATTTCGGACGCGAATATATGCCGGAGCTTCCCGAACGCCCATCCGAGCTGGATTCGACGAGAGATCTCTTCCTCGAAGTTGGACTTACCTAACTGGACTATCTGACCCAGTTAAACATAGTGGTCAACAACTTCGAGTGCAATGTTCCCAACGTTAACTGGAGCGGGTGCAACATGGGCATTTAACATGATTTCGTCTTGTCCATGTTCATCCTAAGACCCACTCTATGAGAAGCATTACCGAGATCTTCGAGCATAATGTTCAGGTCTTCCAAGGTCTCAACCATAAGAACTACATCATCGGCAAATCGCAGGTGTGTTAGGTATTCGCCATTGATGTTGATGCCGCGTCCTTTCCAGTCCAGAAGCTTGAAAATATCCTCCAACGCAGCTTTGAACAGTTTCGGAGAAATAACGTCTTCCTGTCTCACGCCTCGCTGTAGTTGGATCGGATTAGAGCTCTGGTTCTGTAATCGGACCGACATGGTGGCGTTTTGGTATAAGTACTTTAGCACCTCGATGTACCTGTAGTCTATTTGGCACCTTTGGAGAGACTGCAGCACTGCCCAGGTCTCAATCGAATCAAAGGCTTTCTCATAGTCCACGAACGCTAAGCAAATTGGCAAGTTATACTCTTCGGTCTTCTGTATAACTTGCCGCAGCGTATGAATGTGGTCTATGGTACTATAGGCTATAGCCTTTTCGGAACCCGGCTTGTTCGGGAGGTTGGAAGTGGTCGAACTTGCGAGTGAGACGATTCGTAATGACTCTCGAAAACAACTTATAGATATGGCTCAGAAGCGAGATGGGTCTGTAGTTCTTCAAGAGAGTTTTATCACCCTTCTTGAAGAACAGCATCACATCGCCTCTGCCCCATGCCTTTAGCGTTTTGCCCTCGAGGATGACAGAATTAAAGAGCTTCTGGAGGACCTTAAGTATCGGCTTACCGCCCGCTCTAAGGAGCTCTGTTGTGATTCCGTGATCACCCGCCGCCTTGTTGTTTTTAAGTTGCTTGAGAGCCATTCTAATCTCGCACAGGCTGACGTCCGGGATATCTTCAGAATAGTGTCGGGTAAGCTTGGCTCTAGGGTCTTTAGCCTTGCTTTCAACAGATGTTTTCGTGGAATATAACTGTCCATAGAAACTCTCAATCTCCCTCAGGATTTCAGGTGTTGACGCAATGATGCTACCTATCTCAGTTTTCAGCCTCGTCATTGGCTTTGCCCAATAGACAGATCTCTGGCGAACACTTTGGAGCCTTTGTTCCGCTCAATGGCCTCTTTAATACGTCGGGTATTAAATTGACGAAGGTCGCTCTTCAAAGACTTAGATATCTGTCTATTGAGTTGCCGATAGCGATGGACATCCGCTGAGTTCTGTAGCCTCATTTCGTTTCTCTGATCCATGAGTAGGAGAGTCTGACTGGAGAGTTTCTTTGATTTGGGACGGCGGGTTTTAAAGTACTTAGACCCTACCGTACGGACAGTATCCACCACCATGTTGTATAGATCGTCCACATCGAAGCGGGGATCAAACAGACATAAAAAGAGCGAAGCCACCCCATCTAAGGCAAATGCTAAACATCTAAACCTTCAGTTGGAAAACCCGCCACCCCAAAACTTCGCCCGCCCAGATCGTCAGCCATCATACTGACCCTGCTGCCAGGGGCACTAGAAAAGGGGGTGACATACGAATCAGCTATCCGGGATGCCTTATCCCGGATAAATATTCAAGAGCTGGGCATCAGCGGGATGCTATTCACAAAGGCGAAAACTGGGGGTAAATTACTTGAAATACCCGGTGCCACAAGTGGTGAGAAGGCAGACTCCCTAGCCAAAAGACTGCAGGAAGACCTCCTGCCGTCAGATTTAGTAAAGGTTGTCAGACCAATAAAGAGCACCGATGTGCGGTTTACAGGCTTAGATGACTCTGTCTCAAAAGAAGAGGTGGCCGAAGCAGTGGCAAAAGTTGGTGGTTGTGCTACCGATATTTTTAAGGTCGGCGAGATAAGGCAATCCTATACTGGATCCGGATTTGTTGTGGTTAAGGTGCCAGTTGCTGTTGCCAAGAAGTTGTCGCAAGGAAGGCTATTAGTAGGTTGGGTGTCAGCACCGGCTCAGGTGTTAGAGGCTAAGCTCCTGCGATGCTACCGGTGCCTAGATACAGGTCATGTCCAGGCCCAGTGTAAAACCAGTGCCCCGTGTCCCAGGTTAAGGATGATGAAAAGATATATGAAAAAATGGTGTTTAAAATATTATAATAATTATTCCGGTTGTTCTATGGTACATAATGTAGGAATATGTAAAAGATACCTTATTTAATAAGGAGAGCGCCATGTAGAATTAAACAAACTTATAAAAATATTTAAAATTGCTTTAGTGTTTTCCTAACTTAGGTATCTTGAGGAATTAATATTTATAACTGAATAATACAGTTGGATTATTGTGTCTTTGCACATTTTATTAATGTTAATTTTATGTTTAAGCACATAACTGCAGTGGAAATTAAAAAACTGAACCATTACAATACTTCTATGTGATACATTTTGCACATACGCCAATATGCAGGAACAAACTTTAGGCACACGAAATATGATATGTGCACAAAAATGGAAAAAAAAAATATAGAGACTAAAGCTTTGTCACGTAGTTAATAAATGGTACACTATCTAAAGCGTTGTATTTTTCTCTATGATATAACATATTTATAATTATAAAAATCAAAACAGTTCACGAGAAAAACAGTTTTATGTTCCTCCTGAAAAGTTGTCATTTTACACATACCAGGATTGGCAGGCGCACCGACGATATGCAAACAAGAGTTCCGTCAAACACCATTGTTAAATCTTCATAATCTGTCCAATTTTGAGTTGTTGATAATTTACTAACTGAATTTTAACTAACTCCTCGAATTCTAACTCACAAGGATCCCGTGGAGTACATAAATATAATATAATACGTTTTATGATGTAACTAGCTGATACCCGCGGCTTCGCGCGCGTGGAATTTGATCTGTTACAAAGTTTTCGTCTTGACTAAACCCCATTTCCTCCACTTTCTTTGCCTACAGTGCCGGGGGTGCCCATCACGGGCGAGGTGGTGGTGGGTACTTAGTGGGAGCCGGTACGTCGTTGTCGGTATACCGGGGTCCGTTACGCTGATACAATAGTTGGATGAAAGGGGCTGAATTATGCTATTGTTTTAAGGGATCCGGTGTTGGTTCTTTCGTATTTGCGTACCGTGGTCCAAGCGAGCTTGCACCACATCTGTTTGCATTTACATGAAATTTGAGGTCTAATATAATTTGAAGATTTAAAACTGTCAATGCTGTAGTACAACAAAACCATTCAAAGCAGCTTGCAAGGCTTTATTCGAATATGATCAACACTGCCTAGAGCCCTGGAAGAAGTGGTCCTGTGTAAAAAAACCACATTCTTAATTTCCAACCAAATTAGGTAAATCCATTTCTCGATCCATAAGCGTTGTAAATGCGATTTCACAAAGACAATTTGCTTGCATACTACGTTTGGATAAAAGACCTAGATCGGACGGTGGACGACGGACCTAGAAGGTGTAGTACCAGCATCGGTGTAGAGCTCTGGAAAAGGCAGGCCTATGTCATTCTCCCTTCATGATCGATAGACAAAGTTTCGTTTTATTGTCATGTTTTAAAAGTGTATTTTTTTTTAAATATGGAGAAAATTTAATAAATAGACAATTTGGATGCGTTAGATAGGCAGTTTCACTAAACAAACTTTGCCAGGCCCCCAAGAGCGGTGCGTCCTAGAAAAAAATCTTTACTAAATTGAAGTTTATCAAATTACCTACTAAATGGAAGCTTGTCAAATGGTTTACCAGTCTATATTAATTTAATCCACCAGTCAGCTGCTTCGTGTTGCTGCAACACACCTGGGCCTCAATTCTGCTAATTTACAAATGGCGCAATGGCATAATGTGTCAAAATATACAATTGCGATTCTATTGAGCCAATTGTAAATTATACTGATTTAAACTTCCATGGTCACTTTTACTAGAGTTGATTGATACGGGGTTTATACCATGTACCTTAGTTTTTATGAGTTCCCGATATTTCGGCACTGTTGCAAGCGCCATGATCACGGGAGAACTGTTTCAAGTGTGGGTCATCTCATTAGTAATACAATCATTTGTAGTCGTATCTCTTCCCAATTATTCTTGGTAATTTTGTACATTTGTGACTGGTCACCAGCTGGTCACTCACTAATTTTAATTCATAATCAGAAATTTCTCGTAGGGTTTGTATCTGGCTGCCAAATTGTTTAATGCAGCCTTTAATTGAAGTTCGTGTACGTTTTAACTTAGTTAATTCATCCATTTCGGCACCAATTCTTATTAAATTCTAAAATAATACCCTTCTATTTGCAAGCAATGATACTCGTATTTATTTTCTGATTGACACATTGAATGTCATAACAAACTAAGTGACATCAGAGTGTACAAATATGTAAAGAGTATGGATATGAAACGGATCCGAAAAAACTTTGCAACCATTTTTTATCTCTTTAAAGACTAAATTCTCAAAAATCCTGAAAGACGTCATTCATAATTTCTAATCAGGTAGCTGGATACCAATTTTCATCGACTTAGCTTCAAAACTGACGGAGTTTCATACAAACTTGTGGGGCCCTTTTTACCCCCTTAGAGGCAGAATTTCCAAAATCCCTTTCTTAGTGCTCACCTACACTATAAAAGGATGCGTGGTGAAAATTTCCAGATTTTAAATCCCAGTAGTTTGGGCTGTACGTTGATATGTCTGTCAGTCATTCAGTCAGTCAGTCAGTCATTAAATCAGTTTTCACTTTTATATATTTAGATTCTGGGCTCAAAGATGTCAGAAACGTGTATTTCCTTGTATCGATAATATCATCACATCTGTTCAGTTTTAAGTAAGTATACAACCGTTTAATGATGTTTTTGAATGTTTCGTCCTTGTCTAATGGTACTGAGTTAAATTTAGATGTCCTTAGATTTGTTTGTGACCGATCTTTGCTCCTCAGTACCTTCTGCATACATGGAATTGTTGCGTGCTATCGAATTGAAACTCTGCAGTTTTAGTTTAAGCTTTGTTGTAATATCCTGAAGGTTATTTTTTTCTTCAATCTCAGATTCCAACTGTGGGTCATCAGTAATATTATTTGTAGTCGTATTTCTTCCAAATTATTCTTAGTAATTTTGTTCTTTTGTCACTGGTCACCAACTGGTCACTCACTTATTTCAATTCATAATCAGAAATTTCTCGTAGGGTTTTTATCTGGCTGCAGAATTTTGTAATGCAGCCTTTTATTAAAGTTCCACACGTTTTAATTTAATTAATTCATCCATTTCGGCGCCAATTATTAAATTCTAAAATAATACCATTCTGTTTGTAAGAAATTACCTATTTATTTTCTGATTGACACATTGAATGTCATAACAAACTAAGTAAAGTCTGAGAGTACAAATATGTAAAGAGTATGGATATGACGCGGAACCGAACAACCTTTGCCCCCATTTTTTATCCCCTTAAAGATTAAATTTTCAAAAATCCTGAAAGACGTCATTCTTAATTTCTAATCATGTAGCTGGATACCAATTTTCATCGACATAGCTTCAAAACTGAGGGAGTTTCATACAAACTTATGGGGCCCTTTTAACCCCCTTAGAGGCGGAATTTCCTAAATTCCTTTCTTAGTGCTCACCTACACTATAAAAGGAAGCACGGTGAAAATTGTCAGATTTTAAATCCCAGTAGTTTGGGCTGTGCGTTGATATGTCAGTCAGTCAGTCATTAAATCAGTTTTAATTTTTATATATATAGATAGATAAAGCAAGATAGTTTTGAAACATTACTGCTTTAAGTTTTAAAAACTATTTGAAGGTTGTCATACAAAGTAGGTATAACTTAATATACTTTATCTATGTCTCGAAATAAATTTCAGATTTTGTATCTCCTATTGAGAGTTTTAACTCAAAACATACCAAATTAGGTTTATAGCAACACCTAACGACCTAAAAACGGAACGTTTAGCAATCAAATCAACATCACGAGATATCGTTTTAAAAACTATTTGAAGGTTGTCATACAAAGTAGGTATAACTTAATATACTTTATCTATGTCTCGAAATAAATTTCAGATTTTGTATCTCCTATTGAGAGTTTTAACTCAAAACATACCAAATTAGGTTTATAGCAACACCTAACGACCTAAAAACGGAACGTTTAGCAATCAAATCAACATCACGAGATATCGTTTAAGAGTATTTGTCAACGTCACTCAGTGTTGCCTGACTGTCCTTCCAAAATTACCGAAATTCACATCAAAAGTGTTGCCCTTCTAAAATAGATCTTAAGGACCAGTGTTAAAGGTCATCTCGTTATAAAGAGATGTGGTGTAAAAGCAGGTGAAACTTTGTCCTCAAGTACAAGGGAAGTCGATTTAAGTTGGGTGAAACTTCTTAATGATTTCATGAATTACAAATCAAAACTTTGACCTTGCGAACGTTTCTCTGACAGTAGAGGCGAGTTGTGTCTGACAGTGTGTGAATGTAATGAGGGTAATGAAGTGACATCGTCATGGTTAGATGCGGGCTGGAATTCATGTTAGGTATTCAAATGTTGGCCGAAGTTTGATTAACAATATGTTAACATGCAGAGACGATGTAACTTTGTATAGTAAACAATCAACCGCAGAGTTTTTTGTGGACTTTGGCACGGAAAATCTTATAATAAAAGTTAGGCCTGAATTAATTTAAGTTAAAAATATTTCATATGGGTGTTAGTAAATAAATTACATTTTACATTTTTACAACTGCCTAATTTTAAATATAATAAGTACCTGGTACATTTAATATACATATTAATTTATTAGCATCATACGCCTAACTATACGATTTTAAGATAAAAGATGGCGGCGTAACATCATCGTTAAAAATACCACGTTGGGCGCCAAAAACTATTTTATTAGGCGAATTGTATTAGTACGCTCATGTACGCTTAACATAAAACTTAAACGAGCTCAGCTTAGATACTAATTCAGAAGCACTTGCTATTAGATTTTTGTAATCCTTAAACAATGCAGTTTATCAATTATATTTTACAATGTCAGATATATTTTACAAAGTACATTTCTTTTTATTAAATATGCATTAATAACCCTACAATTTCTTTTAATTGCAGAGTTATTAATGCATATTTAATGAAAAAAAAGCCATATCTTTTTATGGCGGCGTTGTTTTTACGTAAAAAGTTCCACGTTGGGCGCCAAAACTTGGTTCAATGCAAGCTTCTTTCTAATGTTTTGTATTGCTACGTTTCCATACTTTCAGGTACATTAAACCAATAACTTAGATAAGTTCAGACTAAGTTCGTACTACATTTAAAGTACCATTAAATTAGTAAAACGATATATTTTTCACTTGACCCAACTTGAAATCATACCTCTAAAATAATATAAAATTATTATCATAATACACTTATCAACTGTATAAAAAATGGCGGCCTATTACAGAAGTGAAAATACCACATTGGCCAACAGAAAAATTCAAATATTATCATTAAATACTCTTCTGGTACGCTTAAATAAGAGCTTAGGTGAGCCCAATCTAGAAATTACATTTGAAACACATACCATTAGATCTCCGTAATCCCATTGAATATAGGTATTTCCTAACACTGATGAGTTACCAGCCCTAAACGAAATAGCATCATTGCTTCTCATTGTTTAGGTGTCGTCAGAGGCAACTAAAGGATTAACACCAAAATATGACGTGAAACCTTTTTTCCCCACCATTAGCCAAACAACTATTGCCAATCCGCCTGCCAAACGTGGCAGTGAAAACCAATTGCTCATCTGCCTATGTCAAGGCTGACGATAATTGCTTAGTTATAAGGAAAACCAGATTATTTTAAATGCTTTTTATGATATTTTAGCAATTTAATGCAATTATAATTTTAGTATTTAAACTTAAAATATTATATCTCAGGCTTGACTCGAATCCGCATTTCCTCGCATACCGCGCGCTCCATATTAAAAAGTATGAAAGGAGATGCGGGTTCGAGTCCTGCCTGATACATAATTTTTCAAGTTTAAATACTAATATTATTTTAAATGCTTGCTGAACGTACATTATTTTGATCCCCATGTGGGTGACTATTTAAAGCACTCTTATGGAAATTAGTAACAACGAAGGTACCAAAAACACCTAGACACGAGAAAATGTAAAAAAAAACACCTTTTCTACATAGCCCGTCCGCGAATTGAACCCGGGACTTTAGAGCAGGCGACACCTTGAAAACCGGTGTGTACGTCACTCCACCACGGAGGTCGTCCAATTGATCAGGCGGTACAAAAACAATATTACTCAATATTACCTAATATTAATCCCTCAACCCCCAGAAGGCACGCGCGTGACGCGATAACAATTGATTTCAATTGTTTCTGGAATAACTCACGATCGAGAGATTAAAAATTAAATATAATTTATCATCCATTACAAAATTTCATAAACCATCACAATTTTAAAATGATCAAATCCAGATGGTGAATGGTGACGTGCCAATCGAATGCAAATTGAAATAAATCTTCGGTAAATTTAATCATTTGATGAGCGAGTGCGCGCCAAAACGCGGTCGCGTGGTTTAACGGTGTGACTTTGTTAATAGCAAAAGCGGGTAGTTAAATAATGATACTACAATGTACGTACAAACTTTACTGCAGACATTTTTGCACGAAATTTTAGTTTTCGAGAATATTTAATCTTAAAACTTAATACTTTACTATATAATTAATGCAGCTGCAGAATTAACATTTAAAGATAAAAAGTATTATTATTAGTAATGGTATATGTACCGGGACAAGATCTCGGAAACAAAGGTGGTACCAAAGGATAAGAAAAAATGGTTTTCTGCATTAACCCACCTTTAGACTTTTAATGGATGTCACTAGATTAAAAAACACCTCCATAAAGGTATAAGTCATCGTTGGCAGACGTCGAATGAAATTATTCGTTAGAAGTACGCAACATTTAAAATTAAATGTTGGTTTAAAATATTAACATACAAAAATTTCAACTTTATAGTCAAAAACTAAATCCCTGTGTAACGTAAAGTGCTACCACGTTGGGCGCCAAATCTGTAAAACTACTGTCACAGAATAGAAACACGTACTTTTCAAAAAGCAAACCCTCCTTTGTATCAATGTAACCGCTCTCTTAAATTTTCAAACTCCGAACGTTGTCATTCGCAGCCCCTTTCCTTCCAGTGCCGCGACAGAAGCTGGAGAGGGAGGACGCGTCGCGCGATCTCCGAACCGCGGGAAAACTATCTATCGAGTGACGCTTTCTTTTTTTTGTTTTCTTTTTAATCGACGACGGTGTTATGCTGCCATGATTGGTGTTTTCACGTGTGCTTGGACGTGTTGGAAAGATTAACGACGGGTGAGTTTGTTTTAGATCTTTTTTAGGTCGTTTGCTTTTTCCTGCGGTTCGGAAAACTTATGCGGAAATTCCTGACGTGTTTTTATAGTAATATTGTGTGTAAGTTCCTACTACAAAGGGTATAAGTAAACACTATGGCCAAAAGTTAATACGATTGTAACATTACATGCGTATCTGAAACTTTGTCATCATATACTGTTAAGATAAGTTAAGCATCCGCATTTAATTTACGATTTTGTATTAGGGGTTAAAGTATGAAATTGCCGTTTTGTATGGACAAAATCGAGAAAAGTCATTTTGCCATACTAACAATTTTTTAGTTTTTTTAAAAACGCCTGATCCGTTTTCGATGCAATTAGAGGTGAAAGTTAGATGGTTATAAAGCTACGCATTATAGTATTTAAATTTCTGAAAATCAAAGTATATAATACAAATATACTTAATTGAAGCAAGAAGGTCAGCTGACACATTGTAAGGGGTCTTTTCAACGACTTACTTTGAAGTAATAGGCACTAGTATTGCATTTTTTTTTTAGTTAAAAGTTACTTTATTTAGTTTTTGATACAATACAAAAAGAATTACGCAATAATATGACTATACTTAAGAGCTATAAACAAAATAAAAAGTGGGAAAACAATCGGCAATTTCATACTTTAACCCCTATTATTTATAAATAATTACGTATAAATACTATTACTATAACTTTTAATATTTACGTAGGCATACATCTCCGAATTATACAGGATAAAATTTTAACCACTTTCCAAAATTTTTATAGGCGTTCGGTATCGTATTTAGAGTCCATTTATGAAGAAAAAATGTTAATCAAGCATTCATCCGAAAATATTTTTCGCAATATAGTTTTCATTTTTTACTGTCCTAGGCCTGATAAGGTATAAAGGGAAAATCAAAAACGTATGAATAGTATCGTAATTAATGAATGTCATGTGAATCGCGTAAAAAAAGTATTGCTAGGCGGCAGTATCAAAAATTTTAGATTTTTTGCGGACATATTCTAAGTGCTTTATCTTGACATTTTTGTACTGGGCTATACCAAAAGAAAAAATACGTCATTTGTTTTTTGTCTCGTAGATTGATATGTTAAAATTTGGAAAGTGGTTAAAATTTCAACCTGTATAATGTAGTAAGGTTTTGATGTCTGTTGGGTTGTTGGTAGGAAACTAGGGAAACGGTATTGGTAGGACGTTATTTATTAATACTGCTATTACAACAAGTAATGCTTAAAAAAAGACGTGTGGCACTCGGAGACTGCCGCGGTAAAGCTATTGCATAGCATTTTTTATCAACTTATGCAATTATAAAACTAAAAAGTATCACCGCTGTGCCGGTCGGAGTTAGGGGGGAGGGGGAGGGGGGGGTGTTAGGTTATTTTCGTTACGGAATTTCTGGATTCGGTCTCCACGCTCAAGGCCCGCGATAGAAGCTATGCAATAGCTTAATTTTATAATTTTATGTATTTTCTAATTTATACTTTTGTAATTAAATTTTTCTGTTATTTTGGCAGATATGATTACCATAGGCAACCATACTGTCAATATCCTTATTTTCTTCTAAATTCTTTTAAATTTCGGAAATTCAAAATTGTTCGATCGTGCCTCGCCCCGAGTGTGTGGCTGTGGGTGTTAGATTATTTTCGTTACGGAATTTCTGGATTCGGTCTCCACGCTCAAGGCCCGCGATAGAAGCTATGCAATAGCTTAAAATCTTTGTAACGTGTAGACAGCAAAGTTACTAAATAAAACGCAGTCATCAATATCATGATTGTCATAACCATTAGTCTACTGCTGGAGGTAGGGCTCTTCAAAATGAAGATCTGGCCATATTCGCCACGGTTGGCAAGCGGGTCGGTGATCACAGAATGTTCGATGATAGAGATGAAACGTTACTACCCGTATTCTTTTAGCAGTAACTCTTAAACTAATATTACGACATTTATAATATCAGAAGGGCAGGCGTTCCTTTTTTTTTGCTGTCTCCACGTGGAAAATAAATATTATGACGATATTAAATCTTTTACAATTATACATTCACATTCAACAAAGGAACTGAAATGATAAAAAAAGTTTTATTTTAAATTATAAAATAGGGATAACATCACAACATTGTTCTAACTCCAAAGAAAATTGGCTATTAAAAGCATTTAATTTTGTTTTGTGTAAATCAGAAACAACAAAATTAAAGGTACTACATACACCCAGACCCGAGAATATATAGAAAAACAATGTTTTCTACGTTGACCCATCCAGGAATCGAACCTGGTACCTCGGAGCAGGTGACACCTTGAAAATCGGTGTCTACGCCACTCCGCCATGGAGGTCGTTAAATATTTCAATAATATATAATAAACATTCCCTTGTTTTAACTCTTAACTAAATTATATCCTTCCGAGTTGTAAACAAAGGCTTAAAATAACTTGTTTTTGTAAGTTAACAGATTTTGAATTCTAACCCTTTTTACGCCTGTTTCGCAGAAATGGCCCGAACAACGGCAGATTTGCTAAATAAACAATAAAAGGATCGCGAAAGTTGATACTCACAAATGTGGCACAGTATAATTATAAGCAGTAAACACTTCTATTTTTTTTATTTCTTACCATAATAAGAACTACTAAAAATAGGTATACAGTAACGCAACAAAACCATTAAGATTCTAATAAATAAATAAAACTTAAATAAATTCGTCGTCGTCGGTGAAAGCCACGGAACATGGAAAAAGGTTAGAAAGGCTGTTACGCACCATTTGTAAGAGAACCGGCGCCCTACTACACTCAAACGAGTTCAAAGAACGCCAATCAAGCGAATTCTTTTGACGGCTCGCGCGACTTCAAAAGAAACCAATCACAGCGCTCACTTACAAGCATTTGCTCATATATTCTGTGGCGCACCTGCCCCGCCTACATCGCCTTTCTAACCTTTTTCCATGTTCTGTGGTTAGAGCAGTCGCCTGGTAAGCGGAAGGTATTGGGTTCATGTGCCATCTAGAACAATCGCAAATAAATTATTCATAGAATTCACCAGCAATGTATTTGCTTAAAAGCTTTGAATTATACTTAGTATTTTGTTACGGTGAACGGTAGGAAGGCTAATATTGATGCAATATAGTCTTAACAATCATCTTTGAGTTCCACTAACAAATTGATTGTTTACAATAGGAAGGCAAATATTGATGCAATATAGTCTTAACAATCAACTTTGAGTTCCACTAACAAATTGATTGTTTACAGTAGGAAGGCAAATATTGATGCAATATAGTCTTAACAATCATCTTTGAGTTCCACTAACAAATTGATTGTTTACAGTTTAAAAACATAAAAAGCTGTTTTATGTCAAATTAACATAAATGTAAAAATATATCTTCCAGATATATTATCAAGCTATTATATACATTCTGGCATCGTATGTAATTAAAAAAGGCTTAATTGTGGCTGAGCAAAAATTATTTCTAGTTTTTGAAAAGAACCAATTAAATTATTTTGGTGGCAGTACAGAGCAGAGGCCTTTGCAGCACTATGTCCGTAAATTCGAATCCATCTGTCCCTATCACTCATACCGATATCTTGAAGTATCTGAAAGAAGCAGATACATTCGTGAATACGAGCTTCGTGTTGTAAAGTAAGGCATCTGTTGCTAGGTGAGATTACGGTAGTGGTTTCGGTTTCGAGTATCGTAAGATAGTCGAAAATTTCTTTCAAGGAACCGTATTCCTGACTGCATCTTCTTCATCATCATCAATCCAATGTTAGAAGGACTTTTCAAAGTACGCCGACCTAATGTCGGCGAATGTTTGCCTTTTTTATCAAAATGCAGATATTTGATGTTTCTTCTGGACATTTATAAGACCTATCTTATGAACGTCCAGAAGAAACATCCAATATCTGTATTTTGATAAAAAAGGTGATATTATTGCTCCTAAGTAATAATATCAACATACAGTTATGCTGATACATATTTAGTAATATATTTATGTAGACAACATCACTCACATGGCTTTGATCTCAAAGTAAGTACATATTAAACACTTGTATATATGGAAATCAGATACAACGAATTTACCACAAACACTTACTCGAGAAAAGTTCTCAACACCCCGAATAAAACGAATGTAATAATGTCTATAGAATTGTTGGTAAAAAAAGTATACTAAAGTATTTAGTACCAATATTGCTTTATGTTACACTGCCACTGTATTTAGATTAAGTTTTTCTATGTATGATTTTAATTAAAAAATATATATATAACGGCTATACCACATTAGTATAGCCGTTATATATATATTTTTTCATAGATTTCCTTCTCTTGACATCCTTAGTATCCTTAATAATGATAAAAATGCGAAAGTAAATCTGTCTGTCTATTTTATTAGTTTTTTTTTTTTTATAATTTAATGTGGCCAACATCACATACATTGCTCTGATCCTAATTTGAATAACTATTTAGAGCACTCGTATTTTGGAAACCAGAAACAACGAAGCTAACACAAACACCCAGACCCGAGAAAATGTAGAAAAACTATTCTTTTCTACATTGACCCGTCCGGGAACCGAACCCGGGACCTTGGAGCAGGCGACACCTTGAAAACCGGTGTGTACGCTACTCCGCCACGGAGCTCGTCCATCTGTTGCTCTTCTTCGTCTAAATTATTAAACCGATTTTCATGAAATATAGCGACAATATAGCCATGTACTTTCTCAACGTTTAACATAATATCTTCAGAAAGGATAAATGTCTTTTCTAGGCTATTTTGTATCTCACCGCGGTGAACAAATTTCCACCGACGTAATATAATGTCTAGTCACCGTAGACAAAGCCGCAGGCATAAATATAGTTTAAATACAAGCATAACACCTAGTTATAACCTACAATTTCCAAAAAATACTTGTTTTTTTTTCTATTTCATCTGCGATTAAAGTCAGTCGTTTACAAAACTACTGAAACGAGATAGCATTGTTTGAAGTCAAAACTATTAAGTGAAACCTACTGTATTATATCTTTGCTACGCCCAAACTTTGGGGATCCCGAACTCTGCCTTTGTTCTGAATAGGGATTGTTTGATGCCAACAATACGGGAAATTTATTCTCTTCAACAAATCCAAGTTACTCGTAGGTGTCTACTGTGTGGCTTCAACCACAGTTTCTCAATCAGTTTAAGAGGTACATACATCCTATGATACAATTTACGTCTAAATATAACTGTAATTACGACGACCTCTGTGGCGGAGTGGCGTACACACCGGTTTTCAAGGTGTCGCCTGCTCTGAGGTCCCGGGTTCGATTCCTGGACGGGTCAATATGGAATAAAAGGGTTTTTCTCGGGTCTGGGTGTTTGTGGTCCCTTCGTTGGTGCTGATTTTCAAAATACGAGTGCTTTAAATAGTCACTCAAATTAGGGTCAGAACAATGTATGTGGTGTTGTCCACATTTATTTATTTACTCGCTGTTGCCCGCGACTTCGTCCGCGTCAATTTCTGTTATTATGAACGCGATTATTTTTGCAACATTTTTCACTGATGCTTAGCTCCTATTGGTCGCAGCGTGATGTTATAGCCTAAAGCCTTCCTCGATAGATGGACTATCTAACACAAAAATATTTTTTCAAATCGAACAAGTACCTCCGGAGATTAGCGCGTTCAAACAAACAAACAAACAAACTCTTCAGCTTTACAATATTAGTATAGATTTAATTACGTCTCAGCTAGAGGGAGTGGTTGATTGGTTTAAATACCAAACCAAGGTCCAAGATCTTGCTGTCCGTCCTGGGTTCCACCCCGGGTGGGGCAAGAAATGTTTAGAATTTTCGAACACTGCTTAGGTTTGTGATCGTCAACCCGCATTTGGCAAGCGTGGTGATTATGCCTGTACCCACGATTGCTGTAGTAACTTGAATTCAATGTTAGAAGCCTTTGCTCTATAGTGGGATAATTCAGGCCGTTATTTTTACCTACTTGAAAAAATCCGATTTGGAATTTGAACCTGGAAGAATTGCATTTGCAAATAAAACAAAACAAATAACAACAATACGTATCTCGCTCGTTTCTTTGACGTGACAACACTTTGCTTGTGAACGGCGGCCTCCGATTGGTTAAACCACTTGGACGCCACGCTCGCACGCGCCCTTATACGAAAACTAGTTCCACGCAACGCTGCACGCTGCACGCTGGCTGGAACGCCCCGCTGCACGCACCGCCGTTCCGTGTTGCATTATACAGGATGAAATATTAACAGCCTTCCAAATTTTAATATAGCAATCTACGAGACAAATAACAAACGACGTATTTTTTCTTTTGGTATAGCCCAGTACAAAAATATCAAGATAAAACACTTAGAAAATGTCCGCCAAAAAACTAAAATATTTGCTAGGAAGAAACACTTTTTTTACGCGATGCGCATCTCATTTATTCATTACGATATTATTCATAAGTTTTTGATTTTCTTTTCATACCTTAACAGGCTTAGGATCGCAAAAATTTAAAACTATGTTGCAAAAAATATTTTTGTGAACACTTGATTTACATTAATTACTTCATAAATGGGCTCTAAACACGATACTGAACGCCTATAACAATTTTTGAAGATAATGAAAAAGTCATCCTGTATAGTCGCTTTTTACGACTCCTGTATAGTCGCTTTTTACGACACCGATTTATGAAGAGGGGTTGTGATATTCTAATTAAATACTTACACAAATAGAATAACACAACCCCACTACGCACAACACACAATAAATATTGACAAGAATAATCTTTTAGCGAAACAAGTTGCGCAAACACAAAACGCGCAAAATGAATAGCTTTTCATTACAAGCGATTCGAATCTAAACTTCCCAGCGGTTATGTTTTATCCGTTTACTGGACATAACCCTAAATAAATTTTGCTTTTCCGACCAACACAAGCCTAACTAAATTTAATTATGAAACAGTCACTGAATGCTAAATTAAGGTCACCCAACAAACGCGGGGTGAATGAAAAAAATGCGAAGTGCAAACCCGATTTGGGAGAGGAGTTCTTTATTTGAGATTAGGTGTTGCCCGCGACTTCGTCCGCGTCAATTTCTGTTATTATGATCGCGATCTTTTTTGCAACATTTTTTACTGATGCTTCGCTCCTATTGGTCGCAGCCTGATGTTATATATTATAGCCTAAAGCCTTCCTCGATAAATGGACTATCCAACGCAAAAAGAATTTTTCATTTCGAACCAGTACTTCCTGAGATTAGCGCGTTCAAACAAACAAACAAACTCTACAGTTTTATAATACTAAGCTTTATAATCTATGTATACATATATAAATGTTATGGTGGTTTGTGTACGCTTCAAAAACTCAAAAAGTTCTACACCGATCGAGCTGAAATTTTAGCATGATATATAATCCGCATCAAGGATTGTTTTTATCTATTTATCCGGGACCGCGAAAAAAAAACCATAAAAACAATAATAAACAAAAACCATTCAGATATAAACTTTCATGGTCACTAACTATCATTAGAGTTATTTAATTCGGGATTTATACCATGTACCATGATCATGGCGCTTGCAACAGTGCCGAAATATCGGAAACTCATAATAAATAAGATACATGGTATAAATCTCGAATTAAATGACTCTAAAAACCATTCAATCACAATGTGCCACAGCGAAGCGTGGCAGGGAACAGCGAGTATTAGTATAGATTAATGTTTCACTAGCTTTTCACCGGCGACTCTGCCCGCATGAACTAAACGTTATATTACGCGTGTATCCCACTGTAATATCCTATTCCCAGTAGTGGGATAAAAAATAACGTATCATATAAAGATTTTAAATAGCTGTTTCATCTTAACTGACTGACAAACATCTGTAAAGATTTAACTTTCTTTCAGGTGATAAGCCATATGAATATGCTTGAACAATTCGCGGTGTGTGTAGTGTGTGTAATGGTATAGCGCCGCGCCCGGTATGAATGGAGATGCGGGTTCTACTCCCAGCTGAGTCATAATTTTTCATGTTTAAAAAAACTGATATTATAATTGCAATCAAGTTGCTATTCATATTATAGAATTACAGCCAGAAGAAGGCGGGCAGCAGCGTGTTCTCTCCGCCATTGGCCTATCTACGATCACCAACCCACCTGCCGAGTGTGGCGATTGTGACATAATCTTATTTTATTTATTTATTTATTCATTTATTTATTTATTTTTGGAGAGGCTGAGGCCTGTGTCTAGCAGTGGATCGATATAGGCTGATAATTTATTTATTTATTCATTCTTTGGAAGATTTACAGTTTTAATAATCGCTATATCCAAATAACATAATACTTAACATCGATACTAATAATAAATCTCCACATATGAGTAGACAGATAACAAGATAAGGACCGATTGAGGCAACTACAATCCAATAGAAAGAAAAAATAATCTCACAATACAAAAAATAACAAAACATAATAAACCCAGGAATATTAGTCCAATTTATCTACGAAGTTTGAGAATCTCAAAATAATGATAATGATAGTGATGATACACCCCATCTGTCACGATTTTACACGAAATACCGATTCCTGGACCTGAATGACCTTCGCATTGGAGTGGCGTATAGTTATGGGGTGGTGTATAAACCCGGCTTTCCCAGTTTTGCTAGCAGGTGTCGAGTTCGGTTTCCGGACTATCAATGTTGAAAAAACTATTTCCTATATGGAGTCTGGGTGTTTGTGGTATATTCTTTGATTCTGATTTCTACGAAACGAGTGCTATAATTGTTACATTTATTCATTTCCTTTATACCGCGAGTTTGTAATTTGAACACTGTTCAAAGAAGAACATTTTGTATGAGTGAAAAATATACAATTACTGGTTAATTCCTGTTTCAACACGCGAAATACGAAATTGCTGTTTCCTTGTATTTTGATTTATAAAGAATCAAATTAAACTACGCAAATAACAATGATTCGTTCTGAGGATAGAAATAAGTTGTTATTCTGATAATTTTATCAAAGAATTTATACAGTACTTAGTAGTCATTCTATTTTTAGATAGCTAATGTTATGTTTTTTACCGATTTATTATTTAAACTAATATTATAAAACTGAAGAGTTTGTTTGTTTGTTTTTTGAACGCGCTAATCTCAGGCGAATTGAAAAATTATTTTTGCGTTAGATAGTCCACTTATCAAGGAAGGCTTTAGGCTATATAACATCATGCTGCGACCAATAGGAGCGAAGCATCAGTGAAGAATATTGCAAAAATAATCGCGATCATAATAATAGAAATTGACGCGGACAAAGTCGCGGGCAACAGCTAGTCTTTTATAAACACCGTGCATTTTTGACACATATCAAACGACCACGTTACTGTTCCGTAAGTCATCACTGGAAACACTCACCGATGAAAGACTTTCGTCTTGAGACACCGTGGTACGAGTAATTTAGACGCAAATAATCTTTAATTATATGATCCATTAATCTTTACAAAAATAACAGTCCTATTAATAATGTTAGTCTTAATTTTATTTCAACAGTAAGGTAGTAAACGCTGCTTCTGAGCCATGGGTCGCGGGTTCGATCCCCGCACAGTGCATGAACATGTCTGTTTGTACTGGTCTGGGTGTTTTAAATATGTATATTATAGGTATGTATTTACAAAAAAAAAGTATATAAGTAAGTTTATCGGTTGTCTAGTACCCCATACGACAGGGTACTTAATAGTAGCTTAATTTGGGACTAGATGGCTCTGTGTGGCCCAGTGAGGCATGTCCTAAAAATTTATTTATTTATTTATTCATTTAAATACTTTTTGTTATGTATCAGAACCCTAATACAAGGGATGTGTCCGAACAAAATACTCGTTGAATTACACTTGAAATCTGTTTAGAGATTTAATAGAAAAGAAAAATCGTTCATGCTTTATCAAACTAGTTTCAACTGGTATAATCTATATTAATCCGATATTTTCCCGTTTTTTTTTTCTTTTGTGTTATGGCACCGGTTGTTTTGTGAACTAAGGTAAAACTATTTTAGTATCTACTTCGTTCTTATTTTATATCTGCTGTTGGTAATTAATCCATATCCCGGAGGGAAATGAATATTTGCAAAGGAATTAATTATTTACACTCTTCTCCAAACTCTAGACAAAATGTTTATGGAAAATTTCGCACTTTAGTTCAAGTTTCAGTCAAAACTTAAAGTTCTTATAAATTTTGAAATACACATTTGTCTTGTTTTCGTCCAAAATTAAAATGCAATTATGGAAATGCACGAACATATTAAAATTTGATTCTGTAACGAATTGTATTTTTTTAGTGAATTATATATCCCTTACACTGTCTGATTCTATGTAATTAGTAACGCTTTTGTCTTGTAGAAATAAGAAAAAATGATCAGGAATCGAGTTCAGCATCTCAGAACACTTTGAAGACCGGTGTACACATCACTCCACCACAATCATAGGCGAATATTGTCGGTCTATCTTTACAATTACTTTCATCTTTCTTTTCCTTGGCAACTTTCCATTAGTTTGGTTTGGCAGCACAAGTCTTTATTACAATATTGTCTTTAAATTAGTAGTAAATGGATATTGAAAATACAATTTGTATTAAGTGTGACGACTCAGTTGATATAGTGCTGGTTCACCAACAACATGTTCTGAGTTTGATTCTCGATCTGGTCATTCCGATGATATTTTCTAAATTGTCTTAGGTCTATAAGGGGTGGAGGGTTATTAGTCGTGTTTTGGAACGCACATTGAGACGTTGATCTTGGTTTCTTCTTCTTTCTTCTTTTCTCTCTTTCTTCTTGGAAGTCTTAAAAACAAGTCCCGTCACAGACATCTAAATCCAGTTTGGAAAACGCTGACACCAAACTTACTTTGGAAGTAATACATACTGAAAGGAGTAAGTAGTATAAGTTTGCTGCCACTAGATGGCATTGAGCAATTTATGCGTCGCGGTGTGACAGTTTTTTTTCGGGCATGTACATTTATATTTAAATCATTCTAACTAATCAGAATGTGGTCTGGTATTGTTAACATCGACAGACAACATCGTTAAGCCTTTTTAAGAATTATTACTGTTATAATCGGCAAGATTAGCTTGCGTCTCGACGACCGCAGTAGAGTTGCAGAACTGTCACTAGTTTTGCTATCGTTGACCTCGTAAACGTATCGATAGTATTGCTCTGAAGCATTATATTGGTCTTAGATAGTATCGATACTATTGCTAATATCGATACTATTTATATGACGTCCACTATCGATAAACTATCGATAAGTTTAGCGATAGTGGACTATAATTGAAAGACAACTCTAGATCGAAGTGATGGAAAGAAGTACACAGAACACTTTTAGTCACCGTGTTTTTCTCCGTACAATATTTTGGTGTCCTTACTTTAAATCCAATAGAGTGGCAATATACCAATAACGCCACATTAACTTGTGCTATAAATATCCGATCCTTTCTTAGCCCATGATATTTTCTACATAGTTTTTCATTACATACGTCTGTCAAATATGTGATAAGGGTCAAACTGTGGTGTAATAGAATGGTTATAACTACTATAACTAGATCGTTATGATGTTTACTTTCTACTTAACGAAGGATCTGGATGGTTCAGGCATTATCAAACTAAGCTGTTATTATGAAGCACTTAAGTCAAACAACATTTTGAATTAATTACATTTAGCTTTCAGCAATAAGATCGCTGGTTTAAATAGTCAAGAGGACTCTTACGTTCATAAATGTACATTGTACTCATAGTTTTTTGAATATTTAAATATGATTTGAAATCGTTACTTGTGTTTTTTGTTATTACGCATAACTTTTACATAATAAGTGCACTTAAAATGATATATTTCTACTTTTAATTGACTGTATGTTGCTCAAATTCGGCCATTATTAAACGTAAGTAAACATGTAATAATTAACTAAAGCTTGGAGTGAGCAAGCAAGAGTATCAGCAAGTCAATTTTGTTTTTTCGTGACTTAAAAAAATGCTGGCACAAAATATTATTCGACTATTTACAAACTCCCTCGAAACCGTTCGTAATTCAAATTGTTTAAAAACACTACTGTAAACTATCCACCATTGTTTTATCTCCCTAAAATATCACGTTTTTCGTATTAAAAATACAATATCATTTGCTATTCGCTCGGCGGTCGTAAATCATCGGTCACATATTTAGTGTCCTGGCGATAATTTCCCGCGGGAACGTGTGAGCTGGACATTTTATCATCTCCTTTGTCTTCCCGCCATTAATATAACAGTTTTGCCTAACAGGTGGCACCTGTCTTGAGGAAAGGTCCGTTTGGGGGAGGCTTCCCTAAGCTTGATGCGGTGTGTACATTTTGGTGGATTACGCTTCGTAAACACACGACAGCGAGATGTGAAATTTTCTCAACTGAAACTGATCTTTGTATGTTGGAGTTAAAGTTGAAACGCGATTATGGTTTTTTCCCTCTTTTAAACAGACTTATAAAAGGAGTGCCTTGCTCGTTCGACAGAATATATTTTATTAAAAAATAAATACAGTTTACATAGTCGTGCTTGGGAAACTCTGTCACTACAACCTTGAAAAGAAAAATAACGATAAAAAAAATTTGAATGTTTGAAGACCTCCGTGGTAGAGTAGCGTATACACCTACATACCTGTTTTTAAGGATTCACCTGTTTCGAGGTGCCGGGTTTAATTCTCGGACGGGTTACTGCAGAAAAAAAAGTCCTTTAGCGGTCTAATTCCACCCCCGTGTCTCAGTTAAATCACAAAACAGATAGGTCAGAAGTCATCATGTATGTAGTTCACTTCTCCTACCTACACTCGATCGCACTAGGGCCGTAGACTTTGGCTCAAGTACAAAAAACAATCAGGATATTGGCATTCGTATCTAGTTGTTGGATACATAGTTTAGAATTAAACTGAAAATCCATAGACCATAATAACTAAAGTTGCTTAATTTTTTTTTGCACAGAAAACTTTACAAATGCTTGTCTCAAGCGAAAGGAACTAACGCTCGTAATGGTCCGAACTAGTCCGAGATATCGCGTCTGTGAGGTGTGTCTATGTGTGCGTTGCTTCTGCTCTTAGTATGTAGATTGACTTCTGTAGGTTCACAAAACTCTCGAGTCAGTCGAACTTCCGGGTTGTTTACACTTAAATGTCGGTTCTACTGTTCTTATACTTGACCAAAAAATTAAATATTATTAGGGTTCTTTATTTGATATTTTAGCAACTTAATTGCACTTATAATATCAGTATATAAACTTGAAAAATTTTGCATTTTCCAGGAGATGCGGGTTCGAGTCCCGTCTGAGACAAAATTTTTAAGTTTATATACTGATATTATTATTAGGGTTCTTTTTCCTTTTTTTTTTTTGCTCTTTTTGGTGAAGACCTTTTGTCTTAGAAATGCTTATTGGTAAAAAAAAAAACACAGTACTCAGATCTACAGTCCCATAAGGCTAAAAAATCTATAGGTATTCGAAGTTAACGCCGCTAGAAACGTTAATTTTGTCACTATCAAGGATATTAGGGGTTTAAATATGAAATTGCCGTTTTGTATGGACGAAATCGAGAAAAGTCTTTTGTCCATACTATCAATTTTTTATTTTTTTTAAAAACGCCTGAACCGTTTTCGATGCAATTAAAGGTGAAAGTTAGATGGTTATAAAGCTACGCATTGTAGTATTTAAATTTTTGAAAATCAAAGTATATAATACAAATATACTTAATTGAAGCTAGAAGGTCAGCTGTCACATTGTAAGGGGTCTTTTCAACGACTTCCTTTGAAGTAATAGGCACTAGTATTGCATTTTTTTTTTAGAGTCAAAAGTCACTTTATTTAGTTTTTGATACATTACAAAAAGAATTACGCAATAATATGACTATACTTAAGAGCTATAAACAAAATAAAAAGTGGGATAATAATCGGCAATTTCATACTTTAACCCCTATTATTAAAATGTATAGGGTATTTTCCATTAACTAAGAATTTTTGCAAATTATAATAAAAATCTGAAACTACATTATATGTATTTTTAAGACATAGACTCCGTTTGCAAAAATATTACAAAAGTTAACCAAATGTTGTGTAGTCGAATCGCCTTCGAAATAAAAACAAAATACACAACAACATCGCAAATGTATATTCAGAATCAATTTCGTACAGGTGGCGCGGGCGCTTGTCTTCAAATTCCTTACTCTGCAACCAAAGCTCGTATTAACGGATATATCTATCTCTTTCAGACACTTTAAGACATCGGTATGAGTGATAAGGACAGATGGATTCGAATGTATGGACATCGTAATGCGGAGTAAGGCCTCAGAATCCGAATCCGGACAAGGGGCGGGTGTCGACGGGTTTACCGTAATCTTTGTGATGCCTTTTGGTAGCTTAGACGGGTGATGTAGGGTCCTGTATGTAAATGTCGTTTGTTGTCATATCTTTGGGCAGTTTTCATTTCGGGTAACGTTATTCTGAAACCCTTTGCCGTAACACCATTCGTGTTTGCTAATCTGAAGGGAATTCGACTGGTTTAACTTGAGGAATATTCCACTATGGTGATGTAGTTTGATAGTTCACTATAAAGCTTCATATTTGTACAAACGATTTTAACTTAAAATCAATTGAATTAAGTAGATTTTTTGATTTTTGAAGTCATCGATAAAATCAGAACTAGGTAAAACAATATGACACTTTGAACTGTCCAATTTAATTAAGCAGTAAATGTTATGTGTCATAACTGCTCTGTAAATTTAATTTAAATACCGGGCCAAGATCTCGGGGTCCCAGGTTCGATTCCCGGGACGGGCAACAAAAAGTTTCGAATTTTCGAACGTTGCTCGGGTTTGTGATCACCAACCCAAGCATTTGGCAAGCGTGGTGATTATGCCAGTACCCATCATTGCTGTGGTAACTTGAAAACAATGATGGAGGCCTTTTCCCTGCAGTGGGATGATTATACAGGGTAAAATTTTAACCACTTTCCAAAATTATAGGCGTTCGGTATCGTATTTAGAGCCCATTTATGCAGTAAAAAATGTAAATCCACCTTTCACCCGAAAATAATTTTCGCAATATAGTTTTCAATTTTTACGGTCCTAGGCCTGATAAGGTATAAAGGGAAAATCAAAAACGTATGAATAGTATCGTACTGAATAAATGAGATGCGAATCGCGTAAAAAAAGTGTTGCTAAGCGGCCATATCAAAAATTTAGATTTTTGCGGACATTTTCTAAGTGCTTTATCTTGACATTTTTGTACTGGGCTATACCAAAAGAAAAAATACGTCATTTGTTTTTTGTTTCGTATATTGATATATAAAAATTTGGAAGGTGGTTAAAATTTCATCCTGTATGCTGTTACTTTTACTTACTTACCTTTAAGATTTTGTGACGAATATTGTGGTATTTTAGTTAAAGTTGGTACGGAACCCTCAGTGCGGGAGTCCGACTCGCACTTGGCCGGCTTTTTATGTTACACCAATGTTTAAAGTTCTTGATCCTGTTTTCTTAATGTTTAGTTTTATGTCTCATACGTTATAACAATCAGCAGTATATCTCCACAAAACGTTGGACTCTCTAAAACGATTTTGTAACGTAAAGTCAATGCATAAGTTTCAACATCAAGTAGGAATACATTACAGGCACCAATGAGAAGTCAACCAGGAGTTCAAAAGCCTGAAAAATCAGGTTTCTTAAACGTTTTTCCACTTACGGCCATTTCCAATAACCTATCTATCTTCAGTTTTGGCATATCGGAGATAGAAAACAACTTCTGTCTTTGTTTCTCTGGACGGCAAAAACAGAGATAGAAACTGTTTCCTATCTCCGACATGCCAAAACTGAAGATAGATAGGTTATTGGAACCGGCCGTTAGCCATATTTGAAATAAGAATAACTCTAGTGAACAACTCAGTTCCTTTTTGCATCATCCCAATTATTTTTTCAGTTCATGAAGATAGTTAACATCATAAATAAAACCTTTTTCTTATAAAATTTGGAAGATACATTGTAAATTCATAAAACGTAGTTTTTGTGTGTAAGAGTAAATTTAAAAATGTTTCTTACCCTTTTTTCTATATCAAAACAAGGGTTGGAAGTTAATACGGGAAATTACTTAGGAATACATAGTCACGGGTACTTAGTATGTTGGTATTAACGCACAAAAGAAATTGGAATAAGGGTCCAATTCTGCTGCTCTCACATTTAATAAGGAAGACGGTCCCACCACAATTGTAACTGATACCTGAGGTTAATTAGGGACATTTTTCCTCCAGAACAAATGATTGGACGGACTCTTTAGGGGTTTGGTTTAATCAATCTTCCTTGTCAACCCTGAACATGGGTTTGACGAATTGGGATCATTTTGTTATTCGCCATTTGTAACGTTATTGGCATATACTTATAGATCGTTTTTGAATGACGAAATACAAACTAGGATCGATTTGGAAATAAGAAAAAAAAACTCTGGTGTGTATTTGAAATAACGGCTAAGCAGTTTAGTTTTTTTAATAGACTACTAAAAAACGCCTGTCAGTTAAGTGAAAATATTATTACTATTATGTTGTAGTAGGTACTGTATTTACAGAAAATATTACACTTATTTTATATTTATTTATCACTTATTGTGCATTGATTGTAGGTTAACGACAGGGTAGAGTTGACCAACAGACGGTAAAAATTTAAACAGCGTTTAAAATATTATTTGACATATTTTGTATGGGAATTGTGTCAAATTAATCGTCAATCTATGTTTACCGGCTGTTTAAATATTGGTGAACTTGGGTGTTAGACCCGAGTTCACCAATTCAAATAATATTTTAAACGCGGTTTAAAACTTAAACGCCTGTTCATATATGTCAAATACTGTGTTGGTGAACTCTACCCTTAGGGTAGAGTTCACCAACACAGTATTTGACATATTTTGTATAGGAATTGTGTCAAATTAATCGTCAATCTATGTTTACCGGCTGTTTAAGAATTGGTGAACTCGGGTCTTAAAACAACATTTTTCAGCTAACCGTGTGTTTTGTGATATTTTTGTTTCTTTTTCCATAATACACCTATTTTATAGGCATTGATAAATAATGGCTATAAAGCAATTTTCTTTAGATTTTGTTTACTTATAATTATCTGGCGGTCTGTAAGTTTTATATCAAAACCCAGAGGTTTTATGGTCAAATAAAAATACGAAATTGATATGCGATTTGCTCCAGTGTTTATTAAAACACAACTTCGACTCAATCCATCACCACCGCCAACGATTGACAGAGGTCAAAGTCCCTGACAAATTGGAGACTTCACAGTATTGACGTAGCCATCTGTCTGCCAATGGACATTGGTGTACGCAGTGACCCAATGCCAAAAGTATTCTTGAAAACTTATTTCCGAATTTAAAGAAAGAAAGAAAGAAAGAAAGAAATTTTTATTTGACACATAAAGCAGACAAAAACCACAAAAATCATATAAAAATAAAAAAGGAATAAGTGTCAAAAGGTTCCCGCTCAGCATTAGTCGTGACAGCTAGGGCTTATCACGACGCTGGTTTTCAGCGGGGACCCTGATTGGGAGCGTAGGTATGACAGAGGCAGATAGACCCAACAAGCCTCTACCCAATCCCCCGGCCGACTCCGAAACCTGTACCAGGTAAAGGTCCGACGCCTGACCGAAGAAAACCGGCAGGTCCCGATGAGTCAATCCGCCACCGCCGGCGTTACGCGGTATCCTTATAAATTACGTAATTAATATAATATTTTATAACAAAAGAAAAAAAAAACAAATTGAACATATTAAATATAAAAGAAAGAAAAAAATAAATACAACAGCCTAGTTTGCTATTGGCTCCATGGATCGGGCCGAGGCCTCAAGGTAAGAAAAAAAAATGCAATCCATAAATCAAAGAGTAAAATACAAAACAAAATTTTTTACACAATAAACCTAACCTAACCTTTACATAAATAGCCCTTGTGATTATATAAACATACATGCAAGATTTTTCAATAAAACTAATTCCAAGTTAAACAAGCAATTCATACAACATGCATTTTGGAGCTGAGAAGTAAGCAGTCTTAAATTTAATTGGAAAACCCATAATATCATGTTATATGAACCATCGATTACAATACTTGTATTGTGTTGTTTGACTTGATCATCAAGAACGCAGCAATAGCTAAACAACTCATGGTCGCTAAATAGTAATAATACACCCTGCCCAGGCGTTTTACAAGCGACTATGCACCAGCAGCTTGTCAGTTTCACCGGTAGGCAAGTAAAGTTATCAAAATACATACATACTATGAGAAAATAAATAAAAACACGAAAAATTGTAACAATAACCTATGATAGAAATTTGTCAATTCTTTCAGGTTACGCGATAGTACACACGAAATGGTGAGAGTGTGTCGGACGGACTGAAAGGCCCTACCGCCAGAGTTATCCAATCACTACAGAAGCGCCGGGACCGGACGATGAGCCTCACCTGCACGACGCGCATGCTACAATAGTGAGTACCTACACAGTTTATTAATGGTTTGCCCTTTGTAAAGTTAGTAAATGTCGTTTTAGGTGACTTTTAAATGAATGTTTTCCTTTTAGGGCGCGCACAGGCGGAGGCAGATCGTTCCAACATCGGGTAGCGGCAAATCTAAATGATCCTCTAAAGGCCACAGTGTGGTGCCTAGGCGTAACCAAGATGTGAGTGCAAGTTCTCTTGGGGTACCGACTGCGATCACGCGTCCATACCAGTTTGCTGAAGAGATAGACAGGCTTTTCCGCGCCAATGATGCCAAACAACATGGATGCCAAGTGTAACCTCCTACGTGCTTCCATTTTCAAAAGATTTGCAGCGTTAAGGAAAGGTGTAACATGTGAACGTGGTGGAATATAGAAACAAAAACGCGCACAGGCATTCTGTACCCTCTGAAGCAGTTTAGACGATCTCTTCAACAAACATGGGCCATAGACAGTGTCACAATAATTAAGTTTAGATAGAACTATGGACTCACACAGCGTGATTCTTACTTGCTCACTAAGATAAGGTCTTACTTTGTACAGCAGCTTTAATCTATAGAAACAGTTCCTAACACAATCCATGACATGACCTTCGAACCTTAGGTGGCTATCAAAAACCAGACCCAGATTTCGGGCCTTTTCAACTCTTTCAATTGGTTCTCTGTTTACCATAATATTCAGAGCAGTATCATCAAGCTTACTGATTTTTTTTGTCCCTGTAATAATAAATTTTGATTTATTAGGATTTATAATTAGGCAATTTAAAGTACACCAGTCGGCCAATCTCTGCAAATCCTCATTTACTTTGGAAATCGCAATGGGAAGTTCAGCGGGCTTAAATGAGAGGTACAGTTGTAGATCATCTGCGTACATGTGATACTTACAATGCTTGATTTGGCTTACTAAATCAGTACTATACAGAATATACAGAATGGGTCCCAAAATAGATCCCTGTGGAACTCCTCGAGACAGAGTACGCACTTGAGATTGCATGATGGAACCGTCAATCGATTTCAACTCCACATACTGCTGCCTGTATGTCAAATAGCTATGAAACCACCTGACTGCACCAGAGTCTAGTCCATAGTAACTTAGCTTTGACAGCAGTAGTGGTATATTAATGGAATCAAAAGCGCGCGAGAAATCAAGCAATAGCAGCAAAGAGGTTTTCCCCTGGTCCTGAGCATCCAACAGATTGTCTACCACATCCGCAAGGGCAGTTGTAGTCCCAAAGCCCCTCCGAAATCCTGACTGTTGATGAGGTAGGATGTTACTCTCTTCAAGGTATTGAGTTAGCTGGGTGCACACAATTCTCTCTAGGACCTTGGAGAGAACCGGAAGAAGGCTGATTGGCCGCAGGTCCTGCACATTAGATGGTTGGCTAACCTTAGGGAGTGGTTTGACTACTGCTACCTTCCAGTCCCTGGGAAATAAGCTTTGCTGGATAGAGTAATTAACTATTTGAGTAACAACTTCAAGTGAATAAGGTAGTGTCAAAAGTATCATGTCCAAGGTTAGTCCATCACTTCCCTGTGCATTCGACTTCAGACCTTGGATAGCCTTCAGTACAACTTCTTGAGACACAGTTTTAAGGGAAAAAGAGAGAGAGTTATTGTGTCTATGTTGCTCATAGTAAGAGAGCTGTGATAATGTGACTTTGTTCTCACCAGGAACATTAAGAAAATGGGAATTTAGCACATCAGGATCAGCAAGTGTTGATGGCAGATCAGCTGTGGCTTTATTGTTGGTCAGGACAGTGTTTTTCAAATTACTCCAGAGCTTTTTGGGGTTGTGGAGATTGGCATTCAGATTTTTCTCAAAAAAACATTTTTTCTCCTCTTCAATAGCCTTTACAACAATATCCTTCATACATTTATAACTATTTTTGAGAGTTAGGGTTTTTTCCTGCTTAAATTTAAGCTTGTAGCCTTGAAGAAAAAGTAGCGACGGCCTATAACCTTCCCACTGCAGGGCAAAATAAATCTTTAAGACATGCCTCACTGGGCCACACAGAGCCATCTAGTCCCAAATTAAGCTACTATTAAGTACCTTGTCGTATGGGGCTACTAGACAACCGATAATCTTACTTAAATACTTTTTTTTTGTAAATACATAATTATAATACATAGAAAACACCCAGACCAGTACAAACAGACATGTTCATGCACACAAATATTTGTACTGTGCGGGGATCGAACCTGCGACCCATGGCTCAGAAGCAGCGTTTACTACCGCTGATCCAAATGGTTGTCAAATCGTTGCAAAAGCTTCCAGCATTGAATTTAAGTTACCTACTGCAGTAATGATTACAGGTATAATAACAGTGCTTACCTAATGCGAGTTGGTGATCATCGCAGACCTGAGTTAAATTCGAAGATCTGAAATTTGTCTTGCCCAAGCCAGGGCTCGAACCCAGGACCCTTGGCCATTTGATCACTACATCAACAGAGCATTGAACAAATTCTGCATTAAAATTGTATCGTTAGCTCTATTGTTAGAACAGTAGCCGTAAATAAATGTTACCTATGCGGTATTGTACGAGTAGGAATTGGATCTTCAAAAAATATTGCTTAAGGCTTAGATTAAAACATAAAGAGAAAAAAGAACGAACCTACGTAAATTATAGACCAATTACACAATAGCGTAACGGTCGCGCGCTTTTCTGCCGCGTTTATTGGTTGGCGTCTGCCTGTCGACTGCAGGTGCCGACCAATCAACGAAGCGCTGTACTGGTGCAACCACAACATGCTTGCGCGTGTATCCATTATTTTTATCTCTCTCATTAAAAATTGAAATTTATCTGTTTGGTTTGCTTACACGTGAAAATTTATTCCAAGAGCCTTATTATGGTGACTTCAGTATTAGTTTGTGCACTGTATAAATGTACAGGAATGCATTTTGTACGCTTTTTCGTCCTAAAATAATAACAATTAACAGCTACAGACCAGTCACTGCCTTGTTGGGGACTGAAACAGGGTGACATTAAGGATCACTTTTGCACACTTTAATTCTTATTCTTTTTGTTTTAATCTAAGGCTAGCCTACTTCAAACGTGTCATTAAGTCAATGCTAAAGGTTGATATATGAAAGATTACTAAAACGTTTTCCCTTCGACTTCCGTAACCGTTTACCTCGCAGCGTAAACAGAAATGGCCGAATCTCTTGGTACGATCAGCCATGAATAAATTTGCAAGTCGCCGTCAGATAGCTATGATTGTGCTAAATTAGATTTCGGAGCAGAAGATTGCTGGAAAAAAGACGAAGAGATAAATGGTTTTGTGTTTCAAGTAATAGCTGCTTAGTAGTTAGATTGTCCATTTGGGACGTTTAGTTTCATATAGTAAATGAGAAATTTTGTGAGTCTGTAAACTATTTATGCTTATAGTATAGTATTTGAGTCACAAGACACATGATTTTTTTAAGGAATTATATGTCTTTTTATAAATACTTTTGAAAAGATAAAAACCTACATCTATTTGATGTAATGGGTTGTTGGAATTTACGCCAACTCTATAATAATCGTGACAACAAACTCTTGGAATCTGTTCGAAACGGTATAAATCTAAATGTAAGGTAAATAATATCCCTAAGAAACGCGAGTAAGGATTTACCTAAAAAAATATTTAAATTTATTAAGTCTTCACAAAAATAAAACCTTAAGGCCAAATATTAACTTGCTGAAGCTTCCTAATTTTAAAACTGGTCGAATTAAGGCATACCTTGTATTTTTCCAACCAAAAAAATTAATAATCACACACTTCGCAAGAACAATTCCAATTATTATAATTGAATTTCAGACTCAGAAGAAATAATTAATGTCCTTTGACAAAAACGCCCCATACTTCATTCGGCTAATTAGATCACATTGAGGCGGGGAATAATTTGATTGATTGAAACAGGAATATCTGGGTTTCGAAGCCCCGTTAGTCTAGTGGCTTCAGAGGCCTTACTCCGCAACACGATGTCAGTATATTCGAGTCCATCTGTCTCTATCACTCGTGCCGATGTCTTAAGAGGAAACACAAGGGCCGTTTTTCCATGCAAACGTAGTCCCCTGTTTCCTCCTTGGCTAAAGCCAGTAGAGCAATAATTTTTATTACAAAAATCTATGGCCACTATTAGCATGTTTCTATGTTTTCTGTTTTTTCATAATTAGTTAATAAAAAAGATACGAGCCGAGATCAAATATCGAGAAAATTCGCCAGATTTTCCGCTGTGTTTAAGCACCCAGAAATCAAATTTGGCTTAATTTTAGAAAAAAAAGATAACATAAGAACACGGCCAAAGCCTTTCTTTAATTTTTAATGAAAAAAGTATTTAAATCGGTCTAGTTTTGGAAAAGTAATCGGGGGACTACGAAACGCTGATTTGGTGTGCTTTTAGTAGGTATTTTCGGTCCAAGATGCAGTTGTCTCTATCACACTTTGCGGTGAAGGTGTTTGGCACTGCGCGACAGCAATAGATTTTACAAATACCTATTTTTCAATACTTTCGCCCGTAGTGTTTCCTCTTAAAATATCTAAAAGAGACAGATATATCCGTAAATACGAGCTTCGTGTTGCAGAGTAAGGCTTCAGAACCAGGCCTAGATCTCGGGGTTTTGGGTACGGACTCCAGGTCGGGCAACTAGTGTTTTGAATTTTAGAACATTGCTCCAGTTTGTGATCATCGACAAGCGTTCGGCAAGCGTGA
The DNA here is from genome assembly GCA_949315895.1 of Anania crocealis. Classification (NCBI taxonomy): domain Eukaryota; kingdom Metazoa; phylum Arthropoda; class Insecta; order Lepidoptera; family Crambidae; genus Anania; species Anania crocealis. Next base: position 11,136,492 of record OX438872.1, read on the forward strand.
TGATTATGCCGGTACCCATCATTGCTGTGGTAACTTTCATTTAATGATTGAGGCCTTAGCACTGCAGTGTTATGATTATAGGCAGTTACTTATTTAATATCTGGGTTTTGTTAATTCTCAACCCATATTAGGCACCATGGATAAGCCTCTCCGATAGGTGGATATTTCCATAAACACTATTCTTGGTAGAAGGTTGAGGATCGCAGTTTGGCTAATGGGAGAGAGATGGCGCTGTGGTTAAACTTCTTCTGGCAATATTAAGTTTTAAGTCATCCATACTGCCAGAAGAAGTTCAAGACGAAGTTTAATACCACTTACGACGCCTATAGGAAAAAACAGGTGGTTTTATTCTTTTTATGTGCCAGGACTGCATGACATGTGCTGCTTGAACTTAGCAAAGCAAGCCGGGAAACCCATATGACTGGAAGCTGTGTGGTGGCCAAATACTACCCCGGCATACCAATCATATGGGTGTCGTTAGAGGCGATTAAGAAGTACAGCCAATAAGGACGGGTAAGAGTTTCTTCTTTGCATTACAGGCCAAATTGCGATCGACATTCAATACGTTTGCTAAGCGTGACAATTATAATAATCTATCAGAATCCCAGCAGAGGACTTCGTTTTATACTTTATTTGATATTTTAGCAATTAAAATATCAGTATATAAACTTGAAAAATTATGTCTCAGGCGGGACTCGAACTCGAATCTCCTCGCATGCCGGGCGGGCGCTATACCATTAAGCCACCGATACACTGCGACTTTTTCAAGCATATTCTTACGCTGTAAGCCAGCGTTCCAATAAAAACATATCGATTCCGTTCATAAAACAGCACATTGATCGCACGAACCGGAACCGAAACTTATTTCGGGATAAAAAGTAGCCTATGTACAGACAAAAGCACGTCAACCTGCCGAAAAACGTCAATTTTTTTCAATTGACATTGATCTCTACTTGTTAGACTTAAAGTTGAAAATTAATTCAATAACCTTTAACTTTTTGGGTAGGTTGACCTGACGTTGTCTGGTACCATTCCACACTGTTATCCTAATCTGTGTCAAATCACAATCAGATCTGTTTAGTCGTTTTTTTGCGCTTGAGCTACAGACATCTATCCAAACTGCCTCATCTATAATATTAGCAAGATTTACGTGTTGGTTGGTGTATCGTTTACATTAACATTAGGTAAATCAGACGTCTGAAAATTCTTCAACCACTAAAAATCTTAAATAAAAACTATTGTTTTTTTCTGTCTTAAGTCTAATTTATTTTACTAAGCTCTAATAAATAAATAACACCACAATTCTACGTTCCAAATATTCCAGTCTAGACAAATTCCAGTCTAAACTGAATAGCGATAGTTGAAATACTTTCCCATCAAGAAAATGCCTTTCAGACATTGACGGATGCCTGATCTTCAACGCGGCAATAGACTCTTGAATGCAGAATATTATTATTAATTATGAATCCTTAAATTATAATATAAGGTAGATGAGCTGAATCGTTTTGTATTTGTTTCATAATGTTGTCTTAGGAATTTAGAAATAAAATCGGCCAAGTGCGAGTCGGACTCGCGCACGAAGGGTTCCGTACCATTGACTAGGTAAACAACAGCAGATACCTACATTGATTTAGTTAATGTATTACCTACATGTTACCATTTATTGATATCGAGCAAAAATAAATATAAATTTTATTTTAACTTTATTATTTATTAATAAAGTTAAAATACAACTGAGTGTTTTTTTTAATATTTTAAGTGCCTACCTGTTGCCATTATTAATATCGAACAAAAAAGGGCAAAAAACTCGCGTTTCTTGTATAGGAGCCCCCTTTAAATATTTATTTTATTTTTAGTATTTGTTGTTATTGCGGTAACAGAAATACATAATTTGTGAAAATTTCAACTGTCTTTTGACATCGTGGCTTTTGAGATACAGCCTGGTGACAGAGCGACGGACAGACGGACAGACGGACAGACAGCGAAGTCTTAGTAATAAGGTCCCGTTTTTACCCTTTGGGTACGGAACCCTAAAAAATACCTGTTATTTTAAATAAGGGGTCATCCATAAATTACGTCACACGATTTTTAAGATTTTTAGACGGTTTTTGGCGAGAGTTCGTGAGATACGTTTGGAGTTCATTTATTTTATCGATTTTTTATTGTTTATAGTGATTTTTGGGTCGTAAAAGTGGTGTTATTTTGCGAAACAAAGTGTCGTGCGAGTGAACAATATACAGTTCGGTGAAATAACATGGTGTATGGTTCGTAACCAAGAAAAGTGGACCGTGAATTTTGCGCGGGAACGCGAACAGTTCACCTCTTTCTTGGGGACTTCTCTACATTCCTTCAATCTTTGGACTGTCTTCAAAAACTCCATCGAAGCATTAAAACGTCTAACACCAACGTTTTAATGCAAAAATAAAGACAATATTAATAAAGAATTGGCTGTATGGACAAGTATACGAGGCCGTTAAATTATATAAAAAAAAAAAAAATTACAGACCCCCCCCCTTCCCCCTCGTCACGCATTTTCGCGAAAATTCCCACGCAATTTTTCCCAATGCACCAAAATGTAAGACATCCCCTTCCCCCTTAGTGTGTGACGTAATATATTAAGGACGACCCCTAATGGTGTAACGGCCTTGCACGAGTGAATATAGCCAAATATTATGTGATAAGGCTTTCCGAAAGCTCCGTTGGTCTAGTGGTTTAAGTACCAGGATCTCGGGGTCCTGGGTTCAATCCTGAAGTTAGGCAATAAGAGTTTGAATTTCCAAAAATTGCTCGGGTTTGTGATCCCGAATTTGGCAATCGTGATTCTGATCACAGTTTTGTTTTTGTAAGTACTCTCTACACTTTCGTATGCATTTATTGAGAAGCGACGATGTTTCATAGTTTGGCCCGCATACCCAGAATTGATAAGTCAATCACGTAACAAAAGAAACTATTCCGACGCAAACAGAAGTGGCGTTTAATCAAAAAGCTGGAAGTTCTGGACGTTTCAACTGACCTGGATACGTCATCGAATCGGAATGTTTCCGAAAGTTTTGCTCTGTGTGTTGCAGAAAAATGTGTTTGTATGATACACTGGCATAAGTATAGCTCCACATGCTTACATGTTCGTTCGCTTGGAATTAGGTTAGGTTAGGTTATATCGCGCTCCCGTTATAATGCGCTGACAGTTTAATCGTAATCCCCGTTATTTCGTGATCCCAAATATACCGCGTTTCCGATTATATCAATATTTATACCGTGATTTTCTTTATATCTCGGTCCTGGTCATAGTTCTGTCGCGTTCCTGTTTATACCGTGATTCCAGTTATATCGCGCTTCTGGTTATATGTAGTCTCGATTATATCGCGTTCTTGGTTATACCGTGATGCTGTATTGCGCTTTTGGTATCATGATCCCGATAATATCGCGCTTCCGATTATATCGTGATCCCGATTATATTGTGCTTCCGGATGTATAATTGTGATCCCGATTATATTGCGCTTTCAGTTATATCGTAACATCGATAATATTGCGCTTTTGAATTTATTGTGATCTTAGTTATATCGCGATCCCAGTTTTATCGTTTTAGGTCAAATCCTCCTTTTGGAGAGGTCTGTGTCCAGCTATGGACAGATATAGGCTGGTGATGATAAATTTACTTATACTGGATGGAATTTTAACCACTTTCCAAAATTTTTGTAGGCGTTCAGTATCGTATTTAGTGCCCATTTATGAAGTAAAAAATGTAAATCAAGTTTTCACTCGAAAATATTTTTCGTAATATAGTTTTAAATTTTTACAGTTTTAGGCCTGTTTAGGTATAAAGGGAAAGTCAAAAACTTATTATTAGTATCGTAATAAATGAATGTGATGTACATTGGGTAAATAAAGTGTTGCTAGGCGAACGTATCAAAAATTTTAGATTTTTGGCGGACATTTTCTAATTGCTTTATCTTGACATTTTTGTACTGGGCTATACCAAAAGAAAAAATACGTCATTTGTTTTTTGTATCGTAGATTGATATATTAAAATTTGGAAGGTGGTTAAAATTTCACCCTGTATATTTTCTTATTGTTGGAATAAAAGGGCTGCTATATTATTTTAACGTGCCGGCACCAACGAAATTTTTATATTGCTATTAATCCCTCGATCGTGAGTTATTCCAGACACAATTGAAATCAATTGTTATCGTGGCACCCGAGTGCCTCCTGGGGGTTGAGTGATTAACATTTACTAATAGAGTATTTTGTTTCAGTTACATAATCAAAAGTCATCAAAAATGAAGTTCGTCACACTATTCATCGCGGTGCTGTTCTTGGATGCAAGTAAGTACTAATTTTGTTACTCGGAAGTTATTACTTCCAAATAAAAATCAAGTATCCTGGTCGTAGATCAAAACAAAAATAGGAAGTTTATATGGTAATCGCGTTTCACTCGCGGTCTTACAAAAGTGAGCCTAAGTATCGTAACATGATTCAGTTCCTTATAGGTAACGGGACTGTGGCTCCGTTTATTGTGAGTGTTTTAATGTAAAAAATCGATAAAAATGCCTTTTTGGGCTTTTATTCAGTGCACAAACGTCACTAACTAATACAAGAAGCATGGAATATCTTTCACACGTAAGAATACTACGGACTTTTTCCACTATTTTCTGTAAAACAAATAATAGGGGTTAAAGTATGAAATTGCCGATTATTTTCCCACTTTTTATTTTGTTTATAGCTCTTAAGTGTAATCATATTATTGCGTAATTCTTTCTGTATTGTATCAAAAACTAAATAAAGTAACTTTGGACTAAAAAAAAATGCAATACTAGTGCCTATTACTTCAAAGGAAGTCGTTGAAAAGACCCCTTACAATGTGTCAGCTGACCTTCTTGCTTCAATTAAGTAATTTCGTATTATATACTTTGATTTTCAGAAATTTAAATACTACAATGCGTAGCTTTATAACCATCTACTTTTCACCTTTAATTGCATCGAAAACGGTTCAGGCGTTTTTAAAAAAACTAAAAAATTGTTAGTATGGAAAAATGACTTTTCTCGATTTCGTCCATACAAAACGGCAATTTCATACTTTAACCCCTAATATTTATACGGCCATCTTTGAGTGAGCAAGATAAACGACACGTTCAGTGGTTTTCACGCAGAAATCCACGTCCTCTTTTTGTTTTAAACTAAGTTCCTGATTATTAACTAGTGATTACCTACGTTTTAAGACCTTGTAGTTTTTAAACGCGTAAACTATACGGCTATTTGTTTCCCAAAAACAATGAAAATGTGGTCAACATCAACTTGCGATCCTTTCTTTTCTCTCATCGGTAAAGTTGGGAAACCAATGTAACAGGGATTAAAATGTATTAATGTTTACGGGTCTATTGTAAGGGTTTCCTTGCTAATTGGTCTTTGCTTTAATTTATAATATAATTAATCAAAGGTATATACCAAATCCAACACTTTGACGAAGTTTCTTTGATTGTAGATTTCAATCAGCCAAGATCTGTTATGATTACACTCTTATTGGAACTGTCTTTGAAGAGCTCTAAAACATCAAGATTCTTAGCAAATGAGAAATTGAATGGAACCAATGTAGCTTTAAATGTATTAGCTTTATGGTTGCTAATGATTTCTTACAAATATAGTTTTACTAGTTTTTGCCTGCGACTTCGAACGCGTGAAACGTTGAATTTAAAACTATGTATTAAAATCATCAAATGTAAACTGTACCTTTTCCCGAGGAAAAAAGTAGCCCGTTATTCCACCCAATAAACTGATGCCAAATTTCATTTAATCCGTACAATCTAAACTTTGTATTTAAATCATCCCACGGAAACCGTGCCTTTTCCGGTATTAAAATTAGCTGTTATTCCAGCTAATAAACTATCAACGCGTTAAATTTCACTCAGATCCGTTGAGTCATTTTAGGGCCAAAGATAAACAAACATCCAGATATCTAGACATCCATACATACGTACTTTTTATACATACAAATTTTAATAAATGTATTTTCTTTCTTTCTTTCTTTCTTACTTACAAACTTTGACGACCATTTGGATCAGCAGTAGTAAACGCTGCTTCTGAGCCATGGGTCGCGGGTTCGATCCCTGCACGGTACAAATATTTGTGTGCATGAACATGTCTGTTTGTACTGGTCTGGGTGTTTTCTATGTATTCTATGTATGTATTTACAAAAAAAAAAGTATTTATGTAAGTTTATTGGTTGTCTAGTACCCCATACGACAGGGTACTTAATAGTAGCTTAATTTGGGACTTGATGGCTCTGTGTGGCCCAGTGAGGCATGTCTTAAACATTTATTATTATGTTGGTCATTTTCCAATCACGGGACTATGGAGTTCCGGACCTTTGGAAGGCGTACGAGGGGCCAAAGTCAACTCGCAGAGGCCTGTTAGACAACATTTATCTAAATGATGTAATACCAACCGACGATTATCCCTGTGCGCACTATACAAGTACACCCAAGGACAACCCCCGGTTAGTGCAGGACTATTGCAGAAAGTGGATACAAAGGATATTGGGCTTTGGGTTTGGGTGCTAGTGGACTGGGTAACTAGGACTATGGAAAGACTATGGCCCCTGCCTGACCTATGTTACTCACACGGATAAAATGGCAAGGGGTGACTCGCACATTCGTTTAATGGGCCCCCGAAAACGGCTGCTATCACATAGTGACGTAGCGACAAGGGGGCAACATAGCCTGAGGTGCTTGAGGAGTGGAGAGGTATTACACGGCTCTCAGGACAATCCGTTCAAGATCCCTATAAGCATCTTACAGCAATACTTCCTTCCTCCGAGCATTTCTGCTCTAGCGACTCTCCACTCAAGCTGGCCAATGAAGGCAAGCAAGAGGTGGGAGATATGTTCCTCGTCAGTGTTCACTCCGGCCAACCAATGAAGGCAAGTCAGAGGTGAGGAACAGGGATACTCCCGGGAGCAATAGGCTCCCTTGTGAGTATTATAGATGCGATTGTTTTACGGATGTTTGTTTCCTGACCACGCCACAATTATCACGGAAAAATACACGGTTTAGGACATCCAAATCACAATATACTCGTAAATAATTAAAATTAATTAATAATAAATTTAAAATAAACAATATAAATAAACTAGCTGACCCGGCAAACGTTGTTTTGCCATAAAAATGATTAAATTACTAAAATGGCTATTTTATAAATTTTTAATATTTTACTACCCTACCCCTACCCTACCCCTACCCTACCCCTACCCTACCCCTACCCTACCCCTATCCTACCCCTACCCTACCCCTTCCCTTCCCCTACCCTACCCCTACCCTACCCCTACCCTACCCCTACCCTACCCCTACCCCTACCCTACCCCTACCCTACCCCTACCCCTACCCTACCCCTACCCTACCCCTACCCTACCCCTACCCTACCCCTACCCTACCCCTACCCCTACCCTACCCCTACCCTACCCCTACCCCTACCCTACCCCTAACCTACCCTACCCTACCCTACACATACCCTACCCCTACCCTACCCCCAAGAATTGTGAATCTAAACCATTCCCAGAGCTCCTTGAACACACACAAAAAATTTCATCAAAATTGGTCCAGTCGTTTAGGAGGAGTTCAGTCACATACACACGCACACAAGAAATATATATATTAAGATAAAGATAACACTTTATTGCTCACATTAAATATTAAATTAGTATAATCCTTTGACTAAAACTAAATACAATTATATACTTTATTTGATATTTTAGCAACTTAATTGCACTTATAATATCAGTATATAAACTTGAAAAATTTTGTCTCAGGCGGGACTCGAACTGCGAGGAGATGCGGGTTCGAGTCCCGCCTGAGACAAAATTTTTCAAGTTTATATACTGATAAATACAATTATATTAATGTGGGCAAGGGCGGCCTTATCGCTATAAACGATCTCTTCCAGGCAACCCTGTAGGACAGGAGAGATAAAATAAATAAATAAAAAGCAATAATATTATTTTTCAAATTGAAATAATTACATTATGGTTCTTTGCATAGCGATAAGTTAAAGGATCAGATTTTAATAAAAAAGACTACATTTTGCCCGTGAATCAAATATTCTTTGCCGTGAATGAAGTGGCTGTAAATTGCGAGTAAGAATAATTAACTCTGAATAGATCTAAATAGAAGCAAGGTTCAAATATTACAAAAAAATTGGATCGTTAAAAACAGAATCAAATTATTAGACTACACTAAAGTAAATACACTTATTAATCGCATTTGAAATAGAACTTGAAACTTCAACTTAATGTCGAAGATATAAAAATTAATATGCATTGTTAAGCTTCAATGTTTGTGTTTTATGATCTGCTACCTGAAGTACAAACAATGCTAGTCGAATAATACGTGAATTTCATTGTTAAATATTGACGAAATTTAATGTAGAGCTAGTTCATTATCCACCCACAACGGTGCACTACTCAATGTTTCTCTACATTAGGTAATGTGATGATTGTTACCATTACATTACTTATTCTAGTTTTATATTAAGTAATTTTAAATATTACTTGTGGTTAGTCGCCCAGCAGACCAATCACGAGCAACCGGAAGTCTGCTGATTGTCACTTTTAAAAACCACTTACTTCCACTTAGGTGGAAGAATGAGGCGGGCATTTGGTCATTCTAGTGCAAATCGTCGAACTGGAGACCAATTCTGCTTACGTAAATTATCAAAGCGTAAACGCAACAATTGACGATCTGATCGGTTGTTCTAACTTAAGATATTTGACTAAAGTTTGATTCAAATAAATAAATAAGTACTTAATGTTAAACTGAGTTTTAATCATAATAGTAGTAACAGCCTATAATCATCCTACTCCAGGACAATGGCCTCCATCATTAAATTCAAGTTATGACAGCAATGATGGATACAGGCATAATCGCCATTGCCAGGTTAAAGTATTAACCCGGTAGGCGTGGTGATCACAAACCCGAGCAATATTCGAAAATTCCAAATTGTTTGTTGCCCGAATATGGGATCGAACTCGGGATCCCGAGGTCTTGACCCGGCATTTAAACCACTAATAGGTAGGCTTTTTATAATCGCCACGGAAGGCAGGCTTGGTTAACAGCGCTGTACTTCTTTAGTCTTTGAGAAGAGTCCTTTATGATACTCCTAAGTAAACCAAATAGTTGACTGGTAGAGAATGCCATATGGCATTAAATCCACCTTTTGTATATTTTCTTAAATAAATAAATAAATAGGTCGAAATGGGGTTCTTAATGCTATTGCCACCACCACTTCTTACCTTGCTAAGAGATAGTTCAAACAGCTAAGATCTACTGTTGCCAGATAAATTTATTTTGCCATTTCAACTTGGTTTATGCAAACGTCAATTCGGCCTTCTTTCAAACTCAAAAGAACAGCGCTCATACATAATTTACTACCGCTCTAATTGTCAACTTTAGGTTTGTTGTACACTACAAGAATTAAAATTAAGGTTCATTTCTATTTAATGATATCTTAGGAGACGCAAATATCCTATCAAAAGCAAGCAGTTGAAATTGTTGATGACACTTAACAAACAATAGCGATGGAAAGCACGAAATGTGCTACCAATTATTTTGTGTGGGTTGTTACTGTGGGAAGTTAAGTTTAGTGTAAGTACCAAATTTTTTTTTTATTTGTATTTTCATTTCTATTACGTCATAAGAAAAATCATTTTTAAGTGTTCTTAGGTCTTTGGATACATTAAAAACAGTTGACACGGTTGAGTGAAAAAAATAAACTCTACTCAAGCCCGATTTACGATTAAATACGTTTTTTTTTTAAGTTGCAGCATACAAATTCTGATTCTGAAATGAAATATTTTCATTGGCACCAAGATATCCAACAAGCTGCCTGCTGCTTTTTATACCATTGAAGTTATAAAAATTTTCCATTCATTTCTTTGATGGTGCATTTAACATATTAATGCAAGTTTGTAATTTAGGAAGAGAGGCGTAAAGTTAAAAGCGATATGTAAGTATGTCAATGTAACATCGCCCTTACAAAACCTAGCAAAATACGTATTTTGGGTGCTCCTTTGACTTAAACAAAAGCCAGTCATTACTGCATTTTAAATGAATGGCTCAGCGCGGCATTGTCACAACACAAAAATAGCGCTGAACGAATGAACGAGAGACCAGCTGAATGGACACGTGGCTGAATGAATGAAGAAAGATTATGCAAGCGGATGTTTTGCGAGTTTACATTCAATTGTTATGGGTGACATAGTTTTGCGTTTCAATTGTATATTAAAAAAAAAAACTAGCAAGGCCTTTTTTAGTTTATTGAGTAAAAGTAACGGCCTATAATCATCGTACTGCAGGGCAAAGGTAGCAATCGAGGCAACAGAGAAAGTGAGAGAGAGAGAATATGAGCAAAATTGAATTCAAGTTAGCACAGCAATGATGGGTATAGGCATAATTCCCACGCTTGCCAAATACGGGTTGGTGATCACAAACCCGAGCAACCCTTGTTGCACGACTTGGGTATTGAACCCATGAACCCTTTATCTTAGTACAATACATAATCCATTCAACTGATGGGGCGTTATTATAGATTACATATTGTTAATCAAATGATACCAATCTTAGACATTGTTTACATCGTACAATAAAAATTATCGCAATACTTACTATTATTATTAATAGGAAAGTTTGGATGTATGTTTGTCACAAAATCACACCTGACTGCTTAATCTGGTTGAAAATTGACAAAGAGATAGATTTTAAAATGAGCTACCTCTGTGGCTTGAATAATTACAATATCAAAAATGCACAAAGTCACGGGCATCACCTAGGTTAATATTGAATGAAATTCAGGACAAGTGCTTGTACTCGACTTGAGATTATTATATAAATGGTTCTGTAACTTAATATTCTAGGCTCTGGAAATCACAGTTTGACAGACTAATCCAATTAATTTGGAAACATGACACTTATTACAATGAAACAGAGCCTTTGCGTAAGATTTTCTTCACTGACGCATTGTTGTGACCGACATGATAAATGTTGTGCTATTATATAACAACATCATCATTATCAACAGCCTATTTTATTTTATTTTATTTTATTTATTTTATTTTTATTTTATTTATAACACACATTAATGTGTGATCCACGCAGGATGTATGCCATACAAAATGATGAACAGCCTATAACAGTCCACTATAGAACACAGACTTCAGAGTTTTTTTATGTTAACATAAGCACATAAATACTATGTAGAGTTTAGTATAGTAAAGTGAGAAATTGGATATTACCAATTTTTCAAAAAAAAAACATCCATATCGGAATCTAAAAAAAATTGATTAGTATGAAAATAAAAAAAAGATAATATTAAATTTCTGACTTAACTATACTATTTATATGCATTTGTTAACATCTAAGTCTAGTTTTGCTTTTATAAACATTGACCTAACACCCTGTTTAGTATTTTAACTACAACTGCCGTATCAAAAATATATGTTTTAAGTGAATCAGACAGATTGACAGATAAATAAACTCAAGCAACCCTAAAAACATTAGATACGGGACAAGAAACAAAAGATTAATCTAAACTTAACATCCTTTTTCAATCTTCGCAAAAAGAAAATGACAATTTCAGTACAAATCGCTTAGCAATTTAAAACGAGAATCGCGAACCGTTCATTCGCTCAGTGATTGCGAGTCACTCATTAAGTCCGTTCGTTCTTTTGTTTTTTATTCTTTGTAGTTAATTTAGCAGAGCTTCGGCTGATATTGTGTAGGGCTTTTCTAATTAAATCCCTAATTGACTGGTTTATGTTTTTAACTTTTTTGCCACGCTATTATCTCAGTTTGCCCTTTGGTGAACTCCAAGTTATTTCCTTTACGTGACTTGAAAGATAAAATTGGAAAAGGTGTTCTTTTGTTTCAACGCCGACAACAAACAAACTTTAGGTTAGCTTTGTTTATTTACTTTAAACAAATTGCTTTGTTGGTATTGCTAATATATATCCAGTATAAAAAAACTCTGCCACTGTGTAAATCAGAAGTTGATTATCCTCAACCCACATCATCATCAATCAATAGCAGTCCACTGCTGGACATAAAATTAACGGCTTATATTCATCCCAATGCAGGACAAAGGCCTCCATCATTGAATTATAGTTACCATAGCAATAATGGATACTACTGTAAACTCATATTTCCCGACCCGGGAATCGAACCCAGGACCCCATATTAGCCTGGCACTTAAACCACTAGACCAAAATGCGTTAGACAGAATAAAATATTATTATATGTATTAAAATATTGACACCCTGTATCTATTCTAAGTACCTACTTTGCCTTAAAAATAAAATATCAAAAACAATTTTGGCTTCTCTAATTAAACGAGTCTACATTTAACATCAAATTTGTAAGACATAATCTCTTCTTAAAGGTATTTTTATAAAATAAACTGAAAAATTCAGTTAATAAGATTATAATAGGTGTGAAATGAAATTTTTACCTATGAAATTGCCGTTCTGCAGTACTGGCCATTTCAAATCAAAATAAGTTTTGTTTGGCGAAGAATTCTAATTTCAAATTAATTTTATTTTAAAAACATGGAATTCCTTTTCCAAAAGTAGTCATTTGTTTATTGATTAGTGTTACATTTTCATCGCATTTCAATCTTTTTCGTCATCATGGATACGTTAAAAATTCGAGTAATTAAGGAATATGATTACCGTTGTGGCAGCAACGCGGCACAAGTGGCACGCAACATCAACGACGTTTACGGAGCTAAACTAACGCACCACCTGTTATTGGTTTGCTAGCTTCAGACAATACCCGAGAGGCACTACAAAATGTCTTTGAAGAATTTCTTGCCTCCCATCCAGCTGATTTCTTTAAAAAGGGCATCAATAAACTGCCACTGCGTTGGCAAAGATGCATTGATTGCTTGGGTGATTATTACTTCGATTAATACAAATAAAAAATTCGTATAAATTTTTTTATACAAAACGGTAATTTCATAGGTAAAGACCCAATAATAATATGTAGTTTTTACAAAAATCATAATAACATTTTATAAACATGACTGTAAATTAAAATCTAACGTTTTTTAAGCTTTTAAGGAAAATATAAACCCATATGAAATGATTTTCTGAATAAAAGGAGAAATATTATTAGCCGAATTAACTACCTTTAAGTTTACAATATAGATGTAGGTACCTAATAAGATTTATCGTCTATTAGTCCTATATTTAGAAAGAGTGCCTAAGAGGGTATTTTGACCAATCCTAACGATACGAGTATTGAATACATGCATCCCTAAAACAAAACCTTCTTTACATGAATAGCAAAACCATTTTTTTCAATTCCCTTGTTCATTTTACACAATAGAGATCTGCCTATTTTATCTAATAATATGGCGTTGCAGACTCCAGAGAGTATCTTGTATGCACAAGAATGTAGACGAAATGGTCCCAAGGCGTTGTATCGTATGTACAGTGTCCCACAAATCAGGCTTTATGTTTTTGTTGAAAATTCACTCTTATGTCAACGAGATTAAGATGCCCCAGCGTGTGGCCTGATGTGAGCTGTCATCTCTACATGTCTTCGAATGGAAGTCGAGATGTAAATCTGTTCTAGGAGCTAGTTATATTCCTGTAAAGCAATACTAGTTTGTGTAAGGGACTTCGGCTGCGTGGTCTTTGGAATTAGGTTTCAAAAGAAATGAACACTATGCGTAAAAATTTTTTTTAATCAACCAACCGCCATCTATCTATCTATCTAAAAAAAAAGTATTTATGTAAGTTTATCGGTTGTCTAGTACCCCATACGTACTTAATAGTAGCTTAATTTGGGACTAGATGGCTCTGTGTGGCCCAGTGGGGCAAGTTCTTAATATTTATTATTATTATTTACTATCATCTGTGTCAATGCAAAATATAACTTTACGGATTAAATCGAGATTTAAAAAAAAAATTATATGTAACTCAAAACGAAAAACGACGTAAAAATAAATTGATAAAATTATTGTCTTTTAGCTTTTTAACTTCATTCAAAGAACCTGTAAATATTTAAAAAATAAGCGTCGCCGAATCGTAGGACGGGCAAGTAAATGACATGAAAAAAGAATATTAAAAATTCTGTCCGTACGATTTACATAGTCTGGCCATGTTTTTCAATTCATTGGGTTTCTTTCATTAGCTCCTAAGAAGAAGAAGGATAAAATCAGTTAAAATCAGTTTTATTTCTGCAAATAGGCCCCTGGAGGCGCTTTTACACGTCCCAATATTTAACCTACCACTGCTTCGGGACAAATGTGGGCTAGTGCCGAGAAGAAGCAGCGCAAGAAACTCGGTCACTATTGTCAGCCTCTTTTTAAATAAACATGTTTACATAAGATATATGCCAGTGCGAGCTGATACAATTTAAAGCCAAACGTTCCTATCATTTATATAATCATCAATAGTGTAATAGCCCTTTTTCATTAAAACAACTTTGATATATGATTTGAATTTATGTACAGGGAGGTCAGCAATTGATAGTGGTAATTTGTTGAAAATACGGATACAATTTCCCATGAACGAATTACCTACTTTTCGCAGTCTGAATCCTGGAACGGCAAGTTTATCTTTATTTCGGGTATTGAAATTGTGTACGTCACTATTTTTGACAAAAAATTCGAGGTTTTTACGGACGTACATAATGTTTTCGAAAATGTATTGAGATGCAACTGTTAGTATGTTGATCTCTTTGAATAGCTCTCTTAGAGAGTCACGGGGTCTAAGGCCGTAAATAGCCCGCACAGCACGTTTTTCCAATATAAAAATAGACTCAATATCTGCCGCTGAGCCCCATAACAAAATACCGTATGACATTATACTGTGAAAGTAGCTAAAATATACTAATCTTGCCGTTCCAACATCAGTCAATTGTCTTATCTTTCGCACAGCATAAGCAGCAGAACTAAGTCTTCCAGACAGAGACCTGATATGAGCACCCCATTGCAGTCGAGAGTCTACAGTTATACCTAAAAAGGTAGAGGAGTCTACTGTGTCTAATGGCTCATCTTTTACAATAACATTTGTGGCGGAAAACCTTACATTAGGCAAAGTAAATTTAACACATTTTGTTTTTCTTGCATTAAGCAAAAGATTATTCGTAGCAAACCAATGCAATAATTTAGAGAGGGTATTGTTAACATCGTCAAATGATAATTCGCCCCTCTTAATTTTAAAAATTATTGAAGTGTCATCTGCAAACAATACCATCTCACAAAGATTATACATATAATATGGAAGGTCGTTAATGTATATTAAAAATAGCAAGGGTCCTAATACTGATCCCTGAGGGACACCCATGATAAGGGCCGACCCTGAAGACTCAGTTCCATCAATGCAAACTTTTTGTGTTCTACCTGTGAGATATGAGTTAATTAAATCTAACGAATCATTCGAAACACCATAATGTCTGAGTTTTTTAATTAACGTTTTATGGTCCACACAATCAAATGCCTTTGACAGGTCACAAAAAACACCTATAGCATCTAACCTACTCTCCCAAGCATCGAATACGTGTTTAAGAAGTGCTACTCCCGCATCAGTGATAAAGATAGATATGTTCTAAGAAATAAACCTATTTATTTCTTAGAACACCATCTATCTCCTTCTACATCATTCTGTATTTACAAAGCAATTCCAAAAACAACGAAATGTTAAAACCTACCCAAGGCTTTCTTGCCAATATCTAACACGCGCGAAACTGCGATATATTTCGCCTAGGGACCTTTTTGCAAGAATACGGGATATTCAGGAGGAAACTTGCATTTGTGTACGTATTTGAAAAGTTTATGTAAATTGCATGTGCTCTGTCGTTTTGTAGTTGCGCTGGCATTCACAAAATTTGTTTCGCAGATCGCAAGTGAGATATTACTTCAGTTTAATATTACTGCTCGTGATGTCGTAAGAGGTTTCCAGGAGAAGATGGCAGCAGCCTTGTCGTCCACCATTTGGCAAACTTGCCTTAAGATATAAGGAATCTCTCTCTCTCTCTCTCTCTTCCTGGCATTTTCTATTCTCACATGGTGGTGGGGTCTGCCTTTTTCGTCTTCCTTCTCCACCTCCCCCTGCCGGATGTGTCACTCACAGTGACGTGACAGATATAAGGAAGCTAGTAAAACATTATACATACTGTTAATTAATTGACAATATGTAAGTATCGTCACTTATTAATCACAGTCGATAAATGTTGGTTTCACATGTGAAATAAGAAACTGTTCATTTGTTGTGCTTAATTTGATATGAGTGAGCCTTGATTTACATATTTTACTCCATAAATGGGCTTTTAATACGATACTGTACGCCTACAAAACATTTTGGAAAGTGGTTAAAATTTCATCCTGTATAAATGGTGAAATTATGGTGGTTGTTTTCCTGCTCCTGCAGCGAAATGCTTCTGTTTAATAGTTTAAACGATTAATACTCCTATCATATTTTATTAGAATCTAAAACGGGAGCCTATATTTGCCCTCGATTTTCTTTAGATGGTGGACATTTCAATCAAAGATAATAAAACAAATGTTTTAAAAATTAACATAACATCTTAACACACCACAGGTTATTATTTCACACATATCCTAAATACGCCTGGAAATCTATAGATTTCCTAAAATTACTCGTATATACATTAGCTGATTTTTACAGAGTTCCTGTTACATAACGAAATTTCCTAACTTAAGCGAAATATCCGTGAGCGAACTAACTAACCCATTCACGGATGAAACGCGCCAAATGTATCGCAGCAGTGGATTGAAAGCGGAACTTTCAATGGGATATTACGTGAGTTTCAAGCTGAGTCTTTGGAAATACGAGGAAGGCATAATAGCTGATGTGTTGGTAAATTAACCATTTCATGTTACAATTTCAAAGAAAAAATGTTTTACGTCCAAATATCATGAGGTATATGTATTTCTGTGTAAGCTTTTGAATTTTATTTCATTTGCAGGGATCATTAGGACATAGACTTATAAGCATAATAAATGTATAATCTTTACGAATATTATGCGAAACTAATTCTATTTGTCTGTAAATTTGTGACAAAGATAGATCAGACCTTGAATAAGGATGTTGACTATTTTTATTTCAGAAGGGTTATGATTAAAATTTTAGCAGTCCATGTCTACGTACGGGGTATTTATGTAGGTTCCACATTTGCGGATAAACTACTGAGCCGATTTTGTAGAATAAGGTATCAAACAATTCCTTTTTATAGTACGGGTCACAATACATACTTTTTGTTAAAAAAATACATGGCGTATGCTACAACAATATTCTGGGGAAAAAAATTTGCAGTTATAACGAGTGAGGTATCAAATGAAAGGAGACAAAATACTATGTACAAAAATGTTTAAGCCCTGTACGGTTTACTTAGTTTGTGTTCGTAGTCGGGTTACAGATTTTTTAACTATTCATCTTGTAATTTTACTGCTGAGCATAAGTTTTTGCCCGCGCGATATAACGTGCCATGCTAGCGGATGAACCACGGGCAAAAAGCTAGTAAATAAATGCATTTGGGCAACATTACATTCATCGTCTAACGTAAGTAACTATTACAAGCACTCGTTTTGTGAAAATCAGTAACAACGAAGGTACCCCAAACAGCCGGACTCGAGAAAATATAGGAAACAACCTGCATCAATTTTTTAAGGAGGTTAGTAGAATCTGTATTGGTACAGTACTTAAGTGTGGTGTAGGAACTTAGGCCGGTGTTAAAGGGTAGATATTATTAAAATATTTTTTATTCATTCTGAATTTCGGCAATGTAACACCTGAAATTATCAAGAACTTGTTGGACATTAACAACACCAACGAGACGCGATAGCTCTGCTGATATTTTAAGGTCGTATATTCCTCCGTATCCATATAGTGTACTTGTAGACGTGCGTATATATCCCGGGCAGGCCCTCAGTTCCGCATTCTTTGAGCCCTTGGCTGACCAAGCCGACCAGTTCATGCTTCATACTCGTCTTCAGCATCAAAGGACCACCAGAGTCCCCGTTGCAAGCGTCCTTCCCAGCTTCTCCGCCGGCGCACAGTTGATTCCTCATGAGCTTCAGCCTTATACTCAAGATTGATCTGTACGCGTTTTGGCAGACCTGTAAATCAAAATATTTCGAATCAGTCAACCTTGGTTACTTAGAATACAAAAGAGATGCCTGTTTATAGTAAAATAAGTTTGTCTAAACCAAAGAAATATTTAAATGTGATCAATTAAACAAACAGCACAGTGATCGAGATCATTTGAACAGATGATCACCATCCACCAATTATGACAAAGTACACTGTCTTTCTGACAGTCTACCGGCAGTCGACTTGAGATCGCTGCAGGGACTCCATAACAGACCAGGTTTCAATAGAGTCAAATTCCTTTTCGTAGTCCACAAATGCTATGCACAGGGGCTGATTATACTCCTCCGTCTTCTGTATAATCTGCCTCACTGTATGGATATGGTCTACGGTACTGAATCCTCCTCGAAACCCGACCTGCTCCGGAGGTTAAAACTCGTCAAGTCTTCGCGCAATTCGATTCGTTATGACCCTCGAAAACAACTTGTAGACGTGACTCAGCAACGAAATGAGTCTATAGTTTTTCAGAAGTGTTTTGTCACCCTTCTTGAAAAACAAAACTACAATTCTTCTATGCCACGCCCCTGGGGTTCTCCCGGATGACAACACCGAGTTGAAAACACGCTGAAGCTCTAGTAATTTCTGGTGATAAATAAAAAATAAAAAAAAAATCAGGACGTCCCCCTGATTTTAGGAGCTCAGTCGTGATTCCATCTTCATCGATTTCCGCACCAGCCTGCTAAGAACCACCCGCTCTTCGGCATTTGTCGTGTCACGTCTTTGTGCCATTAAAAGTTTCGTCTCTACTGAGAATCGAGATTCCCGGCCCGTACGTTGCCTCTCACATAACCTGTTACCCTCTTCCCTTATGATATTAACTACGCCTGTAAGGTCCTCATCAATATCTGCTGTAGGCAAAAGGGCGTCGAAACGGTTTTTAAGTTCTACCTCAAAGCGTTCGGAGCCAGCTATCGACTGGAACGGTGTTGGTCGGAGCGTGGACTTCATCAGACGGGATCTTTCTAGGTTATAATCGATATCCAGAGTGCCTCGTACAAGTCAGTGATCACTTCCAGTATTAAACCTATTGATAACTGAGACATCTCTGAATATATACCTTTTATCCGACATGATGAAGTCGATCTCATTTTCCGGTATATCGAAGTGCTCAGATGTTTGTACATGGCAGCCACAATGTCTGTTCAGATCCTGGGCAGTCAAACAAACCCAATCCAGCTTCAGAGGGGTGTGAGACAGGGAGACGTCATATCTCCAAAACTGTTCACCAACGAACTGGAGGACGTTTTCAAGACACTTGACTGGACTGGGCTGGGCATCAATGTGAACGGCCAATACATCTCACACCTACGATTTGCAGACGACATTGTTGTTATTGCGAAATCGCTGCAGGAACTCCAGGTATTGTTGAGTAGCCTAAATGAATCCTCCCGACGCATCGGCCTATGTATGAACATGGACAAGACAAAAGTCATGTTCAACATGCATGTCATTCCCGGGCCGATAACTGTCGATGGAGTACTTCTAGAAATCGTCGACAATTACGTCTACCTTGGACAAAACCTGCAATTAGGCAGAAACAATTTCGAGAAGGAAACCGATCGGAGGATTCAGTTGGGCTGGACGGCATTCCGGAAGCTACGTCATATTTTCTCGTCGCTCATACCCCAAAGCCTAAAAACAAAAGTTTTTGACCAGTGCGTCTTACCCGTGGTGACATACGGAGCCGAAACGTGGACACTGACCATGGGGCTGGTCCGCAAGCTAAAAGTTGCTCAGCGAGCTATGGAGAGAGCTATGCTTGGAGTATCTCTAAGGGATAGAATCCGAAATGAAATAATTCGACAGAGAACCAAAGTTACCGACATAGCTACTCGGATAAGCAAGCTGAAGTGGCAGTGGGCTGGTCACATCTGTCGCAGAACTGATGAACGATGGAGTAATCGAGTTCTGCAGTAGAGACCGCGCATGGGCAAACGTAGAGTTGGACGCCCCCCTGCTAGATGGAGCGACGATCTGCGCAAGGTGGCTGGAAACAACTGGATGCTCAAAGCTCAAGACCGAGAAAAGTGGCGTGCCTTGGGAGAGGCCTATGTCCGGCAGTGGACTGCCGTAGGCTGATGATGATGATGATGAAACTGTCATTCTAACACTCCATAGCACATTGCTGTCAAAGATAATATTATGTATAATGGATATCATGATGTGCTGTTGTGTAAATCTTATTTGGTTTTTGCTTCCTTTATAACAAAAGTTTTTAACTCTAGAATGAGAATAATGTATGTGATTTTGTCTGCTATTTAATTTATCATTTAATATACCTCTGTCCTAACTATTGGTAAATCGACATGCTTCTTAACGTTGCTACTGATATGGGTAGTGTCGGCTCTTCCCCATCCTGCTACATACACCTTCCGATTAGCGCCGCTATGTAATACGTTTGCTTCAGGCAAACAAATTGGACGCACAAAGTCTGAAATACCAAAAATTTATAACGTTATTTCTTATAAAAAAAAAAACATTTTCGTTCTATTTGTATCGGTAGCGTCAATCAACGCCTTATTTGGTCGAGAGGTTTAAGTACCAAGCCAAGATCTCTGAGTCCAGCAAGAAGAGTTTTTGTAGGGTTTGTGATCACCAACCCGCATTTTTGGAAGAATGGTGATTATGCGTGTAACTATCATTGCTGTAGTAAATTTATATTCAATGATGGAGGCCTTTGCCCTGCAGTGAGACGATTCAAGGTTTTTACTTTTACTGCTTGAAGTGATACTAATTGGAGGAGTACTGTTCAAATTATGGGCTACAGCATCTTCTCTTCACCTTAGCAAATTTGCGTTTGTTAAACTACGATTACCAATCACCACTTCAAAAAAAAGATTTTTTTCGTTATAGTGGATAAGGTGTGTTTATGTAAACTCAATAATAATAAAATATGATGATGAAGACACTGACTGATGAGAAAAGATATGATTATTTTTAAAAGATATACAGTATGACTTTGATATTACCTTCAAAAAATTTTATAGGCTTTGTATTTAAAGCCCCTTAATTAAATAAAAAATGCAGGACAAGTGGTCACCCGAAAATATTTTTGGCAACATATCTAATTTTCAATTTTTACGGTCCTAGGCCCTGTGAAAGTATGAAGGGAAAATCAATAACCTATGAATAATATTGTAATGAATGAATGAGATGCGTATCGCGTAAAAAAAGTGTTGCTAGAAGGCCGTATCAAAAATTTTACATTTTTGGCGGACATTTTTTAGGTGCTTTATTTTGACTTCTTTGTCCTTGGCTATACCCAAAGAAAAAATACGTCATTTGTTTTTTGTCTCGTAGATTGTTGTATTAAAATTCGGAAGGTAATTAAAATGTTATCCTTTAAATTATATCCTACAATAAAATTACCCTCTGAACCTAAACCATGTTAAGGTACCTGTATATGGAACAGGGCTGGCTAGCCTCAAGAGCGCGATATCGTATTGATTGTTTCTTGGGTCATGCTCAGGGTGCATGATAATGTCCTCAATCCGGATCGTCATGAAAGGGTCTGCACATTTACCATAGGCGCAATCAATGTCTCTGCTGGTGTCATATTCACCGAGTCGCACTCTTATACTGAAAAGTAAATAACAACCTTGAACATTACACACGGTGCATTTTCAACCACCTGTAAAACGAAGCCTACATTATATAACCATTATGTATAACATTTTGGCAGTGTTATTTGCATAGAAGAAGTCCTCAGACTAATCCCTGAGGGACACACGCAGTTCTGTTGATACAATCTTTTTTGTTCTTTCTGTGAGGTAAAAGCTTATCAGATCCAAGGAATCCTTCAACATACCGTAGCTTACAGAATCAGAATGTGGTACAGAGATGGTACAATTTAAATACAGTTTAAGATCACACATTTTACCATAAAATGGCATGCAAAGTATACAATTAATTTAAAAATTTAATGTCACACCATAAAGCCTAAATTTAAAATTATGTGGGTTACAACAATAAAAACAACTAACCAACTTTTAAGAGAAACTTTAAATCACTTTCATGTCGATATTTAACTGGTTAAATTTTTTTATGGCCATGCAATACGTGCTCCTACTGTAAAGAGCTGTAGTTTTCACAGGTAAAACAAGTTTGTTGGGATACCTTGTATTAAATTTACAGAACTCCTTTTTTGTGATAAACAAATTAGAATTAGTTTTAACGAATACACATATTTCAAAAATATATATGCAAGGAACGGTTAGTAATCTAAGCTTCTTAAATAGAGATCTACAAGATGTCATACTGTCGACATTACAGATAGCTTGTATGCATTGTTTCTGGGCTATGAATACTCTGTTGATGTGATAAGAGTTTCCCCAGAGAATAATACCATACCTTAGCAAGGAACATACATATCCGTGGTATGCCTGAATTGCAGCACTCATCTCACTGACTCGTGTAAGTCGCCAAAGAGCATACGCAAAAGAATTTAACTTATTACAGAGTCTATTTATATTTCTACTCATGAGAGGCTGTCGTCAATTACGATACCTAAGAATAATGCGTTCACAGATACTTTGATCGGATTTTCTCCAGAAAAAACCCGTAGGGAGTGTTTGTTCCCATTTTTGTTACAGAATTGTATAAATGTCGTTTTACTTAAATTTACCTTAAGATTATTCCTGTGTGACCAATTTATTATTTTACGTATAGTCTCATTGATGTTGTCATTATAAGTTTTTTTGTCGTTGCATGGAATAACAATTACTGATACATCGTCAGCAAAAAGTACACAATCATGTTGGGTTACGTCTGAGAGATCATTGATGTAGAGTAGAAATAGCAAGGGTCTCAATATGCTACCCTGTGATACACCAACGTCATTTGCTTTCGTACATGATTTATACTTAATTAATTCCATATTATTTTTTATGTTAGATATTTCTACATATTGTCTTCTGTTTTGCAGGTACTTTTAAGCCATTCGTTTGGGATGCCTCTTATTCCTAGTAGGTTGCATTTATTTAGCAATGGCTGTGTGACACAAAATCGAAGGCCTTGGTCATATCAAAAAAGACCACTGTAACCGATTTACGCTTGTCCAAGTAAGAGGCTACTTTACTAACTAGGGGACTTTACTACTTTACTTACTGGGCAATCTTCTCTCTAGTATTGGCCAAACTTCGATCTTCAACCCGCCTACCAAGCGTAGCGATTACATTGGTGGACCTTTTTCAGATGTCAATGTTTGGACATTTGGTTATTGTAGGCAAATTGAGAAGCCATTTTTCTAAATAAGAACAACTTACGGCGGGTCTTCTGCACTGTTTACACAATGCGCCGCTGTAACCACGTATCTATTGCTGATGAGGGATCCACTGCAGTCTGTTTTTATTTCACCTGAGATGTGTTTGTACTCCAGTAACACCAGCCACGGATAATCGGTAACGGCCAGGTTGTAACCTCCTAAAATACATTTTTTTGAGTTTTTTTCAGTCTTATTAGCATATTAAGTTGGAGAGGCTACATTGTTTTGAAGTCTTTTGTCGTTCGTTTTTTACCTACAACAGAATACGTTTCCCCACTTCTTTTTCTTTGAGTGTTAAAATGAGATGATTATGGCAATATCAGAAGATTTTTCTTTCAACCTGTACCGAAACTTCAGAGAACTGATGATTATAAAACTAGCTTTTGCCCTTGACTACGTTTGCTTGAACTTCGGTATTGGGTTCGGTAAAAAACAAATAAAGGTTTGCTTAAAAAAAAAAATGGTAAACCATTGTCTGTTATGTGATTTTACACACAGTACAACTGTCATACCGTTCTAGTTTAACTTTTTAGATTTTTGGGAAAGTTTTATAGCCTATAATACTCGTATGTTTCTTTGTTGGCTGAGCTCATTTGCTGGAAACTTTCATCAAATCTATTTTGTAGTTAGTTTTTGCGTGAAATCGTACAAACATCCATTTATCCATACATACCTACGAACTTTATATGAGATAGTTGCTTTGAGATTACTTCCATGTAGGTAGGTACTTTGTTTTTATAAATTTACAATATTTTAGAACTGTCATAAGCGCCATAATCACGGAAGAACCAATGAACTCTCAAGCTCGAAACAATGCCTTTTATTTATATTCGTATCAATTATTATGTACCCAGTGTGCTCTTTATAATCAGACTAGCGACCCGCCCCGGCTTCGCACGGGTCAATGCTTATACTGAATGTTATTATGCATATAAACCTTCCTCTTCAATCACTCTATCTATTAAAAAAAACCGCATCAAAATCCGTTGCGTAGTTTTAAAGATTTAAGCATACATAGGGACATAGGGACAGAGAAAGCGACTTTGTTTTATACTATGTAGTGATTGACATTGCGTTCTTATTGCAATATTGTAGTTAGTTAAAAGTCACTTGCCAAAAATCCTAGCAGTGAATTGAGCATCTAATCCACAACACTGGCTGTTCAGGTGCGGTGGGAAAGCTGACGCTTGTTCAGGACAATTGTCTTTAGGTTGGGCAAAGTCTGCTTGTGGGGCAGGACCACAACATACGCCGCGGTCACCAGTGAGGCACCTGAAAGTAAACATCAGATGAGCGGGTTGACAAACTCTTTATAATAAATGAAAATAGTCAAGTAAACCTGGATAACATCACATACGTTGCAGTCCTAAAGTAAGAAGCTGTAAAAAACGATGGGTTTTATGGGATGAGGAAGATTAAAAAAACCACAAATGAGCAGGCCCGAGGTGTCAAAATTGGATCAAACTGCTGTTTTTGAAGAGTATACACGACTACAAATCGCCTATAAAAATTCTTAAGTAGGTACAATTATTAAAATTTTACAAAAGTTTTTCATCACCGGAGACGAAAACGTTTTTGGGTAACGGTTTATTTATACATAATCTGTGTCAGCAAAACTTTCGCAATTTTCCTTTTTGAAAGACTGAATTTAAAGTAAATCTTTTAAATGAACCAGAAACATTTCTCCATTTCACAATATACGTATACAATACATAATATAATTATAATTTAAGGAATATTTATCATGTTTTACGGTATATATTCGATTTTTTGAAAATAATTTTAATTGACTGTCTTTTTGCACAATTTGTTTCGCACTGCGTTACCCCTTTTACGCTAATATAAGATTTCCTATATATTATTTGTACCTAAATTAATATCTTGTTTGTATTATTTTATGTTCTTGTGTTTTGTGCAATTAAGTGTTAATTCATTCATTCATTCATTCACAACAACTCTAGTAAATGTTTTCAGAAAATGTGTTACTCCACTACCTAGCGGTCGTTTAACACTTGAAATTCTTTAAATAGCCATAGCATAACAGTATATATGAAGTTCTTGAGAAGCATTCGTGTCTTACGAAGACCATCTTTATTTTTATTCTTAACTTTATGACCCGGTGTGTATAAGAAGTTATCACCTATCCTAACGTTATAAATGACTTAAAATTTCGATATAGCACATTTAGTTTATATGGGTAAATAAAATTGTTCTTTTTACAATCTTCCTCACAATTTTTCCATATTTTTTAAACCTTCCCTGCTTCCCTGGACTACGACAAACATTTAAAAACTAAAATCAGCTAAATTGGTCCTGCTCTTCTTGGGCTTTAGCGAAACAAACCAACCATCTTCCAAATTTTAATATAACAATCTACGAGACTAAAAACAAATGACGTATTTTTTCTTGTGGTATAGCCCAGTAAAAAAAATGTAATGTCAAAATAAAGCACTTCGAAAATGTCCGCCTAAAATCTAAAATTTTTGGTACGGCCTCCTAGCAACACTTTTTTACGCTATGCGCATCTCATTCAGTCTTGACGATACTATTCATAACTTTTTGATTTGCCATTCATACCTTCAGGCTTAGGCCCGAAAAATTAGAAGTTGCAAAAAATATTTTTGGGTGAAAACTTGACTTACATTTTATTACTTTATAAATGGGCTCCTAAATACGATACTGAAAGCCTATTTTTTTTTTAAAAAGATGAAAAATTCATCCTGTCTATTCAATATGTACATAATATTAACACTTGTTTAACTAGTTACCTTGAATCTCTTACATAGGCTTTATGATTGTTGTCAGTACTTTTCATCATTTCATACAAATGTGGGCATGAATTCACATGTTTGCACTTTCCAAGATTTCCCTCTGGTGTATAACAATTGTAGTCACAGCATACCTGTAATATAGAACTTATTAGTAGTCCTTTTACAACCCATTGTGGACTGTTAAACTTCGAAGAAACTCAGTCCAAAAGTCAGAACCGCCATATTTATCAAGTGAATAGATTAGTACCATTCAGCCAAGTTAGAGGGGAGGCGCTGATGCCAGTCTGGTCTTCTTCTGACAGTACTATTTAGTCACATCTTATCATACGTATCACCATCACCATGATTATCTTCTATTAAAATCGACACCACAACAAATTTGATACTTTTTACATCATAAACACATGTCAGTTCCAATGTTGGATATTGCAGCATGAGACGGGTATTCCATCCTGAACTAGCTGAGCAACAAGCCGGACTGCCCCCTTCTGCGGCACAGGGTACAAGCACAAGTGCGTGTACCCGGCGCCTCAGACCGAGGCATTTAAATGAAATTTTGTATTGTATTTTTATTATCAACCTATCTATTCCTGTAAGTTATGGAGCATGAAGTCCGAAATAAGTTGACTTTATTTTATTTTTTAATTTTATTAATCAGTCCTAAAATGATTATAACCTTTAATTGGGTTGCATCAGACGCAACTTTGTGTAGCTTTGGTGTTTTCGTTAATGCTTATGTATCTTGCATTACATTTTCATTAGAAAGGCAATAAATGGAAATTCTACTGCCTTAGATGAGACTTGAACCCACAGTCTTCCGTTCACAACAAGGCGACTGCACTGACCATTGAAATTAATAATTAATTATTGAAATCTCTCCTAAGAATGATTATAGCTTTAGTGTTTCCGTCAATGATTATATGTATCCTGCATTACATTTTAATTAAAAGGGCAATAAATGGAAATTCCACTGCCTTAGATGAGACTTGAACCCACAATCTTCCGCTCACAACAGGGCACTGACCATTGATCTACTAACATGGAAAAAGGTTAAAAAACTGTCATACGCCATTTGTATGAGAAGCGATGTCGCCGCTTGTGCCCCACTATACATAAACGAGTTCAAAGAAGGCCAATCAAGCGAATTCTTTTGACATCGCGTGACGTCCAAAGAAACCGATCATAGCGCTCACTTACAAGCATTTGCTCATAACCTCTGTGGCGCTTGCCTTCCCCACCTACATCGCCTTTCTAACCTTATTCCATGTTCTGTGGAGCTACCAGCTACCTTCTTAATTTCGTGACTTATCCGTCATACCTTTATGGTGCTTCCGTCAATGCCACATTTATATTTAGAGAGTTCGCGTTTCTTCATCTGATGCCGCCTAAGTAGATCTAAGATTTCTGGACATTGATTATATTTGATGCACAATCCTTCTTCTCTGTTTGGTCTTGTGCATTTTTTCAGCGAAGACTCTGCAATTAAAAATGATCTGCAAATGTATTATTAAAACCTTGGGGAAGAAATCTTATACTTAAAAAAATCCTTACTAATGTCATAATTGTAAAAGTAAGTCTGTCGCTCTGTTTGTTACGATGTCACGCCTAAATTTCTGAACTAATTTTAGTAAAATTTAGAACGAAGAAAGATTAGATCTTAAGACAGGACATATGCTTTTTGGATCCCACACTACTGGGCACAACTTTCCTCCTAGGCTTGAGTCCTAGGCTTGAGTCCTAGGCTTAGGCGTAGCAAAGCCTAAGGCTCGCCCGTGCAGGGGCCCCGTACTAGCGGCGCGATCGGACCGTGCCGGGTGCTGAAGGCACCCGACCAAGAGGTCAACCCGACTAGTGGTTTCATCGCGTAGCTCGGCGCTGCAATACAGACTGGTCTGTGCATACAGACCGATCTACGCGAGCCCCGTTCTAGTGGGCCCGATCGAGGGGGGCAGACTAGGCCTCAAGGGCGCCTCTGTGGGCTCGGACCTCGGCTTGGGCCGTCGTCCGAAGGGCGGACTGCGGCCAGGTACATGTCTGTACCTGCCGAAATGATGCAAGGGTCCCCGCACTCGCCGGCGAGTGCGCTGATTCGATCTAGTGCTTGTCGGGTGTGTACTGTTGTGAGTGGTGAATTGTTTTACGAACGATGTAATTTTGTCGTCGGGATCTTCGAGAACGTTCCTCGGTCAGCGGAAACGGGCTTCGACATCTTTTTGGCACGAGTAGGTGGCGGCTTTGACTATAAGAGGATTCGTATGATTGACGGCTTTATCAAAGAAGTGTTGAGACGCTTCTTTCATAAAGCTAGCAATCGACGGAATGTTAAGGTCGCGATACAAATCATCGTTACGCACGTACCACGGGTCCGTGGCAGAGCGTAAGAATTTGTTTTGGAGGGTTTGGAGTTTTTTTAGTTCTAGGGGGTTGGCGTGAGCGAATACTGGACTAGCGTAAGTCATCACAGGTCGAATACGGGCTTTGTAAATTGTCAACTTATTTCTGAGTGACATTTTACTCTTCCTGCCGATATAGTAGTAGAGCCTTGAAAAGTAAAAGGCTGCAGTCTGACGGACTCGTTTGATGTGAGGTTTAAAGCTCATTCTACGGTCTAAGGTGACATCTAGGTATTTGACTGTCTTCTCCCAAGGGATCGGACGGTCGTATAGGGTGATTGGTATGAGACATCGTTTAGGATGTTTCGAAGCGAAGAAACCCCGAGTAAAGACCACTGCTGCACTTTTCTCGGGGTTGACACGGCCAGAGACGCGGGTGAAAAGCTAGTTACAAATGCAAAAGTTTGGGAAGGATGTGTATTAATAAAACAGTTTATTACATACAATTTTCAAACATGTTCTTCAATACAAACCATTATGATGAAACTACGCTACTTACAGCGATAAGAATATGATTGACCATGACAAATATAACGAAATAAAGTAATATCTAATTCCGTGCAATTGTTTAGAAGTCATTGCGCGCAAATAGGTTTCGGTGATTCATTGTTATATATTATATTAGCTGTTGCCTGCGACTTCGTGCGCGTCAATTTCTGTTATTATGATCGCGATTATTTTTGTAACATTTTTCACTGATGCTTCACTCCTATTGGTCGCAGCGTGATGTTATAGGTATAGCTTAAAGCCTTCATCGATAAATGGACTATCCAACACAAAAATATTTTTTCAATTCGAACCGGTACTTCCTGAGATTAGCGCGTTCAAATTAACAAATAAACAAACAAACTCTTCAGCTTTATAATATTAGTATAGATTCTGTTGACCTAGAAGTTTAGAACTATGAAATTTGCCCAGTAATACCGTCTTATGTCCTACAAGTAAAGAGATAAATCTGAAAGCTTTTACTTGTAATTAAGTCAAAAAATAATGACAGTTATGCTTTATTTAAAGTGCATAATCAACCAGCGAAGTTAAGCGACGCAAAGCGGAATTTTTACAGAAATATTTATTACAAATATTATGTAATTGTAAGAAGTATAATTAAATTATTTGACAAGGAACATCCAAACACATTGAAAACAGGATAAATGGTAAATATAGGCACATTATTTTAGTTTATTCTGGTTCGATAATTGGTATTCCAAGTTACGAGGATACGATTATAATAATTCGGGTAAAATTCTATTTGAGAAATAACATATCTCTATATTATATAACATAGTTGTATTAGTTAGCCATGGAAGAAAAAACAATTGAACCAATTCTAAAGATTTCAGCTTTGAAGTTCTATTTTTGATTTAGCTATTTTTATGTTTTTAGGGTTCCGTACCCAAAGGGTAAAAACGGGACCCTATTACTAAGACTTCGCTGTCTGTCCGTCTGTCCGTCTTTCCGTCGCTCTGTCACCAGGCTGTATCTCAAGAGCCGCGATAGCTAGACAGTTGAAATTTTCACAAATTGTGTATATCTGTTACTGCAATAACAACAAATACTAAGAACAAAATAAAATAAAATTATTAAGGGCTCCTATACAACGAACCCGTTTTTTTGGGCGTTTTGGTACGGAACCCTTCGTGCGCGAGTCAGACTCGCACTTGGCCGGTTTTATTTTATGTTCACGCATGTCTTTAAATGTGAAAGTCACTCTGCCTGTCTGTCATGCTTTCACGCCAAAAGTACTGAGCCGATTTAAATGAAATTTTGTACACAAATACTCTAGACTCTGAAAGGGAACATACTTAGGCTACTCTTTAATAATATTTTTTTGCGAAAATAGGGTTGAAAGAGGGGTTAAAACATTTATATTTTTAGCCTTCAGGTACAAATCTGTAAGGAAGGGAACATTTGAACTGATCACACGCGGAATTGTTCTTAAATTCGCAGAGCATTTTTTTAATTCTCTAAAAATCGTATGCGAAAGAATTGGACCGATAAATCATTAAGTTATCTAAATCTAACTATGGTTTGATAACATTTAATCAACGAGGAAGTGGATACCATTCACAAAGTATGTTAAAAATAAAAGGCCTAAGTCAATTGTCTATGAGTCATTATATTCTAACTTCTTACCTATAAGCTAGTCATCTAGAAAATCAGTAGAAATCAGTAAAATCAGTTTTATTTGTGCAAATAGGCTTCCGGAGGCGCTTTTGTACATCCCAATATTTAAACCTACCACTGCTTCAGGACAATAATTTGTGGGCTAGTGCCGAGAAGAAGCAGCGCAAGAAACTCGGTCACTATTTTCGGCCTCTTTGTAAATAAAGTCCGTAGGTGATGTCTAGTTCTTGATTTCGTTTATTTGTTTTAGACTTGTCTTATATGAAATAGATGTATTACGTCACTCCAACTGGATTATAAATAAAAGTAATGGTTAATTAGGGCTTTCACATATTGGCTATGAAGAAATAGTAGATTTATATAGAATAAGGTAATATGAGACTGTAATTTGCCGACAAACTGTATAGCAGTTTGGCAAAGACTAAGTTTGTGTAATATTGTATGTTTTTTGAAAGAAATAAAAAATGTTTACAACAGGTTTAAGCGAGTACGAGCTAGGACAATTTACGATGATTTACGATTGCCATGTTATTATGTTCCTATCATATAAATAATATCAGTATATAAACTTGAAAAATTTTTCAAGTTTATATACTGATATTATAAGTGCAATTAAGTTGCTAAAATATCAAATAAAGTATATAAATAATAGCTCTTTTGCATTAAAATTACTTTGACATACGATTTAAGTTTATATACGGGGAGTTCAGCAATACCCTGTGGTATTTTTTTGAAAATACGCTTACAATTTCCCATGAACGAAATTCCTACTTTTCGCAGTCTGTAGCCTGGAATGGCAAGTTTATCTTTATTTCTGGTATTATAATTTTACTTTTCTTGAGAAATGAATGTAGGTTTTTAAGGAGCTTAAAAGAATATAAAAAAAATAACACTACATTTTGCACTTGAAGAAAGTAAAAGAATAATTGACTTACGCCCATTGACACAAAAAACAGCCGACGTACACAACACAAACAAGAAAACAGGGATTTTCATTTCGAATATCGAATTAAATTCACTCACTACTTCCTCGCATAAAGTTTAGACGAGGAAAGAGACATTACTTTTACCTTACCTACTTTATACAGTATTTTAGTATTAGTCATGTTTAAAACTCGGTTTTGTACTAATTAATCGAATAATAAGTTTTGTAGCTGCTTATTTACTAAGTGAGGATATTTATTTATTATTATTAAAATGATGCATTTTGTCTTATTGTAATGTAGAGTAACAGCCTATAATGAACCCACTGCAGGGCAAAGGCCTCTTTCATTGGATGATAAACCATAGCAAAATTGGGTACAGGCATAATTACCACGCTTGCCAAATGCAGATTGGTGATCACAAACCAGAGCAATGTTTCAAAAATTGGAAACGTTTTGTGATTTGTCTTAAATACAAATGTTTTATTCCCTAATCAAGAGTTTAGAAATTTTAAGGATAATATTCTTTTTCTAAATAAGAAAAGAATAATAAAAGCTCATCATCTAAATTTGTCGTTTAATATACCTAATAAAAGATTGTCAGATGTATAGATTGAATGCTCGTTATTGCATACCAGAAAAAGTTTACAGTTATTGATTAAAAAACCGGCCAAGTGCGAGTCGGACTCGCGCACCGAGGGTTCCGTACAAACCTGCAAGGTTTACAAAGTTCGTTCATTACGACAATCGAGTCATAACTATGGTATTTTTAAGGTTTTCGGAATTTTTCCTTTATGTGTGCTATAAAACGTTGCTTCATGCCAAATTTCAAGATTCTAGGTCGACTGGAAGTACCCTTTAGGTTTTGATTCCCTTGCGAGTACTTGCGAGTTTCAATATATGCAGCTTAAATTGCTGTTTCTTTTGATTGCGTTGACATAGAAGTTTGATTTTGTTACAGCTTAAAGGTATTATAGACCTGAGTATTTGGTATGAATTTCAATTTAATACCTCTACGCGTTTATGAGGAAATGGGTAGTAAGTTTAAAATAATTAAAAAAAAATACATTATGTGATGTAACTAAAAATTTATGGTTTTCGTAATTTTTCCTTTATCTATGCTATAAGACGTTGCTTCGTACCAAATTTCAAGATTCTGAGTTCACGGAAGCACCCTGTAGGTTTTGATTCCCTTACAAGTGTCGAAAATTTGCGGCATAAACGGCTGTATCTTTTGATTGCGTTGGCTTAGAAGTTTGATTTTTTCACAGCTTCAAGGGACAGTAGACTTGAGTAATTGATATAAATTTCAGCTTCATACCTCCACGCGTTCCTGAGAAAAAGGGTCTTGACAGACGGACGGACGGACGGACAGACGGACAACAAAGTGATCCTATAAGGGTTCCGTTTTTTCCTTTT
Organism: Anania crocealis; assembly: GCA_949315895.1. Taxonomy (NCBI): domain Eukaryota; kingdom Metazoa; phylum Arthropoda; class Insecta; order Lepidoptera; family Crambidae; genus Anania; species Anania crocealis. The sequence continues at coordinate 11,169,539 of OX438872.1, forward strand.
GAGGTACGGAACCCTAAAAAAGATGTACAATTTGGGCGGTCTTATCGCCAACAAATTTTTCTTCCAAACAAACGTTAGGCATTGGATACCTACTACACAAAGAAAGGAAAAGTGATGTGAAAATAATCACAGTTAAACAGAACCACATCGAAAGCTTAAGTGCTACTATTTTATGTTTGAAAAAAAACTGTTATCACTTCAAATTGAGACCAAATAAATGACAGGAAAAGTCACAGGTAAAAGCCAGTGGCCTAGATCCGAAGTTCGTCACGTTTCGCCTGTGAATAGGCTAGTTAGGCCGTCATCAGGCCGTATTGAAACGCGAACGAACGTTGGAATGTTGGATTTAACATTGTTAGGATGTTTATATAAAAAACCAGAGTAAAACGAAGAGTTCCGTATTGACTAGTATGGTATTTCTCCAATTTAGTTCCATACACGTATACATTTTAACTTACAGCAATGACAACCTAGAGCTGGAGTGGAGGCAGACCTTGCCTATTAAGCAAACCTTTGATTTCGATTTCTTGTTAGGTCGATTCAGGAAGAGATCTTTCCTAAATTGGCTATTATTTGGAAGAGGTAGAGTTTTAGGCGTACTTCGAAAGTCACGCTAAGCCGTTAATCCCAGCTTTAATCACAAGATGAAAGTAACTAAAACAAATCAAACCAGAGGCCTTTTATAGATGGCTTGGAATGACGTCAGACTATCCTGTGAAGAAAGTCATTCAGAAAAGAAAAGAAAGATGAAGAATATAAAAAAGCAACTTCTGGCATGTTACTGCATGCAACATAGAAACACATCCATCCTCGTCCTATATGTATCGTAAGAAGCTGCTATAATCATGATACCAGAAGAAAATGAGGCGTCTTCTTCTATTCATTGGTATGTCAGATGTTCTATTCATTTTTCGATCAGCGGTAGTAAACGCTGCTTCTGAGCCATGGGTCGCGGGTTTGATCCCCGCACAGTACAAATATTTGTGTGCATGAACATGTCTATTTGTACTGGTCTGGGTGTTTTCAATGTATTATAAGTATATATTTACAAAAAAAAGTATATAAGTTTATCGGTTGTCTAGTACCCCATATGACAGGGTACTTAGTAGCAGCTTAATTTAGGACTAGATGGCTCTGTGTGGCCCAGTGTAAAATGTCTTAAAATATTTATGTCAAACTGCCGACTATAGAAATCATCCTTCTCTTGGGGAAGCCATTATCCAGCAGTAGACTGAAGTGTGCTAATGGTGATGAAAAGCTAGAAATATAAAACATTAGCGGACCTGACAGACGTTGTCTTGTCTTATCTATGAATATTGATTACGAAATGGTACTCGTATAAGAAAAAATCATGTGCATAACTCAGTTTTTTTTAACCCCTATTTGACGATATTTGCAGGACGCATTCTATCTATCAATGCTATGTCAAACGCTATACATTAAAAAAGTTTAAATTGTCAAAAAAACGATAAGGTTATAATTTTATATGGTGATTAAATTTTCTTAACTTTTGCAATTTTCCTCGAAATTTTCTTATTTTCACTTTCATAAGAACACTCTCCTGACAATATCAAACAAAACAAAAAAAGAATTAGCGAAATCGGTCCAGCCGATCACGCGTGATGCGATGACCAAGGGAAATAGGGATTCATTTTTATATATATAGATATATATATAGATTTTAAACACAGTTTATTAATTAACCAACAAGAAGCACAAAGTTGACACTGACTTACCGCGCCAAGTCTTAATTAGACTTGTCGACACAATACACAGAGTGTTAGATAAATGGTTTAACAAGCTGAAACCAGACTATGTTAATGTTGTTTTGGGGTGGTGGGATCTACCTCCTAGTGGTCCACCCTGAGTAACGGCATCTTTGGTTTTCTAACCAATGATGACGGCTAACAGATCCCTCTGCGGTGGTAGGCTTCGTAAGAGGCCGCCTGGATGCTACCATCCTACTGCCAGAGTCCAGCGCCAAACAGTTTTTCTGTGTTCCGCTGATGTGTGGGAGAACCAGTGCCTCTGGGTAAGCTCGCTCCATCTTAGGCTTCTTCTTAACCGTATAGTTAAGTATGTAGTCACGAGCAAGCCCATTTTTTATAAAAAAAGACGTGTGGCACTCGGAGACTGCCGCGGTAGAGCTATTGCATAGCATTTTTTATCAACTTATGCAATTATAAAGCTAAAAAGTATCACCGCTGTGCCGGTCAGAGTGGGGGGGTGTTAGGTTATTTTCGTTACAGAATTTCTGGATTCGGTCTCCACGATCAAGGCACGCGATAGAAGCTATGCAGTAGCTTAAAAAAATATGCATATAAATACTATGGTGAAGACAGACATTTGATTTCACCATTTTACAATTCGGAATCTTAAAATTTTAGTTTGTATGAAAATAAAAATAAAATATGATATCAAATTTCTGACTTCACCGTAGTATTTATATGCTTAAGTTAACATAGGCTGGTTTCAGTTTGTTGTACCCTTCATGTAAGAGGAAACACAAGGGCCGTTTTTCCATACAAACGTAGTCCCCTGTTTCCTCCCTTGATAAAGCCAGTAGAGCAATAATTTTTATTACAGAAATCTAAGGCCACTATTAGCATGTTTCTATTTTTTCTGTTTTTTCATAAATTAATTAATAAAAAAGATATGCGCCCTCAAAAATCGAAAAAATTTCCGCTGTGTTCAAACATCCAGAAAACAAATTTGGCTAAATAAAAAAAAAAAAACGAAAAACATACGAGCACGGCCAAAGCCTTTTTTTAATTTTTAGTGAAAAAAGTATTTAAATCGGTCTAGTTTTGGAAAAGTAATCGGGGGACTACGAAACGTTGATTTGGTGTGCTTTTAGTAGGTATTTTCGGTCCAAAGCAGTTGTCTCTATCACACTCTGCGGTGAAGGCGTTTGGTACTGCGCGACAGCAATAGATTTTACTAATACCTATTTTTCAATTCTCTCGCCCGTAGTGTTTCCTCTTAACACCCTGTATAATGCCTTAGTAGCTGAATTGGTAAAAGCAGTTGCTTTGTAATCGAAAGGTTATGGCTTCAAGAGTAGTCAAAATTATTGTCGTTCAAGGAAACATTCACAATTATTACGCTATCAATTTTATTTCCTTATTAACGGTTTTAAAACGATACATTACTAATTATAAATATAGTGCCGCACAGGCAATCGACAATTAAAAACAATTCAAAATACAGGATGAAATTTTAACCACTTTCCAAAATTTTTATAGGCGTTCAGTTCGTATTTAAAACCCATGAATTAAGTAAAAAATGTAAATCAAGCTTTCACCCGAAAATATTTTTCGCAATATAGTTTTCAATTTTTACGGTCTTAGGCCTGATAAGGTATAAAGGGAAAATCAAAAACTTATGAATAGTATCGTAATAAATGAATAAGATGCGAATCGCGTAAAAAAAGTGTTGCTAGGCAGCCGTATCAAAAATTTTAGATTTTTTGCGGACATTTTCTAAGTGCTTTATCTTGACATCTTTGGACTGGGCTATACCAAAAGAAAAAATACGTCATTTGTTTTTTGTCTCGTAGGTTGATATATTAAAATTTGGAAAGTGGTTAAAATTTCACCCTGTATGTAACTAAATTTATCGTTCATAGAGTTTTTTTTTTGGCGCCCTTTACAGGCTCAGCTCTGTCCCCTGATATGTTTGTTCAGGGAATTTTGCTATCTAGGGCTTTTTATTTTTTTATTCTTTATTAATTTTTCCATCTTTCTTATTTCTAAATTAATTATAGACAGGGTATTTTATTTGGTTATTTCAAAGGGTTATTCTATTCTAAACTTACTATCTCTTCTGATTTACATTTTCTTATATTTACTATATTATACTACCTTATCTGTATACATTTTCTTATACTGCACTATTCTACTGTTTTATACTATTTCTTACATTTTGTCATTATTCCAATGTCTGGGTTGCGGAGATGCAGAGGTCCCATTCGCAATTTTAACAATCAAACTTATTTTCTATCTTATTTCTAATTTCTTATTCTAGGTTTATTTCTTATGTCTACTTACATGCCATTGATTTTTGTTTATATGCACACATAATATATTAAAAACAATGTTTATGAATCTTTGTTTTTCTTATTAACTAAGCTACATATTTTTATACAGTAATCCGTAAACCTATTTCTTACATTTTTATCCAATATTAGATTCCTTAAATTACTAATATCTAATCTTTCTCCGGTCGACTGCTCAAAGTTGTGTCTGATAATTGCGTAGACGGGACATTCTACTAGGATGTGAGGGACGGTTTCCTCAACGGATGGGTCGCAGATACATGCCGGGCTCTCCCTGCACTTGAATCGGTTCAAGTATTGGGAGAACCCGCCGTGTCCTGTGAGGATTTGTGTCAGCTGTCCGGTCGGCCGGATTTCCCTGATGATGCTGTGCGCCTCGGTGGCATTGGGGAAGAACAGCTTTGTGACGGACGCAGTTTCACCGCCTACATATCTTGCGTTCCACGTTTCTACTGAAGCCTCCCGCAAGGTGCGCTTTAGGTACGATATGGGGCAACAATCGTAATCCGGTCGCCTTTTCAGCGTCAGCGCTGCCTGCTTTGCGAGTTCATCCGCTCGCTCATTACCCGGGAGTCCTGCATGGGCTTTGATCCAGAACAAAGATACATCTTTGCTCTGTCTCGAGGCCCGTTGCAGATTTTCCCTGGCCCTGTGTGCAAGAGGATGGAGGGAGTCACGGCTTGCAAGTGTCTCGAGCGCTGCTCTAGAGTCACTATACAAGCCGTAACTCCGTTCCACTCTTTTAAGGATGACGCTCGTTGCCTCGCATATGGCCAGAAGTTCCGCTTGATAGACTGTGCAGTACGCGGACAGACATACCTTTCGGTTCTGGATCTCGGCATCATCTTTCCAAATGGAAAGTGATGCTCCGACCTTTCCCTCTAGCTTGCTGCCGTCGGTGAAGATTCGCACCTCCTGCACATTGTACCTGTCAACAAGGTTTTGGTCTACCAAACTACTGAACTCCAGATCCATATGCGAAGATGGATGCGGCGACTCTGCATATCCTTCCACACGCTCTATATCCCTACCGCCCAATAGTGCCGGTGATGACCCTCTCTTGGCTTCATACAGGGCTGCGACCTCCTGCACTCTAAGGTCGAGAGGAAGTATCCCCGACAACAGTTGGGCGGCGTGGAGAGAGACCGTGCGATAGGATCTGCAGATTTTCTGAGCGAAACCTCTCTGCACTGTATTGAGCTGCTTTTCAAACCCCCAACTTACGGGCTGCTAATGCCCAAGCTGCTGCTGCGTAAAGGATGACTGGCTCTACCGCGGTTGTATAAATGGTTCTGAATATCTCAGCGTCTAGGCCCCAGGTGATTTTGGCTGCTCTCGATACCTGTTTATAAAGACCTATAGCTTTTTTACATTGCTGCGTTACGTGGGAATTAAATGTCAGATGGTTGTCTATAGTCAGCCCCAAGATCTTAATCTCCTTAGATAGAACTATACTGGTCCCATCCATGGTCGTTCATAGAGTTAATTGATACGGGGTTTACCATGTACCTTAGCTTTTATGTGTTTCTGATATTTCGGCACTGTTGCAAGCGCCATAATCACGGGAGAACGGTACCTGGTATAAACCCCGTATCAATTAAATCTATTGATAGTGACCATGGAAGTTTCAAACAGTTTATTATCGTTCATAGTTATGATAATACGATTCCTTAAGGTGCCGTAACCCTAAGCAGCAGCGTTTTTGAATTTTTAAAACCCATCTGACATCTAGAAAACAGCCTTTTAAAGTCTGTTTTTTTTGTAACAAATAATCAACATAGTCTGAAAAAAATAATATGTTTAAATAAGTACATCTTTTCGAAATTATTTTTCAATATGACGACTAAACTACGGACATTAATGCAATAAATGAATAAACAATTTATGCTTATTTAAAGCTACTAAATATTTAAATACAAATTCGCTGAGTTTGATTTCATTAAATGATATACTTAATTACTACGAAATACGTGAGCGCGGCTTGTCAGGCCCGCACTGTCGCGAGCTGGCGCTTACAGAGCGCATAGGCGCTCCGTAATAAGCGATCGATGGATATCGATCCATAAATCTCGAACTACCAGGCCTTAAATTAACATTTTTCGACTGCCTAAGTTGGAACCAAAAACATTGATACGCCGCTGGCTTACATCATAAAGCCTTGGATAAATTCGTCGACACACCAAATGTCTGGATAGTCGAATAATCAGAGCAGTCATTCGGTAAACGGAAGATTGTAGCTTCGTGTCCCAACACAAGCAGTTGAAATTTATTCAAGGAATTGTATATTCAATGAACACTAGCAATTTATTTGCTTAGAGGACTTTTGTCTAACATCAGACACGCTAGTCTTATCGTTAACCTTAGGCCTTTTATGTGGTTTATTATATCACGTTTCGCAATTTCAAATGACGTTTATTTACAAGTTTTTAAAGTATGTAAATATGAAACAGTTACCGAACGCTTGAGACACTCTTTCGCGGTGGTTGCCTTCATAAATATTTATACACGCGCCCTTACATTATACGATGGAACTCTATGCAACGCTAAACTACCGTTTGCAGAGCGAGTTATATTTCGATGCTGAGCTGTTTTGGTAATTAAAAGTTTTATACTGGCATAGCCCAACAATATTAACTAAAGTGGAAGTCAGCAGTCCCACTTCTGCTCGAGCCAATTAAAAGCGCGACTGCAAAACTTCTGCACGTGACCGGAAAGGGTCTTCACATAAAACGTCAGAAAGAGCTAGAAGACACTAATATGTGTTTGAATTAGGATCTGAAGCTCCTGGACGCAAAACGTTAAAAGTGATCTTTCATTTTTAACTAAATTTAACTGAATACGCTCGAACTTTTTAGCGAGAAACGTGATCATCACTCGACTAGACTAAATGCATCTAAATGAGAGAGTAGTTTTAAGTATTAGAATCTGAATATCTTGGTCACAGTACGCTCGAACGCTTTCACCGAAACGTGACCACCACTCGACTCAACTAAATGTCCCTAAATGAGAGGTCTGGTCACAAACCGCTACCGCTTCCTACAAAGTATTAGTTAATTGATAAAAAACCAGAAATTTTCGAAAGGGAATAGAGCAACCATCTTTCTTTTTAAATTATAACAAGTTTTACACCATTTTTTAAGCAAATAAACAAGTAATTTTTTTCTTTTCCCAAATAAACCTTAGCGGGTACAAAACATCAAAGCTAAATCAGCTACATAGCCGTCTTCAAAAGGAGGATTTTTCATGCTTGACAGATAGGTTGATTGCAAACCTACCTGTCCAGTTTTATTATTTTGGCAAATAATAAAAATTTACACTGTACCTGCTCTATTCTAGGAATACTTACTCCTTTGATTGTCTCTTACAACACCTACCCAAGGATAAAATATACAGAATGAAATTTTAATCACCGTCCAAACTTTAATACAACTATCTACGAGACAAAAAACAAAAGACGTCCTTTTGCTTTTGGTATAGATTAGCTCAGTACAAAAAGGTCAAGATAAAGCATCTAAAAATGTCCGCCAAAAATCTAAAATTTTGGATACGGCCTCCTCGCAACACACGCTTTACGCGATGCGCATTTCATTCATTCGTTATGATACTATTCATAGGTTGTTAATTTTCCCTTCACACCTTCACAGGCTTAGGACTGCAAAATTGAAAACTATGATACGAAAAATATTTTGGTTGAAAACTTGACCAACTCTTTTTATTTCATAAATGGGCTCTAAATACGAAAAATTTATCCTGTTTAGGATAGTTTCAAGTTCTAAATTCCACGAGTACTAAGTAACATGCAACACCTTGTATTAACACAAACCAGAGAAGCGCATCCTCTTAAATCAATTTCAAATTTATCATTACTCTGAGTTCGCGAACCAAAACAAACCATTTTCCATGAATATAAACGAAGATGAAGTTCCAAAGCAATCATCAAATAACATAATATCCAAGTTATTCCAACTCCGTCAAAGTAAATTAGTTTCTTTCAATCCCATCGGTAGTTCTTAGTGTACTTAAAATAGAGTTGACTATCGAATGGAATTTTAAACAGGATATCTCGTTATGTTAAGTGCTAATTGAGTATCGATCTTTTGGAGTCCGAATACGTTTATCTTAAATTTGAATTGAATTATTTCAGTGAGTTGGTCAGAGGATGAAAGATCTAATAAGAAATGGACTAACATACAGATAGATATACACTTAATTGTGTATCTAAACTGGTGACAAAATCATCATAATCATCACCAGCATATAACAGTCCACTATTGAACACAGGCCTCTACAAAACGAGATTTTGCCATATTTGCCATGCTTGGCAACGGGTTGGCGAACGCAGGTTAGCCATGACATGGTTTGGGCAAGACGCTCTACCCATTATCTTCAGGCAGTACAACTCTAGTCTATTCTTACGTCACCCATACAAAATAGTGGTCGTGTACTTCTTACAATGTTCCGGCACCATAGAACAAAATATTAATACTTACTGAAGATCTTCATGGTTGAGTAACAGTAAAATATTGCCCCATCCAGAGAACAAACCTTGGACCTCAGATCTGGCGTTAGGTAATGCAAAAATTTACCTTAAACTGGTTCAATTAGTTAAAAAAAAAACAAAAACAAAAATATTTTCTATGGGTTAATCCCTACCTGAATATATTATGTTTACAAAATCATTTTCAAAACTACTGGGTCACAGCAATAATCCTTATACATGGAATCATTGACACATTGGTTAGATCAATAGCCAGAGAAGCTTGCAACGCTAGAAATGGTAGCATCAAATCTAACAGAAATTATCAAAAAACAATGTCTACTTGTCTGTAGAAACATCTCCATAGATTCATATCCACCCTAAAACTTCCCCTATCAACGCGATATATAATGGTGTAAATAGCCTAAGGCAAAGTCTTTGTCCACCACAATTCGTGGTCATAAGTGCATACACTACCGCTTTTGATATACCTTGGAAAATCGGACCCCTTATGTAAAGAACTTGAAGTGGAAACGAAACTTTGATTTAAACTTTCCGTTTATTTTTGCTTTTAGTTTCTTTTAAATAATCAATGGGCTTGCTCTTAACTACATACTTAACTCTACGGTTAAGCAGAAGCCTAAGATGGAACGAGCTTACCCAGAAAGTGGCACTGGTCCTCCCACACACCAGCGGAACACAGAAAAACTGTTTGGCGCTGGACTCCGGCAGGAGGGTGGTAGCATCTAGGTGGCCCCTTACGATGCCTACCACCGCACAGGGATCTGTTAGCCATCATCATTAGTTAGAAAACCAAAGATACTGTTGCCCAGGGTGGACCACTAGGAGGTAGATCCCATCACCACCACTAACCCCTAATTACATCTTTATGGAGAAAGTCTTTGACCATTGCGTATTGCCAGTGATAAAGATATATTAATTGGGCAGTACCGCCAGAAGAAATCTGAATAAAGTCTTTTTCACAGCGTTAGCTAAAACTACGATCAGCAACTTGCCTCTCTAGCTGGGTGATTATAGTAAAATCTTTCCATAGGAGAGATATTTCAGCAGTTATTTATTATGTCAAGGACATACTAAAATTGTATCCTGCGTAATAAAGACATAATTTTCACCTGTAATTTATTTGTGAGGGATGTATCATAAGCATGCCATGAATGAAAGTATGTTTTGGGTAGATAACATACATTTGACGCCCTCCGTGACAGAGTAGCGTATACTCCGGTTTTCGAGGTGTAGCCTTCTCCTGAGGCCCCGGATTCCGTTCCCAGACGGGTCAATGTAGTGAAGTGGTTTTTTGCATTTTATCGCGTCTGGGTGTTTGTGGTACTTTCGTTGATTCATTAGACAATACGAGTGCTTTAAATACTTACTCACTTTAGGATCAGAATAATGCTGGTAATGTTGTACACATTTAGTTTTAATTTCCTTTAATGACCGTTAATTGAGCCAGTGATCTTTTCAATCAACGCGAATCGCCGCAACACAACGCCATTGGGGATCCCCTGAATCTTTAAACTAACGCTACCAAACATGTTAACCAACCGATCGGATCCCAAAAGATACGAATAATTGAATGCCTCAAATATGCAAGACCAATAAGCGAGTGTTCCGATATAAATGGAATTGTAAGCTCCGAACCTCTACGACTAAGTATAGTGATGGGGTGTGATCACAGACAGTCATACTTACAGAACTTCGAGTTTTAAATCATAATACTGAGAGCAATTTTTTTGCTTGAAGAATTTATCATTCATTACCATCAAAATCAAACTTATAAATTCTTAGTAAGCTGTAAGCTAAGTTAATCATATTTAAGCAACCTTTGTGCCAGCAATGAAGTCTACTTTTATAAGAGTAGCAAAAAAATAATTTAGAGTAAGCGCAAACTCATTAAATTTTAATAGTCATTTCACCGAACTGATTATTAATATCTCTAGTTGCTCAAGCGTAACAAAATATCAACGTTTTTCCTTATTATATACAACTAATAAATGAATAGTTGTACAAATTTAGCTGTAATTATTTAATTTACTGACTAATAAACTGATTTCGATTATATTGTTATTTTATTCTTAAAATAAACTAATATAACTTTGAGGATAAGTCTTAGTTTATTTTTTTAACAACCGTACTTCAGCAAGGTATAAACATTTTGTTAGTTTTAACTGATATCTTCTTAAATTAAAATATCATAAGATTGCCTTAATAAATGCAGCACTTTTTTCTCCAATATGTATTTCCTTTAAATAGGTAGTATTTGAATAAAGTAAAGCGATTTTAACATATATTCCATACTAAATAGAACGTGTAATATGGGAGGGAATAACTCCTTTTTACCTTGTTGAACATTCATTATGATACCTTCGATCCATAATCCAGGTACAAACAAACTATATCAAGTGAGGAATAATACTGTACATATATCAAGTGACAGTAAAACAAGTACTTACCTATTCCCATCACTACACTTGCCTGTGATAGAAACTATCTCTTTAATATTACAGTGTTGCTCACTCGGTTGTGTGTAAAGTGTGCCCAAAACACTCGTTTTTGAATTGTAACATTTAATTACATTTGTTCCGTATTTTGCTATCTGATGTATTTTAATGGCTCGTACCTCAAAAGGGAAGTAAGTTGTAAGGAACATTTATAGGAGCATTTTGATCTTCGCTCGTACGTTCGTCTGTCTGATAGTCTGTCCGTCCTTCTATCCGTTCGGATGTCTTATGATTAAATTGAATTAAAACCAATAACTCAAGTTATGGTTGCTGTAAAAATGTTAAGTTAATACAAAAAAGAGAAGGTTATTTATAATGTAAGAAACTTACATTTTGACACTTTCAAGGAAATAAATATTCATTTTATACTACAAGTACGTAGTAAGTAGGAGAATTTTGAAAATAACTACACATTTGTAGATCAATTTTAAAAAAAGAAGTAGAGCCAGACTCTGAACAAGTCCCTAGAAGGACTTTCCTGTTAGGAAACTTCAATAACACTAAAGTTCTAATAAAATCTGAAATCATTCGGTAATACGGTAAAGTATATGTATTTAGGCATTTACAAACAAAAAGTCACCGCGAGTGAAATGGGCACAACGCCATCCATCGGTAGCTCAGTTTACTACAAATGTGAAGTTAACATTGAACAGAACTTTTTTAATGATTCGCACTGATGGTCATCTCATTATGAAAGAGTAGTTGTTATTGCTGTTATTATCACCATCAATCCAAATCTAGACATATCTCCAAACGACTTCCACCTATCAAGCTGAGTTTAAGCTTGAAGTTTCATATTTTTGCATTTGAAACACGAATATTTCAATTTGTTCCTACAATTTCAAAGATCACAAAGCGTATTCTCGACTGAAATGTTTAACTGCCATTTCTGCAAACGGTTCGCAGCCATATTTCTCGCTGTATCTGCGGTACTATCATTATGGTATCGCGCTATCCGAGAGGGCCGGAGGAGTGCTTCCTGTCGTTAGGGCTCCGTTTGTCATAAACTCTATATGTCTGCTAAGATGTAAAGTTGTAGGGCCGGATTCATTTTACGTTCTGTGCTATTTACATGAAGTCATGCATTCTTGTTTCGATTAGTCTACATTTCAAATTCATTTAGGATTGGTCGGTTATGTAGCCTTTGTATCGCCATAAAATAGAATAGAATAGAATAGAATAGAATTGAAAATCTTTATTGCTATAAATGTGGTTCATAAGGGTTACAAATCACTTCTCGGGCTTTCACATTTATCCAACATATGGTATGCAAAATAAATAGAGATGCATACATAATAATATAAATTTAAATCAATTGTAAGTTAATTATACTATTAATAAAAATTAAATTTTTAACTTATTATAAATTATTCAAATATAATTTGACAACCTCCGTGGCGGTGTGGTGTACACACCGGTTTTCAAATGAGTCGCCTGCTCCAAGGTCCCGGGTTCGATTGCCGGACGGGTCAATCTACATTTTCTCGGGTCTGGGTGTTTGTGGTACCTTCGTTGCTTCTGGTTTCCACAATACGAATGCTTTAAATAGTTATTGAAATTGGGATCAGAACAATGTGTGTGATGTTGTCCACATTTATCATTATTTATATTATTACTAGCTGACCCGGCAAACGTTGTTTTGCCATAAAAATGATTAAATTACTAAAATGGCTAACAAAAATTTTAATATTTTACTACCCTACCCCTACCCTACCCTACCCCTACCCTACCCTACCCTACCCTACCCTACCCTACCCTACCCCTACCCTAACCCTACCCTACCCCTACCCTACCCCTACCCTACCCTACCCCTACCCTACCCTACCCTACCCTACCCTACCCCTAACCTACCCTACCCTACCCTACCCTACACATACCTTACCCCTACCCTACCCCCACCCCTACCCTAAACCCTTCCCTACCCCTACCCTACCCTTACAAAAAAGACGATAATTGATCAGTTATCGAGCGGGATGAAAAATGATTAAATTACTAAAATGGCTATTAAAAAATAGGGGTTGATGATAAAAGGGTAAAAATTTAGGATTGTATGTATTTTTGTATGTTGTATCATACAATAATAGAAATTAAAAATTTTGTCTAAAAAATAAAATAAAAAATTTAGGGGTGGACTACCCCTACCGGATAAGCACAAAAAGTTTCATCAAAATCGGTCAAGCCGTTTCGGAGGAGTTCAAGTTCGAACACCGTGACACGAGAATTTTATATATTAAGAATTATAATTCACAATTTGCAATTCATATATTCGTCAACACTATAAAAGCACTGCTCAATCAACAGCCTGTATAAACCTGATTTAAATTGATTCACAGGCAGATCTTTTAGAGAATTTGGTAATTTATTATATAATTTAATAGACACTTTTGGCATCTTTTTGTTAAACAAAACACATACGAGTATTTCATGTTTCATTTTAAACATATGTAAGTTATTTTTAGTTAAAGCGCAAGTCTCATAAATATATGTTAATAAATTCAGTTTTCTAAATAGGGATCGGCAGGAGTCTCGCATGTTCAAGTTATCTATTTTAAGGCATAACTTATTTTATTGCTATTTCGTTACTTCGAAATATTGTACGCCCTTGTGGCAGGACACGGCTAGTTCTAAGTATCATTTGTATGACCCCTATGTTCACCTGTTGTTCCACAATAAATATTTTATGATTATGATTATGATTATGAGTCCATGGGACCAATGCCGCACATAGCCCTAAGACATTTTTATTGAATTAAAAATACACGATTGAGGTCAACCGAGTTTCCCCAGAGAACAAGACCATATTTCATGATAGAACACTCGTAGCCATGATATGCAGTGAGTGCTGTATCCCGGCAACTAAGGTTAGTAAGACGGTAGAGAGCATATGTAAATCGATTTATTCTCTGACAAACACCCGAGACATGTTCCTTCCACGACAACCTGGCATCTATATCAATACCCAGAAATTTTGTTGTGTTATACTCTGTAATAGGATCACCCTCGTACATTACACATACCTGCTGTAGACGGCCATTTTTATTATAAAATTGTAAGAATTTGGTTTTATAAGATTATTACATTTAATAAATTAATATTGTGTACTAACTGTTGTAGTAGATATATTTTAGAATTAATTAGGTATATTCTTTGTTTCGATTTATAAGTTATTTAGTCATCAAATATGTTTGAGATTTAGTTCAGCAGCGGATATGCACCAGTGATGATGATGATGATGATGCATTCGGAATGTATTTTTTTACATTGTTTTAAATTCTGGCTATTTACAGGTAACACACATAAAACAAAATTGATTTCATTTCTTGTAGCGGACGCCATCTTTGATGACACAATAGTAACTAAAATGATAAACAATGAAATTTCATGGTGACCTAATGCTTGTTCAATGCAATCAAAACAAACTTTGCAACAACTTAACAAAGCAATTTATTTTGAGGCTGTACAAAGATCTATTGAATAATAATTCGAACCATTTATCAAAATGCTATGTACTAAACCAATCCTAAATTAATTTAAAATGTTGATTAATCAAAATAAGCTCGTTAACACGCAAAATAGGTCAAAATCAAAGCCTAGTATTATAGCGGAAATTAATTTGATGCAACGCAAACATGCATCGAAAATTAACGGTTCCATTTGTGCCTATACAATACATGGAATATGAAATACGGTACACAATAACCGTTAGTACATAATATCCTAATTTTGTACCTAGATGGCCAAGTTTTACCCGTTTGGCAAAGTTGCTATTGGAAAAAGGTGTATGGAATGTTTTGTAGTCACTTAGCCTTTTTTATTACCTGAAAATTCCATCTTAAATGTGTAAAAAAAAAAACAATTCCTTAAATGAAGAATTTAAAAATTTTAAATGAATTGTATTTTCAATTTATTCGCAATTAATTTGCCTAAAGAACGTTATATAATTATTACTCTATTGTAAATAAGTCAAATAGTTCAGATCTCTCTCAAGAATGCTTTAACACACCTGCACCTATTTCCACCCAATTTGCCCATTACTAAAACTCATCAAAGCTCAGCTTCTTGGAATATCTCCAAGACATAAATAGTTCAGATTGCGAATTAGTTTCAGTTGAACTACGAGTATATTCAACTTAAACTATATTCCATAACTTTGTCTATATCTCTCATTAGTATTGCTGCGGCACCAAAAATATTGTTCTAAGCAGGTACCACATATTTAATTTACAACCATGAACCAACTTTGTTTAAGATTCAATTTTCATTATTCTCATCAACGTATCCGTCAACTTGCGAAACGACTTATCCACAGAATTGTTTTAATCAATTTTAGACTCAATGGCTATCGACATTAAGTCTAATAGATAGGTTTGATGGTTCTGCGGTCCGAAACCCTCGAAATAGTCTAAATCGTTATTAACAGCTCGGTCGCTACTAAGCCTTGATTCATTTGACTGACGCTTAATCGAGCTTTGGTTTCCTTCTTTATGTAATACTTGAATACATAAATATAATTGAAATTATTATCGAAAGACAGAATGATGGAATTTTTATGTTCATTATTTACTTAGAGTGTTTGACTTAATGTTATAACAGTATATTTTGAAATGAATGATAGATTTGCGGATTAAACTCGCGTTTATTAGGTAGGCTTAGGTGTTATTCGTCTTTAGAATAATGCCTACACTTGATTATGAATGCTGTTGAGTGTTTGAAACGTCGATATAAATAAAATGAAATCCCAGTAAATTTGAGTTTAATCCGTTAATCTGTCTTTCATTTCAATGTATTTGTAGTGTTTGCGTAACTTGAGGAAATAAATATGTCACCAGTATGTTGCTTTACCTTGCGTAGTAGCTTTTCTTAGCAAATTTCTAATGACATCGTATAGTAAATGCATTAAAACAAATTACCTGCTTACTTTACCTAAAAATGAAAAAAATAGAAATTATGAAAATAGAAGGCGATAATTAGGCTTGATGATGATTGTATATCCATGTAAAGAAGCCATGAAATCAACTAAAAGAACATATTTTTATATATTAAAAACATATTATCCTGGTTCAGTACCTAAACCTAAACGAAAACTTACCCCTAGAAAATTGATGGTCACTGTTTGGTGGTCTAGCGCCGGTGTGATTCATCACAGCTTCTTACCAAACGGGGTGGGCATTACTGCAGATGTGTATTGTGAAGAACTGAACACAATGATGGAGAAGCTGGCACATCTCCAACCAGCATTGGTCAATCGCTCGTCTCCGCTGCTCCTGCACGACAACGCGCGACCTTATACTGCACAGCAAACGGTCTCCAAGTTGCAAGAACTAGGGTTCGAAGCTCTCCGTCATCCGCCCTACTCACCCGACCTTGTGCCTACAAACTAGGTATTACTTTTTCCAGAATTTGGATAACTTCTTGGCGGGAAAAAAATTCAATACCCGAGAGGCAGTACAAAATACCTTTAAAGATTTTGTTGCCTCCCGTCCATTTTTTGATTTTATAAATAATGGGCTTGCTCTTGACAACATAATTATTTATACGGTTAAGAAGAAGCCTAAGATGGAGCGAGCTTACCCAGAGGAACTGGTTCTCCCACACACCAGCGGAACACAGAAAAACTGGTTGGCGCTGGACTCCGGCAGGAGGGTGATAGCATCCAGGCGGCCTCTTACGAAGCCTACCACCGCAGAGGGATCTGTTAGCCGTCATCATTGGTTCGAAAACCAAAGATGCCGTTGCCCAGGGTGGACCACTAGGAGGTAGATCCCACCACCCTAGCTGATTTCTTTAAGAAGGGCATCAATAAACTGCCACTGCGTTGGCAAAGATGCATTGTTTGCATGGGTGATTACTTCGAAGAATACAAAAAAAATATACATAAAAAAAAATTAGTTTCAATTTTTTCCAGAAGAAGCATTTTGTCAGCGCCATGCTTGACAGTCGAGTTTGTGATCGAATTTAAGTTTTAGCCTTTTTATTCTGGCAGCACTTTATTCGCTTCTTCATCCATAGGTAGAAATATGGTATTCTTTTTTTTTTTTTCGGCACCATTCGACACTGCTTGGTAATACTTGTTTTCGTGGAAATAAAAAACAACAAAAGCAGAGATAATATAGAAAAGAGTTTTCTTCCAGAAACCCGGCCCGGGTCAAAGATAACTGTTGTCGAAGCCAATCTACCACAGATTTCACCAATAATAATAACCATAAATGTACGAGTAATGGTTCGTATTACTGAAACATGGCATCTTTCATGTAATTTATCGCCAAATTCCATGACTACTATTGATTTTCGGTTTAAAGCACGTAATCTGTGACAATAATGAATATTACAGCGGTAATTCCGCCAAAACCCTGTAATCAGCAGCAGAGATCAATTTGTCCATCAATTATAATCTGTCATTAGATGCCAAATTCATAACGTCCCTGATAATTGGATAATATAGTAGCGGAGACCAAATGATGAGATTTGAGCGGGTTGATTAAGCTTGTTTTAGGGTGATCTTTACTGTTAGGATTTACTTGTGTCAGAGTTTTCCAATGACAAGCTTTTTGGTAGCGAATTGCTGACAGATTCCGGGACCAGACTCGGGTCTGAAAGGGGTGGTGGGGGAGGGCTAAATTCGTGTTTCAGAAGGCAAATTAAGAAGCCGGTACCAACACAACTAAACATGGATCTCTCCAAAAGGAGTGAACGAACTTTGCCCAATAGAAGGTTGAAGACGCTAGAACTCCTACAGGATCATAAGACCGCCGGCGGTCGCGATAGGCTTGTTAAGGAAATATTGGTTTATCCCTAACAGTAATTAAGGGATTTTACCATGTACGTAACTTGTTTTTTAAAGTTTTCGATATTTTTGTACTGTTACAAGTTCCATGATCACGGATGAACTGCAATCGTGAATGCTGAGGTCATGGTGCTTGCTTTTACATTATATTTTGGTTTAGCTCAACATTTCGAACACTTTATAGCGTTCGTGATTACGATTAGGGTAACGCGAGTTTAAATCCGCAAACATATCTTTCACCTTAATGTAAAGTGATGGCGTAAATTCAAGAAAACAATCTTTATAATAAACATATCAGTATGTATACTCCCACCTTCGCATACTGCATAATACTAACGTAGTTAATAACGAGCCCACACAAGAAACATTCCCGCAACTTGCGCCACAAGATACTCAAAGGGAACAAAGCCACGCTCAGTAATTAGTATCCGATAATTAAATTTCATATACACATATCGGCCTGTCGTCAGCAGCCGCGGGTAAGGTTGTAACTAAGGTTCAATTCGTAAGCATATACTAGGAAATATGAACAGTAATGTAGTACTGGGGTTTATCATACACATCAGGATTCATATTATGTTTGAATTCATATGTTTACCAGATGTAACAGAGATATAAGGTGATCAGATATTTCAGTAGGTACTGTTTTGTTTTAAAAGGTGCTAGGAAAAGTAATAAAATGATTTTAGACTAAGTAATAAATATTAAGCGACTCCAGTACTTCCTTCCTTTCCAGACTAAAATTTTGCTTGCACAAGCTCTACTCCTACCTATTCTTGACTACGCTGATGTTTACTACCTGGATGTAACTGAAGAATTGTACAAACTTGAACGCCTACAAAATCTGGCTATTCGATTCATCTTTGGTCTTCGCAAATACGATCATGTCTCCGAATTTCGCGCTAAATTAAAATGGCTACCAATTCGACTTCGTCGTAATGTGCACATCCTTTCTTTCCTATATAAGATCCTGAATGACCCGGCTACCTCTGAGTACCTTCGCTCCCGCTTCCAACTTTTACCTCCTGATTCCCGCTCTAGGCGCGATTGCATCACTGCGATGTTAGAGTGTCCTAGAGCAAACACTAAATTCTTTTTCAACTCCTACTCTTCCCAAGCCGTGCGACTATGGAACAAACTACCCAAGGCTATACAATGCAGCCCTTCCATAACAACGTTTAAAATTCGTTTAAAAGAGCACTATTTATCTCAATCATTACAATATATTTAGTTTATGTTTACAATGTATTTAGGTTAGGTTTAAATCTATATGCATAATATTATTATTTAATTTTATATTCAAAAATTAATGAAATTTGCAATATATTAGAGTGTAGTTTAAGTAGGTATATTTTTCACTATCTTATGCTAGTCTATTTTTATTTTTGTTAATTTTATTTTTACACTTCTAAATGCACATTACTGTGCCCGTTTAAATGTATTTTTTCTTTCACACCAGTTAGGTTGGCTGGAAGAGATCTCTTAAAGGGATAAGCTCACCTTTGTTAACTATTGTATTGTAACAACTTTTATGTAATTTTGTGCGCAATAAAGAATATATATAATATTTGTAAGTAAATAACGGCAGAACTGCTGAGTTACTCTAAACTTGATTACATAATGTCTCATATAATCATTGACAATAATTAAAAGACTCCATATAAATATATATATATATATATATATATATATATATATATATATTAAAAAATGTGTAATCAATAAAATTTACAAAGTTTATTGCTTATAAAATAAATTTATTTTTATTACGTAAAAAAAAAAAGACTCCAATAAAAATTAATAATAGTAAACTAATAAATTATGAAATAGGACGACCAATCTCATACTAAATTATAAAAATAGGCTTCCATTCCTAAGCATAAACATTTTAACTTCGATATATTTCTCGAATTCCTCGCAAGCGATGAAGGCGGAAATTCACAAAGAATCTGTAGAATCTTGAGATTTTTCAGTCATTAGCACAAAATCACTGTATCGAGTAATCAGCGCGCTCGGGATTCTTTCATGAATTCTTACAGGAGGGTGTATTCTGGAATGTTATAGAAACAATACTATACAGGGTTACTTATAAATTTTAATTAGATCAAAGTTAATATTGATATTTACAGTTAATATTGACCATCAGACGGAGTTTTTGTAAAAGTTTTTTAAAAAGCAAGTAGGTAATACATAATACAGTTTATACAGAAATTAGTTTTCAGTTTAAAAGACCTCAGTGGCGGGGTGCCATACGCACTGGTATATAAAGTGTCGCTTACTCTGAGGTCCTGGGTTTGATTCTCGGACGATAAAAAGGATTTTTCTATACTTTCTCTGTTCTGTGTGTTTGAGCTAGTTTAGTTTCAGACTTCAAAAAAACAAATTCCACAGTATAGAGCATTGTATGTGATGTTGTGTTCATTCATTTAAATTTAAAAAGTATACATAGATTAAATCAGGAAAGTCATTTAAATTACTTAGACCCGAGTTCACCAACACTTAAACAGCCGGTAAACAAAGAGTGACGATTAATTTGACACAATTCCCATACAAAATATGTCAAATAATATTCTAAACGCTGTTTAAACGCTGTTTAAACTTAAACGTCTGTTTGTGAACTCGGGCCTTATTGAATTCAAACCATCGCATGTGATGTCATAATATTTTTTTTTTATTTTTTTATTCGGAACACCAACAGCACTGATACATTACATAAGAACAAATTTTCTTATAAACTTAGCCATTTAAAGGTACTCGCACATAGATTTAAAGGTACTCGCACATAGAGCTTATGTACCTAGAAAATTGGACAAACCCTCAGTTTACGAGTTTAATTCACTCCTGTCCGATATAATTTTTTTTATTAGTAGTTTGGAAAGTAACAAGTAAGCACATAATTGTTCACCCTACATGTATCAAAAGACTAGAACAATAACATTTTAGCAAATTACCTCTGGTATTTAATAAATCACAGTAAACTTTTCATTTAGTTGTTTATAAAGTCGAATTTGTCGCTTACGCCAAAAGCGGCTTTTAGCAATATTGTACAATACGAAAGAATGCCAGAATGAAAAGTATTTAACAGTGATTCAATTAATACTAGAAGTAATTTGCTAAAATGGTAATGTTCTAGTTTTTTGAGAATCGATTTTGTTTAGAAGTAATAAAATTAAATCAATTGGTGGCAGCACTTAGCTCTAGTAGTCCCCTTAACAAAAAAATCGCACAAATTATTCTGAAACAAAAGAAAGAAGCTATATACCGGAGGAAATGGAGTGAACTTAAAAAGGGATCGCTCTCGACCCTGGCACTCTCTATTTATCTCAAGCATTCCGTCCCTTTTCTACCTGTACTAATGGAGGGGGACGGCAAGGGTGAATTCATTGAAGTGCTGTTTTTGTTGTTTTTGATAAATATTTGTTTCAATTTCATTTGCTTGTGATTGAAGTAGACTATTTGAATGAACTACCTCAAAACGTTAGGCCGTCTTTCCATTGTGTGCTACATTTCTCACTGCATATTTATTTTTATCATTAGTATTATGAATGCGAAATTAATTTCCTATGTCCATTTGTCTGTCTGTTTATCTGTGACGCCTTTTTATTTTAATTTCTGGACCGATTTTGATGTAATTTAGTACAAAGATGGACTAGACATTGGGAAAGGACATAAGTAAGCCTTTTTTAGCCCACTGCAGCTGGCACAGGTTTCCGCCCGCGCGATATAAAATGTACTTCGGGTAAGCAGAGACGCGGGCAAAATACTAGTATATACTTACATCGATAATAAATAACAGTTAAGAATATTTAGTGACACACACAGTGTATGGTTTCAAAACTATGGGTCCAAAAAGACGATACAAAAACTTAAATCTATACATATGAAACTTTTATAATAATATACGTATTTATACATAATGCTATGCATGTTAGCCGAAATTCTAAATATTTGTATCTCGAAAACTACGAATATGCGGCTAACATGTATTTTTTTATAATTACTGGTCTTGCTCTTGACTACATACTTAACTCTACGGTTAGGAAGCAGCCTGAGATGCAGCGAGCTTACCCAGAAGCAGCATACTCGTACCTGTATAATTAGATAGCCCTGGATGTAAAGAATCCGTCACCTTTTGAACCATTCTGTATAACGTACTCCTGATCGATCACTGAGAAAATTATTGTTTATTATCGTCTTATTTGTTTTATTGCGGGTTCGATCCCCGCACAGTACAAATATTTGTGTGCATGAAGTTGTCTGTTTGTACTGGTCTGGGTGTTTTCTATGTATTATAAGTATGTATTTACAAAAAAAAAGTATATATGTAAGTTTATCGGTTGTCTAGTACCCCATACGACAGGGTACCTAATAGTAGCTTAATTTGGGACTAGATGGCTCAGTGTGGCCCAGTGTGGAATATCTTAAAATATTATTTTCTTTATGTGTGTAAAGATCTTATGAAAAAAAAATGACGAATTGGTAGAGCTGTTCTCGAGTTTTGCGCTGAGCAACATTGGTTTTTTTTTATACAAATTTTCAACATAATGTCATCATCAAAATCGTATAAAGGGGTTCAGTACAAACAAACGATTTTCATTGATGATAATATCTCTTCAACTAGAATAGCATTGTAAAGGCGCGGTCGCACGGAAGAAATCGAAAACGTAGGCATTGTAAGAATATTGGAATCGAGTGCTGAGACTGATTGAGGAAAGGAATAGTTTGAGAGCAGATTGACATCTAAATGTGAATGATTTGAATAATAATCACTGCGTAAACAGTTTTGCGGGACTTTGCTTGTATACCTGACTATTATCTATGTACTAGCTGTCGCCCGTGACTTCGTCCGCGTCAATTTCTGTTATTATAATCGCGATTTTTTTTTGCAACATTTTTGACTGATGCTTCGCTCCTATTGCTCGCAGCGTGTGATTTTATATAGCCTTCCTCGATTAATGGACTATCCAACACAAAAAAAAATCAATTTGAACCAGTACTTCCTGAGATAAGCGCGTTCAAACAAACAAACAAACAAACTCTTCAGCTTTATAATATTAATAATAGTATAGATAATCTTATTATATGAAAGAAAGTTGTGTTAGTTACACTACTTATAACTCGAGAAAGGCTGGACAGATTTTTATGATTCTTATGTTTTTGGGTTTGGATTTGTCTTTGTCGGGAATAGGATACTAACTATTAAAAACATAGGAAAGTTAACGTCACAATATCACAATAAAATGTGTTTCTTTACAATTTATTCCAACCATGCCATATTTGATGACGATGACATAATATTATTCTGAGGCAATACGAAGTTTGCGGGGTTCGTTAATAATAAATAAATAAATCATTTGAGTTGTATGTTTGACGGTAAGTAACAGTGATATAAAATACAAGATGAAATTTTAACCACCTTCCAAATTTTAATATATCAATCTACGAGACAAAAAACAAATGAAGTTTTTTTCTTTTGGTATTAGCCCAGTACAAAAATGTCAAGATAAAGCACTTAGAAAATATCCGCAAAAAATATAAAATTTTCGATACGGCCGCCTAGCAACACTTTTTTTACCCGTTGCGCATCTCATTCATTCATTACGATACCATTCATAAGTTTTTGATTTTCCCTTTATACCTTAACAGGTCTAGGACCGTAAAAATTTAAAACTATATCGCGAAAAATATTTTCGAGTGACAACTTGATTTACATTTTTTACTTCATAAATAGGCTCTAAATACGATACTGAACGCCTATAAAAGTTTTGAAAAGTGGTTAAAATTTCACACTGTATATTACTGATCTTCTTCTTTTTATAATATGATGATCCTTCAAGGATAATCTAGTGTCAATTTTATTGATTAATTCTTTTTCTATTTACATAAAACATAAAGTAAAAAAAAAGGTAAGTAACGGCCCATACATATACATTCCACTGCAGAACAAAGGCCATCATTGAATTGAAGTTAATATGCTATGACTAATAAAATATTGCGGGTTTGTGATCTCAAACCCCTGAAATGATCTGACCCGGGGATCGAACTCAAGACCCCACAATCTTTGGCTGCTATTTAAATCACGTAAAAAGAGCTAATCTGTGATGTTAAGACATCCTTTAATGTATCGCTTGATAGCATATATCTATACTAATATTATAAAGCTGAAGAGTTTGTTTGTTTGAACGCGCTAATCTCTGGAAGTACTGGTTCGAATTGAAAAAATATTTTTGTGTTGGATAGTCCATTTATTGAGAAAGGCTTTAGGCTATATAACATCACGCTGCGACTAATAGGAGAGAAGCATCAGTGAAAAGTGTTGCAAAAATAATCGCGATCATAATAACAGAAATTGACGCGGACGAAGTCGCGGGCAGCAGCTAGTATATTATATTTTCTTATCTCTAGCCAACAAAACTTAATCTCTAAGTACCTACTGCTCTAAATATTTTTACTCAGGCAAACGCAAAGTGCACATTCAGCCAAAGGAAGTTGTAACAGAGGTTTAGACAATACGTAATCCAACCGTAGTTTTATCTCGACGTCCGAACAACATTCCCGGTTCGCTCTCATTTGTGCTGGCCCATTAGCAGCTCTGAGATTTCACGTACATTACCGTTTTCACGATGTAGTACAATGGAACGGGTTGGTTGTTCGAGCTAGATTTGCTTTAGGAAATAGTAAAAGATTTTCATACGCTTAGAAAACTACGTGTAAAATACTTTAAAAAAATTTACTGACAAAAATCGTAAAATAATCTACTTATTTTATTCGGCGACAAACAAGAAATCACCACCGTCACATTCAGTTAATATTTTAAGAAAATAAATCTTCTGACGAATAGTAAGGGTTTTTTTTTCAGTATCGATACTGACTTCTAGCCTATGGAATAAAAAAGCTATAAAAACGGTTAATCTGGTTAAAGGTTATGCGTGTAAAAAAAATATACTTATAATATTTTAAAATCCTTTTTTTTCGTCGATCTATGAAATATGTTAACATTTTCTTGACTATTTTATCAAGAAAAAGCATGTATTATTTCTGTCATCTGATCTATACTAATATTATAAAGCTGAAGAGTTTGTTTGTTTGTTTGTTTGAATGCGCTAATCTCTGGAATTACTGGGTTCGATTTAAAAAAATCTTTTTGCGTTGGATAGTCCGTTTATCGAGGAAGGCTTTAGGCTATATAACAGCATGTTCTCACTACCATTGGCAAAATCGCTATCCTTCTAAGCGTGACCATTACCTATAGGAAAGGCCTCACTATAGAGAGGCCTATGCCTGACGCGTCTGCGTCAATTTTTATTATTATGATCGCGACTATTTTTACAACATTTTTCACTCATGCTTCGCTCTTATTGGTCGCAGCGAGAACTGACGCGGACGAAGTCGCGGGCAACAGCTAGTAATAAGATAATTTTCGGACAAATGACGTCAGGCAAAGGCCTCTCTAAAGTGAGGCCTTTGCTATACTTAGGTGATTGCTGAGCTTATGCTTGTATTTTACTATTCGCCAGAACGATTTATTACATAGAATTGCTCGATAAAATGTTCTAGTTCAAAATATGTAAGCTCAGTCTGTTACAAAATGTGATCATTTTTAGGCTTCGCCTGTCAAAATACCAAGATTTTTTAGCTAAATAAATAATATCAGTATATAAACTTGAAAAATTTTGTCTCAGGCGGGACATTTTTCACATTTTTCAGGAAATTTTTCAAGTTTATATACTGATATTATAAGTGCAATTAAGTTGCTAAAATATCAAATAAAGTATATAAATAAATAATGTTCCAAAAAACCCGCCACAGCATTCCAAAAACAATAAATTTAAGTCGTTTTTTTTATTAAACATCATATAAAATACATTATTCAGCACGTTCTCGGCATTGCAATAAAACGCTGCAATGTTGCAAGGAAAGATAAAATAATCTTGTTGTTTTAAATACTGCTGCAGTTCCTCGTAGGCCTAGCACACATTTACAACAACCGTGTATGTATAATTGCTTGGCACGCCCTACAGCCTAAACGGCATGGTGGATATTATTATGAGGTGTTGTTAAACTTGGCTTGACTGTGGCAGTGAAAAAGAGAAAAGTTGGAGGGCGCTTATCCGAGTTAATGGAACGAACGGATGCGGCACTGGCACCCCTGTATCTACTGTGAAACTGTCCACTAAAAAGTTTGAAATAAGCCAAATCAAACATAAAACCTGGCTACTAAAACGATAAAAACTGAAAAGAAAAAAACAAGCTCTACCTACGATCCCAGAATTCAATTCGTAGACGGGGGCAATTATCAACCAAGCGACCGTAGCTCAATTAAATCCGCAGTCTCTTTAGTTGGTTGTTGTCCCCACCTGCGAACTAAGTTCTAGGTTTTTGGTTATTTTAATAAAATGTTTTTTTACAAACAACGTTTCATGGTAAAACACTAAATTCTCGTACAAAATACCCACGCAACGTTGGACCTAACTACACTGCACTGCCTCACCCCCAGCTGCGTACCGGAAAAAAATTGACGATTCGAGCGAAAACTCACGCTGCGATAACTATTGTTATGCTCTAATAAACTAGCTGTTGTGGAGCAAGAGAAGGTAATAGATTTATGAGGTCCAAACAGGTTTGGTTCTGGGAAAATCTTATACTGTTTTAGAAGACTAGCTTGGCACGGGGGAACTAAAAGCTGTATCGCGCAGGCGAAAAGCTGTGCCTAATTTTTCAGGTATTTTATTTACTTGCTACATTCTAGCGAAGTTAAGTTTAAGAATTGTCTTTGTTGTTTGTAGTGCATTAATATTTCAGAAACTTTTAAAAAACATGTTCGATTGATTAAACTTCTTATCAAACAATTTTTAGTGTGAAATAAATGCAATTCCTTAATTAAGACACCCTTTTTACCACTTTGGAAGCGTCTATCTTCCAAATTTAAGACTTTTGGAAAACAATGGTTTTTTTGTTTTATTTCCATGTATGGGAAGCCCCTCTTAAATAATAATATCATCATTTTTTTACTTTTTGTATGAGAATTGTAAAGCGGTCAACAGGATGCACCTACCTACCAAGTTTCAACTGTGCTAATACTTTCAGAATAAAGTGGCTGTGACATACGGACGGACAGACAGACAGACAAACAGACAGACTTGACGAATTTATAAGGGTTCCGTTTTTTGCCATTCAGCTACGGTACCCTAAAAAGTCTATTATCTGCACCGATTCTAGTATTTGTTAAATTGTTTATTTCTTCAGATGAGGTACAAAATCAAAACAGCGTACAGCCTTAAATAAATACCTCGTTCTGGGCAACTGCTCAGTTTTACAAATATTCTGCAATCGGTTAAAATAATAATAATAATAATAATTCATTTATTTCGGACCAATAGTTATCCATAGGAGTGTTAGTATCAAAGGACTTAATATTAGTGCTACCGCTACTGTTTCCAGAATGCTGTTGGGACTATCTCTCACTCTTCTTAGCAGAGAAGCTGTTTTTTTTGCTGTATAATCGCGTGAAAGCCGTCCGTGCGGGCTTGCTCGAACATCTCAGAAGCACTGCAGTACCTGCAGAAAAATGATACGGTTTTTTTTATGAATTTCTATAATTTCTGAGCGAGTGAATTGTGCTAGTATAAAATAGATCTACAATTCTTTGAAACATTTTTTTTGCCTGTTAAAAAAATCTATTAAAGAAAATGCATTTTTAATTTACTTTATCAATTTAATTGCTTAAAAGTAGTTTCAAATCTTGCAATTTATTAAGAATTTGATTTTTTTAAGATTTTTTAAAAATAATACCATTACAAATAATATGTCCATGTTGTTCAACTCTTCAACTCCTTAAACTTCACTCCCCTAAAATGTAGCGAGTAAATAAAACACCTGAAAAATATGTCCAAACGCAGATTTCATTTTCTTGGCCGAAACCCCGTGGCCTGCAGAAATATTAACATTACCGGCGGACACGATAAGGGGAGACTTATAACCTTTTCCCCAAATAGAGGGAAAACGCATATATTTACCCCAGAAAAGGGAAAATAGGTTACCGCCAGTTATCTGTGAATTTACGCGTGGTTGAAAATATTGTTAGACCAACTCCACTCCTTGGAAAAAACATTGGTTAAGTGTTAGTAGGTTAAGGTTGTGAGTAGTTCAGAATTATTTGATTCTTTCTCCTGTCACTCATTTTTTTCTAATATTATTAAAAAAAATAGCATATCTATAGTGTATTGGTGGAGAATTTTTCTTTTCCATTTGGCCAGGTACTTAAATAACTAGATTAATAGGGCGTTTAGAAGAAACTTTTCATACGTTATGACATTAACATTCTCATTTAGTTTTCCTCTTTACTTCTATTATCAATTGCCTTCCAGTCTTGTTTTCAAAAGTGTGTCAAAGCGGACTTTGTGTCCTACCATTTTCTCTCTCCTGTTCTCTATTATTTGCTTTATGTATCTCCTGTCGACAATTTATTTTAGTCAGTTCCAAACCAGATTTAAGATTTTTGAAATAAAAAAAAAAGTTTTTATTATGTTTTATCTATTCAAAAAGCAAATAAAAAACTTTTTTTTTTTAATTAAATATGGACAACATCACATAGGTACATTGTTTTGATCCCAGTTTGAATAACTATTTAAAGCATTCGTATTTTGGAAACCAGAAACAACGAAGGTACCACAAACACCCAGACCCGAGAAAATGTAGAAAAACACTTTTCATTCTACATTGACCCGTCCGGGAATCGAACCCGGGACCTCGGAGCAGGCGACACCTTGAAAACCGGTGTGTACGCCACTCCGCCACGGAGGTCGTCAAATTGTTAGTAATTTCGACGGCCTGGGATGGGACTCAAACCCACTAACTACTAACCGAACACATTGCTGATAATTCGCTGACTTACAGCGTGAATATTTGAACAAATACGCCTGACCCGGTACCGGGCCATCAAAATAAAATACCGTGTCGTAACATTCCCGACTTGTTTTAAAATAATACCTACTATCGATTGAAGCATCGTAAATATTCTTCTTAAGCTTTCGTGATTTTCCACTAACTTGGATCCTTTAGAAAAATAAGCAGCAGCTCCATACTTTGCACTTAAATTTAGTGACTAATTATGTGATATCAATATAATATGTAGTATTAATAAGCATTTTTACTACTTATTAACAAATGTGTATTATTTTATCCAAATTTTACCAGCTTAGATATACGAGTATTAATTAAAAGCTTAAAGGTTAAAAGCAGCTGTCCGGTAAGAGGTTGATTTAATACTTGGAAAAAATTTACTCAATTTTGCATGTTATTAAAAGAATCGGTCTATTTATCGACTTTATTTTCAAAGTTATTTGATAAAACTAGTATTTATACTAAATATGGATTTTGAAAATTATTTTGCTAATGATTTCCGCTTGTTAACACTGGCCTAGGTACCTTCACCACACTACCCGCACTAACACTGATTGAGCAAGCACTATTTCATGCAGGCAAACCGGCCCTCTATCAAAAATGCATGCAGTCCAGTTAATGCAATTATTAGTACCCAACACCGACATAAAAAAACCTCGACGCGTTTCGCCACTTCATGTAGCGTCGTCACAAAAACCTCGTTGCGTCGAGGTTTTTGTGGTGAAGCTACCTAGGCCGGTGTAAACAAGCGGAATTAATAAACAAAATAATTTTCAAAATCCATATTTAGTTATGGATTTCCGCAAAGTAACGGCTGAGTCTATTATTCTTAGTATTTATACTGCTGCCTAGTTTTGATTTTATCTTAATTGAATACTGTGATGTAGCAATATTAAGGCCTCTGTTTATACGAGAGTATTTTTATGTAACTTGATTTCCCTATCAGAAAAATAAAACACCATTAAATATAACTATTATACTCCCATATTGCTAACATCTTTTGTTGTAATATGAAGGTCGTTGTATTTATAAGCACCTGGGCGTCTTCTCCTTGGGCACATTATATTTAACTACAGATGACCAATATACAGAAGGTTCACTCCTTCAAGTGTAAGCAAAGCGATGCACACTATTATAGGTATAAAGATTAAAACTCATGAAAGATATGTGTTTTCTGCGTCTCTTTCTCTGTCACCACCTGTTTTGGCTATTTTGACAATTTGTTATTTTAAGTATTAAACATGGAGGGTAGAAAGAAGGAGAACTACCTGAATGTATTTAAATTTTTCGCCGGACAAATTGGACGGATTTTAAAAATTGCGCCAAAAATTTAGTATTTGCTAAATTACATTTGACTACGTGAATTGTTGAGATTTTATATATTGCATATACTTCTCAACTACCCAAGTCACGAAAAATTTATATTTTTTATACCCAGCACACTTTTCTCTGATAACCGCTATAATATTCATATCGTTTGCATCAGCTAAACTAGCGCCATTTCAGTGAGTCTTCGAACTGTAATATTTTTTTTTTTAAACCCAGCAAACTTTTCTTTGTTTATAACCGCTATAATATTCATATCGTTTGCATTAGCTAAACTAGCGCCATTTCGGTGAGTCTTTGAACTGTTAATAGCTGTTTACAGTTGTACACTTTTTCAACTTATCCCTCATACAAGATGGTTCTCCTTCCTTCTACCCTCTATAGTTTTTAAGTATAATATTTATTTCAAAGTGCTCTGAGTTGCCATAGTCACGTTTTGACAAGAAGTCATATAATATAAACATTTCTCTTGTTATGTAAGTATTATAGACATAAAAATAAAATATAACTTTTTTGACATTTTATTTGCTATGAAGATAAAACTCCGCTGGCTTACAGCGTAAAGCCTGAATAAATGCGTCGACACAAAGTATATCTTGGTAGCCTTATTAGTTAGAGCAGTCAACCGATGAGTGGCAGGTTGTGGGTTCAAGTCCCACCTAAGGCAGTAAAAAAATACTAATAGTATTATCAGAAAAATATGCGTATTGAAAACCAATGGCTGGTAGTCTTTACATCTTCTATATATATATTTATTTATTATTATACATACAATAATTGACATATAATAATATGTATATATTTTACAATGTCACGCAAAACTATCATCTAAAAATCATCATAAAAAATAACAACTTTCCAGCCTGTGTTTGTAAGAGTGAGCTTACTGTACCGTAATGTACTATGTGTCGGCGATAAGGAAACCTTATTCCCTTTATTTGGGGTACCATTGTTTTCTGATGGCATCCACTTTTGGGAATGCGTTGTCAGATAGTAAGCCCTTATAACCTTGTTTATACTCCATATCGCCATTTTGGATCGGGCATTCTTATCCGAATAGTAAAAGATAAGTTCGACTAATATTTAATTAAGTGGAGAACACGACCCGTTGGTCTAGCGTTTTAAAAATCGGCCCAAGAACTTGGTGTACGGGCTCGATCCCCGGGTCGGGCAACAAAAAGTTATGAATATTCGAACATTTCTAGGGTTTGCAATCACCAACCCGCAATTGGCAAGTGTGGTGATTATGTCTATACTCATCATTGCTATGGTAACTTGATTTTAATGATGCAGGCCTGCAGTGGCATGATTATAGGTAGGCAGTTACTTTACTTTTTTTTACTCTTTATTGCACAGCAAACAAGGCAATTAAAATCAGTAAATATTAGGTACTTAGGTAATTAGTAAGACAGCCCTCTTCACTATTCTACTATCTAGCTTTTCGCCCGCGACTTTACCCGCGTGAACTACACGTCGTATTGCGTGTCCCGCGATTTCATGAGCGCGGAATTTTGATCCTGAACCTATCCATGAGAATAAAAGTAATTTATCCGGCCTGTAAATTTATCTCTGTTTGAATTTTTACCCAAAGCCAGTTTGACGTGGTCGTGTAACAAATACCCATCCTATCTTTCAAATTTATATTATTTTTAATAAAAGATAAGATAAGATTACATACATTAGACATCGATTCTATGAATTGATCAATACTTAAAAGTTACAACCTAGAGGGCTTTTTTTATTAAATTCTTATGATTTAGAATTCTTAGCCGTTTCTCCAGCAATTTATTACTTGCGAACATGCTAAAGATAAAGTTTATGTTTCTGGGCTCATCTATACATAACTTACTCAAACTTTTAGCTCCATGAACCCCAGTGAAAGCTTCCAGATGACAGCAAATCTCTAAACTAACTAATAACCCCTCCACCAAAATCATAAAATTGACTGTTCAAGAAAATAAGATTTTCATTCCAATAAAACAGAAAAAACCAAGCGCCAAAAGAAATATATTTTGAAACTGAGAATGGGTGTTTTTGAAACTGTATTTTTTTTTAAATACAATAACTTGAATAAAAATTTACTATCTTAGATGAGACTTCCACAACCCTTTGCTTACCGGATGGGTTTCTTTCTTCTTGAACTGAGTTAACTTCAGGAGTAATTGGACAATTTTAACCTTAATTCTGACTTGATTTTCAGTGTTTTTTAATTGTTTGCCGCACGTGCCTATCTGTCATCAAGCCACTATTACGTTTACCTTTTGGCAAACCTCTAGGGTGCCACGTACCACTTTGAGAAACCCTGATCTATACAATACTGGCTTTATGACTCGTTACCAGTGATACGGGATGATAAGACGCTTTAGTGGTTGCCTAGCAACGGTTACCATAGAATCATGAAAGGTAAGACAGTTGAAGGTTACAGTTGGGTTTAAATTAAATCAAACGAGGAATGTTTTCTTAGAATTATTATCTAAGTCTTTATACGACCTTATTATTAACTTTGTGGTACCGAAATAGGAGAAAATGTCGCAACATTTTTAAACAAGAGTCGAAAATTGAGTTATCTACAGTAATATTATAAAGAGGATAGATTTGATTGTTTTTACTACTGGACCGATTTGAAAAATTCTTTTACTATTAGAAGGTGACTTTTTACAACGGGACCCGGTAGCTAGGTGGCGCTCCTGACGGTATGTCAACTACTAAACGCCTTGACCGATTGGGTTGAAATTTTGTATGTGTATTTCATGCTTCCACAGACACGAATGTCTTAAGCCTACCTAATCTATCTTTCTATATGCCACCGCTAGGCACAGGTTTCCGACCGCGTGATATGGTGTGGATTTCACGTTGGTAGAGCCGCGGGCGAAGAGCTAGTCGTGAAAACAAAATTCTTTGAATGAATATATCGATTACCTTAAGTGGGACTGGAACCCACAAACTTGCACGTACCGAGCGACTGCTCCTACTAGTTGTGTAACGAAGACATTGTTTGTGTTGACGAATTTAATTAACGCCTAATCAGAACAGTCAGCCGGTATTCAGATGATTGTGGCTTCAAGTCCCACTTAAGGCATCGTACTTTTATATCAGGATTCTTGAATCCATTACTTAATAAAAAAGGAAAATCAAGCAGTTACGTTTAACAATTACCTTTACTTCCATGAAATTCTTGCAGACAAATCATCAGCCTGCATCATTCCACTGGTGAAAATAGGCCTGTGGGCACAGATCTGGCAACCTTGTTTTTAGGCCTTTATAGTAATTATTACTTTTTGGTTTTGTCTGTGACTTTTGCGTAGCAGCAGGGTTGTATGATGAATATCTGGGATTTTGCTCTCGTTTGGTAGCCAGCACCATTCCTTGTAATATTGTGAATGGTAATTTCAATACATTTATTAAATTTTTTTAACGTGCTTTCCTTGCTACGTCACAAGGCCCTCCTAATGATGGTTTTAAAACACAACTCAACGCAGCTTTTGGTAATCCATCAATATCGATTTAAATCGGAAATTGCATCTAATTCTCGTGCAGAAACGTACAAAGTAATTACTGGATGCGACGCGCAAACTCAAGGCTCACGTGAAATCCCTAGGTATTACCCGACTATAAATCCGACGTAGTCACTGCTAAGTCCAGTTGAATGTATCGCTACAAACTGACCCGCATTTGCTCTGGGAAACTGCACGTCCCAGTATTTCTAGGGGACTTAGTTGGACGGCATTTTAAAGCGTTGTCGTTTGATTTTTTATTTCTGAAAATGGGATATTCGCAGCCTAGATTCAAGATTCTATAACAAATGTATTTTTGATTATTTTAAGAAAAAAATGAGAATGTACATTTTTAACAATTAAAGAGATGAATGACGGTGTGAATGACCATTTTTACTACGAACACAAAACATTATTAGGGGGGTTATTCCCAAAGGTCCACGAATCTATTGTTCTTCTTTTCCCACCGGGTCCATGAAATTTTAAAATATATTTTAATATTTTCGTATATGAATTCCCAATGGATCTACGAGACTTATTCGAAGTACAATCAACAGAAATAACACAAACTTACTTTAGCAACTTTTTTATTTCATGATGAATAATTTTAATTTCTATTCTTTTACCCAGCTTTTAAAGCTGGGAAAGAAAATGCTTTTTAATTTTGAAATTTCGTGAGCCTGTCAGTAATCAAAGTACGAACTTACGTTTTTTGAAAACAATAGAGCTGTGGACCTTTAAAATTAACCCTATTAGGGCACTAAATGACCAATGCCACAAATTTATTATGATTGCATGAAAAATAATAATTGAGTCATCCATTTATTAAAAGTATAAAGATGATATATAAATATTTTTTCTTATTATTAGTTGTATTATGGTAATTAAATGTATTTTCAATCTCCCTGCCCCTTAAAAAGTATGGGTGTCATTGGATAGATCTTTAAAGTTATTGTGGGTTTGCGGTCATACCTTTTTGATACAGACCCCTGCATTTTTAAAAATAGTAAGTTTTAAGGTTCTAATGTTTCTTCAAATCTTTGAGTATGGGTCAAACCTCTGCCAGCAAAGCAAAATTGCTTTTAAATGGAAACATACAAGAACTTGGCAACTTGGTAAAATGTGTATGTAAATTTTGTTCAGAATAAACGACAGGTAAAAACAATTTCTATTCATAATTCAACTAATTATTTTTTTACTTATTTTACTTTCATCTATGTTTTGTTTTTTATTATATAAGAAACCTTTACAAAATTTTTGTTCTGAGATTATTTCACAAAGTATAATGGTTGATTAGAAAGACGGAGGTTTTGGATAATTATTAGTGTGTTCATTAGTGAATTATTAATTACTTTTATTACAAAAATACGCTTCTGCTATCGCTTAGTGCTTGTCACACGGTTTTCTTTGTGGGATATATCCATTCAACTGTGGGATATAAAAAAACTTATGTCCTTTTTAAAGGTTTAGTCTGTCTTTATACCAAATTTTAACAAAATCAGTTTGTTATTCAGGCGTAAAAGTGTAACAGACATACAGTTACTTTTGCATTTATGATATTAGTAAGAATTTCTGAAAATTCTGTCGTTTTTTTCTATTAAATACGTGAAAAAAAAAAGAAACTAACAACCTATTTACGCTCACTGTTGAGCACGGGTCTCTCTCCTTTATATGGAGAAGGATTAAGGCCTTAGTTTCACCACGTTGGCCTAGTGCAGGTTGGTGGACGGCGAGGGCGACGCTGTGGCGACATCACCCCGCCGTTAGACGTTACTCAAGCCGCCCGAAGGCCTTCAACAGAGCTTAACAACTGTTGTCTTGTGACAACAGCCGGGACCGACGGCTTAACGTGCCCCTTGAAGCAGGGAAGCGCTCAAGATAAGTTGCCACAAACGGTCACCCATCCAACTAGTGACCGCTTTCAGCGTTGCTTATCATTCGTGACAGAAACTGATCACAATCTTCAATCTTCAATACATAACGTTTAACAATTACCTACTACGATATTTTATAGTTTTTCGGGCTCGATACCTACATCAAACGAGTCTAATCATGCAAAGGAATTATTGATAAATCCAACAAATTTGAATTTATTGGAAATGTAATATTTTCTTAGACTTCGACTGCACCCTGCGTGGGAAGCTTAAACTAGTTTTTCGGAAATTTAGAAAATATTTACTAGGAAAGCTAGTTTATATTAAAATTGAATTGGGATTAATTTGAGCCATCTGAACATAAATAAAGTAAAGGGAGCTAGATTCTTACGTGTTATCCTGTTAAAATATCTTACATAATATTTTCAAATAAGCTTGTACAAGCTTAGAACCAATTTAGCTAAGGTAACGCAGGTGTTAGCTACATATTGCATGAATATTGTGTTCATTTTGGCCCCTTTTTTATATAAGCCGAGGAAGAGGGGTAGTTCTTTGAAGAAAATGAGAATTTTTGACGCGTTTGCGAATTTTCAACGCATGGAATCGGGTTGGAAAAAGATTACGTGTTTATGAATATTTAATACTGGTAATATATTGCTTTTGGGGTTATAAAACTACGGTTTTTTCAATGAGGAAGTCTATAATTTATCCGTTCTTAAGCCAAAAGAAACTTTAGGTCGTCAATATTATCAGCGTGCACTGGCCTCCCTAAAAAAAGGTTTTTTTAGTTGACAAGTGATTCGTAAACAGAATAGTCGAAATGATACTTCGACATGGTACTAAAATGTTTGGCAATCTTCCGATTCTGACCGAACTGGATTGTTCTGAAGTCAGAGCACGACAGACCAAAACTATTAAATACAATCCAACCTTGTTTACTTAGTTCACCACGCTGGCTGGCTTCAGTAAACTATTCCAACAAATTTGGGATCAGGTTGTCCGATGAAAATAACCGGAATTCTCCGGTAGCACCGTAAATCAACCGGTCTGTTCCGGATCGTCCGCAAAATTAACTGGAATTAACCGGATTAAACAAGATTGTAAGTGAAAATGCGAAGGTGTTTCGATTTTAGGTGCGGTGTTTAATTAACTTAGTATTATTAGTTGCTTTTGAAACTTGTCCCTGTCCCATTACAATGAACGCATGATCTTGTGTCAATATCCCCAGCCAACATTAGCTTACCTACTGCTGTAAAGTATTAGCAAAAAAAGTTGAGTAACAGCCTATAATCATCCCAATGCAGGGAAAAGGCCTCCATCATTAAATTTAAGTTACCACGGCAATGATGGGTACTGGCATAATCACCACGCTTGCCAAATGCGGGTTGGTAATCACAGACCCGAGCAATGTAAGAAAATTCAAAACTTTTTGTTGGCCGACCTGGGGATCGTACCAGGGACCCCGAGATCTTAACTTAAGTTAAAGTATGTATAAAAAAATGTTTTTTTTTAAATTTTACTTAATTAATTGATTATTTTGATATTGCAAGAATAGCAAACATTCATATTTATAAAACTGCATAGAGATGAATCTGTTTTTATCACTTGAATTAATATTTTATATGTAACGTGTCAACCTTTAAAGGATCAATTATTGTCTATCCGACCGTTCGTATGTCTTTCAAGATCGCTTATCTCGGGAACTCTTAGAGGTATCAAATTGAAATAATTTCATCTCAAAATTACTTGAACCTCACAACAAACGACTAACAAAATCAATTTTCATAAATACTGTTGACAAAAACATGTCATTCTAAAAATACGAGTAAAGCTACGTCCAATTCTAACGCAGACCTTTCAAAATACAGTTCCAGCTGTTTAATATTTTCACGCGCTCCGAACGCTATTGCAATACGTGACGCGACTGTGATAGCGGAAAGTTTGCACTTGTTTATTTATTTTACGTCAAATAATTTACTTTTTCTAAAACGAATGTCGGAAGAGGCGTCAGTAGTTTTTTTTATTCCAATTTGAGTTACCATTCAAAGCACTCGTATTTTGGAAATCAGAGACAACGAAGGTACCAAAAACACCTAGATCTGAGAAATTATAGAAAAATACTTTTTTCTACATTGACCCGTCGGGGAATCGAACCCGGGACCTCGGAACAGGCGACACCATGAAAACCGGTGTGTGCGCGACTCCGCCACGGAGGTCGTCAATATTACCTAACTAGCTGTTGCCCACGACTCAGCAACTTTTGCCACTGATGCTTCGCTCCTATTGGTCGCAGCGTGATATTATATAGCCTAAAGCCTTCCTCGACAAATGGACTATCCAACACAAAAAATATTTTTCAATTCGATCCAGTAGGTTCCTGAGATTAGAGCGTTCAAACAAAAGAACTCTTCAGCTGTATAATATTAGTATTATAGATTACCTAATAAGTTAGGGTAGGGAAGGTTTCTTGGGCTGTGAAGGTGAGCGCTGACACGCGTCATAAGGAGATCTCCTGAAGGTCACAACAAACAAAGTTACGGCCTGTAATCATCCCACTGCAGGGTAAAGGACTCCATCTTTAATTTCAAGTTACCGCAGCGATGAAGGGTGAAGGCTTCACATGATCACCA
This sequence comes from Anania crocealis, assembly GCA_949315895.1. Taxonomy (NCBI): domain Eukaryota; kingdom Metazoa; phylum Arthropoda; class Insecta; order Lepidoptera; family Crambidae; genus Anania; species Anania crocealis. The sequence goes on from OX438872.1 coordinate 11,207,602, forward strand.
CGCTACCAAATGCGGGTTGATGATCACAAACCCAAGCAATGTTCGAAAATTCGAACCTATTTGCTTGACCCTGGGATCGGATCCAGGACCCTGAGACTTAATCCCTTCAACCGTTGGGGCATTTCTGAAATACATGAATTTGTAAGCACACCTGGAGAATAGGACAGTTTAGAAATGAATTATTGATGCACGATTTCTACAGTGTAAAGGAGCTTTTTTGAATTTAAAGAGTAAAGCTATAAAGTTAATACTTTTGCATTGTCACTTTGATAAATCTCCTTTAATAAAAAGAGAGGAAAAACTTTGCCAAAACATGAATTGAAAGAAATGAATTCGGGGTGGTGGGATCTACCTCCTAGTGGTCCACCCTGGGCAACCCGGCATCTTTGGTTTTCTAAACAATGATGACGGCTAAAAGATCCCTCTGCGGTGGTAGGCTTCGTAAGAGGCTGCATGGACGTTGTCCTGGACGCTACCCTACTGCCGGAGCCCAGCGCCAAACAGTTTTTCTGTGTTCCGCTCACCAGTGCCTCTGGGTAAGCTCGCTCCATCTTAGGCTTCTTCTTCACCATAGAGTTAAGTATGTAGTCAAGAGCAAGCCCATTGTTTATATAAAAAAAAAGACGTGTGGCACTCGGAGACTGCCGCGGTAAAGCTACTGCATAGCATTTTTTATCAACTTATGCAATTCTAAAACTAAAAGTATCACCGCTGTGCCGGTCGGAGTTGTGGTGTGTGTTAGGTTATTTTCGTTACGGCATTTCTGGAATCGGTCTCCACGCTCAAGGCCCGCGATGGAAGCTATGCAATAGGTCAATTTTATAATTGTATTATTTTCTAATTTTGACTTTTGTAATTAAATTTTTCTGTTATTTTGGCAGATATGGTTACCATAGGTGACCATGCTGTCAAAATCCTTATTTTCTTCTAAATTCTTTTAAATTTCAGAAATTTAGAATTGTTCGATCGTGCCTCGCACCGAGTGTGTGGGTGTGGGTGTTAGATTATTTTCGTTACGGAATTTCTGGATTCCGTCTCCACGCTCAAGGCCCGCGATAGAAGCTATGCAATAGCTTAAAAATAATGTTCTTTATCTTATTTGTAATATCTATAATTAGTTAGTTTTAGGCAGTTCAATATTCTAGTCTGTTCTATTCTATTATACGGCAGAGATACTGAAAGTGCGATTCGTTTCATTTATCACCACCCTCGCCATCCAGGAACATAACTCAAAGGCGAAAAATGAAATACTCTTTTAAATTAAACTGCACATACTCTCATACACGTGCGTACCAAAGCGATCAGAATCAAAGAAAGTAAAAGCTTTCGATCGAAATGAACATCAAAGCTTTTTTGCTTGAATAGACAGTATTTTAAGGTTCCGTAATGGTGTATTAGAAACGGTAGGCTGTAAAGATAGTTTTAATGTTTAAAAATTAATCTTTTTTTAATTTTTTTTTAAACAATTTTTGAAGTAGTAGAAAGAAAGTGGAATTTGTATCAGAGATTTTTGAAACCCTTATAAATAAAATGTGGAAATGTTTTCGGGACCCCAAAAACTAAAGGAGAGATTTGTGATAAAATCATGCTTGAAGAAGTTAAAAGGGGGCGAAGTGTATTTGAAGATTCAATTGTTTCTTAATTTTGTGTAAAAAATTATAGACAGCAATTAGAAAACAATGTGTGTATTTACTCCTACAGGATTATAAGACCGCCGGCTATCGCGATAACAATTATTTTAATTGTGAAATTAATAATTAAGAAATTCTTCGAAACATTGTCTTTACAGTGAGTTGCCTCTCCTAACATCATATTCCATTTGAATGATAACGAACCCAATATCAAAATCATTTTTTATGTTTCACCAATTTTTTAACAGTACGACCAAGTAATATTCTGAATGGATGCTAATATGACAGAAAACGGAAGTGGCCGCCATATTGGAATTGAAACTCCATCTGTGACACATTGTATTTCACTTGTATGTATTCGAATGAATAAAAAAGTCAAACGAAATTGTTTTACTCGTTAGAAGTTATGTTTGCATATTGTAGTCTTAAAAGGTTTTCATTTCATATGTACCTGTTTTTTTTTTCATATAGAGGCCATGAAAATTTTAATCAGAATAAAAACGAACTATGTTTTCAATCGACCTAAAATAATACGAGTATTACCGTTTACAATAGGAACTAATATCAAAGAAACATGCATTAGTTTTTATTCCATTCGCATGGTAATTAGTAAGTACGGCCCATTTGTGGGGCCCAAGATGTGAGGTCACGTGCCTAATGGACCAGATCTGACCATTACCAGAACGACGTTTGGGTAGCAAAGGCTAGCGCTCACTGAACTTGTTCTATCATAAAAAAATAAAGAAGTTCCAAATGTCTATAATGTAAAAGAATTGAGATAGTTTCATTTAAAACTAACGGTCACCCAATGCATTGGGTCGAAATTTAACCTTTATTTTTTTAAACTTAATTTAAAAATATAAGTTTTAGCATTCCGGACTCTTTTTACGTGTGCGAAATTCCATACTCTTCCGTCTGCGCGATTTTCGTAAAAAGCGGTACCTACAAAGTTTTTGCTTCACGTATTAATATATAGGTAATATAGAAGATATAGAACAAATAGGATGTTTTGGAAATTGGGACTATAGTAGGTACATAAGGTGTGAAAATTAAAGCATTCTTACATGGGGCTCAAAACCAAAATCATCATCATCATCATCATCAGCCTACTGCCGTCCACTGCTGGACATAGGCCTCTCCAAATGCACGCCACTTAGGTCGATCCTCGGCTTCTCGCATCCAGGTCCTGCCAGCCACCTTGCGCAAATCATCACTCCACTTGGCCTGAGAGCGTCCTACATTACGTTTGCCGAGACGCGGTCTCCACTCAAGAACTCGTTTATCCCATCGGTTGTCGGTGAAAACCACAATCTTCGCTTCAAAACAGTCTCAAAACAGATCACTAACGGAATATCATCCTTACTAAATAAGTACTTACTTGGAAGGTTTAGAGTGTTGTTTTGTATGGGACAAACATCTAAAAAAATCAAGAATTGGATACACAATCCAATTCTGGATTTTTTTAGATGTTTGTTCATATTATGAAAAAACATCCACACATATGAACACATATGTATCCAGCGGATTTCAGTCACCTGTTTTGTATTTGAATTGAATTTGGTCGTTTATTTAGAAGCATCCCCGTGAATAAACTGTGAAGACCTACCTAAGTATTATCGATAACGATTTGGATTACATTTTGTGTTTTGATAAAGTTTTGCATTTGAAATTTACCTTAAAGTACTCTTTTATCACATTTACTAGCCCACATTTGTCCCGAAGCAGTAGTAGGTTAAATATTGGGACGTGTAAAAGCGCCTCCAGGGGCCTATTTGCAGAAATAAAACTGATTTTAACTGATTTTAGAAACACAATTTACAAAAAAATCTGCAAATACCTGTTCCCCTCAGACGTAGCACGCTCTATAAGTTCCGTCCATCTTTATTATTATATATTATTTTATTTTATTTTAATTATATTATTTACATTATTATTATTTATAATAATGTATGTATTTAAATTTATTACCCTAACGTGTCAATTATATACAAACCTTTTTTTTAAAATTTAAAATATTTATTACAAGTACTTCTTTTTTAACCCATATTAAAATTAATGCTATGGATAAATTATGGTTATTTTAATGTTCGTTTTTATTAATGTTTTTTTTAATTTTTACTTTTTTATTACTCTTTTCGTTTATTTCTGTAACTGTATTCTGACTGTGTCTGTCACTCATTTGGGTCCCACCAGAATACCAGCGCTGCAGCGGCCCTCGTACCGTTACAGCACATGCTGAGGCTGGGACCTAATTGGCCACTTTTAAAATGTTGTTTAATTATATTCTCGTGTCTTTGGTTACTGTTGGTTACTGGTTACACTGAGGCTCGACGCGAAGCTCGTAGAGTTGGAAGAGGTAATTGGTAAGTTACATTGGGATATCATTGGGCTATCTGAAGTCCGAAGAGAGGGGGAGGACTCGATTACCCTGCAATCCAGCAATGACCTATGGGAGTGAGACGTGGTCGTTTACTATGGGTCTCATAAGAAGGCTCAAGATCAGCGAGCAATGGAGAGAGCGATGCTTGGTATTTCCCTACTCGATCGAATCAGAAATGATGAGATTCGCAGGAGAACTAAAACAACCGACATCGCTCGAAGGATTGCATCGTTGAAGTGGCAGTGGGCGGGACACATAGCGCGGAGAACCGGCCGTTGGGGCGGAAAGGTTCTCGAATGGCGACCGCGTACCGGACGACGTTCCGTGGGCAGGCCTCCTACAAGGTGGACCGACGATCTGGTCAAGGTCGCGGGAAGCCGCTGGATGCGGACAGCACAGGACCGATCGTCGTGGAGATCCTTGGGGGAGGCCTATGCCCAGCAGTGGGCGTCGGCTGTTATGATGATGATGATGTCTTTGGTTATGATGTTTTGTTGTGTAATTTTTGACTTTGTTTTTTTTTTGTAATGTGCTTGTGGTCAATTAAATGTGTTCTAACAAAGCCAAACTATAACGTCTCACTGTGCGTCGGACCTTACACAACATTTGCCACTAACGACTTCAGTCACTACATTACTTGTAATATCCGAACATTCCTACTCTATATTATATGTTATGTTGCCAGTTTGTTAATTAAGCCGTATTCTGCACAAAACAGACATATCTGTTATGTGGTGCTCTGTGCCGATATGTTCCGAAATTGTTACATTTAATGAATAAACTTGGTTACTAATCCTTGCCGACTAATCGCGGCATTTTCAGTATAAGCACCTACTTTAAAGTAACTTTCAGAATTAATTGTGATAAACGAAAAACTAAATTTTAATCAGTTGCACATAAAAGCAGTTTAAAATAAAAGTAACAACCTATAATCATCCCACTGCAGGGAAAAGGCCTCCATCATTGAATTCAAGTTACCACAGCAATGATGGGTACTGGCATAATCACCACGCTTGCCAAATGATGGTGATCACAAACTCGAGTAACGTTCGAAAATTCGAAACTTTTTGTTGCCCGACCCGGGGATCGAACCTGGTACCCCGAGATCTTGGCCCGGTATTTAAACCACTAGACCAACAGGGTACACTAGACCAAAACAGTTTAATAACATAAAAAGCTGTTTCACCAGCACCAAATGTTTGTACAAGTATTTCTTTTGGGCCTTGAAGGCTTAAGAACAAAAACCTTGATGTCTTCTGAAAGCAGTCGCCCGGTAAGTTCATGGTTGTGGGTTTGAGTCCCATCTAATTCATTCAAAGTTTTTGTTTAAGGAACAGTATTTACAAAAGTTATTTAAAAGGTATAACGGGATTTAAACGCGAACACACCTTATTTTATTTGTCTGACGTTTAGACCGAGTAGCATCGGCCGTGATGACAGGCTGACTGGAAACAGGTGCGTGCACAGCAATTCTGCATTGGGTAATGCAGTACCTAACTTTGAAAACCTCAACTAAAGGAGTAACGCAGGGATCAGTATTTTATTTAGTTAGACGTAGTTTAGGCAGGGTATGCAGTGCTTATTGGCATGAATGGTGTACATGCCACTGACTGAAGCAGTGGTTTGGGTCTGAAAGAGGCTCAGGGATTATGGTCGTCTTTGGAGGCCTATAGTAATCAGCTTGGGCTACGTATCTCCACCTGTCTCCAAAATGGTGCGCAAGGATACGAGCTGCAAATACTAACCAAACCTAACATTAACTTGACGCTAAAAACGATTCCACTGTCAGAGAATAGGTTCCAACTAATACGTTTTGATTAAAATTAGTTTCACTCTTTCGTGTATTTTATTGTTCAAATTTTGCTCAGCAACAATTTCACAAACTCTACTAATATAATTCTGAATGTATTGGAAATTATTAATTTCCCAAACCAGACCAGCCGAGCGATGTTTGGAATTAATTAAAATCGATCGTTTGAACGGAAATGAGAATTTCTGTATTCATTAATGAAGGTTTATTGTGTATTGTGGATATTATCCGAATTTTAGTACAATACCACAAAGAGGTTTAATTACTATACAAAGGATTACGAGGCTAAGTAAATCTTTACATTGTCTATACTATGTGGGTTCTCTACTGAGATACGGACTGATTATATGGGAAAAATTCAACAACCATTAACCGGATCTTCATTTTGCAAAAGAAGTGTATAAGATCTATTTGTGGCGTCGGACAGCTGGAATCATGCAGACCTTTAAGCAAATGAATATACTCGCGCTTCCATCCTTATATATTTTCGAAACTTATATGTTTGCAAAGAAGAACATCAATCTTTTCACGAAAAAACGAGAGGACTGCAATTTTAATACAAGGTACCCACACAAATTAACAATCCCATCAGCAAGTACAACCTGTTTTAGCAAAAATAGTTACAGCATGTGTGTCAGGTTGTTTAACCTTCTTCCGGACTGGATCCAAACTTTGCCATTGGTTGTTTTTAAAAGAATTGTATTCAGAATCTTGGCAAGGAGTTGTTTTTATAGCGTCGATGAATTTATGCAATTTTGTCGTAATGGTGGAATCAAAAAATTATATAATGATTTCTGAACATTGATGCTTTGTGACATTGTTAACATTTAACCGCAGATTTAGGATATGCATTTGACTGTTTCCCTATTTATGTATAATGGACGGACATTTATTTATTATTTTTTTGTTTAATGAACTGACATTTTGTTTTTGTATAATAGGCTTGGCATTGAATTGTAATTGAATTGAAATTATTCTAAATGTACTTACTTCAATCGCAGATTTAGTTTTTAATGTTTTTATCAACTTTTTAGTCAACTAGTTACGCATGACGATATCATAACATTTGTATATCAATAGATCGATTAAACATGTATGCACGATACCTAAAAATAAGAACCAAAAATGTACCATGTTTATACAAATAAATATCTTATCTTATCTTATCTTATCTTACTTGTTGTCTTTGTGATAATAATAACTTTACTTAGAGTACCAATGATTGACTAACAATTAGGTATAATAAATTTGGATTATCATTATCATCACAGAGATCTCCCTTATCTTTAAGGGATTAAAGATCTCGTCAACGATTTGTCCTGGGCCATTCGCATCCAACAGATTGTATCCATCATCCACCAAATCCATATAAAACACAAATTTCTTAGTGGCTCGAGTTTTAAAACATAACTTACCTTATCTTTATCCAAGTGACGATATTCGTTTTACCGCAATCCATACTTTTTTTTTTGTATCGATGTTTTCAGCTTAACCCATATAAATACTGCCTCTGCCTGGTAAGACCTGGATTCATGACTCTCAGCCATTCTTAATACTCTTTATAGTGCAATTAGGCAAACAGCGTAAATTCAATGAGGGAATCATTTATAAAACTGTGGTTTCGTGTGACCCAATTATTCTCAATGTCATTAACCTCAGATTTAAGCTCGAGAAATAATTATCACGAATGCTTCCTATAAAAGAGCCAAATTGCGCCCTTTCAGTGGAAGACAATGCTTCACCCGACAATTTTGGGTGAATTGTTGTAGGTACTGGCAAAATAAATAAACATTTTCAAACAAAACGCTTTCACTTATAGGGCTGGGAACTCAATTGCAATAAACAATAGTATTTCGAAGAAGAATATACTACTTAAAAACACAACTCTAAGAATAAATATCTATTAAAATTTGTCGAAAGAATTTTATTCAAGGAATTGTATTTTCTATTTATACCAGCAATTTATTTGCATAATACAAGTTTCAAATAAAAAATTGGCCAAGTGCGAGTCGGACTCGTACACGAAGGGTTCCGTACCATTGACTAGGTAAACAACAGTAGGTACCTACATTAATTTAGTTAGTGTAGTGCCTACCTGTTACCATTCATTGATATCGAGCAAAAATAGGCAAAAAATGGCGTTTTTTGTATGGAAGCCCCCTTAAATATTTATTTTATTTTGTTTTTAGTATTGCGGTAATAGAAATACATAATTTGTGAAAATTTCAACTGTATCGCGGCTATTGAGATACAGCCTGGTGACAGAGCGACGGACAGACAGCGAAGTCTTAGTGATAGGGTCCCGTTTTTACCCTTTGTGTACGGAACATTAAAAAAGAATATTACTTTATTCTTCTTCTTTTGTTGCTTATAGGTACCAACACTCTGCCTTATCATAGACAGCGTTTTCAAATGCTATTTCGTTAGGTTTGGCCTCGTGGCGATTAAATACATAAAAATCTCTTGGTAGCCCAATGGTTATAACCACAGAACATAGAAAAAGGTTAGAAAGGTTGTCATGCACCATTCATATGTGAACCAATGTCGCTGCTTGCGCCAACTACACATAAACGAGTTCAAAGAACGCCAATCAAGCGAATTCTTTTGACGTCGCGCGACCAATAGGGTAGGTAGACCCTAAAAAACCAATCACAGCGCTTATTTACAAGCATTTGCTCATAGCCTCTGTGGCGCGCCTGCCCCGCCTGCATCGCCTTTCTTACCTTTTTCCATGTTCCGTAGTTAGAATAGTACCCGGTATGTGGAAGGTTGTGACTCCAAAGGCATTTGAAACTATTACTCACGAAATCGAATTTAATTTATATCTAATGCAACTGTATTATTTACTGCCTGTTGCACGTGCATTTTGAATTTGAAACTGTCCATGGGAATACTTTTTTTCCGGGTAAAAGAAAACCTATAAGCTACTCGTATTCTAATCTATATAAAATTTCGTTCAGTTACGTTCAGCCGTTCTGGGCCCCAATTCTGCTAATTTACAAATGGCTCAATAGAATCGCGATGGCATCGCAATCGTATATTTTGACATTACTACCATATTAATCCCTCAACCCCCAGGAGGCACTCGGGTGCCACGATAACAGTTGATTTCAATTGTGTCTGGAATAACTCACGATCGAGTCAAAATACAATTGCGATTCTATTGAGCCATTTGTAAATTAGAGGCATTGGGGGCCTGGTGTGATTGAGCAACAACCATCCATGCAAACGTCTCGTTGGTGTATTGGTTTAAATACCGGGCTAAGATCTCGGGGTCCAGGGTAGATCCCCGGGTCGGGCAACAGAAGGTTTCGAATTTTCGAACATTGCTCGAGTTTGTGATCACCAACCCACATTTGGCAAGCGTGGTGATTATGCCAGCACCCATCATTGGTGTAACTTGAATTCAATGATGGAGGCCTTTTCCCTGCAGTGGGATGATTATAGGCTGTTACTTTACTTCACTTTATGCAAGCTTTTGCTTTAAATTTTCAATGATAAAATGTAATTATTATTTTATTATTTACCTTTTGATAGGGTTGTCATGACATAGGCGCTCGATAACATCTGGCCGTGTGAAAGTAAACGTAGTTGCTCTTACGCAAACAATATCTTTCTTTGTATTTTTAGTTAGACTAGCAGTTCTGAACATTTTAAAATTAACAATTCCTTCAATAAGACAACTATGTTACAAATTATAGGCTTCTAGACTTCTGATTTGCACAATAACTGTTTTTTTATAAAATCGGACCCAACAGAGCACGATTTTCATTGCATAAGTGCACTATCTGCAGTCTCTGTCACATACTCCAAGATATTGGTATTGTGTCTATCGGGACATTTTGTCTAACAGTTACACTTAAATAGACGAACTCCGTGGCGGAGTGGCGTTCACACCGGTTTTCAAGGTGTCGCCTGCACCGAAGGGACCGAAGTTCGGTTTTCGGCCGGGTCAATGTAGAAAAAAAGTGCTTTTCTACATTTTCTCACGTATAGGTGTTTATGGTACCTTCACGCCTGCTCCGAGGTCCCGAGTTCGATTCCCGGCGGGGTCAATGTAGGAAAAAATATTTTTTCTACATTTTCTCACGTCTAGGTGTTTATGGTACCTTCACGCCTGCTCCGGGGTCCCGGGCTTGATTCCCGGACGGGTCAATGTAGAAAAAAAGTGCTTTTCTTCATTTCCTCACGTCTAGGTGTTTATGGTACCTTCACGCCTGCTCCGAGGTCCCGGGTTCGATTCCCGGACGGGTCAATGTAGAAAAAAAGTGTATTTCTACAATTTCTCTGGTCTGGTTTTTGATTTCCACAATACGAGTGCTTTAAATGGTTAGTCACTTTTGGATCAGAACAATGTATGTGATGTTGTCCACTTATTTATATATGTATTAAATAAGTCTGGCAACCCTACCGAGACACAATAAATTGCAATTTACGGCAGCCTCCCAGTTAATGAGGCTTCATTCAGTGGACGAATGCGGTTGAAATTTTACACTGAAATTTCAATTTTGGTGGGCAAAGTAACAGCTTGTATTCATAAAAAGCGGGCAGCGAAATGTGTGGCGGAAAAGTTTGGTTCCGGATATTTTGTTTTAAATTAAACTTCTACTACCATGCACTGTTACTACCATGCACTGTTACTACCATGCACGTTGATTATAAATAGTTTTCGATATGGCAGCCCTACTGCTAGCGCCAAACCCAAACTCTCATAATAGTGACCATAATATGGCACATAAGAAAGGTTATGTACGACGTATTAAAATAAAAGTCTTAAAAAAGTTGTATTTACCTAAATATTGCATAAATCTAATCTATCTTTATATATATAATTCTTCTGTGAGTGTGTATGTCACTGAACGTCTCTCAAACGACTGGACCGATTTTGATGAAATTTTTTGTGTGTGTTCAAGGGGATCTGGGAATGGTTTAGATTCACAATTTTGTCGGGGATAATGTTAGGTGTAGTCCAACCCTAAATTTTTTTTTTATTTTTAATTTCTATTTTTTTATGATACAACATACATACAATCCTAAATTTTTACCCTTTTATCACCAACCCCTATTTTTTAATAGCCATTTTAGTAATTTAATCATTTTTCATCCCGCTCGATAACTGATCAATTATCGTCTTTTTTGTAAGGGTAGGGTAGGGGTAGGGAAGGGTTTAGGGTAGGGGTGGGGGTAGGGTAGGGGTAGGGTATGTGTAGGGTAGGGTAGGGTAGGTTAGGGGTAGGGTAGGGGTAAGGTGGGGGTAGGGTAGGGGTAGGGTAGGGGTAGGGGTAGGGTAGGGTAGGGTAGGGGTAGGGTAGGGTAGGGTAGGGGTAGGGTAGGGGTAGGGTAGGGTAGGGGTAGGGTTGGGGTAGGGTAGGAGTAGGGTAGGGGTAGGGTAGTAAAATATTAAAATTTTATAAAATATATACAACCCTAATTACCCTTTTACCACCAATCCCTATTTTTTGTTAGCCATTTTAGTAATTTAATAATTTTTATGGCAAAACAACGTTTGCCGGGTCAGCTAGTATTATATAAAAATGAATCCCTATTTCCCTTGGTCATCGCATCACACGTGAATGGCTGGACCGATTTCACTAATTCTTTTTTTGTTTTGTTTGTTATTGTCAGGAGAATGTTCTTATGAAAGAAAAAAATAAGAAAATTGCGCGGAAAATTTGAAAATTTAAGAGAATTTAATCACCATACTAAATTATTTGTAATGTAACCTTATCGTTTTAGACAATTTAAACTTTTTTAATGTATGGCGTTTGACATAATATTCACAGAATGCGTGGTGCAAATATCGTCAAATTGGGGGTAATAAAACTGAATTTTGCACATGGCCAGTAATGCCGCCTGTTCCCATGTCGTAATACCAACAAAACTATTCATATCAATATTATAGTTAAGACAGGACAACGTCTGTCGGGTCTGCTATTCAAATTATAATGATCAGCCCCCATCAGTCCACGATTGGACACAAGCCTTGCCAAAATGAGAATCTTGTCATAAAAACCAATAAAAAATAAAATAAAATAATTTATTTCAGGCAATACCCACGTTATGTAACCATTATGTATTTATAATATCTTGGAAGTGTTATTTTAATTTTTCTATCAAAAAAATATAATAATTATTCAAGGAATTCTACTTTTTTAAATTTTCACGTGTTATAAAATAGTTATATACAATTTAAAAAAGTTGTATTAAAGTTTTTGCACATTGTAACAATTGCATAAGGTTCATTTTACAGTGCGAAGTAATCCACTGCCCGCAAAAGGGTTCGAACGGCTTGTTTACTGCGGCTGCGAGTTAAGTCAAGCTTTCCCATATTTGCACTGAGCCCTGTGGTTAAATGGTCCCAATCACAACATGTGAGGTAAGGTCTAAGGTACACTGCGATGGAATAGAAACCTAATGACATTAGTTCAGTTTAACCTTCCATGTGCGGGGGCGTTAAATTTAATGTAGTACGCCCTAAGTAAACAGATGTGTGCCACCAGAAATATGAGGTAAAAATGCTATGCAATATGATGCAATAGCTTTACCGCGGCAGTCTCAGAGTGCCACACGTCTTTTTTTTTTGTAAAATACATACTTATAATACATAGAAAACACCCAGATCAATATCAATTGAGAAAATTTGGCGTTTTGTGGTAGGATGACGTGCTGTTGTCTATACAAGACCAATCAACTACTGGCCCTTCTTAGGGTTCCGTTGCCAAATGGCAAAAAACGGAACCATTATAGATTCGTCAAGTCTGTCTGTCTGTCTGTCTGTCCGTCCGTATGTCACAGCCACTTTATTCTGAAAGTATTAGCATGACACAGTTAAAACTTGGTAGATAGGCGTATCCTGTTAACCGCTTAACGATTCTCATACAAAAAATAAAAAATAATTATATTTAAGGAGGGCTTCCCATACATAGAACTAAAACAATTTTTTTTTTTACTTAAACCTATACTTATGGGGTATCTGTGGATAGGTCTTTTAAAATGACATAGAGGTTCCCAAAACCATTTTTTCCAAAAGTCTAACATTTGGAAGATAGACGCTTCCAAAGTGGTAAAATGAGTGTGCCCCTCCCCCTCTAACTTTTAAAATAAGCAAGTGAAAATTTTGGAAAAAATACATAATGTAGATCTTAGCAAATACTTTCAACGAAAATTGGTTCGAACGAGATCGAACTGGTAGTTTTGAAAATCTAGCACATTTTTAACAACAGCAAACATAACTTGGTCCTCCATACAAACACTATGAAAAACAAAGTTATTTTATTTTATTATTTGCAGTCATCAAAATATTGTGGTATTTTTGTTAAACTTGGTACGGAAGTGCGCGAGTCCGACTCGCACTTGGCCGGTTTTTAATAAATACCTTATTCAAAATCTTTTAAGTATTACCTCTTAAGTCTTTTAAGTATTTTCCGTAGTATTAGGGCGTGATGTAAGTGTTTATATATTTTCATACGGTACCCTAAAAATGAGTTTTAGCGAGACGAATGTTGACCCCAATTATCCAGGACACACCCCTTTTGAGTTCATTCTGGGTCAGAATAGTAATGTTTGTTTTCCTTATGTGTTGCATTTTCTGGTTATAATGAGTTGAATTTTCCTGAAGTGGTAGGCGGAATGTGAAGTTATCTACATAAATTATTTAAGAAAGAACTCCCATCAACAGGTAGATGAAATCGGATGTTATTCAAAATTGTATTTTTGAAATGACTTAACAAAAATCGAACTATGAATTTAATATAAGTAACATTAAAAGTGTATAAATAATAAAAAAATAACATTTCGAATATCTGAAGCGCGTAACATGAATATAACTTTTAACTCAAATTAGCATATTTTTGAGTATAGATATCACAGACAGTCCTCCTTTTAGCAGACATTTGTGAATTTGGATAATTAAAAATTGCCATCATACCATTAAAAAAAAAGTCTGTGTGGAGCCAACATTGTTCTTTCGCGGCGTCTTCCATCTTTTTTTCCGCTGAAAAAATAATAATATTCCATTTTTGTTTAATTTTTAATCATTATAGTCATTGTGACTTTTTTCTTTTCTAAAATGTAGTTTTACTGATCTTACCAATATTATAAATGCGGATGTTTGGATGGATTGTTGTTATTCAACCACGCCAGAATACCAAATTTCCGAAAAAAAAACATAATATAGCGAAGATTGTTTCCTTAATTGATCGGACCAGGAATCAAAACCCTGATCCTTGCATAGTGAGTGGACCTCGACTACACCAACGGAGCGTTAACACCACCAAGAAGTAAATTTACACAGAATTCCAAAGAAAAATGATATTTTGTTTCAAACATGACAAGACCTTTGATATTCCTACCCTAAAACTTCACCACAGCATCTGAAACGCCCACTCAGAGTAGTTAGCCAGACGAGCTAATGCAGTCATTAAGCTAATGGCGTGAAACCACCATTCATACGAGTTTTATGATTTTCGCGTTTACATCCCTGCGTTTATTTCCTGCGGTATCCAGTTTAAGGCGGTTTACACTGGTGTGGAATGAAATTGCTTAGATCTTGTTAAAATCTTTGAAATCTTTCGATTGTTAGTACATTGGTGTTAGGTTTAAAAGCCAAGTTTGGTTCAGTATATACTGAACCAAACTAGTATTTAATTATAAGATGTTTGCTTACATTTCCCAAATTTTTTTCTGATAGTTTAACAACACCTATGATTTTTAAATTGGTTTCATAGTAAGAAGCGTAAAGTATTGCAAGAAAAACATGGACACCGGCGTCTTTTCTCCACCAGTTATAGTCATGTATGACAAAATTGTCCTTTAACACTCAAGGACTCGCTAATGGGTCCAGTGGACCCAGTCCCTTGTGTTTGTTGAATTACTTAAAAATTACGAAGTTTTCGACGTTGACGTTCTTAGTACCTTTCGACCATAGTATAGGGCATGTGAAAAATATTTCTTAGTTTAATGAAGAAAATTGTAGGACTCTGTTGGAAAGTGATTTTATCCCAAAAAGTTATAATCCTTAATTTGTTGATTTTGCTTGTTCCTTTGATGATTGATATCTTATTCATTTTTTTAGTAGATTTAGTCTGAAGTATATAGTTACAGAATTTATAGCCATTAGTCTTAAGTTTTGAACATTATTGACGATATTAAAAGATACCAACCACTTTCAATAAGCAGTTTTGAAATAAACACGTGATATTTTCGGGGTCCGTTGGACCCGGTAGCGAGCGCGAAGAGCCCTGTGTCCTGCAATGAACTGAAAAAAGACTGATGATGAATGTTTAACATTTTATTAGTGTTCGTCTTATCAATGTCTGATTAGAAATGAAAAAAAGTATCAAAGTATTGTTATAGTGAAATCGTCATCAACCAAATATAACTTAAGCCCCTCACTAGCTATTCTATTACAAGTATAAGCTAGTATATAATATACAAAACGAGCTTTTCGCCGTGACAGCTATCACGTAAAATTTTGAATTTGAAACATATTATAATTTTGATAAATGCTATTTTCTTGCCAAAATTTTGTTTAAGACCGGTGTTTAGGTTAACATTAATTTTATATTGCAGCTGTAGATGGCGTTGTGTTCTTTTAGATGACGCTATAATATGTAAGTATCTAACTAGCAGCAAATCCTATTAATACAACTATTATACACGCAAAAATTTGTAAGAATGTATGGACGCTTGTTACTCTTTCGAGCTTAAACGATCCAACGGATCTGAATGAAATTCAGAACGGTGTTAGTTTGTTGGCTGGAATAACATATACTACTTTTCATCCCGGGAAAAGGTACGGATCCCGTGAGATCAATATACTATAAAGAAATTTAAAATTCCACGCGTACAAAGTCGCGGGCAACAGCTAGTAATTAATACAGTTCTACTACTACGAAATAGTGGTATTATTGAAGAACGTCATATCAATATTTTATCCGATCCGGAGGTGATTGAGTAACGGGCATCATTCGAAACTTTCGCATTTATCATAATTTTGATAAGTAAAGTATAAACCTTGAGTTTTTTTTTTATATTCAATGGGCTTGCTCTTGACTACATACTTTCTCTACGGTTAAGGAGAAGCCTACACTTTAAAAAAAAAACTTGTTATTCCAAACAAGATTGTGATTATTCTGACCATGCATCTTGTTTTCATGCGAGCCGGACAAGATGTTAGATACATTAACAAAGATGGTTTTGATTGCTCTTACTATTGCTGCTTAGCCAGTATAATCAAGGGAATATACACCACTAACATGAAAGATGATTGTATTTACTAATAAACACCGATTAAATCAACTAAGATCTTTGTCAGTATGTACATGTAAGTTATCAAATTGACTAGTGGGTTTTGTTAGCTTAAATATTATTCTTAGTTGTTATAAAAACCAAAATGTTAGATGATCTGAATAAGAGGTCTAAAGTAAATCAAATAAGACTGCCTTGATAATCTAACAAACAAAATATTCAAATCTATTAATTAACATGATCATTCAGATCAATTTTAATTGATTGATTCTACATACATTATTTGTTCGTGCTAACTATTACAAATGATCTAATTACACATAAAAATTTGTTAGTGATAGAAACAACGTAAATGTTTAGATAGATAGATAGATAGATATACTTTATTGCACACCATAAAATTGAAAAATAACACATGAGTAAGATTTAGATTAGTACAATTTAGGCGGTCTTATCGCTTGCAGCGATCTCTACCAGACAACCTTCAGGTAGAGGATGTTTGTCATTATTATAAGTGTCCATTCATGTTTACATCAATCACAGATTAACTTGTTGTTTTAACTAATCGGGTTAGGTTGATTTAAGCATTATCTTAATTAAATCATTTTAACCTCAACTAAGAGAAAATCGCACTTAGTTGGCTCTAATTTTTGAGAGTGTAAGATGGAGCGAGCTTACCCAGAAGCAGCCTAATCACTCTAGCTTTAAAATTAGTTAGAGTTAGAGTTATTTAATTTACGTTTATTTCTCTATTACCTAGGACCTCTACATATCATATCAGAAAATACGAGCATCAGGTATTTTTCAAGTACACTCGTATAACTCATCAAACAGTTTACGACTTTGAATTTTGAGCAGCATGCCAGGCTTAATCTACATCGTGTTGAATGTAAACCAATTAATGTTTACAACGCAGAGCGAATTTAACTTTTACAGCATCGTAAAGTGTTGCGATACTTCGAAATTTTTGATTGCTACCTAAACAGTTTAGTTGTTGTTATTTTTTTTAACGAAATAATTAAGTCCTGGTTGAAAACTTTATTTTGTGTGTAGTATAATTTACGTCTTTTGCTAGCGCGTCTCATAGGGTCCTCTGAGGTAACTGAAAAAGAGAGTCTCTTTCTTCCATCGACCATATTGGCGTAAAAGTAACAGCCTATAATCATCCCACTGCAGAGCAAAGGCCTCCATCATTGAATTCAAGCTACAATAGCAATATACACCCGCATATGGCAAGCGTGATAATTATGCCTATGACTATCGTATATACATAATTATCACGCTTACCATATGCGGGTTGGTGATCTCAAACCGAGCAACGTTCAAAAATGCGAAATCTTTTTTTATTGTTGCGCGACTATAATTATTAAAAACTAGAAAGTAATTATGTTTGTCTGTTTGTTTCAGTTGCGGCCATCACAGTGAGTTACGTGAGCTCAAGAGATGCACACAACTTCATCTTCAAACAATTTCAAAGGTATGTAACTAACTTTGTTATCTACCTAAAAACAAATTTATTTTTTATCATTACTTGGTCGCTTAAAACAAAAAACTAAGCATTTCTTGAGCCAGTTAGATCTCTTAGCAAATTTGGGACGGTATACAGCTGCTTTATGCGTGAAAACAATAAAATTTCAAGCCCAACCGCGGCTGTGAGTAGATGGGTGACCATTACGATCACATTCAACGTCATATTCATTGATGAAAAAAATAGATACATAATTGCTGTCTAAAAGTGTCCCAACTATATGTGCACCCGTTTGACGTAAGGGTACACTTTTAGTATGTACAACCAATCGAAGAAATACAACATGACATAAATATCCATACTATAAATTAATATGGCCTTGGCCCGAGGACAGCTTAAGGTGTATTTTTTGTAACACAAAATGACTTTTTCGTCATCTTCAACATTTTTTATAGGCGGTCAGTATCGCATTTAGAACCCATTTATGAAGCAAAAAATGTAAATCATGTTATCACCCGAAAATATATTTCGCAACATAGTTTTCAATTTTTACGGTCCTAAGCCTGTTTAGGTATGAAGGGAAAATCAAAGACTTATTATGAATAGTATCGTAATAAATGAATGAGATGCGCATCGCGTAAAAAAAAATCGCTAGGAGGCCGTATAAAAATATTTTTGAATTTTGGCGGACATTTTGTAAATGCTTTATCTTGTCATTTTTGTACTGGGCTATACCAAAAGAAAAAATATGTCATTCGTTTTTTGTCTCGTAGATTGTTATATTAAAATTTAGAAATTGGTTAAAATTTTATCCTGTGTATCGATGCATTTATTACAAGGTTCAAAAACCACTTAACAATTTGACATTCAATACGTGATCAGATACCTACCTATTTCAATTTAAAAGTCTGCGTAAGAAAAGCTTTTTTTACAAAATAACGAATTTTAAAAACGGAGTGACTTTCATATTTAAAAAAGCTTCGAGATTCAATCCCGCCGAGTAATCGCGAAAGACCTTAAAGATAGGTAACGTCGGGCAGTCGAATAAAAAAGCGCTTATCGGCCGTTTCAGAGATGGCCTCTTTTACTGCCTTTAAAGTTTTATGCTTGCGACTGTCCTTGTTAGGTTGGGGATGTAGCGGGAATTTTATTGAGTTTTATCGTTTTTCTTTTATTTAACCGTAAAATAGAGTGTGGCAAATGAAAGCTGAACCCAGGGTTTTTTGAAATAGCAACATTAACTATAATGATATTATGACAATGTCATTCCAACTGTTGTTTGTTGAGGATTGATTGATGTTGATTCTTGAATTCAGGGGAACATTTAAATCTACTATTAAAAAAAACATGTAGGTAACTAAAATTAACTTATCCTAATTTAACCGTGTAAGTGTGCGTGTAAAATAATTAAAAGTCAACCGACTCTATATGAAAAGCCTAAAGGCTTAATGTTGAAATTAGGTGTCATTTACCAAAAAACAAGAAAACAGGAAAAGTATCAAAATTGTTTATACCGAATATGGTAGGTGATGCAATATTTAGATTTTTTGTAATTCCCGCCTTTTGCTAGGTTCAGCTTTTGTTGGCCAAACTATAGCAAAGTATTGTGTAATATTCCCAATTATTTTTAAGACTGTACGAGTAACTATGATGTCTTGAATATAAATATAGCGAATACGTTACGAAGTGTGTAGACAGCTTTATATGTGGAAGATGACAAATAAGAGTAACATTTTAAGATTTTCCATTTTCATACAAAATTGTGTTATCGTATATGAGGTCATGTTATTGTTTGTGATTACCAACCCGCATTTGGCAAGCGTGGTGATTGTGCCAGTTCCCATCATTGCAGTGCACAGTGGTAACTTAAATTCAATGATGGAGGCCTTTTCCCTGCTGTGGGATGATTATAGGCTGTTACTTTCCTTTTTTTTTTAGGTTTGAAAATAATGTTTGTCTAAGTGATTTTTTTTACAGGCACTCTTTCGCTAACGTTTCTAGGACGCTTGCACCAAATGCCATGAGCAAAATGTATTTTACAGACCTGTAACCTTTTAAAGAACAAGTTTCAGTGACTCAAAACTAATTCGCTACCGCTCTGTGTGCCCCCGTCCCAATCTTTTTATGTGCTAACCTGACAAAGTAACAACACGCTAAAGTGTCAAAACGTTATTAAATCCGAACACCCTGTTTATTTCGTGCGATACGTTTCGTGACTTGGTTACATGGATTATGATCTGACATAGCATCTTATTTCGAAGAGTTACTCCTCTGCTTAAAATCAGTTTTTAAATTATTAATTTTGTTTTTTTTGTAGTTAATTTATCGCACCGCCCACAAAACATTTATGTTTAGCCCACTGGTCGACTGGCAGAGAATGCCTTATGGCATCAAGTCCAAGTTTTGTACTTTATATTATATTTGTGCAATAAAGTAAAATAAACATAGCAAATATGCGATACAAAATTATAATTTGACTTATAAGGAATTTGACTTATACACACATACTAACACAATACTATGAGAATGATATTATTCAATCCCACGTGCAAGTTTGCTTGTTGGTTGTATCAGCTGGGGACTTTGAAAACTTCAATTAATAGTTACTGATTGTTTTACACTGCTTTTCCTCGAAAACCTACTTATTCACGACAGTCATGTAGTTAAAGTAGTACTAGGATAAAATATTGGACCATGTAAAAGCGCTTCTGGTTTACTGGTCAATCAATGTTACCCAGACAGGGTATTTTGGTTTTTAACGCATGGAAAATGTACTCAATCTTCTTCTTAACGCATAACTATTCTTCAAAGACAATTCGGTGTAATTAAATAGTAGTTTCAAGTTGCCTATTACAGGCCTCTGGCGTGACTGTCTGTCTGTTTTTATGATTTCCATCTTGGGGCAGATGCTGGGGCCAATGCTGATTCCCAGCCTACCGGAGAATATTGCTATAATTGCCATGATTATAGCAATATTTTTCATTAAAAGGAGCCTGTATTTAGCAGTAGACTGACGTGAGTGGGTGATGATGACGATGATGAATTTAAAGCGATTAAGAAATTTATCAGCAATTGAGAACGAGTTTTAACTGAATTCATCGTTGCTAGTCCAAATATTAAAACGCAGTCTGAAAACCTCCTTTTTTCGTCTAAAAAACTGTCTTTGTTTTCTTGCAGCGAACCGGAGGCGGCTTGGATTAGCGGCGAGGCCTCGAGTTTACGGAATTACGGTGAGTTATGCTTAGCCCGGAACCAGAGGTCTTACTTTGCAAGATACTCCGTATTTTCGATCTGTGCCATCTGTCTCCTTTACTTTTGCCAATATCTTAAAGTATGTAGCTTATTTGAGGCCTTACTACTCATTACAATATAGTTAATGTCTCTCCAACTCATACCAATGTCTTGTTTTGACACTGTGTTAAGATGCGAATAAATTACTGGGGGTAATTGTAAATACCATTTCTTTCAAAATTTTCTTTTAGTTTCTTAGTAGAAACTTGAAACTACAACCTTACACTTAATAGGCTGCTCTGCTCTAACCAGTTGAGCTACAAAAACATTGTTTATGTCGAAAAATTATTCAAGGCTTTTCACGCTGTAAGCAAGTTTTTTTTGTTGTTACGTAGTATGTACCTTCAACTTACAAAAGAAGTATTTTCACAAAATTATTTACAACCGGTTTAGATAAAACAGGTTTGTTAAATATTGCACTGTCTCATTTGCGCCTTCCATTATATTGGAGTAAGTCATAGAGACAAATGTATCCGTAGTTGCGGGTATAGTATGCGTAGTAGGACCTCAGAGGTAGAAAATAAGAATTTGTATGCATATTACATAGGATGTTTAGGAAAGTATTGTTGCTCAGGTTATGAAAGTAAAAGAGGAGTTTTTTGTTCAAGCGATTTTAAACTCTAATCGTTCTAGCTTTATGTGGCATTATGGCTTATAAAACTATGGTTTGTACTCGTAATATCATTTTAAAGTAGGAAACCACTAGATATTCTTCTTGTCCGATGGGTGTTGTAAGAGATGACCAAAGAAGTACTAAATAAAAACCTATAATAATCCTACTGCAGTGCCATGAGCTCCAACATTGAACTCAAGTTACCACATAAATATTGGGTATAGGCATAATCACCACGCTTGTCTAATTCTGGTCGGTACTTACCATACACATTGGTCAAACTGGGATGGTCATATCGCATACCGACCATGTGATGATTATGGCAAGATTCTTGTTTCGGAAAGGTTTATGTTTAGCATATGACTGATGCGGGCTGATGATGATGATAATAATGACTTAAGTGTCAAATCGGAAACCTTGCCATTTAATAGACAGTTGATAAGTAAGTAACAGCCTATAATCATCCCACTGCACCACAAAGGCCTCCATCATTGAATTTAAATTCAATTGGTTGGTCTAGTAACGCCCCACTGGACAAGTGGTTTGAGAACCGAGCCAAGATCTTGGGTTTTTAGGTTCCCTGGGTCGGAGTAGTTTCAAATTTTTAAAAATTGCTCGGGTTTGTGATCACCAACCCGCTTTTGCAAGCGTTATGATTATTCTTGTAATGGTATCTTTAATTTAATGATGGAGGCCTTTGCCCTACAGTGGGATGTTTATAAGTTCATCTTTTAATATATATTAGATAATTAGTAAAAACACAAAGAATATGGGACTATATTGAAACTTTTTTTATTCTAAAAGTTAGCGTTGCTCAACAATTTTCAATGAGCTTCAACTTGCAGGAATTTGCAAATAAAAATGGTTCTGAAACTACAGTCGGACTAAACTTTGTCTCAGCTATAGCTTTCGAAGTTTTAGTACACTTCCCTTGGACTGTTTTGCGGGAGCGAACATTAGGGTACACTTGGTGGCATGCTTATGTGCACTTATAATGGGAAATGTTATTTACGTCGAAATTGTACGGAAATTATGTGACAGCAAAAAATCATTAGACTAATATTCTAATTACCTAACTGTAGAAATATAATGATCCTTTTTAATGTATGCAGAGATGGCAGAGAGGAATAAAAACGTGCATTTTCACGTGGTATATTTCTATATCTACACACAAAAATAATATTACTTCCATACAAACCTTGTCCTGATAATAGAAAACACAACAAAAAATAATTTTCAATTTGGCGCAGTCAATTTGTGATTAATTTTTCTATAGAAAGACTATGAAGTTAAAAATAATTGAATATAATGATAAAAGTTATTAATTTAATAATTACAAGTACAAACAAAAGAATCAAAATATTGATACATTCTCTGATCGGCACTGTTCGGAACTTATTCATTCGGAACCCGACAAGAGAAATTGTAGGACAGAATCTGGAATACAGAACGCTGTCCAGGATTTAAACTGGGTTTCCTTTTTTTATTTAATTAATAGCTTCACTGAACGCTTTGTTTTGTTCTAATTGATGCAATGTCCCCATTAAACTGCGTTCGTTTGAATGTACTTAATTAGAATCCCTATTTGCTAATTTAATGAAATATTTCATAGAGAGGAATTGGGTAATCATTTGTTTATTAATTTTGATAGAACAGCCTGCACACTCAGTGTGCAGTGCACAGGCTATACATTGTTATAGCAAAACGACAGCTATTTTAACCACATAAGATACCCCAATGTATAGCTTGAAGTGCTGTCATGTCTGTTGATACACATGCAATTTTGTCGGTTTACTGTATCATGGATTTTGATTGCTGTATTTTGAATTGTGTGCTGGAATTATTTAATATCGGTTTATTATACGAGTCAATGTGAGGAAAAAACTGTTTCCACGTTCTCTCGAGTCTTTCTTTTTATTTTTAGAAAACAATAGCATTAAATAGTTATTTATTAGGGGACCAGAACAATGTAGTGATGCTGTTCACATTTCATTGATTACTAGCCGTGGCCGCGATATTGTTTTGCGCAACTAAAGGATGTTCGGCATTTCTCACCAATTTTTTTTTGTAACATCAACTATCTACGAGTGAAAGTCCCGTTTTATTCCAAGATTTAGAGATTAGCCCAAATAAACAGTCAGACAAGTGGACAGACAAATGAAAAGTTTATTATGTAGCTGTTGCCCGCAACTTAGCATGCGTGGATTTTTGAATTAAAAACTACGTATTAAAATTATCCCATGAGAACCGTACCTTTTCCCGGGATAAAAAGTAGCTTATATGTTATTCCAGCCAATAAACTAACACCGTGCCAAACTTCATTCAGATCCGTTGTATATTTTCAGCGTGAAAGATTATCAAACATCCATACATTAATAAATAATAAATAAATAAATATTTAAGACATGCCTCACTGGGCCACTCTGAGCCATCTAGTCCCAAATTAAGCTACTATTAAGTACCCTGTCGTATGGGGTACTAGACAACCGATAAACTTACTTATATACTTTTTTTTTTTTTGTAAATATATACTTATAATACATAGAAAACACCCAGACCAGTACAAACAGACATGTTCATGCACACAAATATTTGTACTGTGCGGGGATCGAACCCGCGACCCATGGCTCAGAAGCAGCTTTAACTACCGCTGATCCAAATGGTCGTCAAAACAATTCTTACAAACTTTCGCGTTTATAATATTAGATAATAGAATTAATAAATGCTTTAAGTGAAAAGCTGTCAATTTTATATAACACAGACACTTCAATCCTATTTATTTGTATAGATTGCATTTTCCTCATCGAACAATATCAAATAATTTTACTGTTTACGAGTTTCAACCGTGCATAAAATATGAATTCGTAATGAACTCCATTGAAACTTAGTTAATATGTATTCATAAATTTCCTTTAATATTCCAAACGATCTTGCTGTATGAAGAAATTTCTAATTTTCCCAAGAGATAAGCTCGAAGATAACATATTAAAACTTTAGGTTAGAATTTAAGGTGCTGGGAACGCAAGTAGTTTTGAGGAGCAACTTTCTAGTCAGCTAGTATCTCTAAGCAAATGTGGTTTGGGGTAAAGAAAAAACCATTTTTCGCAAAGCAACGAAAGGTGAAATAAGCTCCTAAAAGACAACTCTAAATTATTTTCAAGCACTATGTTAGGCAGTTGCAATCTTTAAAAAAAACCTAAAACCTAATTATTTTATTAAACAAAACTGATAAAGAGTAGAAGATTTTTAATTAAATTTGTCCTACAATTGAGGTATCTATCGACAAAACATTGTAATCGGTCTACAAAACTTATGCGAGTAACTAATGCAAGTTAAGATTTTTTAACAACTTCAATATAGACTGAAGATTTGAGTGTCTGGTTTTAATTTCAACTCAAAACCTTCACGCTGTCTTAGGATTTACGTTCTTGACAGACAGACGATAAGACGGACAATAGAATGATTTTTCTGTTTTTTTACATATAAGGTACAGAAACTAAAACCAAACCATTAAGATTGTAAGGGTTCCTTGTTTGCCACATGATCCTAATATATTCAAGTATTACTAGACATGGCATTTTGTGTATATACGAGTACTAACATGTACTCTCTCTTTTACGTCTAAATGAGTTCTAGGAATTCCTTGATGATCACCGCACGTCAGCTCTAAAAACAAATCCGACGTAGCTTATCAAAGCTTTGCATTGCCTAGCACATTGGTACCCAATCTTTTTCAGCCCGCCACGTATAATGTTAACTTACAAGTCTAGTTTTTTTGAAATAGATACAGTCAAAAAACCTAGTATTATGCTATTCTATACACTTCTGAAAATAGGTCCCAGGAGGCTTTTACATGTCCCAATATATAAACTTACTACTGTTTGGGATAAGTGTGGGATGGTGTCAAAAAGAAGCAGGGCAAGAAAGTAGCTTACTATTGTCAGTCTCTTTTTAAATAAATATGTTTACATATAATATAAGCCAGTGCCAGCTGGGACAATTATTGTATGCCATACTTCCCTATGATTATGTTATAATCATTCAAAGTATAATATTTATAATCATTTAAACCCTTTTTTCATGAAAATTTCTTTGACACACGATTTAAGTTTATGTGCAGGGAGGTCAGCTATAGACAATTGTTGAAAACACCAATACCTATGAACGAATTTCCCACTTTTTGCAGTTTCAAACCTAGGACGGAAAAAAGTATAGAAATTGTGTACGTGATATTAAAAAAAATGAATCTTCTTATAGAAGAAAATAATGTTCTCAACAATGTACACTTTGGGAACCCATGACCTTGCATATGCACTTGCTAAGGGCTTGCTATGACCTGTTTTGCCTAAATTCCCTCATACGGTTTGCTGAGCGCTGAAAAACCGGATTGTCGCTATGAATAGGACTGTGGGTTCTGTACAGTATTCATACTGTAAACTCGGTGTAGCTAGTATTCAAAGTTATTTTATTGTTTTAATAATTTACTTTTCAAAGTTAATGAATTAAATAGATGGCAATGTTAAATATAAACCTAATTAATCTTAATAACTGGTATTTATAAGCATCATTAAAATGAATATTGCTGTGAAATGCGTGAAATTAGATTGCGACGTTTTTTTGTTAAACGCATTTATTTTATGACCACTCATAACTTTTTGCCTAGTAGGTTACATAAAAAAGTGTGATATTTTTCAGTAATTGCTCCGAAAATCTCAAAGCTTTTTGAGTATTAATAATTTATAGAAAATTAAACATACATATATTATACAGTATCTACCACTAATAAATAAATAAATAAATCCTAAAAAATGAAAATAAAATAAATACAAATAAAAAATAATGGTAGGATGCCCAAGATAATGGCAGCATTACCTCGCTGGATCACGATGCTCAGTCGCTGTGCGAGGTAGCTCCAGCTCTTGGGTCAGCGCTGGCGTCAGAAAAACGTTTAGCAATCTCTTTTATTTCCTTAAGGAGAGTGCGTTTGGCGATTTCATATTTGACCAATCTAAAAATTAGTGGCTTTCTTCCAACTTCCCGCTGGTCCAGCATTTGTTAATAAAGGATATCTGAAATACCCGGAAACAGTACCCTAAAAACTTTTGCAGAACACCACTTTTTAATCTCCGCTATTAAAGACGAGTACTCAACAAACTTTTCCGGAAACCCAGTATTAGTTCAACTCTATACTCTGAGTGATAAAGTTCAATTTGGCCTGGTTTATTAGCGGACCAATAGATTAGTTCGGTCCCAACTTCAAACCGCAGCCCTAACTTTGAAGTGCATTGCAGAGTTCCAGTTTGCACTTTACAAACTAAACGGGTTGGAAATTGCAGCTTTTTAAATAGTTTTTTTCCCGGTTAATAATTTCCCGTTCCCAGTTTTCGGGGCTTAAATGCCCGAAGAATTCCTATTTAGTGCCATTTGGACCGGCTAGTGGGTAAACTTTTCGCTTTTGCGCAGATGTAGGCAGTTCCGATGTTCAGTGATTTTAATAAATTTAATTATATTTCGTTTGGAGTTTTACTGTTGCCATTTTTGATTTTCATCATCATCATCATTACAACCAGCCTGTATCAGTTCACTGCTGGACAAGGGCCTGAAAAAGGTTTTAAAAGGTGGATTATACCATAATCGCCAAACTTGGTATACTGGCTTTACAATGGTGGAGATAAAACGCTGCTAACCATCTTCTTCTGGTAGTACTCCTAGTCGCCTCTTGCGACATGTCTGTAGAACTTGGTATACTGGCTTTACAATGATGAAGACAAGACGCTGCTAACCATCTTCTTCTGGTAGTACTCCTAGTCGCCTCTTGCGACTCGTCTGTAGAACTTGGTATACTGGCTTTACAATGATGAAGATAAGACGCTGCTAACCATCTTCTTCTGGTAGTACTCCTAGTCGCCTCTTGCGACATGTCTGTAGAACTTGGTATACTGGCTTTACAATGATGAAGATAAGACGCTGCTAATCATCTTCTTCTGGTAGTACTCCTAGTCGCCTCTTGCGACACGTCTGTAGAACTTGGTATACTGGCTTTACAATGATGAAGATAAGACGCTGCTAACCATCTTCTTCTGGTAGTACTCCTAGTCGCCTCTTGCGACATGTCTGTAGAACTTGGTATACTGGCTTTACAATGATGAAGATAAGACGCTGCTAACCATCTTCTTCTGGTAGTACTCCTAGTCGCCTCTTGCGACATGTCTGTAGAACTTGGTATACTGGCTTTACAATGATGAAGATAAGACGCTGCTAATCATCTTCTTCTGGTAGTACTCCTAGTCGCCTCTTGCGACACGTCTGTAGAACTTGGTATACTGGCTTTACAATGATGAAGATAAGACGCTGCTAACCATCTTCTTCTGGTAGTACTCCTAGTCGCCTCTTGCGACATGTCTGTAGAACTTGGTATACTGGCTTTACGATGATGGAGATAAGACGCTGCTAACAGTCTTCTTCTGGTAGTACTCCTAGTCGCCTCTTGCGTCTGTAGAAGGAGATGGGCTGGTATTTTTATGTGTCACTAAAACACGAAAGATTGAGATTTCGAAGAGTTCAATTTACTAGTTACTATTATTATGGATAAAATAAGCTCTAGACATAATTCAAGTAATTTGGACACTGTAAAATATATAGCGCGAATTATATGTGATCTGCGCCATCTATTAAACACAATATCAAACATTTGTTCCAAACACATATTATTTTAAACTATTTTCTTGAGCTTACGCGAACACTATACATTGAAATAAAAGATATTATAAATTGAAAATCGCTTTTATTCCACCCTTGACCATAAACGCTGTAAAGTGTTCAAAATGTCGGAATTAAACAAAATTTTAACTGAACTCCATACAAAACGTTAGAAACAATAGAGGATAATCCAAGTCCAAAATAACTTTTCACTGGTAAAATTCCATTGTATTTTCAAAGGGAAGGTAAAGGTGATTAGCTCAGGCTTCAGTTTATTTTGTTACTATTTGAATTAGTCGTTAAAGAGCCAAGTTCTGTGCTAATTGATCAACACAGATGGTTTGGTTCCCAGGCCTAGCCAAACAGATAATAATAACTGGAGTAGAGACGGTAGACTTTATTTTATGTTACGCTAAATGTTATACAAAAACAGTGTGCTTGTCATAAATGAAACTAGCTGTTGCCCGCGACTTCGTCCGCCTCAATTTCTGTTATTATGATCGCGACTATTTTTGCAACATTTTTCACTCATACTTCGCTACTATTAGTCGCAGTGCGATGTTTTATAGCCTAAAGCCTTCCTCGATAAATGGACTATCCAACACAAAAATATTTTTTCAAATTGAACCAGTACTTCCTGAGATTAGCGCGTTCAAACAAACAAACAAACAAACAAACTCTTCAGCTTTATAATATTAGTATAGATATTTAAACTGGATATTCAGCCCCTTTTATAATAACACAGTCTTAATACAAAAATGTCAACAACTGTTCTACTCTAAATGTAAGCAGCCAATAAATATTTAACCCGACATGATTTAAAGATGAATGCGACTAGTTTTAATCACCATTCAAATTTTAATACAACAATCTACGAGACAAAAAATTGGTTGTTTGTAAAGTAGGTTTACGATCGAGAAGTTTACGTGATAACGAGAAAATCTCCATTCGTTTGTATGCCGCTAGAGTGAGAGAGACGGAAGATCGGTCCACTCACTCGAACGCTATGCCAGCCGCCGCTCGTGAGGATTCCGCGTGACAAGTTTCACGGAATGACTGGCAGCGCTCGAGATGAGACGGGAGATCGGTCCGTCTCTCTCTCGTTATACATGCGATCGCGCTCGTGAGGTTTTGGTGTGACACAAGTTTCTAAACATGTCACCCGACTAAAACGATTTTAAAGACGTTATCACGTCAAAAACAAATGGTTATTCTTTTCTTTTGGTGTAGCCCAGTACAAAAATGTCCTAGAAATGATGAAGTACCTAGAAAATGTCCTCCAAAATTTTACGCGATGCGCTCACATTCATTCATTACGATACTATTAATAAGTTGGTGATTTTCCTTCATATCTGTGAAGGTTTTTTTTTTAATTCTGCCTTCTGTCCCCTGATTTTGTTATTCAGGGATTTTTTTATATATTAGGGGTTAAAGTATGAAATTGCCGTTTTGTATGGACGAAATCGAGAAAAGTAATTTTTCCATACTAATAATTTTTTAGTTATTTTAAAAACGCCTGAACCGTTTTAGATGCGATTAAAGGTGAAAGTTAGATGGTTATAAAGCTACGCATTATAGTATTTAAATTTCTGAAAATCAAAGTATATAATACAAATACTTAATTGAAGCAAGAAGGTCAGCTGACACATTGTAAGGGGTCTTTTCAACGACTTCCTTTGAAGTAATAGGCACTAGTATTGCATTTTTTTTTTAGTCAAAAGTTACTTTACTTAGTTTTTGATACAATACAAAAAGAATTACGCAATAATATGACTATATTTAAGAGCTATAAACAAAATAAAAAGTGGGAAAATAATCGGCAATTTCATACTTTAACCCCTATTATATTATTATTATTATTTTTTATATATTTTATTACCTACCTACATCTTTATAAATGAGACGACTTTTTAGTTTTCACTGCTGACATTTGCGCTGGATAGATATCTCTCTGTGACCATGCTGTCGTCTGCATACCCAACAATTCCGGGCAGAAGCAGATCTTTGATGTGCAGCTAGAATAAAGTCGCAGAGAGAACGGATCCCTGAGGAACTCCGGCGTCAATAGCCTTAAGGTCAGAAGAGCAGCCATCAATGACGACCCTAATCGACCTCTCACTCAGGAAATCTGAAATCCAGTTGCAAAAGTCTGCAGGGATACCGTACGCTGGAAGTTTGCTTGGCAAACTACTCGTAGCATACTCATGAATCAATATTAAAAAAAATTGGTGTTAAAATAGACCAAACATAGAAAAAGCCTATTAATAAGGACAAAGGCTATTTTATATTCCTCTTTGGGCACAGGTTTACGCCCGAGCGATATAATATAACGAATAGATCCCGCGGGTATAGATCAGCATTAGACAATAATTTAAACAAGCTTAATAGGAGAGAATATTTTTTTCAACAGTAGGAAAATAACTTAACCTATTTTATTTGTTTCACGTCCCAGTGGTATCTGGCCACATAGCAATGTAATCTGTGAAATTAAAAATAAAAAAAATATCAGAATCTTGTTTAAATATTAGAACAGTTTGCCAGTTTGCCAGGGCGGTTGCAGCGGTGTTTTTAATACTTGTTTATTAAATTTTCAGGTACACAGCAAAATGAGCGGTCGCAGCTTATACATAAGTAAGTTTTTTATATTATTTCATAAAATTATGTGTACCAACATCTCCTTTATTCACTACGTACTTATTTTATAAATGCAATATTGTTTGCAGATAATTCATTTTTTTCTATTCGTGATTTCATTGGAGTAAATTCGGAATACATTAATAAAAAGCTTTTTTCTTAGGCATACAATAAAAAAAGCTTTAAACAGATTCTAGCACATACTTAAGTAAGTGGTTTTTATGGTAAAATTTACTCAATGTTGGTCAACATGTATTTTATAGACTATTTAATATTACGTTCTATTCTTTTGTTTTATTGGATAAAATTTGTTTTGATTTATTTAAATGGTTCTTTAAATTCTTCTTTTGTTTCCTTAGACTTGATATAACTAGATACGAATGCAGTTACCACAGCATTGATGTGTACATAATTACCACGCTTGCTAAATGCGAGCTATTGATCACAAACCAGAACAACGTGTCCAGTACTTGAACCACTTGACCATAGGTCCCCAATCTGGGTAGAACTTCTTTGTCTCTTGTGACACCAATAAGAAAAGAGGTGATATCATCTAGTAAAGTGAAGCAAACATGACACTCCTCCAGTCCAGAGTTTCACGATTGTTCTTGTCTAAATGCCACAGTACCTAGCCTCACTATTCATAGTGGACGTTGTTCATCCAACTCGCATAGGATTATGAAGGAAAGTTACAAACTATCCGCTGAATGAAACAATATTGTTTGCAAAACTGTGAGAGTATTTTCGATGCGTTTTTAATAAACTATACCTACTGCTAAATTGTTTGCTCTGTGTGAATTCCTACATTCCTACATCATAGTCAAAACAATTATGCCTACGTTGGGAAAGATTTTTTTTTAGATTACTTGGCATACTACCTATACCCAAAGAATATTAAGCCTAAACCTAAGGTGTGCCGTGTAGTGCCGGCACATAAAAAGAATAGCACTACCCCCTCTCTTCCCGTGGGTGTCGTAAGAGCCGACAGAGGGAAAACTGCCATCAGGAGATGGGCAGCAGCGTCTCCTAGAAGCAGCAGGCCATACTGCGATCGCCAACCCGCCTGCCAAGCGTGGCGATTATGGCAAACCCCCCCCAAATATGTTCCTTGGGGGAGGCCTATGCCCAGCAGTGGGCGTCGTTCGGCTGATATGATGAAACCTAAGGTAGATAGTGTTGTAAGAAACTCGAGTCATCGAGTCTTATTTATTGAGACTTGAGCTTTTTTTGACGACTTGAGTCCTATAAATGATACTTAGAGCTCAAGTCCTTCAGAATTTGGAGTCTTTTATAAAAAGACTTGATTCCTGCCAAAAAGAACTCAAAGACTGAGTCTTTTAAAAGAACTCATGACTTAGTCATCTAAATCAATGGGCGTATAGTTTAGCAATAATATTGATTTATTAGGTACGTAACTATATAAAAATACTAGCTGACCCGGCAAACGTTGTTTTGCCATAAAAATGATTAAATTACTAAAATGGCTAACAAAAAATAGGGGTTGGTGGTAAAAGGGTAAAAATTTAGGTTTGTATATATTTTATAAAATTTTAATATTTTACTACCCTACCCTACCCCTACCCTACCCTACCCTACCCTACCCCTACCCCTACCCCTACCCTACCCTACCCTACCCCTACCCTAACCCTACCCTACCCCTACCCTACCCCTACCCCTACCCTACCCCTACCCCTACCCTACCCCTACCCCTACCCTACACATACCCTACCCCTACCCTACCCCCAAAAATTGTGAATCTAAACCATTCCCAGATCCCCTTGAACACACACAAAAAATTTCATCAAAATCGGTCCAGTCGTTTGAGAGAAGTTCAGTGACATACACACTCACAGAAGAATTATATATATTCCGGTGTACTTCATATCACCTGATCCTAACATCATTAAAACTGACTTAATGGCTCAAAAATTTGATGTAGAGCATTTTATATGGGAATATGAAATTAACGTTTTTACTATCTTCCTCGCAATTTTTCCATGTTTTCTCACCTTTTAAACCTTCCCTGGACTACGACAAACATTTCAAAACCAAAATCAGCTTAATCGGCCCAGCCGTTCTCGAGTTTTAGCGAGACTAACGAACAGCAATTGATTTTTATATATAAAAATATAAGTACATATATATATATACACCGTGCTTTCTGAACCACCTGGAAAACGAAGCCCACGTTATTGGACTATTATTTATAACATCACGGGAGTGTTATTTTTTGAAGTGAAAACTTCTTTAGCGGCGCTGAGCACTTTTTGTTGGATGGGTAAAAACTTCCAAACTCGCGTCAGGGTCACGTGATGCTGATCGAAAAAGCGTAAGATCGAGGGGAAGGGAGAGGAACTAGTATCTCCCACTCTTTCTACCGTGCCTGAGTGTGCTGTTTTCTATTATTTTTGAAGTGAAACTTCTTTATCGGCGTTGGAAAAAATTTACCGTCACGTTTTGCGTCAAATTTTCGTCACATTTTTCGGTTACGCGCCATCTTTTTCTTGCCCCTACCACGGTTGGTTCAGACGATAGCAAAAAGGTAAAGTGAAATAATATTTAACCAATTTAACCAATTTAACCAATTTAACCAATTTAACCAACTTAACCAACTTAACCAATTTAACCAATTTAACTAACTTAACCAACTTAACCAATTTAACCAATTTAACCAACTTAACCAACTTAACCAACTTAACCAATTTAACCAATTTAACCAACTTAACCAACTTAACCAACTTAACCAACTTAACCAATTTAACCAACTTAACCAACTTAACCAACTTAACCAACTTAACCAACTTAACCAACTTAACCAACTTAACCAACTTAACCAATTTAACCAATTTAACTAACTTAACCAACTTAACCAATTTAACCAATTTAACCAACTTAACCAACTTAACCAACTTAACCAATTTAACCAATTTAACCAACTTAACCAACTTAACCAACTTAACCAATTTAACCAATTTAACCAATTTAACCAATTTATGGAAAGTTGCATGTAGATATTTTTTCGAAAAATAAGGCCATAAAGAAGTTTCACTTCTTACGTGTGTACACTAGTACACGCACAACTTTTTTTTTTTTAATAAAATTAATTTTTAAATATATAAAATTTTGATTCAGACTTTTAATATTGTAACAAACAAAATTAAAACCGGTCTCGGTTGAATGAACCTCAGGTGGATACTTTTAATAAGATTATTTGCGTTTAATGCAGTTTAATCGATACAATTTTTTATTGTGTGATTTAATTTCAATCAGGAAATAAATGAGGATAATGATATAAAATCACCTATTATATATTATGTACCTATTGGATAATAATAATACACCAACTCAAGTTTCAAGACTCATGACTCAGTCTAAAACAAAGAACTTAAAAGACTCGAAAGGACTCAGAAGACTCGGAAGACTCAAAGGACTCGGACTCACAGGACTAACGAGTTCTAGTCTTGAACAAAGACTCAAGTCTCGAAATGAAGACTAAAAAACTCGAGTTTATTACAACTCTACTAAGGTGATGAAATAAAGAAAGGAAATCGGTTTGCTATGCTATTATCTAGCTATCAGTACTCTAGCTACATTTTCACAAAGAAGATAACGTATAATATTTGTAGTACAAAAAAGAGTACTAATTATATACAATTGTTATTAGGAACTTTGGAGAACTTAGGTTTATGCTAAAAAGAGCATGAACAGCGAATGGACTATCGAAATTAAGGTCTGATAAGTTCTTAAAGGAGTAAAGGCCACAAGCCGCAATATTGGCAATTTGTTCAAGTTTAGTAAAACGAAACAGCTATTTAAGTACTTTATATGATATTTTTTATCAAACATCTGCAAAGATGTTTCTTTCGGGTGGTAAGGGTGCAAACTCCTAACATTGATGAAACAACGCTGGCTTACAGCGATAAGAGTATGCTTGAAAAATTAACGCCTATGACGTAGTGTCTCAGTGGCTGAATGGTTAAAGCGCTGCGCCCGGCATGCGAGGAGATGCGGGTTCGAATATCATATAAAGTATAAACTTCATGACAGAACACCAATATTAAAATTTTATCGTAAATTTATCAGCTGAGTAGTGTTAAAATTGTAAGTAAATTTTTTAACGCCCCGTTGGTCTAGTCAAGTCTAGTGGTATGAATACCAGGTCAATATCTCGGGCTCCCGGTTGCGATCCCCGGGTTGGGCAACAAAAAGTTGCAAATTTCCGAACATTGCTCGGGTTTGTGATCACCAACCCGCATTTGGCAAGCATGGTGAGTATGCCTATACCCATCATTGCTATAGTAACTGAATTCGATGATAGAGGCCTTTTCCCTGCAGTGGGATGATTATAGGCTGTTACTTCACTTTTCTTTACTTTTTTATTTAAAACAATTCACGCCTACGTTTCTTAACTTTATTTTTTAAAAACTCTTTACCATATAAAGTAAAGTTTGCAAATTCTATTTTAAATTAGGTTTAGACCTAAGGTGATGAAAAAAAATTAAGTCGGTATGAACGATATTCTCTATCTAACAATACTATTGCCATATTTTTCAGAGTATTTTTTTTCCAAAATCGAACCCAAGGAAGTGAAAGAATGACATTTTAGTACAAAACACAGTATTGTTTTAAGATGATTGTTTGGTTAACAAAATTATAGATACTTTTAGCATTCTAGTAACTTATTTTCCTTAGAATTAACAAAACATATCAATAACATTTTCACTATCAATTTATTTTCTACGAGTAATTTATGTCTATGTTTTAACGAGCTGTATAAGTAGCCTCATAAACTGCCAAGCTTCTCTTACTGTTAAGGTAACCCACTTTTTAGCTAACCGACATGTATTAGGACTTTAGCCTTCAGCCTTCTATGTAGGCAAAATGAAATATTAGGGGTTAAAGTATGAAATTGCCGTTTTGTATGGACGAAATCGAGAAAAGTCATTTTTCTATACTAACAGTTTTTTAGTTTTTTTAAAAACGCCTGAACCGTTTTCGATGCAATTAAAGGTGAAAGTTAGATGGTTATAAAGCTACGCATTATAGTATTTAAATTTCTGAATAATCGGCAATTTCATACTTTAACCCCTATTACATTAGAATCAATTTCAATTTAGTGTGACCTCTTCAAAAAGTCGTTATTATTTACTTCGACAATTTTGTTTTTAGTTTTTCGTACCTCTAAAGGAACAAACAAAACCTTTCCGCGATCACTTCTTGTCCGTATATCTCTGTTTCCGTCCGTCTATGTCCGTTTATAACTGTTTGTCTGTTCGTCCGTTCTTTCTGACCATTTTTCTCAGGAACAAGTAGAGGTGTAAAGTTGAAATTAAAACCACATAATAGATCTACAGTCTCTTGAAATCGGATCATATAAGGTAAGTAAGTCCCGTTGACCGAGAATCATATCTACATTTTATTTTTCTTTTATAAATAATGGGCTTGCTCTTGACAACATACTTAACCATGTATATGGTTAAGAAGAAGCCTAAGATGGAGCAAGCCTACCCAGAGGAACTGGTTCTCCTACACACCAGCGGAACACAGAAAAACTGTTTGGCGTTGGACTCCGGCAGGAGGGTGGTAGCATCCAGGCGGTCTACTACGAAGCCTACCACCGCAGAGGGATCTGTTAGCCGTCGTCATTGGTTAGAAAACCAAAGATGCCGTTGCCCAGGGTGGACCACTAGGAGTTAGATCCCACTACCCCAAAATGGTAATTCTGTTACAATTATAGCAAAAAGATCGTATGTCGTTACTTTGTGTTACATCAGTGGTTCTTAAAGTTCAGTTTACGTCCGACATTTATTCAATGTGCCTCTAATGACCGGACATAACCCATTGTAGAGATGAAATGCTCAACCATTAAGCCGATTCACCCAGGAACCCTCAGTCGAGTTCGGATTCGACTCATACTTGCCTGAATTTTTAGCATCAATATTAATCAAAAGGAAATAATAAATGAAAAACCAAATAGAATCAAGTTTCTTACTGAATGTAATTAATTGGTACAGCATTTCCTTTTGATTTTCGTTCTACGTTCCTACGTTTTTCAATTTTTTTTGTGATATCCTTACTTTTAATATCTATACTAATATTATAAAGCTGAAGAGTTTGTTTGTTTGTTTGTTTGTTTGTTTGAACGCGCTAATCTCAGGAAGTACTGGTTCGATTTGAAAAATTCTTTTTGTGTTGGATAGTCCATTTATCAAGGGAGGCTTTAGGCTTTATAACAACATGCTGCGACTAATAGGAGCGAAGCATCAGTGAAAAATGTTGCAAAAATAATAACAGAAATTGACGCGGACGAAGTCGCGGGGAACAGCTAGTTACCTATAAAATATGTGAATGTAAGTTTGTTTGTTGCTCTTTACACGCAAAAACTACATAACTAATCATCATGAAACTTTGTACATATATTCTTGGAGATATTAAAAGTAACATAGGCTATTTGGTATCCCACTGTTGGGCACAAGTTTTCGCACGCGCGATATAAAGTGTATTTCACGCGGGCAGAGCCGCGAGTGAATCTAGTCCAATGTTATTGCTACAAACACTATGCATTGGAATGAAAGAATTGTTGACGCATCATATCCATCAGCATGAATGCTGTAAAGTCTTGGAATCGTCAGGATGAATATTATAAATTTTATCTCAAACTTATTGGCTGAGTAGTGACAAAATTGACAGTTTATTTTCTAACACCCCGTTGGTCTAGTGGTAAACTGGGCCAATATCTCGGGTACCCGGGTTCGATCCCCGGGCAGGGCAGCAAAAAGTTTCGGATTTTCGAACATTCCTCGGGTTTGTGATCACAAACCCGAGCATTTGGCAAGCGTGGTGATTATGCCTGTACTGTACCCATCATTGCTATTTAGTAACTGAATTCAATGATAGAGGCCTTTTTCCTGCATTGGGATGATTTATAGGCCGTTACTTACTTACATTTGTTTTTTTACACCCTGATAGTATTATCGATGACAATAAGGCCTTTGTAACCCGGGTTCTCCTATCTTAAAAGCTAGGGCTACATTAATCTTTGTATTGCTTGTTAAGGCCAGGTAGTTGGTCATAATATTGGTATAGGCTCCGTAAACGCAAAACTTTCGAATTTGTATATAAATATTAA
Organism: Anania crocealis; assembly: GCA_949315895.1. Lineage (NCBI taxonomy): Eukaryota > Metazoa > Arthropoda > Insecta > Lepidoptera > Crambidae > Anania > Anania crocealis. Next base: position 11,245,505 of record OX438872.1, read on the forward strand.
GTAGCTATAAGTTAGTTGTAATATTGAGAAAATATAACAAAAAGGTGTAGGTTTCTGTTTTTCTTATCTATCCAAGTTAATCAAATCTTGTAATCGATAATGAATGGGTCTAGACTATTGAAATGAAAGATAGTTTACGGATTTAGAACGCGTTTATTTTTGATTTAACCCGACGTTTCGAACCCTTTACAGCGTTCATGGTCACGGGTAGACCAAGGTGTTATTCGTCTTTAAGATGGTTATACAAAACATTTTTTCAAATTACCAAAACTATCTTTCATTTCAATGTATAGTGTTCGCGTAAATTCAAGAAAACAATGGGTCTAGACTAGATTCTGTATAACAAATAAATTCATTTTTTTAGACGGTTTTTTAAGGTTCAGAAGGATTTTAAATACTCAAAAACTAAGGACTAGCCTAGCCTAGTCTAGCCTTAAAATAAAGATTTTCATTAAGATTTTCACTAACTGTCTGTCTATCGCGTGATGATACTTTACACACACAAAACTACCACTAAGTCAAACAGCTAGTTTGAGGCCGGCTGTGCATAAATTATATTGAGATTAATGGCATTACCGCAAGGCGTGCGCGCGCATAATCACGATTTGTGACTTGACGTGTTTATGTGAGTCCATTATAATGGGATTTGTGCTGATGCTCGTTACAGTAATGACGGGTAGGATTACAAATGTACATACATACATACATACACTCACGCCTTTTTCCCGGAGGGGTAGGCAGAGACCACATCTTTCCACTTGCTACGATCCTTACAGACTACTTTCGCTTCATCCACATTCATTAATCTTTTCATACACGCTCGCCGGTTTAGGGTACTCTTGACCTGACCTTTCTTTAGAACTTCCCCGATTTGATCAAGATAAGTTCGTCGAGGCCTTCCCCTTCCAACATTTCCATTCATACTCGCCATATATATATTTTTAGTCAACCTGCTTTCATTCATCCTCTCAACTCTCAAATGTGTCTGTACATAATCGGAATAGAACTGTGGTGATGGGATCTACCTCCTAGCGGTCCACCCTGGGCAACGGCATCTTTGGTTTTGACCAATGATGACGGCTAACAGACCCTCTGCGGTGGTAGGCTTTGTAAGAGGCTGCCTGAATCCTACCGAAGTCCAGCGCTCAACAGTTTTTCTGAGTTTCGCTGGTGTGTGGGAGAACCAGTGCCACTTTCTGGGTAAGCTCGCTCCATCTTAGGCTTCTTCTTAACCGTAGAGTTAAGTATGTAGTCAAGAGGAAGCCCATTGATTATTGAAAAAATACTCGCCTAGTGTCTGTTACTATGGGTGTTGTAATGGCTAAAGGATTACTGCCAGAAAGAGACGTGCAGCAGCGACTTTCCGCCATCATTGATCGTTAACCCGCTTGCCAAGCGTGACGATAATGGCAAAAACCTTTCTGAGAGGTTTCTGTCCAAATTGGACTGATGTGAGCTCACGCCAATGTTAAAGAAGATGATGATGTAAATTACCTATGTATATTACCTATGTCATAATCAAATTCCCAGCCGAATATCGCAAACAGTCGTTTTTAAGTATTTAAAAATGTAAAGCAAAGCGATTAAAATGATGAATAAAAATGTAAAAAATCGTGACCTTGGTCAGTTCATAATTTAACGTCAATGGATTACAATCTAACTTAAAATTATTATTCCTAGACCTGTCTAGGGATCAAACCCGGCACTTCAAAGCTAGCGACACCTTGAAAACCGATGAGCCCGCCTCTCGACCTTAAAAGTCGTTTCAAATTTAGTCGGTATCAAACAAATATCGACTATGTTTCGATGACTTTCGTGGCGGAGTGGCCTACGCTTCGGTTTTCAAGGTATCGCTTGCTTCGAGGACTTGGGTTTGATTCCCGGACGGATCAAGGTAGAAACAATTATTTATTATTTTTTTGTTCTTAAAATTGTTAACCTTTGATGTTACTGATTTTCAAAAACTTATTAATTATTTATATGCGATGATTAAAAACACAAGTACAACAAGTAAATTAACTTTTTTCTAAAAGGTTTATAAATTGCTTTGTTTTGGGTTTAGCGTTAAATAGTGCTATCACAAATCACTTACTACCCTAACCATAATGACCAATCATAAAGTAATTTTGCAACAAACATGGCGGACTAAAATAAACTAATTAGTTCCACCTTAGCTAACAGTTTGTAGTTCGCCGGCCAACTATGCATAAATTATTGTCAGATTAATGGCATGACACAGCCATAAGCGAGAAACGTTCAGAAGAACATCTTGCTCCTTTTATTAGTGTTCTTAGTGATGTGGTCGTAATAATTGCCTTGATGTGGTATTTTATTATGGATTATGTGTCGCCAGATACTTACAAAGTTAAAAGCAAAGCATCAAAACTGCTATAGCGATGTTTTAAGGGGCTTGTTACAAAAAATAGCTGAATTTCCTTCTACCATGCAATTTTTTTTTTACTGCTGAAGATGCAAAAAATCCTGCAATTCGTAAACCTTGCACTGCAAATAAGTTTTTTATCTCGTAATATAGATTAATGCAAATAAGTAGAACCTTACGTCGGAAGCAATAACTTGTACCAATTTTTTTTTCTCATTTCATCATCACGGTCTCTTACCGCTAGCCACTTATACTGTGGCTCAGACGTGGGTGTGCATAATTCCAATTTATGACTTGACGCATTTATGGCTCAATACTTGCATAAAGAAATTAGTCAATTGACAAAAATGTCAAAGGCATTCTTCTTTGGTTTCAAAAAAACAGTAACAAATTTAGATTTTTTTTGCTTTGCTTTTTAGGGTTCCTTACCCAAAGGGTAAAAACGGGACCCTATTACTAAGACTTCGCTGTCTGTTCGTCTGTTCGTCTGTCCGTCTGTCCGTCTGTCCGTCGCTCTGTCACCAGGCTGTATCTCAAGAGCCGCGATAGGTAGACAGTTGAAATTTTCACAAATTGTGTATTTCTGTTGTCGCAATAACAGCAAATACTAAAAACAAAATAAAATAAATATTTAAAGGGGGCTCCTATACAACAAACCCGTTTTTTTGGCCTTTTTGGTACGGAACCCTTCGTGCGCGAGTCCGACTCGCACTTGGCCGGTTTTATTTGGATCTGCATCTCTATATTGATATCATTAGTTAGTACTTACTAAAAACAATGATATTAAAAAATTTTGACTTAAGCAATTCATAAGCAAAATAAATTAAAAAATAACCGACAAAATCAAAGACACCTGCCCTTACTTAATGATTCATTTTGAGATTTTTCTTCAAGTATACAACTCTAGTTAGTAAAATACTGTTACATATTTTAAAACAATAGAGTCCACTCTTAATTTGATTTCAACGTAAGCTATAAACGTAGTCACAAAAAAAAGATCCAAACATCAAGTCGAAAATAATTTAAAAACCTACTTTTTTTAAAATTCAAAATAACAGATCTTTTTGGTTGAATCCATCCTTTTTTTGTTACAGACCAAACGAGCACAGAAAGACAAGGAGGAGGGAAAAAAGGTTTGGGGAAGTAGCTACCCCTCTTAGTGGTAAGTCGATATCACATTACTTTAATTATAGGTTGTTTTATAACGAATACAAATTATCATTAATCTGAAAACTAAACAGTGTCTTAGGCAATTTCTAACAATATATTTTCTTCTTCTCGTCTTTTAGGTTTGCTTTAAGGAAAGTCTGGTATCAGGGTGCCTTCCATAGCACTAATATAACCCGTCAACCAGTCCCAAGCCAATTAAAAATATCAGTAACAGTAACAGCCTATAATCATTCCACTCATTGAATTCAAGTTACCACTGCAATAATGGGAACTGGCATAATCACCACGCTTGCCAAATGCGGATTGGTGATCACAAACCCGAGCAACGTTCGAAAATTGAAAACTTTTTTTTTTGCCCGACCCGGCGATCGAACCTTGGACCCCGAGATCTTGGCCCGGTATTTAAACCACTAGACCAACGGGGCGTTTTCAAAATATCGTTTCCCTTAAATTGACACGGAAATCCAACACTTCAAATAATTGGTATGCTAAAGCTATCTGTGATTTTGAGATAAACACACATATTATAACGCCTCCTTGGTGTAGGGGTTTAAGTACCAGACTAAGATAACGGGATCCTGGATTCGATCCCCAGGTCGGGCATAAAGGGTTTGTGATCACCAACTCGCATTTGGCAAACGCGGTGTTATCACCGTCCCGTACCTGAGGCCTTACTCCGCAACACAATGTCCGTATATTCGAATCTATGTGTCCCTAACTCATACCGAAGTCTTAAAGTATCTGAAAGAGACAGATATATCCGAAAATACGAGCTTCGTGTTGCAGAGTAAGGAATCTAGACCAATCAAAGCTGTGGTTTCTTGAATTCAACGATGGAAGCCTTTGTCCTGCAGTGGAATGATTATAGGCCGGTACTTAACTATTTTCTATAATGTCTCAGTTTTTATAGGTAGTATGAGTGATACCATAATAGCTTAATCTAGAAGCTTTAACAGTAAATCAATGAAGATAACGACGAGTCATTTGGCAACAGGGGTCCGTTAGTGCGCGATTTCGAGCCAAATGAGAGACATTAGTACCGAAACAGGCCTATAAAACTGAGTGTGTCGAAACTGAATCTAAACGATTATGTTAGTTTAGGGCTCTCTCTTTTATAGTTATACAGTTGTCGTGTGTACTGGCACGTTAGAATAGCACCACCCCTCCTCTTCCTATGGGTGTTGGAGGAGGCGACTAAGGATGATATTCATCTGACAAAAAAGTATTCTGGTGCAAATGGTACAATGGTACAAAATCGTATATGAAAAGAAAAATGCCTATTTGATCATTAACTGGGAATTAAAAGCGATCATGCCTTATTTGGGGGCGTTTTGGTTACACCAACCGTCTACTTACGATTTTTCTCTTATCTTAGATCGTAATAGGAGTATTATAAGCCATCTATTTCGTTGGGCATTGCAAAAAAGATCTACAGTTGAAAAAAAAAGATGACGGAGAGCAACTAGAACCACCAGGAAATAAAGGTATTCTTATAGTAATAGAAGTATCTATTTCGTTGGCCATTGCATAAAAGAGACATCTGGAAAAGACACGTCGTTTTTGATGACGATAAAGGATGGTGGTCATAGGACCACGGTCGATGTAACACGATCGAAACGTCAGGCAGACGTTTAATTACCCAATAACGTTCAAATAATTATGACACGTGGCTACATTAAAAAGCCACACTTTCACACAAGCATTATAGAATGAAAAGATTATTAAAGACAAGATAAATTGAACCTTATTCCTCCGCATTACCGAAGAGAAAGTAACAAAGAACACTATCCTAGTTCATTTGCTCATAAAAAATAGCTCCCATATTATGTTAGCGCAGCTAAATTATGTCAAGATAACATGACTTATGATGTATCATACCGCAATACACATTTCCTTGACATATTCCTATCCGCAAACACAATCTTTCATACTACCCTTTATGTAAAAGGTTTTGGGTATAATGTTACTAGCATTGAGAAAAATAGGCTGATATTTTTTTGTCTTTTTCAGAAGTCAAGTTTGTAAGGCAAAGACGGGATCTCGGAGCTGGGAATATCATAATAACGCAGAGGTTTAGTGAGAAAATCGTTACACCTGGTGAGGACGTGAGTATTTAAATTTTCGTATTTTTTTGGGAGTCAAATGGATATCGGTTTTGGGGTTCCGTGTCTCAAAAGTCGAGAAACGGAGCACTTTTAGGGTCATTAGGTTGTGAGATACCTCTAAACGATTATTTTGTTGTACATACAACAGCACGTCAACCTACCACAAAAGGTCAAATTTTATTAATTGATATTGATCTCTACTTGTTGGACTTTAAGTTGAAAATTAGTTTAATTACCTTTAACTTATTGGGTAGGTTGACCTGCCGTTGTCAGTACGTCTGTCCGTCAAGGCCGTTTATCTTGACAACGCGTAGAGACACCAACTGGTTGACAAAAAGTCGTAACTTACAACACTTACTTACATTTTCATTATACAAAATTCATAAAAAGCCGCGCTTTTTGTAGCTTAAATGACGTTTATAAATATCATTTTTAGTTACTTATCATATAGTCTATATTATTGTGCATAAACAATAGGGTTCTCCTTCGGTGAGAAATAGGTATATAACTAAAAACAATAGTCCTCAAATAAACACTAAAGCTTTTTGGCCAACTGACATCAAATTGTCGAAATCGAACCGGTGGCATAAAGGCATAAATATTTGCGCTCGCGGGATTTTATTGCAAAAGGCACAAACCCGCTCTCGGAATTATGTCACCAAATGCTTGGACGAATTTTATCGAGGTATACTGTTATGAATAGTTATTTCTGTTTGTTCATAGTTAGTGGAAGATATTTTGCCTTTGATAAGGTTATAACTCTGTATAAGCAACGATTTTATTGGGTCCTAATAAAATATATTTCATGAGTTCTGGCACAGTAATGCCCAGTTATTTATGGTCATACATTAGATCAGTCTAAGATATGATAAGGAGAATTTTCTTTTTTGATAATCTTCAACATGACACCTTTTTTTGCTTTAAATGTTAAGTTATTTTCATACAGTCCTTTGTCTTGTGTCTGAATTTTCTGAAACTTTTTCCTAATTTGGTTCCAGAGTCAGAACAGTCAAGATAATCACAAACCCATCGTTAACTTCGTCAAAAGATAATCAGCATTAGTCTAATTAGCCTTCCTAAACACGCACTATTATACCCTCATCCAGTTTCATCTTTCGACCTTGAGCAAATCTTTACTCCACTTGGCTAGAAGGCTCCTACTATACGCTTGCCGAGACGCGGGCTCCTCTTAAAATTCAGTTTAAACCAACGGCCAATCGCCGTTTTAACGAGCAAAGATAACATCTGTTAATTTTCAATTTTTATTACAGATAAGTTTACAATGCTCCGCCACTGCAGTCAGACCACCAAGATTCATTTGGGAACGAGATGGACTTGTTATTTCTTCAAACACTGAGCCAAGGTAAGCTTTATTCCAGACACAATTGAAATTAATTGTTTTCACGACCGCCGGCGGTCTTATGATCCAGTAGGAGTTAAGTTAATCGGATTTCAAAACATCTTTCTAAAATATTACACAGCATTATAATAGTGTTACATAAAATGACACACTTTATAATATAAAACAAAAAAAAATACTAATAACAAAATCTATTAAAATGATCCTTGCGGTAAGATGCCCAAGATGTTCCCAGCACTACACCGCTGGATTGCGATGCTCAGTCGCAGTACAAGGCAGCTGCGTGATCTTGGGTTATCGCTGACTTCGGATAGATGTTTGAAAATCTCTTTACCCACGCTTGCAGATCAACACGTTGCTTCATTGAGTGGTGCGGGTCTTAAATTTAAAAGCACAATCGTTTCTATTTCTATTGGGTGTGGTAGAAGCGACAATGATACTTCGTACTTACAGAAGACGTTGTGTCTCCACCATTGGGTAAACTCCAATCACCAAACCGCGTACCATGTGTGATAATGATGAAAGAGTTATATCTACTTACTAGTCAACTAAGATCAGTCTAGCAAGTAGATGTGCCTCTTGCATCATTAAATAGTAAATAGTATATATTTTTACAAATAAAACACTTTTTGCTAATCGACACAGCCTAACTACCTCTAGGTAACATACTTCTCGCTAAAGCCGTGGTTATGTCATTTATTTGCTCCCAAGCCTACCCATACATGTTGCAGTATTATCCTAAATAGAGCCGTTATAATTTAAATTCTTGTCACAAAAAAACGCTTGTCAAGACACTGAAAGGGACATTAAGAAAGCTTAAGGTTATGCCACAAATTATAAAGACGCTTTTCCGTCACAACCAGGGATGTTATGAAGCTGCGTAATCGTAGCCGAATCATTTGAATATCCGAAAGAAATATATCTGTTGCTGACTATAATAATAATAAATTGGATATTTTCAACTACGTTACTGTAACCAAGTCTTAAAAATACCTGTTAAATATCCGTATCCAAATCTAGTATTTAAAAAAATCTGATTGTTTTTAAAAGAGGCAAGATGAGACTTTTGCGATTTATTCCAAAGAAAATTGAAATTTACTTGAAATTACAACTGATTGTTGTAACTTATACTTATTTTAAAAAAAAACGATGCCCCAGGTATACGTATTTTTTTAATTGCAATATCTGCCACTGAAACTCGCCGCTACTAGCAGATAGTCCTTAAATATTTCATTACAATATCCGTATTTGTATCCGAAATAATATATCTTACATCTCTACTAAGAATGTCGTTTAATGGAGACAAATGAGTATCAATTACTAAACGTTAAGTAGAAGACAAAATATAAGGTCATTCAAATAAAGATGTAAATACTTGAGAGTAGAATTAAATTTAATATTAAGTTTTTTGTTTTAATTTGCAAAGAGGTAAGCTTTGAAAAAATTCACAATAATAATTGATTCAGATAGTGCATAAATGTGGTATGTGTGTAATTGGAAGAATAAACGCACTTCTTTATTGGTAATCTTTAATTGCGTATACCATTTTTCAAAATGAATAAATAACTCTAGAAAACATCATCATCATCATCAACAACAAGTTTTTGTGGTTATAAGAAACAAAGAAGGTACCCAAAACACCCAGACCTTAGGAAATATAGAAAAGTGTTTTTTCCAAATTGACTTGTCTGGGAATCATACCCGGGACCTCGGGAGTGACGGCCTTTTGAAAACTGTTGCTACACCGGCCGACCATGGACGTTATCAATATTTGTATAGACACTGTTTCAGGTAGGACTCATACCATGATCTTTCGATAGGCATTCTTGCCCACTAAGCTACGAATATATTACTTTTTTTTAAAATTTTTGTTGTATGTTCTTAATTTGATTACTCGTATTTATTTTGGTGTCCTAAAAGGTGACATAAAGAGTACTGCTAAAAAAAGTCTGTCAGCAGATTCTTCTCTTTTCTATTTCTCATACTGAAATCGTCAACCTCTTCTGTATAACATAGCGATCATGGGCTTCGTCCTAACTCTACCCGATCCCTTTCTACCCAATTTAAAATTACCTAACAATAAATCCCATCTCTACCTGATTTCATTATTGCTAATATTAGGGGTTAAAGTATGAAATTACCTTTTTTTATGGACGAAATCGAGAAAAGTCATTTTTCCATACTAACAGTTTTTTAGTTTTTTTAAAAACGCCTGAATCGTTTTCGATGCAATTAAAGGTGAAAGTTAGATGGTTATAAAGCTACGCATTATAGTATTTAAATTTCTGAAAATCAAAGTATATAATACAAATATACTTAATTGAAGCAAGAAGGTCAGCTGACACATTGTAAGGTGTCTTTTCAACGACTTCCTTTGAAGTAATAGGCACTAGTATTGCATTTTTTTTAGTCAAAAGTTACTTTATTTAGTTTTTGATACAATACAAAATGAATTACGCAATAATATGACTATACTTAAGAGCTGTAAACAAAATAAAAAGTGGGAAAATAATCGGCAATTTCATACTTTAACTCTTATTAGAATAAAGTACGAGTACATTTAAAACGAAAAATGTAAAATTTTAGGTATGAAAACATTTTTCAATCATGATATTATTATAATTAGGATGTTGTTGTTGTTACGGATTTTGTTTAAATATATTATTTTCATTATATCATTTTAAATGTCGATTGTTCTAATTTATATAAATGTTGATGATTAAAACAAAATTATATCGTTTAAAGGTTTTTCATTTTGGGTAGAGTTGGGATTTTTTGTTATCTAATTTTAAATCGGGTAGAGTTGGGACGAAGCTCAATCATGGATAATATATATGTCCAGCATATATTATGTGGGCTAATCATGATGCTAAATATTTTAATAACACTTTTAGGTACACATTAGGTCAGATGATGTCTCCGTCTGGCGTCGGGGTGGTGTCACATTTGAATATTACAAGAACGAGGGTCGAAGATGGAGGATTGTACTCCTGTGTTGCCATTGAAGGGGATTCCAGCGCCTTGCATGTTGCCAGGATAGATATTTATGGTAAGAGTCAACTTTGGTTGCTATATTTTTTTTATATTCTTCTTAAGGTGTGACTAAACACAGGTGACATGAATTACAATAAACAGATTGTCCCAAAAATGGCATGCCAATCTGACACTGGCAGCCAAGCGTTTATATTTAATGATATGACTCTAATAAAAGTTGGTTTGGGTGATAAAACTACATTTTTGTATCGATTAGTTTACTTGAATTTTAATAATCTTGACTTGTATTGTACTAAGCAACTAATCAGTACAGATAACGAATAAATTAAATAAATCTCGAATATTATTTTTAATGCTAACGGAAAAAAAGTAGAATTTCCAAATCTTATCTTGTACGAGTACATGGTGCATTTTCAACCACCTAGAAAACGAAGTCATGTAACCATATATACCATTGTAAGTAACATCTTGGCAGTGATATTTTAATTTTTTTCACAGTCCATTCATCCGGAACTCCACCTCAACAAAATGATACGTGCGCGTCACAGCGTTACAAAATTAAAAGTCTGAATCAATATTAATATTTTTCAAAATTTTATTGATACATTAAATAACACTGCCATGTTGTTGCACATAATTGTCACATAAAGTGGGATTCGTTTTATAGGTAGTTGAAAATGTACCGTGTTTATATGGTGGTCGGATCTACCTCCTAGTGGTCCACCCTGGGCAACGGCACCTTTGGTTGTCCAACCAATGATGACGGCTAACAGATCCCTCTGCGGTGGTAGGCTTTGTAAGAGGCCGCCTGGATGCTACCACACTCCTGCCGGAGTCCAGCGCCAAACAGTGCCTCTGTGTTCCGCTGGTGTGTGGGAGAACCAGTACCTCTGTGTAAGCTCGCTCCATCTTAGGCTTCTTCTTAACCGTATAGTTAAGTATGTAGTCAAGAGCAAGCCCATAATTTATAAAAAAAAATATATATTAAAAAAGTCCTGTTACACCAATTATATAGAAAAAGGCTGGACCGATTTTATGATTTTTGTGTTTTTGAATTTGTATTCGTCGGGAATAGGATCATTAGTATTAAAAACGTTGGCAAGTTAAAGTTAATTTTTTTTCCAACCCCGCCATATTGGATGACAATGACATTTAAGACGTCAAAATCAAATACTATTCTGAGGCGATACGAAATTCGCGGGGTCCACTAGTAAATATACAGGGTGAAATTTTAACCACCTTCCAAATTTTAAAATATCAATCTACGAGACAAAAAACATATGACGTGTTTTTTCTTTTGGTATAGCCCAATACAAAAATGTCAAGAAAAAGCACTTAAAAAATGTCCGCCAAAAATCTAAAATTTTTGATACGCCCGCCTAGCAACATTTTTTTTACGCAATGCACATCACAATCATTCATTACGATATTAATCATAAGTTTTTGATTTTCCCTTTATACCTAAACAGGCCTAAAACTGTAAAAATTTAAATCTATATTGCAAAAAATATTTTCGGGTGAAAACTTGATTTACATTTTTTACTTCATAAATGGGCTCTAAATACGATACTAAATGCCTGCAAAAATTTTGGGAAGTGGTTAAAATTTCATCCTCTATAAAATGGCTTATTCTCCCGTTCCATAAGACTTTTATTTGAGTCATATTATTTTTATCCCAAAAGGATATAGCTAATTGTTCTTCAGTGTCAGTGTTTCGTGCGATTTCTAAGGTCACCTTTTATATTAACACCAAAGTATTTGTGTTCCATTTTACCTCTAGGACCGCCCTACATCAGGACTCTACCTCCCATTAAAGTACAAAGTGGGGATGCGTTGAAGCTCAGATGTCCATACTATGGTTACCCTATCAGGTAATACTTTCGACTATCTTTTTTTTAAAAGAAACAAGTATTTTATGGATTAATGTAAGGCCACAATATTGTCATAGAGTTCACACTTCACTGCTGAGTGTATTAAAATTTCCTTGTATCGGTCTAGTAAAATTATAATGGCACTAAAATTAGTCCGTTAAATTTTAAGTAATGCAAACGATAACGCCCCGTTCGTCTAGTGGTTTAAATACCGGGCCAAGATCTCGGGGTCCCAGGTTCGATCCCCGGGTCGGGCAACAAATAGTTACGAATTTTCGACCATTGCTCGGGTTTGTGATCACCAACCCGCATTTGGCAAGCGTGGTGACTATGCCAGATCCCATCATTGCTGTGGTAAATTAAATTCAATGATGGAGGCCTTTGCCCTGCAGTGGGATGATTACAGGCTGTTTCTTCTTCTTCTTTCTTCTCAAACGGTTGACAATAATCAGTGTAATTATAATCTCACTAGTGAAATTATAAAATCACGGCTCTAATAATATCCCTGCAACATATGCATGACCATTTGATTGGCCGCTAGTCACCAGTTGACAATCTAACTGTCACAAGTTGACGTTATTAGGAAGTTTAATCTCTGTTCCGTCTATTTACTCATGTGGTTTCAGGTGCCATTCTTGTATGGGACTGTGTCTCTAGTTTTTATTAAATATCAATGGTTATGAAAAAGGTTACGAATAACTCTTTTACATATACTAGGAGACATATTATATACAGCTTAAAATATACACGCTCTATGTGACTAAAAGCCATTTCCAATATCTATGTAAACCTTACCCTGTTTATTTACCTACATTATGGCGTTAACCGGATTCCAAACAATATTGATAATGTCATATCGAGTTTCTGGCTCACTGATCTGCTTTATAAATTCACATTTTGTAGCACAATGACTAAAATGAACCTTACCGCTTGCTTTTAAAGAATTAAATCGAACCATGAAGTCTCTGTTTCGTGTGAAAATTCGGCATTATGTCAGGTTTAGGCGGCCTGATTCTGTCACTCTCTTGCTTAATTCAAGATACACCTGTCTCTTTCGTTTACATTCCACTGAAAAGAGACTGTATTCGTTCATACTGTGTAAATGAGTTTCGGAATCGCTTTGCGATTTTCTATTATACCTACCTATCTTTATGTAAGTTAAAAGACGCGCCTTTTATTTTTAAATATCTTTTTCCAATCATAGTTTTCTAGAATTGTAGTTAAAATTTTGTCATTAAAAAAATATCAAAATCATCTCAAGCGACTACTGCTAAACATAAGCTGGGACCGAACGTTAAGATTTTTAACAGATCGTTGAAACAAATATTACAACCGAAACAAATACTCTCAATTATTCATAAACTTATTTAAGCTTTTTCAGCATTTTATTTTCCAAACCGATTGGTTTTCCTCTTTGAATTAATGAACAAAGAATCAAATCTACCAATTGAAACTGTTGCGCAGACCATTTCGATTCTTGATTTCATTAATTCCAACAAAACCTCTTTCTAACGAGCTACTCGATAAAAAGGTTAATTTGTCTGAAAGGCACGACCGTACTAGAAAATTTCTTTAACGTCAATATTTCCTTATTGTTACTTCTAATACATTAATGGTTTTCAAAGGAAATACTGATCTCGATCATACCAAAGAAAACCGCGCTTAGAGGTGCACTTCCATACCAAACACACGGTTTGATATCAAGGGTAGGTGTTTGAAAATATATTTAAGTGTGTCTTTATAGTGTTTTTAATGCAATTAAAATGCTAGCGTTAGTTGAAAATACATGTAATTCTTTGAATAAGCCTGCCTTACTTAAGTGATACACAAACCCTCCTTTAATCGGAAAGTTGTAAAATCATGAGTCACCTACTTGAAAATGAAAATACCAAAAAAAAATGGATCGGATAGTCCATCGCTGAGAAAACATTTATTTAGTTGTAGCTTTCCTTGATGGTAGATATGGACATACCTACAACACATTAATTTTATTTTAATTCAAACCAGTATAAATTTACTGACATTATGCGTTCAACCAACCAAACAAACTGTTAAGCTTTATGAAATTAGTAAAGGTATTTTTTTTAACTTGTCAATTTTCCAGCAAACTAGAATGGGAGTACAAAGGCAAGAAGATAATCAGCACTGGCCTACCTCAGCACAGTCGGTACAAAAGAACCGGCAACACAAAGAGGAAACGCAGAAAACGACAGATATTTGAACCGGGTGACGACGGGGTCTTGAATATAGCTAAAGTGATAAAAGAAGAAAACGGTGACACATACACTTGCATTGTATATAGTCCTTCAGGAGAGATGGCTAGAAGGTATAACGATTTTTTTTAAATACCATACCAACCGCAACTTGAATCGATAGGTTTTTTTTTCTATTTAAATTGTTACTAGATTGTTGTGTCTTCTTTGTCACACTTTAGTTGAGATAGTGGCATAAAAAATTATCTTCTCATAATTCTGCAGTCATTTAATTAGTTGGTAATTGTTAAAAGTATCAGTAACAGTTATTAAAAGTCCAAACCATAACAATTCTGGAACAAAACTAATAAAATCTTTTAGAGCCAAACACAATATTGTGAACCATCTTAAGCTAAGCTTAATTACTGATATCTGTTACTACAGCCCAATCATAACAATTCTGGAACAAAACTAATAAAATCTTTTAGAGCCAAACACAATATTGTGAACCATCTTAAGCTAAGCTTAATTACTGATACCTGTTACTACAGCCCAATCAGTGTTCCAGTACTAGAACATCAAATATTGATTTTCCATGAACTAGATGTAGAATCAAATGATTTAATTGCTAATTCAAACTAAGTGTGTCAGTTAGTAGACCACAAACCCTATTCGACGATAACAAGGTCAGATACGCATAATTAAAGCGCTGCATGCTGACTGGATTTCAATTTGGGCTGGACGTTAATAGGCCATTGTCTTGAGCTGGAAATCCAACTAATCTATCTAACAGCGCTACATCCACCTGACTATCTATAAACGTAACCAGCTGAGCTGGTGTAACTGCAGTCGAGATGCGCAAAGCGATAAATTTTGTTGAAGCTTACGATACAATTATGTACAATATCGCTTACTAATAGTATATATCTTTTACGTGTCTATTGTACGTCTGGTTTTGATCTTATGTTGGAGTTGACAATAAAGGCGATCAAACTTTTTGTTTGTAATAGATTTCAAAGGGCGCATGTTATTGCAATTGATAATTTTTTGTGAAGTCCTTCAACTGTTTGACTGTCGTGATTCACTTCTCTTGTAATGTATTATAATTGACTGTATATTCAAAACTACTATTGAACTTATCTGCCATTTGCATTTAGATTTAAAATTTAACTCAGTCATGTAGCGTAGCGAGATATATTATGCAATATTGATTCTTAAGGTAATTTCATAAGGTCCCTGTAAATAGTTTAAGGTATTTTTAAAGGTCTTTCGAGATACAAGTAGTAGAGGCACCAGAGCTAGATGAGTTGAGAGTCGGAACTGGTTTGAAAGAAGGTCAGATAGTACAAATCACATGCAACATTATAAGTGGAGATCCCCCTATATATTTTTCGTGGTTGAAAGATGGTAAGAAGATTCCTGCTAACTTAAAGGTATGGGTATAATTTATTTGATTTGTCATAAGTAAAAACTATTTATTTAGTAAGATACAGTTTTTTTTAATGTTAATTTATATACTTTACTAAGACCTTCTCTGGTTGTACAATTACATACTCCATGATAAAAATGCATTTATCATTGAAAAAGTTACATGGACAGTTTGTACATATTTGCTTTCATTAAACTAGTTACATAGGTTATTGAAATTCACTTACAGAATCCATAATCTTCGCTCACCTATTCTCTTTAACAGAATACAATATGGGACCTCAATATGAACCTTGCGCAACCCCTATTCTGTTCCAGATCACGGAGCGTAGCGCCGAGCTATTTAGCGTGTTAATAATAAAGAGGGTTGCACTCGAACACTGTGGGAAGTACACTTGCATAGCTACGAACCACGTAGGAAAAGTTAACCAGACTGCGGATCTATTTATAAACGGTAAGCTGTAGTAAAAGCTTTATGTTTGTTTTACAATTTATAAAATGAGAGCTTGCTCAAAGCTTTCAAACCTTTTGATTTAAACTATTTGTAGATAATTTAAGAGATACTGTCGAATTGTTATATTAAATAAATAATTTTATCAAAATTTGACTAATTACAGCAATTAATAGGTACCTAGCCAATTAATGTGTAGAGAATATTTATATGATATTATCAAATTGTTTTTCTCATAATTCCGTCAAAATAAAGTTGATTAATAGCCGCTGTTATCAGTACTAGTCAATATAATATTGCTTGAAATAAAACAAAAAGAGGCAGATACGGTACGCTGTTTTAACCATCAACTATTATAAAGCCTGTATCATCTTATATAAATATATATATGAAAGAAATTCGTGTTACTTACACCACTTATAAGTCGAGAACGGCCAGATGGATTTTTATTATTTTGGTTTTATTGGATTTCTCTTGGTTCACGTACAGCAAACTATTTGCGTGTTATAACTTCCTCTTTTTTGTTTTAATCTTACATTATTGTCAACCAAAGTTCAGTTTAAATTTTTCAATAATTATGACAAATTTCAATAATTAATGATTACACATGATAAATCAAAAATCAATATTTAACACTTTCAAGTGGCTCCAAAATGGATAGACGAACCAACAAACACATCACTGCTGTTAGGCCAACGTGGAATCGTCTACTGCAACTCCAACGGTTACCCAACTCCTCAAATACATTGGATGAAGAGAGATGGTAAGTATTTATCAAATATCTGGTGGGGATGTAAACTATTATAACAAAACTAGTATATTTGTATCTGGATCTGATTCTATCTAAGTTGATCATATTTATCTTTTGAATAATAAATAAAAACTTGACTTTGATGTTTTTTTTTAATTTATTCATTTAAATCAGGCAACAGATATGAAATACAGGCCCATAAAATAAATACCTTACAGACTAACATACTCGTACATACAAAATAACACATATAAATTACACTAAGTATTAATACACACTATTTTGACGGCGTTGTGTTTCGCAACTTGGTGTCAAGTAACCGTCCACGAAATCGACGATATACAACACCCTTCGGCCAAAATTCTGCCTGCATGAAGGTCGACAGCTGTTCAGTCGGAACCCTCACCACAAACGAATTAAAGTTCGTGTTGTGTCGAGACTCCAACCGTTCGACCCTCAGTGTATATCTGGTCTTCACTCGGATGTACTCTACAATCTCTTCGACCTTTGTAGAGTAATGGAGCCGGGACACGTATAGCAGTGTCACTGGAACTGCGGGCCGAAGTAGGTGGTTCGGTCCAGTCGGTGCGTTGCCGCACTGGTTGCGAGTGGATGGCTTCCTTTTCTTCTTCTCGACCTTTGTAAAGCCCTCCTCATCACACTTATCTGCCTGTGATGCCAGCGTCTTCGGAGCCGCCATGCAACTGCTTTTCCTAGCGGCTGCTGCAGCATACGCACGCGTCGGGGTTGACGTCAACACGCACGTTGTTTCCTGCGGTGCTGCGGGGCGCGCGGCGGGGCGCGCAGAAGCAGTGACGATGTCGTTGCTCGCGACGGGTGACGCATTAGTGCGCGCCGATCCGAAACTGCAGACCGATGCATTCTGCGCCCCGCGACGTGTGTTGACATTGCAGGCCTCAGGTGACCTACTAACCGGAGCAGTGTTGCTTAATAGCAACACTTTGGCACGCAAGTCACCTATGGTGTTCTCTGAGGCCTCCAATTTTGCGTGTACTTCGGCCAGACTTGCTTTTAGGAACGTTATGTCCTTCAACAGTCTGGTGACGTCGACATGATTGAACGTGACAGGAGGCAGCTTGTGTAGCTCCTTTACCACGAACGCAGGCACTTCGTCAGGATCGGTCTCCTTCAGCAAGGTAATGATATCCTGCAGACTTCTTTCACCCCCGTCCCTCCGGCGAGACGGCATCTGGGCACTTTTCCCGAGCGTCTTGAAAAGGAGCGCCTTGCCACTGCAAATCTCTTCTGCCTTGAAATTGGATTTGCAGATCTGCATGATGCTTACCTCGTCCATAGTGTCGATGGCGTGCTGTTTGAACGCCAACAATTCGTTAGCAATGAGTTTTTGCGTATCCATTGCGGATCGACGGCGCGCGCTGCGCTAGTCGTGAATTAAATAATTCTGCTATGCAACGGACACGCCCGCTTCCGATCGCGCATAACGGCGGATATGTAACATAGCAAGTAAACTCAGACTAACTACTTAAAAATGACACTTAAGCCGACGATTTTCAGCAGTTTTTGTTGAAGTAGGTATATTTAAATGTATTAACTCTTACTCTCGTTTATCTTGTTTTGTTAATAAAGTTATGTTTAAGCGTCTGTATTGTTTTACGTACTCATTAAGTCTTGTTTAGATAGGAACCTTTAGAATAATTTAATTAATTACTATCTCTTAAACAAGATTCATTTGCCAAAGTTTTAGTACTCACTTCACAAAGGTGTTATTTTCAAGGTTGCTTGAAAACAAGATTAAGCACACCTTGCGAATAAGTTAATTAAGTGTACTGAATGTTTTATGTAGATAAACAAAATGGTCGATAAACTTTGTTTGACTACAATATTAAACATGAATGCTCGAGACAGGAATGAATTGTAATGATATCAATCAAAATGAGTAATTAACATTCTTGTGTTAAGAAGAGCTAAATTAATTAATTTTGCTAGAGGTATCCTCCAACATTATAAATGATAAACACAGAACAAAATACCTAAAGTTTTTGAAGGTGATGAAAAAGTAATCATGTTCCTTAGGGAATAATAAAACCAATTTTGGTTGTGTACACAGTTGGGTTATGGCAATCAAGCTTGACATTTCTATGGTTTTTAGCTACTTTAGGTATTTGGCGCCCAGTGCTAGATCTAGCTGGGGGTGGAGTGCTGAGTTATCCTAATGGAACCCTGGTCATTGAAGTGGTGTCACTGACTGATGAAGGAATGTATGCTTGTAACGTGGAAAATGGTGTTGGTGATGCCCTGAACAAGAATTTGTGGATAAGTGTTAATAGTATGTATTTTTGTTGATATATTATGTAATATTGTAATGCTTCATCTTAACGTTAGATCGAGATCCTTCTGATCCTCTGTTTTGTTTTTAACATAATTATTATTATTGGGGATTTAATGTAAAGTTTGCCAAAATCGGTTGATGAAATAAATTTTAGTATACCTACATCTGCAGCTTTTTAAAAGTGTACTTAGTGAAGTATGCTACATTAGAACTTTTTTTACAAACAGTTGTTATAATTTAGCATCTACAGAAGACATACATGGTGGTTGTACCAATATTTTTTAATATGCCATTAAAATTCAGTGCAACCACGAATACTTTTAAAAGCTGTAGAGATGTAATAACCCTCTAGTTCTAGCTATCCTGATTTATGCACAGTTCCGCGCACGGTGCACCAAAATTCCTCTAATAAACTTCGATTCTAACTTGAAAACTATTTCTAGAGCCAGTGCACTTTGAATCTGTTGGCTCCAATTTGACGACAAAGATGGGGCTACCAGTAACACTTACTTGTCGACCATTGGGAGACAGCCCGATTAGAGTCAAGTGGAGTTTGGATGGCAAACCAATAGAATTTACTTCTTCAAGGTAAGTATCTTTTTTGTTTGAATATTTAATGAGCTGTTAATATTTTTGTAGCGAAAGTTTTAAGAGTTTAGTTTTTGGCAAAACTAGCTTAACATTATTTTATATGAGTCAACTTACCTAATAACGCTTCTAAGTAGTATCATGTGAAGCAATATCTATCCCACAGGATTGTTTGTCAGAGTTCAGTTCAGCATTATCTTAATATGTGGTTTATCATTAACTTTTACATAAAATAATACTTTAATTTCGTTTCGTTTCGTTATTTTGACGATTATGCATTTGAAGTGGCATTTTTATTGGTCTTTTATTCGCCAAAATATTCTGTCGTAAGATTTAAATTTAGTTGAGGCAGTTGGAATATTTTGACACAAAAAAAAACATTTCCAAGAAATGAGGAGATCATAATTATTATTATTAAAACCGATCCATTTTTATTTTAAATTTAAATCAATATTCAATATGTCCGTATTTCAAAAGTGAAATACATAATACAGTGCACGCTTCAAAGTAAACCAATGTCACAAAGATTTTAATTCATAAAAATCACTTAGGAAAAACAACTGTAATCAATTAAGTATTTAGTTAGCTCTATGTTTTACCAGACGTAGTTTACCAGTTAATTGCCAATCACTTATCTTCTAAAAGCACACAAGTTTCCTTGGAAGTTTAGATTACATTTTGCAGACTCCGTAAGTAAAAGTAAACGCAGGCACTCAAAGAGATAAATCTAGAAAGTAGTTTAACTTTCCCAAAGCATCTGTTTGTGCACATAATATTAGAGTAACAGTGCTTTTTTTATCCTAGCAAATACTGCCCTAATTTGAATACTAAATTTCTCTAAACACAGATGTCGCTACTTTTAATAAAGTATGTCAACATTAGCAGAGCAAAGTTAGAGAGAAATCTGATATTATGCGCACGTATTTATTTAGTGCAGCTTTTGAATGCAAAATTATGACCAAATAACTGATTTTGTACGCTTAGTTGCTTCATAAATAACAATAGTCATACATAAAAAAAGCAATAATAAATTATAGATTAGTTACGCATCAATATAAGAACCAAATTATCGTACCCTAGAAAAGTCAAACTACATCATTTTGAAACAACGCACACTGAACAAGTCATCTAAATTTTTTTATACAATTTCTATGTCTGAAATGCGGTCTGAAAAGTTTTGGTGGCGCCCTCTTTTTCATACTGTTTGCACTTGAATGTTGCTTTTTATCTGGTCCATGATTGGTTTGTGGAAAATCCGATAGATGGCGCTCTAGCATCATTGCTTGGGAAACCACCAGGGTGCTTGAATGTTGATAAAATAAATTAAGCATGTTTTCACAATGCACAGCCATTAACGTTTAATATTAAGGTAATATACCTCGAAAAGTTTCAAGACCTTTTCATTTAGTTGGGCCAAAAACCTCTGAGTCATTCGTATCATTTACCTATTCAATCCTATGATCACTTACAATTCGGCAAAATTGAGTTTTCTTAAATTAGCAATAAGATTACATTCCTTGACTTAATTTTGAACCTTTGCTTCTGTGAGTTGTGCTAGCTTGGGAAAATTCCGTTAGATGTCGCACTGTTGTCGAGATTTCGGATATGCCATCCCTGTGACTTTAGTTCATTTCGAATTTTCCCTAACGAGTAATAACTGGCTCACTGCGCGAATGTTGGTTGAAAGTTTTAACTTTTATCACAGATTAGGAGTAATAAATATACTTGGATCGCACTGACAACATGGCGAGCAATACAATAGAACTTCTGTTTATCGTTCTTAAAAAAATGCCACGTTAAAAGTACCTACGTTTTGTTTTTCTTACAGAGTCACAATATCGGAGACATTGACCCACAACGGTGTGAAAAGCATCATCAACGTTAATTATGTGGAGGGCAGAGACGGAGGCACTTACGAATGTAGAGCGAGTAACCCCTACGGAGTCGCCTCTTATACCATTAATTTGAACATATTAGGTAAGTGCTTACAGTAACTATTTAAATAAATAAATAAACATTTCAGACATGCCTCACTGGGCCACACAGAGCCATCTAGTCTCAAATTAAGCTACTATTAAGTACCCTGTCGTATGGGGTACTAGGCAACCGATAAACTTACTTATATACTTTTTTTTTTGTAAATAAATACTTATAATACATAAAAAAAAAACCCAGACCAGTACAAACAGACATGTTCACGCACACGAATATTTGTACTGTGCGGGGATCGAACCCGCGAGCCATGGCTCAAAAGCAGTGTTTACTACCGCTGATCCAAATGGTCGTCATCATCATTTATCGTCAACTTAAAAAAAAATAGTCGTCCTGACATTCGAAATCGGCTTTGAATTATGAAATTGTTTTTATCTTCATCATGTGATGCTGTCACAGAAATAGCATCATCTATATAGGTTTAGTAGTTCTGGCGTTAAAACGTAACAGACAGACCAACTAAATTATTTTCGCAGTCATAAAATTAGTAATGATTAATCAGAATGTGTTCATTAATTTGGTACTAGGTAGAGTTTTTAAAAACTATCGTAGATACTGTCTTTTAGAGTAGCTTACAAAGATAACTATGATTTGCCGCTTCTTATCAGGCAATACGTGGTTCTGAAAGCGGTGATATAGACCTAATCGAGTTAATACGACTTCGGATTGGCCTAACTAAAACTATAGTAAAATTTGCATATGAAAACCACTAAGGTTTGTAAAGAAGCGAACATAAGTCGACATTACTTTGTTGTATTAAGTTAGTAATTAATAAATAAATAAATAAATAAATATTTTAAGACATGCCTCACTGGGCCACACTAAGCCATCTAGTCCCAAATTAAGCTACTATTAAGTACCCTGTCGTATGGGGTACTAGATAACCGATAAACTTACTTATATACTTTTTTTTTTGTAAATACATACTTATAATACATAGAAAACACCCAGACCAGTACAAACAGACATGTTCATGCACACAAATATTTGTACTGTGCGGGGATCGAACCCGCGACCCATGGGTCAGAAGCAGCGTTAACTACCGCTGATCCAAATGGTCGTCAAAGTAAGTAATTACTTATTATAAACAACAATAGGGTTTGAGTAGATGCATCATCCAGATCTACTTAGTAAAACAAAATTAAGACTGATTTATACTGATTTCAACTTCCATGGTCACTATCACTAGAGTTAATTGATACGGGGTGTATACCATGTACCTTAGTTTTCATGAGTTTCCGATATTTCGGCACTGTTGCAAGCGCCATGATCATTGTAGAACTGTTTAGTTTTCCCGTCATCATGAATTATTTGATTAGACCACTAGGTCTTAAACATGTATTATTCTTGTAATTATTGTGATCTGTTTAATAGCTCGCATTTATGATTCGTAATCATTGAGATCATGAGTTCGATTCTCATAGGTGCGGTAGATTTAAATAGGCACTTTAATCACAACAATGGATTTTCGATACATCTTTTCACAACAGCGTGCGTTACCACGTCAGCATTCGGAACGACACATTAGACCTACAGATATACAGGGTGCAAAAAAACTAAACGCAGACCCTGAAGTTACGCAATCTGAAAAGCAAACCAAGCCATATTACAAAATATTATAGCTGGGAAATGATTTTTATTTATGGGACTCAAAAAATTTATATAATTCGTAGCGCGCAATGTAAAGCAGCCGTAGCGTAGGCCGCTGCGCTGGAGATGGCTGCTAAGTTCAAAAGTCGTCCGCGCTGAGCCGTACATTGCGTATTGTAATTAATAATGCCTTAACTAAACAAAATTGTGACTTTGACCCTCAATATCTTCGGAACCAGCTGTTTCCCAGGTATGGTCCTAAAGAGAAAAATGATCTTAATGATGGGGACAATACGTGGTTTTCGGATCTGCGTTTGGTTTTTTTACACCTGTTATAATACTAAAGTTTCATTAGTTTTATCAAACGAAACTACTGTTCATTACAGAACCACCGACCCCACCGCTGGACCTTCAAGTGGACTCCGTCACCAGCAACTCTGCCAAGCTCTCGTGGCGCGACACCATCAGCACCCACGTCCAGTACTACACCATGCAGTACACCACCACCGACTTCATGATGTGGGACGCCGCTAAGAGCATTAATATTACCAGGTTTGTGATTTGCGGTACCTATTATCAGTAGGTACTGACCTACTTTATTATTAATACATGTCTGTCCTTTGCACGAGATTACCAATGAATGTGATGCAAGCAAATGGTCTGTTTACGTGACCCATTTACCCACTAATCAAATTTACGCACTAATCTTCTCATGTGAATATTTCAAATAATTGATTTTTCTTACTGCATTTTTTTCCATACAAACCTTCTAGTAATTCAAAAAACGATTATCGAATTAGGTGAAGTAAATCAGAAATCATTCGCACACATCCACTTCTTTGATTCATTTTTATTTATACAGGGTGTTAGGATACAATCAGCATATAAATAGTATAGTGAAGTCATAAATTTGATACATATTTTTTATACAAACCAAATATTTTTGATATCGATTTAATCTTTTTTTTTCAAACATGACGATATATTTTTTTTATTATCACCGTAGTATTTATATGCGTATGATAACAAAGGCCAGTTTCGGGTTGATATACCATTTATCTAACACATTGTATAGTTACTGCTTAATAGTTAATACTTACTTGTGTTTTATAGACCACCGTTAAAATTAAGACCAAATTTTAAGAGGTGACAAACAAATGAAATTATGGGCATTTGTTTTTAGTTTATACTATTTGCTTTTCAGACAAGATAGCGATTCCCGCCAAAGCATAGAGCTACGGGATCTTCAGCCTGCAGTGGATTACCGAGTCAGAGTGGCCTCTGGAAACCAAGTCGACTTGAGTCCTTACACCCAGCCAGTCCATTTCACTACACAGCAAGAAGGTACATTATATTGATAAAAGTAGTATAGTGTCCTTAGTCCTAGTAATTAATTGCTATAAGAATTCATGACAACACTCTACCATTGTATTTAGAGCAGTGTCACAGGTTGCGTAGATAGGTACCATAGATTTTTTTGATACATAATTTACACACAAATATAACTATAACATAATTATGATGGAAAAGAAATCAAGATAATAATATACAGAATATCCAAGAAACGTGTCAAAGAACACAAGAAAGAAATAAACTGGTTGTCTTATCAAACAAAAACCTTCTCTTATAATTGAATTGAACTGTCAATAGTCTCCAAGATTCTTTGTCTCTATATTTAATCCGGGGTTACTTCTCCAAGAGAAGAAATTATAAGGACGTTTTTAACGCGCCCCGTACTAAGCAAAAGTAAACCTGATTTCACCAATGTATCTTGCTTATACTGAAATATATTTTCAACTATTCTTAGCACCATCATCAACACCACTCGGTGTTCAAGTACAACAAACAGACAACCCTGGAGAACTTCTCGTGTCCTGGATTCCACCGCCGAGAGAGAGCCACAATGGACAACTGCAGGGTTACCATGTGAAAGCTGTGCCGAGGATCAGTGGGGAGTCAGGTAATGTGTTTATTTATATACATTTCCACACAAGTAACATTATTTAGGTAAATAAAATAATCTGATAAAATAGCCGATGACAACAAGTTACAGTGGTAAAAGTTAGTTATTTCGAGATTTCTACTATTTATCTTGTTTTTTATGAGTTAGATAGAAATTTGATTAGATATTTTTATTTATTCTTCCGCGATCATGGCGCTTGCAACAGTGCCGAAATATCGGAAACTCATAAAAAAGAAGGTAAATGGTAGAAATCTCGAAAGAACTAACTCATTTGATAGTGACCATGAAAGTTTAAATCAGTAAGTTACTGTGGGTTCTTTTGTCAAAGAATTAATAACTAACCAGAAATGCGGTATTACCGAATCCCACATTGATGAAGTCACGGGCAAAAAGCAGGTTGTGTATGTTTCGTTCATCGTCATCATCACCATCTCAGCAAGCGACATCCATTGCTGGGCATAGACCCCCACTCCTAAGGATCTCCACAATGATCTTTTTCGCGCCACTCACATCTAGCGGCTTCCTCTACCCTTCACCAGATTGTCGGTCCACCTAAATTATGGGCCTATCCACAGATCGTCATCAAGTGCGCAGGCACCATTCCAGAACCTTTCTGCCCGTAAATTTAGTATAATGTAACTTTTTGATTTAGGTCCGAACGACACCCAAACAAAAATGGTGAAAGTGATGTCCCGGAAAGGAAAACAAGAGACGACTCTGAGTGGATTGTTAAAAAATACAAGGTAAAATAATTTTATAGAAGTCCAAATAACACTGACCAAATTCCTTTCCTTGACACATTAGATTCGATTACAATCCATTTGAATTTCGAATTAATTTAGTTCCATTAGATTTTATGAGAGTTTAAATACAATTTGGCAATAATTATGAAATTACTGGCAACAGTGTACCGTTCAAGAGCACTGATCAAGTAATCAAGTGCACTACGTTTTATTCAAGAGTGTCCAATACGGAAGACTTCGATTCCAATCTCAATCCCCAACGAAATCGAGTGTGAGAGTAAGTAAATGAGTAATATGCATTATATTATTTTACAGATACGCAGTTACTGTAAGTGCCTTCAATTCAGCTGGTAACGGACCATATTCATTGCCAGTCTACCAGACTACAAGAGAAGGAGGTAAACATAAGAACCTATAACTGTTCCTACATTTTTATTTTCGCCAAAAATAAGTGTCGATGTCGAACTAACACTGATGCAATAAAGATGGCTTATTTCGCGTATAACGCCGGACATATTTTTGTGAACCGAAAACGGGACTGCTTTTTTATTTAGGGTCTTCTTTTAGGTGATCTCTTTTAGAGTTCCATACCTCAAAAGGTAAAAAAATAACCCTAATAGGATCAGATTGTTGTCCATTTGTCAGTCTGTCTGTCAAGACCATTTATCTCAGGATCCAGTGGAGTTAACTAGTTGATATTAAAACCACAATTTCCAAACCAGCATTCTAATTACAATTATATAAAGTTGAATGGGTCCATCGCATAGGTAACTACAGACAGACCTGTGTGTTTCAGCTCCTGAACAGCCTCCACCAGGGGTTGAATGTCGTGGAGTATCATCATCATCGTTAAGAGTCTCATGGCAGCCTATACTATCGCCTGGTGCTTCTTTGCTGGGCTATTCTATTTATTATGGAACTGAAGGTACGATTCAAATTAATTTACCACCACTTAAACAAACCGTAACACCCCATTAGTCTAGCGGAGTAAGTACCGGGCCAAGATCCTAGGGAAGATCCCCCCCCCCCCCGGTTTGGGCTAAAAAAGTATCGTATTTTCGACCATTGCTCGGGTTTGTGATCACCAACCAGCATACAGCAAGCGTGGTGATTATGCCTGTACCCATCATTGCTATGGTAACTTGAATTCAATGATTGATGCCGCATTGCAGTAGCATGATTATAGTCTGTTACTTTACTTTCCATTATCACTTATTTTCTTTTTGATCTGAATTTCACAGACTTTTGCAAAACAAAACGTAATTTTAAATCTTGATATTCATTATGAAATAAGTACTAGCAGTTGCCCCCGAGTTCGTACGCGGAAATTTCTGTTATTATGATAGCGATTATGTTTGCAACATTTTTCACTTAACCTTCGCTCCTATTGATCACAGCGTAATGTTATATAGCCTAAAGCCTTTCTCGATAAATGGAATATACAACACAAAAAAATTTTTTCAATCCCAATCAGTACTTTCTGAGATTAGCGCGTTTAAACAAACAAACTCTTCAGCTTTATAATATTAGTATAGATATGCAAGATTTCCACATAAGTATCTTTCGTTACTACTAGTCATTAATACGTTAAACCTTCTCATTTCAGATAGCCCCTGGCAGAATATCAGCTCCTTACATACCGAACTGTATTTACAAGCGCTTCTGAAATATACAAACTACACGGTAAAGGTAGCCGGCTTCTCAAACTATGGTTTAGGACCATTCTCGTTTCCTATTGTCTGCACTACGCTGCAAGACGGTATGTATAACCAGAGATATACATAAAATAATAGAATAACATACATCATACCAATAGCCATTGTTTTCTTCCATAACGTCAAACCTCTAAACCTAACTTGAATTAAATGATGGGGGCCTTTGCCCTGCGGTGAGATGATTATAAGCTGTATTATATTAACATGTGACTGATATTAAACCAGTGCATGTTAGTAGTCAATTAATTACTTCTTCTTTGCTTTTTGTCCTTATATATTTTCTAGTTCTATGCACGCGTAACACACACACACACACACACACACACACACTACACACATTTTTTATTTATTTTTTATGTTTTTTAAATAAATTAATTAATAAAAAAGTATCTGCCCTTCTCGATAATCTTCTTTTCAGAGTAAAATTTATTTTAAAATTTACATAATTTCTATTTTGCGTTTCTAGGAATATAATTACGTCATGTTTTTTGGAAGATTTCTTGATTTTTAGATCATTTATTAACTCCTTCTAGTGCCTGGTCCTCCTTCGGCGATCAAAGTGGTTGTATCTTCATCTTCATCTTTGCTCGTGAGCTGGAAGAGGCCAGATCAGCCTAATGGAGAGATCACACATTATACTGTTTACGCAAAGCCAGTTTCAAGGTAAAAAATTAATTATTAAAATGTATATTTTTATTTTTATAAAAAGAATATTAGATTAACTGTCATCTTTTTTAATTTGCTTTTTTTTATCGTGTTTTACTGGTGGTCTGGCACATTTTGTTAGTTTGTTGCCTTTCTCTACTTATAAACATTCCAGAGCAAAGTAGTTGTAGTATCTGGCAGAGATCGCTCTTTAGCGATAAAACCGCCTAAATTGTGCATCTTAATATTATAAAAAAAATATGTTATTTCGTTATTTGGTGTACAATAAAGAGTATTATATCTATATATCTATCTTGTATGAAGTTTTTGATTTAAACTATAACTACCGTTTGAATTAATTTATAACCCCAAAACATTGAATTTTTACCAATAATTTTCCTATCGACTTTCTTTCAGTACTGGTGCTCCACAAAGTTACAGAGTCGAAGCCAACCAGGAACAGGCCAAACAACTAACTTTTCCACTAACAGGACTATCTTCTGGAAAACAGTACGAAGTGTTTGTGAGAGCTTACACTGCTGCAGGGGAAGGAACCCCTAGTAACAGGGTTCATGCTGAACTATCTTCTAGAGGTAAGTTTTTCAAACTATGAATATTTGCCTTCAAAAAGCAGCAGATATAAGACATATGAAATTTTGCTTTATATTTTTTTATCACTGTGTGTTAATGTCAATTTTGCTTTATATTTTTTTATCATTTTTTTGTCACATGTCATAATAATATCTCTTGGTTTTTGAGATAGTATAAGATCCCACCATACAACGACCTTCACCGAGCTGTTTATTGGATGAAAAGTTTTTTATATACAATTTAATATGCCAAAAAATATATTGCAAATGGGTTGACTAAAAAAATTCAGTCCAGAGTATGATAATTTTTTTTTTTACATTTTAATTTAAAAATTTTTTTCGGGTTTGGTTTATAAAGAAATTTCATACCAATCGAAAATATGAAGCCCAAAGAATATGCAAACGTTAGGTTGACTATTTTTTTCCCGTCACAACTCTTGAGTAGGTAGATATAAACAGGTAAATCGAACTAGTAACTTGCACCGGTCTGGTTAATTAAATAAAGTTAAATACAAATAAATATTATTCATTTATGAACACGGTGGTATACGGTTGAATGCAAAAAAAAAGTCATGAAATTCGGTTGTCAAATTTTAAAAATTCTAGACTTTGATTTCTATTGACTTAGCAAAATTGGCATGGATATGTTTAAACTCTGAAATATTAAAAAAAAAACTGTTTCGATCGAAAATAACTACGGCAGGTCAACCTACCCAAAAAGTTAAAGGTCATTGAATTGATTTTCAACTTTAAGTTTGACAAGTAGAGATCAATATCAATTGATGAAATTTGAAGTTTTGTGGTAGGTTGACGTGTCCTGTACGTTATTTTAGTTCGGAACAGCGGCCTTAGACAATTGGCTTTCTAAATCGTTTACGCTAGCCGATGTCAAATGTAGGTATGAAAAAGAACTTTACGATCGATTGGTTTATCTCTTTCAGTTCGCTTATTAAATATTGTTTGACTTGGAGCAATTTTAATTTGTACGTTTTCATTATGATTAGAGTTCATTGATTCAGGGTTTATACCATGTATCTTGTTTAGGGTTCTCGATATTTCGGCACTGTGGCCACAGAAGAACTAAATCTGTTTATTTTGATTGTTTGCTACCCAAGTGTTTACCATAAGAGATGACCTATTTTTAAAACTCATCTAAATTTACTAAATGTATTATTTCATTGTGATATTTCGGCCCTGCTGCAAGCGACATGATCACGGAAGAACTAAATCGGTTTATTATAATTTTTTGCAACCAAATTTTTACTCTAAGAGATACCTAGTTTATTTTCAAAACTCATCTAAAATATTAATATTTGACCACTGTTATTATTTTATAGCTCATTCCAAATTCTATATTCCCAGTGGTAGCCGGAGTGGCATCACTTGGCGGTCCTATCGCGGTGGGTGTCGGTAGCTCCGTGCTTCTCGTCTGCCAGTGCGTCGGCGTGCCCCCGCCCAGGACTGTGTGGTACCACAAGCACAACATCATCA
Organism: Anania crocealis; assembly: GCA_949315895.1. NCBI lineage: Eukaryota > Metazoa > Arthropoda > Insecta > Lepidoptera > Crambidae > Anania > Anania crocealis. The sequence continues at coordinate 11,275,835 of OX438872.1, forward strand.
CCCATCATCCCAGGTTCACTAGGAACCACGATGACAGTTTACTCATCAACAGTAAGTATATTTTTTATAATCTTCAATTTGATAAACTGTTGACCATTATTTAGAATTACGCCTCTTACTCATGTTTTTGTTTCAATTACATACTAGTTATATCTGAAATAAAAACATGATCTCGGGATCCTGTATTCGATCTCCGAGTCGATCAACAAAAGTTTCGAAATAATTTTCGTACATTGCTCGGGTTTGTGATCTCTAACCCGCATTTGGCAAGCGTAGTTATTTGTACTCGTACCACAGTCTTGTGCCCATCATTGATGTAACATGAATTCCATGATGGAGACCTTTTCCCTGTCGTGGGATCATTATAGGCCGTTATCTTCGTTTTACTTTTTAATTTAAATCAGACTAATGATAACAAATAACGATGTCTATTTTTCAGTGGAGCGTTGTTTATTTCTCGAGAATATGGATTTGATTTAAAAACTAAAAGCAGATGATTTAAAAATAAAAATAAACATACAAGAACGCGCTAGCTTTTTAATTTTGATACTAAGCAATTTGTTAGAAGTTTGTAAATCAATATAAATTTTATTCTCCTTTCAGATATAGACCAATCCCTAGGCGGTAACTACACCTGTCTAGCCAAGAATCTATACGGATCAGATTCTGTGTCGTATGCTGTATCGGTTCTACCTACACCAGACGCGCCAAGCGTGCGAGTTGTAGCTCATAAAAATGCGTTGCAATTGCGTTGGGATCCACCAAGAAAAGTCTCTGGGAAGACACAAAAAATAAGTAAGTTACATTATATCTTAAGAAAAGTTTGTGTCGATTTTAAGAACACATTATTTTTAACTTGTCTAATGCTGGACACAGGCCTTTTCAAAAAGAGGATTATGCCTATACTCATCATGCTGTGGTGACTTGATTTCAATGATGGAGGCCTTTGCCCTGCAGTGGGATTATTATAGGCTGTTACTTTTACTGGCATAGCAGACGGGTCGGCGATCGCAGTTTGATCAATGGTAAAAGAAAGAAGATGCTGCCCGTCTCCTTCTGGCAGTTCTCCTTTAGTTTTCTCTTTCGACACGCATAGGAAAAGATGGGGTCATTTAATTATTATTATCATCGGCAAATTGTGAAACTAACAAAAAATTACATCGGATTTTTAACATTTTCAGGTTATAATTTAACCTGGAAAGAAGCAAACGGTTCCTGGCAAGACGCTTGGACGAACAAAGGAACGTCTCTTCAAGGAACTCACGAACATACACTTCAAGGACTGAAATGCGGCACAAAATACTCCATCAGGATGACAGCTGCTAACAGTGTTGGTTCATCGCAACCGGCTTATGTTGATGCGACTACTTTGGGTGGAGGTAAACCTTACAAATATTTTAAATGCAAAAGTAACTCCGTCTTTATGTAATGCTTTTTTGCCTTGATTACTGATTTTGATAAAATTTGGTACAAAGCAAATTAAACTTTGAGAAAGAAAGTAGGCTATTTGATATGCCACTTATGGGCAAAGGTTTGCACCCGCGCGACAGAAGGTGTAGTTCACGTTGGCAGAATCGCGAGCATAAAGCTTTAAGCAATAATTATTATAATAGTGTTCGAGCTCACAGGTAGATTGAACGATGTAAAGTGTTCAAGACGTCGAAATAAAACAGAATATCATGTAAAATCCTAATAAACGCGAGCTAGATATATTAAGTTATCTTTATTTTTGTTATAAATCCAAGAAAACAATAAGGAAGTAAACATCATGCAGAAATAAATAAAACTAAATGTGGTTCGTGTGTGTATTTGGATTTGGATAAATTAATTTTATATACCCTTAAATAGAAATTGATTGCCAGAATTTTGGTTTTAGTTCCCATATCCCCATCGAGCACGGAATGGTTCTGGAGTAACGCGAGTCACGTGTACATCCAACTCAGTGGTTGGGATGACAACGGCTGTGAGATCACCAGGTTCGACGTCGATTATAGGGAGTATGGTGCCAAGATGTGGAGGAAGGCTAATAATAAACTTGTAAGTTTTTACTTTCGTTGTTATATAGTGCTAGTTTTTTTGGATTTTTAAACGTTACAAGTTGTCCCTACTACGCCTCATTAAAAACAAAAATCAAAAGTGTATTTTCCAAATAATAATGTATATTGCACAAAGTGTTAAGTTCTCTGACATTATGAAGCTGGCTTAAGAGATCACTTTATTTCTTCGTTATGTATTTCTCACACTTAAAAATTTTGTTCTGGCATTGTATGCAAATTAGTGTCAAACGCGTTACATTTAGCATATTAGTTTAAGACAGGTTTCCTATTGATAGTGTCTGTAATGCAAATTGAACCAAACTAGTGTCAAGTTTGTAATTCGTTTTCTTTCAGCCCCAAATAGATCAAACTTGGAGCCACTACTCGCCCTCGCTACTGAATCAGCCGAACTCTTTCGTAATAGGAGATCTTACGCCAGCTCAGTGGTACCAGATTCGAGTGACCGCTGAGAATGCTGCTGGCACTTCAACTTCTTTATTTAGTTATGCTACTACTACTATGTCAGGAGGTAATTATTGCTGATATGATCTAATAAAATATTTAGTGATATCTTCTTGACTTCTTATAATAAAAGTTAGCAAAAAACTACCAAGAATAAAACATTCCGCGTGAGTCTGTTTTAGAAAAGTGTATTATTATTAATTTTTGGCATATATCTCACATGGTAAAATGATTCTGTCAATCAAATCATAGTATTTCAAGTTTTCTATTATTAATATCCTGATCTAAAGAAATTGTACTATTATGGCAACAATAAAAGGATATATTTTTTATTTACTCTTATGTGTTTTTATTTTCAGAATCAATAGGACCGCCATCTGATTTCTTTGATTTAAACATGCTTGTGATCATCTGCAGTTCAATTTTACTGATGATTTGTTCACTCACATGTGTTTACATACTCGTCAAACGACATAAGTAAGTGTTAATTTTTATTTACAGAACGTAGGAGAAATGTAGAAACTTTTATTACATTAGGTATATTTACTAACTAAATAATAATTCATAAAAAAAATTAAAGAGACAGTGCCACCTAATTTCATTTATAAGTCTGTAATCTTGTTTTTATTGTTATAATTAACTTATAACTAATTATAATTATTTACAGTCATCACCGTTTAACAGAGTATCGAAACTCTCTAACAGCAGAATGTAAGTCTGAACGTAGTAACGCTACAGTAAACACTCCACAAAGTATTCCTGCTGAAGTCAACAACAGAGTATATAGCACGCCAGTTCATTTAACTGCTGATAACAAGCATGGTAAGTGTGTGTAGTTATAAAACTAGAAAAAACTTAATAAACTAAAGAATTTTCAAGCACTTAAAAAAAACATTGTCAATTAAATTGCCGGTTTACATTTAAATTACAATTCCTTGGATAAAAGTTTAGACTGCCTTAGGGGCAACCCACACTTTTTAATATGTCGCACTGCCTTAACCATTTTGCTAAAAATACATTGTTTGTTTTGTGGGCTAGTGGTTAAGAAATCGGACCAAGATCTCGGGGTCCTGGGTTCGATCCCTGGATCGGGCAACAAGAATTTTAAAATTTTCAATATTTGCTCGGGATTGTGATCACACCCCGCATTTGGCAATACCCATCATCGCTTTAGTAACTTAATTTCAATGATGGCGGCCTTTTCTCTGCAGTAGGATGATTATATGCCGCTACTTAACTTTACATTGTTTGTGTTTTCAACACGTTTTCAACGTTTTATAGTTACTTTATTTAGGTTGCACATGAATATAACATGTATATTTCCATTTATTTTCAGAACTGTATGAAATAAGCCCATACGCCCAATTCGCTATTGGCTTTCGTACCTTTGGTCATGTTGACAACCAAGAGGTACCAAGTCGGGCTCACTTACCGAGTAATAGCAAATCCAGATATGACAGCGGTAAGTAAAATACTAACAATGTCAACTTAATATTTGAAAACATACAATAATAAACAGTATCTTAAGGGTTAAATATGCGAAGCGCTTTTTATGGAGCTAAAATTACGAATAGCTTAGATTGAACAAACTATTTTTATATACGTAGATGACATTGTGTTGTTTTACAATAACTTCTAAAATCATTTCTTTTGCAGAAACAAGTTTTCAAATGAGATCTGAATCAGAAGAAAGTGATTGTGTATCACGAACAACGACATTAAAAAGTGTGCCACGAAGTATGTATTGAATTTTTTTATTCTAAAAGAATTTTACTTAGATACGAGTAAAAAATGGGTTCAAAGTAAAAAAAAAATTACATTTCTTACAGAAGCCTGCAGAGTACCTCATCACAGGTAGCTGGAAGATTTGGCAATGCTATCTAATTTTTGTAAATAATAGAAATGGTTGTGTTCATTACCACAATACGAATGTCATCAAAATAGAAACTATGGGGACACATTTTAATCTCATCATAATAAGAAAAATCTAATATGAAATATATATCAAAAATAAAACATTTTAAATAAATTATTTAAAGTTGTTATGTTTTAAAAGGGTATTATGTAGTGTTGTGTTCAAATGAAAAAAAAAACAATACATAATCAATTTGGATGAAAGATCAATAACGTTGTAGCTTCATATTTTTGTACTTTTAAGAAAACTGTATATATTATTATAAGTTAAGAGTAGGTAATCAATACTCAATTATTTTAAATTAGTTAAACGATAAGCCAAAGTTGAATTTGATTCGACTCAGCTGCTCTATTTATATATTTCTTAAACACCCTTTCTTGGGCTTTTTATTCTTTTGATTGACAATTAACAAACACTGCCAAAATCTATTTTCATTTGTCACGTGAATTGAAATCATAATAATGTAGCCATTTTAAAATGTTGTATGTTTGTTTTAACTTTCTCCATTTTTATATATTTGTTACAATTTCATGTTTCGTTAGGGGTCTTTTCAAGATTATTTTAACAATGAAAATTATGTTCTTTCACAAATAAATCGCTACATTGAAATCTTTTTGTAAAAAAGGTAGAAATCAAAGTAACAATGTTCTTTTTTGACAGTTACTTATAATTTTTATATAGTTGAATTGTTATTTGCATAATATTATTTGTATTTGTATTATATTTTATATCATATCATGTCTTAGTGATATTAAAGAGTTGCTTGCTTATAAAATAACATCGTCTGCGATTATTTTATGAATAGGTATTATTATTTTAATATAAGGAAAACTGAAAGCCGTTTTGAAATTTTTAAATAATTATCTTAAAAAAGACTGATTGTTTAACATTTATTGTTTTGTAATTTATGTAACTTATAGATATAAAGTTTCGGAAACAAATAAATGGTTAGTATAATAAAATTGTTTCATTTGATGAGATGCAATTATAAATATTAAAATCTAAGTTTCCCGTATACATTTTATCCGTAGATGAATCGTTAAATTTGCATCTTTTCATGGCAAAGTCAAAACCTTGCCTCACAGTATGACTTTTGGGGTTTAACAAATTAATTTTCTCGTAAACAATTACATTTAAATTCACTTACTGAGAGACAATCAAATTAATTGGCTTTTAGCACCAATAGATGCAAAATATATAACAATGTAGGTATTTGATACTGAAGAGAAATTCAATCACAACTCTGATAATGCTTTAAAATATTTCCGCTCACATGTCGCTAGAAGAGCTTATTTATTTTTTCTTCTTTGGCAATCTTGAGTCGGTTGATTATCTGTGATTATCTGTTTGGCACCGACTTGAAAGGAGACATTTTTTTTTGGGCCCAGTAGCAACGTTACCGTATAAAGATGTCATTGTATCCTAAAATAATAACTTATTTTTTAGACAATTAGACAAAAGATCGTGTTTAAATGAAACCGGAATCATAAAATCAATTTAAATATGCGTTGTCTTGACTATTTTTATAACATTCCTCCATTTTAGAGTCAAGGCATAGAATAACTTATTGTGTCAAGGTCTTACAATTCGTGTAAAGGAACTTCAAGGTTGTTATAAAAACAAAATCAACCATTTTAATTAGGAGATAATGTTTAGACCACATTTTATCTACTTTTATTTATTCTAAATAATTGGAAACTCAGTAAAAAATGTTTTAATTGAATTTTTAACACTTTTGCTTAAATGTTCATTCAGTAAAGCCGTGGAACGGAACGCAATTCCGTTTTGACGTTTGACAGTTATCACTGACATTGTACCTTCCGTTTGTTTCGAACTGAGTGTTTATGTTCCCCGATTTTTTCTTATTTTTAACGAAAAAAAGAAGAAAATGGTATCAAGTACAGCTCCTATTCCACTGAAGCGTTGTGTCAGTGTGCAGTGGGATTTCAACGGAATATGCAAAGAAAATTACTTTCAGAAACGACTAAAAATATGCTTCAACTTATGGTGATACTGTTGCAATTGTCCGGTAGGCAGACACACTATCGGTTGTTGTGCACATGTGATGTCCATTGTGTGGTTTTTATCTTAAGCACGCTACCAGGATCAGGTCAAAATACCTACATCTTTCTTAGACGAGGAAGTACTGCTACTGAGAGACGATTCCGAAAATGATGATTCTCAGAAATAAACGTATTTTGGTTTGATTTTTCGGTGGTTTTATTTTTATACTTCTCCTTCTTCACGTTTAGGTGGATAAACTGTAGGTACATAATATTATTGTTTGTTATTGATCACAAATCACAATGAACCTGTCACGTTGTGATTTCTGAGCTGCGCACTAATCTCTAAATACTCACATTTAGTTAATACATTCATTGTTTTATTATTAAAACACATTTAATCTCACTTCAATAATAATCGAGTTTTGTTGCTTTGATTATTGATCTGTCAATGACAAAGAGCTGTCAGATGCGCATGCGACTGTCCGTATGCTCTGAATCACTAAAATAACGTTACGTTCGTTTGTCTACGTTTAGCAAACGCACAGAACACATACTCATTTCACAAAGGTGAATGATTTATTTCAATAAATATAACAATATTTTGTTTTCTATACTTTTAAGATTGTGTGTTGACATTAAACTTATTTAATAAAACTTCACGCAGCCGAAGTAATTTTCATGAGCCTGGCAGAATGACGTTTTTGACCTTAGACAGATGTTTAAAAAAGTTAATAAACAATAGTAGTGTGGCAGGTTTATAAACATTGGGAATTTATTAGGGAAAAATACTTATCTTGAGGACTGGTTGTTAAAGAAAAGAATTTAATCAAATGACCAGCCTTCAGTTAATAATTGTAATTGGAGTATTAAAATGATTTAAATTAATAACCTAAAAAGTTTGAATGTTTTCTTGTTAATTTAATATGTGTTTTACAAAGAAATAGTTCTTTGTGTTGTTTCGATTGTTTTGGGGAGATTGGAGTGGGTGTGTTGTGCACTCGGAAATTCCTTCGTGACAATGATTTGCATTTTTGCAATTTGGAGGTTTCGTTCGAGGATTTCATTTGATTGATTTCATTCTGGTATACGGTTTGGGGTCGTAAAGATGTCGAGGAGGACACCTCTCTGGCTGTCGGCCAGGAAGCCGAAGGAGAAGGATGGAGGCCGACACCTCAATTTTGTTAACGGCTTATAATCGCCGTGTTTAATATTTTGATTTTGTTCCGGTTGAGTGCCGTAAGTATATTTGCTGATTTCGAAGGATTTTGTTCATTGGGTCGCTTATTGCAGTTCTATAACATAAGTGGTTTCTTTCAGATCTTTTGATGGCCGCTTGGTTTGGCTACCAGGCTAAGAATATTACCTTCCGTTTTATGCTGACTTTCCGCTGATCAAATGAAAGACGCAAGAAGCTTGATCTCGATGAGATTCGGGTTGGTACCACGCCACGTGGATGCATAAGGTTACCCTACCCTATCTTTGATGAAGTAAGTGGAAACATCTTCTTAATCCAGTTAGCAGTCTAAAATTCCGGTTGCCGTTTATTAGTATTCCGTTCATAATTAAATTCACATTATTCCGTTTAGTATAATTTACATGATAAGTTTGGTGGTACAACTCGCTCAGAAGTAAGGGTAATTCAGAGCCTTACAAAGGACTCACGCCTGAGATTTCTGTGTTACTAATTTAAGAGGTGGTAAGCTTAGCCGGGGCAAATAAATATATTCTGTTAATTCATGCTCGTCTCTTCATTTACCACCTTATTCTGTTTATCTACATCACCCCAACACCCTCTCCAAACCCTAAACGTTGCAAACCTTCTGACCTCTATTTAGAATATGGCTATATTTTTTTAAACTTGAAAAAATATGATTAAAATTAAACTTGAAAAAATATGAAAAATTGTCTCCTTTCTTTTTGACAGTTACTTTTTTTATAAATCAGAATCAAATATTTCAAGATCTAATTAGCGTAGTTCCAAGGTGCAAGACCTTGGATGCAAAGTTCAAAAAACTTCTGAAAACTTTTTTTTCCCAAGAATCGCGGTTATATAATCAGTTATTATCAGTTTGCTGTCTGATACTGCTGGAAAAAGTTTTATAAGTCTCTTAACACTTGAACATTGATTCTCTCTTTGAGATCATTATAGGTGACGTGTTTTGACATATTCAATAACTTTTAAAATATCGAGATTAATGGTCATCAAAAATTTTAATTCCTCAACCCCCAGGAGGCACTCGGGTGCCACGATAACAATTGATTTCAATTGTGTCTGGAATAACTCACGATCGAGGGATATCAAAACCAAATAGCTATGAGCCTCACCATCTGAGGCTTGAGTATCTCAAAAACTTCAACAAAGTGAGTAGCGTCCGGGCATCGGTTCATTAATGTGCGCGATCTCCCAGAAAATATGGAGAAACTTACCCACTCAGAGTTTTGCTGAACTATCTCAAGTTTGGGATCTGTTAGTAGTTCTTCTTCCATGTATGGTTTATTTTAGGAATTTGTTTTTAATTTTTTTTAGATGCTTACCGCCGATGTCTTAACACTGCTATTGATTTATTGCAGAATAAATCAGTACAATCCAAAGATTTTTTAAAATCTAAAAGCATCATAACTGATACATTTTATATTCTCTTACTGATAGCTGATAAATTTTACAAATCTTACAATTTCTTACTGATTTACTAAAATTATTAATGCAATACTTTGTGACCTGATTACGCTACGGTTATTTTCGGAGTAAAATAAAAAATTGGCATCTTATTACCATTTTTTTGATTTTAGGCATAAAGAGGCATATTAGCTACTTTTCTTCCTGGGAAAAATACTGTTTCCGTCGTATATACAGGTTTTTACAGTTAAAGGCATCGACATTTTTTTTCTATACTGGTAGTTTAGAGTATAACATAAGGTTAATTGTATACACAAACATAGTTGCGGTCAACACCCTGTGATAACAAATTATACTTAGACTAAAAAAATATATTTAACAGTACAGAATGACTATTATTTTAGCAGTGTTATTAACCGTTTGTAAAAATTATCTTTTGTAACAACGATGTTGGGTGCACGATGATTATTTAAGTCAGATAGCAAAAAGAGATTCTCTATTTCTCTAATCATTATCAACCTACATCAGTCTACATCTGAACATTGCTTTTGGAGAGGCCTGAGCTATACCGGGTTTCTCAGAAAGAAGGAATTAGCTATAACCGCCAAGAAGACGATGTTTTTTTTTTGTTGCATTCGGCTGCCTCCTTTTACGAATTACTTTCATAGATCTTTCAAGACAATAAGATAATATGTTATTCTGTTTTTGTTCCACTACCACACATATTGAAAATGAATATGACTGTGTTAAAATATATTCAAGCCAAAGTTGCCGAAAACCATTTCTGTTTGATTCAAATTTTAATTGATTCCCAAACACAGAATTGTATATTAACCCCATATTGATATTGACTGTTTACGAAAGAGGACAATATTTGTGGTCTGATTCTGAAACCACAGCTGGTAAAGAACAACTAACATATTTTATGATCCCTTGATTTTTAACACCAAACACATCAATCAAAATTTACTATTGAATTAGATATCTGCCAACTTTGATGACTTCTACTGTCTCTTCAGCGTTCCTGTTTTTTGAGCGATATCGATTACTTACACCCGTATTTATGAACAAGTAATTACTTGACTAAAAGTATTTACATAAGTGACAATATGTATTCCTTAATCTAGTTATTACTAGAAGTTAAAACTATGAAAAGTTAGCATTCTCAGCCAAATAATATCACTATTAATAGTGACCTTCCTTTATTTAAGCACTAGGTTGTAACATCTTAAGTTATGACTTTCTTAAGCAATAGGTAATTACTTCTTTATAAATACGGTCCTTATTTCTAAACCAGGGACGCAGGGAAATACCAAACATTGCTTCTTCAATTGCCCGCTGAGATAACTAGATAGTCTCACCCAAGCCTTTTATGAGACCAATTTTAAGTTACCACGTTTTAGTTCCATAAGTAATACCTGGCAACATGCACTGGTCTAACACTTAGTTATCCTAATTAAAATAATACCTAACCTGTACCTACGCAAGGCAAGTTTAACCAAAATAATGGTCAGGCTGTTCTCATTACTCATCAATGCATCAAGTTGACTCCGTGAAATAACTGTATGAATTTTTAATAGTACTGCTGATCAAATTTTACTGCTTTCGCTGTTCAATGAAAATTGAACAACTATTGCAGATATTTACTGTTCACAATAACGTTATTTCAGCTCAGAATTTAATTAAAAAATGTCATCAATTGATAAATTGAGACGGCGATATATTAATCCTTCCAATGTCAGGCAGGTATGATAATACTAAGGTTATTGTGTCCTGTACAAATTAAAACAATTAAGTTTCAATCGTAATAAAACATTGGACTAGCTTTATTGGTGACTAAAGATTGCCAGTAATTTAGACGTAGAATTTGGAACTATCCAACAGGAACTGCGCTTTTTCCGAGATAAAAAGTAGTCATCTGTTATTTCAGCCAAATGTGGACCACATCACATACCTACATATGTTCTGTTCCCGAAGTAAGTAACCATTCAAGGCACTTGTTCTGTGAATATAACAAATAATTCTAAGGTTATTCAAATACTCAGACCCGAAAAATTTTGTGTGTACGCCACTCCACCACACGTTCGTGTATCGTCTATCTTCATACGTACCTAATTTTATCCATAGCCGTTCTGGCATGCTAGAGTAACAAGATTCAAACTTTCTTTATCATCATCATCATCATCATTTTTATCTTGATCTTAACTAAACGACGTCCACTTCTGGACATAGCCCTTAAGGATTTCCACGATGACATGTACCGCGCCACCCGCATCCAGGGTCTTTCCACGACTTCCTGCAGATCTTTGGTCGCCAAATACACCACCCACTCGTCCGGTGCGCTGTCGCCGTTTCAGAACCTTTTCGCCACATCAGCCATCGCATCGGTTCACTAAGTGTCCGGCCCACTGCAACTTCAGTTAGGCAATTCCTCTAGCTGGGTGCTGGGTCTTTTATATTAATTCTTCTACAGATATTCTAATTTCTGAGAATAGGAGAATTTTATCGCGCAGCGAAAAACCACGCTTTTCATTATTTTGTGCGAACATAATTTGCATGCATGGAATGCCTGACCTGTAAGCTGGACTAAATCAAATGGACGCGCTTCATCACTGCTCAATTGAACTCAAAAACATCACTACTATCAGCCTTCTTGATGTAGTATTGTTTAAACGCATGAGTAGGGTTGTAAGTTCTAATTTTATAATCAATTTAAATAGTTTAATGTCTGTTAAAATCGTTATTAAAAAACCGTCGCTACTCATTTCCATCCAATTCCTCACAAAACCATATACACGGTACATAAAACTTGAAAGTAGAAAAAAGAATTACTCGGTCACATGGGAGTGAGAGCAACGGAGCGGAAAATTGGATGCCCGCTTTAAATCGATGGCCTAATTCAGGAAGAATCTCCACAGATGTTGACTCGATAGCAAATAGTTTGCATAAGTAGTTACATCATGTTGTCATTAAAATTGATAGTTTTGCGGTTCAGGGCTGTAGGATCATAGTTTTTCACGCAATTTGAATTAAAGAAACATGTATTTTTATAATATTACTGTTTGATATCTTTACCTACCATATTTATTTATACTTATTATTCTTAAAAATATAAAAAAATATATACTAAAGAGGAAACCAAATAGGTAATAGGTTGATAAGCCAATATCCATTTATAATTTTATAACACTTAAATAGTATGATTATGTTTGTTTTAGAAAAGACAACCACACAATGTACTGCATTAATAAGCCATACACACAATTTACATTGGTATCTCCATCAATTCAATTGAAAGTATTTAAAAAAGTAAAGTATAAAAAGTATTTCTTTGACTAGATATTTTATTTAAATTTAAGTAAAATATGCATCAACAGTAAATCGGCATACGTTTTTGACAGGCGGCGATGGTTCAGGAGTTTGGCATTCGCATACGGTTGCAGGTTCTGGAGCGCATTCGAATTCTGTTTGGCACTGGCCGGTGCATTTCTGTAACAATCATGTTAAATACATAGCATACCCCGATTACAGAAAAAAATCTCAAGAAATAACTTTTGAAGTGTAGTAAGTATATGACTTTCAAATTATATATAAATGCATTTATACAAATAATTCACATTACAATCTGTTTGCATTTAACTAACTTGTTGTTATGTTTTACCTACTTTAAAATACATTCAACCTTACGTAGAAACATGAAGTAATGTCGAATTTTCGAAATGTCTGTTATCAATAATAATCATCCCCATGCAGAACAAAGACCTCCATCATTGAATTCAAGTTACCATCACCTTGACGGTTTGTTTTTGGGTAGGTATTTATAAAATTCAAAAGTTAACATACTTTTATGTCAGGAAGTGATAGATCCAAACTAGGTGTATGGCATTCACAAAGACTCGATAGAACTTCTGGAAAGCAATAATTGATTTTTGATAGACACTGGCAGCTGCATTTCTGTAACAAACATTTACATATTTTTGGAAAAAGATGCTTTACATTTAACGTTTTATTCATACTTTTGACTATATTAGATCATCATCTTCACCATATTCATCTCAGCCAAACGATGCTCAGCTCACTACTGGGCGGAAGCCTCCCTCATAAAAAGTTTTAGGGGGAGGGGGGGTTTGCTGTAATCGCCATGCTTGTTAGTTAATGCGTTGTTGGCTTTTGGGTGTTGGCGATAGTACGGGTGAGTACGGTCACCCACCCATAAGGCAAGAGAAGAGTAATGGTGTTTTTTATAGCGGTTCCACATGGCATAATAATGTAGCCGTTGGCCCAGTTTTTTATTAATGTAATCGTTAATACGAATAATATGATAAATCAACTGACCTTTTCCTCAGGAGGCGAGGGTTCTGGACTCGGTATTTGGCAATAACAATCGGCTGTAGGAACTTTTGGAATGCAAGATTTGCTTTTTAATGGACACTGGCACGTGCATTTCTGTAACAGAACATCAAAATATTTAAAAAAAACTTGTTTTTCAATTCAATGTTGTTTTTTCTTTACTTAATGTGTACCATTTTACTATTTTATAATTAAGGAGTTGACGCATATCAAAATTAGTTCTCGTGTTTTTCCACTCTTAATAAAGGATTTTGCCATTCTCACCATTACTGAAAGGAGGTTTAAAGATCGCATATTGGGCAATCGATGTTGATGCTGGAACCCGTTATAATCTGGTAGAATTCTTTTAGTCGTCACCTACGACACCAATAGGACAAGAAGGGAGGGTGTAAATTAAGTTTAAATCGGCACCACACATCAAATAGTTTACGTACCGTAAGCGGCTTAATTTTAATTAAAAAAACATAAAATAAGAAATATACTGTGTGGCCATAGTTAAATTTTTTAAAGTATCAGGAAAAAACTTGAGAGGTGTCAATGAACACCCGGATGAAACTAAGTTCCTTTTTAGTGAAGGAATTGTAATAAAATTGTATTTTAACTTAAATTTAGTTTTTTATAAATAAACTTTCTCTCTCTCCCTAACTAAAACTAACTTTTTTTATAGATACCGGTTCTACACCAGGTTTTTGGCATTCACAGATGGCTGAATAAACTTCTGAAACGCAATATTGTATTTTCGATTGACACTGGCAGGTGCATTGCTTTAACAAAAAATATTATATGTTTGAAAAAAGATTTTCCATGTTTTTGAGTACGTAACGTTGACCTATTTTATAAGCTTGCCATGCGTAAGTTTCTTGGCCATGCCCTTAGAATTATTTTAAGGCCATGCCTTAGTTCAATGGGTATTTTTGAAATAATTTGTCACATCAATATCAAATCATTAACTCAATATATAGTAGTAAAAGGTTATTACTGATATTTTGAATAGTTTCAAGTCAGTAACGCACATATTAAATCACTTGATTTTGTAAATATCAGAATCAATGAAGGTACTACTACCTCAAATACCCACTTATTAGAAAATCTCAGAAAGCAGTTTTCTTTATTGACTTGTCCCAGGGTCGAGTCCGAGACCATAGATTTGGTGATCCTATGATGACTGATTTTAACCACTCGACCACGGAGTTCTTCAAATATCTTTATGTAGTGGTGCTGTGTGATTCTGGCCTAAGATAAAATGCAACCCTCCTTGTCCGTTGGGTGTCAAAGAGCCAACTGAAGAAATCCTGCTAAAAATAACTGACAGAAGCGTCTGACCTGACCTGACTAAACCATTGACCAAAACTGAGATTACAAAATCTTATTGCGTGGTAATTATGTTAACACCCTTCTTTGCTACCAAACTTCAACCTTTCTTTTGAAGACGCCTCTCAAACAAAAAATCAAATACCTCTATATATTGCCGTCGACGTCTTCTGATTCTCAAACACCGTGGTCTCCTACATCTGCAGCTTCTTCGAAGACTCCTCCGTCGTTCAGCTGATGTTTGGAGGCGTGTTCTTAAGCAAACCCAAGTACTGAACCATGGGTCGTTGCAGGAACATCCTATGCCTAAATAGTTAGAAAATATTGTTTGACTAAGCGCTAATTGAGTTAGATTCGCATCAACGTTCAGACAGTCTGAGTTAAAGAAAAGATGGCAGAAGATTGTGTGGAGAGCTCTGTCCACCTTCCATTGACGTGGGCACCTTAACATGACCACGACCGCTTTCCAAGAGCGAAACAACTGAGAAAAATGTTGTATATGGAACCTGACGTTGGAGAACGTATTAGAATGCGGCGATTTGACCTTGAAGTAACCGATTGCGCGCAAGATTTTTCTTTAAATGACTTTATTAAAAGTCAGTTGTCACGGGCATTCTACTATGTACGTTACTTGTTATGGTCTTCTGATAACTTCCGGCACTATTTCAATGTGCATCTATAAGATAGAGGTTTAGGGGACTCCAGGAATAGAGAGTTACCAAAAACAGAGAACAACAGCAAACAAGACATTTGGCTTGCAAGGTCTCAAAGGCCAAGAACAGGGCGACGCTTTGTCTTTTCCTATCCGGTAAAGTCAGATATGAGTGGGTGAATTGGTAGGAAACTATGACTGACTGGAATTGGAATAATTACTAAGGTCTGCCCCTAGAGGGTGGGACATGTGTAAGAAGAACCAATGACCTTTGGGGTGGAAAGGTTCTGGAATGATGACCGCTCACCAGGTGCTCCGACTGTCTGGTGAAGGTCGAGAAAACCTACTGAATTCGAGAAGGGCGGGACCAATCCTTCTGGAGATCCTTAGGCCTATGTCTGGCAGTGGTCGTCGTTTTACTGAGATGTTGAGGATAGTTATAATTTTTTTAATAATATAAAAACTTACCCATCTAATAACATAAAAATGTGATAGCTTCTTTTTAATAGTTTGACGCTTGGCAATCACAGCCATCGTGAATACATGCCATGTAATATTTATGTCATACCTATGTGTTTTATATTCAATACACAAAACATACAATAAAGAGATGACTGTCAATTTGAATGTATGACTTTTTTATTGATTTAAACTTTCGTAAAGGTTAATTGATTTTAAGATCAAAGGTCAGTGTTACTAAAGTTTGAAAGGGATAACAATCGTAACCTTTTTCAATATGGGAAGGATTTTGACTTACGTATTAGTAACGGTCAAACAAGCAAACATCTATATAATCAATCATAAACTGACTCTTTGTTGCTTGTTTTTATCCGATAAAATAAATATTAGGGGTTAAAATATGAAATTGCCGTTTTGTATGGACGAAATCGAGAAAAGTCATTTTTCCATACTAACAATTATTTAGTTTTTTTAAAAACGCCTGAACCGTTTTTGATGCAATTAAAGGTGAAAGTTAGATGGTTATAAAGCTACGCATTATAGTATTTAAATTTCTGAAAATCAAAGTATATAATACAAATATACTTAATTGAAGCAAGAAGGTCAGCTGACACATTGTAAGGGGTCTTTTCAACGACTTCCTTTGAAGTAATAGGCACTAGTATTGCATTTTTTTTTTCGTCAAAAGTTACTTTATTTAGTTTTTGATACAATACAAAAAGAATAACGCAATAATATGACTACACTTAAGAGCTATAAACAAAATAAAAAGTGGGAAAATAATCGGCAATTTCATACTTTAACCCCTATTATAAGAGCGTATAGTTAAATGGTATTTTACCCTTTGAGTGTCGTCATAAGTATTATATTTTGTTTAAATAATTATTGAAAATACAGTTTCGACTGCTCGAGGTGGGTCCCAAACCCACCACCAGAGAGAACAGTCACCCGGTAATCGGGTACATTAGTAAATTAAAACTTGCGAACCATGTAATAATGGAACAAAAAAAGCAAAATCCTACTTACACTTGTTCTGTTTTTATGCATCATTGTGTATTACATACATAATTTTGCTTCAAGTATATTAATATATCAACTCAGCAATATGATTGTTGGCGTTCTTCCCATCTGAGTCAAGTTATAGTCCTAATATTTGCTCGAAGGCTATTATGATGCCAAAACACATAAAAAAGCGTACAAAAGAACAATATTGCTTGGAAGTCTGTTTTTGTCTATATGTTGTAATTTGGTTACTTTGTCAATAAAATGTCTGGTAGTATTGTAAGTTTATTAGATTACATTTTCAGAGGTAAATGAAAACACAATAAACCTGTAAAGTACAAAAAGTACAAAAGTACAAAAGTACAAAAGTACAAAAACTGTAAAGGTTAAAAATCTTCAGCTCGTTGGATAATAATGTATGATCCAATGATCTTAAAGGATTTGTTTTTTGTTGGCAAAATTGTTTTCTGGTCGTTATATCATTATCCTTACTGCATTTTTCGGCTGAGTTAAGATGTCGAATTATCAAACGCTGCTTAGGTTTGTGTTTACCAACGCATTTGGCAAGCGTGGTTATTATACCTGTACACAACATTGCTTTATTGGTCGCAGCGTGATGTTATATAGTCTAAAGCCTTCCTCGTTAATGGACTATCCAACGCAAAAAAAAATTTCAAATCGAACCAGTACTTCCAGAGATTAGCGCGTTCAAACAAACAAACTATTTAGCTTTATAATATTAGTATAGATGTTAACGTAGGCTAGTTTCGGCTTTGTATACCATTTACCTAACATCATCATCAGCCTATTGCAGTCCACTGCTGGACATAGGCCTCTCCAAATGCACGCCACTTAGGTCGATCCTCGGCTTCTCGCATCCAGCTCCTGCCAGCCACCTTGCGCAAATCATCACTCCACCTGGCCTGAGGGCGTCCTACATTACGTTTGCCGAGACGCGGTCTCCACTCAAGAACTCGTTTACCCCAGCGGTTGTCGGTTCTGCGGCTAATATGGCCAGCCCACTGCCACTTCAGCTTGCTAATCCGGTGGGCTATGTCGGTAACTTTAGTTCTCTGGCGGATCACCTCATTTCTGATTTTATCCTTAAGAGAAACTCCGAGCATAGCTCTTTCCATAGCCCGCTGAGCGATTTTGAACTTGTGGACTGGCCGTACCGTCAGTGTACACGTTTCGGCTCCGTATGTCATGACGGGTAGGACGCACTGATTGAAGACTTTCGTCTTGAGGCATTGTGGGATCGACGATGAGAAGAGATAATATTTACCTAACAGCCTGTATAAATGCTATGCCAAAATCAGATTTCTCTGATTATATTTCAATAGATTTCCTTTTGTTTCTAGTTATGCATAAAAAAACTGAATTAATGTAGTAGATTTGAATACAAATCCAACAAAATATTTTATTAATTTTCTTGAGTTTACGCGCACACTGTACATTGAAATGAAAGATAATTTTACGGATTTTACTCTTTACAGCGTTCATGGTCGTCTACCCGTGACCATGAACGCTGTAAAGGGTTCGAAACGTCGGGTTAAATCAAAAATAAACGCGTTGTAAATCCGCAAACTTATCTTTCATTTCAATATTTTATTAATTTTTATCAATCACTACAAAAAATGCCAACACAAAGTAAAAGAAAGTGATTAACTTTACGAATCATTTTTTGTCATAAAAATTTGTCTTTTGGTTACCTAGCACACATTTAATATAAATTGTACAGTACCTATGTTTTTTTTTAATAGATATTAAACTTTAAAACCGACAAATTAAAGTAAGCATCAATTGAAACTAGAACAACATAATATTGTGTGAACTTCTGTTATTGTATTCCTTGTAATAATAGTTTGAGTCACTTCTATTAGTTTATCATGCTTGCTTTTTATTACCTCTCTCTCGTTAAATTTCTAGTCCTCTTAATCGTCAGGGATCTAGTATTCGCAATTTTATAGAACGGTCTAGTTCAGTAACCGCGACAACTCACCAACTTCAATAATATAAAGTTGGACTAACTGTACCATTCTAGATATTACTAGGAATACTCGAACTCACAATCAATAAGCAAAATTACGACAGAGAAACTATTATTTTAAAATAATCGTAGTTAGTAACTAAATACGACATATTTTTTAAGATAAAAACCAAATAATTCACTACTCGTTTCAAATTATTTCGGTGCATGACAGAAATATATTTTTAACGCCTGCGGTCATGCAATTGATAAAAAAATGACCTTTTTACCTACGTATAAGTTTAAGATACAATATTGTTTTGTTTTTGTACCAATTTTTTGATACAAATAATTAGTACACATAAAGTACGGAATTTCTTACTTAATAAATTTCTACGAGCTCAACTTGGCAATAAAGCTTAATATGAAAAAAATGTGTATGTACATCCAAGTCTATGATAATATTATAATATTATTTAAGACATGCCTCACTGGGCCACACAGAGCCATCTAGTCCCAAATTAAGCTACTATTAAGTACCCTGTCGTATGGGGTACTAGACAACCGATAAACTTACTTAAATGCTTTTTTTTTAGATACATACTTATAATACATAGAAAACACCCAGACCAGTACAAACAGACATGTTTATGCACACAAATATTTGCACTGTGCGGGGATCGAACCCGCGACCCATGGCTCAGAAGCAGCGTTTACTACCGCTGATCCAAATGGTCGTCATGATAGACAAAAAGGTACGTTTTCACAACCTCATTTTATTTTCGATAACCGCTTGACATGATATGCACCCTATCATCAAATTAATTAGCTTATGAGGTACGACACGTACTTTTTTAAGTCGATTATAAAACATCATATCAATACCAATTAAACAAAAGATCTAAAAAAATGCTGAATAAACTTCGTTTTTTGCGACTCGAATCCAGTTTGACTTTCAATTCGACTTCGAGTTACGTTAGTACAAATCCCGTTCAGTTTGTTGGGCAAACAAATAATTAATCTGCCGGGCGTATAGTTTAATTGCTTGTTTGAGTTTGTCTTGTAGTTTCGGTTGTGGTCGGAATTCGCTTGATGAATCCGACCGACTCTACATTGTTAATTTTGAAGATTGCTTCGTTTGTTTGTGTATTTTATGGATTCGCTGTCTTTGGGCATTGTCGATGGAGCGGTAAAATGAATTAGTGATGGCGCTGCAACCGATTGTACTTGAAAATTCGTGGATTTGTAATTAAAACAACGTTTTAGCTGTTAACGGCCTGTTTGATGGAGTGGTTTGGTGTTCCGCCCACTACGCTAGAATAAATACTGATCTGGTTAATTTAAGCAATAAAATTGAAATAAAAGAAAATTGGCTTGGATCTAGAAGGGGTACAGAGGTTATAGTCGTCCTTTGAAAAGCCTTAAGCCGTTGGTCCAGGCTTCAGTCGTAAGGAAGTCGTAAAAATGAATCACGTTAGAATCTATTAAAAGGCGGCTAAGGAATCTCTGACATCAGATTATTCTTAAAAGACAATCACACAATTTTATTTAGTATAGTCTGTAATTTTATTAGTAGGTAGTTGTGGTAGTAAGTAGCAATTAGTAAAATAAATTCAATCAGAAGAATACAGATTATAGATACCATAAAAATTTTAGATTTGTAACAAACCTAGATACGCGTAGTATTTATCACAGGTATGTATAAATAGATATGGACAACATCATATACATTGTTCTGATCCCAAAGTGAGTAACGATACAAAGCACTCGTATTGTGGAAACCTGGAACAACGAAGTTAGGTACCACAAACATCCAGACCGGAAAAAATGTAGAAAATCTCTTTTTTTTTCAACATTCTCCGAAAATCGAACCCGGGACCTCGAAGCATGCAACACTTTGAAAACTG
Source organism: Anania crocealis (assembly GCA_949315895.1). Classification (NCBI taxonomy): domain Eukaryota; kingdom Metazoa; phylum Arthropoda; class Insecta; order Lepidoptera; family Crambidae; genus Anania; species Anania crocealis. Next base: position 11,296,521 of record OX438872.1, read on the forward strand.
GTGTGTACGAGGTCGTCGGTTTTAAAGAAGTTTTAGAGATTGAACTTTGTTAAAGATTCATCTTCATTATCTTCTTCCAAGAAGGCAGTTTTATCCTCTTACTGTCAACTGTGTTTACATTTAACAAACTGTTTGCAGAACCACATTAGAGTGTTTAATTTACAATAACCCAATTCCAATGCTTTGCCTCTATTGAGATTCTGTCATGATCCCACGGCAGACATGTCCAGATTATTTCCACTTCAGCTTGCTGACTTTGTAAGTTATGCCAGTTACTCACACATGCATCCCTGGTCCCTCCAAATATCCCTGACAACACCCGTGCGCACATATATCATGGTCTTCTGAAATGTCGCTTAATATGGGTCTCATAAGAAAGCTCAAAGTCACACAGCGGACAATGGAGAGAGCATTGCTTGGTGTGTTCTTAGGTTATTGAATCAGAAATGAGAAAATCCGTACAAGAACGAAGATAAACGACATATCGGAGAATTGCGGAGCTGAAGTGGCAGTAGGCTAGACACATGATAAGAAGAACCGATGACTGATGGGGTGGAAATATCGTGGAATGGTGACCACGCAGCGGACGACAATCTGTATGACCAGGTGGACTGACGATCTGGTGAAGGTCGCGGGAAGCCGTTATGCGGGTGGCACGGGACCTATCATTGTTCATATTCTTAGAGCAGGCCTTTGTCACTGTCTGATATATGATATGTTGATGAAAAGTTCTATCATGTAGACTTATGAGACTTGAAAATAGTCACGCTAGCCTTTCTTGTCACGTATTGTAATAGTATATAAGACGAGACATTAGTCAAAAAAAAAGTTTCAAGATAGACTTTGGATCATTATTTTCGGGTTTTACAAGATGATGATCATAATGATGACCAGCAATGGGACTCAGCGATGAAAGAAAGGAGATACAAATAATCGGAACGCTTAAAACAGCCATAACAATGTTTTGTATCCTAACTTACGTACAATTTATGACTTTGTATTACGACGCGGGCTGGGTATCATTAAAATTAATTAATTCCTTAATGTTATTTAATACCATTATCGTTGGCCTAACATCACCTTAATTGCTATAGGATCGATAAACTTGGTTTGGTTAACACCTTGGCTTGAAGATAATTATATTGCTGGATATTCTAGATGATTTCTATGTATGATAAGTATGTATTTACAAAAAAAAGTATATAAGTGAGTTTGTTTATCAGTTCTCTAGTACCTACCCACTACCCAAGCTACTTAGTAGTGGATCAATTTGGGACTAGGTGGTTCTGGGTGTCTCAGTGTGGCTTGTCTTCTAAAATATAATTCTACGTTTTAAAGACCTAGGAAAGGAAGATTGGGGTTGGGAAGGAAGATGTGGGACATGTATTTTTTATTATGCGTAAGAATGCGCATCTTCGTTGTTTAGCCTATTTAGAATGTTATTTCGGCAATCTTCGGCCCACTTCAGCAATGTTAAGTTGGACGTGTCTAAGAAAATTTTGCTCAGCGACAGAAGCATTATCTGACTTATTATAACTATATTACTTTTTTAATGATTTTACTTTTCAGGAATTCGACTATATGCTAGAGTTATTTTCTTTGTTTATTAACATATTGAGCGCCATTTAAGGCAAAAATAAGCCCTAAACATTTGTTATTGTATTTGTTTTGTTTTCGCCAGCGCCGTCTCGAAGGACGCCAAAAACATTATATTCTCACTATATTTTTTTTACCTTTGCACGTAAATAATGTCGAAAAAGTTTGTGTACAATATTTATACAGATTCACACTAACAACCACAGTCCAATCCATATTCCTTGCAATAATCCGTTATGTTGATTCGCTATAGTTTTCTCATTTGCCGCGCGAGGAGACGCCATCAAAACTCACGTCCGGTAGAAATGGGGAAGGTTAAGACGGGTGCATATACTAGGCTAATTATAGACAATAGTTGCAATTCGTAAATAAAAGAATAAAATATTTTGTTGACATTATAATAAATGTGTACATTAGAAAAAGAATATACCTAGCAAAATAAATTTTTAACAACCGGATACACATTTGGTTACTCTGGATTCATAGATAATATATTTAGGGCCGGTTTTTCAATAGCCAGATAAACAGTTAGAACGGTTTATTCTACAGTTAGCGAGATTCTCAATTTTTCAATCGCTAGATAAGCACTAACGGATTGATAAACTTTGTAACTGGCTGTTAAACTTATCTGGGTGTTTAAGACCCAGATCTATGGAGTTATTTGACGTTTGAACTGTCATCATTCGCGCGCAATTTGTAGGCTATTAATAATTTTGTCTGTGCAGTGTTTGTTTATAATTCGTAAACATGGATCTTTTCGATTCAATCGAAAATATATTGATCGAAGAAGACTATACACTGTTAAACTACTTAAATCCACACAGAAGACGAAGAGTTGTAAGAGAGCGACCTGGTAATATTGTTTTACTAACTCAGTTAGTAATCTCACTTCACTCTGATTAAAGTTCGTTGCACGTTCCCGTTTCTTTATATTTTCCATAATTAGTACTAAATTTTTGTGCATTGTGGGATTTATATGGCCGAAGCCTGGAAAGAACAACGAAAAAAGATGTGGGTTCAAATCGTACCGGCGCCTGGTTAAGGGTTAAAAAATCATGGTACATTTTAAATAAGGTAGTAAGTAGTATTAACAGCCTGTAATCATCCCACTGCAGGGCTAAAGCCTCCATCATTGAATTGAAGTTACCATAGCAATGGTGGGTACAGGCATAATCACCACGCTTGCCAAATGCGGGTTGGTAATCACAAACCAAGCAATGTTCGAAAATTAGAAACTTTTTGTTGCCCAGATCAAACCCGGGACCCCGAGATTTTGGCCAGGTATTTAATCCACTAGACTTGTATTTTTAAATAATGTGACTCAATCATTGTGACCTAAGCCTTATCCCAACTCGTCGCAACCGATCCAACTTAGATTAGTTGGTCTGTTTGCCTCCATCTTGGTAATTACTTAGGGAAACATTCTCGCCCGACTAACTGTACGTTAATATTACATCGGCAATATGTTTCTTTATTTGAGCGTCATCTTTCATTTCTCATGTCACTAATTCTTACTTAAGATATCTGACTGTGTTTGACGCTTCCATCATTCCCACGCAATCTGTTATTGTCGCTTTATATCTTCAAAATTTAACAATTGCTGGATATTTCCAAAAACTATGAATCCCAAAGGTTAATAACATTACGTAGAGCGTATGAGTACCCCCAAGGGATGGTCAAATTGGTAGTGAGTCGGGTAAAATCAAATTAAGGTGGAATTGATGAACTCGTGAATTCAATTGTGTTATACTTATGAGTAATTTGGTATTCATTTTAAAAGGAATGTAATTTTGGATATTAATAATTGAACTAGAAAGCTGAAACATTGTACGCATTTTGATGCACAATTTTAAGCTGTTATTTTGTATTATTCATTGCCTCCGTGTCTCGATTCTTATGGGGCACAGACTAGACCACAAAAAAGCTCCTTAAGGCTCAGACTTTGGCTTCAGCCTATGACAATCCCGGATGACAATCTATAGAAGCTCAACTCGAATAAATTGCAGACTTATGGAGTACTGTCAAAAGACAGGCAGCTACGTCTATTTCTCCGACAGTTAGTTCATCTGCCAAGGATGACCATTATGACAAAATGCTCCTTAAAGGAGGCCTTACTAGAGGATGTTATTGGATGTGCTTAGAGCACCAGCTCAAGATGTAAACATGAATAGTGATTGCACCGACGTGTCCCAGTTTGTGGATGAGTTCTAGTCCACTTAGACTCCGTTTAAGTAGGCCTATCAAGAGGTGCATACTAGGCCTTAAAAGCGCCTTTGTAGGCTCGGACTTTGACTTGGACTATCGTCTGAAAAGACCAGATTCCAAGATAATAGCATACCAACGGAGTACTGCCAGAAGACCGCCAGCAACGACTTTTCGCCACCATTAGCCAAACTACGATTGCCAATTCTTCTAACAAGCGTGGCAAGTTCCTACTTAGGACAGGACTTTCTACTTACAAGAGGACACATAGTCCATTTAGGAGGCCTTACTGTAGGGTGTGATAGGATCGTGACGAATGTTCAAAGCACCATACCAAGAGGTGAACCCGACTAGTGATTGCAGTGACATGTTGGTCGTTTCCTCTTTTCCTCCCATTCCAGTAAACCTAATAAAGGGACGCAGACAAAGATTCAAGAGCGCCTCTGTAAGCTTAAGCTTTGCCCGAAAAGGCCAGATTCGAAGAGAATAGCATAGGTACTTATGGAGTACTGCGAGAAGACAGGTAGCAACGTCATTGTTGGAAACTAAAAAAATATCACTTAATCCAGATGCACATTCTTTTCTCCACCATTAGCCTTACTGCGCCAATCCGACTACCAAGAGTGGCGGTTATGACACAATACTTCTTTTAGAATGTCCAGTAGTGAACTGATATGGATTAACGATGTTAAACCTCAATCACTTCTCCAAAGTCCTGAAACTACAACAGTTTGAGAGACCTAAATCTACGTTCGCAAAGGATTGTTTGAACAACAAATTACTCTGGGACAGATTACGACGGCAAATTGTTTGGGGTTCGAGTGTTTGTGGATCTCTCCGGATCGGAAGTGAATCAGAATGGATCGTCAATTGGTGAGTTGGTTCGAAATAGGTCAGATTTGAAATCGGCTACAAGTTTTGTTGACTTAGATTTTGTAAGCCGATATGAAAACAATTTGTTTGGTAGTGATAATAACGGTGTTTGGGTTCATTTGGGTCCATTAATGGTAGCGTAGTTAACAGAATAACAATCAAAGAGTTTGCTGATAAATTACCATTTATTGAAATCAAAAAACCATCAGTGGGTACCCTTTTAATACAGGATGAAATTTTAACCACTTTCCAAAATGTATATAGGCGTTCAGTATCGTATTTAGAGCCCATGTACGAAGAAAAAAATGTAAATCAAGTTATCACCCGAAAATATTTTTCGCAAAATAGTTTTCAATTTTTACGGTCCTAGGCCTGTTAAGGTATGAAGGGAAAATAAAAAATGAGATGCGCATCACGTAAAAAAGTGTTGCTAGGAGACCGTATCAAAAATTTTAAATTTTTCGCTGACATTTTCAAGGCGCTTTATCTTGATATTTTTGTACTGGGCTATACCAAAAGAAAAAATACGTCATTTGTTTTTTGTCTCGTAGATTGCTATATTAAAATTTAAAAAGTGGTTAAAATTTCACCCTGTATAGCTGCACTTCAAGTATCACAGATGTTTGAAGTTTACATTAAACTAGGTTTTTACCCGAAGCTCTGCCACGTGCCACATAATATCGCTTGGGCGTGAACCTGTGCTCTACAGTGGGATTTCATCAAACGCGGTTCAATAGCTTAAGTTAAGACAGAGTAACTTACTTTGCATTTCTATCAGCAGTTATAAAATATTAATTAGTAAGGATCAGGACAGTTCGAAGTGCAATTTATGTAAGTGATTGTTCATCCAGTTCGTATTTTTTATTAATTTAAATCACTATGCTACAAGTTATTTCTGACTCTGCAAATTAAAATTTTATTTTGAATGATGAAATTAAATAATGATGGAACAGGATAATCCGTTGTTACATTATTACGTCAGTAAATACAAGACAATTTAACCGGACTGTTCTGGAATAATGAAAAAAAGTTACAAGCTGTTAATTCATTATTCTGTCAACAATTAAAATTTGCTAATACTGATGGATTAGATTGATAGAATACTAATCATATAACATTGCACTTTATAGCGCGTAGCTACTATTTTTTAATTGAACTTTTCAATTCATTTACTGATTATTATGAGTAGTAATAAATACATCATCATTCAAACAAACCAAATTGTTTATTGGATTCGATAAAGAATGTCGTTGAAATTCCGATTCGTATACATGATTTTTTTATTGTATTATTAAGAGAACACATACAGAATACAATCTCAATACACAATAAAGATAGGGTACCATTTTAAATTAGCTAAAATCTAGATCGTAATCCAACAAAGTGTTCCTAGCATGTTTGACTTGATTTTACAAAACAATTTATATCATTTTGGTTTACATTTGGTGCACCTCAAAATACCCACAGACACATTGGTGAGCAGTGAGAACAGTGCATTAAAAACAAGAAGTTAAAAAAAAACAGAGAAATAAATAATAATATTAAAGAATAACAATAGATATTTAATTTTAAATTGCAAACTAAACAATTAGAAAACAATAAGAAAAAACTATAAACTAAGTACTAAAAAGGTTTTTAAGACTTCTCTTGAAAACATTCGGATCACCAGTAAATATATCGATATCATGTATTACATCATTACAATCTCGACACATGCGGACTATAGGATTGTAGAAAGATGTATTATTTTTATAAAATTTCATAGAAAATATTTTAGGATTGCGAGTCCTATAAACGGTGTTGAAGTTGATGGACGAGAGAAGTGGCGGTGAATCGATGATAGAATGTAATATTTTATGCAAACATAAAAGATCAGACTGCTTCCATCTTGCCTCGAGAGTAATCATATTAAATTTTGCTAATCTATCTTTATAGGTCGGTAGTTTCCTAAGAAGGCCCTATCTGAACGAAAGAACTTTCAGAAGTCAGAGTCAGAGTGAACTGCATAGAATGGTGATAGAAAGAGATTTCATGTTTTATGCTTTCCTGATACTTGTTTATTTGTACGTGACAGTTTGTATAGGTAATCCTGCTTCAATACCAATTACTGTTATCAGAATCTGTCCACAACATTAGGTTGAAAATAAATTGACGATTTGCGATTGGAAATAAATATAAAATTATTCCAATAATAATAAACTATAGATTCCTCTGTGTATCTGTACTTTTATGATTAACGTTAAAGAAACTAGCTTCATAGCCATTATCTCTTCATACTATTATTTGATCATCATCATCATCATCATCATTCCACAAAAATCCACTGCTAGACATAGACTAATAGGATTTGGCAGGTTTTTTCCAATGATGGAATGAAGACGTTGGTGCCCGTATCATTCTGGCTTTATAGTACCTACTCCTTTATCTTTTTTAGAGATTATTTACTAACGTTTATGTAATGTGTTGTGTTTTCACTTACAACCTATGAACCTTTTATTAATTTTGTTGAATATTTGAAATTATTGATATTCTATAAAAACAGATACTTCATTCGGAACTAATACAATTTAAGTAGTATGAAAAAAGTTAAATTAACGGCCTATTATCTAGAGCAAAGGCCTCTATCATTACAATCACGCTACCAGAGCAATGATACTCGTAGTTACAGATATTATTATGGTCACCACGCGTGCCAAACGCGGGTAGATGATCAAAAACTCGTGCCATATTCATAATTGCTGTTGCCCGCGACTTCGTTTGCGTGAATTTCTGTTATTATGGTCTCGATTGGGTATTTTATTTTTATTTATATATTAATTGGATAACTTGAACAGTTTACGCAGCGCACGCACCGGACGCCTTTTAATATGAATAATTTTCTCCGTTTTTGCAATAATTTTCACTAATACTTCGAACCTATTGGTCACAGCGTGAAGACAGAATGAAATTTTAACCACTTTCCAAAAATTTTGTAGGCGTTCAGTATCGTATTTAGAGCCCATTTATAAAGTAAAAAATGTAAATCAAATTTCACATTTATTTTTCGCAATTATATAGTTTTAAATTTTTATCGTTTTAGGCCTGTTTAGGTATAAAGGGAAAATCAAAAACTTATGATTAGTATCGTAATGAATGAATGTGATGTGCATTGCGTAAAAAAAGTGTTGCTAGGCGGCGTATCAAACATTTTAGATTTTTGGCGGACAATTTCCAAGTGCTTTATTTTGTCATTTTTATACTGGGCTATACCAAAAGAATAAATACGTAATTTGTTTTTTGTCTCGTAGATTGATATATTAAAATTTGGAAAGTGGTTAACATTTCACCCTGTATAGCCTAAAGACTTCCTCGAGAAATGGACTATCTAACACATAAATAATTTTTCATTTCGAACCAGTATTTCCTGAGATTAGCGCGTTCAAACAAACAAACAAACTCTTCAGCTTTATAATATTAGTATAGATTTCATAAACTCCTGTTACCCGTGATCGAATCCGAAACTCCGAGATCTTGGATAGGTTCTTTAATTATTTACTAAACGGGTTGTTAGTAAGTAATAAAACATATAAGTTGTATTTACATGTTTTATCACAATCAAAGCCTTATATCTTTGCAACTACAAATATTTTACTTAAGCAATAAAGAAACAGATTGCCTGGAAACCGTCGCGGCTCATTTACGATTCCCACTTCGTTAGTCCGCCAACAAATTACTGGAGCAGTCGAGGTTTATCTCTCTCTAGTATTTATCTTTGCAGTAAGTTAGATTGAAAAATACCAGCAATTACCTTTGGGTAATACTTGACGGTAAAAAAAGGTGTGTGGAGGTTTTCCTCACATATCAGATTCGTGTAGAACTACAGATTACTAAGAACGCAGCAGAAGAAACGTTTACATTAAAAAGATAAAAGTATTCGCAATATAATGAGAATTTTAGTCATCAGACGAGAACCACAAAATCGGATAATATTACCTTCTGAATTTCTTCACGGGCATTGTTATAAAGAGGTCGCTTAGTATTAAAAAGATGTCCAACGATATTTTTTTAATGTTATCATGCATTGATTAAGTAAAGTAACAGCATCAGCGTCAACTTCATACCTGGCTTATGGAGTGTTTTTACTCACTTCAGGAGTAATTTAGCAATTGATGTCTAGGCTTGTTGACTCAGTATATTTTTATAAACATTATCTTATCTTATCTTATCAGCCCACTGCAAGTTACCACAGCAATGACGGATGTAGGCATCACTATGCTAGCCAAATTCACCAACAATGTTGGGAAATTCGAAACCAGTGTTGTCTGCCTCGTGGATTGAATACAAGACCCTGAACAATAAATAATTTCATTTGATTTAATTAATCTTAAATTACTAGACCAAGCAACGGGGCGTTGACTTAAATTTCTGGACTGTGTTGCACGATTTTTGTTAATAATATACTCGTACATTATTTTTTATAGAAAAGTTTTAACTTAAAAAGCCAGCAAATCCAACTTAAGCGCGAGTAATACAAAGATAATGTATGCAAATGATATAATTTTACAAAGAAACTACGCTCAAAATACACAGTAGCATTTGTACAGTGTACCACAAACAGTTTAATATCAACCTTATTTCGTTCAACTTATGGATGGGTATTTTTGACGGTTGTATAAACTACAAGACAAAAAGCATTGCAACCTAGAGCGATGTTTTCGCTCGGTCTGTAAACTTCACAGAAAACACTGTACTGCTTTATAAGTTAACAATGTAGCGTCAGAACAATAAAAAACAAATCATTAAAAATGTTTGAAAACTTCATAGTATCAAACTATATCTGCACTAATGACTGTCCTGATGGCGGACCGAATAATAATAGGTCTTTACCTATGAAATTGCAGTTCTGCAGTACTGGCCATTTCAAATAAAAAAAAATTTGAGTTATTTAATTCGGGGTTTATACCATGTACCTTATTTATTATGAATTATAAAAAATTGTTTGGTTAAGAATTCTAATTTCAAATTAATTTTATTTTAAAATATGGAATTCTTTTTCCAAACATAGTCATTTGTTTATTGATTAGTGTTACATTTTCATCGCATTTCAATCTTTTTCGTCATCATGGATACGTTAAAAATTCGAGTAATTATGGAATATAAGTACCGTCGTGGCAGCAACGCGGCACAATCGGCACGCAACATCAACGACGTTTACGGAGCTAACACTACAAACCAACGCACCACCTTTTATTGGTTTGCTCGCTTCTGTTCTGAAAATTACGACCTGAAAAATGAACCTCGCGGTCGACGCGGTCGTCCGAAGACTTTGGTCGACAATGACGAATTAAAGGCGACTGTGGAAGCTCGTGACTTTCTTTCGACGTTAGCGTCAAAACAATATTGGTCCATTTGAGTCAAATCGGCAAGGTAAAAAGCTTGACAAATGGGTGCCCCACGAACTCAATGATCGCCAGCGCAAAGTACGAAAATACGCGTTGAGACGTGCCTTGCACTGCTCAACAGACACACAAATGAAGGAATTTTGAGCCGCATTGTTAACTGCGATGAAAAATGGATTCTGTTTGATAACCGCAAGCGCTCAGCAAGTTGGTTGTTGAATCCTGGTTCAGCACCTAAACAATGCCCTAAACGAAAACTTACCCCTAGAAAATTAATGGTCACTGTTTGGTGGTCTAGCGCCGGTGTGATTCATCGCAGCTTCTTACCAAACGGGGTGGGCATTACTGCAGATGTGTACTGTGAAGAACTGAACACAATGATGGAGAAGCTGGCACATCTCCAACCAACATTGGTCAATCGCTCGTCTCCGCTGCTCCTGCACGACAACGCGCCACCTCATACTGCACAGCAGACGGTCTTCAAGTTGCAAGAATTGGGGTTGGAAGCTCTCCGTCATCCGCCCTACTCACCAGACCTTACGCCTACAGACTACTACTTTTTCCAGAATTTGGATAACTTTTTGGCGGGAAAAAAATTTAATACCCGAGAGGCAGTACAAAATGCATTTGAAGAATTTGTTGCCTCCCGTCCAGCTGATTTCTTTAAGAAGGGCATCAATAAACTGCCACTGCGTTGGCAAAGATGTATTGATTGCATAGGTGATTACTTCAATTAATAATACTAAAAATTCGTTTAATTTGTTAAATATGTAACTGTTAAAGAAATGCTAATTGATACTGTCGCCTGAGCAGGAACCCGAACCATTGCGCTACTTTCTTTTGTAGGACGTAGTCAAGCTACTTGTTAGGTTACATTTTTAGTTTGACAAATAGTCAACAGATGGCGTTATCTGTAATCTGTATCGCACAATTATTGTCAATTATTGTCCATTATTATTTTCTGAGGATAAGACAGAAATGGAGCGTTTATTATATTACAGTCCATTGTGTTTCTACTCGTATTCACAAAACTAATACAGATTAATAATAATTCAGGATGTCACATGGCAACGCTATTTTCATCATACAATTTCTGTTCTCTTATTAGGTCAGTAATTAGCAGTGTTAGACAGGACAAGCAATTACCGTGAGTTTGCATGACTAACTTACCACAAACGAGAATTAGGTATGACGATGTCATGTTGACAAGAGGTATAGCTTAATTACGATTTGCTCAAAAAACATAATTATACCTCTTTAAATGCATGAGCTACCCAGTACTTTCATCAGCTTGCTTGGTATTCTTATTAATTATTATATTAAACACTATTTAATTCGGAATTGCCTCCCTAAGCCGGTGAATAGACATAATAATTCCTTTTGAAAATGTCTTATTTATCTCCAACTATGGGGATAAAGATTCTAATTAACTGTTAGCCTACTACTGTCCACTGCTGGATATTATAATAAAATTCAAATAGTAAAAGTAAAAGATTAGATGAAATAAACGCTAGAATTATTATTTTTAAACTAGCTGTTCCCCGCGACTTCGTCCGCGTCAATTTCCGTTATTGGGATCGCGATTATTTTTGCAACATTTTTCACTCATGCTCCGCTCCTATTGGTCGCAGCGTGATGTTATATAGCCTAAAGCCTTCCTGGATAAATGGACTATCCAACACAAAAAGATTTTTTCAATACGGACCAGTACTTCCTGAGATTAGCGCGTTCAAACAAACAAACAAACAAACAAACTCTTCAGCTTTATAATATTAGTATAGAAGTATAGATATACCCCAAAGCCATATTATATGAAGCAATAAGCTAAGACTGCAATCCTTAGAGATTACCAAAGTCAAAATAAAGCAATCCACGCAAAGACAATATTATTTCGTCGTAATAGAAAGTGTCGAGAATATTATTGCTTGTCCTAAATAAATACTCCGTTTAATGACGGAGTCTGTGTGGAATTGGATTGCTAATATAATAGCTATGATTCAAATAAATTGCGAATAAATTATTTGTATTAGGAATATTACATAAGCATCGCCCGAAGCAAAAGCTGAACTGTCACATTGGTACACAGATTATTCATAAAACTACGCCTGTTCCCCGCTTGTTTTTTTTAATTACGTAAACATAAACAATATTACGCCCCGTTGGTCTAGCGATTAAATACCGGGCCATGATCTCGGTCTCCCAGGTTTGATCCCCCGGGTCGGGCAACAAAAAGTTTCGAATATCCGAATATTGCTCGGGCTTGTGATCTCCTACCCGCATTTGGCAATGTGCCATGTGTCATGTGTGATTATGCCTGGACCTATCATTACTGTGGTAACTTGAATTCAATAATGGAGGCGTTTTCTGTGCAGTGGAATGATTATAATAGTCTGCAACTTTAAGCAATAATATTGTAAAAAGTACATACATACATACACTCACGCATTTTTCCCGGAGGGGTAGGCAGAGACCACATCTTTCCACTTGCTACGATCCTTACAGATTACTTTCGCTTCATCCACATTCATTAATCTTTTCATACACGCTCGCCGGTTAAGGGTACTCTTGACCTGACCTTTCTTTAAAACTTCCCCGATTTGATCAAGATAAGTTCGTCGAGGCCTTCCCCTTCCAACATTTCCATTCATCTCGCCATATATATCTTTTTAGTCAACCTGCTTTCATTCATCCTCTCGACATGTCCAAACCATTTAAGCATTCTTTTTTCAATACTGATCACTACATCCTCTTTTACACCTTATTTTCTTACTTTTTTTTTGTAAAAAGAAGTAATATTATTCCTACTCTTTGTCTTGACCACTGACCAAACTACGATCGCCATCTCGCCTGCCAAGCGTGGCGATAATGACATATTTTTTTTTTCTTTTTGGAGGCCTAAGTCTTACAATGGAATAACGTAGGCTGATGATGATGACAAGGTCAAATGGAATCATTTATTTCATAAAAAATCAAATTTAAATAAAACCTATTTTATAAAAATTGAAAACTCTTATGCTGTCGGTACGAGGTCAGTTCGTATGCTAGCAATCAGTGGTGGAAAAGAAAGGAGATTGTACCAACATGACTTGGTTAGAAATAGTAAATTAAAATCAACTTTCAAAGTAAAACACCTTCTTATTGCTTATACTCGTGCAACTTAATCAAAACTGAAGGTAAAGTATAATGAGATGGGATTTAATAGATTCTTGACTAGTGACCCTAAAATACTACCTTGAGCAACAATATTTAAAACGAGAATATCACCACTCCTTCTCTGCCTACTACCATTTAATATTGCAGTGCCCGAATAGGATCTACAATAATTTTGCTTGATAAGCCTTGATAACGATAATGCGAAAAAACATCACATTTGAATCCGTCCGAATGAGTCTTGAAAGGTGACAAAAGTACTATTGCCTAAAGAAAACTGCAAGTAACGCTTTTTCGTTAGCATTGCCCTAACTTCGATCACCATCCGGCTGCCAAGTGGTCGAGCGATGGCGATCATGGTACAATCCTTGTTTTAAAGAGTCCTCCAGACTGCAGTATGAAGATAAATAGTAATGATCATCAAAATTTTGACGTGTATTACGCCATTTTGATATCGCTTAGAAACAATATAAACAAAAAAAGTTTATGCCTATAACTACACATGTGATTGTTTATCTAAAAGTACAGTCAGCTCGTTAATGTTTATCTCACGTGTTGCCATTGTTTGTGAACAATACGTCACTAAAAAGTTTTTCGAATTCCATTGTGTATTGTTGGTATCGCTTTCACACTGTTGTGTTTTTTAAAGTTAACTGTATGTTTCGAATTTTTAAATTTTACTCTGGTCTGTGATCACCAACCCACATTTGGCAAGCGTGGTGATTATGTATTGTCTGTAACCTTATTTATGGTCCTAACTTGAATTCAATGATAGAGTCTTATGCCCTGCAGTGGGAATATTATATGCTGTTAATTAACTTTACTTTTTTGTTTACTAGGAATCGAACCTGGGACAACTCCACCAAGGAGGTGTTGACTTGACGGGGCCGAAGCAAACGCTGCTCCCATCTTGTTCTGGAACTTTCTCCTTTAGTGGCGTTTTACCAATATGGCGCTTCTTTCTTTTGCACAAACGAATACAAAGAAAGAATCATTCAATTACAATAAAAACTTTTTCATCACTACTTTAACACAGCTAAAAGGTCACCTAATCCAAATGTATTCAAAGTCGCTGTTTTGATTTCGGACCCCATAATCACAGTCCGTTCCACATAGTGGGGTATTGTTAAATTTAATTAGGGTCTCTCCGGGTTCAGCGATGTCCTCTAATGACGTCATTAATGAACTTTATACCAGACACGGCCAGGACAGAGGTAAATATGGTTATGCTAACCCGTTAGGATGTTTAGGCTTAATTATATCGAGCCTGCTAAAGTTTTAGGGTTTGCTACTACTTATCATTTGAAATTGAAGCTACAAAACATCCATATAATATTAGAACTAGAAACATAGTCCCATACAAATTTTACATGGAGCAAACCTAGATTCTAAGCCTGCTGTTATAATGTCATACCTACCATAATGTAAATTTAAATGTGTATGAATAAAATATTATTTAAAAGGTAAGAGCATCCATGTGCTGTGGGTTTTCATTTGGTAAGGAAGTTTTTTGTGGCTTTGTAATATTTGAATGTAAATCGTAAAAGGCCTTATCATTAGGCTACCTAAACATAAGGTATGATAACAAAATCGCTTCTACCCTAAAAATTAAATATGGATCGTAAAAATCACAAAACCAAACCCATCCAGGTGTAAGTCATAACTTCTTTAGCGAAAGCCGGCAATTTTGAACCACTAAAATAAGTTGCATCTCAACAATTTTCATCAGAACTGGAATAAAGTTGGCCGAAGCGAAAAAATACTAACTTATTCTAACAAAGAGGCAATCTACATTGAACTTTAAGGTGTTAGACTTAAGACTTTTGAAATAGGATCAGTCAAAGTTGGTGTTTTATGTTAAAATAATCTTGATGCAAATAAGCCACAATCTGGGTAGTATTCAAGGAAAGGATTATAAATTTGAAACGTTTATGCAAATGTACTCGTTTGGTAACTTTCTTGGCGTAATTAAAAATAGGGTTAATCCCCAAAAAATGTGAAGAGTTGCCAAATAGTTGGCTGAGATGTTGGAATTGGGGCGTTTTCTTTTATCTGATGGCGTCAGTATTACGTATAGAATTAAGTGTTTTACATTATATGTGTAGGTGTCTACTGGGGCAGCAGTGATTATTATAAAATAAGGCAAACCTCGATGCGCGTGGTCAGGTGTCCATTCTCGCCATGTTTGGAGACATCGCCTGATCTACCTACCAGATGATATGAGACTTTTCTGGTAAAGTTACAACCCAGCTTAATGTTGAGCACGGGTCTCTCTCCTTGTTAAGGTGTCACAGTCGTGAATTTTTCAAGCATATTCTTCTTTTTCGTAGTGTCTCGGTGGCTAAATGGTAAACCGCGTGCGGTATGCGAGGAGCTGCGGGTTCGAGTCCTGCCTGAGACATAATTTTTCAAGTTTAAGTACTTACTGATTGTAATCAATATTTTATATAATCACTGGCTATTGCCCGAAATTTTGTACGCGCGATGAAATTATACTAGGGGCACCGTACTTCTACATGAGATGGGATAGAAGTAAAAGCCAAAGTCATGGTACTGGTACTATCCTTGCGTATAGTCTATTTTAGTTCTTAATTTCTTTTATATTAATCCAACCGTACCTACTGGCGTGATTGAGTAACAAACATGTATTCAAACCTTCGCTATTGTGATATTAGTAATATTTAACTTTCTTACTATAATCTCAATAAACAATCTTATTTACTTACCTTATTTCGCGATTTCGCAAAAAATCATTCTTTGTTACAACTATGTCAAGTAACATGATACAAAATCACAGGTTTAAAACAACTTTATACCTAAAATTACTCGTAATAGTATCGCTGGAGCTATTATACGGAGCTATTACCCGCACCTGTTCTGCGCCTGCTGCGAATTGTCTAGTGGCCATAAGTTTTACTAGAAGAGACAAGAAATATGATCTTGGAAGACGTGTTACCTACATACAGACATTGCCTGATTAATAAAGAAAGAAAGAAAAAATGTTTATTTGGAACCATTCAATAATGTAAACGAAACAAAAAAAGAGCAAAATGGAAATTATAATAAAAAAAAAACAAAACATACAACTGAATAATACTTAGTACAAGGTACCAAGTTTATCTGTCTTATTCAAAGATTGTAAAATAATAAATAATATTTAAAAATCCATTATCCGCACCATCAAATCTACGGAGTAAAAGGACGTTTAAAAGCGCCTCCAGGGGCCTATATTTGCAGAAATAAAACTAATTTTACTAATTTTACCCGCATGTTCCTGTTTTCTTGTCGTTGCTTCCTAAATTGATTGAAAACCCATCCAGGAAAGTAGTGAAATGCTGATCGGTATGTGGAAAGAAAGAAAGATAGAAAGAAGTATTTAGTTGACAAACCGACAACACACACAAGCACAACTACCATTAAAAAAAAGGAAATAAGTGCCAAAAAGGTTATTTGTGACAGATTATAATAATAATAATATAATAATAAATCTTTATTTCAGGCATAAAAAACCCATATACAATAAACAATTTCAAATTATAAAACTACTTGTTACATTAAAATTTAAAAATAAAATAAAATGTACCACTTATACTAAATGTGCCACCAAGAAAGAAGCCGGGCATCGTCAAATAACTACCTTATGAAGGTATCTCCAGTGACCAAATAATGGTCCAGAGAAGCCCTCACTCGCAGACCGTAAAATTTCATTTTCGGAATTTACTACCTTTTGCCAGAATGAGGCAGCCCGAGACCTTAGGACAGCAAAAAAGTCAGGTACTCTTGCCTCCGCAAACATACCTGAGGCACTACAATAACGCGGCAGACCCATAAGAGTACGAAATGCATCATTATATTGCACTCTTATGGCGTTGTGCGATTTCTTGATGTAATTACTCCACAATTGACACGTGTATAGACCCTGACAAAACGTTCTGAAAAGCAGAATCCTAACACTCTTGCAACTTCTGCGAAATCTGCGGCCGAGCATATTACACCTGACTGCTAGTGCGCGTCTCTCTCGCTCCATTATAGGCTTATCACGGCTTTTAGCGCATAATTTGTTTTAACTATAAATTTGTATAGTTGTTCCTTTTATTCGTTGGTTTATATAATAAACCATTCACCCTTTCCACCTGGTGTGGCTATTTACACGCCGCACCAATGTCTTTACTTTAAAGATTCTATGTCCTTTCTATTGAATATACATCTGTGCCCCTGTACTAATTCCCCGCGTCTGGATTACACCCAGCATCCGCCCTGTCCCCAGTAAGGCTGTGTTATTGTAATTGCGCCTCTTAGCTGTTTAAAGGTAATGAACATTCTGGAGGTTTTAGTCAAGGTTATATTTAACATTTTAACAGATTCTCGTAACAGTAACATTTTCTTATTTTTTTAAGCTTCCGTACCTTTCGGGTGGTGGGATCTACCTCCTAGTGGTCCACCCTGGGCAACGGCATCTTTGGTTTTCTTACCAATGATGTTATGCCTATGAGGCTAACAGATCCCTCTGCGGTGGTAGGCTTCGTAAGAGGCTACCTGGATGGTACCACCCTCCTGCCGGAGTCCAGCGCCAAACAGTTTTTTTCTGTGTTCCGCTGGTGTGTGGGAGAACCAGTACCTCTGGGTAAGCTCGCTCCATCTTAGGCTTCTTCTTAACCGTAGAGTTAAGTATTTAGTCAAGAGTAAGCCCATTGTTTATAAAAAAAACTTAAAAGCTTCTGTAACGTCCCGTCTGTCCAGTGGTTTGAATATCGGGCCAAGATCTCGGGGTCCGGGTTCGATTACCGTTGGGCAACAAAAAGTTTCGAACTTTTGTCGGGTTAGTGATCACCAACCCGCATTTGGCAAGCGTGGTGATTATGCCTATACCCATAATTGATGTGGTAACTGGAATTCAATGATGGAGGCCTTTTCTCTGCAGTGGTATGATTATAAGTCTTTACTACCCCAAAATGAAAAAACAAAACCATTATGTCTGTAAAAAGTATTTATCTCGGACAACTTTGGAGGTATCAAGTTAAAATTTAATCTGGGTAGTCAAGTCAATAGTCCCTTAGAGCTGTTAAATAGTCAAACTTTAAAGATAACTAAAAGAAGATGCGTTTTTGTCACAAAAACTTATTATACTCGTATTATACAAACGCTTAAGAATGTCGAATATAACAAGAATGACATTCTTAAGCGAATCAAAAGACGTGTGTAGCGACCTCTTTAGAACAATTTCAGTGAAGAAATTCAAAAAGAGAAAAAATAATACGTATTGCATTGTCATCGTGTAGAATGTAGATTGTAGTTTATCTGATTTTGTGGCGTTCGCGTGTTGTTTAATTCTCGTCAGTCATTATATTCAAAATACTTTTATCTTTTTAAATACATTTCCTCTGCTGCAATTTTAATAAACTGTAGTTTTACACAAATATTATATAATATGTAAGTGTGGTCCATAATTGGTTTAAATAAACAAGTGAAATATTGCTCGATATATGCACAAATATTTGTGTCTTTAAGGTTCACATCAAGACTTGGAGCCGTGACTATCCATTCTCCGCATGACCCAAAGGAAATTTGCAGGTTAGTTAAAGTTTTCATATCTCTTTATCTTATATCGAGTTACAAATCTGGCAGCACCGGGTTGAAACCCGCAAAAGGCGAATGTTTCAAAAAAGCCTAAGACCAACATTACCTTCTTTAATTTTAATGATTGATGTTTTTAATTGGCTTTGTTTATTTAGTTAATTTGAAATTCTTATTTTTTTGTTTAATATATTTACAAACGGAAGAGCGTTTTTTTTCTGATATAAATTAAAGACACACATAATCATAATCATAATAATTTATTGTGGTTTCTTTTGGTTTACAATATCTTAAATAATAATATTGTCCTCAAAATGAGCCCTGCCAGGGCATTACAATATAGCTCCCTAAAATAATTAAAATACATAATAAAAAAGACGTGTAACACTCGGAGACTGCCGCGGTAAAGCTATTGCATAGCATTTTTTATCAACTTATGCAATTATAAAACTAAAAAGTATCACCGCTGTGCCGGTCGGAGTGGGGGGGTGTTAGGTTATTTTCGTTACGGAATTTCTGGATTCGGTCTCCACGCTCAAGGCCCGCGATAGAAGCTATGCAATAGCTTAATAAAATTAAAATTAAAATTATATAGTTTTCTGTGCAAAAAAAACAAATATATTATTCGGAACGTACTACCCATTCGCTTCGAGATGGCCGTCGATGACCGTTACAAAATGACGTCACAGGCACATATAGCAGTATCGTTGGCAAAAAGAAATAATCGTGTTTTTATTGCAATATCTTTTTATCATTTCCATACATCTTGGTTTGATTTGATGGAGATACAAAATAATATGTACCTGCGCCCTAGACGATATGTGAGTTATTAAAATAAATAAAATTGAGAAATAACAATCGATTATTTATTTATTCTTAACACAGTAAACCTTGAGGAGGTGCAGAGACCTGTGTATACTAATTAAATCGAAATTATTTGTGGTGTGAGGGGAATCCATAGTGGCTCACCTAAAGTTCTTTACCCGAAATGTTGCGATTGTTGCAAACGGTACTACCTAATAGGGTCTGTTAAGGAGCGTGGTGTGGTGTGGCGGGGAGGGTGGTAGCGGCCAACTCGAAACGAACGCGTAGTATAGTTATTCAATTCCTAACCTCATTTGCATCAAAACTGAAATTTAAAATCACACGTCACAGCGTTAAAGTTGAGACTAGCAAAGTTACTTCGTCCCGCAGTCGACTCAAGTTAAGACTTGATAGTTGAAGCAAGTATCAAGATTGGTACGAAACTTGTTTGACATTTTGGTACTAAGTATCTCGTAGTGACGCCAGAGGTACAAGATTTTAGATCTTGATGCATTGGAATGTTTGACGTGTTGGTACTTAGTATCTCGTAGTGACGTCAGAGGTACAAGATTTTAGATCTTGATGCATCGGAATAAGAAACTGGAGACGGTTTCATTTAGGTAAAATGAGGTCAAATAATTTAGAGTCACAGATTTTTACCGTTGCGTGTACAGTTTTTTAGTAGAGTATTATTTGTTTGTTGGTAGCTTTGACGTGTTATTTCGGCATCGATATACTTAATATGACGAACTAGATGCACTTCTTCAAGCTTCTTCTATTGAATTGTGACGAACAGTGTTATGGCAAGAGCCTTACATGATTCCGCCAATTATCTGATACAAAAATGACACCTTAAACAGTTCTCATTTGAATTATTGCCGTTGATTTAACGTCAGTATTAACTTAGTAATCCCCAAAATAAGTCTGTATCAAATTCAATAATAGTTGATGCAAGTATCAAGATTGGTATAATACTTGCTTGACGTGTTGGTACTATCTCTTAGTGCGGTCAGAGTTACAAGATTTTAGATCTTGATGCATTG
Source organism: Anania crocealis (assembly GCA_949315895.1). Taxonomy (NCBI): domain Eukaryota; kingdom Metazoa; phylum Arthropoda; class Insecta; order Lepidoptera; family Crambidae; genus Anania; species Anania crocealis. The sequence goes on from OX438872.1 coordinate 11,317,141, forward strand.
CGATAAGATTGTGTGGACTTTACAAAATTGTCAATGAGTTTATTTGGCCACCTTCGTTTTCACGTTCAAAAGCAATGCGTTAGCATAATATTTTTTGTCAGAAATTCCCAAAAGAACTGTATTTGATAATCGTTTATAAAAAAAAACGTTATGGTTCATAGATACCAAGCAAGATAGTGACTTCATAATTTAATTAAAATAAACTCGGACTTCCCACTCCGGGTTCCATACAAATTTGTTTGTGCATATTATTGTAAACAAATCAGGAATCGAGTCTAGAATTTTGTCAGACTTTTTACCGAATTTTCATGACTCCATTATAAATATGTAGTTTTGTTTTTGTGCTGAAGGAAGGATTGCTGAATATAGAAAGGTTTTTTTAAAATTGAGGGGTATTATTTCTTTATCTAGGTATACTTAGTTTTATGTACCATCTAAGGCAATGTAATCTCCGCCACAGATCAAAATTGCGTTGCAATCTAAGTTAGTAATCCTAGCTTTGCCTCGTTTACGATTCCCTCTGACTAGAGACGACTAACAATGCTTGTACATTTCGTTTAGAAATGCTATTTAGTTTACGTATATAACCGTATGGGGCCAGCACATAAAAAGAATAGCACCAAATACGAACTTTAAAGAAATTTGGTACTATTTGCGGGAATCTATCTAATTTAAAATATGAACATAAAAAATTTTTTGCTTATGATTTCCGCTCGTTAACAACGGCCTAGGTGCCTACATCACACTACCCGTACCGACACCGAGTAAGCAAGCACTAGCTTGTGCAAGAAAACTGCCCGCCCTCCCTACAAAAATGCATGCAGTACCTACGATGCAACTACAAGTACTTACCCAACACCGATATAAGAAAAACCTCGACACGTTTCGCCACTACATGTGGCATCCTCAGGAGATGTGGTCGCCTTCGCTGACGACAGCTGTCATATTATTGCATTATCTGTACTGTATGTATTTGTTTATGGAGGGGGGGAGGGGTACTTACATGAGTTAGTTAGTTTTTGCTCACTCGATGTCGGTACGGAACCCTCCGTGCGCGAGTCCGACTCGCACTTGGCCGGTTTTTAAATTTTCCTATCAGTCTTCAGATATAACTCTCTGATTTCAAAGCTTTTTGGATCTGTTCCTTTAAAGATGCAACTTGAATGTTATAGGGTCTATAAAAGCCAACTTTGTGTTATCACGCTAAAACTATCGCTGTAATCTAAATCTTAACCAGAAGTGAAACAATGTTCAAACCGGATTCCTAACTAAGTAATTAAACTCGAAATTGTATTACAAAGCGTTCAGTTTAAGGACTGATGTTATGGTGTAGAGAAAGCAACATAAAGGAAATAGGCAGACTTGGGCCTGACTGTTACAAGAACCAGATAATAACTAAAATTCATAATGTTTTTTTTTTGTGGACTTTTTCATCACCTAAGTATCGTATTTAGAGCCCATTTATGAAGAAAAAAATGTAGGTAAAATTTTCACCCAAAAATTTTTCGCATCATAGTTTTCAATTTTTACGGTCCTAAGCCTTGATGAATGAGATGCGCATAGCGTAAAAAAAGTGTTGCTAGGAGGCCGTATCAAAAATTTTAGATTTTCGGCGGACATTTTCTAGTGCTTTATTTTGGCATTTTTGCACTGGGCTATACCAAAAGATTTGTTTTTTGTCTCGTAGATTGTTGCATTAAAATTTGGAAGATGGTTAAAATTTCATTCTGTATAAGGTGGGGTTAAAGGGGTGAAATAGCCTTCATGGCTATTCATGTGACGTAATTCATAAATGCTGTACATGTCGTCATAAAAACAATCTTAACTGTAATAAATTAAAGTTGATTTCGTAAATATACCTATTATTTCAAAGATGATGCAGTCTTTTTTCTAATACCATCTGCTATCGTTACGTGGTAACATTACAAAGGTAGTGAGCTCCGTAATTATATAGAATCCGCTCAAAGTCGAAACTCAAACTGTACTAGGGTCGCAGGTAGAATAAATTAATGCTTAAGCGCGCCGTGAGAACACTTGGGACTTTTGTCACTGTAAAATTGGATGTGGTATTTTTTATTAAAAAATGGATTTATTATTAAGTTTTGTCTTTAATTTTGTCATATAATAAAAGTAAAAAAATATATTTGGACATCATCAGATACATTGTATAAAGTACTCGTATTGTGGAAAACGGAAACTAAGAAGGTACCACAAATACCCAGACCTGAGAAAATGTGCAAAAACACTTAATTCCACATTGACGAACCCGGAACCTCGGAGCAGGCGACACTTTTAAAAACCGGTGTGTTGTAAAAAACTTTACCATGGTCGTAATTACCAGTATTTTGGTACTTTTGATATTCTAATTTCAAAATTGAGGAACACAGTAAAAAAATTCTGTGTAAAATAAGTTTTGGGAGAAATCCCAAACAATAAGTGTAATCAAAGTAAAATCGTTAAGCCGTTGTGTAGGTAATTGTACCGGAACGTAAAACAAATAAGACTACATCTTCCCTTTCTATGGGTGTCGTAAGAGGCGGTTAAAGGAGTACTGCCAGTAGTAAACGGGCAGTAGCGTCTTCTCCACATCGGCCTACCTGCGATTGCCAACCCTGCCAAACGTGGCGGTTAAAGCAAAATCTTCTTTTTGGTGAAGCCTGTGTTAAGCAGTGGTCTGAAGTGACGATGTAAAGCGAAACCGCATCTTCGTACGCGTGGAAAAGCTATCCCACCCACGGGAACCGTTCTTTTTTCTAGACTAAGAAGAAGCCAATAAGCTATTTCAATCTATATATAATCTATACTGATTTAATCTTTCATGGTCACTATCTTAAGAGTTTGTTATTTCGAAATTTCTACCATGTACCTTGTTTTTTATGAGTTTCCAATATTTCGGCACTGTTGCAAGCGCCATGATCGCGGAAGAACTGAAAGGTACATTGTAAAAAACAAGGTACATGGTAGAAATCTCGAAATAACTAACTCTTTTATATAATCTATCTCTGTTTCATTCAGATCCGTTGTTGTTTGAATTGTTAGAAGAAGTTAAAAAGATTGATTCTTATTTTTATACCTACAAAAAGCCGAAATATCATAACAGTAACATTATTTTTTAACTTTGACTTTGAAGCCTTATTTTCGGTATGCAGAGTTTCGTTAATTTAAATTGCAAAATACCTTTGTACTTCAATTTGTTTATAAAGATAATACCTAACTATATTATAACCGAATTGGCTTTTCCAGAAAATGTTTAATAAAACTCATCATTTTATTTTGGAGTTCTAAAAATTCTGATCAAGCTAGAACGATTTCACTACGTAAAAGAATAAAAACAAACTGAGTTCCTGGGTTGGAATTTTAAACAGATAAAAAGTACTGTCTGAAGGACAAAGGAAACGGACACAAAGAGTTCCACAGCTCTTTAACACAAACACTTTGGCATTAATAAAACGGTTTGAGAAACATCTTATAATGGGCTATTTGACTTATATTAAATTTGGCACAATAAATGTATAGTTTCTGTACTTATTTCACTTAAGAAACCTGTATTTATCGATTTCAGGCAGCGTGAGATATTTTTAATAGCTTCTTTTGAACTCAAAATTGTCTTTTTTATTTTGGGCTCAGAAATGCTGTCGGCCATGTTATGACGTCATAGGGATCTATGTAAACTTCATGACAGATCTTACTAGTGAAATTCGTAAGGTAGCCTATGCTTTGACATAAAAAAAATTAAACAAGTGACTGAGAAGTGCAGTGCACATAACAAGTAATCACTGTGCAGTGGTTGTTATTATTGTAATCCTTTTCATATTATTTGGGAAAACCCCTATTCCGATTCCTTTATTGATACAAGCAAACATGAATGTTGAATTCTTGAAGGCAGTTCAAATTTAGATGTTGGTTAAATAATAAAAGTTTGTTTTAATTCGTCTGGCGTTACAAAACAAATAATCTATCAACCAAAATGGGCGACAGCGTTTTCGCCAGTAAACGACATGTAAACTTTTAAAATAACGTTTTAGCGGTTTTTAGATACTAAAAATATAGGATGTGGTTTCTTTTTGTCTTTTACCTACAACAAAAAAGCATCAACTAGTCTATACAACTAAAAACTCGATATCTACTCAGATTGTCTTGGAGATATTCAATTTGTTACGTTAACAAAGACGTGATAAGCTATTGTATCTTGCGTTGTGCCCCGGAATATGTATGTTAGAATATGCTTCACCACATTGAAATATCACCAACTAACGTTCTGGTATTAAAGACGTAAAATTACCCTATCCAAATATGGTATACTCTCCATATTGCGAGCCTAATCTGCATGTCGTTACGGCCTGTCTCGACTCATCCATAATTCACATAATAAGGACAGAAATGTGTGGAGTCGAAAGCTGTAACCCCCTTTGCTGGTTTTTAATTATATCGTACTAACTCATAAGCATAAATAGTTTTGTAAAATCAGAAACAAGGAAAGTACTTTAAATACCCAGACCTGAGAAAATACAAAAGGCTTTACATCGATTCGTCTGAAAAGCGAACCCAACACATCGGAGCATGGAAAAAAGATGCGAGTCTTATTCCCCGAAATCTTAAAAGTACCTTATTTGATTTACAACTTTCAGAAAAGCTAGATTTTGACAACTGAACTGTCAACGCTTATTTCAAATTAAGCAAATGCTGCTGTGATAGTGCAGACTTCCAGAAAAATGTTTTCTCCTTACGATTTCCGTACATTGTGAGAGTTAGTTTTTCGGAGTCTTTACCATTTTCATGGTTACTAGCTCCGTAGGGTATTGGCCTTTGGTAGAGGCAAGAATCTGACTAATAATTCTTCTTTTGGAAGTGACTGGAATTTTGCTGTTTTATGCAGTGATCCGGCAGAGAACTAAAGTTACCGGCATAGCCCACCAGATTAGCAAGCTGAAGTGGCAGTGGGCTGGCTATACTAGCCGCAGGACCAACAACCGCTGGGGTAAACGAGTTCTTGATTGGAGACCGCGTCTCGGCAATCGTAATGTAGGACGCCCTCAGTCCAGGTGGAGTGATGATTTGCGCAAGGTGACAGGAGCTGGATGCGAGAAGCTGAAGATCGACCTAAGTAGCGTGCATTTGGAGAGGCCTATGTCCAGCAGTGGGCTGCGATAGGCTGATGATGATGATGATGATTTAGGTCAAGTTTACATGGTACATGTTTACGTAAATATGCTTATACAACAGTAAAAAACAAAATCCAAAAAATAAAAAGGCATGCTATGTAACAACAACGACTCTTATACTTTCTCTGTTCCTTCCAACACCAAGGAGACAAATCAAAGGCGTTTGTATTGCGGTGCGCCTGCATACATTATCAAGCGGCAAATTTATATAACAACACATTTTACTTTGAACACAAATAAAACATTTCATCCTAATTTTGTGTCCTACTTGACAAAGACATAGAGTTAATTTTCGGAAGCCGTACATCATTTCTAAATTTAGCAAGTAGATACCAAATCTTCTATCTTTGAGTAATGTCAAAGTTACCCTTATTTGTATGACGTAAGAGTCGAAAACAGTTTGTGATAGCTGAAACATTGGTTTTGAATTTGGCGGAATGAGGATATTCCTAAGCCTTTAATGAGGAAAACGTTTGTTCTTTGGTGATTAATACAGACTAACAATGGTGAAGATTCCTTTGTAGTTTAACTAAACCGGGTCAGGGATAAACTTGAAACACAAATTCTCGATATAAATTAGGTACAGTAGGCTCGTAAGATTGTGAAGAATACAAAAATGTTTTCGAAGAACGAACATCAGAAAAGATAATTCGTTTAATTCAACTGACATAGATACGGTCAGGTAAATAAGGCTCAAAATAATTAATGCAATAATTATATTCGTTTCTAGTTTTACTTGTCAACTTGTTTTTTTTTTGTTTTGTTCTTTTGTCTAGCTGTAATTTCATCTATGTCAATTGTAATGTGCTTGTGGCCAATTAAATGAAAATAATAATAATAAAAATTGGTACAGGTTAACTTAGAAGAATATAATAGGGGTTAAAGTATGAAATTGCCGATTATTTTCCCACTTTTTATTTTGTTTATAGCTTTTAAGTATAGTCATATTATTGCGTAATTCTATTGTATCTTTTGTATTGTATCAAAAACTAAATAAAGTAACTTTTTACTTCAAAGGAAGTCGTTGAAAAGACCCCTTACAATGTGTCAGCTGACCTTCTTGCTTCAATTAAGTATATTTGTATTATATACTTTGATTTTCAGAAATTTAAATACTATAATGCGTAGCTTTATAACCATCTTACTTTCACCTTTAATTGCATCGAAAACGGTTCAGGCGTTTTTAAAAAAACTAAAAAATTGTTAGTATGGAAAAATGACTTTTCTCGATTTCGTCCATACAAAACGGCAATTTCATACTTTAACCCCTAATATCTGCAAAAGATAATTTCTTCAAAAGATCTAGTCCGGGATTGCTGGTCTATGTTTGATTTTTTGTGTTTAAATCAATCAAAAGGCTCTAACGATTATTAGGTTGAAGTATGTGGTTCTTTTTACATAAACGCAGTCGGGTAAAAATAACAACATTTGATATTCTGAAAGCACCCTTAAACAAAATATCACAAACTTCTGTTATGTCAATTAAAAATCCTAACGTTATGATGTCATTGTGTATCGAATATTGTTTGTTATTAACAATAATTATCTTTACAACCAAAGCAGGAAAAAGCTTCATTGTTTTTAAGGTATAACGCTAAAATTTACACATTTCAAGATATAGAACTGAAGATGGGACAATACAGTAGGTACCTACGCAGACTTTAAAAAAAGAGGAATTGGCGTCCAAAAGCATGAAACAATGCTCATAAAACAAAATTTGTTATACTTTTAGTCAGTTAGTAATTTAAGTAATACAATAAAAGTGAAATAATACCTTATTTTTTTGCAAAACAGGACCAAATGGCAATACTGTATCCATCTCTGTTGCACAGCCGGCTGATTGGTTTAGAGGAAATGAGATCTACCAAGTTTTGTGTTGGTTTTGTTTTTGAACTTTAATCCGGATTCGTGTTCGGTTAATCCCAGAGAAGTGTGGGTATTAAGGAAATTAAATGGGTAGGAACTCTGATTTGTCACAAACTAATGAAAGAAAGTAGTTTATTGGAATATTAGGGGTGAAAATATGAAATTGCCGTTTTATTGTAATAGGTTCTTTGAATTGACATAGAATTTTCATGGTTTGATGTTTTCGAATGAAACTTTTTTCACATGGTTTCTATGATGTTCTTCTTTTAAAAAATATTTGAATATCGACTTTCAATTGTTTTTGTTATTTAACTTAGAGAAGAAAGATGGATACTGCGAAAATTCGAGTGATTTTTGAATACGAGTTCCGACGCGGAAGTAACGCGGCAGAAACAGCCCGCAATATCAATGTTGCGTTTGGAGAGGGATCTACTAATGAACGCTTTCGTGATGGAAACTTCGACTTGAAGAACGAGCCACGAGGAAGACCGCCCACACAGGTGATTAACGATGAATTAAGAGAGATGGTGGAAGCCGATCCTAGTCAAACTACCCAGGAATTAGCGGCATGGTTTAACGTAACCTTACCCACAATATTGACTCATTTGCGTCAAATCAATAAAATAAAAAAATACGAAAAATGGGTGCCTCATGATTTGACTGATGTGCAGAAAGAAACGCGTATTGAAACTTGTGGTGCCTTGTTGAATCGGTACAGAAATGAAGGAATTATAATATTAAATCGAATTGTGACATGTGATGAAAAGTGGACTCTTTATGATAACCGTAAAAGAAAAATGCAATGGCTGACCCCAGGTCAAACGCCGCAACAGTGTCCTAAAGCAAAACTTACCAATAAAAAGGTAATGGTAACTGTCTCAGCATGGTGTTATTCACTATAGTTTTCTCCGATCTGGTCAATCAATAACGGCAGATGTCTATTGTGCCGAACTCCGAACAATTTTGGCAAAACTAGAAGTAAAACAGCCCCGACTCTTGAATCGATCTTCACCATTGTTGCTTCATGACAACGCGAGACCTCATACAGCACGAGAAACCGTTTTGACCCTTCAGGAACCGCAATTAGAAACCATTCGACATCCTCCGTATTCGCCAGACCTTGCTCCAACGGAGTACCATTTTTTTCGTGATTTGGACAATTATCTACGTGACACGAAGTTTTCTTCCCAGGAGGCAGTACAAAATGCTTTCACACAGTTTGTGCAGTCTAGATCCTCAGAGTTCTATCACAAAGGCATAAATGACCTTTCTATTAGATGGCAGCAATGTATAGATAATAATGGTAACTATTTTGATTAAATAAATTTGTTAAAAATTAAAAAAATTAACAATTTTGATTTTCAGTACAAATCGGCAATTTCATACCCCTATTATTTTGTTTCTGCTGAATAAACTGATAAGAAAAAAGTATTTTACATAGTGCATGTATACGTATAGCAGATCTTTATAATATATCAATCACAGGCGTCAGTCTCACACAAACTAAGCATTCATACTTTAGTGCCGCTTTTGCGCTTGACGACCATTTGGATCAGCGGTAGTTAACGCTGCTTCTGAGCCATGGGTCGCGGGTTCGATCCCCGCACAGTACAAATATTTGTGTGCATGAGCATATCTGTTTGTGCTGGTCTGGGTGTTTTCTATGTATTATAAATATGTATTTACAAAAAAAAAGTATATAAGTAAGTTTATCGGTTGTCTAGTACCCCATACGACCACTTAATAGTAGCTTAATTTGGGACTAGATGGCTCTGTGTGGCCTAGAGAGGCATGTCTTAAAATATTTATTTATTTATTTATTTTGTAATTTTTTGAACAATTATTAATATAGCTGTTGTTTTTGATGAGATGAATTATTACATTTTCTAAACTTTTTCCAAATTGAGAGATCTAGTCCAAGATGACTTTTACCAGCGATGCGCGATTCGTTAACGCTTGTCTCAACATTCGCTGCTTTAAACTCTTTGTCGCATTTCCATCGTACAACAGAAGCAATATTGACTTTGCATAAATGCGGACGTGAAACTATTTTGAGTTAATTTGGTTATAGGAAGGTGTGGCTATTAAAAGAGACGCTATACTCTTCACGCTTTTATTTCTCAACGATAAATATTGTAGTATAGCCCTGGTGGTCTAGTGGTTGAAGTTAGAGCCAAGATCTAGGGATTCTGGGTTTGATCCCCGGGTTTTTGATTACCAACTCACATTTGGCAAGCGTGGTGATTATGTTGGAATCCATAATTACTGTGGTAACTTGAATTTCATAATGCCTTTGCTCTGCAGTGCAGATTTTAGGCTGTTTTTTTAAAGGAAAAAGAATTTCACAGCTCACAAATCTTTAGAACGAAAACAATATTAAAAATAGTTTTTCATTTCATTGAAATGTGTTTAATATTACGTATATATTTCGATATTTATTGGCATTTGGATTCTAAGACTTCAATTGTCTGTCTCCAGTTTGGTCATCTTTTTTTCTAATCAAACAGGCAATGTTTAACACAGACACTAAACGGCTTTATACCGAAGTTACAGTTTCCAATACTGTCGCAATGTAAATAGGTATGTAGCGCAATATAGTTAAAAGAAAGTAGGCTTAAGTAGGGCAAGATACCTAATAAATCGGCAACCTGGTTAAGATTACAGTGATCCGTTGGACGTATCATTCCAGAATCGTTCGTTTTGATGTTCTCTAAAGGCTTATTTCCAGCTGTGGTTTTCTCAAATCTGATATGATGTGAATAAAATACAACACACTTTACATCCTTTGAAAAAAAAATTGATAGTCTTATGTAAGCATTTATGGCCACTGTCATAAAAGTCAGTTGTTTCGGAGTTCTACTTATACCTTGTTATATAATAATGATAGATGACATACAAAGCGGTACGGAGTGTCATGTATCATTATAAAATGCGACATGGGTCAAATAGTTTCATCTACTAGAAACAACCATTTACTCGCATTGACATGAGTGATCAAGGCAATTTCAATAATGTCTTAATCTCTCAACCCCCAGGAGGCACTCGGGTGCCACGATAACAATTGTTTTTTAATGGTGTCTGGAATAACTCACGATCGAGGGATTATTATCGGAAATAGGAATAATCTGTATTGTGACCTTTAGATTAAATATGAAAGCACACATTTTCACAATAAAATAGAAATATAACATTTCTAAAGTAAATGATTTGCAAAGTGGATTTAAGTGCTGCTTTATATTTTTCCAACTGTATGCAAATGCTTTCAAGAGTCTCCTTCAGAGCTCCAACTCGCCAAGGCAATTAAAGTATCATAGTTTATGCACTTAACTATTGAGAGCTATCTAGATTCAAACTTATTGTAAGGAAACGAAGGTTTATTATGTCCATATGAGGCAAAACCACCAATATCACAGTCAAAAAAATACATATAAATATTTTAACTTTGTCCATCTATGCGAATGTTACCTAGCGATGCAACTTTATAAGCCTTGTAAGGTCTACTGTGTGCGTCTCTCTCCGGGAGATCCAGTCAATCTGGTTGATTACCCTGTGGGAATGAGTCTACTATATCCCCGGTTCATTGTACTTGTATGTAGACCAAAGCGAATGCTATCCGGTGCTAGAAAAAAACCAGCTCGAAACGGCGCTCAGACAAAAACGTTCCAGTTCTGCAGAATCGCTTGATACACACTGCCAATTAGATAGGCTTATAAAATATGTTAGGATTTATATTTTTTGTTGACGACCCGTGGCAGAGTAGCGTGCACACCGGTTTTCAAGGTGTCTCCTGCTCGGAGGTCCTGGGTTTAATTCCCGGACAGGTCTGGGTGTTTGTGGTACCTTCGTTGTTTTTGGTTTCTAAAATACGAGTGTTCTAATGTTATTTAGTCTTAATCGCTGATATGTGAGACGTCAAATAATGTCAACCTGATGGATCAAATTTTAAGGACAACATTGTTTGGCTTAGTGTCAAAGCAAGTTAATGTAAAATTTGAGTACATAAATAAACTCACATTATAGTCCGGTCAATTTAGATATTCGAAGGTGCATAAAATCCCAACAAGCTGAAAATAAGTAAAATTGTTCAAAACATAATTATAAATAATATTTAAAAGTTCCCCATCATTCCCGTGTATGGATTTTTTTTATTAAAGGTCAAAGGTCAAAAAAATAATTTTCGCGATTTTCAACTAAACGGTAAGTTTTATCTTAAAAGTACCTAAGACAAAAATTGTAAACCATAAAATTATTTGAAAAAAATGTATCAATCCTTTTTTTCCTACGAGCCACCGTTTCTAAATACGTTAATAAATTCATAAATACGTTCAATATGTGCGTCGACATTTTAATTCCAGAGTTACTGTCGTATTTGATGGCTGTGATAATTGCACGAGAAATATCAAAGCTGCAGGACAACGTCGTCAAAAATTGTATTAGGCAGTTTTTCCGGCGCAGGTGGGTGTAAAGTTTGAACTGGCTCTAATATATTTGACCAACTTCCAACCCGTCTATAGGGTCTAGCTGATAACCAAGCCACACTTGAACTTGCTAATATACCCGGAAAAGATGTTGATGAGCAGCAACTGAGGTTGGAGGAAGACAAGCTAATTGAACTTGTTTTTTATTTTTAGTATTTTTAACGAAACATGCATATCGATGCTTATCTAAACAGGTAGTTTTTTTAGGAGCTCCGTACATAGAAAGAAGAAAGCGTATGCTGTTGGTGATCACGGGTTCATGTTTAAAACTTCCGCCTTTAATTTTTATCGTCAGTTATGTTTCCTTCACACAAAATGAGCTAACTGTGTCCGGAGTCTTCGCAGTGTTGCCATGGTTTTTGGACTTCATTGATGGTAAGACGGGGTCCCAAGCAGCTGGTGAATTCTAACCATCTTCTCTATTGACATTAGAAAATTTAAAAACATGCTTATTTTAACGTCATGGGTTAAATCAAAAATAAACGCGTACTAAATCCGTAAACATATATTTCATTTCAAGAAAATAAAAGCTAGATTTTTTTTTATTAAGTCAATTTGCTTTTCAGAATATTTTGGTTACGTAAATGTTTCCCATTCTCGGTGTCTGTATGTTCTGTCTGTCCGTAACTTAAACAAGTCCATTTCAATATTCCCTTTGAAACCATTACGTGATTCCACTCCAATTTAGCGGTCCTTCGCTGGAGTGTAGTCTTCATTAAAATTGTATATGTACTCGTTAATCATGAACAGATAATACGGATAAACGCAACACTCAAATAAGAACCGTAACACGAAGGATTAAGGTTAAATTTACAAGTCTATCGCTATCTGTTATGTAATCTCAAGTGGTTTGTGAAGGTAACTGTATTAATTTTAAAGTCATGTTACGTACACGACTCGGAACATCATGTAATCCTTTGAGGTTTCAATGATCAAGTATATTTATTACTAGCTGTTGCCCGCGACTTCGTCCGTGTCAATTTCCGTTATTATGATCGCGATTGTTTTTGCAACATTTTTCACTGATGCTTCGCTCGTAATGGCTGCAGCGTGATGTTATATAGCTCAAAGCCTTGCTCGATAAATGCACTATCAAACACAAAAAGAATTTTTTAAATCGGACCAGTACCTTCTAAGATTAGCGCGTTCAAAAAACAAACAAACAAACACTTCAGCTTTATAATATTAGTACAGATTACTTGTACTCGTTTAATGATATTTTATATTCTTTTTATAACTAACTCTTACGATAGTAACCATGAAAGTTTAAAGCAGTATATTCTTTTACTAGCTGTTGCCCGCGACTTCGTCCGCGTCAATATCTGTTTATATGATTGCAATTAACATCAATATTTTTTCCCGTTTTTGCAACATTTTTCACTGATGCTTCGCTCCTATTAGTCGCAGCGTAATGTTATATAGCCTAAAGCCTTCCTCGATTAATGGACTATCCAACACAAAAAGAATTTTATAATTCGAATCAGTACTTCCGGAGATTAGCGCGTTCAAACAAACAAACAAACAAACAAACAAACTCTTCAGCTATATAATATTAAGTATAGATTACTTAGTTTTCTGCGATGTTATAAAGAAGGTAATATCTATACCAACTCTTCTTGTCCTATGGGTACCGTAAGAGGCGACCAAAAGAATACTTCTAGAGAAAGCCTTATGGTTGACTGGTAGAGAATGCTTTTGGCATTAAGTGTAAGTAAATAAAGATAACAAGCAGCGTACTTTCCCTACCATTTGGATATCTGCGATCGCTAAATCCCTTAGTGTGGTGATTGATCATGGGCAAATTCTTTATTTTGGTGAGACTTTCTTCATTATAGATTTAGATTCTGCATTGAAAAAAGTCTTTCCAGCTGACATTTTATTGTATTTTCAAGGAAAACAAATAGCTTATTAAACAAAGCTAAAATTCACCAATACACGAGTCTCAAGGACTTAAATTAAAAACAGTATGCCTAAAGTTTTCACTAAAACATAATAAATTAGCCTAACTTAGTTTGACGACCATTTGGATCAGCGGTAGTAAACGCTGCTTCTGAGCCATGGGTCGCGGGTTCGATCCCCGCACAGTACAAATATTTGTGTGCATGAACATGTCTATTTGTACTGGTCTGGGTGTTTTATATAAATTATACGTATTTATTTACAAAAAAAAAGTATATAAGTAAGTTTATCGGTTGTCTACGAGTAGTACCCCATACGACAGGGTACTTAATAGTAGCTTAATTTGGGACTAGATGGCTCTGTGTGGCCCAGTGAGGCATGTCCTAAATATTTATTTATATTTATAAAAGCTACATTTTCAAACAAACGGAAGAATCCAACAGTACACATGAACAAATCAAAATAATATTATAACAATTATTAATGATAACCTGGAAGCCGTACAGTTAGAACTTAAACTACAAAATAATTATAAACAAAATTAAATCATCTCGCTAAAAGAAGAAATTTTGAAAATTATTGTTTGTCCTTTAAAGTTGGAAGCATAAAATTCTTGATTAGAGCTACTGAGCATAAATTAATAATGACGCGTTTTATATTTTTTCTACATACTGCGGGGTTGAAACAAAGAGTTTTCACTGTCAGGGGTAAAATAAGTAACTGTCTTTCTTATAATAAGTAATAATATTTATTTTGTAAGCTAAAATGACCCGTTTAGTTTTTAGTTTCTTTACGTCACGATCTGTAATAGCCGGTTTGGTATATTTTGAATATCCTTCTTCTTCTTAGCGTTTCGATGGAACACGAGAAATTACGTCGTAGCAGCCCAGAATTCAGCCACTTGTATTGCGGATCGACTGCAGTTCATTAAATCCGCTTGCGTGCAGGTGTTGGGGCACGCCGGGCACGATGTTAAGTGTGCCATAGTTCGCACTGCACCGCAAACACAGTCCACATGGGAGCTTGCCGAAAATCCCCACCCGGTCATGTTCTCCTTACTTCGACCAACCTGAGTCTGAAGCCTGTTTAGGGACTTCCAGATCGGCCATGGTAGATCATGTCCAGGAGGGAGATTCTCGGCAAGCGGGACAAAGGGAGTAGGCAGTGAAGCTTTTTATGAAGCTGAATATCCTAGAAGATTAATACTATAGATGAAAAACGATAATAAATAGACTGAAATAATAATTTGTACTCGTGTAGTGATGAAAGAGACAAAATAATGTTTGATGTGAACATCAAACATAATTTTGTCTCTTTCATCACGGCTGCAAGGTTCACCTTGTAGGTATATAACATATGAGGTAGTGCAATAGTAGTTCTAAACACCTGAACAGGAATCGTAAAAATGCGTAGGTAAATTCGATTCCCACGTGGGGAGTCCATTCCTATGGAAAGATTCGGAAACATTCTCTTTATTTATCGGTTTTTAAATTCCCAATTACAATTCTTTAGTGCGGGCAAACAATCAAGAACATTTTATTGCATCCACTAAAAAAGTCATTGGGTAAAAATCACTCTCGACCGCAATTTTGGTTTGCAATCATTCCGATGGTACACACAGAGTATAAAAAACAGTTAATAATCTCAGGGTCCTTTAAATAATCCTTTTTTGTTGTTATTAAGCTGGTTTTTTGAGTTAAGCAATTTGCTAGGGTAACTTGAAACACTGTTCTTTAAATAACATTTTTGACTGCCTTAATTAGGTCCTACTTAAACTCACAATCATCCGCTTGCTGCTTAAAAGGAAACACTACGGGCGAGAGAATTGATAAATAGGTATTTAATTTTGTAAATTCTATTGCTGTCACGCAGTGCCAAACGCCTTCACCGCAGAGTGTGATAGAGACAGCTGCAGTTTCGTAGTCCCCCGATTACTTTTCCAAAACTAGACCGATTTAAATACTTTTTTCGTTAAAAATAAAAAAAAAAGCTTTGGCCGTGTTTGTATGTTCTCTACTTTTTCTAAAATTTTAGTTAAATTTGTTTTCTGGATGTTTGAACACAGCGGAAAATCTGGCGAAATTTTTCGATTTTTTAGGTCTCATATCTTTTTTATTAAGTAATTTCTGAAAAAACAGAAAACATAGAAACATGCTAATAGTGGCCATAGATTTTCGTAATAAAAATTATTGCTCTACTGGCTTTATCCAGGGAGGAAACAGGGGACTACGTTTGTATGGAAAAACGGCCCTTGTGTTTTCTCTTAAGGGTTGTAGGTTTAGGTCCAATTTTAAGCAGTCAAAAATCTTCAACTTTTGACTCTTTAGAAATTATGTAACATGATACTAATTTTATGTGGATCATTATCAGGTTTTAGATAACTACTGCTAAATAAATCTCCCTCTAATTGTATTTTTTTTTTATTTATCAACTTAGGCTTTTTTTTAATGTTTTCTCCCACAGCATCAGCTGCTCCATGCTCTGGTAAACCCTGTTTAGTGAGAATAAGAGAAAAACTTTACCATTTTTAATAGGCAATTGGCCCTATTCAGGATAGTTCGGTCTTATTTTCTAAATCAATCGGAATCATCATCATGAACTTTGCTCTCACATTATTACGCGTCGTCATTCTATATTTATTTATTTATGTTTTATATTTATAGTATTTATTTAGTATAAGTAGTTGTTCTAGTATTTAGTTTATATATGAAAGGTACTATGTGTAGTTTATTGCCCTTTTTTTTAACTTATAATTACTATTACATTAGTTTCATTTAGTTTTGTCTGTCGCACTGCCTACACAACTTTTCTGCTTAGCCCAATGGTCGACTGAGAGAGAATGCCACATGGCATTAAGTCCACCAATTGTACAATTATATTTTTTTTTTTGTGCAATAAAGTTTTAAATAAATAAATAAATAAATAGTTCACGTTTCAACATACCTCGGTCTGCGCATACACCATGCAGCTTAATGCGCGATTTAACCGAGCGCGAGTGCGTTATAATCGGACTCCGAACGCACAAAGCAGCGGGTGGAGTTGAAAACTATATTCGGTACATACAGGATGAAATTTTAACCATCAGTATATAAATAAAGTAAAAAAAAAAGTAAAAAAAAAAAAAAAAAATTTTTAACCACTTTCTAAAATTTTTATAGGCGTTCAGTATCGTATTTAGAGCCCATTTATGAAGTAAAAAATTTAAATCAAGTTTTCACTCGAAAATATTTTTAGCAACACAGTTTTCAATTTTTATGGTCCTAAGCCTGTTTAGGTATAAAGGGAAAACCAAAATCTTATGAATAGTATCGTTAAGAACGATTGAGATGCGCATAGCGCAAAAAAAGTGTTGCTAGGAGGCCGTATCAAAAATATTTGATTTTTGGCGGACATTTTCTAAGTGTTTTCTTGACATTTTTGTACTGGGCTATACCAAAAGAAAAAAAAGGTCATTTGTTTTTTGTCTCGTAGATTGTCATATTAAAATTTGGAAAGTGGTTAAAATGTCAACCTGTATAATCAAGACAATGAGAGCTTGTGCGCAATGTGATTCCGGCGCCCGCACTGCGTCTCTTTCCCCTAACTTGCCATAGTGACGCTCAGTCTAGTTGTCAGATATTTTTTTCTTGTCTATCTTGTCGTTTTAAGTAAGTATTTATGCTGGCACTATCGTGTGGCGCTAGTTCATGAAACTAATAGCATCAACCCTAACCAAATCTCTCTTATTAAACGATTGGCTTTAATGTCATACTGAAGATACATGGTTGCCTGCCAATATTCTTTAAATGTGTTGTGTTCATAACGCTCGATTAAGTACCTTCTGAGACATGATCATTTTGAAGAGTTTCGAATTTTTGAACATTGTCATTTATACTTCGTCCAATCAACAGCCACTGTCCGTCCACTTCTGGACGTAGGCCTCCTTCGAGTCACGCCACAATTTTATATCCTAGGCTTTCCTCATCCAGCCGCTGCCAACGATTCTCCTAAGGTCATCAGGCCATCGAGTCGCAGGGCATCCTACACTACGCTTGCCTAAACGCGGTCTCCACTCTAGAATTCGTCTGCTCCAACGGTTGTCGGTTCTACGATAGACGTGACCAGCCCACTGTCTCTTCACCGTGCTTATCCTTCGGGCTACTTCGTCTATTATGCAGTCAATTAACACGTAGTGTCAAACAATGAAACGACTGTATCGTACGGCTCCAGAGATCGAGATGATTTTATTATCCTTTTGACGTAGCTATGGTTCCAGAGATTGTTTTTTCTTTTTTGATATGGTTTGACCACAAAGTTTTTTATACATACAAATTGGCGCTGTTTAACACTTAGCTTGTTTTAGAGTTTCAAATTTTTGAACATTGCTCGGGTTTGTGATCACCAACCCGCTTTTAACGACGTGGTGATTATGCCTGTACCCATCGTTGTTGTGGTAAATTGATATCAATGATAGGGAACTCTTCTGTGGGATTTGAAGGCTGTTACTTTATTTTACACTAGCTGTTGCCCGCGACTTCGTCCGCGTCAATTTCTGTTATTATGAACGCGTTTATATTTGCAACATTTTTCGCTGATGCTTCGCTCCTATTGGTAGCAGCCTGATATTAATATAGCCTAAAGCCTTCCTCAATAAATGGACTATCCAACACAAAAATATTTTTCAATTCGGACTAGTACTTCCTGAGATTAGCGCGTTCAAACAAACAAACAAACAAACTCTTCAGCTGTATATAATAATATTAATATAGATCACATTAAAATGGAAATTTCAGTTCACACCAAAGTTTCAATGGTAACTTGGTATTTACCCAAAAAAAGTGACAATGACAATCTATTCTTCTAGTCTGTGACCGTCGCTTAAGCCCTTAATAGGCTGTTTAAATTCCATCGCCCTGTCCGATAACAAAGGCAATAAAATTGGCTCTGAAACGTCAAACGATATGGTAATGTAAGGACTGGCTCTTTTACATTCGGCGGGCGCCGTCGATATTTCACACTGAGATCTGCTCAAATTCAGATAAAAGGCGCGCAAATGGGGAGTGGGATTTTGTTTCGCATAATAACCAAATTATTTTACACAAACATTTAACGCCCCGTCGGTCTAGTGGTTTAAATACTGGACCAAGATCTTGGGGTCCCAGGTTCGAATCCCGGGTCGGGCAACAAAAAAGTTATGAATTCTCGAACTCGGGTTGCTCGGATTTGTGATCACCAACCCTCATATGGCAAGCGTGGTGATTCTGCCAGCACACCCATCATCGCTGTGGTAACTTGAATTCAATAATGGAGGCCTTTTCCCTGCAGTGGGATGATTATAGACTGTTACTTTACTTTTTACACAAACATTTTAAACTAAAAAAGACGAAATAATCAACCAAGCGTTATGATCTTAGTTGAATTATAGTTTTGAAAAATTGATAAAAAAATTGTACTAAAGACGGTATTTTCCGTGATAAAATAAAAGATAAAAGTTTGTAATTCATCGAAAATAATACCTTACTTTTGAATTTTGTTGAGTCAAAAGTTTATGCTTAAATAATTTAAGGTCACGGCTAACAGTCAGGGCTAACGTTCAGTCAGGGCTAACAGTCTTATATTTAAGATATAAATTTGTCTAAATCTGGCTCCTTTCCCGCGGCTCTGCTACGTAAATGACGAGGTCATTACACGGTCAAAAACACATCATATGTACAGCAGTGGAATATATCCTTGCTCAAGGTAATTTTTTTTTTAATTTACCTTTATTCAATATTTCTGCGTGGCAACGAATACATTTAATTTTATCCCCTTTCTATTAACATTATTTTAATTGCCGATTAACCTATGACAAAAACATCCTTTTTAAGTTTGTTGACTGAATTCAAATTCACCCTACAGTACTAGTTCCATTTAACGCATAGTGTTCTCGTAAACTCTATAAACTAATAATTTACATTTCCTGCATAGAAATAAGCTAGGCAAACAGCAAACTAACTCACTTAAATAAACTCGTTCAAAACTTCTCCAAACCAAAATTTTCTTTTGCACTAAAAATAAACGAACGATCGAAAACAGTTTAAACTGCAAACAATTCCTTTTGACTGTTCAATAATAAAACTTTCATTACAGGAATACCTGAAGAAAATCTAATCTAAATACAAAAGCCATTTCCATATAAACTTCGTATAAAACACCTGAACGTCTGCAGATTGTGGCTTACACTTATACTGGAAGTGAGTATACTTTACTATTCTAGTTCCAATTCTGTTAGCTGACAATTTTCAATCTTCACGCTATTGGAATAAGAGTTGCGTAGACCGCAAATATTAAATTGGTATCGTGTTATCGTAGTTGTCTTTCACATTTTTTTTCAGTCAGTGTCAAACGATTTTAAGCTCTAAGTCCTTAGGCTCAGAGACACATAAGCAGTAGTAGATAAATTGGCAGATAATACGCGAGAGGTAAGCTCTATTGAAATGGAGATATTATTGAAAATAACACACGCTCCTGTTGATAACCGAATAGAAAACATTACTGCGGGTTTTTTCATTTCATCTCGGATCTTTTGTGTATTATCTTTTGTCTTTCCTTTTCTATCTTTTATCTTTGCCTTCGCGATTTCTTCTTGCGATTGGATTGTATAGGTTGTCGATTTGATGCTTGGTTTAGTGGTATTTATTTGTTTATTTCGTTTGATACTTTTGTGGAATACAATATAATTTTTGTAACATTTTTTTATTTATTAAAAATGGAATTCGACAATTTTTTTTGTTTTGACAGCTTTGAATACAATAAAACGCTGATTCCTTTTTTTTCAGACGTAGTGTGCGTTTTTTTGCGATATTAGTAGCGGTATACAATTGTTCTGTCTCTAGATTTATGCCACTAATTATATTAAATATTTATAATAATATGTACCTTAAATGATTCTGAAACAAAATATTTAGAACAGTCTTTTGTTGGTCACACATGTTATCCACTCTAAACTAGGCTAGCACATTTGGGTGCTGTTTTAGGTTAAGCAACATTCAACTTTACATAATGCATGTAAGATTGACTTTCCATTAAGGCGGTATTAATATGAAAATAAGCTACTTTAAGAAATAGCGATAATTTCAAAATGTAATTTATAAAGAACTGTCTCTTTTGTTCTTATGTTTCATTTGTGTAGTCATTATAAAACTATTTTTAAATAGCACTGATCACTTTTTCTTATTTTATGTTTCTGCTTTCGTTACAAAACATATTTTTATACTGAGCTAAATATAAGAAATAAAAATAACCAGAGCAAAATAGCAGCTACGGGAAAGCTTCTAAATTTAAATGCGCTGGTAAGCTCGCTAAGCTTAAGTCAAAGCGCTACGGAGTCAGCATACTCTAGTTCGGAGGCCATACCATGAATACGATAAGTCCTTTCGAATGGATAAAAGCTTACGGAATAAGTTGTACAAGTTGACCAGCATTGCATTTGTTTTATGTTTGTTTCTTATGTATATGTATAAGCCCACATTTGCCCCGAAGCAGTGGTAGGTTAAATATTGGGACGTGTAAAAGCGCATCCAGGGGCCTATTTGCAGAAATAAAACTGATTTTAACTGATTTTAACAAGTATGTTTTGTTTGTTTGTTACTACACACAAGGATTAGCTATTTATATTAAGCACGACAAGCGTCAATGTGTGAATTGATAAATTTAGAATTTGTAACAGTAAATAAAAAAATAAAAAAAAAGACGTATGGCACTCGGAGACTGCCGCGGTAAAGCTATTGCATAGCATTTTTTATCAACTTATGCAATTAATTATAAAACTAATAAGTATCACCGCTGTGCCGGTCGGAGTGGGGAGTGTTGCTCAAGGCCCGCGATAAAAGCTATGCAATAATAGCCTAATTTTATAATTTTATGTTTTTTCTAATTTTGACTTTTGTAATTAAATTTTTCTGTTAATTTGGCAGATATGGTTACCATAGGCAACCATACTGTCAAAATCCTTATTTTCTTCTAAATTCTTTTAAATTTCGGAAATTCAAAATCGTTTGATCGTGCCTCGCCCCGAGTGTTAGGTTAGGTTATTTTCGTTACGGAATTTCTGGATTCGGTCTCCACGCTCAAGGCCCGCGATAGAAGCTATGCAATAGCTTAATAAATAGTTTTAAAAACCGTAACTCGACAACGAAAATACAAAGATTTCAAGTCACCTTGTATATTTGCTGTATTATTTAAACATTTTTGTACTCAGAATTTTCTTTTATTTGATGCTTTACTCGTTATAACTACAATTTTTTTTATTTTTTTTTATTTTGTTTAATTTTTTTTTCTTTTTTTTTTCTTTATTTGTTTTACCAGCAATTGTTACAATAATTCTTATATAATATACAATCACAACTAAATATCTAAATGCGCAATTAATTTAAGGTAAACACCACATGCGATATGTTTGGTCACATCGATTATTAAACTAAAACTAATAACAATAACTACCTACCCACTTTATTAATTACTAAACGACAATCAACATAAAAAGCTATAAAAAGTAAAATATAGACTAAAGTTCTAGACCACTATTCAACGACAATGGTTTCCTGTAGAGATGGTGAATATATAATTATCAGTTAAATTTAACTAATAAAAAATATATCACATTATTCAATAAATATTATTAACCTTATCGAATAAAAATATTGATTCGAGCCGTTGATAATTAAACGCAACTAAAAGTTTTATTCGTAGATAAATCTAACCGATTGATAAATTTACCTAATGAATATTTATAACGCTAGTCCACAAAGAATAAAAATATCATATCCAATCTTTCTAATAAATTTATTCGTTTATTGAGTAGGTTAACTTAGACATTAATTAAACGGATTAGAGCCTAAATTTAAATGCGTTATTTAGGACACGAGTGGCGCGTGATAAGACGAGGTGTAATGTGATAAAATTTTAGTAAACAGAAGTTCCCAAAACCCGTTTTCTTCTGGCAGTACTCCTTTAGTCGCCTCTTACGACACCCATGGTAAGAAAAGAGGCGATACTATTTATTTAATGTGTGAAAACGATGACTGTCTTTATAGGTTTTCGGTTATAATTCCTACAGAGGCCTTGCAACTAGATGTCAATAAGAATGCACATTGGGCTGACAAAACAAATAGGTTTCGAAGCTATAAGTTTTTTTCGTCAAGTCAAAGTACTCCAATATATTGCTGTAGCATTCGCCGTGTGGAGTTTTTAAAAAAAAAAGTAGCCTAGGTCACCCGGAATATAATAAGGAATCGATTACCCAAATAAATACTTACATACATATCTATATATATAATATACATATACATAGACTGTTAAAATCATAACCATTTTTGTTGGCTTTGCCGTAGTCACGTAAAAAAGCAATTATCAGCTAATGCATTCGTTATTTCCATTATTTCAGTTCAGCAGCAGCAGTTCATAGCCACGGCACAGCAGCCTTGACTGGCGGGCTAGTGGCAGTTAGACTAATGATAAAAAGAAGTTCCCTAATCCCGTTTTCTTCTGGCAGTACTCCTTTAGTCGCCTCTTACCACACCCATAGTAGGAGATGAGGCGATAATATTAATTTTGTATGTGAAATAGGTTTGGTTATATTTCTTAAAGAGGCCTTAATCGCATGCGGTAAACGCTTGCAACTAGATGTCAATAATAATACACATTGGGCTTACAAAACAAATAGGTTTCGAAGTTATGAGTTTTGATCAAATAGTAGAACTCATATCTCACCACAAAGCTTATTCTAAATATGAAATAACAGAGATAGATTGTATTTAGGTAAAGCGAATGAGGGTTTTGATGTTTTACTGCAAATGTTGAGTTTATGAAGAGACCTCTTCATATTTTCCTAGTCTAGAATCGCTAGACAATGATTTCATTTTTATCATCTGCTCATAGCCAAGTGTGGCGATTATAAACTTTATCTTTTTTTTTTTGTAGATATGCCTATCCCAGCAGTAGCCTGTTGTGGGTTAATGAGGTAAATAATGATATTTAAAAAAAATCGATGATAGTCATGAAGCAATTAAAATTTTGGTATTTTTGACTATTTCTATAAAAAGTTTACAGTTAGTTAAAAGTAACAGCCTATAATCATCCCACTGCAGGGAAAATGATCACTGGCAATACCTAATTATCACGCTTGCCATTGGTAATCGCAAACCCGAGCAATGTTTAAAAATTCGAAACTTTTTGCTGCCCGACCCGGATCGGACCGGGATTGAACCCGGAACCCTAAGACGCGGTATTAACATCACTAGACCTACGGGGTGTTACGAAGTTTACAATGATACAAAATTGTGATAAACATAAAAGTACTAGGTTTTAACATTTACAAAGTTAAATAAAAACAAATAATTACATAACAAAAATCTACCGTTGTAGCAAACTTCGTAGTATGCTACGGAAATTGCTACGTGCTACAGCGTTACGGATATCGTAGCTTTGTAGCTGTGCCGGTAGTAAGCAGCTTTTAAAACCGATTTAGTGTTTGCTGTTAGCGTACAATGTAAATTACAACTGCAGGCTCCTTTCCATGGCTATTGATGAGAAATCTAATCATACCAAAAGATACTTATCTCAATTTCGAAAATGTTTTGTTCGAATTTCATTTCTTCGAAAACAGTTTGACGAAGTTTGAATTACTAGATAGTAATTTTTTCATAATGTCCTAAATCTAGATATATTTTTGTCGTATATTTTATTTTATATTTAATACGTTAACCAATTTTCCTTTTACTCTGGCTTTGGCATTATTCATAACTTTAATTTGACCTTAATCACTTTTATATTGTTAAGAGATTTGATGAGACTCAAGTTTCTGTTCTATTTTCATGAAAGGGATCGTAACAATTGAGATTTAGACAAAAGTTAGAAACTGTTGTATAAGTTGTGAGTGTTTTTAGAATATAAATAATTATGAATAGTTGCTTTAAGCCATAATCATAATTATCACGGCATAGCGCCGCTCTTTAAATAATATTTTAAATATTATTATTGGTGCCGTAAGAAGCGACAAAAGAAGTACTGCTAAAACAAGATGTCTTTTCTTCTTCGGAACAGTTACTTAGATAGATAGATAGATAACACTTTATTGCACAAAATAAAAGAAAACAAATAAATTACAAAGAAGAGAAAATGTACAAATAGGCGGCCTTATCGCTTTAAGCGATCTCTACCAGACAACCTTTGGGTAGAGGAAATTTAGTTTTAGTAGAGTAGGGGTAGCACTGTGCAAGACAAGCGATGTATAACAGATACAATAACATACATGTTACTAAAATACAATACACATATACCTACATACCAATACCTAATATACAATACACATAATACAAAATAATATACCTACTTAAAATACATACACCTACCTAAAGAACAGTTTAATATTTTAAATAATGATAAATAAAAATAACCATCCACACATACACGAACCGACATAGTTAACCTAATGCTGCGATCGCGACAGGAAAAGTGTTTTGACCCTGGTCTTGAAAATAGGAAGTGACTCGGATTGTCTAATAGTTAATGGTAAAGAATTCCATAAGCGGACAGACTGAACAGTGAAGGATTGTGAGTAGAATTGTGAAGAATGGGAAGGGAAAGATAGTAATAGTTTACGACCCGAGCGCAAATTATCTGGACCACTGGTCGGCTGCAAGAATTTAAAACGTTCTTTGAGATAGCAAGGAGTCCGCGGGTTAAATAATACAGAGTATAGTAATGAAAAAACATGCAGATCACGACGGAGACGAATAGGGAGCCAGTTAAGCTGAGCTCGAAACATGGAAACGTGATCATACATCCGTAAGCCAAAGATAATACGTATACAGAAATTTTGAAGGCGCTCAAGCTTATCGAGGGATTTTTCATTGAGATCGAGATAGCAGCAATTAGCATTATCTAGAATTGGCAGAAGTAAAGCCTGAACCAGAGCAATTTTGGTGGGTATAGGTAGAAAGTTACGTAATCTATTCAGACAACTAGCTGATGCAAACATCCTCCTGCTCACTTCACTGATATGTTTGTCCCATGACATTGAACTATCCAACAGAACTCCCAAGTTCCTTACATGTTTACTATATGGAATTTGGACATCGTCTAATACAATTGAGGGTAGTGAATCCCAATTAATCTTTGAGATCAGCCGGGGGCTACCAACAATCATCACTTGCGTTTTTGTAGGATTAACTTTAAGCCCAAATGATTTACTCCACTCCGAAATGCAACGTATGTCAGAGTTTACTGTGGAGATAACTTTTGGTAGATCATCAAGGTTACCCTGACAGTACAGTTGTAGATCGTCTGCATAGAGATGGTAGGAAGAAGTTAGATCAAGAGTAATAGAATTTATGAAAATAGCAAAAAGGAGAGGAGACAAGACGCCACCCTGCGGTACACCAGCTTCGACGTCACACCATGAAGAGAAAGAATCCTCAGAAATGATGCACTGTCGACGCCCATGCAGATAACTATAGAACCAGTTAATCAAGATGTCAAAGTCCACGGTGCTAAAAGCATTACTGAAATCCAGCAGCGTCAAGACCGTGAGATGCCTATTGTCCATAGCATGGCGGATATCATCAGTAATCTTTACGAGAGCTGTAGTTGTGCTGTGCCCCGGACGAAAGCCAGATTGTAAAGAGTTAAGGAGATGACACTGGTTTATATGATGGTTGAGCTGCTGGTGAACAATACGCTCCAACACCTTGGACAAAAAGGGAAGAATTGAAATAGGTCGATAATCCGTATAAGAAGAAGGATTCAGTTTCTTAGGAAGAGGAATTAAATGAGAATCCTTCCACGCTGCAGAAAAGGTGCAAGTGCTTAAGGAGTAGTTGAAAATTCGCGTGATAATGGGAGCAAGGATGTCGAGTAACGGAATAATCATTTTACGACTGATGTTATCACTGCCTACTGCATTTGAGGTGATGCTTAGTACGTTCTTCTCAACATCACAATCGGATAATTGACTAAAGACAAAAGACGAGAAGTTAGGAGTTGGAAGGGATGACAGTTGATTTAATGTTTGTGCTTTTGTTGCACCATCGATGACTTCAGATAAAGAGAAATGTTTATTTAAAGAGTCAAAGTTATTATTACTTGGTACGGAATTAATACGAGATCTTCCAATTCCAATTGATTTAAGAAATTTCCATACTTTAGTAGGATTACCATTATCAACCGATTCGTGAATATGGCGTCGTTGAGCGTCCTTACACATTCAGTTGCAGCGATTCCTAAGCAACTTATATTTGTCACGGTTTATGTCAGACGGGTCCATTTTAAATTTTGATTTAGCTGCATTCTTTTTATTACGTAACGCTTTTATGTCGTCAGTCAACCAGGGCGCAGGATTATGTTTAATTTTCACCGGTCGAACAGGTGCGTGACGGTCTATAACTTGTAACAAAAGCGAATTCAGAAGATTGACTTTCTCGTCAATACAGCTGATGAGAGACTGAAAATTGGAAGCTCGAGTGTCTTTTTTAAGTAAGCATGTGTTAAAGTCTCTCATTAATATAGTGTGACTATATAAAGGGGACAAGTCCTCTAACATCTTTTCAAGACTAGAGAAGTAGTCAACCCTTACAGATGGGCTATAAAAAATGCCAAGTAGAATTTTAGTATGAGAGAGACTCAGTTCGAGAAATAGATGCTGTGCAAGGTCAGAAGAGGAAGTAGGGGCTGAAATGTCAACTATAGAATAGGAAATGTTTGAACGAATATAAATTCCAACGCCGCCACCAGTACGGACGATGCGGTCGTTTCTAACCAGTTGAAAGCCCGGAATGGAAAAAGAGGTGGAAGGAAGGCAAGGTTTAAGCCAGGTTTCAGATACAAGAATTACATGTATGTTTTTATTGTCAAAAGCTGTCAACATTTCATTATAATGAGCCGGAATGCTTTGAGCATTGATATGAACAATGTTCAAGTTCTTAGAGAAGTCAGAAAAAATTGTATGTAATGCATCGTGCAGAGGTAAAGGACTGGAGTGAAAGCTATCGTCTTCAGAAACATTTGAAGATGAAGAGAAAGAGACAAAGTGATCGCTTAGACTATCAGCATCATCCACGTCGGAAGCGTTAATTGTGGAATGGTAATAAATGTATTTAATAATAAGAACTAAATAATAATAATAATTATATATATATTTATAATAATATAAACTAATAAAAGACCGACTTTCTTCCTTACTACCTGCCAGTTGTTTACAGAAGAATACGACAATACAAAATTCATGTTCAGACATAGTTAAAATTTTACACAAAAATTATAATTTTACCAATTCGGACCAAATGAGAACAACCAGTACGCGAATGGCCAAAAACTTAATTCAGTGCCGTTACTATTACTGTAAGCCAGTGCTGTCACTGTCACTGCTGTCAGATAAATAATTGTTTGTTTGTTGAGTAGACTAGTTAGTAAGTAGGGTTAATGGAAATTACAATTTAAAGTTAAAAAGAGGGTAAACAATTAGTATCACTATTTAAATTAACGTTCACGGAAAATGTTGTAAGTAACAATACGTTACTTCTCTTTACCAATAAACTGCAATCGCTATTCCAAAACGCAAGTGAGTTATTCTGGCAAAATTCTTCTTTTAATGGAGACCTATATTCAGTAATGATAATGATGGTAATGGAGATGTAATCCCATGTTTTTGGACTTCCGTACCTCAAGAGGGAAAAACAGAATCCTTATTGGATCA
This sequence comes from Anania crocealis, assembly GCA_949315895.1. Classification (NCBI taxonomy): domain Eukaryota; kingdom Metazoa; phylum Arthropoda; class Insecta; order Lepidoptera; family Crambidae; genus Anania; species Anania crocealis. The sequence continues at coordinate 11,345,256 of OX438872.1, forward strand.
ATTTGTACTACGTCCACCTGTTAATCCGTCCGTCTGTCTCGATGTCAAGACCGTTTATATCAGGATCGCACAGAAATCGGGTTAGAATTAAAACAAACACATGAAAAAAACAACCTTCTTAGCTAACGTAAAAAGTTACGGTCATTAATGCTGCATAAAACATGTATTTTGACACCTTCGAGGAAATAAATACGAGTACTAATCAAGTCACAGCCTATAATCTTCCCACTGCAGGGAAAATGCCTCCATCATTGAATTCAAGTTACCACAGCAATGATGGGTGTACTGGCATAATCACCACGCTTGCCAAATGCGGGTTGGTGATCACAAACCCGAGCAACGTTCGAAAATTCGTAATTTTTTTTCGTTGTCCGACCTGGGATGCGAGCCTGGGACCCCGAGATCTTGGTCCGGTATTTAAACCACTAGACCAACGTGCAACGGGGCGTTGAATATAAATAAAATACCCTATAAACTTACCTAGACCTAGAACTATAATTGGTAAGTCATATTGTCATAAACTACAAATGGGAAAAATGTGAAAACCTTACATTTGTAATTACCTAAAAAAATGGGAAAAACTCGAAATAAACTGCGAGACTCGATTCCTGATCGATACAACCCATTTGATTCCATTTTAAACTCGACGGAATTCACTGAAAAAACTGCAACGAAAACGTAACAACTAAACCTTCCTTCATTTTGTCGGCTTACAACATAGTTAATTGTCTAACGGCCATTTCCAATAACCTATCTATCTTCAGTTTTGGCATATCGGAGATAGGAAACAGTTTCTATCTCTGTTTTTGCCGTCCAGAGAAACAAAGACAGAAGTTGTTTTCTATCTCCGATATGCCAAAACTAAAGATAGATAGGTTATTGGAAATGGCCGTAAATGCACCGCACGATCTTGTGTATTCTAATGACCTGTCAGTGGGCGCAAACGTAATGTACAATCGACCAAATTGAATCATGACCCGCCATAAGGTCATTTTTCTACTGTCATTCTATACAAGTAGGTTGAAATTCGCTTGAACATACGTTTCCTAGTAACGAACTAACTAGTTATCATTTTATTTGACACTGACAGTCAGTGACAAACCTTACTACATTTATGAGTTTAAAGGAATGATCGGCGAAGTGGGTCATGGTTCAATTTGGTCGACTGTTATATTCGGCCTTAGCAGTATCATGTCAAGTAGCAGACAAAGGCTGGTCAACCTATCCAAAAAGTTAAAGGTCATCGAATTGATTTTCAACTTTAAGTCCAACAAGTAGAGATCACTATCAATTGAGACAATTTTACGTTTTGTGGTATGTTGACGTGCTGTTGTCTGAACGTAATGTAATATTAACACTAAGCACTGCGCACTGACAGCTAACTACAATCCCGAAACGGTTAATTGGTATGTGCGGAATGTTCAAACATTGTACCATTGTTGGTTTACTTACAAACGGATTCAGTTAGTACCTCATCTTAATTGGTTCTTGAGTGAAGGAGATACCTATAATACGAATTATATTATAGCCTTTGCAAGTTCTAATACTGGTACTTTATAATATTCTGTTTATTGTTCCGGAAATTCCGATCCTAAATTTGATGACCTCCGTGGCGGAATGGCGTACACACCGGCTTTCAAGGTGTCGCCTGCTCCGAGGTCCCGGGTTCGATTCCCGGATGGGTCAATGTAGAAATAAGTGTTTTTCTACATTTTCTCGGGTCTGGGTGTTTGTACCTTTGTTGTTTCTAGTTTCCAAAATACGAGTACTACAAATAGTAATTTGAATTGGGATCAGGACAATGTATGTGATGTTGTCCACATTTATTTATCTAAATATATAAAAATGAAAACTGATTTAATGACTGACTGACTGACTGACTGACTGACAGACATATCAACGCACAGCCCAAACTACTGGGATTTAAAATCTGAAAATTTTCACCGTGCTTCCTTTTATAGTGTAGGGGAGCACTAAGAAAGGAATTTTGGAAATTCCGCCTCTAAGGGGGTAAAAAGGGCCCCATAAGTTTGTATGAAACTCCGTCAGTTTTGAAGCTAAGTCGATGAAAATTGGTATCCAGCTACCTAATTAAAAATTAAGAATGACGTCTTTCAGGATTTTTGAAAATTTAATCTTTAAGGGGATAAAAAATGGGGGCAAAGTTTGTTCGGTTCCGCGTCATATCCATACTCTTTACATATTTGTACTCTCTGACTTTACTTAGTTTGTTATGACATTCAATGTGTCCATCAGAAAATAAATAGGTAATTTCTTACAAACAGAATGGTATTATTTTAGAATTCAATAATTGGCGCCGAAATGGATGAATTAACTGAATTAAAACGTGTAGAACTTTAATTAAAGGCTGCATTACAAAATTCGGCAGCCAGATACAAAACCTACGAGAAATTTCTGATTATGAATTAAAATTAGTGAGTGATCAGCTGGTGAAGTGACAAATGAACAAATTTACCAAGAATAATTTGGAAGAGATACGACTACAATAATATTACTGATGACCCACAGTTGGAAACTGAGATTGAAGAAAAAAATAACCTTCAGGGTATTACAACACAGCTTTAACTAAAACTGCAGAGTTTGAATTCGATAGCGCGAAACAATTCCATGTATGCAGAAGGTACTGAGGAGCAAAGGTCGGTCACAAACAAATCTTAGGACATCTAAATTGAACTCAGTACCATTAGACAAGGACGAAACATTCAAAAACATCATTAAACGGTTGGATACGTACTTAAAACTGAACAGATGTGATGATATCGATACAAGGAAATACACGTCAGAGCCCAGAATTACATCAGAAAACTTATTATATTATATTTTTGTGCTCCACGGGATCCTTGTGAGTTAGAATTTGAGAAGTTGGATAAAATTCAGTTAGTAAATTATCAACAACTCAAAATTGGACAGATTACTAGAAGATTTAACAATGGTGTTTGACGGAACTCTTGTTTGAATATCAAACTACAAAGCTCAATTAGTGCTTCAAGAAAATGTGACACCAATTTTCATCTAGCCGCGACGTATTCCATATAAAGGACAAAGTTGACGAAGAAATAAGGAGGCTATGTAACAAAAAGACAAAACTTGAAAATTCCTATTGGATGGCTTCTCTATATGTATATTGGTACAAATTCAGAAAATAAATATCGGTACTTACCATAAGAATGGTATTATTTAGAACTTAATCATTTTTAGGGTTCCGTACCCAAAGGGTAAAAACGGAACCCTATTACTAAGACTTCGCTGTCAGTCCGTCTGTCCGTCTGCCTGTCACCAGGCTGTATCTCAAGAGCCGCGATAGCTAGACAGTTGAAACTTTCACAAATTATGTGTTTTTGTTACCGCAATAACAACAAATACTATAAACAAAATAAAACAAATATTGAAGGGACAAAAAAAATCGCGATTCATCTATGGGAATACAACAAACGCGATTTTTTTTGTCCTTTTTTGTTCGATATTAATAATGGCAACAGGTAGGCACTTGAAATATTCACAAAACACTCAATTATATTTCTAACTTTAATAAACAATAATTAAATTAATAATTTATATAATAATTTATCCCACACAAAAAAAATCAATTTTTTGCTTATTTTTGCTTGATATCAATAAATGGTAACAGGTAGGCACTACATTAACTAAATTAATGTAGGTACCTAATGTTGTTTTCGTAGTCAATGGTACGGAACCCTTCGTGCGCGAGTCCGACTTGCACTTGGCCGATTTTTGTTTATACGGTAGAGACAAATGTTGGGAAATCGAAAAAAGTGTATAGAATTACACTGTTGTACCTTAAGACATTATCAACTATATTAAGCAGTACAAAAATAATTCCTAAACTGGGCATAAACCCGTATCTCAGACAGGAAAAGGTAACAGGTGTGTTGCAACAACACTAAGCAGCTGACTGGTGGATTAAATCAATATAGACTGGTAGACCATTTGACAAGCTTCCATTTAGAAGATAATTTGATAAACTTCCATTTAGTAACGATTTATTTTTTCTAGGACGCACTGCTTTTGGGTGCCTGGCAAAGTTCGTTTAGTGAAACTGCCTTTCTAACGTATCCAAATTATCTTTTTATTTAATATCCTCCATATTTAAAAAAATACACTTTTAAAACTAACTTCATAAGTCATCACACTTCATAATTCCGTGTTGTTTAGCTTAGGAATAGCTACCACCACGCACCCACTAATGACCAAGCAGCAGTTATTAATGATATTTTGCTGACATCATTTGAAGCTGAAGAAATATAAAAATATATAGACACAGTGGTCAGTACAGTCGAATCAGTTCTCTATCCTGTTAAGTTTCTGAACACTTTTTATCCTACTGATCATCCTCTACCATTCATGCCTCGAACCCACATCCTACATGAAAGTTTTGTGAAACTACGTCAGCTTTTTGATATAAATTTTGTTATGTTGTTTATAAGGATTTTTTTATAATTAAATATTTGAGGGGGTGAAAAACGGTTGAAAATTTTGTGGTTAATTATTTGTGTTTAACATCATATTGAGGTACTTGAAACTTCGTTCATCGATCATGAAGGGAGAATGACATAGCACTGGCTTTTTCAGAGCTCTACACCGATGCTGGTACTACACCGGTCTTCTATCCAAACGTAGTATGCAAGCAAATTGTCTTTGTAAAATCGCCTTTTTAACGCTTATGGATCGAGAAAAATGGTAACCTACTTGGTTGGAAATTAAGAATGTGTTTTTTACACAGGGCCACTTCTTCCAGGGCTCTACGCCAGTGTTGATATTCGAATAAAGCCTTGCAAGCTGCTTTGAATGGTTTGTAGTACTACAGTGTTGACAGTTTTGAAAGTTTCAAACGATATTGTACTTCAGATTTCATGTAAATGCAAACAGATGTGGTGCGAGCTCGCTTGGACCACGGTTCGCTAGGAGAACTAACACCGGATCCCTAAATAGTTTAAATCGGCCCCTTTCATCCAACTATTGTATCAACGGGCACCGGTAAGTCGGCAACGACGTATCGGCTCCCACTAAGTGCCCACCACCACCTCGCCCGAGATGGGCACCTTCGGCACCGTAGGCAAAAGAAGTGGAGGAAAAGAGTGGAAGAGAGGGGGATGAGTCGTGACGAAAACTTTGTAACAGATCAAAAACCACGCGTGCGAAGCCGCGGGCATCAGCTAGTTAAATTAATATTTAAGGGAGGTTCCCACACAAAAAAAATCAATTTTTTGCTTATTTTTGCTTGATATTAATAAATGGTAACAGGTAGGCACTACATTAACTAAATTAATGTAGGTACCTAATGTTGTTTTCGTAGTCAATGGTACGGAACCCTTCGTGCGCGAGTCCGACTTGCACTTGGCCGATTTTTGTTTATACGGTAGAGACAAATGTTGGGAAATCGAAAAAAGTGTATAGAATTACACTGTTGTACCTTAAGACATTATCAACTATATTAGGCAGTACAAAAATAATTCCTAAACTGGGCATAAACCCGTATCTCAGACAGGAAAAGGTAACAGGTGTGTTGCAACAACACTAAGCAGCTGACTGGTGGATTAAATCAATATAGACTGGTAGACCATTTGACAAGCTTCCATTTAGAAGATAATTTGATAAACTTCCATTTAGTAACGATTTATTTTTTCTAGGACGCACTGCTTTTGGGTGCCTGGCAAAGTTCGTTTAGTGAAACTGCCTTTCTAACGTATCCAAATTATCTTTTTATTTAATATCCTCCATATTTAAAAAAATACACTTTTAAAACATAAAAATAAAACGTTGAAAAAAAAATCACCTCACTTCATAATTCCGTGTTGTTTAGCTTAGGAATAGCTACCACCACGCACCCACTAATGACCAAGCAGCAGTTATTAATGATATTTTGCTGACATCATTTGAAGCTGAAGAAATATAAAAATATATAGACACAGTGGTCAGTACAGTCGAATCAGTTCTCTATCCTGTTAAGTTTCTGAACACTTTTTATCCTACTGATCATCCTCTACCATTCATGCCTCGAACCCACATCCCACATGAAAGTTTTGTGAAACTACGTCAGCTTTTTGATATAAATTTTGTTATGTTGTTTATAAGGATTTTTTATAATTAAATATTTGAGGGGGTGAAAAACGGTTGAAAATTTTGTGGTTAATTATTTGTGTTTAACATCATATTGAGGTACTTGAAACTTCGTTCATCGATCATGAAGGGAGAATGACATAGGACTGGCTTTTTCAGAGCTCTACACCGATGCTGGTACTACACCGGTCTTCTATCCAAACGTAGTATGCAAGCAAATTGTCTTTGTAAAATCGCCTTTTTAACGCTTATGGATCGAGAAAAATTGTAACCTACTTGGTTGGAAATTAAGAATGTGTTTTTTTACACAGGGCCACTTCTTCCAGGGCTCTACGCCAGTGTTGATATTCGAATAAAGCCTTGCAAGCTGCTTTGAATGGTTTGTAGTACTACAGTGTTGACAGTTTTGAAAGTTTCAAACGATATTGTACTTCAGATTTCATGTAAATGCAAACAGATGTGGTGCGAGCTCGCTTGGACCACGGTTCGCTAGGAGAACTAACACCGGATCCCTAAATAGTTTAAATCGGCCCCTTTCATCCAACTATTGTATCAACGGGCACCGGTAAGTCGGCAACGACGTATCGGCTCCCACTAAGTGCCCACCACCACCTCGCCCGAGATGTGCACCTTCGGCACCGTAGGCAAAGGTAGTGGAGGAAAAGAGTGGAAGAGAGGGGGATGAGTCGTGACGAAAACTTTGTAACAGATCAAAAACCACGCGTGCGAAGCCGCGGGCATCAGCTAGTTACGATATAAGGTTTGAATCAGTCAAATGATTTTTCGTGGTCTAGTAGCTTTTCGTACGCGGCTCTGCCCACATGACCGATATATCACCGTGGCAGAAACCTGTGGCCAATGGGTTTCAAAATGACCTAGGCCCTTCTCCAATATCTTATACATCTTTGTATTAATCTTCATAAAAATCAGTTCAGTAGTTTAGACGTACCAGACAGACGGAATTACTTTTGTGTTTATAATATTAGTAAGGATGATGTTTTTAATATTATATAAGGATGATGTTTTCTGTAAAACTTGTTGTCGTCAAATATAGTTTAATTTCCTTTGACACTAACATGTGTCATTGTGTAAATGTATCGATTGTCAAATATCTCATGGAATACCGAACATAACTTATTTTATTATAACCACACAATCAAAGATCTGTGTCATCCTGTGACCATCGTGATCATTTGATTATCCAAAATTAACTTCTTTAATCATTACCACGTTATCAAATAGTGGACATGTTATTCGCAAAAAATGCTAAAAAGGAATCTTTAAAACAACTGAACTGTCATTATGATTTTTCCCCTTCGCTGGATCTACAACTATCATTTGCAAAACTCAGCTGCTTTTTGCCCACATTAAAACTTGCAACGCGCTTGGAAAACAGCCAAATGGCATTGATTTTAAATTTTTAACTCGCCACGTGAAACACTATACGAATTGATGAGAATTTTAATATTTCATTTCGTATTCGGATGCTGTTTTTGCACATTTTGTTTTGAATATTCGATTGCAATAGTAAATAGTTTTGGCACGTTTGGACAGTTTGTGTTTGCGATGGCTTCAATTTGTAGTTTGGGAATGCTAGTTTTTTATCATCAAAAGTAAAAACAACTTTTACGAAGAGCATCAATGACGACAAACTCCGCGTACCTACACATCTGTTTTCAAGGTGCTTCAAAGTCCCGGCTTCGATTTACGTACGGGTTTTCGTGTAAAAAAAAAGTGTTTTACGTCATTCGGACCTGCAGCATGTGGAATTAAGAATATAACAACTGGGAAAAACCTACATAAAAAGTCGAGTTGATAATAACATGTATAACTTAAAAACAAGTGAAGATACAGATTTAGATGGCTTACGACTCTCCGAGTAAAATAGAATTATTTGAGAATTAAAAAAGGATAATATAAATTTTTTCTCCCCATTCGCCTTGATGACATGACAGAAAATTAAGGGATAAAATAATCAAACAAGATAACTTATTTACATGTAGTTACGCCAAAATCTAAATAAATTCTAAGGCAATACGAAGTTCGACAGGCCAGCTCGTTTTAGAGTAAAGTAAAATGTTTTTGTTTGCTTCAAAATATAATAAAAAAGAGTGAAGGATCAAGCTTCAACTTCTAATTGAGATTTTCGTCAAAGCATCTCCACAAAAGCACCGCGAAAATAGCCACATGCTCCTACCTAAAAATATTCTGTTCGAGCCCCAAAAACACGGGACATACAAAACACCGGTAACAAAATTAACAAAAAAGCAGGCAACTAGTCAGGACCCGAATGGAATCTAGTATTCAGAGCCGTATGAAAGACTCTTTTGTACATTGAAAAAGTGGGTCATCCTGCACTTCGGGTACACGTCGTTGCATAATAATAGGATGCGATTATATTCTTCAATGCCATTTTTGATCTAAAGAGGACGCGTATCTATTTGCGTTATGTGTCAGATTAAGATGACTTTATTTTTAAGAAAATCCAAGGTTCCAAATTTGAAAGAAAATTATACACTTTATTTATCGTGCTTGGTAGGCGGTAAAACATAAATTATTCTTTTGTTTTAGGCAAATAAGCAATGCTAAGTTTTAAAGGCCTATGTTGAGATAGAGAACGTTGTTAGGCTAAGATATTTATTAGGACGACTGGATTTTGGGGAGATAGATGATCACCGAATTTCTACTTGTAGAGTACTTTTTATTTTAATTACACTATTGCAAGCAATTTTTATATGCCGTCGTAACTGATGACAAACAAGGTATTACTACGCAGTAAAAAACATAAAAGATTTCTTTGACTTGGGAATTGCTTCCTTTTATGAAGTCGGTTATAAATAAAAATACTGGCTTAGAAAGGAATTACGCGTTGCATTTGAATGTTGAATATAAAAAACGGTCTTAACACGATATTAGGTACCTGGACTGCAACCGCCTAAATATTTGACGATTCGGTCGCGTTATCGTTGTTAAGGGGACTACTAGAGCTAAGTGCTGCCACCCAATTGATTTAATTGTATTACTTCTAAACAAAATAAATTCTCAGAAAACTAGAACTATATTATTTTAGCAAATTACCTCTAGTATTTATTAAATCACTGTTAACTGCTTTTCGTTCTGACGTTCTTTCGTATTGTTCATTATTGCTAAAAGTGGCGGCTTTTATCGTTAGCGACAAATTTGACTTTATAAACAATTAAATAAAAAGTTTACTGTGATTCAATAAATATTAGGGGTTAAAGTATGAAATTGCCGTTTTGTACGGACGAAATCGAGAAAAGTCATTTTTCCATACTAACAATTTTTAATTTTTTTTTAAAAACGCCTGAACCGTTTTTGATGCAATTAAAGGTGAAAGTTAGATGGTTATAAAGCTACGCACTACAGTATTTAAATTTCTGAAAATCAAAGTATATAATACAAATATACTTAATTGAAGCAAGAAGGTCATCTGACACATTGTAAGGGGTCTTTTCAACGACTTCCTTTGAAATAATAGGCACTATTATTGCATTTTTTTTTAGTCAAAAGTTACTTTATTTAGTTTTTGATACGATACAAAAAGAATTACGCAATAATATGACTATACTTAAAAGCTATAAACAAAATAAAAAGTGGGAAAATAATCGGCAATTTCATACTTTAACCCCTATTACTAGAGGCAATTTGCTAAGGTAATAGTGTTCTAGTTTTTTGAGAATACATTTTTTTAGAAGTAATAAAATTAAATCAATTGGGAGTAGCACATAGCTCTAGTAGTAGTCCCCTTAATAAGGATTTACAAGTCAAGTAATTATTATTTATAAAAAAAAACATAGTCGCTCAAGAGTAAAAAATAAGCACGTTCTTGGACCCGATAATATATTTCCCGAATTCCAAATTATATGACTATGAGATAACAAAAATGGGCAGTCTCAGAAAATAATGGCCTATTGAAAAATGTCGAAAGGGAAAATGCGACAAGATATAAAGCCCCTTGGAAATATCGAGTGCTATTAGTGGTAGTAAAATTACTGTAACAATCTCCTTGGATTATAGGGACTTTAATAAATTAATGAGAATTTGTTAAGGTTTTTAGCATTTATGAATAACTAGCTTTTTGCCCGCGGCTACACTTTATATCGCGTGTGCGAAAACTTGTGCCCAACAGTAGAATACCAACTAGCCTGCGTTACTTCTAACACCTCCAAAACTTTATACAAAGCTTCATGGTGATCGGTTAAATACTTTTTGCGTGAAAGCGTAACAAACAAACTTGAAGTGTTCAAGTGTTTGTAATGCAGAGTTTGGGTGGATTAATAATTAAGTAAATCAAAATAGGTAAATATTTTTTTTTGAAAATTGGATAGTATAATCGCATTTTGTTATTGAGAGTTTTCTAATAATGTTTTACTATTACACAGTCTTCAGGTCTTCCAAGGTCTCAGCCATAAGAACTATGACCTGAACATTATGCTCGAAGATCTCAGTAATGCTTCTCAAAGAGTGGGTCTTAGGATGAACATGGACAAGACGAAAATCATGTTAAATGCCCATGTTGCACCCGCTCCAGTTAACGTTGGGAACATTGCACTCGAAGTTGTTGACCACTATGTTTACCTGGGACAGATAGTCCAGTTAGGTAAGTCCAACTTCGAGAAAGAGATCTCTCGTCGAATCCAGCTCGGATGGGCAGTGTTCGGGAAGCTCCGGCATATATTCACGTCCGAAATACCTCAGTGTCTCAAGACGAAAGTGTGTGTTGCCAGTAATGACCTATGGGAGTGAGACGTGGTCGTTTACTATGGGTCTCATAAGAAGGCTCAAGATCACCCAGCGAGCAATGGAGAGAGCGATGCTTGGTATTTCCCTACTCGATCGAATCAGAAATGATGAGATCCGCAGGAGAACTAAAACAACCGACATCGCTCGAAGGATTGCATCGTTGAAGTGGCAGTGGGCGGGACACATAGCGCGGAGAACCGATGGCCGTTGGGGCGGAAAGGTTCTCGAATGGCGACCGCGTACCGGACGACGTTCCGTGGGCAGGCCCCCTACAAGATGGACCGACGATCTGATCAAGGTCGCGGGAAGCCGCTGGATGCGGACAGCACAGGACCGATCGTTGTGGAGATCCTTGGGGGAGGCCTATGCCCAGCAGTGGGCGTCGTTCGGCAATCATCTGTGTAATCATCATCATCATGATGATGACGATGATGATTACACAGTCATTAAAACCGATGAAGTAACCATTTTAATTCAACATCTTTAGCCTATACTAGATATTGCCCGCGACATCGTCCGCGTCAATTTCTGTCAATATGATCGCGATTAAGAAATGTTTTAATGAAAATAGCCTAAAGTCTCCCTCGGTAAATGGACTATCCAACACAAAAATATTTTTTCAATTTGAACCAGTAAGTAGTTCCAGAGATTAGATAACAAACAAACAAACTCTTTAACTTGCGGTCACAATTTGGAACATGGTAATAAGAAAACTGTGCTGCTCATCTTCTCCTCACTCTCTCTTAAAAACTTGGTAGTGGTGGGCTCTACCTCCTAGTGGTCCAGCCTGGGCAACGGCATTTTGTTTTTCTAACCAATTCTGCCACCCTCCTGCCGGAGTCCAGCACCAAATAGTTTTTCTGTGTTCCGCTGGTGTGTGAGAGAACCAGTGCCACTTTCTGGGTATGCTCGCTCCATCTTAGGCTTCTTCTTAACCGTGGAGTAAAGTATGTAAAAATAAAAACGCTATTTCATTTGATCTGACGGTACCCGGTACTCCCTGTCATCTCAATACGAGTATCTTAGGCTCGGTTTTGAGGCCAGCGGTAGCGGCGTGGAGAGCGGTGCGTTTTAGTAAAAAGATTAAAATGGAACTGACCTCGAAGGCAGCGCCGACCGTGTACGGCAGCCCTTGCATTCTCCTAATTATAAGATTAATCGATGCGCTTGTGGCTGTAAACATGAATCTCTCAGCCGTCACATTAACCGCTGTTGTCACGGAGTTTTGACAGCTTTTTGTTTGGTCGCCATGCGCGAAAGTGTCGATCAGTGTTGATCAGTGTGTCGACCGATGCAAGGACAACCTTTGCAGGTGGGGATATCTGGACCAGGACCTCAACAACAGTTGCGAGTGCGGTGCTACTCCTCAAAACATGGCTCACCTTATAACATGTCCCGCGTGTCCGCACACCTGCTCACGCAAAGACCTACTTCGCGCCACAGAAAATGCTGTCCGAGTGGCGGAGTATTGGTCGCATAAAAATATATAGTTCGCCATCGACACGATAAGAAGAAGAAGTGTTAATAGAGAATTATACCAATCGCGCGTTCATTGCTATCACAGCAGCTGTTATCAATGTAGTTACGATATTTGCACTAAGAAAATCGCACTGCAGACACTGTAGTTACGCCGCCGCCGCCAGCCAGCACCCCCTGACTAGGAGTCTGAGGCCTTGGATCTTTCAGAGTCTGAGTATCTGAAAGAGCCATATAGATGAATTTATGTATACGAGTTGTGCAAGGGTCTCTGGCCCTCAGATAAATGTGTGCGGTTTCCGTGTCCCGCGTCTCACGCCATCTGTTGACCGTTCCGCACCCAGTTTCCAATTAGCGGGCGCGGCTTTGTGTCCTGTATGATTGTCGCCTGCTCCTGATAGAATGGGATTTGCCCGCCGACATGCTTTAAATTTTTTGTGTCACCTAGTTTTGGGTCATAATTAATTCAGCCTATAGTAGGCTAACGGCAAACGTGAGCCCAGTTAAAAGTTGAGTGTCGACCAATTGCGTAGATTATTGAAGCAAAACAAAAGGTTTTCTTGTTACTTGTTGTGTGTATGAATAAAAAAATTAATAGGCGAGTTTTGGAGTTCCAAAACAATAAAAAATTGTTCCTTTATGTAATAAACTACGCACTTACTAAATGAAAAAAATCTGACAAACAAACATTTATATTGCATCGACCAACTTATATTTTTTATTTTGAATTTATTTATATATCTATTTGATGACTACATAGAAAAAAGTTTTGAAATACTCAAATATTTAAAGTAACATCTATTTTGCGTAAAAATAAAATTTGTATAAAAATTAAAAATATTTTTATCCCATAAAAGTAACATCTTGAAGCAAGGAACAATATTCATACATCTCATCTCAATCATCTTAGCCAAACAAGACGTAGGTCTGTATAAGCACCCCTAATGATCCTCACAACGGGTAAATATATTTTAGATAGTTTTTCAATCATTTATGCAAGATACGATATAAAATAGTGTCTCATTTACAAACCACCACCGTATAAATGACGTTGTTTAGAAATATTTTTTATTACACCAACAATATCCGGCAAAACTCGATCTACGATATTACACAATCAATCCAGCTAGACTAGCGGCACGTACGTAATTCGTACGTATTACGTGTACACGTAACTCGATCGGACAGTAATAGCGGCGCGCGCCACAGATGCGGTTCAACGCAGCTGCCTTTGAGTAGGGTGGCCAATGTCTGGTTACGAGGTACCTACGATAATCTTTTGTAAAAAAGAACGAAATTCGAATTTTAAACTAGTCGATGACTGGCTGGTATTGCATTGAGATCTTACAAAGCAAAACACACAAATGGGTACGATATTCTTTTGTAAAAAAAACACATTCCAATTTCAAACTAGTTGATGACTGGCTGGTATATCGGTGAGAACTTACTCAACAAAAGTAGTTGTAGGTAGTTATGGACTTGGTTTAAGAATTCGCGTGGCTAAGCTAGTACCTACGTGTTGCCAATGATGGCTTATAGAACTGAAACGTTATTGCATTTCATAAGAAGGCTCAAGGTCGCACAGCAGGTAATGGAGAACGCAATACTTGGTATTACCATGCGTGATAAAATCAGAAATGAAGAAACCCGTTAGAGAGCTAAGTTAATGCCCCGTTGGCCTAGTGGTTTTAATACCGGGCCAAGCTCTCGGGGTCCCAGGTTCGATTCCCGGGTTGGGCAACAAAAAGTTTCGAATTTTCGAACGTTACTCGGGTTTGTGATCACCAACCCGTATTTGGCAAGCGTGGTGATTATGCCAGTTCTCATCATTGCAGTGGTAACTTGAATTCAATGATGGAGGGGCCTTTCATCGTCGCTCCAAGAAAATTGCGGAGTTGAAGGGGCAGTGGTCTGGACACATACTAAGAAGATGTTGACGATCTGTGAGTAGACCGACAACGGTGAAGGTCGTGTGAAGTAACTGGATGTGGATGGCGCGTGACCGACCGTTGTGGAGATTGGGATGATGATGAAATCTTATTTAGTATTTACTTAAAAGTTTCAGAGAATACGAAGGTGTACTGCGGTTTCTAAATTTGCAGACGACACGGACTTCAAATAAATTTCATTCTTAATAAATCCACCCAAAACTTGAACTCACTGTCGCCCTACTAGAAACGCAATTTGCATTGATATAGATTCGCAACATATACGCTTGTCTGTACAGTCGTTCAGTGGGCCAGCATATTGCTGATTACGTCTTCAATTCCTAACACCTGGGTATCCAAAATTAGTTGCTATGTTGCTATAGCTGCGACGTAACAGGACTACACCTTTAGTGTGGTATCTTAGGGTACGTTCACATTGGAATTGCTTTTGCAACTCTTGGCAAATAGCAATTTATTAGGTTAAATAACAAAGCAAGTAACGAAGCACCTTCTTCTGATTATCCTTCAAAGATGATTTTGGTGTCAGAGTCTTGCAAACTGCCCATTTCGAGCTTTTGTGGTGACTTATTTTCACCGCTTTCATCTTGCGACAGAAACTTCGGTTTCTGATGCAATATGGAAACACGAATTTGACTTACCTTTTCTAGACCCAAGCCAACTGATAAGATATTATTATTTCCTAAATTGACCCAACCGGGAATCAAACCCTTGCGTGACAGGCAGGCTGCCGCACCACTGCACCAGTCGTCAAAGGTTCTAATTTACTGTCACTGAATGGCGGTCTTTGAAACATATTAGACTACACTTTTCGATATTGAAGTATTTGGGTTAATACAGATTTTACAAAAAAAAAATTCATATATCTACTTGATTGGAGAGCATCCCGATGCTGTGATTTTGTCCCCAATTATATATACAGATAAAGAATAATAGCGTCAAGGCTTTAAGGCCTAACTCTTTGTTCTATATTACGTTTATTTTAAGATACTATAAGGTACCCATAGCATCTAAAGTTTGTTACGTTCCCAAACACAATCTTATAAATCCAAGTACTTCAAATTCCAAAATGCCATCAGCTTAAACGAATGACGAGAAACATTTCCCATCGCAACAATCCCACAAACCGTATTCCGGTCCGTATCGCAGCCATGCGGGCCGCCGATGCTTCCACTGATATAGCCAGAATGGTCCGTTTACTATGGCAAGTGAACTTGTATAACTTATGAGGGAAATTTAGGAGTATGCGGTTGACACACGAATATTTACATAATGTGTAAATATTATTTAGATATATTTAGATTTATTACACACACACATGCACACACACACAGAGAGAGAAACACGTACAAACGCGTAAAATAAATAAATAAACTATTTCCAGTAAACGTAACGCTGTGCGACTATGGAACAAACTCCCCAAGGCTATACAAAGCAGCCCTTCTATAACATCGTTCAAGATTCGTTTAAAAGAGCACTAATAATTTATCTCAATCATTACAATGTATTTAGTTTATGTAGGTATATGTATGTGTTGTATGTATTTTATAAGTAGGTTTATCCTTTTTATTTTATATATATAATTTAATTTGAAGTATATTAGAGTGTAGTTTAAGTAGGTATATTTATCATTATCTTATGTTAGTTTTTTTTTATTTTTTATTTTGTAAATTTTCTTTTTATCTTCTAAATGCACATTACTGTGCCCGTTTAAATGCATTTCTTCCACACCAGTTAGGTTGGCTGGAAGAGATCTCTTAAAGAGATAAGCTCACCTTTGTAAACTGTTTTTACTGTAACAACCTTTATGTTTTTTTGTGCGCAATAAAGAATATATAAACAATGGGGGCTATCGCTAGCGAATTTGCCACTAGAGGCGCTAGTGTCGCGTGAGGTCCAATATCATTCACTTTGTACTAGTTTTAGCGGAATTTGTTGCATAAATTATAATTTCTTTAATTTACCTGCTGGAAAGTGATCTGTTTCGTAAAATATCGCAAATATGGATTATTTTGCGATTAATGTAAACGCTTTAAAAGCGGAATTAAGAAAAAGCACAAAAATAGGCGGCCTCAAGAGCAACTTTTTCAGAAGTTAGTTTGTTGATATCAAGATAGTTATTTATAAACAATATAACCTTAATTATTAAGTTATTGATTTTTGTGTTTCATTTTATTCTAAAAATTTAATTTTTCTCTCTCATATTGTTATAAAACCTTTTTATTTGTAGCGACCTCAACATCTGAGCATATTTAGAACGATATTATGAAAAAAATTAAAAAGATAAAGAATAATTATCCTCTCTCCTAGAGCGGTCATTTTTCTATGATTCTATGGTGTTTGTGTGCTTGTCTTATTTAGTTATATTCTCTATTTTTATTAATAAATAATAGGGGTTAAAGTATGAAATTGCCGATTATTTTCCCACTTTTTATTTTGTTTATAGCTCTTAAGTATAGTCATATTATTGCGTAATTCTTTTTGTATTGTATCAAAAACTAAATAAAGTAACTTTTGACTAAAAAAAAAGGCAATACTAGTGCCTATTACTTCAAAGCAAGTCGTTGAAAAGACCCATTATAATGTGTCAACTGACCTTCTTGCTTCAATTAAGTACATTTGTATTATATACTTTGATTTTCAGAAATTTAAATACTATAATGCGACGCCCTTGTCCACCTGTAAACTAAATAGGCTGGTTATAATGATCATGAAGATTGCAAAAAGCGAGTCAAGCCAAGAATTGAAAAGCGTAACATGAAGTAACTAATTTGTGTAAATATTTTGTTCGATTTTCAAATATATTTTGTTTCATCATTAGTGAGATCATAAAAATGATTTTAATTCCATAAAAAACAAAAAAAAATTACAAATATTTTTTTTGTCTTTGATACTAGTCAATTCAAACGCTCCACAGCGCTATCTCGGCGCGGTCAAGCATTCGCCGCGTTGCATTTCCGTCGGCGGCGGCTGACGAATTAATTTGTTGTCACACATGACGTACGTGCTGTTGCGGATAAACCCCAGCCGAACTGGTGTTTAGACGTGAGATAACTTTAACCGAGAGTTCTAGGTTACGTGATATGTAGCAAACGTCAAAAAAAAATTAAAATAGGATGTAGGATCAGAAATGAAACAGATGGATATGACAGAAGAAAAATGATTAATTACTTACATACTAAACTCTAGAACGTGAAGATATAAAACAGTATAAATAGACACCCAACAACATGAATATTGTAAGTAAGTTCTTGAAACGAGAATATAAGGTAATGTACATGTTAATTCATGAATAACTTAGTAATGGAAAACTTTTCTGATTTGCGTGCTAATGTTTAACATTTGTAATAACAACTTTTCTTTTGATAAACATTTTTATAACAGCTTGTAAGATACTTTTTTTTTCATATTCCGCCGTTACATCACTGTTGTGTAACTGGTACAGAAATCGAATTCGCAAAGTACGAACGTACCGTATCTTTATTTAAATCTGAGACTAAAACCACAATAACAAACACATTAATCACAATTCACGATCGCACAGGATTGCACAATATATGCTCGCAAGCTTTTTTTTCTAAATAAAATTTAAATTTTTTCAACCGTGCGCATCCAGTTGCAACATCTAAAATGCATAGGAAAAATCCGGGAAATGCGAAAAAAAGAGTAATCCCGCGCTGAAACAATGTGGGTCACAACGAACATGCATTTTTAGTTTGAAGAATTTTATGATGAGACATGAGATTTTATTAGTTGGTTTTATTAAGATAAGCATCGTTGGCCTAGTTATTTAGTTAGTTGGAATAGAGTTTTCCTTACTAGGCCTCTTAATTGGGCCTTTGTGCGTGAGTTAAATTTGTTCAATTCTAACCATTTTAGGTGAGTCCAAATATCCGCCAGGCCTCGTATGTCTTTGAATGCCTCTTGTATGGACTGAGGATCCTTAAGGATTCTATCAGTTGTCTACTTACGCCGTTTTAATGTAAATACAACGGCAGGTCAACCTATCCAAAAAGTTAAAGTTTGATTTTAAACTTTAAGTCCAACAAGTAGAGATCAATATCAATTGAGAAAATTTTACGTTTTGTTGTAGGTTGGCTGTACTATCACAGGCTTTAATGTTTTCTCTATTGGTTTAAGTACCAGGCCAGAAACGGGGTCAGGCTGTTGTCAGGCCAAGGAGTGTTGAATTTTCGACCATTGCCCGGACTTGTGACAACCAACTCGCATTTAGCAAGCATCGTAATAATGCCTGTACCCATCAGTGATGTGGTAAATTGAATGCCATGATGTAAGCTTTTCCCTCCAGTGGAGTAATACAAGTATCGGTCATTACTAGATAAACATCGTCTATCTTACTATAATATGTAGACTTGTGTTCCTTAATTTAAAATTAAAAATAAAATTGGCCAAATTTCAATCACTTTCATGACAATTTTGGAAAAATCATCCTTATAGAGAGGACTTTGTCTAGCAGTGGAATGATAAATGATAACATTGATGTTCATGTTGAATTCATTAACTAAAAAATGCTTCTAGAAATTGTAAAGTATATAATCTCTTTTTATACTTTGACTAATATAAAAAGAAAACTAGAGCAAAACGCATTAATTCCAGCACACCACGCGACACGGAACAATGTGCGCCCGCCGCATATGAATTTCGGTTTAGGTTTGTGCCTCGTTGGCATCGAAGAGCTTACTTGCTATTACACAAGAAATCATTTATGGCTGACATTTCTCAACTTTATTGAACCTTAATTTTATAATTTTTATCACTGTCAATAGGTAAATATGTTTTTACATTTTATCACCTTCTTTGTAATTAAATTTACATTTCTGGAATTATTTGCTGCCTTCAAATCTATCTAAATTTTTGTATTATTTACCTGAATGTTGTCTGGAAGAATGCTTCAATCCATAAGACCGCCTAAATTGTAAAGCTTGTAAAGTATTTTCCGTGTTAAAATATATTTTGTAGGTTATGTAATAAATAGCACCTATGTCTATTTATTCCTACTAATATTCTTTAAAGTAAATGTACGTTTGTTTGTTACGATTTTACTCAGAAACAGTACAACTAATCATCATGCAACTTTGTTCATTTATTCTTTGTTTGATTCTTATGGTAGAATATTAATTTATTCTAAAAAGCATTGCAATGGATATAACTTATTTTGTGTCCTAATACTGGGAATAGGTTTTTGCCCGCGCAATGTAACGTTTGTTAACGGGAGCAGAGCCGCGGGCAAATAGCCAGTCTATTATTAAAAGTGTGTCTAATTATCTATCTAGTAACAGCCTTTAATTATTCGAATGCAGGGAAAAGGCATCTATCATTGGGTTCAAGTTACCACAGCAATGACGGGTATGGATGGGTAGCTATAACCACCACGCTTGCCAAATGCGGGTTGGTGAGCACATACCCGAGAAATGTTCGAAAATTATAAAGTTTTTGTTTCACGACCCAAATCAAACCCGGGTCCCCGAGATCTTGGCCCGATATTTGAACCCCTAACCAGTGGGCGTTATCTATCTTTCATTTAATAAGTTCAGCAGTTCAAACGAGGCACTGTGGCGTCGGACGATCGCGGTTGCATCAAATTAGGGCCACGAACAATATCTATCTGACTACATGCGCTAGAAACGCGTCAGAGCTAGATTTGATTAGCAGATGTTGTTACAGGGTTGCTACTAAATCAGTCATGTTGATGCGTAGGTAATTCGGTCAAGAAAGCGGTCAACCAGTTTTGGCAAAATTTCATGTGTAAGTAAAATAGCGTTATGGAACTACGAGTATTTACTTATTGCCTTTTTACCAATGATGCATATTTTTGCATGGGAAAATCAACCCTGTTGTTTTCTGACGCACGAATGATTTTCAACCTTAGGGTAATCGATCGATTATAAATCCAGGGCACATGCCTTCATCATTGATATAAAGTAATCACAGCAATGATGCAGATTACAAGATAGCAAAAAACAAAAAGACTAGAGTAAAAATCTTACCAGGAGCAGTAGATAAACCAATAATATTATCGATTTAGAATGATAAGTGATGAAGAAAGGAAAGCAACCTATCCATCCATCATTGAAATCAATTTACCATAGCAATGATGCGTACAGGCATAATTAACACGCTTGCCAAATGCGGACTGGTGATCACAAATCCGAGCAACATTTGGAAATTCGGAACTCTTGTTGCCAACTCAAGGGTCGCACCCAGGATCCCAAGGTCATGGCCTGGTGTTGAAGCCAGTAGACTGAATGCCGACAATAGCCGAATGCTTCTTAGTGATCAGTATCTGTCACTAATGTAAAGCAACGCTGGGAGTGGTCAATAATCGGATGGGTGACCGTTTGTGGCATAATACCATGAGCGCTTCTGTGCTTCGGAGGGCACGTTATGTCGGTCGGTACCGGCTGTTGTCACGAGATAACAGTCGTTAAGCCCTGTTGGAGGGCTTCGGGCGGCTTGAGAAACGTCCAACGGCGGGGTGATGTTGCCACAGTGTCGCCCTTGCCGTCCACCAACCCGCACTAGGCCAGCGTGGTGGAACTAAGACCTTAACCCCCCCATAAAAAGGAGGGAGACCTGTGCTCAGCAGTCACTGGGCGAAATGGGTTGTTACTTTTACCTGAAATAAAATCATGTTAACATACAAACCATTTGAGCGCTTAATTAACAAACCTCAACTCGAACAGGAGAGCTCCTCAAGATATTATTACAACCACATAAGAGAATATATTGCCAATTTAGCTTCAAAATACACCACACTGCGATAAAATTTAACTACAGTGTTAACTACCACGTAGCCTCGTGTGAACAGAACTACGTATGAAGTTGCCTTAAGTTATTTTAGTTCAAAGCAGTGTTGGTATTTTATAGTCGATAATATTATCGACTTTTTGATTACTTTAATTTTAGCAACACGTTTTTTTTTTTTTTTTTTTTTTTTTTGACGGACCTATCACTGAAACCCCATATGGGAGGCTTTAATCAGTTAAACCGGGCAGAGTGTGGCGAGCGCTGAAGGCGCTCAGCCTAGGTCCGCCACGCTAGCGGTACTCCGGCTCGCTCGCACCGGGGCCCATACTAGCGGGCGTGATCGGGCCAGTGTGGGGTGCTAAGGGCACCCTACCAAATGGCGAACCCACCAGTGGTGGCGCCGCCGGAACCGGAGATGCCGTGGCATGCCGGATCACGGTCGGGCTCCATTCTGGCGGGCCCGATCTGGGAGGGGGGATCGGACAGCGACCTCAAGGGCGCCTCTGTAGGCTCGGACCTCGGCTTGGGTCGCCGTCCGAGGGGGGGGCAGGTGAGAAGCGGCCAGGCACATGATTGTGTCGGCCGAAATGAAAGGCTTAGCAACACGTATTTATTGATACTACTTTATATACGGATACATGCGTAGTTAGAA
The DNA here is from genome assembly GCA_949315895.1 of Anania crocealis. NCBI lineage: Eukaryota > Metazoa > Arthropoda > Insecta > Lepidoptera > Crambidae > Anania > Anania crocealis. The sequence continues at coordinate 11,366,961 of OX438872.1, forward strand.
AGTTGATAGAATGAATTAATATTGGTTATCAGGTTGACCATTCGATACGATTATATCTGTTTTTTAATTATAACCACGTTTTATTTGTTAAAGCAAAGATAGCAAGTTGTTCAAAGTGGTTCCATTTTTATCTCAACGTCTGTTCAGCTGTGTAAGAATTATGCTACACCAATTGGATATTTTTAAATTATGAAGCGGTTAGAAGATAATATTTTAAAAATAAATAGAAATCCGCAGGCCGCTACGTCCTTTACAACAATCAAAAATACTGTATTTATAAGGTTTTTTTTCATTGACTCTGCAAGGTCCTGAAAATGCACATAACTTGTGTTAAAATACTAATAAATAAGTTTGTTGTTGTTCTTTTGTAGTATATGAGGGCCCATTATTTTAAATTTCATTAAATAAAATACTGCGTAGCTGCCAACTTCTTAAAAAAATCGTCTTAATCTGTTCATTCAAGTCTATGTATAAATAAATACAAAAATTTATCGATGTTGAAACTTATCGCTACAACACTATGTTAATGTCCAATTAAGAAATGGTATCGAGTGTCGTGTTGTGAAATAACTTGATATCTTTACGCGGATAGTTCATCTGGTTTCCGGTTGTTATATAATTATAATGGTGATAAATTGAGTGACCATAATGTTTGTACAGTGGTTCAATTACGTTTATAATGAGTAGATTTTTACAGAGTAAATTTTAGCGTACAGTTAGAAGAATCGATGGCCGTTGGGGCGAAAAAGTTCCGGTACCTCCTACCAGGTGGACTGACGATCAGGATGCCACTAGATGCAGACCTGTAGCCGATTACCGTAGGGAAGACCTACCTAAGTTCAGCAAAAGGCTATGTTTGGCTGAATTGAATGTGGTGCCATCATCGTCTGTTAAAAAAGGGGATTTTGAAAATATTTTTTCCGACCCGAACTCTCGACCAGATCTGAACTCGAAGTGTTGTTTATAATTTACCTAATATGTTTTTTTTTAAATATTATTACATTAATAAACCATCAACCCATCTTACACTTAGTATTCACACAACTAACCCCACTTACAATGAATGGCGTCATTAAGACTTAGTTTAGCATAACTTGTACAACTCTGTTAATAAATTTAGCTGAATACAGACTGATTGAGGTGTCTTGGTACCAAAGATATGATTATGGAACCACTCGCTTTTGAACAATGGATATAATTTCTGAAATGTGAAATTTACTCTCGTTCGCTGAACGATACTCTAGTGACGGGTGTATATTTTAATTTTCAAGTAAAAACTTCTTTCATTTGTTTACAATATGTGTAGCCTAATAAATAAGGGTATCTTGAAAGAATTAATCTTGAAAAGTGGAAGCAAAGTAGACAGTTAAGTTTAGTTAAAGTAGTAATGCCCATATATTAAACGGATACGAAAGAGATTCTCAGACACTATTTAAAAAGAAAAACGTGAAAAGTCTTACTCAGTACAGTAATGTCCGTTACTTACGCCTTCTGCAACAAAAATAAAACTAGTGAAAGAACAACAGCAGTGAAACTCACAGAGGACATAGATATTATATGGAGTTGTAATTTGTAATTTTTGAACGATATGTCCACCACCTATCAAATGTACTTGTACAATGTCGTGGTCAACTATCATTGGCTCATCATGTGCATAACCCATGTAACATTTACTGTATTAAGCTGTTGTTGTCCCAATTATAAATAAAAAAAATATCGGACCCTTCAAAGGGATGTCGGATGATGACAAAAATATAATAATATTTGACTATTTATTATTATATCGATCGACACCATAATTTGGTTCTTAATCCCATTACACATTTCGAGGTTAATCTTTGGAAAGGAGTTAAATTGTCTGTTTATTTGTAGCCCGCAATATTTTATAGGCTTTGAACTTACTTCGTCACTTTCAAGGAGTTTTGGGTTCTAGGTATAGGTATAAACATTCACGGAGGAAAAATATTTTACAATACTACCAGAGCGACTTTTAAAAATAAATCTATTAAAAGTTAACAAAAAACTGCGAATTAGTTTTAAGGATAAATAGTTGCTTAACTGCAAATACTAAAAAAATCTGGTAAATAAGTTAAGTGTACGAAACAAGTCAATTAGTATCAGTTTCTTTGTAAAGATCAAAATAACGAATTAGTATGTTATGGGCACAACTATGTTTAAGTATTGCTAGCAGTACAAATTTGATGGTAAACTGTCCCGAAAAATGTGTCAATGTACCAGAAAATTGACGTTACTAAAAACTAGATTTTTAAAATATCATTTACAAAATATATAGTTGTCACGTAGAGCACTATGCGTTCTAGTTGACTTCCTCAAAATTCTGGTTAGTAAAACTAGACCTTTTTCTCCATGTTTGTTTTGAAAGCGTGTATCAAATTTTCGAATTAATTAAAAGGATTAAGGAAGCATTGTATTAATATAATAACGTCGTTGACAGGTTGAAATAAAATTTTATGTAGGTATTATTTTTATTTTATTTTATCAAAATCAATACATGCTGACTTACAGTGCTAACCAGGACGCTAGCATACATACATTAAAGGATAAACTTAGTAAAATAACATAACATACATACAATACATAGGTAATTAATAGTTATCAACTTTTATTTTTTAAATATCTCCTGTCCTGTCAAAAGAAAAGGAGTCGCAGGTTCTAACCTTTTACATTGGTCAAATTCGCATTTCCGCCTACCAAGAATTGCGATTAAGGCAAAACATGTTTTTAAGGTATGGGATGATGATGATGATGAATCACGTACAGCCAAGGATTCGATACGACATGACGTCACAGTACTCGTTCACCATACATTTATCAAGAAAAAAGTCGTTTTATAAATGAACAGCAATATGCTAGTATATAACTTTTTCAAATATCACGGTTTTTTTTTTTGCTCAAATCACTTGTAATTTCTTATAAGTATATGAGAAATAAGAATCTTTAAATGTTTAAACCCTATTTATATGTATATTGCAGTAACAATTAATTCAATGACGATATTATACTTGCCTTTTATTGGTCAAACGCCATGTTAAAATAAGTTTACAAAGTGTGACGATTAAATGTTATCTGTTAGCGAAAAGCAGAAACAATTACTGTCCTCTTGTTGAGCATGTCTTGGATCCCTTCCAGCATGCGGCTTTGCGGTTTCGGGCGTTCAGATTGTGATACTTGCAAATAATAAAATAACAGAATAAATTATAATTAATAAGCACTTAGGGTATACCTACTGAAAGTTTCTGGATTCTGATAAAAAGAATTGAATATTTCGTAGATATGCTTGGATTTTAGTTTGACATAAAGCCAAAACAGTGAAGTAAGTAACTTTAAATACGGTTAATTGCAATAAAGTTGTTAAAATTACATAATAAAGTACTCGCAGTAGAGTTTATACTTTATAGAAAGGATTCACTAGAGAGGAGACTTTAATTGAGAGCGTTGAGATGTCTATTTTTATTTAGGGTAAGGTTATAAAGTTTGGTTTTTCAAAGTCAATTTTGTTTTTTTATAAATTTATTTACTGTAAAAACCCCGAGTATGTGAATATACAGTTTTACATGGTTAACCTATTTTTTGTGCATTTCTCTAAATTCCAAAAGCATTGGACCTACACTATTGTATTTCCTAAATTAAGTTTAGTACAATTCCTATTATTTCTTAACAAATCAATCATCACAAATAAACCCTAAGATACACACGCACCCACATAACACTAACGTTTTTTAAATTGTTTTATTTTATGTCATAATATGCATAATATTAAAATGTGTCGCATAGTTAATTAAGAATTCTTAATTGTTAAAATTGTCCTCAACATTTCCTTATTTTAATAGTCTGTCTTGTATCCAAAATTTGTTAGAAATAGATCACTTAGCGATAAGACCATCCAAATCGTATTTTTTACTTAAAATTCATACCAGTAGTTTATTGTAAAATAAAGAGTATTATTATATCTTTCTGTCTATTGTTTACGACTTTATTCCACAAGGATTAATAAATGTGTGACTATATTTGAAACAGTCTGTATCCCCGTCTTTAAGCTGAGAAATGGCAATTACATTAACATCGACTAATCTCTCCAAATCTAGGATTGCAGGTAACTCTGGGATGAAGCGAGACGAACTGCTAAGAGGAAAAGAGAGAGGACATATCCTAGTTTTAAGTAGGTATTCTAGTACGAACAGAGCACAAGAAGATCCAATGTTATGTAATTGCAAACTGAAACATCTCTTCGTAGTTAGTGCCAATTCTTACATTTGCTTTCGTTGCGATTAATGTTTTTTTTTATAAACTTTAACATCAAAAACTTAAGTTGCAAAAGCCTCCATCATTGAATTCAAGTCACCACTGCAATGATACAGGCATTATCACCGCGCTTGCCGAATTCGTATTGGTGATCAGCCTGATTCTGCAACACGAAGCTCGTATTTACGGATATATCTGTCTCTTTCAGATAATTAAAGACATCGGTATGAATGACAGGGACAGATGGATTCGAATATACGGACATTGTGTTGCGGAGTACGGCCTCAGCAACCCGAGAAATGTAGGAAAATCTGAACTTTTGTTGCCTGAGGATCGAACTCCAAAATCTTGGCCCGGTAACTAAATCCCTAAACCGATAGGGCGTCTATTTACTTGTGGTATCGGTACAAAAATGGAATCGTACTACCCCATTCCTTACTTTCCTGTAATTAATTATCTTAATTATTATGTCTTTACTTAAGCTATATTAGTTGTTTTTGTGACCCGTTTATTGTTCCTCACAGGACAGGCTTAGCCTAGTGTCCCCACACTAGGCCTACTACACCTGAAATTAATTATTGTTAACTAATAAATTGTAATAATACTAATAAATAAATAAAAATAAATAAAAAATTCAAGTGGGGCGATTATGACAAAGTATTTCTTAATCAAGAGTGTCATGTCCAGCTGTGGATTTAGACTGATGGTGATAATGATGGTCTGCGAGAAATAACTTTTCATATCGCGATCATACGAGTAGATACGAGTACCCAGTTCGATACAAAAATAATACCTACGAGTATAATTGCCCTCTTATGACCGATTGACGCTTATTATAATTATTAGGGGTTAAAGTATGAAATTGCCGTTTTGTATGGACGAAATCGAGAAAAGTCATTTTTCCATACTAACAATTTTTTTTTTTTAAACGCCTGAACCGTTTTCGATGCAATTAAAGGTGAAAGTTAGGTGGTTATAAAGCTACGCATTATAGTATTTAAATTTCTGAAAATCAAAGTATATAATACAAATATACTTAATTGAAGCAAGAAGGTCAGCTGACACATTGTAAGGGGTCTTTTCAACGACTTCCATTGAAGTAATAGGCACTAGTATTGCATTTTTTTTTTAGTCAAAAGTTACTTTATTTAGTTTTTGATACAACACAAAAAGAATTACGCAATAATATGACTATACTTAAGAGCTATAAACAAAATAAAAAGTGGGAATATAATCGGCAATTTCATACTTTAACCCCTATTATTATTATGTCAGTGTCAACTTTTTAACCCCGCCAAATTATGTAGTATAGATTTTGCGTCATATTGTGTCAATGGGGACTACCGTTTCTTTTCTCACCAGTTGGCGCCACTGTAGACTGAGGTCCGGAGGTATAGCTGTCAAAGGCGATCGGCGCCGAAACAAAGTGTTATATCTTGAATCTAATTAAGGTTATATTGTTTATAAATAACTATCTTGATATCAACAAACTAACTTCTGAAATAGTTGCTCTTGAGGCCGCCTATTTTTGAGCTTTTTCTTAATTCCGCTATTAAAGCGTTCACATTAATCGCTAAATAATCCATATTTGCGATATTTTACGAAGGAGATCACTTTCCAGCAGTTAATTAAAGAAATTATAATTCATGCAACAAATTCCGCTAAAACCAGTACAAAGTGAATGATATTGGACCTCACGCGACACTAGCGCCTCTAGTGGCAAATTCACTAGCGATAGCCCCCATTCGATTGATATAGATTGTACTTAAAGTGCACCAATATGTCGAAAGTGTGAATTTAGCTAGGGAACTTTATTTTACGCTGACTGTGTATTTTTACACAATAAATCAATGGTTACGATACAAAATTGTAGCCGGTGCAAAAAATATATTTTTCAATAGCAGTTTGTAAAAGCTATCATCAAAGGCAAACTAAGTTAAGCCAGGTGAAACATAGACCTTTGAAAATGGCTTCGTAAAGCGTATCTATTAAGTTGCTTAAGCAGTTTGAAATATACGAGTTTAATAGTTTATCTTCACATTAATGATGAACAAGATAATTTAAAAAAAAATTAAGTACTAATTATAAATTTTCAGAAATATCCACATAAAAAGTGTGTAAAGGTTAAAAATCTGTGTGATTTAATTGTGTTTCTCCTGACTTAACTTAGTTGGCCTTTGAAGAGAATGATCGAATAAATATTGAATAATAAAAACTTACACGTTCAATTTAGATGACAATGCTTGATTAACTGTGTGACGTTATTCTGAAGAGAATGATCGAATAAATATTGAATAACCTTTGAATTAAGGGTTTTGTATTATTACTGACTAGCTGTCGGTCCCGGCTTTGCACGCGTTTACCGATAAAAATGATGCAAGGAAATGATCTTTCTATGACTGTGTTTAACCTAAACAGACTTTTTTGTAAACATTTCTAAAAATTTTGTTTAAATTCCAAATCAAATATTTATATCATTATTTTATATAAAAAATATAACAAACAAGAATTATCAAATTTGGTGCAGTCAATGGACAAACATAACTAATGTGTGTGTGTGTGCATTTCAGTAATTCATTTTTATTTTTAAAGGTAAATAAATATCAGATTTGCTACACACATAGTGTTTTATTTATATATTGATTTAAGTGTTCACATACAATTAAAAACTCACGTTTAACTATTTTAAAAATCAGCAAAAAATAAACAGTAAACTGTTGGAATAAATGCCAAGTGCCAGTCAATGGGCTAAAGAGAAATGTTTTGTAAATGGTGCGACAAAAAAAAATTAAAGTCACAATAAAGGTTACCGAAAGCTCAAAAAATGTGAAGCCTCAAACAATTTAAGCCTATCTTATTACGATCGATGAACAAAAACAGAAGGGTCGCGAATAACTGATTTCTACCATTAACTTCAGAGCCGGCCTATTAATATTAGAAAATAAAATATTCATTTCCCTTTTACAATGGTTCTTTTACATCATCCTTGGGGACGATTCTTGAAATTTATGTCACCTCGATAAATAAAAGGGTGAAAGACAATGAGAGAGTAAAAATAAATATATACAGTGCAGAGTATAAGGTAAATGATATTAGTACGTGAAATCTACATAAATTACAATGTAATGAAAAAACCTTATGTCAGAGTGTCTTTTTTCGTACTCGTCTGTATAGTTTTACGAGATTTCATATTTTTTGATTTTTTGGAAGATCTAAGAGAATATACGCGAGAAAATGAAACTAGACACGCTCAGAAACTAGAAATGTTGTTAGATATATTAGGGGTTAAAGTATGAAATTGCCGTTTTGTATGGACGAAATCGAGAAAAGTCATTTTTCCATACTAACAATTTTATAGTTTTTTTAAAAACGCCTGAACCGTTTTCGATGCAATTAAAGGTGAAAGTTAGATGGTTATAAAGCTACGCATTATAGTATTTAAATTTCTGAAAACCAAAGTATATAATACAAATATACTTAATTGAAGCAAGAAGGTCAGCTGACACATTGTAAGGGGTCTTTTCAAAGACTTCCTTTGAAGTAATAGGCACTAGTATTGCATTTTTTTTTTAGTCAAAAGTTACTTTATTTAGTTTTTGATACAATACAAAAAGAATTACGCAATAATACGACTACACTTCAGAGCTATAAACAAAATAAAAAGTGGGAAAATAATCGGCAATTTCATACTTTAACCCCTATTATACAAAAATAGCAACCATTTTGTTTTCCGTTTGAAATTGTTACTTTTTTTTTATTTACTAGGAATAAGTAAAATGTGGCTAGCACATAAAATATAAGATAAGACAACGCGTGGCGGATCAGTTAATATGCATATAAGTGCTAAACCAAAGTCGAAGTCAGAAAAGTAGGTAGGTATAGGTAAGTGAGAAATGAAAAACTAGGTACTTATTAGGGAAAAAGCTAATGACAATGCGATTTAAATTGTACACTTGTTCACCGCCACCTCTTAAGAATCAACAGACATTTTTGCGTAACGGAATAATTGGAGACTTCATATCGACTGTACAAATGTTTTTTATTTTGTATGAGAGAGAACTTAAAGGTAAGGTTTGATTCAAATTCAAATTTAAGATGTTCATTGCTTACTAAGTGTGTTGGTTACATTGATGTTCTTATGTTAAGGTAGCTAAACGATTGTTTTGATTAAGAATATTCATTTCAAATAATTCTTGTCAAATGAGAGAATTTCATTGGATAGAACCGACAAAAAATACTAAATACACCACTATTTCAAGGCGGTGCTTAACAAGAAATGACCAACCACCATGCACCGACTCAATCGGATTATTCTGTGCTTTTTGGCAGTATTTTTACAGTTACATCGTTTTTATCTTTATTAAGATATTATAATAATTAACATTGTTATGTTTAAGGCAATGTCAGCTAAAAATAAAAGCCTTCTGCGTTCAGGTTGCGAATCGCGCGAACCATAAATTTAACTAATCACTTCGTTTTCAGTTCAGATTAAACCTTTTGGAGAAAAACAACGTTCAAATAACGGTATTTATAAACTGCTAACGAACCGTTTCTCAAACATTTGCGTAGGTATTATAAAGTATTTATAGAATGTATTGTTGAGATGAGAACTTAACGTATATATTATTGAATGCTCATTATCTTTCTAACCGACAAAAAGGTTTTTATCAGACCATGAGTTAAAGTATCTATTTCTTATGGAGCTGACAGAGTTTGATGATGTTTTAGTTAATTTGAACATAGTTAACGTACTTCATTAATAGTTTTTCTGAAGTTTAAAAAAAAACAATTGCTGAAAATCATTTCCTTTATTTTATTCATAGCCTCGGAATTTGTTTTCCGTTGCAATGTTTACATCTTCATCATCTTTATTTAAAAGTCAAAGAATGAACATTTATAACTTTGACCAACATTGAAGAGAAGACGCTGCTGCTCGTCGTGTTTCTGGCTACTCTTGCAATCGCCTCTCAAGATTTCTAAAGAACGAAAGAGGTTAGGGCTGTTCTATTTTAGATCAGCATGATACAGCCGATGTCACATAACTAAAGCACCTTGGTTTCAAGTCTTAATAGCTAGATCGCAACTTATCATAATCTCGAAGTACCTAGAGTCTTTTTCAGCACACTCGGGTCCAAACTAATTTATTCAATCCATCCTCTTCACTGTTTTTTTCACCAACTTTTTAACCCACCTATGCGGTTACTCATTCACTCCAATACTTTAAAAAAGTCAGTCTTTTCAGCTCAGTAACTTAAGGTCAAAACTAGTTTAAACAAGCCAACCTCTTCACTAGTTCTTATCAACTCGATTCATCCATCATCTGTTCAAACTTTTACGCTTACTCCCGCACTCTCAGATCTACGTTAGCACACTTAGGTCCGCACGAATTAATGAAACCCAACCTCTTCCACACAAATTAATTAATTCACCAACTCTTTAACCCACTCACTCATTTACTCTTACACTCTAAATAAACTTGAGAGTCTTTTTCAGCATAGATGCTTGGGTCCAAACTAATTTACGAGTATGTAACCCAACCTAATTATTGGTTCATCCTAACTCATTTTTTTTATGGCGGTGAACCGGTTTGGGATACTCTGTTCCGCAAAAATTACAAGTGCACCTTTTACACGGAAATTATGTTAAACAAAATTATCTACATAAAGTAGATTTTCCCAATTCAATTCATTCACTAACTCATTGGCACACTCATACACACACTCAAAAATGTAAACACGAAAAAATAGAAACCACAGCTTCTTAAAACTTCAAATGATTCCATATTTATGACGTCAATAACAGGACAACTCTCAAGGCTCGTACACTCTCATCTCTGATTATCTCTGCCCCTAAAACCACCACTTCGCGACTTCTTTGTTTCCCGTCGCGTATCAACGGGCTAAGCGTGAATATAAAGGCCACGTACAAGGTTTACGACATAAGTAAAGGGAAGGGAACGACGAAAAATAAAATCTTAAGTGCTTTCTTCGCTAATCCGGGAACGGGGACGATCGGTAATAAGCCCCTTCGCAGGGCCGGTTGCAGTAATCATTTAACCGGTGACTTATAACCGTTGATTGCTTGGAATTTGGCAACATGACATACATTGCTCTGATCCAATGTAACTACCTATCTTAAGCGCTTGTTTTAGGGAAATCAGAAACATCAGCAGTACCACAAACTATCAGGTCTCAGACCCGAGCGTCTTCCTTCTACTATGGTGGTTATAACAAAACGTTGAAAAGATGGTAAAATTACAAATTAGATGGAAATTTCTTGGTAAAAATATTATAGATCTCCGCAAAAAAACAAGTTTTCCCATCAAAAACTATTAAAAACCAAACGATTATCTGTGCATAACGTTAAAAAAATCGACCGCCGCAGGGGATCAAATCTCCATCTGTTTGCTGATCGAGTGCTGTGATTGGTTTCGCATAAAGCTAGCTATCTCATCCTATTCGTTTAAATATTTCGGTATTGAAGAGCTGCTATCTCTAGCTAACTTGAATATATATAAAATAAGCCCCAAATTTTGACTAAGCAAATTGAAGATTTAAACACATGATCTAGTCTTGAGTGTTTTTAACTTAGATAATATTTGTTAGACCCTTATTTTCTTTCTCTTATTTTGTTATTTGTTTCCTTTGTTATAATTATGCATTGATTTACACCAGAGAACATAGATCTCTTTACCATGTTCTGTAATTTACACTACGAGGCGATAAGATCGATTTGCGACCAAGCCTCCAAGTAAATAGAAAAAAAAACTTGGATAATATTGCATAACTATATTTTTATTTTATCCATAATACATACAGGCACTGATTCGTGGAATTTTAAACATTAATTTTAACCTCTAGATCAATACAATTCAAAAACAAAAGACTTAACATAAATAGAAGTAGAGTAGAATTTTGCTAAATTAAATATTATAACGTAAAACAGATCTTTAAAGTTCAGCTTAACTTAAGGCTAGTAACTATACAGTAATCAACTTTAATGACTGAATGCTTAAGCATTAAGTCGTGAAACTTGATAATATAACTGTTTAGCTATTACCATTGGTTAAGAGTTCGGCGTGACTCGTCCTAGACCACGATAAAACTTTATGATCCGTATTGTCCGCTCAATGGAAGGAAATATAACGCAATACACTAAACGTTGGGTCCGTGTGAATTTTCTACAATCAATGGGAACAGTTTTTGACTGTACGATAGATTTCTGGTAAAGATAAAAAACCGATTTTATTGTTACGTATTGAGTTTTTGGAGTGTTTTGTTGGTGGAGACTTTTTGGAGCAGCTAAGTACTGTTTTTTATTTTTCAGATTCTAGTTTAGTGATGGGATGTGTTATTAGAGGTCACAAGGAGTCAATATTGGTCTGTTATATCCAGTGTACGTGTACAAAATGTGTACGTAAATAAATTAGAATACAAAAAAAAACGATAATTGATTTCAAGGCGTGACGATTGATAATTATATATTTTTTTTTACTTTTGTATATATTTCTTTCGCGCATGTTTTATTTTGCTTAGTATAGACCAGACTCAAGGTCAAACAGAGGGCAATGGTGATAGCAACGCTTGTTATTTCCATGTGGAATCGTCAATGAGGAAATCCGCAGAAGAACTAAGATCACCGGCATCGCTCGAAGAATTGCGGAGCTGGAGTGGCAGTGGGCTGGACACATACTCGTAATAAGAAGGACCGATGGTCGTTGGGTCGGAAATGTTCTTTGTGTAGGCCCCCCACCATGTGAATCAATGATCTGATTAACATTGCTCGATGTTCTGATAAAACGGTGATGCGGAAATCCTTAGGAGAAACCTATGCCCAGCACAAGACGTGATTTAACTGAGATTATGATTATACAAGTTTCGAATTTAAGAACATTACTAAAGTTTGTGATCACCAACTCTAAATTGGCAAGCGTGATGATTATTCCTGTACCCATCATTACTGTAGGCACCTTTTTTTTCTATCAACTCTATTTTAATTAGAATCGCTCATAGCTCGATGCTTCTTACCCCCGTATTTATAAAGAAGTAATTACTTATTGCTCAAGAAAGTCATAACTTAAAGTGTTCATACCTAGTGCTTAAGTGAAAGAAATTGGTCACTATTAATAGTCATATTATTTGGCTGAAAATGATAACTTTTGGTAGTTATAACTTCTAGTAATTTCTCGATTAAGGCATACAAATTGTCTCTCAAGTAATTACTTGTAGTCAAGTAATTACTTTTACTTGTTTATAAATACGGGGGTTAGTGTTCAGTATCTGTCACTAATGTCAAGCAACGCTGGGAGTGGTCACTGGTGGAATAGGTGAACGTTTGTGGCATCATACCATGAGTGCTTCCGTATTTCGGAGGGCACGTTAAGCCGTCGGTCCCAGCTGTTGTCACGAGATAAGTCGTTGAGCCCTGTTGGAGGATTCGAGTGGCTTGAGAAACCACCAATTCGCACTAGGCCAGCGTGGTGGAACTAAGGCCATAACCCCTCCCCATAAAAAGGAGAGAGACCTGTGCTTAGCAGTGGTTGAAATGGGTTATTACTTACATGTAATATTTTCCGGCTAAAAAGTTTTACAGAAGAATTTATCACAAACACAAGATAAACCCTGCTGTCAGTCATTTATCATAAACATGAGATAGGAGAGTGTAAAGATATCTGCGAAAAGATTTCCACGCATCACCGAACTTCTAAGGTCCACTATTAATGTTCAGATGGTAGAAACGAACGATTGTGAAAGGATGGAGCATAGAAGTCGTTACATTTTTATATTTTAAGACACATTTGTGTTGATACAATTATTTTTTTGAAAATTTCAAATTTTAGGTTATTCTTTTCAAATCAATTGACTTCTGATCACAGACACATATTTGATCTATAACTTGTTGAAGGTTTTTATTAAAATGGTTAATATGAAATTTTAATCTACCATCTGGTTCTCATCAAACAACCATAGTTATCCTACTATTCTTTCTGGCATAACCCCCCTTACATGATGGGGCGTAGATATATTTCGTCTATAGATATAATATAATTGTATAGATACGAGTATAATTGAATTTTGTATCAAAGTTTACGCGTGCGAAGTCTTGGGTTACAGCTTGTATAATTTTATCCCGGAAATAGGTTCTCGTACCAAATTTTACGCGTGCGAAGTCGTGGGCTTTAGCTTAGCAATAGCAACTAGAACATAAAAAATGACTTTTATGGATGACCTTTGTGATATGTTTTTATTTATTTTATTGAAAAAAATCAAATGTTATCCAGTGATAGAAAATCGTGAACAAAAAAACTTCAGTATTCCAACAGTGGTTAATAATGTATGACCATTATAATATGTTTCAATGCTTTTCAAGATTTCATAATTACCAGCCAGCCTTCTCGACAATGAAGATTCGCCATTACCGCATAGGAGTTTAGCTAAAGGTGGACAAAAGATGCTACTGCCCTTCTTTTCTTGTGCCAGCACCACACGACACTATATTATTTCTACAATAACATTTGAGATTTAAAAGCACCAGAATCAGTGCGAAATTTAATATATTTTATTAATGTTTTAAGATATTTGCAAAGAAAAAATTACACGCATGACCGCACTTCTGAAACCCAAGATTTATATTCAGCTGGTAAACGGAAAAAGCATAGATTTTTTTTTGTCGTTTAGCAGTAGACTATTTCGGGTACAGATGTGGTCTAATGTACTCAGATTTAAACAAGATTTAATATTCAAGAGATCATTTGAACTGAACCAGTGATACTTTACAGTTTTTTCACAGTGACAATTAAAAGTTATCTTGTTGCTGTAGCAACGATTAAGGGAAAAACGTCACATAAAAGTAACTAAGTTATTATTTTTACATTCGACGACCACTTGGATCAGCGGTAGTTAACGCTGCTTCTGAGCCATGGGTCGCGGGTTCGATCCCCGCACAGTACAAATATTTGTGTGCATGAACATGTCTGTTTGTACTGGTCTGGGTGTTTTCTATGTATTATAAGTACGTTAATTTACAAAAAAAAAAAAGTATATAAGTAAGTTTATCGGTTGTCTAGTACCCCATACGACAGGGTACTTAATAGTACCTTAATTTGGGACTAGATGGCTCTGTGTGGCCCAGTGTGGCATGTCCTAAATATTTATATTTATATTTATTTTTAGTTAATGCAATTTTGAACTAGTCTTCTTTTTGGTGGTTCTAAAAGCATTAAACAGAAAGCAAAAATAACTTATAGGATATTTTAAGCAATTAAATTGCAATTATACTATCAGTATTTAAACTTGAAAAATTATGTCTCAGGCGGGACCCGAACCCGCATCTCCTCGCATGCCGGGCGCGGCGCTTTAACCATTTAGCAAAAATTTTAAAGCGCCACGCCCGGCATGCAAGTAGATGCGGGTTTGAGTCCCGCCTGAGACATAATTTTTCAAGTTTAAATAGAAATCAAAAATGCCACACAATACTTTTTTTTAGATTTCAGTTTGTATCAGGCTTTTTTTAGAATTCCACATTTGGTTACTGTGTTCAGTTTAGTTATCAACGAAAAAAAAAAACTTATTAACCACATAATGTTAAAAAAGTATGTAAAAATTATACTGACCTTAATATTAAAATTCTCATTATTTTATTATCTATCGAATTCACAAAAGAAAACTCTCTGTAATCAAGTACCTTTCTAGATACTCGAGAAATCTATACTAATATTATAATTATAAAGCTGAAGAGTTTGTTTGTTTGTTTGAACGCGCTAATCTCTGGAAGTACTGGTTCGATTTGAACAATTCTTTTTGTGTTGGATAGTCCATGTATCGAGGAAGGCTTTATAACATCATACTGCAACCAATAGGAGCGAAGCATCAGTGAAAAATGTTGCAAAAATAATCGCGATCATAAAAACAGAATTTGACGCGTACGAAGTCGCGGAGAACAGCTAGTATAAAATAGAAGGAAAAATCTATTCTTCATAAAAGTCGGCGAAGTGATTAAAAAGGTTATTGAAATAAGCTAAAAAATAATTCAAGCACTTCACTAAAGGAAGGGTTGAAAGCAGCCCCGGGGTTATTGCTTTATTATTTTCATGGAAGTTAATAATGCGATATTTCTGTCGTGTTTTAATTCTGTTTTGATTAAAACCTTTTTTGAATTTTTTTGCAATTGTATTGCGGCGATAATACCTTAGGTGTTAAATCAAAATTTAAACACACATACAAGCACACTGACATACGCACACGCGCACATACACACGCAAAAATTTTTACGTCTCTGGTTTTACACTTTGCTTTGAAGTTTTTTTTAAATACGAAGAGCTGAAACAAGCTAAGATGTTGGGTGTGTTTTTAGAGATATGAGCTCGTGGGTTCTTCTTCAGCGCTCGGAGAACTGTACTAAGAAACTGTGGAGGGCGCCACTTGCTTTAACTCAGAAGCAAGAAAGAGTTAATTAAAGAATTAAAGATAGAAAAGAAAACAAGTTATTTTCAATTTGTCTCCCCTTGTTTATTTATATGTTTAATATAGAAAATTATTGATTGATGCACATACATGAGCTACATACATTACACTTACATTAGAGTTAAGAACTAATTACCACTATGCAATTAAACAAAAGTTGTGTGCTTAACTATAAGCTTAAATTCTCAGATTTAGTGAAGGAAAGCTGAGAAGCAGGAATTCCTTCACTCACGTCTGACTAAAACTAAGGTTGGCCTAACCTATGAGCTGAGGAGTAGGACCAATGCATGAAAACTATCAAAAGAATAAATGTTCATAAATACCTAGTAGCATGTTATTAGATCATGTCACCGATAATTAATTATAACATCACCGTGGAGAACCACACATATCCCTCCGTCCCTGGAGCACATGCGCGCAGGATGCAGGAGTATGTCCTAGTAGCTAGGAGCGAGGAGGGCGATATTTCAAGCCTGGAAGGTACACACAAGCATGAGTACAGCGGTGACAAAGCCACATGCTCTTAGGGAGCGCACGTGGGCATGAGCAGATGGTATGTGAAAGGAAAACGTGCACTAGCACAGCACTTTAGACATGACCGCAGGTGCATTTACAGCAGGGTGAGATGAAGACATTCGCTAGCACGTTGTCCACACGTGGGCATAGGCAGATACACGTGGTGAAAAGAATCAAACATGCTTACCCATAAAAATGCAGCAACAATCACCAAGATGAGGCGATGCATCACGTAAATTTATCCATCAAGGGAAAGTAAAAAAAATGTTAGTCCTGAAAGATGAAACAACACACAATTAAAGGTTCACAACCTCTTAGAAAAGAGAACAAAGTCTTGGAAAAGACACTTATAGATGCTTACCATGAGGAGACAAATTGAAGAGAAAATAGATTTACTTAACACAAATGAAGCATTTTGGCTTCTACATGCATGTTAATATATTGGCACGCTTGCGCACCATCAAGATAGTAATCTTGAAGACCAAATAAAAAATGTGAAAAAGAAGAGCTGGCCACGAAATGGCGTCCGCTTTTATAGTAATCAAACTTCTCCCCTCTATGACAAGTAACTTTTTTTTTTCTTCGTTTCATGTCACGACTTGGAACCAAAAGTTAAACTTGACACATAAAGCCAAACAACGCAGGAAACTACTCAGCCCTGAAAATAGTAGAAAACTACATAAAAACAATCAACACAAATAGACATTTGCCTATTAATGTAATAATATAAAAAAATAACATTCAAATTATTAGATAAAGAAAGGAATTGTGGGATGACAGACACAAAGTTGCACCTATAGTATTCCATCAGCCGGATAGATGGCGTTATCAGTAAAAATCCTTAGCTGCGCACGAGCTGTTGAAACAAAATAAATGCAAAAAATGTAACGACGTGTTACAATACATCCCCACTAAAGAAAAAAGAAAAAAAGGACAGAAAGTTAAACTACCAATGTAAAAATTTACTAAGTATTGAAGGT
Source organism: Anania crocealis (assembly GCA_949315895.1). Classification (NCBI taxonomy): domain Eukaryota; kingdom Metazoa; phylum Arthropoda; class Insecta; order Lepidoptera; family Crambidae; genus Anania; species Anania crocealis. Next base: position 11,384,182 of record OX438872.1, read on the forward strand.
GATCTGTGAGGAGAACACTCGACAGCATCAGACAGTGAAATATCACTTAACACAGGCCGTCCAACTGGATTATCCACCTGCCTACGAGACCTATTGTAGAATGTCCTGCTGCGACTGTGGCATTTCTTCTTAGGAGATCGATCCCTGCGAAAAACGTCCCTCAGTCGTTGAGGTATAGGATGTGATCCCCGTACTGATGGTTGAATTTTATTATGGGTAGCAACCACAGTCTTACAAGAAGATAACATCAAGTTTGATGCAGGTCTAGTAGACGTCTGACATAACTTTCCTGAGTCAAAGATGTCCCTACATAATCCAAAGGAACGAAGAAAGTCAGCCCCTAATATAATAGGCACGTTTGTATCACGACAAACAACAAAGTGAATAAAGTTTAATCTACCAGAATAAGAAATGGGCAGTATTACTTTACCTACAACACTCAGTTGAGCATTGTTACCCACTAATAAATTTTTGTGGCAGTGAACCACATTAGGATTAACCCCTAATTGAGAAAGATTAGATAAGGCGTCAGTGCTGACTAAGGATACAGAAGCACCACTGTCTGCCAGAGCACTGCATTTGATGCCTGAAACGTCAATATTAAGATAAGGCCTAACATCATCTAAGCCATGATTATTAAACAATGGTTTAACAACAGAGGTTTTACCACTAAGAAAAGAATTAATAAATTTTAAGTGGTTTTGCCATTCAAAGTCAGAAGTATAACCCTTCTTAAAAGAAACACGACGATTTAAAATGTTGTTTACCCCTGAACGATCTGGGCGTATTTTCGCACAAGGACAATTTTTTGTGAAAACACCCGGCTTCTTGCATTTAAAACAATGTAGACCGACATACACGTCGCAGTCCCTATAGTGATGAGCACCATCACACTTTAAACACTTAAGAACTACAGTGTTCACAGAAGAATTCCTCATTGGGGTAGATATAGGTTTTAAATCAGACAAAATAAGATCAGGACCAGGATTGAGATAACCCCTGTACTCACACCTGTGCTTGGCAATTTCTAAATTGACACAAAGCTCCTTCAAATGATCAATAGAGTAAACATTAGTTAAAGATAAACGAGATATATAGAAAGGATTCATATTAGTCATAATAATATCAAGTTGCTCCTTCTCAGACAAAGGCACAGAAAGTTGAGTAAATAAATATCTCATAGTATTAATAAAAGTTCTAATTCTTTCTTTAGGCTGTTGTAGCCGTGACCTAATTTGGTTCAATAAGGAGCGCTCACACTCAACAGATTGAAACTCAAGTTTTAATAATTGCAAAAATTGATTACATGTTAAAATAGAATGTTGAACAGATTTGAACCAAATTAAAGCCTCACCTGACAAGACATAAATGGCATTATTTAAGAAATCATTATCAGAAATTCTAGAAGACTTAATGTAATCTGTAAGTTTAATGATAAAGTCGTGTACTGGTGTTTCACCACTAAAGTTCAAATTCCATTTTAAAATTTGATTGAGCACAGGCTTAGAATTAACATTCGAACATGAATTTTGATGATTAACCTCATCACCAAGGGATTGAATAATTAGAGGTTGAGTACCTACAGATACCGAAGGTATAGGTTCAGACACAACACTAGATGATGTGGTTCCGCACTTAATATTGTTAAGAAGTAGAAAGGCATTAGCAAGCAAGCTAACTTTAAGTGCCCTGTGTTCCTCACTGGTGACACTCACTCGCTCAAGTCTTAGTATAACATGAGTTAATATAGAACAACACTTTTTGATACAACCAGCATGGTTGGTATTCAACACTTCATTATATTTTAATTCACAAATATTCAGCTCATTAGCAGAGTCTAAAGAAAATAAAAACTTATTGCTTAATTCCTGATTGGTGATACCTTTAACAGAACGCAATAACTTCCTCAGCTCATCGACAGTAGTATCATCTGATACTTCAAGGCCCTTAACACGAATTTCATATAAAAGTTCGTTTTTACTAAGATAATTAATATCTAAAGAAAGAGACATGATTACAAAATTAAATTAGTAACCTAAGTTGAGACAAATTAAAAAACACAGCTTCAAAGTACAAATCTCTAAAAGAGGCCTACCCGTTGAGGCGCCAATGAAACAAGCTAAGATGTTGGGTGTGTTTTTAGAGATATGAGCTCGTGGGTTCTTCTTCAGCGCTCGGAGAACTGTACTAAGAAACTGTGGAGGGCGCCACTTGCTTTAACTCAGAAGCAAGAAAGAGTTAATTAAAGAATTAAAGATAGAAAAGAAAACAAGTTATTTTCAATTTGTCTCCCCTTGTTTATTTATATGTTTAATATAGAAAATTATTGATTGATGCACATACATGAGCTACATACATTACACTTACATTAGAGTTAAGAACTAATTACCACTATGCAATTAAACAAAAGTTGTGTGCTTAACTATAAGCTTAAATTCTCAGATTTAGTGAAGGAAAGCTGAGAAGCAGGAATTCCTTCACTCACGTCTGACTAAAACTAAGGTTGGCCTAACCTATGAGCTGAGGAGTAGGACCAATGCATGAAAACTATCAAAAGAATAAATGTTCATAAATACCTAGTAGCATGTTATTAGATCATGTCACCGATAATTAATTATAACATCACCGTGGAGAACCACACATATCCCTCCGTCCCTGGAGCACATGCGCGCAGGATGCAGGAGTATGTCCTAGTAGCTAGGAGCGAGGAGGGCGATATTTCAAGCCTGGAAGGTACACACAAGCATGAGTACAGCGGTGACAAAGCCACATGCTCTTAGGGAGCGCACGTGGGCATGAGCAGATGGTATGTGAAAGGAAAACGTGCACTAGCACAGCACTTTAGACATGACCGCAGGTGCATTTACAGCAGGGTGAGATGAAGACATTCGCTAGCACGTTGTCCACACGTGGGCATAGGCAGATACACGTGGTGAAAAGAATCAAACATGCTTACCCATAAAAATGCAGCAACAATCACCAAGATGAGGCGATGCATCACGTAAATTTATCCATCAAGGGAAAGTAAAAAAAATGTTAGTCCTGAAAGATGAAACAACACACAATTAAAGGTTCACAACCTCTTAGAAAAGAGAACAAAGTCTTGGAAAAGACACTTATAGATGCTTACCATGAGGAGACAAATTGAAGAGAAAATAGATTTACTTAACACAAATGAAGCATTTTGGCTTCTACATGCATGTTAATATATTGGCACGCTTGCGCACCATCAAGATAGTAATCTTGAAGACCAAATAAAAAATGTGAAAAAGAAGAGCTGGCCACGAAATGGCGTCCGCTTTTATAGTAATCAAACTTCTCCCCTCTATGACAAGTAACTTTTTTTTTTCTTCGTTTCATGTCACGACTTGGAACCAAAAGTTAAACTTGACACATAAAGCCAAACAACGCAGGAAACTACTCAGCCCTGAAAATAGTAGAAAACTACATAAAAACAATCAACACAAATAGACATTTGCCTATTAATGTAATAATATAAAAAAATAACATTCAAATTATTAGATAAAGAAAGGAATTGTGGGATGACAGACACAAAGTTGCACCTATAGTATTCCATCAGCCGGATAGATGGCGTTATCAGTAAAAATCCTTAGCTGCGCACGAGCTGTTGAAACAAAATAAATGCAAAAAATGTAACGACGTGTTACAGAGCTTAAGTTAAAGCAAAACCAAATGTTGAAAACAGTGCTAGTGTACTGTTTGTAACATTGAGTTTTACTTTAATGTAGGCTCTACCATAGTTGGTACCTGCAACTCTGTGTCCTAATTAAAAATAAATATCATTTCCATTTTCAACGGGACCAAATATTTTAACTAACAGGCAATGGAGTTGACAAAAGACAATTTCAAATTGAACTTTTTTTTCAAATTTAAGATTTAGTTTAAGATTTATACTTATTGGCTTAAGGTTGATTCTTATTTTTAAGTAACTGAGAGTAGCGGTAGTTGCACGATTTCAGAAATTCCGACAGACATATCACAAGTCTAATCGAGATGTTTGCGTTCATGACCTACAGGATGTTATGGATTGTATATTTCTTTTTTTTTGTATATTTTCATCTGAAATAGGATTGATTATGATAATAATGGTTTAATTTACCTCTTTTATTGTCATTTGATTACACTTTGAAGATACAATTGTGTCAACGTAGGTGAGTTAACCGTAGTTGAATGAACCATTAGGTGAGTAGGTAAAAATCGTAGGTGAGTCTTCCGTTATGGATTTCGTCCATTAGTTATAACAAAAATATGTGAAACGATCTTTAGTCATATTAAACAGTAGGTCTTCAGACCGTAGTTGTATTGAAATAGTTATAACAAGTTTAGTCGAAATGATACGTAACCCATAAATTAGTATCAAACATTTTGGGACTTTCTTGCTAACCCGTTTGTTGTAGTAGCACAAGGGTTCCCCTACTATGTAATGGTGTAGGTTTAATTTTCGTTGAAGCAAATTAAAAGAATCATCATCATCCTATCGCAGTGGACTGCTGGATATAGGCCTCTCCAGTTGCATGCCAGTTAGGTTGATCTTCGGCTTCTCGTATCAAGCTCCTGCCAGTCACCTTGAGCAAATCATTACTCCACCTGGCCTGAGGGCGTCCTACACTACGTTTTCCGAGACGCGGAAGAATGATCTTTTCTTAATTGGCTTGAGTCTGAAAGGTTTGCATAAATTCGTTCTACGGTTGTGTGAACGTTAACCCGTAAGTGCTTTCTTCATTTCGAAAAATACAAGTCCTTTAAAACACGGCAGAAGCCTGTAAACAGACGACTTAAACTCTGACACCAGATTATCCTTGAAGTATAAATTAAACCACAACAAGTGGGTGGTATTACTCGTATCTACCGCCTAGTGGTCCACTCTGGGCAACGGCATCTTTAGTTTTCTAACCAATGATGACGGCTAACAGATCCCTCTGCGGGGTAGGCTTCGTAAGAGGCCGCCTGGATGCTACCACCCTCCTGCCGGAGTCCAGCGCCAAACAGTTTTTCTGTGTTCCACTGGTGTGTGGGAGAACCAGTGCCTCTAGATAGGTTTGCTCCATCTTAGGCTTGTTCTTAACCATAAAGTTAAGTGATTAGTCTAGAGCAAGCCCATTGTTTATAAAAACAAAATTGAGAGGTGTCAAGGTACACCCGGATGGAACGAAGTTCATTTTTTAGTGAAGGAATTGTAATAAAATTTTATTTTATTTTAAATTTAATTTAATTATCTCTCTTTCTCTCTCCCTCTCTCTATCTTCCTCTCTCTCTCTCTCTCTCTCTCTCTATCTTGCCGCACGGCTTACAACTATAGCAAAAAGTGTCGTTACAATTTTTTCCGTCTAGCCCACTTTCGCAACGCGCGATAAGGAACTTCGTTCCAAAAAAGGAGATATCCCGCCTGTTATTTGTTATTTTGAGGTATGAATGCAATTTCTCTAGAATCAGCATTTCTAATCCAATTATAATCTGTAGTACAGTAGCACAATATTTCAATAACGTAATCTAACTTATAGGTACCCAAAATACAGTGCAAACTGCATAATTTCTCTCCAAACTAGAGGCGCTCGCGAAACTTATTCAATTTGTGATCAAACAAGTTTCGACACTAGCGCCATCTAGCGAACTTCGAACTTTCCGATTGATAGGTCTGATTACAGAATAACTTCGAAACCAGAACTGTTTTGGCTTTCCATATTTATTTTTATTTTAGCAAAAAGTTGAATACATTTATAAATAAAACTCTATTGTTAAAAAACATTACAAACTGGCAACCATCTAAAAACTAGTTAAAGCCACTCAGCTGTGGAGGTCGAGAAAAATTTTTGACGGCACCATATTTAACCTTTCTGGGTGGAATTCTCGTTTCAAATATAAAAATCACAACCTGACTATTGAATAAAGAAATCATTAAAATCTATCCACCTGCCCAACCTTACGCATAACGAGAACGTTTTCTTTTTTCGTCGGTATGAAAAATAAACATGGCATCTCAACCCAGAGGCACATATTGATAGAAATCGAAACTTATTCAATTTGGAAAGCTTTACCGCCAATTGATAAGGTGATTAATTTGGGAGGCGAAATACGTTTCCGCTCTGTCGACACTTCGGGGCGAATTCGGGGATGCTTTGGGAATTTTGACAGTTGAAAGTACTTTGGTGAATACAACTTGAATTTTACACATACATATATATTAGAAGATGCAGGGAATCATACAATGTGTCTTTCATATATTATTATACAACATCGGAATGAAGATACTGTGTAATGTTCAAATTGTTTTTTGTTATAGCTCTATCTACTTTGTTGCTGGTTATATAGACTGGCAGAGAATACTTTATGGTAGTTAATATATCTTACAAACTTTTTTTAAAGACTAGATATACCACAGCTTTTTATATCATATAAGGACATAAAAGTTTGTCAAACCGATTTAGGAAAAAAAATGCGTCTTTTTATTTTTTTACTTTCCCAGCTTTACTATCAACTCCGTACAGTTTAATTTTCTGCGCAACAGCTCTTAAGCAAGATAATATTGACATGAACGTACTTATGCATGTATTTTAGTAAATAAGTCTGCTAGGTTTAGCAATGCATTGGCATTTCCTAGAGTATATTTAACATTCCGAACAAACATTGTGTAAAAAGAAAACGTCCAATTGCACTAAACATTCCATATGTCACTACGATGGGTACTTATATTTTAGAGCTTCATTTAAATGACATAATTTGGCATTCCAAAACCAAAAATATCACAGCCTATCATACTGTTTTTATAAAAACTTTAGAATTCCCGACATTATAAGTCTATCCAAAACTGAAAGCGAAAAAGTTGCTAAACTTTTTGTTGTTAGGCGGAGGACACAATAAGAAGTCATTGCCCAGGGTTATTGCTAAGGTAACACAATCAAACTATGACCCGTATCACTGATGTACAACATCGTCAGTCTACTTCAGTCCACTGCTGGATAAAGACCTCGAGAAAAGGAAGATTTTTTATAATCGATATTTTTTGCAGGCGGGTCGATAATTGTATTCTGACCAAAGAAGACGCTGTTGCTCGTTGTTACTCTTATATTCGTTTCTTAATACACCTATAGGAAGAGAAGAGGTGGTGTTTTTATATTATTGTGTGCACCACAAGGAAAAACCAGTTCCGGGAAATATTAAAAGCATACCTTTTTACTTGTGCACTGATAAATTTATAATGAAGATATTGCATCAATATTGTAGTATAATCCATCGTAGCAGGCTACGTTTAGTACAAAGACATACGTAGCACATTTTTGTAGCAAACCGTAATGTCGTAGCACTTAAAAGTTTCTAGTTCATGCGTAGTACTCGTAGCAATCAGTGAGTTTTCGTAGCACAAAGCGTATGTTTCTGTTCTAAGCTCTAAGATTTAGCCAAAGTAGTTCAAATATTGGTCAAATATGCAAACACCGCTGGGCCAAAGTTTGATAAAGCTATCCCGTACTGTTTGCTTATGGAATAGCTGTCTCGATCTTTCATTGAAATCGTCATGTCATGTCATGTTTAGCTAAGGAAATAACGAACGTGTTCGGTTAAATCATTCTAATTCTAATCTAGATCAGTTGGTGCCTGAAGGAACGGCTTGGAGATTCTTAGGAGAGTAGTAGGCGTCGTTTTTGACGTTCCTCGTTCCAGTAAAAGTTTTTCGATATAGACTAGGTACTTGTTTATCTGCAAAGGTGTATGTTTGTTAAAAGTAACAGCCTATAATCATCCCACTGTAGGGAAAAGTCCTCCATCATTGAATTTAAGTTACCACAGCAATGATGGGTGTACTGGCATAATCACCACGCTTGCCAAATGCGGGTTGGTGATCACAAACTCGAGCAACGTTCGAAAATTCGAATCATTTTTTTTTTGTTGCCCGACCCGGGATTCAAACCTGGGACCCCGAGATCTTGGCCCGGTATTTAAACCACTAGACCAACGAGGCGTTGTTGTATGTTTGTTATTCAAGCTTAAATTTTTTATATTATGTAACTATAACTAAAGTTTGATTTATTTTTTACCACATCTGAATAGAAGCTGAATTTACTTTTTAGTAACCCCCCTTTATAATTGAAACCCATGCTGTAGAAGTACATAAAAAGACTAGTCCGCCATCTTTTTATTTCACTATGTTAAATTTTGAATGACATCACGTCATACCTAACCATACATAAACTTAACGCATAAATTAAATTTCAGCTTAATAAATTGAAATACTAACTCAAAACACAGATGCATGGTTTCACCCAAACTTATTTACCTACATTACAAGTTGGGTAAAAGCTTCTATAAATAGAGCTTTAGTAAATATTATATTGTTGTATGTTTATTTTTATTACAAAAAAGATCATCTCCAGCCTAAAAGTTAATAAATAAAATGTTATTCTAACGAGTTTTTATACGAAATACGGAAGTTAAGCTGAAGCAGAAAATCTCCCACACAACATAATAAACATTCATACGAATTACTTACAAAGCCAAACGAAGTGAGAAACATCTTGTACAGTCTGATAGAAAATATATTTAAAGATTTTTAATTTTTCTATGAATTCGTTTAGTTGTTTCGGGATTTCTATTATGTAAATTGTTTTTTACAGTTCCCACATTCAAGTACTTACAATAGGAAAGTTTTTTTTCTACTTTAACCTTTATTATTAGAAAAACAAATTGTTTTGTAGGAAATATCCTTATGGGCTTAAGTTTCCAGCAAAAAAATATATTAAAAAAACTTACGGATTCTATCACAAATGAAAGCATGCACAAATTAAAAAAAAAGCTTAAAATTTTGATAGTGAGAAACTTTTATACTATGAACGGCTTTTTAACGATAAATAAAATTAGCTTAGCTATTTGACATTAACTATTCAATTAATTACCATTGTAATATAGTTCCTAGTAGTTTGCTGTATATAATTTAACCCTTCTGTAATTTATTGAAAATCTGTCATGTCTTCTATAGATTTAACATTTTAGGCATGTTAAATTTATTTTAGTCTTATCTGTACAAACCGCATTCTTTATACAAATAGACTCATTTCATTACGCAAACCCTTCTATTTAAATCATATTCAGGACCTGGAGTAGTCACTGAAAAACCAGTATGTATGCTAAGGTATAGAGAAACGCTTCGAACCCCGCGCGACAGTTTGATATAATTGATATAAATTTATTACTTCTTAACAAAATCAATTTTCAATAAACCAGAACAGTATCATTTTAGCAAATTACCTCTATTCTCACACTTCCGTCGTTATATATAATGGAGATATCACTGTTCGTAAGAGCGAATCCTCACCTGTTGCCACGATTGTCGGACAAAGTAGTTCGTAACCGTCGTGATGGGACCAAATTGTGCTCGCAACCAGCAAAAACCGCTTTATTGAAGAATAGTGTAGTATGCATGGCTCCCAAAATATATAATAAAATTCCTCAAAGTTATAAGTTGATGTCTAACAGCCTATTTAAAATTTATTTGAAAAAGAAACTAATTGACAAATGCTATTACAGTATAAATGACTTTCTTAACGATACATTTTGACATTACTATCTCTAACAAATGTTTAATATTTTTTTTTGTTTTTGAGAAAAATTTATTACATAATTAAGTATAAGTTGACATTGTTAATATTTATTGAAATAAGACAAGCTTTTGTAAAAATTTGCATGCCGAATATCGGCCAGACATGTTGATGCTAACACCAACATAACATCAAAAAATCTCACACATGTTTCTGCAAATAAATATATCTTTATCTTTATCTTTATCTAGTATTTAACGCCCCGTTGGTCTAGTGGTTTGAATACCAGGCTAAGATCTCGGGGTCCCAGGTTCGATCCCCGGGTCAGGTAACAAAAAGTTTCGAATTTTCGAACGTTGCTCGGGTTTGTGATCACTAACCCGCATTTGGCAAGCGTGGTGTTTATGCCAGTTCCCATCATTGCTGTGGTAACTTGAATTCAATGATGGAAGCCTTTTCCTTGCAGTGGGATGATTATAGGCTGTTACTTTTTTAATAAAATTAAATCAATTGGTAGCAGCACTTAGCTCTAGTAGTCCCCTTAATTGTGTCTGGAATAACCCACGCTCGAAGGGTTAAAGGTACTCTGGAGGTTTAAGGACCAAGATCTCGATGACTGGTTTTGATTCAGGTCAGCAAGATCAGTAACAAGAATTTCGAATTTCCGAACATTGCTCGGGCTTGTGATCACCAACCCGCATTTGGCAAGCGTGATGATTAGGCTTGTAACTCTGCTGTGGTAACTTGAATTCAATGATGTATGCCTTTGACCTTCAGAGGGCCGGTATTTATCTTTTTACTTTGAAAATATACTGTACTGTAATATACTGACTGTACCTACGCAATCTCAGCAAGGTAGTAAGAAGTAACCCCGTCATTTGTTGCGCAAACATTTTGAGCCAGTTACACATTACGGATCGTTGATTTACTCCTACCTTTTATCTTTAGCGGTAAACGTCTGCGCAATCTATTCAAATACAAAATAGACTTTATTATCAAATATGCATAAGTAGTTGTATGTGTGTTACATTTTGATTAACAAAAGATCCTTTTTTTAGGGTTCTGTACCCAAAGGGTAAAAACGGGACCCTATTACTAAGAAAAGTCGTCTCTTAAAGTTTTAAAACTGAGGCACGCGTTCGACAGGGGTGTATTCTCTCTCCGCTCTTATTCAACACCTATACCAAATACATCATGCGGATTGTTCTGGATGAATGGGATAGGGGTGTGTCTGTTGGGGGTCGTACTTTTAGCAATTTGAGATACGCTGATGATACCACATTGCTTGCTAATACAAAAGAGGATATCGAAGAGCTTTTGAATCGTCTGGAAGTAAAAAGTCTTGAATTTGGATTAGCTATCAAAAGAGACAAAACCAAGATGATGATAGTCGATCGAGCCGAAAAAAATGGACCCGAAATCCTCAGCATTGCCAATTGTGAAGTAAAGCAGAGCTATGTCTACCTTGGCTCTACTATCTCAAACACTGGGGGCTGCGAAGCAGAGATTAAAAGGCGTTGTGCCATTACAAGATGTGCCGTAGAGAAATTAAATAAAATCTTGAAAGATAGGAAAGTCACCAAAAATACAAAGGACCGACTCATGAGATGCTTAGTATTTCCAATATTTCTCTACGGGGCAGAAACCTGGTCGTTAAGACTTCAAGACCGCCGCAAAATTGATGCCCTTGAGATGTTGTGCTGGAGAAGACTCTTAAGGATTCCCTGGACCGCATTTCGCACCAATAACTCCATCTTAAAAGAACTTAATATTGGTGAACGTCTCGTCAACTGTGCTACTACGAATACTGAACTTCTTTCAAGTTCTTTGGGCATATATTCAGAAATGAGTGCTCTATTGAACATCTGGTTGTGCAGGGCCGGGTGGAAGGGAGTAGGTCTAGAGGCCGATCACCTACCCGTTGGACAGACCTTATAAAATCAGTGACCAAAACATCGATGGTGACATGTTCTCGAAACGCCGAGCATCGTGTTGAGTGGAGAAACATAGCAAGAAAGGCTGCCCGAACCAAGAGAGCTGCTGACAACACTCCGGAACATCTACCAACCACGACCACTCTGACAAGAGTGTCCGATTAAGAAGAAGAATTACTACGACTTCGCTGTCTGTACGTCTGTCAGTCTGTCTGTCTGTCCGTCGCTCTGTCACGGCTGTATCTCAAGAGCCGCGATAGCTAGACAGTTGAAATTTTCAGAAATCATGTATTTCTGTTGCCGCAATAACAACAAATACTAAAAACAAAACAAAATAAATATTTATATACAACAAACCCGTTTCTTTGGCCTTTTTTGGTACGGAACCCTTCGAGCGCGAGTCCGACTCGCACTTGGCCGGAATTATTTATGGATTTTATAATCATAATAACAATAAGAATTAATTATGGATTTAGAAAATTATTTTGCTAATGATTTCCGCTTGTTAATATACCGGCCTAGATACCTTCACCACACTATCCGCACTAACACTGATTTGAGGAAGCACCTGCACCACACTAACACTGATTGAGCAAGCACTATTTCATACAGGAAAACCGCCCGCCCTCCCTCAAAAATGCATGCAGTACAGTTAATGCAATTATTAGTACCCAACACCAATATAATAAAAACCTCGACGCGTTTCGCCACTTCACGTGGCATCCTCAGGAGATGTTGTCGTCGGAGCGCAGCGAAAGCAAAGCGGAAATCATTAGCAAAATAATTTTCTAAATCCATAATTAGTTATGGATTTCCGCAAAGTAACGCCTGAGTCTATTAATTTTACAATAAGAATTCACAGTCTCATACAAAAGTAACTATCAGATTTTTGAGGTTACACCGATGGTAAAAGCCTTTATTGTTGATCGTATATACATAAAAGTAGAGATAAACAATAACACTGTATTTATCAATAAAACACAATAATATATTTATTTACGACGATATTGAGTGACGATAAAGCTTTGGGTACGTATAAGATTCATAAAATACTTTTTTTCGATATTCGAAACTTTTTGTTGCCCGACCCGGGGATCGAAGCCGGGACCCCGAGATCTTGGCCCAGTATTCAAACCACTAGACGAACTGGGCGTGGAAACTCCTTTAATCAGTCTATTTATTGCAAATCAACCTCTTTCTTGGTGTAAGCAAAAAGAATAATCTGCTTTTATTTTTTCATTTAAAACAAATTTAAGTTGCAAATAGTATCACAAATTAGAAAATCTAATTCCTTAATGAGTGCTAAGCCTAAGCTACTATATTAGGCGTGAAATTCTCAAACACACAACACGTTAAAATTCTAAATCTTCCACCGTCTGCGATGTCACACACAAATTACTATACATCTCTAACAGAGATCAACGCCGAACCACATAATTTGAAGTTGCGTAAGCGGGCTGGATTGCAAATATAGACCTTAAACCCACGGTTTAAGAGCGACACAAAATCTAACACAGTTGTTATAAGCCAACTCGTTATCATAGAGAAGCTGGCTAACCCAGCCCAGTACGTTTCGGAACGTTCCGCAGTACGGACGTCCGCGATTCGCTTTAAGTTTTCGAACGCGAAATCGTGTTCGAATTTCGAAAAGTTTGCGCGCCATGTTTTTGTGAATTTGTGAACTGAATAAAACTGGGTTGAGACCGTTTGATGGATTGAAAAGTTGTTTCGGAGATTAAAAATGTGAATTGTTTGTTTGGAGGTAAGTGTTTTTTATATTTAGTTGTAGCTATTGTTAAGGATGTTATTGAGGGTGAAGGAAACCAGAGCTCTTGATCGTACCAAATATGTTTTTAGACTGATTTATAATTTTATGACATTATTCTCAAACAATTGTTAACTATTCTTAATTCAAAAATACTGCAAATTTTGAAGTAATAGGGGTTAAAGTATGAAATTGCCGATTATTTTCCCACTTTTATTTTGTTTATAGCTCTTAAGTATAGTCATATTATTGCGTAATTCTTTTTGTATTGTATCAAAAACTAAATAAAGTAACTTTTGACAAAAAAAATGCAATACTAGTGCCTATTACTTCAAAGGAAGTCGTTGAAAAGACCCCTTACAATGTGACAGCTGACCTTCTTGCATCAATTAAGTATATTTGTATGATATACTTTGTTTTTTTGGAAATTTAAATACTATAATGCGTAGTTTTGTAGCCATCTAACTTTCACCTTTAATTGCATCGAAAATGGTTCAGGCGTTTTTAAAAAAACTAAAAAATTGTTAGTATGGAAAAATGACTTTTCTCGTTTTCGTCCATACAAAACGGCAATTTTATACTTTAACCCCTAATATAAAAGCCGAAATACGTTGGTGTTGCTTGTTGCCAACAGCTATACTGAAACAAATCTGACTTATCTTTACAAACAAGTTTGAATCTACAAAACGAATAACAGAGTCAATATTATATATATATATATAATTAATATGAATATTTCTATTGTTATTTTAACTGACTCATTCTGTTAATATTTGAACAAAAATAGCTTAAACGACAATAACACAAAAATACCAAATAAACAACATAAACATTAAATAAATGGAAGCATATTAGTACAAATATAATCTTAAAATTCAATGTGACTAAAAATGTTTTTTATATAACTACAAAGATTTCTGACTGTTTCTTGGCATTCATGGTTAAAGTTCAGGCTGCCACTTTACCTTATTGTTTAAGAACTTAATGTTTCTATATTATTTACATATTTTTAACCATTTTGCCATAATTGCCACAGTTTGTCAATAGTTGGTAGAAGACGGTGCTGTCCGTCTGCTTCTGGCAGTGCTTCTTTAGTCGCCTTTCACGAAACCCATAGGAAGAGAAGAAGCGGTGCTATAATTTTAATTTGCTGGCACTACACGATGATTATACTGTAAAGATTTTTTTGTTTTTTAGTTGGGAAATAGGTTTTTTTTTTTTTTTTACTATTACAAACGTTTTTGCGCCAATGGTTAAGAAGATATTGTCACACAGATTGAGAAAGGGATGCTTAGATGGTTTGGGCATGTAGAGAGGATGAATGAGAGAAGAATGACTAGACAGATCTATAAGACGAGTGTGAAAGGGAAAGTTGGAAGAGGAGGGCCTAGACGAACTTACCACGATCAAATCGGGGATGTTCTGAAGAAAGGTCAGGTCAAGAGTACTCTTAACCGACGAGCATGCATGAAGAGATTGATGAATGTGGAAGAAGCGAAAGTTGTATGCCAGGATCGTAGTAAGTGGAAGGCCTTGGTCTCTGCCTACCCCGTTGGGAAGGAGGCGTGATAATATGTATGTATGTATGTATGTATGTATGTTAAGCGCCAATTGTTTTGATAACTTAATCAAACATTCTAGATGTATTTAACAAAGAAGCAACAGGATATTGCCAAAATTGCCATGCATGTGTGCTTTTTTAACTATAAGTCAGGGCAAAGGAGCTAAAACATTTTTATAAATGTTGGTTATAAATATTATATTTATAAAAAAAAAGACGTGTGGCACTCTGAGACTGCCGCGGTAAAGCTATTGGATAGCATTTTTTATCAACTTAAAGTAAAAAGTAAAGTAACAGCCTATAATCATCCCACTGCAGGGAAAAGGCCTCCATCATTGAATTCAAGTTACCACTGCAATGATGGGAACTGGCATAATCACCACGCTTGCCAAATGCGGGTTGGTGATCACAAACCCGAGCAATGTTCGAAAATACGAAACTTTTTGTTGCCCGACCCGGGGATCGAACCTGGGACCCCGAGATCTTGGCCTGGTATTTAAACCACTAGACCAACGGGGCGTTACTAGACCAACGGGGCGTTTTATCAACTTATGCAATTATAAAACTAAAAATTATCACCGCTGTGCCGGTCGGAGTGGGGGGGTGTTAGGTTATTTTCGTTACGGAATTTCTGGATTCGGTCTCCACGCTTAAGGCCCGCGATAGAAGCTATGCAATAGCTTAAAAAAAAACTGCCATGATGTTATACATAATGGTCTAATAACTACGGCTTCGTTTTCCAGGTGGTTCAAAAAACACGGTGTATATCTTATTTATAAAAGTTTCATGACACCCACCATGTTTGTTACCGAACTCCTCCGCAGCAGCTCCACCCATTCCTATAATTTATTTTGTGCATAATATCCAGTAGGTCTGACAATATCATACAATATTTTTTAATCCAGAAAAAAGTACGGTGTCCGTAGGATAATGTCAGATAGTCTAAGATCCGACCATACAACGACCTTCACCGAGCTGTTTATTAGATGAAAAGTATTTTATAGACAATTAATATGACAATAAATATATTGCAAATGGGTTGACTAAACAAATTCAGTCCAGTCCAATTTTTTTTAATGGATTGGTTAATTAACAAATTTCATACCAATCAAAAATATGAAGCCCAAAGAATATGCAAACATTAGGTTGACTATTTTTTTCCCGTCACAACTCTTGAGTAGGCAGATATAAACAGGTAAATCGAACTAGTAACTTGCACCGGTCTGGTTAATCAAATAAAGTTAAGTACAAATAAATATTATTCATTTATGAACACGGTGGTATACGGTTGAATGCAAAAAAAAGTCATGAAATTCGGTGGTCAATTTTAAAAATTCTACTCTGGACTGAAATTTTTTAGGCAACCCATTTGCAATATATTTTTTGGCATATTTAATTGTATATAAAAAAATTTTCATCCAATAAACAGCTCGGTGAAGGTTGTTGTATGGTGGGATCTTAGGCTAAGATTAAATGCCTACGAAGTCGCTGGAAATAGCTGTAATAAAGTTTTTCAGCTTACTCTGTTTACATCCATTTGTTATGAAAACTTAGATCATAAACTATTTTTTATTCCAGTAAACAAAACGGTTCCCATAAGATAATACCAGATGCCTAGCGTTAAAAGTCGCGAGCAACAACTAGTAACTTACTTTATTTGATATTTTAGCAACTTAATTGCACTTATAATATCAGTATATAAACTTGAAAAAAAAAATTTTTTTTTGAAATTTTTTTTTTCTCCGCCGGAGACAATTTTTTTTTTTAAGATTATATACTCAAACTAGTAACTTGTAAGCTTCTTAACACACTTTTAATTTTAAACTAATTAACTTTTTAAATAAACTCCTTTACCACTTAACATAACTCTCAACAGAGTTTTCAACCAGTGTTTAAATTATGCAAATAATGAAATCAGAAGTCGTATTCTAATTTTAATTATTCCGTTTCATTAACATTTCAAATTACGAGCAATAAGGCGGGAAAACTCAATTTTTCTGGACATTTACAGCGAATAAGATAATAAAGCAAAACTCTTGCTGGTCTAACACAATGTATATTTTATTGGAAAAATATTATACTCTGACATGACATATATTATGACATAAGAGTACCTATAGAATCCAAAATTCTGGTTATTAACATTTATGATTTTCACAGAATCTACTGATTTTGCTGAATTTTTTCAAGTTTAAATACTGATTTTAACTAGTATGTTTTATTGCGCCGCTATGTGGGTCACAAAGAAAAGCACCACGCCTTCCCATCCTGTGGATATCGTAAGAGGGAACAAATGCGTACGGCTAGCAGAATAAGAACATTAGTTTCTTCTTTCTACTATAATTCATGGTCCAACTCTGATCAATTTATAGACTAAGGCGTCACTTTGCGGAAATCCATAACTCTTCTTCTTAATCGGACACTCTTGTCAGAGTGGTCGTGGTTGGTAGATGTTCCGGAGTATTGTCAGCAGCTCTCTTGGTTCGGGCAGCCTTTCTTGCTATGTTTCTCCACTCAACACGATGCTCGGCGTTTCGAGAACATGTCACCATCGATGTTTTGGTCACTGATTTTATAAGGTCTGTCCAACGGGTAGGTGATCGGCCTCTAGACCTAATCCCTTCCACCCGGCCCTGCACAACCAGATGTTCAATAGAGCCCTCATTTCTGGATATATGCCCAAAGAACTTCAGTATTCGTAGTAGCACAGTTGACGAAAGATGTTCACCAATATTAAGCTCTTTTAAGATGGAGTTGTTGGTGCGAAATGCAGTCCAGGGAATCCTTAAGAGTCTTCTCCAGCACCACATCTCAAGGGCATCAATTTTGCGGTGGTCCTGAAGTCTTAACGACCAGGTTTCTGCCCCGTAGAGAAATATTGGAAATACTAAGCATCTCATGAGTCGGACCTTTGTATTTTTGGTGACTTTCCTATTTTTCCAGATTTTATTTAGTTTCTCCACGGTACATCTTGTAACATCCATACATAACATCAACAATCCATAACTAACTATGGATATAATTTTTTTTAATAAAAATCCATATTTTTTTTATAAACAATGGCTTGTACTTTACTACATATTTGACTGTACGGTTAAGAGGAACCCTAAGATGGAGCGAGCTTACCCAGAGGTACTGGTTCTTCCACACACCAGCGGAACACAGAAAATCTGTTTGGCGCTGGACTCCGGCAGGAGGGTACCCGGTAGCATCCAGGTAGCCTCTTACGAAGCCTACCACCGCAGAGGGATCTGTTAGCCCTCATCATTGGTTTGAATACCAAAGATGCCGTTGCCCAGGGTGGACCACTAGGAGGTAGATCCCACTACCCCGTATTTAACTATGATCGCCAATCTGTCCTCCAAGCGTGGCGAATATGACAACACGCAGCATCTGGAGACGTAATATCTAAAGCAATCAATTGATGTGGGCTGTTATCCATCATGTTATGATGACGATGTATTGTGATTTAAAATTTTCGTGCATCTGCGAGCCAGGTTGGTGTAGCAGTCCGGTGGTCCGCCTGCTAATCAAGGTGCCCGAGTTTAATTCCCGGTCGGGTCAATTTGAGCAGGTGTCAAGACAAAGGAACTTGTCCTATATGAGATAATGTTTCGCAAGTGAGCGAATCGGTCGCGGTCGGAGCGGTCTTGACGACCATTTGGATCAGCGGTAGTAAACGCTGCTTCTGAGCCATGGGTCGCGGGTTCGATCCCCGCACAGTACAAATATTTGTGTGCATGAACATGTCTGTTTGTACTGGTCTGGGTGTTTTCTATGTATTATAAGTATGTATTTACAAAAAAAAAGTATTTATGTAAGTTTATCGGTTGTCTAGTACCCCATACGACAGGGTACTTAATAGTAGCTTAATTTGGGACTAGATGGCTCTGTGTGGCCCAGTGAGGCATGTCTTAAATATTGATTGATTGATTGATTGAATGAATGAATACTATTTATTATAGGGGGAGGGGGAATACCTACTTTAATGTCAAAATGTAAATGTTAGTTTGTGTTTTGTTTGACACACAGAAACTATTCAACTGATAATCATAAAACTTTTTACACATGTTCTTAGAGGAAAGACAAAGGCTATTTTATATCTTACTGCTAGGCACAGGTTTCTAGCTACTGAATGAATCAAGTCTTTGTCAGAATTAGGATAAAAACATAATTATCATAGTAAAAAAGCTCGATTTTTAGTAAAGATCGAAAAAGTTGTTTTTTGTTAAAACTTCTTTCCTTTTATTCAAAAATTAGAATAAATCGTAAACCATTATATTTTTGAGAAGCCTCAAATCCTTAAAACTCAAAAAGAGTAGCTACTTCCAATTAGCAATCAGTTATATCAGACTTAGGAGTGATTTAAATTTTCAAAGAAATGGCTGTAAGTCAGTTAAAGCAATAATAGGTATAGAGCTTTCCAACCTTCAACTGATCGAGTACTTAATCGATCAAGTGACTCAATATTGTAGGTACCCCAGAAAACGACTTTTATTTATTAATTTTTCGTTTCACTAACTAATCTATAATGACTTGGCTGCTAGGACAGTTACCTTTGCCTTACTAATAAAATCAGTATTTAAACTTAAATAAATATGATTTTGTCTCAGGCGGGATTCGAACCCGCTTCTCTATGTATATGCAAGTTCGAATCCCGCCTGAGGCTTAATTTTTCAAGTTTAAATACTATTATAATAATTACAATTCTTATCGCTGTAAGCCAGCGTTGTTTCATATTATGTTAGGATTTTGCACCCTTAACACCCGAAAGAAACATCTTTGCAGATGTTTAACAGTCATTTTAGACGAAACAGCTATTCAAATACTTTATATGATATTTTAAGCAATTTAATTGCAATTAAAATATCAGTGACGCTGTGACGCAGTTTCTCGGTGGCTTAATGGTATAGCGCCGCGCCCGGCTTGCGAGCAAATGCGGATTCGAGTCCCGCCTGAGACATAATTTTTCAAGTTTAAATATTGATACATTTAATTGCAATCATAATATCGATAATGTACGATAGTTTCTCCATGCGTAAGAAGTCACGAGCTGCAACTATTCTCTTTATTTGTTTCATCGTTTCTTATAATTCAAAGAATACGCATCTTTCTATTTATACGATAGGCTAAAATAAAAACAGCAGTAGTAAATCCTTCAGAAAATAACGAAATGCTGCGCCTTTTTTGCAATTTATGGTACCCAAAGTGCAATCAAACATCAATTACTTAGGTATAGACATCAAGTACCTAGTAGATTATATTACTGTAGATTTCCATTTATTACAGAAACAGATTGTAACTATATTCTTTGTTACTTAATCTCTATTACTATGTTACTTAATCTCAAAACATCAATCATCATTTAGAGGTAATCTCAGCATGTCTAATCACCTATAGTGGCTCTTATATTATATTTTTATTGTATTTTACTTTATAGGCACTATTTAGGTCTTTTGTAAAGAAAAATTCTGTACTAATGTACTTATTTATTATTTCATGTATATGACTGTTTGATGCCTTAAAGAAATTTAAAAAAAAATTACTTGAATCGTCGTGCTGATTTTGGCAATAACATTTTCTAGATTAATGTTATTAAGAATCCGAAAGCAAATATTAAAATCTGTGAATGATCAATTAGATTTCGATTTTACACATCGATTTAAAATCGATCTAACTATACAGCGAGAATTCCCCATCCCTACACAACAAATAATTGAGATTGGAGAACAGCTTAGTGCAAATAAAAATCGCTTTGCATTGACAATTCCTTTTAAGTTCTGACATTACAGTAGAGTTATACTCGTAGATGGATTTGGAATCTGTAAGAATTGCGCTTGCCATTCATAAACGGTAGCGGTTAAGCAATTTTTAGAGTTCCGTGCCCAAAGGGTAAAAACGGGACCCTATTACTAAGACTTTGATGTCTGTCCGTCTGTCCGTCTGGCCGTCTGTCCGTCTGTCCGTCTGTCCGTCTGTCCGTCTGTCCGTCTGTCCGTCTGTCCGTCTGTCCGTCTGTCCGTCTGTCCGTCTGTCCGTCTGTCCGTCTGTCCGTCGCTCTGTCACCAGGCTGTATCTCAAGAGCCGCGATAGCTAGACGGTTGACATTTTCACAGGTTATGTATTTCTGTTGCCGCAATAACAACAAATACTAAAAACAATATAAAATAAATAATTAAGGGGGCTCCCATACAAAAAACCCGTTTTTTTTATCCTTTTTGGTACGGAACCCTTTGTGCGCGAGTCCGACTCGCACTTGGCCGGTTTTGTTTATTTTTCTTTCTATTTTCTTTCTTTATATCTATACAAAACACTGTCAGTTTGTGTTTTTCTTCTTAAAAGGCTCGTTTATGTAAATTTTGTGAAAAAGATGTTTGTGACAGTTCTTTAGAGTTTTAACAAGCCGCCATCAAATACGTTTAAAAAGAACAGTGTAACGATAGTAGTTGCCTGTAACCTCTCCGCTTGGCCTTATGGTTGACTGGTAGATAACGCTTTTAGCATTTAGTCCGCCATTTGTACAGCTTTGTATGTGCATTAAAGTGTAAATAAATAAAAAAATACTAGCTTAACAGTCTGATTGTAATATTCATGAAAGTTTTATTCAGTATTTGTTTGTTCAAAAATCTCGGTGGTAGGAGAACTTCAGAATGGTAATTTTCGGCTTCTGAGCGTTTTATGGTCGGTTTATTTTGTAACCTTATATGGTCTTAGCAAAGTAAGAACCAATATATTTTTTTCAGATAAACATATTCCATATTTAAAAACATTATGGCGGAATCTACCATTGTTGGCTTTATTTTCTACTAGCTGTTGCCCGCGACTTCGTTCGCGTCAAAACTGTTATTATGATCGCGACTATTTTGATGAACGAAATGAACTATCCAACACAAAAATAATTGTTCAATTCGGACCAGTACTTCCTGAGATTAGCGCGTTCAAACAAACAAACAAACAAACAAACAAACTCTTCAGCTTTATATATTAGTATAGATGTATATCTGACTCAAAGAGAACTTTCTTGAAAAAATGTTTTTAAACATTTGAAAGAAAATGGACTTTATTAACGCATTAAAAACAATCGCTTTCGCTTAAGACCCTCCGTCATATATCCACTAAAATCGATGTGTCAAGATGCAACTCCGGTAGTGATGAATGGTAACTTATTCCGTCTCGATGTTTGAGTTTGAAAACTAGCTCCCAGTTTCCCATCACTTGGAAAGATTGTATAAGTTAAAAACGTAATAGTAGGTATGTATTTTGGAAATATATACTCCAGTATCTGCATACGAGGGGGTACCGTAGCTTGTTATGAGTGAGACTCATCGACAGTTGCATTCTTCCTATTCTGACTTAGGGCGAATATATCTTCATCGACTGAAACTCAATAGCCAGTACTCAATAGAAGGTTTGGTATAAAGTTTCGTCCCGTAACGTTTGCCTCTAAGTAAGATTAGAATAGAATATAATAGCATAGAAGTAAGTAAAGGCTTTTAATCATCCCACTGCACTGCAAAGCCCTCCTTGATTGAATTCATATTACCACAGCAATGATGAATACAAGCACAATCACCGCCAACCCGCATCTAGCAATTGGATGCGGGTTGGTGATCAGGCTAGATGCGGGTTGGTGATCAGGATCACAAACCCGAGTAGTGTTCTTAAATCTTATTTTACCCGGGGATCAAGGAACCCGAGATCTTGACCAATTACTTAACCACTAGACTGCTAGGGCAAAACAATTTACCTTTATTGTGAAGTTTATTTTCATAAAGATCAACACAGAAGTTTTAAAATTATCAAAGTTTTATTGCTTAGCATTTAAACCTCAGTTATGTTTTTCTGCTTTATTTCGGGCGTTGCGAGTCGGAAAGTTGCGAAGCCGTCAAGTATTAATTGCTGAAGTTGCGAATTGCCGCTTCTTCCGGGTGTTTATCTTCGTGTGATGAGAGAACCGGAGCTAGGTTTCTGGTTAGATTAAAAAGTTTGGAGACTCCCAGTCTTGGTTTAATTGCTAGGTTTAAAATATTTCCTGTCTTCGTAAAGTCGCTTCAAAAGTTAACAGTTTAAATTGGAAATACTTGTCGTAATGTTATGCAGTCATACCGCGTATATGCTGCTTTCCAATAATGCTTGCTATTAATAAATAGGAACAATATCACGTACCTACATTGTTTTTAATCCAAAATAAGTAGCTGATATGGGAAACATCATATTTCGAATTACATAATTCCGAAATTTAATATAACAATTTTTAAATCTATAACAGAAAGTTAAAAGTAGTTATTTTTTCATTTTACGAACCTCGTAAACGAACAATCGAAAATCCGTTGTGTTATTGGCCAAATAAATTTTATATGAAATTTTAATTTCCGAGAATTCATCGTTGAAATTAATAATTTTGTTTTTCCGCCGTTGTACTTATCTGCTCAAAACTAATAGAGAGTGCAACTGAAATGCTGGAGGCATAGAGGGAGAGCAGTCCTCGCACGCAGTAACGAAGCTTAGGTGCTTAGGCGAGCTGTAGCGTGTGTTGGTTCTCGAGATTTGTTGAAACAGCAAGGACGGAAGTACTTTCCGCAGCGCCGGAGAAGAGCAAAACTAAAAGCATGCATGCTGGTTTGATTGCCTGCATGCATGCATGCATGCTTGACTGCTTTCCTGCATACATACATGCTTGTCTGCATTCATGCATGCATGCTTGATGGCTTACCTGCGTACATGCATGCTTGAGTGCTTGCCTATATGCACGCACCCCCTTTTGCTAGTCTACATACGAATTAAGTTTTTCGTATTTATATGTATAAGTACTAGATTTTGCCCGTAGCTCTGCCCGAGTGAACAACACGTTATATCGCGCGAGTATCCCTCCGGTATTGCTAGAATACTGGGCTGGGCATAGGTTTTTACCTGTGCCCAGCAGTGGGGTACGAAATGTCCTATGACCTTTCTCAGGGACCAATCTATCTTTGTTGTTTAGTAGTTTTTACGTGAAAGCGTAACACACAAACTTAGATTCACATTTATATGATACTAGCGGACTCCGCAAACTTCGTATCGCCTTAGATATTTGATTTTGATGTCTAACGGCCAGTTCCAATAACCTATCTATCTTCAGTTTTGTAATATTGGAGATAGAAAACAACTTCTGTCTTTGTTTCTCTGGACGGCAAAAACAGAGATATAAACTGTTTCCTATCTTCGATATGCCAAAACTGAAGATAGATAGGTTATTGGAACCGGCCGTTAGATGTCATTGTCCTCAAACATGGCGTGGCAGGAAAGTAATGTTATTCTTATTTTTTTACAGTTCCTAATAAGTCCGCTAGTTTAATAAGTAGAGATTAGTTTTCTACATAAACCCATCCAGGAATGTAACCCTTAAATTGGTGGTTTTGGAATTAAATCTTTGGTGCTAAGCCAGCCTTGTGTAGTTAAAGCTTCGGTCCTGATCTGTAAAATCATATCACTAATAAGCTGAGGGTCGTGACCTTCCTGCTGCATCACTTTCTCCCTTATAGTTTTTCTTTATCTGTTTCTGTCTTTGGCGGTGTGAAGGTGTCAAGAGTGGTCCGGATATGGTCGGACCAATGTATTGGGCTTCGTCCACGAGGCCTTTGCCCATCTACTTTGCCAATCACACTAAACTTCTCGGGGTTGTTACCGTGCTAAGAAGAGGGCTGCCTACGTAATAAACCTCTAAACCAAAAATTTAGGTTAGTTCTGTTAGCTGTAAGTAGGGTTTTTGACCTTTCGTGGCACAAAAAGCTGCAGGTTGACAAATCATACAGAATTTTCTCACAGTGACGATCCAAAATGGTAACCATTAAGAAATATTATCAAACTAAAACAAAGTTAAGAACTTTGTCCATTTCACCCGCTTTCGATCCCAAATGTATTAAAATAGAATGTGTTAAGTCTTACCAATAAACGTCTTGGAGTAACAAAGTTAGTTTTACGAGCCGAACGTTTCTTATATCGCTCTTCGTAACTTTGTTTGGTATTGAGTGACATTGTTGATTTTTTTATGTACGGCAATTTTGGGGGGTCAAGTATTCCGTTGCTTAACAGTTGCTATGTATGTTTTAATAGTAAATAGATGCTGAGAAGTTTTTGTAAAGAAATAGGAAACGAAAAATCAATGCGTGATAATAGAGATTTTGTAAGAATTTTCGCAAAGTTAGTTTTATATAACTTTTTAATAAAGTAAAGAAAGGACAAATAATGTTTATCAAGTTTATGTATGTCAACTTCTTCCTTTTAGTCTATCAAACAAGTACATAAAAGTTCACTTTGAGTAAAACATTTAATCCCTCAACCCCCAGGAGGTACTCGGGTGCCACGATAACAATTGATTTCAATTGTGTCTGGAATAACTCACGATCGAGGGATTAACAAAACTTCTATTGGTTTGTATGTATAGGAATTTTTTTAAACTTCTTTCCTAATTATTGAGGTGTTTATTGAACCACCTGAATTTTTAAATATCATTTAAAGTTAGATTCGGAAACCGATTTCTTATAGGTTGATTAACGACATACAAACAACGGCAGGTCAACCTACCCAAAAAGTTAAAGGTCATTGAATTGATTTTTAACTTTAAGTCCAACAAGTAGAGATCAATATCAATTGAGAAAATTTGACGTTTTGTGGTAGGTTGACGTGCTATTGAATGTACCTTAATGTCTTCAGAGAAGAAGGATCAATTCCACAATTTTCTTTGTAACTTCACTGCTGCTTCTAAACTGTTATAACTTGGCCCCATTACCCAAAAGATTTCAAACTGAAATTTGGATTCATGAAGCTCTTAATTAGCGGGATAACCGCGGCACACGTTCGGGCGTCATCCGCCGTCGGTTCTAGATTAAAGCCTGTAAAATCTCCAATTCAAATAGCGAGAGGAATTCAAATGAACCGACTCCCCTACCAGTGGAAGATTTAGTATAGTAAATACGACTTTCAATGGATAACTGTTGGCGTAGTGGTGCGGTGGTACGCGTACTTACATAATAAAATAATAATAAATGTTTTCAGACACGCCACACTGGGCTACACAGAGCCATCTAAGCTCCCAAACTAAGCTACTACTACGAAGCTTGTCCTATTGGCTACTAGACAACTGATAAACTTACTAATATATAAATATTTTATGTAAATATATTCTTATAATACATAGAAAACACCCAGACCGGTACAAACAGACATGTTAAGGCTGCTCGCCCACGTCCGATAATCGGTGACCATTTTTTTGTAGGAGAAAAATAGAACGTACTGCTAGCAATGGAACAACGCACACGTCCTACAAAAAATCGGTCATGATTGTGTATGCTGCTGCCTACTATAAAAAAATCGGCTCGATTATCGGTCCTACAAAAAGTCTGACCTGGGCGGGCAGCCTACTGCACACAAATATTTGTACTGTGCGGGGATCGAACCCGCGACCCATGGCTCAGAAGCAGCGTTTACTACCATTGATCCAAATGGTCGTTCAAAGAACTATTGCTATATTAAGACTTTGCTGAAATCGCAATGGTTGGCAGAAGGGTTTGCCAGCGCAGTTTGATCAATGGTAGAGAGAAATCTCTGCTATTTGTCTACTTTTGGCAATACTTTCTACGACATCCATACGACATAAAAGAAGGCATCACAGTTCAAACATGAATATATCAAAATTTTGAACATCAAACTTACAATGTAAAAATTTAAATTTGCAACCAAGATTTTTTCTATTGTTTACGCTTCGAAAGGCACTTTTTGCTAAATTTTCAACTCGAAAAATAAGGTTAAATATTTCTCTTATTCTGCTATAAGGTGTTTTATATCTCTGGAGTTATTGCTGTCTGTAACAATCTTACAAAAACTTAAGTTCTTAAACTTGTAGACCCTTGGTAAATTTCAAATTTGTGTAGAATTATATAACGTGGCGTACAATTTTTAAATGAGAAACCTCGCGGACCACTTCAATGACTCAATTTAGCATTGTAAATGTATATTAACTTCGGTGTGCCCTTGTATCTTTGGAGAAATTTAGTTGTAGAGCACAAAAAAAAAAGAATTAAACAAAAATATTCAGGTTACGTAACAATCGTGGTTATATTTAGGCATACATTTAGATATTTTGTGCTCTTTGTCTGTTTTTTCAACGCCTGTCTTAAAATGTCCTATGTTATTTTTACAAATATAAATTAGACTATTTTTTGGCCTATAAAATAATTGGTATTTTTTATTTAAATTAAAGTAAGCTTAAACTCAAATATTTTTAAAAGAACATAACGGATAAAAGCATCTTCTGTCATAAGTATCGTTATTACAAACATAAATCACATTTGTTTAGTTGTTAATGAAAACAATCAAAATGCTATAAACGAAAAACAAATATTTTAAGTTTCTTCAGGTATATATAGTATGTCACCGTACAAATGTAATATTCGTCAGTTCATAATTGAACGACGATGGGTTACAATCTAACCTAACCTAACCCACCGTTAGTTTATGATCTCACGCGTTGCTTTGTAAACTGGCAGATCTCACAATTTTACGGTGACATATAGATAAAACATTTATTTACATATTTACAAACAAAAATTCAAAAAAATATGACAAAAAGGGTTTTGTATAGATTATAATTGCCAAATAAATTCATGCACTACAAAAACAATTTTATACACAGGAATTAAGATATCCTTTCAAACAGCAAAGAGTTTTAGGTTCAAAGACCTGAAACATACAGTTCAATAATAACATCTTGATATGCAGTAGCACTTTAATAGCTTAAAAGTCTTATCTATACTAATATTATAAAGCTGAAGAGTTTGTTTGTTTGTTTGTTTGTTTGAACGCGCTAATCTCTGGAAGTACTGGTTTGAATTGAAAAAATATTTTTGTGTTGGAAAGTCCATTTATCGATGAAGGCTTTAGGCTATATACTCGTAACATCACGCTGCGACTAATAGGAGCGAAGCATTAGTGAAAAATGTTACAAAAATAATCGCGATCATAATAACAGAAATTGACGCGTACGAAGTCGCGGGCAACAGCTAGTAATAAAATATAATGGATTTAATTCAAAACAATTACTCGGGATCCCCGCTGAGAATCAGCTCGAGATAAACTACTAGGTGTCACGACTATTGCTAAACGGGAAATGTCTGACACAAACTTTTTTATTTTATTTATTTTTAATTATTATTAATTGAAGTGTTTATTTGTTTATTTTTGTGTTTATTATTCATTGTTGTGTCCAATAAATATTTTCTCTCTTTCTTTCCTTCTTCTTTCATCAAACAAATAAACTATTGACACCTATCGAAACCCATTGGTACTGGTCTACGTTCCGAATTACGCTCAGGGCTAGAATTTTAAATGAGCCCGCGAACCGTTCCAGACCGTTGCAAGATTTATATCGCTTTTTGCATTCTGCTTCGTACGAAAGACTTTCGGAAGACAATCGGCGTTGATTGGCTGAATACGAATTGTCGTTTCGTCAGACTCGGCTGTCATTGGTGGATTTATTTCGGACAGTTTATGACTGTTCTGTTTGATGAAGGATTATAGGGTGTTTGTTCTGTTGTGAATTTAAAGGATTGTGTTTGATGCTTTGATTCGGGTAAGTAATTGATTAGAATGCAAAAATGCAGTATCAGGGACCTCAATTGGTGCAGTAACACAATGAATCGGGAACTTCACCTCATAGCTAAAGAGCTAGC
Organism: Anania crocealis; assembly: GCA_949315895.1. NCBI lineage: Eukaryota > Metazoa > Arthropoda > Insecta > Lepidoptera > Crambidae > Anania > Anania crocealis. The sequence continues at coordinate 11,412,696 of OX438872.1, forward strand.
GATTAGCTAGCATTTTTTTAAGGGAGGAATGAGGTTTACTTTGCTGCCAGTTCACAACAGGACAAATCCATATATAGCTTTTCATTTTTTTTAAGGTCTTAGCAATACTGATAGCCAATAACGAATTGACTATATTAAAAATCTGTGAGTAATTTAAAAAGCGCGCTACGCACGGACTTTCTATGTGCTTAGAGTTTGTGTGTGTCTGCATATTAATGATCTCTATGGCTAAAAACCGGTTTTTAAAAAAACACACGGCTTATAACATTATGTATGCTTCTACGAAAATATTGTTTAACTTTCCAAAATGTCTTCCAAAATGTTGTAAACTTTTTAATCCACCATGAAAGCTACCCCAGTCCTCTCGTTGCGAAGATAAACACCCGGTGAAAACGGCACTTCGCAACTTCTGCAATTAATACTTACAGCCCCACAACTTCTCAGCGTTTGGCGCCGAAAAATACAAGTTAACCTGACGGGCTGCGTAGACATAGCAACTCACATATTAAAATTGTGGTAACTGATAACAAATTTGGGCAATTATTTACTTAGAAATTAACGTGCAGTTGCTGCGTTTAATAACTAACCGTGTTTTAATAGTAAATTAACTGTTAAGAGGAACTGTGTTCTTCTGTGAACATTATTTATAATTTAAGAACTGACTTCTTCAGTTGCTTGCAACAGTGCCGAAATATCGAAAACTCAATAAAACAAAGTACGTCATATAAACTCCGAAAAATTAACTTTAGTCATAGACCATGAAAGTTCAAATCAGTATATTTATTTAGTAACTTAACATTTACATTATGCTATTTAGAATGAATTTACTCTATGACTAATATTCGTGGTTCTCTAACCTCATAATTAGGTACCTTGTACATGTTTATCACCTCGTTGTTGGTCATGTGGTTTCAATACCGGACCTAGATCTCGGGGCCCCGGGTCCGATTCCCTGGACGGACAACAAAAAGTTTCGAAATTTCGAACATTGCTCGGGTTTGTGACCTTTGGCAAGCGTGGTGTTACCGTACCCTGTAACTTGAATTAAATGATGGAGGCCCTGTAGTGGGATGATTATTTTTAAATTTTTAGTATAATTCCATTTCTAAAACTATTCTACTATGTTACGATTTCTAAAAGTATACAACCTTTTAGAAATCGTAACATTGTAGAATAGTTTTAGAAATGTAATTATAGGAATTATTATATTCTTATCAAATAATTGCTAAAAATACACAACCTAAGAGAAATCGTTATATAAAAGAATATATACAGCTGAGCTCAAGTCGAAAATTGCTTTAAGTGTTAAATATTTTGCTAAAACCAAAACTTGCAATACAAATTGCCGACTCAGCGTAGTTGCTTAAAGTCTGTTACCCGAATTTGGAGATTAAAATCGCTTTGTCTGTAGAAACTCAAAGTTTAACGTTTAAATAATGAATGCAAGGTTGTAAGCCTGTAAGGAAGTACTCGTATGTTTCTTGTTTAATTACATGTATAAAATATAATATGATATTATAACTTATGGCATTATGTAGCATAATAAGGCAGATCTAATAAATAGTTACTTAAGGCACTCTCACAGAGATTTTTTCTTGTCTTAACCTATTATAATTAATCTTAGTAATATTTCCTAGTAACATCATAACATCACAAATGCAACAGATTGAATGATTGTGTTTGTTTACCCAATCACACCAATCAGATACACACACATAGAGAGAAAGAGAGAGAGAGAGAGACCAACTTCTTAGCATTCCATGGATTCACTACCGGGTCCATCGAGTGGCAGAAAGAGAAACTCCGAGTAGCTCCCGCGACTTGTGACACGGGTCTCAATTCAAATTCAAAAGAAGTCGCCGGCATCAACTAGTCTTTATATTCAGGAAGAAATATTTTTACCTCGATTGAAAATCAAGTTTAAAGAATAAACTTCAACAATTATAACTTTTAAATGGCGCCGAAATACAAGTTTACCAAAGGTTCAAAAGTTGTCTTTACTCAAGATAAGTTGTTTATTTTAAACTTCTTTATAGGAAGAAGGAAGAGATTTTATATCGTGTATCCTTAATTTTGTATCTTTTGATTGGTTTGAATGAATGAAAATAGATAAATATAAAAAAAACCATGTGGAAACTTTAAGATTACAGCTTTAATAATGTCCATGCGACCTTTCTATTGTGTAATTTGTACCTCAGCGGTTTGTTTTTTCTTGAAAATAAATACAGGGTCGAGGCAAAAATCAAATGACGTATTTTTTCTTTTGTTATAGCCCAGTACAAAAATGTCAAGATAAAGCACTTAGAAAATGTCCGCCAAAAATCTAAAATTTTGGATGCGGCATCCTAGTAACACTTTTTTTACGCGATAAGCATCTCATTCATTCATTACAATACTATTCATAAGTTTTTGATTTTCCCTTTATACCTTAACAGGTCTAGGACCGTAAAAATTGAAAACTATCGCGAAAAATGTTTTCGGGTGACAACTTGATTTACATTTTTTATTTCATAAAAGGCTCTAAATACGATACTGAACACATATAAAAATTTTGGAAAGTGGTTAACATTTCATCCGTTATAAAATACTTAAAACCTCATTAAAATTAAATAGGTATATTATATTCTTACTAATATTATAAATGCAAAAGTAATTCTGTTTGTCTGTCTGTTACGTCTTCACGTCTAAACTACAGATCAGATATCAGTACATAAACTTGAAAAATTATGTCTCAGGCGGGAATCGAACCCGCATCTCTTCGCATACCGGGCGCGGCGATTTACCATTTAGCCACCGAGACACTACGTTACAGGCGTCAATTATTTTTCAATCATATTCTTATCGCTGTAAGCCAGCGTTGTTTCATTAAATGTTAGGAGTTTTGCACTCTTAACAGCCGAAAAAGCTAAAAAGTAAAGCGCCGCGCCCCGTATGGGAGGAGGTGCGGGTTCGAGTCCCGCCTGAGACATAATTTTTCAAGTTATAATTTCAATTAAATTGCTAAAATATCATGTAAAGTATACAGATCAGATTAGACAAGGGTCGTAAGTCGCCACTGCTGGGCACATCCGCCCGCGCAAAATTTTATTTATTTATATATTTTATTATATTATACACGTAATATAATAATATTACGTGTACCTTGCACGAGGAGAGTCGCGGGCGAAAGGCTAATGTTAAATACATAGTTAGTGCTTTGAAACGTCTAACATGCACTTCGGAAACTTGTAGCACTGATTTGCCTCACTCTAAACATTAGTAGGTATATTCAGGTCACTCGCAGAACTGAGAGTACTTCAAAACACACAAACATTGCATTTATGTTTGCTAGCATAATGTTAGAAATATTAAAGCATTTAGTCAGAATAGAAACTCGACTTTGATTAATAGTTTGAGTGATATTAGTATACGTGAACTACGAGTCGTTAGTAAGCCAATTGAGGGAAACACAGAAGTCTCTCCAAATTCTAGCTTATGTAGTTGTTGCGACATCTTTGGAACAATGACAGAAATGAAGAAATTAAAAAGGAGCAAAAATATTATTGTCTTTTTATTGAGTATAATATTGATTGTTCCATCATTATGTAGCGTTCACGTGTTTTTCTAATTTTCTTATTATTAAGTATTTTATTGTCAATACTTTCTTTTTAAACGCCCCGTTGCCGCGTTGGTCTAGAGGTTTAAATACCGGGCCAAGATCTCGGGGTCCCAGGTTCAATCCCCGGGTCGGGCAACAAATAGTTTCGAATTTTCGAACGTTGCTCGGGTTTGTGATCACCAACCCGCATTTGGCAAGCGTGGTGAATATGCCAGTTCCCATCATTGCAGTGGTAACTTGAATTCAATGATGGAGGCCTTTTCCCTGCAGTGGGATGATTATAGGCTGTTACTTACTTTTACTTTCTTTTAAAATATAAATTGATTTTATTGCATTTTTAATACGCTGTAAGTAGTGTATTATTGGGCACTCTGTCCCACCAGTCGTTCGCTTCGCTCTCGACCGTTCGCTGCCGCTCACTCTGGTAGGACAGATTAGCCCAATAATACAATGAAACCCGTTTTGTTCGTTCTAATTCACATTTTTCATTCGCTTCCTTCGTTCGCTCAATCAAAGAGCAATAATAATTAAAAAACTAATCAACATCCAAAACAAGTTAAAAGATTTAGCTGTACGCTCCCTATATAATGTTTACACATCGTGGCATCAATCACGCATAAATAAAATTACTCTATAATAGAGTAGTCAGTTTGTTAACACTTACGCACTACAGTGGACGAGTTTGCAACCAAGCTATGAAATTTCTTAAACAGAAAGAATTATTAAAGTTGGACTGTATTTGTCCTGTATCAACGAGTAACGTTAAGCGACATGGGAAGTTATTACCAAATACAATTCGTAGCATTGTTTGCGGTCCCTCTAACTGTGGAAAGACCAACCTAGTAATTAGTTTGTTGTTACACCAAGACGGACTACGTTTCCATAATTTATATGTGTATTCCAAATCTCTGTATCAACCAAAATACTTGTTTTTAGAAAAAGTATTAGAGAAGGTTGCTGACATATCTTATAACAAGTATAATCATAATAGTGAAATCTTAAGTCCACACGAAGCTTTACCTGAATCAATTATAGTATTTGACGATGTTGCATGTGAAAATCAGAATAACATCCGAGACTATTTTGCGATGGGTCGTCATAAAAACATTGACTGTTTTTATATTAATCAAACATATACTAAAATACCGAAACAATTAGTAAGAGATAATGCTAACCTTATTATATTGTTTAAACAAGACGATATTAATTTAAAACATGTTTACGATGAACATGTTGGGTCTGATATGACGTGGTCTCAGTTTCGTGAAATGTGTTCAACTGTGTGGAGTAAGCCGTATAATTATGTCGTCATTGATAAGGATTGTGATCGAAACAAAGGCTGTTACAGAATGAAATTCGACACATTCATAGTAGTTGATTAAAGGTTTCCATTATAAAGCTGCTAAATACATTACCATGAATCAGTTTTATTTTAGATGTCAAACAGAGAGGAATCTTTAACAATGGATCGGAATCTGAAGGAACAAATAGTAAAATCTGCATCGGCTGTAAAAAGAAAAATAGAACTGATAAAAGAGTTAAAAAATACCAATGATCTTGCTCTTGAAACATTGTTCAAACCAATTATGAACCCGCTGAAAGAGCTGTCAAGTAAAACTGAAGGGAAACGTCAAATAGACGATGAAATTGAGCAGGAAAAAAATGTGAAAAGAACTAAGCACACAGAAAGCGAATCATCAAATACTTCAAATGAAGATTTTGATTATTTAAAAAAGATCCACGATAGTGAAACCTCTGATAATGATGCTTGTAAAACACCTAATAAAACTCTTACTACGTCTCCCTTTGAGGATAATGAAGTCAATGATAACTCGTTTAAATCTCTTCAGTCATCGCCAAGTATTGAAAGTGATTCTTTATCTTGGTCCATGTCATCTGAAGCTATGCAAGATGTACCTTATGGTGTTAGAAATGTGAAGGGAAAACTTTTGCTTGGTAATACCCGTGTTTATGATGATAATCGCATCCTGAAAATCGGAAAACGTAGCTTGAAAAAAACTCTAGGCTTAAAGGAATTATTATATAAAAAAACACCAAATTTTGATTCTATAACAGAAGTAGACTTACAAAATTATAAACTGTTACTTATGGATACCAATGCGCACAAACGTAACTTTGATCCATCCAAACCAATCAACAGTAACAAAGGGTTTAAATATATGCATGTAATAAGACCACTGTTTAAGTTCTCCAGAAGCCACACAAGTAGTATGGAAGAACTCGCACGAGGAGATGGTGTTGATATTTTAAAAGCTGTTAAAAAGGATACTGATTTGGTTTACTGGAATGATCCAAACGAGTTAGTGGAAAGATTAAAACTGCTACTTGCGTCATGGGCAGCTGGCAATAATGGGGTACAAAATGAAATTTATTCAATATTTGAAGAATTGCATGAAGCTGGTATCATAAAAGAAATGAAATATATAAAGCTACCATCAGGAAAACTAAGCAGTATCATTGAACTGCAGAATCGGATAAGACGGCAATGAATATAGATAAATTCGGTCATCACGTTCATAAGCGTTTACGATTTTCTAACATTACTGACATTTTTACCGATGCATTAGTAAGGTCAGATGTGGGTGACTTTGATTTGAAATTATCAAGATTGAAAGGACTAAAAATTCCTGAAAAAGAAGACGAGGCTGTTAATAAAGAATATGTGGATAAATGTGTTGAAGAACTAACAAATGAAATAAAAACCATTCATAGTAATGTCAAGAATTACCTTAATAACTTAGAAAGGTTAACTACTAAGAACTTCAGTGCATTGTATTACACAAAGAAAGAAATAGATCTCATGATTGCAGGAAATTCTGTTAAAAATGAGTAAACAAGATATTGTGAATGAGCTTCACAAAGCAGCGAGAAGAAATTTCTCTCGTCGACATACAATCATTAAAGGATTAGATGATTTATGGCAAGCTGATCTTATGGATTTCCAGAAATACTCATCATTGAATAAAGGATATAATTATGTTTTAGTGGTCATTGATGCCTTTTCTAAATATGTTTGGGTTAGACCATTGAAGTCAAAATCTAAAACATGTGTTACCAAAGCAATGCATAGCATATTATCTAAATCAAAACGAAAGCCTACACATTTACAAACAGATCATGGTAAAGAGTTTTATAACAATTCTTTCAACCAGTTAATGAAAAATTACAAAATAAACCATTATTCCACCTACTCTGTCAAAAAAGCATCTATAGTAGAAAGAGTTATAAGAACTATAAAATCAAACCTTTACAAAAAATTCAGCCTTAGTGGACGGTATCAATGGGTTCAAAGTAATTTAGAATCTGTTGTAAATCATTATAACAACACCGTGCATCGCATTACTAAATTCAAACCAGTCGGTGTAAATCATTCAAATGAGATTTTAGTTAGGTCTAACATTATCAACCAAACTCAGCAACCAAAAATAATTCGTCAAAGATCAAATTTCAAAGTTGGCGACTTTGTGCGTATAAGTAAATATAAAGGAGATTTTTATAAGGGCTATACCCCTAATTGGTCCACAGAAATTTTTCGCATAGTAAAAATTAATGAAACCAATCCCTTAACCTACCAAATAGCAGACAAACGTAATCAAACTATTCTAGGTACTTTTTACGGGTATGAGCTATTAAAAACTATGTTTCCAGACCTCTACCTTATTGAAAAAGTTATAAAGAGAAAAGGAAACAAATTTTTCGTTAAATGGTTAGGATTAAGTGATAAAGAAAATAGTTGGATTAACAAAAGAGAAATATTGGATTAAATTTGTATATAAACAAAGCGTGAACACTTGTTATGCACACTTTATTCTTATCGATGAAGGCAGGCAGTGGCATAATAAATAAGTTAATAGATCGTTTACCTTTCGAGTTACATTTACCTGGATATCAATTTTGTGGTCCCGGTACAAAACTTCGAGAACGGATACTTAAAGGTGAACGAGGGATAAATCAATTAGACAAAGCTTGCATGCACCACGATATTGCTTATATTAATAAAGATTCAGAAACTCGTCGTAAAGCAGACTTAGAACTTTTAAACATGGCTAAAAGAAGATTGTTATCGAAAGATGCGAGCAAGGGAGAAAAACTTGCATCGTGGATAGTAAAAAATGCTATGAAAGCAAAAGTTCGAGCAGGCAGTGGCATTAAATCATTTAAGAACGGAATTAAAAAAATACAATCTCAACTAAAAAAACTGAAATCCAATGATCATACTTCAGCAATAAAGTATGCTTACGCAGCGGCAAAGAAATTATTTAATAATAAGAAAAGAATACGTTTACCACGTATTATTCCTCTACCAAAGTGTGGTGGAATTTTACCGCTCATTCCTATATTCGCGGGATTGTCAGCTTTGGGTTCGCTGGCTGGAGGAGCAGCGGGTATAGCAAAAGCTGTGAATGATTCTAAGGCCGCACAAAAGACTCTCAAAGAATCTGAAAGACATAACAGAATGATGGAAGCGGTAGCTCTTGGAAAAGGATTATACATAAAACCTCATAAAAAAGGAGCAGGTTTATATCTCAACCCGTCAAAAAACTAATTAGCAGGCTACCTAGACGTGCGCTCACTAATCTAGACATTTTAGATCATGCTAGTGATATTCCTTACTTTCGTGGTGTTTACATGAGAGATACTTTACCATTGAAACCTAGAAAGATAGAATGTGGAATTTTAAATTTGGATAGCAACATAAATCCTGGCACGCATTGGGTAGCCTTTGCCAAGCAAAACAATTACGTAGAATACTATGATAGTTTTGGTAATTTGAAACCACCATTAGAATTTGTCAAATATATGCATCCTTTACAAATAAATTACAATTATATAAGACATCAAGCTTTTGGTACTACAAACTGTGGTCATTTGTGTCTAAAATTTTTAAGAAATTATTGGGAAAAGCATTTATATAATGAATGGTTTAAATAAATATATCAGTATAATAATGTCTTTCACTGTGTCCATAACTGGGAGTGGGGCTTCCTTGACAACAAACTATTCCCCAACTTTAGAACTTCGAGGAGACTATGAGTGTGGTCTTTTATATTTTTCAACGTTCAATTCTATTCCTAACATAGATGAACGAAACAATAAATTTTACTATGGTGAAAATGAAATCATCGAAATACCTGAAGGGTCTTATGAGCTTCAAGATATTTGTGATTATTTAAAAAGCAACATCGAGAACACTGTACTAAAACTAACTTGCAATAATAATACATTAAAAACACATATGTTTTGCTCCAAAGATGTTCATTTCAATAGAAGCGGCTCACTAGGTAAAATTTTAGGTTTTGGAATGAAAACAATAAACGCAAATATAAGTACCGATTCAGAATATCCTGTAAGCATTCTGTCAACTACTATCGTGCGGATCGAATGCGATGTAGTTAGTGGATCATTTGTTAACGGAAAATCTAGTCACATAATTTACGAATTTGTGCCGAATGTACCACCTGGCTATAGAATAATTGAAATTCCCAAAAATCTGATTTATTTTCCTGTCAATCAAAATTCTATTAACGCTATTAATATAAGACTGTTGGACGCTGATAATAAAGAGATAAATTTACGTGGAGAAGAAGTGCAACTATATTTACACTTCAAGAGAAAATGATAAATTTCAATAAAAACCCACCCACGTCAGGTACACAAATCATTACAAAAGGGACATCTCACAAGGGCGCACCACTTCAAAAGAGAAAGAAGCTTACCAAAACTAACAAGGAATTCCTGAAGCTAATTGGTTTAATATAATGAATATCTTAAATATATCTCAACAAACATCATACGACAACAGTATTGAAAGTTTTGAGTATCACTCGTACAAACCATACGTGACAAGTTTCAACAAGAATGACGAAATAAGAATTCCTATTAATCAACAAGACCTGTACGTGCTACCCTCACTCAGCAGTTTATATATCGAGGGAGAAGTGAACATATTCAATAGCACTACTAAAGAAAAAGTATCAAATGTACATTTCATAAATAATCCTGCATTATTCTTATTTCAAGATATTCGATACGAATTGAATGGAATAGAAATAGATAAAATTAAAAATGCAGGTGTGACTACCACAATAAAGTCTTATCTATCCTTAAATGAAAACGAATCAAAATATGCTCGAGTTTGGGGGTGGTCAACAAAGGGTACAAGTAATGCAGGTGGTGGATCATTTTCTGTGTCCATTCCTTTAAACAAAATATTAGGCTTTGCAGAAGATTATGAAAAAATTATAATGAATTGTAAACACGAGTTAGTGCTTTTAAGAAGCAACACGAATTTGAATGCGATTAAGTTAAACACAGGAGAGGTACTGGATAATATTATAATTAGCAAAATTATTTGGAGAGTGCCTCATGTTAAAGTGTCCGATCGTGAAAGAATAAATTTATTAAAATACTTAGAGAAAGATAGACCTATCCCATTAGCATTTCGTAGTTGGGATTTGTATGAATACCCATTACTACCTAAAACACGAAAGCATACATGGTCTATTAAAACTTCATCTCAAATCGAGAAGCCACGATTTATTGTAGTTGCTTTACAAACAAATCGAAAACATAACAGTCAATTATCAATGGCTGAATTTGATCATTGTCACGTACGTGATGTAAGAGTATTTTTGAATTCGTCATATTATCCATACGAAGGGTTAAATGTTAGTTTTGCAGATGATAAATTTACTTTATTATACGAGCAATACACGAGATTTCAACAGTCGTATCACGGACGTCGATCAGAGCCCTTAATGAATCTAAAAGAATTTAAAGACGTTGCTCCTATGTTTGTTATTGACTGTTCACGACAACACGAAACGTTGAAAGGATCTATTGACGTGAGAGTTGAAATAGAAACTGATCAAGAAATACCTGACCAGACAGCTGCTTACTGCTTGATCTTAAATGATTGTATATTTGAGTACAAGCCCTTGAGCAATATAGTGAAGAAACTATCATGAATAATCATACAATAATCGTGGATTTACAAGGGTTCAAAAACAAGGATAATGTATTCTTGGTTAAGGAAATGGCAATAGCCACTCTGGAGTACACCCATATATTTTTAATAAAACCTCCATATCCATATTCTGCACTGAGTGATGAAGAAAAAAAACATGTTCATTGGATAGAAAGGAATAGGGGTTATCGCTGGAGCGAAGGTTATATAGACTTTAGAGAATTTCATAGAATTATAAAACCTTTTTTGATAGACAAGAAAATAATCGTAAAAGGTGAAGAAAAAATTAAGTGGGTGGAAGATTTATGTGGACATAAAAATATTTTAGATGTAAGTTATACGGGTATACCAAATTTAAATATTTTAAATGAATTGTTTGCTAAAAATATGTTTAATTGTTTGTCTCATAGTAAAATATGTGCTCTAAAAAATGTATTATGTATCAAAAAGTGGTGTTTTATAAATAAACATACAATTTAATTTATTTATGAATACACAAGCTTTGTATCTACCTTTCCTATTAAAATGTGTTTTTTTTTTGTATTACGTATTTAATATATTTTTATAATATAACTTACTCAAAAATAATTTCTGCTTTTTATTTCTCAACCTATTTCAATACTAAATTAAAATAGTTTTGGATATTTGAATAAAACTCAGGAAGTACATTAAACATGTTTTTAATTAGTAAGTTAATGTTACAAATATTAAAACTAGTTTTACATACTAAAAACTTAAAAATAGTTATTATAACTGTATCCACAAATTTTTTTCGAAATATTATTTATGAGGTTTTCGGTTTGATTCATTATTTCATCATTGTCATCTTTTACTATGTATTGCGAACTCAAGAACACACTGTCATCCTGTACACAATCACTAATTTCAGATTGCGAACTAGACAAGTCTAAAATTTCTATTTTTATTAATCGTCGACCCTTGCTTGGAACACTTTTCACTACAAATGATTGAGCTCTATTTCGCTTTCTGGTAGAAGAAGATTCAGCAGCATTATTTCGCCTCCGCTTAACTTTTGTTTGACACCGTTGTTGACCTTTGTGGTTTGCTTCTTGATGAGATTTCACTTTTAAGAATTCTTGAGTAAATCCCAACAGTGGATCTTGAGCGTATTGATAGGGGTCCGAAAATTCTTGAGGATTACAAGTAGGCGAGCAGTCTTCGTCCGAAATGGAGGCGATATTATGGAGTTCCGAAGCCTGTAGAAAGATAATAAAATTAGTTACATTAAAATACAAGTACAGCAAAGAAACGAATGATTAGTGATAAAGTGTAAGATGTAGAAAAGTAACTTACCATAGTGTTTTTTGGCAAAACGAAGTTTTTAAAGTGACTAATAAAAATATGTGAAACGAGTGCGACTTCTATCAAATCTAGCTAAGGAATGAATAGTGCCTATTTACACCAAGTAGTTAGTATTTAGCTTATTTGTATTTTTTACCTTTCGCCTTCGATTTGCATTTCATTCACACTTATTGCAACAATACGCTAAGTATTGAGTTACCTATACCTATCAGCTGGTGCATAAAATCAAGTCACAACTTGATTTTGTCTATGTCAGCTATAAAATCTGAGCATCGATGTTAGCCTATTATAATGTAGTAGGTACTGATGTTTGCTTACTCGTATTTTTATACCTTTCGCCTCTTTCACACTTATTGTGTTTAACACTTATAACAATACTCTAAGTATTTATTTTTTATTTTTTTATTAATATTAGGTAGACCAAGATTTGCATTAACATCATGTATATTTAGATAACAATATAAGAAATCACTCATAGGTACACACAAATAGAAGCAGAACATAAAAACCACATCAAGTCACAAGTAGACTTTTTTCATTAGAATTTGATTTTACTGTGAATGTATATTTACCAAACTATTCACAAAATTATGAAATAAATGTTAATTCGGTTCAACAAATCTACAGCTCAACTTCCTAAAAGGGAATGATAAGGTTTAAAGAGATAAATGAAATAAAATGATTTGATAATAAGACATTTATTACAGAATACTTATATTAACTTAACATAACTTAAATAACTTTACTAATCTAATCTAATAACAAGTTGTATATTATCTAGGTAACTGTTACATATTTTTTAAAAATGAAACACTACCCCATGCTTTGGTCTCTATGTTATTATGCGAAATCAAACGTTTATCATCATTAGCAGATAGCGCAACTTTATTAACGCTTTGCGTAAATATTTGGTGTTTAATTGATTTAAACAATATGTTTTTTTTTCGTATAACATTTTTATTCAACAGTACACTCTCATAGTCAAACATTTTCAAATCACGAATTACACATGACTTGACCCCTTTCGCCTTTTTAGTGACTTTGTCTTCTGATTTTATACAATACAATTTGGATCGCAATCCAACAAAATCTGTTATAATTTTTCCACCCATCTCATCCTTGAACAAACCAGGGATTTTTTTGTTTTGTTGTGGAATATTGAATACATTATTTATGTCATAATTGCTGCTGTCTATGTAACTTAAAAAGTATTTTTTTAAGTCTAAATAAAAATCTTTAGTATCTATAACATAAATAAGTGAATCCGTATCCGTATAACATAGACGCACGTTTTCCTTATAAAATGGTTTAACGATGTTATAATGAAAATTATACATATGAGATTTAGATAATTCTAAAACAGTAAAACCAATGTAGATTGGTTTATCCAAAACTATTTGGTTTGGTTTTAATTGTATCGCAACTAAATTTTCTGTAAATACAGTAGAACTGTGGAAATAAGGATTAGCTATTAATTTCACTGCTTGCGTAGACTTTTTCGTCGTATTGTTCAAGTCTTCCCATTGGTTTACTAACTGAACATTTACACGTTTTTCAGTATTTTCTAATGTTTTACCAAATACGCTATTATTTAAAAGCTTAAAAAAGTCTTGTTCAAAAGCACTCTTCGCTTTTTGACGCAATTCCGTGTTCAGTTCAATATAGCGTTTTAAATATTGGCTTTGTCTAAATGTAATGACTCGGTGAATTTTACGTAAGATTAATCCATGCTCCATACATTTTTTTAAATGAACATAATGAATTATATAATTATATTTATTATATAAGTTTGGAATTAGCTTTTTTGTTTTACCACCAGGTGGGATACATTTTTCAGGGCAAAATGGTAAGTCGTTATGTTCACGATGTAAGTATTCAGGGTACAACAGATCAACTTCGAGTATAAATCCCCAGTCTGCGTCATCATCAATACTTTGTATGTCTAATAGAGCTATCTCGTTATTATCTAAAAATCTAAAGTTAGAAAATGGTAATGATTGACACATACTGTATCCATACAAGTTATTGCAATCTAAGTATGCTATATAAGAATCGGGTTTCGATTTGTTGTAATTAGACATATATTTATGGTTAGCTGTAGCCGAACGATGTACACACACGCACACACCTCCTCTGATCCCATCTTGAATCATTCGTATGATAGCTAAGTCTGTGATAAGCTCGAGTTGCACTCCTGTTTTAAGTAACATTGCGTCGAACGATAAACTAGGCGCTGTTATGTAAAATGCTGGATCTAATTTATAATGCTTTTTGCATGTTTTTCGAAAACTTTGAAATATATCAGTTAACAAAAGAACGTCTGTTTTCAAGTATAAATCAGTATACTCCCCTAAATTTTTTATATTAAATTTTAACCAAACACTCTGTGCATGTTTATAATCAGAATCAGAAATACTTTCGTTAGTTATAGAGTTAAAAAAGTTTTTTTTCATTGGTAATAATGTTTCCTTATAACAATCCCAATTAGTCATATAGTCATAAGGATACACACCTTTTCGCGTTAATAAGCGAAACTGCTCGTCGTCAGGAAAATGGGATTTCAGACTAGTAAAATCATCTTCTTCCATTGTTTTAGCTAGTTTGTCTAAGCTTGTTCCCAAAAAATGGTAAGAATCTAAAAAACGTATCTGTACATACTCGTCTTTATTCACGTGTATAAATTTAGAGAAAGATATATATTTTTCTTTCGTTTTAGGTAAAATGTTAATTTTTCCAGGAGTTTCCCCCAATTCTTTTATAAAAAGGTGACAGTCGTAACCAGAAAGGTTATGGAAAAAAATTGGAATGAATTTTGGAAGTTTAAACTGAAGATTACAGTGACGATGAGCAGCACCACGATAACGTCCTGTCATATGACAATGATCTCTAACTTTGTATCCCCACAAAAAGTGTTCACAAATATGACAACGACTAGCTTTCTCAAATTCAATTGCATCCTGTTTTGTAAACACCATCGGTATATTTTGTTTAAGTTTGTCGTATATGTGAATGACATCTTTCTGCAACAAGTTTATGAATTTAGCAACGCAATCTTTACCGCGATGAGAGACAAAGCGATTATAACTCTCATCGACTGTGGAAACGATATTATACGCAAATGCAACTGGTACGTGTCGCTGTAAATAAAAAGTGTTTGATGTATTTGGTTCGCTATCACTGTGTTGCACTGGTTCCAACATTGTCTCAAAATCAGCATAAATGGCAAAAGGAACGTTTTGTTTTCTTTCAAAATTTTTGAACTGAATAACTGAACCTTTATCGGGTAACACAGTTACAACTCCTCCGCACAGGTGATTTTCGCGTTGATCTGAGTTAGGAAAGAATAGCAAACAACTTTCACAAAGATAAATCTTTCCGTGGTGTTTAGTCACCTGAGATCTCACAAGTCGAGGTAAATCTTTAATCAAACAGTAATGGGTTGAAGTATTATTTTCAAGAAGCAGCAAATGAATGCGTTTAGCGCTCTTGGAATTGACCTCAGATTTATAAAGTGGACCGATAATACTTTTACCATTATTAATTCCATAAACATTAATGCTAAGGTTTGGATTATTTCTCTCAAAAACAGCTAAGTCCGTAAAGTTTACTGGAAATGAAATACCTTTCACGTTTAAAACGTCTCGAAAGTGTGGGTACGAAGAAACCCGTTCCGGGTGTTTAGTAGCAGGGTATAAGGCTGCAGTCACACACCACAAAAAACAATATTCATCCTTATTTTTGATATTTAAACATGCTTTTTTACTTTGAATGAATTTAGGTAAAGATATAAAACCCGACCCACTAAGAGGTTGATATTTATTTACATTGACTTCTAGATGTGAAGTACTTAAAAAAGTCCACCCACTATCTTTTTCTTCGAAATCTTCGAGTTTTTTTAATAACTCACATTCGACATTTGCGTACAATGTATCAAAATCGTAATTAAAATAAAAATTAGAATTTTTTGTGCTAAATGATTTCATTGTTTCTACACATGGTTCACTTTTAATCACAAGGAAATTACAAAAAAATTCAAAGTTTACTTTAATACACGTATGTATTTGTAACGAACGGCTCATTAGTGATCTAATTTGTTCTTTAATGTTATTTAAAAATAACTGAGGTGAGTTTCTTGCCTCATCGCTTAAAGCTTCAACTCTATAACTCGCTATACGACCCTTGAAAGCAGACTTAATTAACTGTACGTTGTCACCAATAGGAACAGTACTATTATTTTTATGTGTGTTGCTACGCACATGTCCTGTCCATCGTTTCCTATCTACTGTAACGTTACAAAGTGAACAGTATGACATTCTAAGTAGTAGTAATATAAAATAAAAATTAAATATGTATTACTAAATCTGTAATTAAGTGCTAATATGAAAAGGAATTAGGCTATAATAGCAGTTACCTAATTAATTATTACTAATTAAAAATAACCCCAAAGTAAATTACCTATGCTCAATACAAGAATAAGATGTATTTATAAAAGGATTAAGGTTTTAAAAAACAGTTACCTAGAGATACCTTAATATTTATTCTTATAACAAAGGTATTGCCCAATTAATAGTAGGTCTTAAAACAACTAAAACTTATTTGTCTACATACAAATGTGGCTCGCTCTTAAATAACGAGTTTGCGCTTTTAACTAAATTCTGAATGCCGCGCCACTGGTCGGACTCCTCGCTGGTTTGAAATTTAATTCGTACCAGCGCTTTCTTCCATAGGTTCGCTGGTTCGATGTCTATTGCGTCCGAAGATTCATATATTTTCAGGTCTACGTAATAGTTACCAGACGTTTGTGCTGTTCGACGCTCGTTCCCGTTGGCCACTCTGTTGATAAAGTAGGATGGCAAAATTTTCTTTGTTGAAGACGGTACTTCTTCCTCCTCTCTACTGCTACCGATGCCGAAGAGCTCGTAAATCTTGCTTTTCCTGTAAACATTTTTGTATATATTAGCAAGTAAGTAATAATAGTAAGTTATACCTATCTTGTTTTACAATAAAATTAGTTATTAATAGGGGTTAAAGTATGATATTGCCGATTATTTTCCTACTTTTTATTTTGTTTATAGCTCTTAAGTATAGTTATATTATTGCGTAATTCTTAATCAAAAACTAAATAAAGTAACTTTTGACTAAAAAAAATGCAATATTAGTGCCTATTACTTCAAAGGAAGTCGTTGAAAAGACCCCTTACAATGTGTCAGCTGACCTTCTTGCTTCAATTAAGTATATTTGTATTATATACTTTGATTTTCAGAATTTTAAATACTATAATGCGTAGCTTTATAACCATCGAAATTGCATCGAAAACGGTTCAGGCGTTCTTAAAAAAACTAAAAAATTGTTAGTATTTAAAAATGACTTTCCTCGATTTCGTCCATACAAAACGGCAATTTTATATTTTAACACCTAATATTTGCATTGAAAGATATAATTCTTTTAATTCAATGATTATTTATCTACTTTTACATTTAATATTAATAATTAATACTTCTTGCAAACTAATTATGATCATAAGAATTTCACAAAAAACTACTTTGTTAAATAAATTTAACTACGTATCAAAGTTTAATAATTACCTTAATGGTTCATTTGAGGTTTTACGCTTCTTGCCAGCAGAAGATGTTTTTTTAGTTTTTGATCGCCCTGTTGGCTTCCTGGACGCCGACTCGCCTTCACTCTCCGAGTCCGATATGATGCGCTTGCTTTTTCTAGCGCGTGTAGGTTTTTTCGGCGCCACCTCAGATTCAAACTCTGAGTCTGATCGGTAGGTCTTGCTGGCTTTGCGCACTGAGGTTGATTTCTTCTGAATTTCACACTCGGAGTCCGACCTAAAACAGTTGCAAACATTATTATTTTATTTAAAAAACTGGGACCACACCATATGTTGCGGGAACTGTGTGCTTACTCGGTGCGAAATTGAAGAGGTTTCTAAGACAATTTTTATAAGTACTTGTAAAATAATCTAATAAAGAAAAACCATTAAATCACTGGAAAAATACACGAGAACAACGCCATGGGTGGTAACTAGTTTAAAATAAAATCACTTACTTACATTATCACTTCTTTGTTCCTGAAGAGTCCAAGAGATAGAAATTGTAGACTGGAGACCACTGTTTCGCAACTGTGAGCTAATGAAAATCGATGAAAAATTTAGGCTATATATACGCATAAATTGGTATTGTCATCAAAATGTATTAGTGTATATTAACTAATATTATGTATTCATTAGTGTGTGTAAAAGTAAAAAACGAAAACCAAGCATAAGTTGTAATGTGATATATTTAAATTATGCTCATTACAGTAAACAGGGTTAGGTAGGTACTTACTTGACATTCTTTGTTACAATATTTTTATATTTATCCAAGGTAAATAAGAAATAGCGTAAAACCCTAAAACTCAATTATTACAGCTATTTTTAGTTCTGCAATTACGATGTCTATTGTAAATGTGATTGGTGAACTAGAAGATGAAAAAGTTTATGGTTCAACTCCCAGTCGACTCAAATTAGAAACAAAAACGAATTAGAACGTATTTTAAATCGTTACATTATTTTAGCCTTAGACAAAGTACTTTCTAAAAAATATGTTTATGCGATTATACCTTTTTGCAAGTAACCTAGATAAAATAGGATTAAAGAATAATATATTTGACAAGCAAATCAACAGTATGATTACTAACTTGTTAAAATATTGAACTTTGGTCGTAATAATGTAAATTGTTAAACGCTTGCTATGCAGAAAAACAAAATTGTGTACCAGTGAAAGATATAAGTAGTTAGAAGCTACGTTTTGTAGACACAATTGTATAGAAAATAAAAATATGAAAATCTTTCACAGGTAAAATAATATTACGAAATATCGTTTAAACTTTATTATTTACTAAAATAACCAGATATATATTAGTTAGTAATTTATTATATTTACAAGAAGCAATTTGACAATAAATGGATACTTAAAACAAAACTACAAAATCATTTTTTTCCTTTGCTATGTTATAAATTCAAGTAATCTAATTTTATATTATTTTCATAAAACAAACTTAATTACATTATATTCACTGTATATAGGTGTACGTGTAGCATAGTAACAGTAAAGTGGAACACAATCCTATCGCATAATGCTGCACAAGGTAAATACGATGACGTCGGAAAGCGCATCTAATATCAACGTTGCCGTGTTAATATAGCAACAGTGATTATTTTAACAAGAAATGGCTTGACTTATAGCGATCTCAAACCATCAAACGAATGGTTCACTGCTAGTGAACGCTACTTAGAATTCAAGGGTTCGATTCATACACAATACAAACTTATGCGTGCATGAAGGTGATTGTTTATTTTTTTTTTAAAATGGTTATCTAAGTTTGTTTATTGTTTTATAGTTTAGCTCTGATTAGTAGTACTTCTTAAAGTAGAAAAATGACGTGTAGTTTTAGTAATAATATCCAATGATATTTATTTATTATTTTTATTTAATCGTTGACTAATCTTATGAAGTTATGATACAACGAGTAAGCCCTCTAAAGCTCTAATTCTGTTTCCGTAGGGTACGCTACACAAAAGCGTGCTCTGTATATTATGTAAATTATTTTGTAAAGATCCCCATATCACTGAATGTACATTATATATTTAAAATAAATACATGAACCCAATTTTCTAATGATACGAATACTTTGCTTTACATATACATTAAAGATGTTATAACATTACATTAATATTATCCCTCATCGCTCATATTAAGCCACAGCTTTATCGATTACTTATTTTTGTAAATTAATTTATTAGTTCCTATTAGAGAACAAACTGTGAATACATACGTGTCGTCTGATTAGTTCTGTTTCTTTTAGCGATAAATTCACAAGGTCTTCCACGAAAACCTAGTGATTTCGGGATTTTGTGACTATCAAAAAAAGAAATAGTTACTTATTTGATTTATATATACTCTATGAAATTCGTCTCAGACCTTACGCGGGAACCCAGCGCTCCCGGGGTCTGACCTCGACATGATGAAACCTTACGCAAGGACTCAGCGTCTTTGGGGCTTTGTCAGAGTTTTCTACGAGAACTCAGTGTTTTCGAAACTCAAATGTTGAGGTTTATGGTGTGTTTGATATAGTGTATGTAAATTGATGTAGCTTTAAGATAAGAAAGTAGTGTTATTTTTAAAGTGCTAATGTATCCGGTTAACTCAGGTGAGTCATTCTTAATATTCACTATAAAGCAAGTAGTAGAACATTTATCGTCAGGTAAAAACTGTTTTATTTAGCGATAAATTCACAAGGTCCTCTACGAAAACCCAGTGATTTTGAGATTTTGTGATTGTTAAAAATGAAATAGTTATTTGATTTATAAATACATACTCTATAAAACTCGTCTCAGACCTTACGCGGGAACCCAGCGCTCCCGGGGTCTGACCTCGACATGATGAAACCTTACGCAAGGACTCAGCGTCTTTGGGGCTTTGTCAGGAGTTTTCTACGAAAACTCAGTGTTTTCGAAACTCAAATGTTGAGGTTTATGATGAGATTAATTTAGTGTTTGTAAATTGTTTTAGTCTTACGATATTAAATGAAATTAATCTTTACTTATCTAATAAAATTAGGTATGTCAGATGAGTTATCGTAATTTACATAAGTATTTTATTACACTTTATTTCTTAGTTTGCAGTACAATAATTATCTATTGTTTAAGTCATTAATAGGTTATGTGTGTCTACCTCCGTGGTGTAGTGGATAGAGTGTCAGACATGCGACCCTCACTTAACCCAGAAGTCGCGGGTTCGAGTCCCGGGTAGAACGAATAACATATTTATTTGTTTCGAGTTATAGGACAGTGGAGACATCACCTCGTGTGTAAAAGTAAGTTGATTTATTTTATCGGATGGACATGTAAATAAGCATCGCGACGTCGAACCTGCGCTGTCTTTCTTCGTTCGTGTTGATTTGTCATTCGATCGGATTAAATAAGACCAATGTAGAGTATTATTACAATATGTGTAGCTTACAAGCATTTCACATTTAAGGTAATTTATCTCAGATTATGTACGAGATTGTCATTAAACATTTTGTATGATGTCGAAATTCTATCACACCGGCCAGGGGTCTTCAAACCTAATGTGATAGACGTAACATTCATTCACAGGCGGAACGGATTCTTTGAAGATTATGTACGAGTGATTAGGCGGAACGTGTTTCATTGTATTATTGGGCTAATCTGTCCTACCAGAGTGAGCGGTAGCGAACGGTCGGGAGCGAAGCGAACGACTGGTGGGACAGAGTGCCCAATAATACACTACTGCTGTAGTTAATTCTTCACAAATATTATTGTGAGAAACCCATAAGTAGTCTTCTCATTTTTCGACAAAATGACAATTATCTGCAAGTGTCATATGGAATTGACCAGTGGGTCTAGCACGAAAAACTATCGAATTCGAATCGTTTGCGTGTTCGTATCGCCATCGAAATATTTAGTATGAATACTTAAACAGCGCTCGCGCGGTCAAAACGAGAACTACAAAACAAAGCACGAAATTTGTGTCGTTTGCTTTCGATACGCAAACGATTCGAAGTCGATAGTTCTTTGTGCTAGACCCACTGTTTCCTGTTTAAAGGACAAGTGCAAGTGACAAATGCGGGTTATTTAGAAGTTTTTATATCTTTGCACCATACGCATGAGCCTAAACAATTGCCACTTGCACCTGCACTTTTAGCAAGTGGGTATATTACTCGTTAAACTGTTTTTTGGCGAAGAAAAAATCACATTAAATGTGTCTATTTTAGTATGAATTAGGTTTTTTAAAACAAGTAACCTTTGACTGTTCGTCATCATCATCATCAACTCAGCCAAACGAAGCCTACTATCTCAACATACATTGTACTAGTTAGGCAATTACCGCCAACTATTAGAAGCTTGCAACTTCGGTTATTACGGAACTTTGATCTATATTAGGAAACGCAATGTGCTGGTGTTGTCACATTACGCTGGTGGATATCAATCTTTCATTTGGATCGCTGATTCCTCATCAAGTGTCTAATGGGAAAAATGCCTTTGCTTATACGAGTTTTAAATTTCTGATATTTAGCGGTTAAATTTTCTTAACCTTTTCTTTCTTGAATTTCTAATATGATTCTTAATTCTATAAATTGTATGATAATGTTCTCATAAATTTGCATGCCTACGATATAGGGCAGAACCTTGTTGGCACTTGATTTCATTGTCTTCCATCTCAATGTACTACACAATGTTGTGCAAATAAATGTTTGACTTTGACTTTGACTTCAAAGTAACCCGTTGAACTAGTGGTTTGAATACCAGAATTCAATGATAGAGACCTTATCTCTCTGCAGCAGTAGGATGTTTACATACAGTTACTAGTTTAAAGGTTAAGTTGCAAATAAAAATCATCTTTACGTTTTTACATAACTAACTATGATCTATATGAGAATACGCAACGTGTTACTGTTCTCACATGAGGGTGGAGGATATCAATCGTTCATTTGGGTCGCTGAATACCAATAGCGTAGAGGGAAAAACGCTAATACTTACACGTGCTTGCGATTAACGATATTTGCCCAATTAATTTAGAAATACCTTTGTTAAAAAAACACCCACCTGAAATGATGAAATAAGACACAAATTTTATAAATCTGTGAAAACAATCATTTGGAATTGAATGTTAAACTCTCGCTACAAAATAGCACTTTAATTTGATTTTTTTGTCAGTTAAAAGAAAAAGCAATGCATTCTACTCTTTTTAGTATAGCAATCTAAAAACGACGTTGCCCGCGACTTCGTCAGCGTCAATTTCTGTTATTATAATCGCGATTAAGGCGTTTTCAAAAGAATATATCCTAAAGCCTTCCTCGATAAATGGACTATCAAACACAAAAAACAATTCGAACCCGTAGTTCCAGAGATTAGCGCGTTCAAACAAACAAACTCTTCAGCTTTATAATATTAGTATAGATTTATAGAAAACCTACAGCATGTTTTTACAGATTGTTTACAAGGCAATGCAATGCCAATTACAGATATTCTAATTTTAACTTGTAGTACTTGCTTTGCTTACTTTACTATCCTGAAAACTATTTAGGATAAGTTCGACTGTCCCATTCAGTCATATCTTGTCAGATTAGTGATTGGGGCAATAAAATAGATTTTTAGTTTTAGTTTATATTTCTTTATTATTTATTTTTTCGTTAATTTGTTTAATGTCAATAATTATAGCTTTAAATATAACTGTTTCTAACCTAAA
Organism: Anania crocealis; assembly: GCA_949315895.1. NCBI lineage: Eukaryota > Metazoa > Arthropoda > Insecta > Lepidoptera > Crambidae > Anania > Anania crocealis. Next base: position 11,435,866 of record OX438872.1, read on the forward strand.
TTGGATCACTGTAGTCTGAATAAATAAATGCATTATTATTATTATTTGTTGTAGTACTTACTTTGAATTGAGATTCAAAGGAAGTGCAAAACCATTAAATGCAATAATTCTACTTATAAAACAAATATAAAAATAAAAAAAATAAAAAATACACCCTCCCCTTTTTAAGCTAAATATTATTTTGCACATTTAGTATACAACAGACTGCAAAAGCTGGTTATGAAGTCTGTTGTATGCTCAATATACTCGTACATATTTAAGACCATTATATAGCATGTAATACCAGCGGGACCAGATCCCGAGACTGCACCTATAATTTGCCTATATCTGTCTCTTACTCATTTCAATGTCCTTAAATATGTAGAGACAGTCAAATCGAGACAGATGGATATATCCGTCTATGCATTTACGCTATCGCGTTGCATAGTAAGCCCTCAGGGGTCGAGTGCTTTTTTCTACTTTTGCATTACAAACTGCCCAGTATTTCCAATCAACCTTCCGATTGCACACCAAACAGATACCACCTATTACTCGTATCTATCATACCACCGGTGAACGATCCATCGGAAAATTTTAAAACAAAAAAATGTTTATCTTTCTCTCTAAAAGGTTCTGCAAAAACACTGATAATAATAACGGGCGTGCAGTTTCCGGACCGGTGGACTACACGCATGACTGGTTATTAATATTTGTGAGTGACGCGAGCAGTGGAGGGTTGACGTCACTTAGGATAGTGGGTGAACCCAGCGAACTGTCAGTGCTGACAGCTGATGCTTTTATGAGCTAAACAAATAGGATTTCTTTTGTTTTTAGGGTTCCGTACCCAAAGGGTAAAAACGGGACCCTATTACTAAGACTTCGCTGTCTGTCCGTCTGTCCGTCTGTCCGTCGCTCTGTTACTAGGCTGTATCTAAAGACCCGCGATAGCTAGACTGTTGAAATTTTCACAAATTATGTATTTCTGTTGCCGCAATAACAACAAATACTAAAAACAAAATAAAATAAATATTTAAGGGGGGGCTCCCATACAACAAACCAGTTTTTGTGGCCTTTTTGGTACGGAACCCTTCGTGCGCGAGTCCGACTCGCACTTGGCCAGTTATTCGTATTTTCAAACAGCGCGCTTATAAATGGAGTTGATGTGTGTCACAACAATCGAAAGTAATTGATATGGGTTCACGTTTATAAATATTCATGTCTTCTTATCTTATTTATATTATAAATGCGAAAGTTAGGATGGATTTTTGTAACCCAATCATGCCAGAACGTCTAACGGATTGAATTTGGCAAACCATTACAAAAATGATAACAAAAATTGTTCAAATCGTTGCGCGTAAATACACTTTAATGATTCAATTTTATATATAAATAGTAGTTGCAGTATAGATGAATAGATAGATAAATCTATAGGAAATGATGTATTATTTAGCATGTGTACTATAGTTTAGTGTTTGATGGTGCTTGGCGAAACAAAGGTTTTGCCTGTGACCAAGGTCGGTATACCCCGGGTGGAACGTCAGCTAGTAGAAGAAAATATGATAGTGATTACTGATCGCTACACTCTAAATTTTGTTACTGTTCCTGTGCCTATGCTCGTCCTATGGTATCTTGTATGACTAGGATATAGACACTATTTGAATCTTTTATAATACTTATTTTTCGCTCGTCGATGTACTCGTACCCGCGTGATCCTAAGCATTATATTAATAAATCTCTGAAAAACAAAAAAGGCTATATCCTTCATCAGTGTGTACTTATCTTTCTACTAACGTATATCAGAATCCATTTAGTAGTTTAGGCGTGAAACTTAACATTTCTGCTTAACTAAATGGTCGACTGGCAAAGAATGCCATATGGCATTAAATCCGCCATTTGTACTTCTTTTTTAATCTGTGCAATAAAGATGAAATAAATAAAGCGTCGCCAACAGACAAACAAACAGAGTTACTTTTGTATTTATAATATGCGTATTCTACTTGTTTAAGGAGATACAAATTGTGTAATTCGAAAAGGGCTAACAACTGGGATCAAATTTTATAATTAAATGAAGCTCTTCATTTGAAATATGATTACTATGTGGTTGTTTTTATCTAAAAAAGGCTTGACCATTAATAGGCAGCAAACAGGAGTTATTCTGGTAATATTTAAATTTTAATACGGATTGACGTGTCTTAAATTTTTTTCATTCGATTATTTTACTATCTTCGTTGTAGCTTGCCAGCAATTTATCTTCAATAACTACTTGGCTTCAACCATTTGATCCTATGGTAGGATTTTCTCCCATTCGTTGACTGGGAATCGTCAAATAGAGAAGGTTTTCCCTAATCGGTTGCGGGTTATTGATGGGTCGGCAATTAATCTTGCTCACTGTCGGCTATCAAGTTTCACTTAACGACCATTTTGTTTTTCGACGTTATTTCTATTTGTGATAATTGAGGTGTCTTATTTCGTTGCAACATAAGGTTAAAATTAAAGTGTTTGTAAAATATACAGGATGACTTATTTATCACCGTCAAAATTGTTTATAGGCGTTAAGTATCGTATTTAGAGCCCATTTATGAAGCAAAAATTTAGGTCAAGTTTTCAATCGAAAATATTTTTCGCAACTTAATTTTCAATTGTTACAGCTTGTTAAGGTATGAAGGGAAAATCAAAGACTTATAAATAGTATCGTAATGAATGAATGAGATGCGCATCGCGTAAAAAGTGTGTTGCGAGGAACCTTAACCAAAATTTTAGATTCTGGAGGACATTTTCTAGGTGCTTTATCTTTACATTTTTGTACTGGGCTATACAACAACAAAAAAGGAGATGTCCCAAATTGTATGGAGGCCAGGCCCAGAACCTGTACACCCCACCAAAAGATAGACCAATACACCTACAAGATTTTGTTATTATCCAATTCTTTTAAAATGGCTTCGTTAAGTGGTTCAAATAAAGAGTTAAGTAAGAAAATAGCAATACAAAACAAAACCATCATGGCGGAAGATGACATTTTGATGACGTCTGTCAGTTTTTGGTTTCAAAATCGCGCATCTAGGAGTCGAGTACCATCGCTTGCTGTAGTAACAACAAACATTATGAAAGTAATGTGCAGATCAATACCAAATCCAGAAATCGAAAATGAGGTCGTTATAATGAACTACATTTAAAACGCGACAAGCAGAACAAAAACTTGAAGTGAATGATTATGCCAAAGTGACAAGGGGTATCTGACAGCTACTGACATTTAAAGTTTTTTTAGATTGACGCCATCTTGGAATGCCTATGAAGTTTGATAAATTATTCGATCTTGTTTATTTTTGAACCACTAAATTATATGTTATATAAATTTACATGTATTTTTCCCAAAATAAAAATTTTTTTTTTGATTTTTGTAAATGGTGTACTATGTCTGGGCCTATTATGGGACATCTCCTTTGGATGGTGATTAAAATTTCATGCTGTATATTTTTCTCATGTATTGTAACTGGCCATGATCCGATATAATACTGAAACCATTTCGATCTGACGGAGACATGGCGTTTGGAGTGGGACCTTTTTGAACATATAAATTATATGAAGCTTGTAACTGACCCCACTTAGAAGCTGCCTGGTTATGATAGTGACCGCAAATCCTGGACCCGACTTAACCGATACCGTTCCAACCACGGGAGAACTAACCACCACCTCCACAAATAGGGATCAAGGGAGTCAGCACAGTGCGACTGCGGAGCATCTGACCAAACTCTTTCCCATGTGGCAAACGAATGCCTACTTCGCAGTTTTCCTGGTGGAATGTCACGTTTAGGCGCGATTGGTCCAATTCGCGATTGGTCCAATTTGCTATTCGGCCAATTCGCTATTGGTCCAATTTGCTATTGGGCCAATTCGCTATTGGACCAATTCGCTATTGGTCCAATTCGTAATTGATGCGAACGTAAGCCATACAAAATGATGATGATGAATACTGAAAATAACCTTATTATTTTCTACACCGATTAGGTAAATGGTGAGACAAGCCGAAACCAGCGTATGTTAATATAGTTCGAGTAAGCATATAACTAACTAAAATAATAAGTCAGAAATTTTATATCATAAATTTTGAAAAAATCAACTAATCGGAATCTCAAAATTTTATAATATCAGTATTTAAACTTGAAAAATTATGTCTCAGGCGGGACTCGAACCCACATCTCCTCGTATGCCGGGCGCGGAGCTTTAACCATTTATGTAACATAATTTTTCAGTTTTAAATATTGATATTATAAAATTTTGAGATTCCGATTGTTGATTTTTTCAAAATTGATGATATAAATTTCAACTTCATTTAAGTATTTATATGCATATTATGTTTACATAGGCTGGTATCGGCTCGTGATTGAATCGTCCGGGAATCAAAGACGGTAACTCGAAGCTCAAAATCCGATCTACGCCACACCACCACGGAGTTTGCCTCGTCAAAATAAATAAATAAATGTGGACAACATCACATACATTGTTCTGATCCCAATCTGAATAACTATTTAAAGCACTCGTATTTTGGAAACCAGAAACAACGAAGAAACCACAAACACCCAGACCCGAGAAAATGTAGAAAAACACTTTTTTTCTACATTGACCCGTCCGAGAATCAAACCCGGGACCGGGAACAGGCGACACCTTGAAGACCGGTGTGTACGCCACTCCGCCACGGAGGACGTCAAAATTGCACAGGACTATACGTGAATCCAGATACGTATATATCATATTTGCAATTTCAATAAACAAATTTAAAATAAAAAGCTTTCAATGCAATTATTTTATCTTTTTCGCAAAAAGCCATACCCAACTACAACATGTTTGTTACCGAACAAATATTTCAAACTAAAGTTAAAATTTCGATGTAATTAACAAATTTCCATCCAGTCTGTAATTCAGTAGCGCACAGAATATTATAATGTAGCTTTAATTTTGAACGGCGTTTCGTGATTCAAATATCACAACTAAATATTCACCCAACAAAAAAGTATTAATGTATTTCAGCATTTAACAAGATAAATCAGAAACTGATTGTTTTTAGAAAATTATGTGTGAAAAGAAAATAAATAAAAGACATCCATTTTTGGATTTTATTTGATTTCAATTTGACTATTTAATAATAGGTACTATTGACACAAATGAACAGAGACTAGTAAAGTTGACAATAAATCCTGTAAAGGGATGAATACATCTGCTATAAAAAAGCAGTGATACTTACAAAAAGTATGAAATTAGTATTTCGGCAAATATTTAACAATAGATTATTAAAAGGAAATGTAAAAAGCTATTTGTGGGATGCATAAATGAAAGACGATTCAATGATTTTGGTTTTGTTTTTGATTCAAATTTGACTATTTAATAATACTCTTGATGCAAACGAACAAAGACTAGTACAGTTGACAATAAATCGTTCATCGGGATAGAGCTGCTATAAAAAAGCATTTCAAAAGCCAATTTACATTCAGCAACATAAAAAACAATATTGCATCAGAGGCCTGTAATAGGAGGCTTAGTACACCCTGACAACAAACCATCCTTAATGAACTAAATATGCTTATTTCTTTAGAATACCTTTTAAATTAAGTGGAGTTGGTGTAGGTATTTACATTACGTAACTATACACTGACCCAATGTAGAATTACGTACAGACGGTTTAGGCGCATTAGGGCTAATTCTCATTTTGGCAACCGACTCGCTTATGGACAACTTCTCATTATGGCCACTTCTCATTTTGGCTACTTCTCATTAGGGCTACTTCTCATCAGAGCTACTTCTCATTAGAGCTACTTCTCATTATGGCTTATGATTTGTATGAAGGTAGAAATGCCTAGGTTCATATTTTATTACAGACCCTAACAATTATGATGTTTTATTTCTAAAACTCATGTGATTAATATAAGTTTATGAAAAAGATTATTTTTTAAAGTCAAATAATATTCCAAATGAATTATTTATCATCGAATAATTAATAAGTTTTTTTTTATATATAAATCAATGCCACTATTCGTTGTAATTTTATAAATTAAGAACGGGCTCACCTATCCCAACTAAATGTTTAGGCTTTGTTCGGACTATTTAGTAGATGGTTTATATCAGTATATAAACCTGAAAAATTTTGTCTCAGGCGGGACTCGAACCCGCATCTCCTCGCAAGCCGGGCGGGGAGATGCGGGTTCGAGTCCCGCCTGAGACAAAATTTTTCAAGTTTATATACTGATATTATAAGTGCAATTAAGTTGCTAAAAAAATCTATACTAATATTATAAAGCTGAAGAGTTTGTTTGTTTGTTTGTTTGTTTGAACGCGCTAATCTCCGGAAGTACTGGTTCGATTTGAAAAATTCTTTTTGTGTTGGATAGTCCATTTATTGAGGAAGGCTTTAGGCTATATAACACCACGCTGTGACCAATAGGAGCGAAGCATCAGTGAATAATGTTGCAAAAATAATCGCGTTCATAATATCAGAAATTGACGTGGACGAAGTCGCGGGGAACAGCTAGTATCAAATAAAGTAGATGGTTTATGTGAAGTTTGCACAAAATCAGTCCAGCGGTTCTTAATTTATCACATTTTTTGTAACAAATGAATTCAATAAATGGCGGATCATTTTGTTAATAGGGATGTTGCTGTCCAATTGAAACTTTTTGCAGATGCGGACTGTGCTGTTCCATTTTTTTTTTTTATTATTTCACTTTATTTGTAGCGAAGCACGTACCGGGCCGCTAGTAATTAATAAGTTTATGTTTCTTAATTAAAACCAATAATTGTTATAAGTCGGCGCAAAACAAATAGTGAACTGACAAAACCGACACTTTATTAGTAACAGGAGTGATACTTGAATCTTTCATTGCCAAGAATAAAGAATAAAATTTTTGGTGCTCACCGGTGATCCATTCTCCACGAGGTTTTGCTCTCCATTCATCAACATTTTTTTGTATTTTGATTGATGGTTTTTTATAAATTCCATTAAAATGTTTAAGTACAATTATTCAAGGCAGAATTTTCGATGTTCTATCGATTCTATGCCTGTTCCGTTTACTCGTCTTTACTGTCCTTTAGCGCGGTAACTTAAATAGTTTCTGGAAGTTTCTAGGCTATTTGTTTATCAAAGTGCACTTTAACTTTGGTATTGGAGCGGGAATTTATGTTTCTTCGAGAGATATTTTTATCGACTTGCGAAGATTTTTGTAAGAGTGGTACAATGGAAACATTAAACTTTCATGGTCACTATCGTAAGAGTTAGTTATTTCGAGATTTCTACCATGTACCTTGTTTTTTATGAGTTTCCGATAGAGAGATTCCGTTTCACAACACACAGACAATTTCCACTGAACGCAATTACACACCAAGAATGGTTAGAGAAGCGATCGAAATCACCAAACATAAAAACTTTAATCGTGAAGATGGCTTTAAATTGTCGTGTGTCTGGAATCCAGTGGTTAAAATTTGTAATAACCAGAAAAATCCAAAAACTAATGTTTCGCGATCGGATACTGTGAGTGTTGTGTGTCGAGAACAGGTTCGAGTGAATAGTGAGTTTGAAAACAATGGTACCAGTGTCGAGTGCAATAAAAGACTACGACGGAGGGTAGATCGATATATCTACTCGTAACAACCACCCACCCGCAGTGACATCAGTTCTTCCGCGATCATGGCGCTTGCAACAGTGCCGAAATATCGGAAACTCATAAAAAACAAGGTACATGGTAGAAATCTCGAAATAACTAACTCTTATAATAGAAACATTGGTTTTAAGTTACATGGTAATACAAAGTTTATTTATAGAATTAATAAAATTGTAACAAGCCGATGTTTGTGAAGTAACGACTTATAGCCATCCAACTGCAAAACAAACCCCCATCATTTAAGAGGAACCACAAGGGCCGTTTTTCAATACAAACGTAGTCCCCTGTTTCCTCCCTGGATAAAACCAGTAGAGCAATAATTTTTATCATTCTATGGCCACTATTAGCGTGTTTCTATGTTTTCTGTTTTTTCATAAATTAATTAATAAAAAAGATATGAGCCATCAAAAATCGAAAAAAATTGCTAGATTTTCCGCCGTGTTCAAACATCCAGAAAACAAATTTGGCTAATTTTTAGAAAAAAAGTAAGACATACAAACACGGTCAAAGCCTTTCTTTAATTTTCAATGAAAAAAGTATTTAAATCGGTCTAGTTTTGGAAAAGTAATCGGGGGACTACGAAACGTTGATTTTGAGTGCTTTTAGTAGGTATTTTCGGTCCAAGATGCAGTTGTCTCTATCACACCCTGCGGTGAATTCGTTTGGCACTGCGCGACAGCAATAGATTTTACGAATACCTCTTTTTCAATTCTCTCGCCCGTAGTGTTTCCTCTTAATTCAAGTTACCATAGCAATGATGGGTACTGCATAATAACTACTGCTTGCATAATAACTACTGCTGCAATGGAACAATGTAACTTAAAATACAGGGTGAAATTGTAACCACTTTCCAAAATTTTGATAGGCGTTCGGTATCGTTTTTAGAGTCAATTTATGAAGTAAAAAATGTAAATCAAGCTTTCACCCGAAAATATTATTCGCAATATAGTTTTCAGTTTTTACGGTCCTAGGCCTGTTAAGGTATAAAGGGGAGAATCAAAAACGTATGAATGGTATCGTAATGAATGAATGAGATGTGAATCGTGTAAAAAAAATGTTGCTCGGCGGCCGTATCAAAATTATTTGATTTTTTACGGACATTTTCTAAGTGCTTTATCTTGACATTTTTGTACTGGGCTATACCAAAAGACAAAATACGTCATTTGTTTTTTGTCTCGTAGATTGATATATTAAAATTTGGAAGGTGGTTAAAATTTCATCCTGTATATACGTGGAGTTACGTCGGAATGCAAGAGTTACATCAAAGTGAATAAAAAAAATAACTTGATAAAAAAAGCACTTATTCATGTCATTATAAGCTCATTGTATTGATTTGGTCTTAAAATGGTACGTATGATTCAAATTTATTCTTCCATTTCTGTTTTTTTTCAATAATTGTTTGATTGAAGAGTTGATCCAATTTTCCAACTAAAATATATTTACTATTTCAATAATCATTAAATAATAGCTCGAAATGTAGCAACTTTGCTTTCCTGATATTGTTTTTAATGCTTCAAAAATATAGTAATAAAGTCAATACCGAACTTCGTGTAATCCCTTAGTGTTTCCCATTCAATAATTCACAATAATCATCGTACATCGTACATTTTGTGAACACTGAGAATAAATAATAATATAAGTGCTGTTCAGTTGCAAAACTGATGCATATTTTAGAAGATTTAAAAACAAATAAAATTGAAATGTTAGAAGCGATTTAAATCCGGTAATAAATCTTTTATTTTAACTAAATACTGTTTTTAATTCAATTTCTCTTAATTTATCGTCATTGTTTTAATCACAAACTGGTCCACTGCTGAACATGGTATTCTTCAGAGGAAGGATATTTTTAATTTCTAATTAATTTCTAAAGACGGGTTGGCAGTTTGATCACTGATGAAAAGAAACCGGACCAAGATCTCGGGACCCTGGTTCGATCCCCGGTTCGGGCAGAAAAAGTTTCGAATTTTCGAACATTGCTCGGGTTTGCGATCACCAACCCGCATTTGGCAAGCGTGGTGATAATGTCTGTACCCATTGCTATGGTAACTTGATTTCAATGATGGAGGCCTTTTCCCTGCAGTGGGAGGTATATAGACTGTTATGTACTACTTACTATGATATTCTAAATCGTTTTATTTCTCTGAAAAACTCCCCCGAACCGACATTCGTTTTTAGGTATCCGTACCCAAAGGGTAAAAACGGGACCCTATTACTAAGAATTCGCTGTCTGTCCATCTGTCCGTCTGTCCGTCTGTCCGTCGCTCTGTCACCAGGCTGTATCTCGAGCGCCGCTGTAAGCGCCGAAATAGCTAGATAGTTGAAATTTTCACAAATTGTGTATTTCTGTTGCCGCAATAACAACAAATACTAAAAACAAAATAAATAAATATTTAAGGGGGGCCCCCATACAACAAACTCGTTTTTTTGGCCTTTTTGGTACGGAACCCTTCGTGCGTGAGTCCGACTCGCACTTGGTTATTCTGTAATCATGGCGCTTGCAACAGTGCTGAAATATAGGAAACTCATAAAAACAAGGTATTTAGTATTTCTACCCCGAAAAAAATAACTCTCATAAAGTTTTACTAGTTAGTCATTGCCTGTTGTAATAGTCTATAATCCCGGTCTCCCATATAAATAAATAAATGTGGACAACATCACATCAATGTATTCTGATTCCAAAGTGAGGAGGAGTGACTTTTCAAAAGGGCTTATTTCTTCATTAACCTAATTTTCAGAAAATGAAAAAGTTTCAAACAATTGTTTAGATTCAATGGACTAAAACTATATGGATATAAGTACTTTTGATGCGGATTGCTCTTTTTCTAGTCGATTTTAGAAAGGAAAAAAGCCGTTTTGGACCAAACTATAATTGAAAAATATTAAGAATATGGTGTTAGAATTGAATTGCATTAAAAAAAAAGGTTTTTTTCAAAATGAGAAATAAGTCCTTTTGAAAAGTCACTCCTATTGTTGTCGAAATCAGAAGCAACGAAGGTACCAAATATAGTACATAAAAAAACTTTGAAAAGTTTTTTTATATAGTTTTTATTGTTCAGAATTGTTGACGACCTCCATGGCATTGTGGCGTGCACACCGATTTTCAAGGTGTCGCCTGCTCCGAGATCCCAGGTTCGATTCCCGGACGGGTCAATGTAGAAAGTGTTTTGTTACATTTTTTCGGTTAAGGGTGTTTGTGGTACATTCGTTGTTTCTGGTTCGATTCCCGAACGAGTCAATGCAGGAAAAACTGTTTTTATACATTTTCTTGGGTCTGGGTGTTTGAGCTGCCTTCGTTGTTTCTGATTTTCTACAAGAACAAGTACTTATATATATTTATTTTATAGTAACTTAATGGCATATAAATTATATTATGATAAAAACTTTTTAATTACCGCCACAATGAAGTTCTTGTCTTAGATAACTACGGATATTTTTATTGCGTGCTCCTTACTCATATTTTACGTTCATACGCAGCCAACTGTACTTTTATTTGTAATAAAGTGACCTTGTATCATACCCAAGCATCCCGATGTTTATGTTTTTAACATGTACAGTCAACGATAAATATCAAGTTCATGTCAAATGTTTTTTAATCTGACACTGTTATGCAAGTTTTCTTACTATTAATTGGTGGGGGGTTTTTTTACACTTCGTCAGATTTACAGCAGTTAATTGCTCATGTAATCTGAAAATAGAATTCCTTAACCTATTATCTCTGTATACCATGTTTTGATCAAGTCATCATCATCATCATCAGCCTATCACAGTCCACTGCTGGACATAGGCCTCTCCAATTGCACGCCACTTAGGTCGATCCTCGGCTTCTCGCATCCAGCTCCTGCCAGCCACCTTGCGCAAATCATCACTCCACCTAGCCTGAGGGCGTCCTACACTACGTTTGCCGAGACGCGGTCTCCACTCAAGAACTCGTTTACCCCAGCGGTTGTCGGTTTTGATCAAGTAGAGACTCATAAATTACTCTATGAATTATTCAATATGTTTACAACAGTTTCATCATCACAATCATCAAATGCAACGAACTACGTCATTTCAAGGTAAATAGTAATTTACCTTCCCGACGTTTCGATCCGGTTGCACGAGTCATGGTCGCAGGCAGACTGGAGGCGTTGCATTATACCCCGTAAGTGTTAAGTGTTAAGTGTAAAAATGCAACAAGAAAGTTTAAAATCCTATAGTTTCATAAAACATGTAAAAAGTTTCTTCATCACAACTGATTGTTAAAATATTTTCAGAATCTTGGAGGTTTATAACCAAAATCATTATCGAAATCATTACGCGAGGCCCATTACTGAGCATCGTTTCGCTGAGGTAAAGGAATTGATGTCTTCAGAAACCTAGTAATATCAATATAGATGTTTAAGATCTAGCGCGTTGTATGATCCAATACAGGTTGACTAAAAAAGACCTTAATTTTCCAAAAAACATTTCAACAAGAACCTAAACTTAGGAAATTGACGCCAAGTTGGTCTAGTGGTTTAAATACCAGGTCTAGATCTCGGGGTTCTTGGTTCGATCCCTGTTTCGAGCAGCGTTTCGAATTTTCAAATATGGCTCGGGTGTGTGATCACCGACCCGCATTTGGCAAGCGTGGTTATTATGCCCATCATTGCTGTGGTAACTTGGATTCAATAAAAAAGGCCTTAGCTCTGCAGTAGGATGCTTATAGGCTGTTCTTTTACTTTTACTTTATACATGCACGACTGTACTAAGTTTATGGCGTACCCACAACGCCATGAAATGTCTCGCCAATGTTGACCATGACAAATTTTAGTGACGGATATAAAAATGGCCTAATTTACTTAATATTTACATTAAAATATAAAAACCTTATTACAATAATAGACTCATTGGTATATTACGAGGGAGGATCGTGCCTAGTAACGTAATTCAATTTCTGGACCAGTTCCACATTGGAGCAGTTTGGCAGATGATAGAAATGTAACAAATACTTGTACAACCGGATATAAATAAATACAAAAAAAACGGAGCTACAGCCACGCCACTGACCTGTTAGGAACTGTAACATGATATGACACTTAGGCTCACATTTGTAGGAATGTGCGTGGAGCGCGAGTACCATAACATCCCCTTTTTATAATCTAGGATAGAAACAATGTTTTGGTATCTCAACGATAAAAACAGTCGCTTGATAAGCGAAAGTTTTGCGTTCGAGTCTCCGTCTGAGAAATTTGCTTCGTCAAGCTAGTTTAATGTAAAGTGACCGACAGAATCACAACCCTATACAAAGTTTGTAGCGATACAGTTTACGACCAGCCCTAAGCCATCAAAACTGGCTATGAAAGTAAGATTTGAATTTTGAGGGCAAAGGTCTTACTATACATCTATTAGAATATACTGACATTGTTATCACTATATTTGATATTTTAGCAATTAAATTGCAATTATAATATCAGTATATAAACTTGAAAAATTATGTCTCAGGCGGGACTCGAACCCGCATCTCCTCGCATGCCCGCCCGGCATTTTTGGGTAGGTTGTGCCGTAGTCTGTACTTAAGCTTTGGCAGTGATAACAAACAGTATATAATCTTAAAAAAATATGTCTCAGGCGGGACTCGAACCCTCATGTCTATACACACCGGGTGCTGACCAATTTAGCCAAGGGCCCAAGTACAGAAATAGACTGATATTGATTGATGATGATGACGGTTTTCTCTGATTGTATCATTAAATTGAAACTCATTTTTAATGGAGTATAAATGAAAAGATTTTGCTTTGTGATGGAAAAAGGCAAAATACTTAATGAAGGAAATCGATGGTTAATACCTATGTTTAATAATATCGTGATTTTCACTGTCCCATACCCAAAGGGTAAAAAATGGACCCTATTACTAAGACTCCACTGTCTGTCTGTCTGTCTGTCTGTCATCAGGCTGTATCTCATGAACAGTAATATTAAGGCAGTTGTAATTTTCACAGATAATGTATTTCTGCTGCCGCTAGAACTACAAATACTAAAAACATAGTAAAATAAATATTTGAACGTGACGTGAAACGTGAATTTTTAAAAGATTTTTGCAGAGGGATGATTAAATGCTAATATAAAAAACTTTATTATTAGGCTTCATTATAATATAATACGAGTATGTATTATTAGGCCCACAGAGTCCCATATTTTTGTCAAAAGTGATACAATATTTTGATACCAGACTGAAAACCACAACAAAAGACATAGTACTACTTGGATCTTTTTAACAACCGCAAATATAACTTTGAAAAACTTACTTATACAAACACTATGAAAAACAAAGTTATTTCTGTAGTCAATTAAATATTGTGGTATTTTGGCTAATTGGAAGTAAGTGGACCCCTAATTCAGTTAAAGTTGGTACGGAACCTTCAGTGCGTGAGTCCGACTCTCACTTAGCCGGTTTTTTTTATTTGTTATGACATGATTCTTTTCAACATTTACCGTGCCTTTACTGTAAATCCTAAGATTTACCAAGTGAATTGTAGTAAAAGTCCGAATCGCCAACTTTTTCGGACATTTACCATTAAGAATTGGCAAATCTTAGGTTTTACTGGAAAATCTTAGAATTTACCGTAGTTCGAGCTTTTACAGCAACATATATAAGTTTTTTTACCAGAGCAAGCCACAGAATAATCTTTTGTTATTATTCGAAATATTTCGTCAAAATCGTCTCGGAACGTTGAATATTCAACACGAATAACAATCGGAACAAACTGAAAGGTCGGGGCAACGAAACTTAAGCAGTTTATAACAAGCACAATAAAAAAAAGTATCGAATAGTATAAACGGAAGGCAAAGTACACTAGTGGTAGACCGACTGTTTTTGTTAGAGGAATAAAGCGGTGTTTACATTTATAACTTGTTAATAGGCTACTTGACTGCTATAAATTTTGGCGCAGTTGATGAATATTATCTTTAGTATATAATTTAAGAAACCGGTATTTATCATTTTCAGTTGTTAAAAGTTTGAGATTGCAAAGTATTTCTAAAATGAAATTATAATTTTTTACTTTTTATATTTAAGCTTTGAAAACGCTGTCGGCTATTTTGTGACGTCATACATCTTTAAACAAACTGCGTGCGTCATTTTAAGCGTGACATTGACATTTTAGACACAAGTAAATAAATATGAGGTAGTGATGGACATTATGAGGTAGTGATGGAATATTAGTGTTTGTTTATTTTGACTCGTATGACGTCACAGCACAGGCCACAGATAGTCTAAAGCTTTTCAGGGATTTCATACGTCGCACGAAAAGTGAACTTTAAACTTAAATTTTTGCGGTTTTCTAGGTCCTACAAAAATCTAAAAATATTTTTTATGTCTATTTGGACATTAAATAATCATATAAAACCTATTTCCAAAAAGAGTCAACTAGCCTATTGTTGCCTATGACTTCGTATGCGAAAAAATAGTTATCTTAGACATAAAACCCTCATGTCACAATGTTAGTTACCTACTCCTCCGAAACGGCTTTGCTGATTTTTACCAAATTTTATATGCATATTCAGTAGGTCTGAGAATCGGCTACTATCTATTTTTCATATCCCTAAGTGATAAGGGTTGTTCACCCTTAACATATTTTTTTAAATTTTGTACAAAATGTTTTGTTTTTATTTTTCTATAATGGGGCATTAAAAAATACATACAACTCAAAATGTTTACCCTTTTATCACCAACCCCTATTTTTTAATAGCCATTTTAGTAATTTAATCATTTTTAGTGCAAAACAACGTTTGCTGGGTCAGCTAGTAATAGATAAGTTATGAATGCTACAATTTGGAAACAGACACACTATTAGAAATATCTCATAGGAGAAATTACTTTTTTAAGGATAATAAATATACCCTGTGTCCTATTTTAGCCTATAATCTAACACTGTGCTGCATTTTATTTAGATTTGTTAAATCGTTATGCCGAAATTGAATAAAAATAGCATGCTAATGAAACAGCATGGCTATAATATTTAACGATTACCGCTCGTGATTGCGCTCGACGCAGACTATGTATAAAACAACCTAATTAGGACGTATTGGAGTCTTCACGACGCGCGCGCCATAACATTTATCTGCTTCGTTTTAATAGAATAACATTGGTTCTGGTACAATAAAACCTTTTTTATAAAAGTAATAAATAAACTACTAACATTGAGTTGGTCTCAAGAAATCACCGCCAATCAGCATTCACTGACTCATAAATTACCAGCCTGGGGCTGGTATGTGAGTCCACCTCAGCCCACTTCCTGTGATCTGATTGTTGGTTATAACTTCTTATAATATTTTTTGTGATGCTTCTTAGCAACTAATCATCGTTTAAAGATATTTAGAAGGTGTGGAATTGGGAACCAGATTTTTAATTAAGAAGGAGCATCATCATCATCATCAGCCTATATCAGTCCCCTGTTGGACAGGCTTCTAAAGAAAGGTGGTTTTGCCATATTCCTCGTTTGACGGAGGTTGGCGATCGCAGTTTGACCAATAGTGGGGAGAAGACGCTGCTGGCATTTTCATATGACAGTCTCCTTTAATCGCCTCTTACTACTCCCCAAGAGATAAAATGGCTATTTCTTCTAAGTACAGACACTTGAACCTTCAATAAATATATTTCTTTTGTTATTTTAGATTATTTTTCCTTCTTTTGGTAGCTTTGTTTCATGTTCGTTTTAGTCTATTGTAAAAGTAAAAGAGCGGTGCTTCCTAACACAAGCAAAAGTGCTTTGCTCAATAGGAAGCTCCAACTACTTGTTACAGTATTAGGTGAAGTTACTGTAGTAGTAGTAACAGCCTATAATCATCCCACTGCAGGGAAAAGGCCTCCATCATTGAATTCAAGTTACCACTGCAATGATGGGAACTGGCATAATCACCACGCTTGCCAAATGCGGGTTGGTGATCACAAACCCGAGCAACGTTCGAAAATTCGAAACTATTTACTGCCCGACCCGGGGATCGAACCTGGGACCCCGAGATCTTGGCCCGGTATTTAAGACACTAGACCAACGGGGCGTTACTGAAATAAAAATATTTGTTTTAATTTGAAAAAAAAAAATCTGTACGGTCAGAAGGAATTCATGTAACCACCACCTTAGGCCCGTATTTTTACAATCCTCGGAACAAAATAAAGTGTCCCAGCAAATAGCCGGGGGTCAAACTGAGCTGGCCAGTTTTATGATCACAGAAACTTATAACTTCTTGTTGTTACGATTCCTTTTATTTTGACGTAACACCAGGCCGAGATATAAAGTTTGATATTGCACTGGTTACGACGAATATCGCGTTCAGTTTATTGTATGGGATAATGTTTGGATTTTTATGTGGTTTCGGTATAAGAAGTTGTAAGGTAATGGGATATTTGAGATAGTACTGGTATATCTGCCCATAAAAATACAAAAAAATACCTATTATTTTAAGATTTCTTTACAAGTACCACCGACCAGATGAAGAAATCGACTATATCTGTTAGAAATGGCATGGCAACAAATCAAGCCAAACACAAAAGCATTTTATTATTTAGACGACCTCAGTGGCGGAGTGGCGTACACACCGGTTTTCAAGGTGTCACCTGTTCTGAGGTCCCGGGTTCGATTCCCGGACGGGTCAATGTAGAAAAAATGCTTGTGGTACCTTCGTTGTTTCTGGTTTCCAAAATACGAATGCTTTAAATAGTTATTCAAATTGGGATCAGAATAATGTATGTGATGTTGTCCACATTTATTTATTTATGTTAGTTAAAATAGAAGCCATTTTGTAATAAAAAATGTATATTCTGATGTGCAGGCTATGTACAGTAACCAGCATAACAAACTACCCGCAAATATCAAACTGTCAAAACAAAACTTATATAGATCAGATTTAACTGAGGACAGTTATCTGCTGTCGTGCGGACGTAATGAAACCTTTTTTTAGAAGCAAATGACATTAAAAAAAGGTTTTACGTAATCCTTTGAGGTGCCCATCGTGTCTAAGAGACCCTTGAGCGCGTTCTAAGTGCATCCTCTTCGGTTGAGTTCACTTAAGTTTTAAATCTCCGACTTTAGGTTTTTTAAGACAAGCTGCAGCTGTTTTACGGTTCTATAACCCGGTTTTTTTCGCTTCAACCTTTGCTGAGAAAAACCGGGAAAATTCAAATCAAACTATCGCGACCTTATTATACGCCGCGCGCTGTGAGATTTACCAGATCATTTCAATATTTAGAGTATTCATAGGTTTTTTTCATTTTTTATTGTTTAATCTCTGTTCTGGTACTAAGAAATACATTTCATGACTAAGAAAGAAAAGTGTGACTTAATAGATTTTGATTCCCTTTGCCCAAGTTATAGGGAACGCGATATTACTTAAATAGCCATATCTTTTAATTGCGTAGACTAAGGGGATTTATTTTTGTCAGCTACATGGAACCACAGATTATTCGGTATTAATTTCTCAAAGGTATTAGCAGACATTACAGACGGACAACGAAGTGATCTTTTAAGGGTTCCTAATTTTACTTAATTGACTCGCTTGGCAAGCGGGTTGGCGATCGCAATTTGGCAATGAAGATGAGAGCCCGCTGTTTTTTTTTTTTAAAGGACCTATGCTGTGGCAGAACGCCTTTACAGCTTCACCGGGCGGGTGCGAGTCCGCTGCTACCCGTCTACTTCTGGCAGATCTCTTTAAGTTGCAAGAAGGTGGGACCTGTAGGTAGAGAAGGGGTTATTCTTTTTTTTGCAATCGACACAGATGATATGGAAAATGATAACAATATTTGACAGGATTCCTTCTATTGATATTTTTACAATAAAATGTTCCAATTTTAAATTATTATTGCTCGCAAATAACCCCAGTCGTAAAGTAACAATTATTTATCAAAATCATTTTTAATTTACGTAACACAAAGCATTTTTTCTATGGGAATCGAAAGAAAAGACGCCCAGAAACCATGCAAGTGTTCCAACACTGTCCTTACCATCTATATTAATTTATTTTCTTTATTTTGTGTCGCTTAGAGACCGCATTCAAACTTGAACTTAAAAAACAATGTGTAGAGTTCATTTTCAATTGAGAAAAATGTGATATGCCGAGTTGTTGTCTTGATAGTGTTATTCAAGTGTAAGCCTTTATAGTTCTTAGAGATGTTCTTAGAGATGATGTATTATAGAATTGGTTGGTGAAGTGCAATCCACCAAATATTTATTTTTTTATTTATTTAAACTTTATGGCACAAATACAAATAAGTACAAAAGGTGGACTTAATGCCAAATGGCATTCTCTACCAGTCTACCAGTGGATAAGCAGAAATATTTGTGGGCGGTGCGACAAAGTTATTACAAAATGACATAAAATTGATTTTGAGCACTGGAGTTACTCCTACAAATAAAAGATGATAATTATAATAAACTACACATAATATCTATTTAGAAATAGATAAACTAAACAAAATTATAAAATATATAAACTAAATACATTAAATATGATATAATATACATAAATAAGATTATAGGACCAAAACTATGTAGATGATGATGATACCAACTTGTTAAAATGAGACTTAAGCAGTTTCTTAAAGCTATACCTACTAGGGACCTGTTTGATATCTTCGGGAAGAGAATTCCAAAGCCGAGTGGATTGTAGAAGGAAAGAGTTGAATTATCCACCAAATCAACCAATTACGCAAAGATCCTGGGTACGAATACCGGTCTGGTCAGTTAATAATCTTATCTAAAATGGCTTAGTCCTTGTAGAGCTAGAAAATTGAAATGGTAAGGACTACAACCTTTTAGAACTTTTATAAATATAAATAAATAAATTGAAGTGTCTGTTTCCAATTTCAAATGATTAGCTTTTTATTCAATGCTTATCATGAAAGTATAACTGTACATACATTTTAAAATCTGGGTCATCTCTGAAACGGCTAGACCGACGGAACTTTCACTTGCTGATGGCCAATGTCATAAGTAGTAATTCCAATCACTATAATTTCAGTTTTATTTTTAACGAAAAATACGAAGGTGAGACATGCTAAGCATCGTTTAGTCCAGGCAAACGAAGTCGCGAGAACACTAGTTAATTATAGTCAAAATTGATATACATTTTTCTCAATAACATGACGAGTTACAAAATACATAAATAACAATATAAAGAATATAAAAAGAAACAAAGTAATTAGGTACTGGAGGACTGTATGAAAACATTTTTAGCATTACTCGTGTATGATATATTATTTACCTGTTCTTAACATCGTATTTCTTTGCGAATAACCTCTTATTGATATATACCTTATTACGGTTATCAATAATTCTTTCACAGCAACAAGGAAACTGTTTGTGTTTTGATGGTTCTCTTTGTCTTTTTATAGAATAAATTCTCTTTTCCCGGAATTATTTTGTGGAGCAAAAATAACCTAAAGGTGTTTTCGTCGAAGGCTACTTTCAGTATATCAACCGGCAGCATAAAAGGTATTTATTATGTAAATCTTTTGAAAGCTAAAGGAGTGATACAATTTTTACATAAGAGCTAGAAGTGTAAAAAAAATATTTTTAGAAAAAATATAAAGTTGTTATAAAATTACAATGATAGAGTCTTTTTTATTTGACACCAAAGTAACTAGTTAGTAATCTATGCCATTAGTACTCGTACCATATGTAAAGTTAGGGATCAGACAGTAAGCTGGAGTACCTATGTCTACCTAAAACTTGTATACAGGATATAAAAATGGTTTTAGAATCAGAAACAAGCCCAAGTTAACATAATATGCTTCAAAACACCAAAAAGTTTTACATCAGCATTTTTCATTTTTATGTCAATACTAAATTCTAATTTAAATAAATAAATAAATGAGAACAAAATCATATTATACATACGAGTAGTTCTGATCCCAGAGGAAGAAATTATTTAAAGCACTTCATTTTTATTTAACAATAATAAATACTCAGACGCAAGAAAATATAGGAAAATCCTTTCGTTCCACATTAATACGTCCAGAAATCGAAACGACACCTAGAACATCGAGATGTGTATAGGTACCGAACGCTTCTACGGATATTGTCGGATACTCAGAAACCTTTAAATAAGTTTGACGTAATTGTCACGCTTGGAAAGCGAGTGGGCGATCCCAGTTATAAGCAATATATAAGAGTTATAGCTTAAATAAATATTGAGAATGCGATGGAGTGATGATTTGCGCAAGATGGCTGGCAGGAGCTGGATGCGTGAAGCCGAGGATCGACCTAAGTGGCATGCAATTAGAGAGGCCTATGTCTAGCCGTGGACTGCGATAGGCTTATGATGATGATGATGATAAATAAATTAATATTTTGTTTAATACTTTAAGACATGCCTCACTGGGCCACACAAAGCCATCTAGTCCCAAATTAAGCTACTATTAAGTACCCTGCCGTATGGGGTACTAGACAACCGATAAACTTACTTATATACTTTTTTTTTTGTAAATACATACGAGTACTTATAATACATAGAAAACACCCAGACCAGTACAAACAGACATGTTCAAGCACACAAATATTTGTACTGTGCGGGGCTCGAACCCGCGAGCCATGGGTCAGAAGCAGCGTTAACTACCGCTGATCCATAAATATTCTCTATTTTTCTCGTCACGAACATTACCAGTGATACTAAGGTTATATGATTACTTCAATTTGGTGTACTTAACATAAAAAAATAGGAATATATTACAAGCAATGCTTGTCTGAGACTAATACCTGAGGTAGATAAATCAATGTACATATTTTTTACTTGATATATATCATCATCATCATCATCATCAGCCCATTGCAGTCCACTGCTGGATATAGGCCTCTCCAATTGCACGCCACTTAGGTCGATCCTCGGCTTTTCGCATCCAGCTCCTGCCTACCTTGGCTACCTTGCGCAAATCATCACTCCACCTGGCCTGAGGGCGTCCTACACTACGTTTGTTTGATAAACATATTTATAGCCAATTATGCAAAGAAGAGTGCAACTGGAAAGGCCTATGTTCAGCAATCAGCAGTGGACTGCGATAGGCTGATGATGATGATGCAAAGAAGACCCCGCTGCTGCCCGTTTCTACTTGGGAGTGCTTCTTTATTCGCCACTTTCGACAACCATAGGACAACAAGGAGCGTTACCAATCCAATATAGGCCAACTGCAACAAAGATGTCTTTCAATATAATAATAATATTTATAAACCATACTAAAGATGGTAATTTTTTTTGAAGAAATTAAAGTATTTTATTTTTAGTAATAGTCAACATTTCATATTTGTTTCAGATACAACAAACATGGCGGGGACGACTCTGATTCTTTTTGCTTCGATGACGGTTTTGAATATCGGTAAGTGGAAATCAAACAGATCATTTCAAATATGATCTTTTTTATATTGCTTATGTCATGTCCTAAAACAGCATGGACTCGTTAACTTATTCAGTGCAATGGACATGCAGAAGAACATTAACTTACGATCTAAAATGAAAAACGAGATACATGCCATGAGCACTGACCAAACATTTGTGTACTCTTTAACCTCAGTCGCAATTAAGAACAACTTTAACTCATGTACCTTTAATCTACCCAAAAAGTTAAAGGTATTGAGTTCATTTAAACTTTAAGTCCAACAAGTAGAGATCAATATTAATTGAGAAAATTTGACGTTTTGTGGTAGGTTGACATGCTGTAGTCTGTACTATCGAGGTCTTTGGCGCCTGACCATCTTAAAAGATAAATTGCCTGCTGTTCGCGTCGTCTCTTGTTTTAAGTGACGTCCGTTTTTGTGTTGTTACTGCAAGCTATTTCCGTTTTTTTAAGTGGTTATTAAGCAAAAACCCCGACCGCACATGATTGAATTCGCATTACGGTAGGTATGACATAATTATGACAATATCGATATTTTGGCTGAAAAATAATTCTGGAATTGGTTGACATTTCCCTATATGGATTATAAGAGGTCATAATATATCGCGAACGGATTACCGAAATAATATTCTAAAAATTGATTATACGTTTGGAATCTCAGAAGGCAAAATAAATCATCAATATCATCACCAGGCTAGGTTGTATAAGTCCACTAATAGATACAATTATTGCCAAAAGGAGGATAAAGCTTTAATCGCCACGCTTGGTGAGTTAATGATTTCAGTTTGACCAATATTTTGGAAAGAATACGCTGCTGCCCGTGTTCTAGCAATTATCTTTTGGTCGCCTCTTACGGCACCCATATAAAGAGAAGATGTGGTGCTTTTGTTATGTGTCAGCACTACACAACCCAAAGGCCAACTAAATACGAATAGACAGCTTGATAACAGCAACAGCCATCTTGCTATGAGAAAATGAAAAACTTTTCCTATCTGATAGTAACCTTATTCTGTATGAATTTCTTGCGGTAACAATTCATTTATCCCGGCTAACCTTTTTCACGGTAAATGAAAGCGAAACTTGGATATTCTAATATTATTACATAAAATTTGCATAACACTGTCCAGCATAATGACAGTATTTCAATTTTGCAAGCGTTCAAAGTTTTAATTGCGTCGCGAAATTAATTTCGGATTAAGTTTCCCGACGCCAATTTATATTTTTGTACGCGTTCTGTTTTGACTGGCAATTGAGGCCGATTTACGATGTGCACTGTGCATCGATTGCATACATTTTATTGGCTTTAAAGTTGGAAAAATACATACGTAAATGTTACTTCATTGCGATATGCTCTCACAAAACTGATTGCATTTTACTATTTAATGAGAGAAGTTTTTTATTTGTATTATTTTAATTTTAGATGACTTAGTAAACATCATATCACTTACACATTTTTGTGTCAAATGTGGTCTTAGCCAAGTTTAAGCTTCGAAATGTATATTTTTTTATTCATTCAAAATGCAACATAGTTATCTAAATAAATTTTTTGGCTTTCCGATGGGCTATACTTCGACAACCAACTGCTACATTTACATTAGGTACATTTTTTTATTTCTGAAAAAAGGCCAAAGAGGTCAGTTCTTATTCTTCGTTTAGAACCAGATAAATTGTCGTGGAGATTACTCTTGTTCAGTGGCATCTAGAATTATTAAACAACCGTGACAAATAGACTTTAAATGTTTCATAGTTACGAATAGTTTTTAGTGGTAAATTAAATTATCATTTATTGTTTTTTTATTATTTATGTTTCTCACTTTCGAACAGTTCCTTGTCTTTTCACTTAAATTAATTTATTAAGATAACTTGATCTATACTTAACTCAGTAACTATATGCAAGTACCAAGATTTTTACCTCGAATGTTAGATAATGATACACTGCGAAATTATTTCGTTACTATTTATTTTTTATTTTTATTGTACTTCTATTATTCAGTCAATTAAATAAAAAAGTTTTTAAATCGCCATTAGATTTTTATTTACTTTTAAATGCATCATTTCATTGAAAATGCTTTAAAATTTTTCATATCGTCACATGTCTATAACATTGGTATACTACCTCCGACTGGGATCAAAACTCATGTCTGTCATTAAAAACAGATCAAAGGATCGCAAAAATACAGCCCAGAGTATTGCAATAATTTTCGTTCGCAGACCAGAGATAATTTTGTGGTAAAAAAACTGTTTTTAGTGGTGGGACTCATTAAAATTTGTACGGACCAATGCGTTTTCGAGTACTTTTAAACAAAGCAGTTGTTTTCTCTCTGTCAGAGGGCTTTTTCTTTGTTTTTAGTTTCGTATTGTAGCTAAAGCTGAAGTGCTTTAGTGTCTAAAAACTAATTTGACATTGTTAGGAACTGAAGTAGACTGCTAAAGGATATTATGCGAACCATAGAAATGTAATGCGAATATGGTATCTACCTCGCACAGCAGCTGGACATTGCAATCTAGCGAGGTAATGCTGCCAGTATCTTGGGCACTTTACCACGAAGATATTTTTATGGATTCCTAATAGTTACTTGTAGGAAGACCATTTTTCGTAATGTTTTTTTTTCTCTTTTTTCAAGATTAATAGTAAAGAAACACGCGAAAAAAATATACTGAAATTTATCAACTCTCATTAGACCAGTGCTAGCATAGTTGACATAAGATGCTGCTGCCAATAAACACTCTATCAGCCGCATCCTACTACACCCATCGGTTAAGAAAGTATGCTATGATACCATCGTATGGTTTTAGCAAAGAAATATCATATTCATTGATTTATTTATCCATTTATTTAACATTATTATTGTAAATTCAATCCTTTTACTATTGTTCTTTGGTTAAATAGTAAAACCAACTTGCTTAACATTATAATTGTAACAGTATATAAACTTGAAAAATTATGTCTCAGGCGGGACTCGAACCCGCATCTCCTCGCATGCCGGGCGGGCGCTATACCATTAAGCCACCGAGACACTGCGACTCAGCGCGAATTTTTCAAGCATATTCTTAACGCTGTAAGCCATACTGATATTATAATTGCAATTTGATTGCTTAAATATTAAATAAAGTATTATAATAGTAAATTAACTTTATCATCGATTTGAATTTCAATTGTTTAACACATGTCCATTTTACTGAAATGTACTGTTACCATGGCAACACGAGGTTTCGTGTCCTCAAAGACCTTCCGAGAAGCAAGTCCTTTGATGTGACGATTAATAATTTCATTAATTACTACTATCTTGCCTTTTGATAACGAAACTAATAATACGTGTGGGTATAATTGTATTAAATTGTTTTAGTTCTGGGATAGATCAAGGTTCGAGCTTGGGACCGGCTTGATTATTTGTGAATTATCTTTTGCTTGGGATATTGAGAGTAGTGGAGTTGTTAGCAGAACACTGACAAGATAGTAATTTATTTATTTATTCCTATTTATTTTATTTATTTGGCACGTTAGAAAACTAAAAATTGAACAATGAATGAATATTATTTTTACAGAACATAATATCAAAATTTTCACCTCAATAACAACCAAGCACACCATTCAATTGTCATAAACAAACTTATCCAAATAACGTAAAGTATAATTAATATATTCATCTCAGTCAAATAACGTTCATTGCTGGACATGAGCCTACCCATTAGGGTAGGAGTAGTAGTAGTAGGAGATCATTAGATCTCCTTGAAAAAGATCAATGCCCACTTTCCATACATTTGAAAACCTGATAATGAAAGTTTATGTATAGACCGCAAGTATAGCAGGAATACTGCGTGCTAGATTAGGAAATAATTCCCTGTTTTCACTTTTACTAGTAAAACGCCAGGAATTTAAAAAAATACGAATTACTACTTTATAGGTTAGGAATTGCCGCGGCCAAATAATCGTCAAAAATATCTATGGAAATATGCCGGCAGTACATAATATGTACCTACCTAGTGTTTAAAAGTTAATTAACTATAACTTTGAATCATTTGACCTATTGATTACAGAGAACTTCCACTAAGGTAAATATGTATGTTGGTAAAGTGCCAAAAAGTGTGTAGGTGTGTAGTACACAAAGAGATACAAACGCAAAACGAAAGAGACTGCGCCGATTCGAATATGACAGGCGGCTGTAAAACGTCAAAAAAAATCCGTTTCACTCTATTACAATAATTAAACGTAAACTTATTTTCAACTGATAGTGTTCGTATTATTTGTAATAATGGACTTCAATAAATCTTTATATTAATTTAATATAGAAAGTATAAAGTACTAAAAATAAAACAATAAGTAATAAAACTAGTTTAAATAGATAAAGTCATTCTCCAGTCGGCACTCGTCAGTAACTAAAACGGAACGTAAAAACTGTACAAGTAACGTTCAAAAACCATATTTTCATTTTTTAAGAAGCCTAGAAGAATATCAAAAATCTTTTTTTCCTGCGTTTCTGATTAATAAATGATAAGCGTAATGAGTTTACAATAAAAAAAGCTTAATTTTAAGATTTGTTTCATTTCTATACATACTCAGGTGAAAAATAGGCATTGTTCTTTCCGCGTCACAATTATTTACCGATCACATGACACTGATGGAACTGGCATAAGCCAGCGAAGAATATTTAAGGCTTTACGATAGCGCCGACAAGAACAATGTCTGTGTAACTAAACGGTTAGAGCAGCCACCTGAGCAAGATGTTGAGTTTAAGTCTCATCTCAGGCAGTCCAAAATTATGTTCAAAGACTAATTTTAGTTTTGATAATTTTCCCGACTCATATCAGAGGCTAACTAAATATTTTGGTATCACTAAATATGAGCGTATTAACAAATAATTGAATATCATAGCTATTAGCAACATTAAAGGTAACTCAATAAATGCATTTTCAACGAAACGGTATGACTGACATGATGAGGTAAATACAATTATGAAAATGATAGACAAAATTGCACTATTTGATAAATATCTCATTACAACAGTTACATAATAAATTATTACCTATCTAGAAAGAGCGGAAACAGTATTTTTTATTATAATAAACTACATAGATCCAAAATTACAAATAAATTATATAGAACAGTTGAAAGAAATGTCTTTAGCATTTGTATTTCATCGTTTTAGTTTTAAAAAGGAAGTAAAATTGATGCGCGCTCATTCATCAAAATCGTATCCCAAGTCAATAACAACCTTATAACGCCCTAATAAAGGCTTTTAATCGAATGCTCCTCATAAGGTTTTAATATATAGGAATACTCGTATTTTATCTGCATTACATTTTGTACATTATTTACTATTAAATTTCTATTCAGTCACTGATTCTAAGACGCACCTGTTTCCGCAAAACTTTGCAATATAATATTTTCGTTTTATAAAGTCTTAGTTTGTGAAAATAATTTGTGAAAAAGTACCAACCAAAGCTTTTTGATACTCGTACTACATCAAGGTGTAATAAACTACCCAATTGAGTTGATGCAAAGCAAAGTCTCATAGTGTCAAACACACACACACACACACACGCATACACAAATTGTTATAAATTTTTAACTTAAAAATAATTTCATTCATTTATTTATTAGTACCTATTATGTCTCTTCCTTTTTTTAATGATTTCTTATCTGACTACTGAGATTCAGGCAATTCGCTTAGTTCAGCATTCACCGTAAATTTTCGAGACCATTGTAAATATTTACTATGTAATAAACATTATTCTTATTCTTATTCTTATAGTGATTTGGTTGTATCGATTCAAATAATATGCATTTAGTGAAAACTGTTATTTTACATTTACAAAAAAACATTTTTTTGTACAGATGCTTTTTCAGTTTTAAACGCATACTCAAACAGGAAACGGCTATAGCCTTTATGACAATAAACCTTATACTTTCATGTATATTTTCGGAATACTTCCCAGAGTAATAATTATGTGTTTTTATATCCTGTCGACCCTATTAATACTTTATCACATTTTTTCTTACTTTGAATTAAAACATCAAAATTAAATCGGTTCACTAAAAAAAACACTTTGTTTTAATTCCACAATTGTTCTGTAAAAATGGTACTTGTCACAATTCCGTATACAGGGTGAAATTTTAACCACTTTCCAAATTTTAATATAGCAATCTACGAGACAAAAAACAAATGACGTATTTTTTCTTTTGGTATAGCCCAGTACAAAAATGTCGAGATAAAGCACTTTGAAAATGTCCGCCAAAACTCTCAAATTTTTGATACGGCCGCCTAGCAACATTTTTTTACGCGATGCACATCTCATTAATTCATTGCGATACTATTCACACGTTTTTGATTATCCCTTTATACCTTAACAGGCCTAGGACCGTAAAAATTGAAAACAATATTGCAAAAAATATTTTCGGGTAAAAACTTGATTTACATTTTTTACTTCATAAATGGGCTCTTAATACGATACCGAACGCCTATAAAAATTTTGGAAAGTGGTTAAAATTTCATCCTGTATAGTAGAAAACAAAAAATAGCAAGATACTTGGTACAAACTTCGGGGCAACTCTTGGAACTCCGAAAAATTTCTATAAATATTTGTTAGCAAAAATAAAGCCAAAATGGCCAGCGAATCACGAAATAAAATCACTACGAGTATTACCGCATCAAGGTCGAGGGGTCTGTTATTTCTCCGCGATAATTATTGTATCTCTAGTGATTTATTCGTTTCCCTTCCACTTCATTTATCCCATAATCCCTAGCAATTCCAGAACACAACAGAACAAAGATAACAATACTGCCAAAACAAATCAGTCATAATTCTAGGGATGCCTGCAAAAAAACTTTTTTGTTTTTCGTAACTTACCATCTGATAATGTTGTCCTATTTTATACATATTATCACATAGAAAGTAAATGTAATTATGGAAAATTTATATACTTATTTATTTAAATGTATAGACAATTTTATTCCTCTCATTAACATCAATATCTTAGCCGAACGAAATTAACTTCTGGACATAGGCCAAACCTAAGGATCTCCCCAACGATAGGTCCCGCTCCATCTGCTTCCAGCGTCTTCCCGCAACGTTTGCCAGATCGTTGGTCCAACTGGTAGGGGGCATACCCGCAGATATCATAATTAATAACTTGACAAATTGCATAAACAACTGTTTACATTCTGGTGTTTTCCCGGATAACTTAAAGATAGCTAAGGTCACGCCTATATATAAATCTGGTGACAAAACTGATCCGGGAAATTATCGACCCATATTAGTCTTTCCCGTCATATCTAAAATATTCGAAAAAATTATTCATTCTCGACTTAATGAACACTTGAATAAAATTGACTACTTATACAAGCATCAGTATGGTTTTAGGGAAAAATCAAGTGCTTTAGCGGCCACGGTTGATCTCATTACAAAAATTAAAACTAGCATTGACGAAAAAAAATTCTGTTTAGGTATATTTATAGATTTGAGGAAAGCCTTCGATACTGTCAGTCATAGAATACTTTTGCAAAAATTGAGTGATTTAGGCTTAACGGATACAGCATACAATATCTTGGAATCTTACTTAAATGGGAGGTCTCAAATAGTTAAAATAGGGAAACACCAGAGTGTTAGTTGTGAAGTGATCTGCGGCATTCCACAGGGTTCGCATTTAGAACCTTTGCTTTTTTTTCATTTATGTTAATAACATCAGTACGATCGGTTTAAAAGGCAGTGTGACCCTTTATGCTGATGATACTTGTTTATTTTACTATGGCAGTGACCTGGTCGAATTGTTTATTGAAGCTCAACATGATCTAAGCAAATTTTATGACTGGTGTAAATGCAATCTTCTAACTATTAATACAAAAAAGACAAGCTATATGATTTTCGCAGCTAAAAATAAAAATACAAAACAGCATCCTGGTTTGAAGATTGACAATGATCATATCGGACAGTCACACACTGAAAAATATCTCGGTTTATAGTTGGACGAGAAGCTTACGTGGCAAGAGCATGTCAAACACGTTAGATCTAAACCGACGTCTCTGAATGGAGCATTGTGCAGGATAGTAGGCTGTATTCCGCACAAGATACGAATTATGCTGTACAACTCTCTTGTTAAATCCAAACTAGAGTATTTAATAGAGGTATGGGGCTGTGCAGCAAAATCTAACTTAAAGAGTTTGCAGTGTTCCCAAAACAAAATAATTAAGACTCTTTTCAATTTTGACTACCTAACAAGTACACACATCATATATGAAAAAACAAAATTTTTAAACCTTAAACAGATATATACTTATACAGTCTGCATACTTATTAGAAAAATACTAAAAAAGGAAATACATTCTGATATTATTTTAGAGAAAAGAAGTTATAAATACAATTTAAGAGACACAAACAAAATAACTATAAAAAAATCAAGAACAAATTACGGAAAAAGCAACATCATCTCTGGGGGTGCAAAGCTATATAATAAGTTACCAATAGAAATTAAGGAGACTGAAAGTTTTAATATATTTAAGAGAAAACTGAAATCATATATCTATACCAACATTTATTAAGCATATTTAGTTATTGTCGACGCACTATTTTTCGATTTGCCACCATATTGTTAACTTTTTTTATAATAATATTTAAATCTCATGTAAGCGAACTATGTTCTTTTGAGAAATAAAGATCTATAAACCTAGATCATCGTCCAGTGCGTGGACGCCATTCCAGAACCGTTCGTTCCAGTGGCCCTCAGTTTTTATACTATTTGTCCAACCCACTGCCACTCAGCTTCGCAATTCTTTTAGCGATGATGGTTTCTTTAGTTCTCCTACAGATTTCCTCATATCTGATTCTATCCTATCACGCAGGAAAATACCAAATATTTCTCTGTCCATGGCCCGTTGGGCGACCTTGAGCCTTCTTATGAGACTCATAATGCGACCACATTTCAGTTCCATAAGTCATCACTAGGAACAGATTACAGGCACCGGTCAAAGACTTTCGTCTTGGAGACTAAAGTTATTTATCGACGCACTCCCAGACGTTATTTATTGTCCATTAATGTGAAATATCACATAATTTCACCCTTATGAATGAAATTTTAAGGGCGACATTGTTTGACGTTTTAATTAATAGATGATTTAGACTAAATAACGTCTGTATGTGCGGCGCGCGCTTCGACTTTCTTTAAATCAGCAAAAGATTCAAATGTTAAAAACATACCTACAATTTTGCAGGCAGCAGCTACTATTATCATGTCACGATGGAAAGAATTGTATTAAATATTCATTTATCACATTTCCAAATATCGCACTTTCTTTCACTCATCATCACCATCATCTAACCCAAACATTGCCCTCTCCTAAGGATCTCTACAATGATCAGCATATCTTTCTACCATTATTCTCGTAAAACACATTTGGTAACCCTGAAAATTTCATACATCACACGAAAATCCATTAAACACAGCATCAATATTTCGGCTTTATATTCGATTAACGTATGAAATATCGGGTGTTGCCAAAACACATAGCGAACGATATGTCAGTGTCAAAGTGTAAGGACTTAAGAAAAATGCGAAGGAATCTGTATGAAATATGCCTGATATATATTACGAGTGCTGTATCGAATTTTATGATTCCACCTGGGTTTTCATATTTTAGGTAGTGTTACCGAAGCAATATTTTATTGAGTGAAATTGAATAGATCAGGGAGAAAGGCACTTCGCTAGTTCTTGGGGGCGATGGAGAGGAGACAGCTTTTGACTTGCCATGATACTAATACAGGATGAAATTTTAATCACCTCCTAAAGGAGATCCCCATTTTTGGGCCCGACGTTACAACAATGAAAATTATGCCAAAAAATCCCTTTTTATTTTACTTTCCTATTTCTCCAAAAAATTGTTTAATTGGCAATGGACAAGTGGAGAAAATGGATAAAATACATATTGTTTTTCTAATACTTAAACAGTCTCTGTAAACCGTTTTACACACATTTAAACTAAATAAATTAAAACGTGACTATCTTCGTAAACGCTCTGTCACTTCATAGAGCGGGGCTTTTAACGTTTTAATCGATTTGGAATATATTGATTCATTGTAATAATTCTTTACAATTTCATTTTTTAAGGAATAAGCAAAATAATTTGTTTTAAAAGCCTGATAAATATAAAAAACTTAAAGAATGTATAAATATAAAAAACTTAAAGAATGTAATTACCATTTTTTTTTTACGAGCTTTGCAGTTCAATAAGTAATCATTGATAAAAGAATTGAAAGGTAGACCAGTCTACCCGTGACATTCAATGTATAGTGTTTGCGTTAACTCAAAAAAATAGTACAGTACAAAAATCTATACTAATATTATAAAGCTGAAGAGTTTGTTTGTTTGTTTGTTTGAACGCGCTAATCTCTGGAAGTACTGATTCGAATTGAAAAAATATTTTTGTATGCTGCGACCAATAGGAGCGAAGCATCAGTGAAAAAAGGTTACAAAAACAATCGCGATCATAAAAACAGAAATTCACGCGTACGAAGTCGCGGGGCACAGCTAGTGTCAAAATAAAGCACTTAAAAAATATCCGCCATAAATTTAAAATCTTTGGCCTGGGCTCCTAGCAACACTTTTTTTACGCGATGCGCATCTCATGCGTTCATTACGATACTATTCATAAGTTGTTGGATTTCCCTTCATGCCTTGACAGGTTTAGCTAAGGACCTTAAAAATTGAAAACTATGTTGTGAAAAATATTTTCGGGTTAATACGTTATTTTTATTTTTTTACTTTATAAATGGGCTCTGAATACGATACTGAACGCCTATAAAATATTTTGAAGATGATTAAAAAGTCATCCTGCTTAAGTCATGTTCCAAATATAAAAAAAAAAACATAAATACTTATTTAAAAAAAATGCACTTCGGTACTTGTAATGTCGCTGATAAGTTTTAAGTTTAATTTTTAAACAAATATTTTTATTTACGATTTTCCGATATTGGTTTTAACTCTTATCCTGAATAGATATTTCTGGTATTTTGTATTACGTAGTGCTTCCTCGCAACGCAAGATATTTATGATATTTAGGTTTAGCATAGCTTAGTGCATATTGTTGAAACTATCGACAATATATTTATCGATAGGTAACATTGCGACTTAAATTCAGCTCTATACTTACATATAATATCTGACCAGTGCTTACGCTAGAAACTGTATCTCTACGGCATTTATTTTTATAAAGTTTTATTTAATTTAATTTTTTTACTGATTTATTATTAACTACTTTTATAAAAAGATTTTTCAGCCGTTTGGGCGTCTATCCAAACTTTTGCAACTATAATTAAAGTAAGAATAGTATAATAGTTAGAGTTAAGATCAAGTATAGAGTTTAAGATAGCCAATAATATCATTACTATTATGAAACAATCCTACTGTTAAGCAAACAACTATTGTATATCAGTATATAAACTTAAAAAAATATGTCTCAGGCAGGACTCGAACCCGCATCTCCTCGCATGCCGGGCGGGCGCTATACCATTGAGCCACCGAGACACTGCGACTCAGTGCGAATTTTTCAAACATATTCTTAACGCTGTAGGCCAGCGTTGCTTCATCAAGAGTTTGCACCCTTAACACCAAAAAAAAGCATCTTTGCAGATGTTTGACAGTCAGTTAAGATGAAACAGCTATTTATATACTTTATTTGATATTTTAGGAATTAAATTGCAATTATAATATCAGTATATAAACTTGATGCCCGCCCGCGAGGAGATGCGGGTTCGAGTACCGCTTGAGACATAATTTTTCAAGTTTATATACTGATATTATAATTGCAATTTAATTGCTAAAATATTAAATAAAGTATTAGGGGTTAAAGTATGAAATTGCCGTTTTGTATGGGCGTAATCGAGAAAAGTAATTTTTCCATACTAACAATTTTTTAGTTTTTTTGAAAACGCCTGAACCGTTTTCGATGCAAATAAAGGTGAAAGTTAGATGGTTATAAAGCTACGCATTATAGTATTTAAATTTCTGAAAATCATACTATATAATACGAATATACTTAATTGAAGCAAGAAGGTCAGCTGACACATTGTAAGGGGTCTTTTCAACGACTTCCTTTGTAGTAATAGGCACTAGTATTGCATTTTTTTTTTAGTAAAAAGTTACTTTATTTAGTTTTTGATACAATACAAAAAGAATTACGCAATAATACGACTATACTTAAGAGCTATAATAAAAAGAAAACGTGGGAAAATAATCGGCAATTTCATACTTTAACCCCTATTATAACTATTGTATAGTTATATGTGGCTTTTCACGTTTTTATAAGATACGTGTAGATTATTAAAAACATAGTAAAAAAATTTTAGGTATGTATTACAAAAGATATATGTATTTACAATAAAATAAAACGCCACAAAATCAATCGGAGAACAAAGTAGACGATGACAATATAATATTTCTCTATATGTGATATTTTTCTATTACTTTTTTCTATGGAGTTTGCTGCAGTCTCATTAATACTTGCTACGTCAAATATCGATATGACACCATCAAATGATTCACAACACTAACAACACTAAGTTTAGCAACATAGTTCGAAAGATGAGAAAATCGTTGGAGGAAAATATGTATGCCACATGAAAAGAATTAATATACGACAATACACAATCACTGTAACAGGATTGTAATGTTTAGTTACCTCTATTAAGATAACTTTTTTTGAAGTGAAACTTCTTTATCGGCGTTGGAAAAAATTTTCCGTCACGTTTTGCGTCACATTGACGCGTCAGATTTTTCGGTTACGCGCCATCTTCTTCTTGCCCCTACCACGGTTGGTTCAGACGATAGCAAAAAGGTAAAGTGAAATAATATTTAACCAATTTAACCAATTTAACCAGTTTAACCAGTTTAACCAGTTTAACCAGTTTAACCAATTTAACCAATTTAACCAATTTAACCAATTTAACCAATTTAACCAATTTAACCAATTTAACCAATTTAACCAATTTAACCAGTTTAACCAGTTTAACCAATTTAACCAATTTAACCAATTTAACCAATTTAACCAATTTAACCAATTTAACCAATTTAACCAATTTAACCAATTTAACCAATTTAACCAGTTTAACCAATTTAACCAATTTAACCAATTTAACTAATTTAACTAATTTAACCAGTTTAACCAATTTCTGGAAAGTTGCATGTAGATCATTTTTCGAAAAATAAGGCCATAAAGAAGTTTCACTTCTTACGTGTGTACACTAGTACACGCACAACTTTTTATTTAAAATCAATGCTTTTGCTCTTGACTACATACTTAACTCTACGATTAAGAAGAAGCCTAAGATGGAGCGAGCTTACCCAGAGGCACTGGTTCTCCCACACACCAGCAAAACACAGAAAAACTGTTTGGCGCTGGACTCCAGCAGGAGGGTGGTAGCATCAGGCATCCTCTTACGAAGCCTACCACAGAGGGATCTGTTAGCCGTCATCATTGGTTAGAAAACCAAAGATGCCGTTGCCCAGGGTGAACCACTAGGAGGTAGATCCCACCACCCTAAAATTATCAATTTTAGAAGACATAGCAACTACTGATTAGTCTAGTATTTTATGTACTGGGCCAAAATCTTGGTCCAAGGTTCGGAAGCAATACTTACGGATTTTCGAACATTGCTAGGGTGTGTGATCACCATTTTTTTTTATTTATTGATGAGGCTTACTCCTGGCTTTACACTGAACCCTAGAGTTAGAGAGAGGTAATTTAGCGAAACATTTGAAGGTA
This sequence comes from Anania crocealis, assembly GCA_949315895.1. NCBI lineage: Eukaryota > Metazoa > Arthropoda > Insecta > Lepidoptera > Crambidae > Anania > Anania crocealis. The sequence goes on from OX438872.1 coordinate 11,471,583, forward strand.
GCGGGTTTGAGGAGGTGAATAAATCCTTATATTTTAACTAGCTGTTGCCCGCGACTACGTCCGCGTCAATTTCTGTTATTATGAACGCGATTATTTTTTCAACATTTTTCACTGATGCTTTGCTCTTATTAGTCTCAGAGTAATGTTATACTCGTACTTATAGCCTAAAGCCTTTATCGATAAAATATTTTTTTAATTCATACCAGTACTTCCTGAGATTAGCGCGTTCAAACAAACAAACAAACAAACCATTCAGCTTTATAATATTAATAATAAGTATAGATGTAGTCATTTTTTATTTCGATTGTGTTGCGTGGGAATTCAATCCACAACTACCACACCACAACACATCTTTGACTTACAGCGTTAAAAATCTATTAAAAATTCTGGTTCAGGGTCAGTTGATTAGGAGGTTATATTAATTGCACTAATAATGCATTACATCAAATAGGATCAAATTAATATTGCACAAATGACTACACGATAGGTTATCTGTCCAGTTGCGAATCTGTCCACTTGCTACGGAGGCGAACAATCGCCTAGTAAGTGGAAGCTTGTGTGTTTAGGCCCACGTAAGACAGTCGAAAAATGTTTATTCGAAGAATAGTATTTTTAAATATACACCACTTTTTTTTAAAACAAAACAGTCTCAAAACACCTCTAAATGTTGTTACAAAAATAGCAAATGTCACATCTATATCGTTCCATATCGTATCTAAGTCTTCATTCTGCAACGCAAAGTCTGCATATTTGAATTAATCTGTCCCTCTCACTCACATTAATGTCTAGAGTTAGTAAAAGAGATCCACATACACGGGTTTCGCGTTACCTAGTAGAACCTCTGTATTCATTATTCTTCCTATTCTTTGTACATGTTTAATGCGACGCCGCGTCCATTATAAAACAGCTCATTAGACTGCGCCAACCAGAGTAATAAGGAGACCGTATTATACGATACATTAGAAAGGTAATGATGCTTCAAGATTTTGTCTGAGTTGTCTCAATGGGTCATAAGTATGTTTCTCGGGATTCATACTGATATAATAAGATCATGTTAGTGTTGCCAGACGGTCGATACTTTGAGGTTTTGTCAAAATGGTCAAATTATGTGTTATCAACATGTTTCAAAGTATTTAATCATATTAAAATTCTAGAAGTAAAAATTTACGAAGAATATGAATGAAACTTACCGATTTTACACAACACACGCAAGTATGGAACAAGAAAAAAAAATTACATATAATAAAGGAAGGTAATTAAGTCAAACAATCGAATAATATTTTTACTATATACTTAATTTAAACCAGTTTATTAGATGGATAAAAAAGAAAAGCTTGGTCACTTTAAATTAGTTACAAATTGTAATTTGTAAACGGAGTAAAAGACCCGAATAATTACTGCAATTTCATTAACAATTATTAAAAGTCAAAAAGGATATCATGTCAGGAAACGGCCTTTAATCATCCCACTTCAGGGCAAATGTTTCTATCATTGCATTGCCATAGCAGTCACCAACAAAAATTACACTTCAACATAACCATTTGAATTAACCATAAATTTAGTAGAGACAAACTTCTTAGCGTTCCATGGATTCACCGTGCGGCTGCCGGGTCCATCTTGTGGCAAAAAGAGAAACTCCGAGTAGCTCCCGGGACTTGTGACGCGGGTGTAGGTTTAAGGGGCCCCTTTCCGACGTACATCAACACTCACCTTCACTACTCGTGCTTCTCTCCCTGCCCAGCCAAATCTGGTAGAAACCTGCTAATACAGCTTTAGACACTCGCTCTATAACTTACTGCAGTTCTGGCCAAGCCAAGGTATTTCAACAGATTATAGAGATATTTTGCTGGTATACCTCTCGCTCCTACTTCTACAGCATATAGACTAACTATATAACTGTTTATCGATAATTCATTTAGGAGATCATAATATTTGTTTTCTTTCATTGCGTGGTCTTAGGTATGTTTGTTTTCCACGGCACTGTAATCCCTACAAGTATTATATTGAATTGTAAAATAATCATAATATTATCGTTATAAAATAAAATACGAAAATATCACGTACATATAATAGGTACCTAGTAGTAATTAACGGCCTCCTATTATCCCACTGCAGGGCAAAGGCCTCCATTATTGAATTCAAGTTACCATAACACTGATTATACCCATCATTGCTATGTTATAAAAGCGAAATCTAATTGCATTATAAGCGGGTAAAACTTTTAATGTCAAAAACAGATGTCAAAATCTTTCTCACAAAGGAGCCTTTGAGCAGCATAGACAGGTACTCGTTCTATGACGTCACTTTCAGCCTGCATTCAGGATTTTACAATTTCGTAGCAACATCAAATTAAAGTAAATCCCGAGCGCTCTAGCTAAAAAAGGAAAACGAGATGTTCATTATACAGAGCAAACTGGACTTTACTTGACACTGATAAAGACGGCATTCGTTTAAAAGTAGAACATCCGAGCACAGTTAATAAAGCCGGGTCTGTCATAATTCAGGCTCTTTGACATCAATACAAATAGTTTTCAGGGCAAAAACAAGCAACGTTCCGAATAAAAACTGTGCATGTGACGCGTGGAACGTGTTTGCATACGGCTGCGCGGGCGCTCATTAAAATGCATGAAGTGAACACTGACTTGGCAAAGAGTAACATTTGTTTTAATTGACCAAACATTTGTTTTGTACCTATTATTTCAACTGACGCGTGATGCGTAGAAAAATAGGCATCACTGCGAATTTTAGATTATCTAATTAAAGTTAGTACAATGATTTCCCATACAAAAATCAGCTACATAATGGTTTCTTTAAAAAAATATTTTCTGTCAGTTCTCAATTATTTTCGAACCAAACTGAATCTAGATTTAAATAGTAACAGATGAATAGACAGAGTTTCTTTCGCATTTGTAGCATAAGCATGGCTTGAGGTTATTGTCAAGAAACCTTCGATTAAAATTTTAACTTGGTGAAAGCGAATTATTGAGCCAAAGCTTAACTCTATAAGTGAAATTTCTTTTTTATTACCCCAAAACTTGGTTCAGTGTAAAAATGCACATACACAAACGCATTTGCCCCACGTTTGCATGTGATGGGTGCACTCATTAAAATGTATGAGCCGCGTCGAAAGTGGTGAGTGTTTTGTTAGCAACTAGTTCTTAGTTCGTGAGTTTATACCTAACTTCTGACTTGGGAAGTTTGGGAATTATATTATCCATTTCATGTGAATTAATAGTTCTGTCATGTAATATAAGTTTTACTCCTAGAACGTTGAGCAATGCGCTATGCTAGTTTCTTACGATTGTTTCATTTTTTTTGCCGGCAGAGCTTAGCGTATTGCATATCAATTAGACACTAAAAGTTTATTCATCACAAATTGGAGAAGATAGGTGAATAAGACGCCAAAAATTGTCATGCAATACTATGCTCAGAATAAATCATTGTTTTATAAAAAAAAACTTTTGGGCCATTGCCTATTTAGATTAGATTAAAAACAAACATGCTGAATTTAATATTTCAAGACGCTCAGATTTGATGTTACTAATAACAAATAGCGCAGAAAGTGATAACATAGTTAAAAAAAGTAAAGAAAGGTAAATTTCAAGTAAATATAGTTAAAGTTTATTCAGTAGTGTTTGTTTAAATCTAGTACAAAAATTAAAGTCATACATAGTATAATATTTCAATTGTTCGTGTTTGATATCTGCAATAAAACTTTTGATGTCAGCGTAAAGTGAGGATTCAGTGCATTAAAATATAGTATCCCTTTGTGAATAAGTTGAATAAAATTTATATTACGCTCAAGCAAACAATTATGTTTAATTAAGAACCCAATTTAACAAGCTCTTTTTAATTTCGAAAAATATTACAACTATATTTTATGTATACATGCACTAATACAGATTCTCACCTTAATTTAAAAATATCAGTATATAAACTTGAAAAATTTTGTCTCAGACGGGACTCGAACCCGCGAGGAGATGCGAGTTGCGGGAGATTGCGAGGACAAAATTTTTCAAGTTTATATACTGATATTATAAGTGCAATTAAGTTGCTAAAATATCAAATAAAGTTAATTTAAAAATGTTTTCAGCTCTAAGTACGCTACTCTAATATTTATATTATATAGATGGAATAATATCAAGAACAAATAAAACACACTTAATGAAAGGTCGAATGAAACTCGGAAAGTGTTTCAGACAGTTTCGAAGTAGAACTAGAAGCGTCGGTGCGAATCTTGTATCGCCAATATTTGAACAACGACTGTGACTCTTGTATTCTCGGGTTGTCAGTTCTGTACTATTTGCTCTTTGCCAAAGCCCGCGCTTCACCCATGGCTTGGCGGATTCTCTGCGTCTTGCAATAAAATATAATGCATCTCCTAAAGTGCTGCCTTCTCGACGCAAGGATTCTACGTGGCTTGTAAATGGTGGCTTTGGTTTGGAATAAATTGGTTCAAGTGCTGACTGCTGCGCTACTAACTGTAGACTCTTTATTAATGATGCAAATGCTGCTAATCTACTTATGAATAACTTGTTACTCACTACACATGTGTTGATGATATTATTGAGCTTACAGAATATGGATTTTGTAACCAATTTTTCTTCTTTCTGCAGCATAACAGACCGCACTTCCAAAGTTTGTCTCATATCAATGCCAACAATATTAATATGGCAATTGTTTAAATGATGAATTTGCTACACATAACCTTCTTATACAGGAGGAAATGTTAACCACCCTCCAAATTTTAATATATCAATCTACGAGACAAAAAACAAATGACGTATTTTTTCTTTTGGTATAGCCCAGTACAAAAATCACAAGATAAATAACTTAAAAAATGACCGCAAAAAATCTGAAATTTTTGATACGGCCGCCTAGCAACACTTTTTTTTACGCGATTCGCATCTCATTTCTTCATTACGATACTATTCATACGTTTTTGATTTTCCCTTATATACCTTATCAGGCCTAGGTCCGTAAAAATTGAAAAATATATCGCGAAAAATATTTCCGGATGACAGCTTGATTTACATTTTTTACTTCATAAATGGGGTCTAAATACGATACCGAACGCCTATAAAATTTATGGAAAGTGGTTAAAATTTCACCCTGTATAATACTCCTTTTACAGAACCTATTCGCTGCTATAGTTTGACATTATGTACGATTTTTTTTTTAATGTGTCGAGTCTAGCGCTATACTCGCTGTCTGTTAAATTTAAAGCTAAGTGTACGTTTTCACTAGACTTTTGTGCTCGAGAAAAAGGAAATATGTTTAACATTAACGATAATCCATGCAGAATTTTCTTACAGTCGTTACTATTAACAGATGGATTAGCGATCACTCTTTTACCAATACTCGTAGCAAAGAGAGAACGCTACGTTTTCTGACAGTATTGATCACCTCTTACGACACCCATATTATGACGAAAGTGGACAGTCACCCTTTTACTTAAAGACGGCATAGCCTGCCAGTGGCTTAACTTTAACCAAATTCCTCTACAAAGCTAGCATCTGATGAAAAGTCATCCTTAAAATAATACCGTTTTTATTTCAACAAGGATTTCGTAGAAATGTTTTGACTGGGTAATGAGAGGATTTATTTATTCAGTAGGTACGAGCGCTGTGAATTATAAAAAGCTTATTAAGCTTGGTGTCAATGACGGAGTGTAACGAGCTAACTTGTAGTGACTAAGGGATTAAAGCTGTGCTACGAAATTTCATAAAATATACAGGATTGTTAGTTACGCTAGGAGTAAGTTGGACTCATAATGTTATACAGGTTGATCTGTTATTTTAACCAGTTCTCAAAAGCGAAGAAAGGTATATAAGAGAATGTCAATTAAAAACTGTGGAACCAAAATGGGAAGCTCCTTTTTTCTGATTAATAATATGATTTTTTATACACTAGCATTATTTCTTACCGGTGTAATAAAGGGACTATTTTTATGTACTCGTCTTTCATGGGTTTGAATGATTTTGATTATGGCTTTAACACCGACACCAAGTAGCTCTAAAGATTAAAGATCACTGTTTGTCTTATTTACTATATTTTAATATTTCTTAGGTTAAAATTTAAATATATATACAATTTAATAGCCTCTCAAGTTTTAAACAATGATTAATCTTCTCATGAGGCATAAAAAAATACAATATATCTTTTTACTTTAAGCATAAGCAGATAACAGTGTAACTCAAGTCACAATGTTTGAATCGGTGCATGGCAAACGCTGTAGAATAAGGATTGGCAATGGTTCAAATTTGATATTTATATTAAGTTTCATCTCTAATTTTGTAGAATTTATTTCTTAACTATGTTTACACTTGAATAATAAACCCTTAATATTAAATATTTATATTTCAAAAACTGTATTCATAAAACCAATCTTTCAAACAGCTTTAACAATAAAACTAACTTCAAATCAAACTCAAATATAACTTACGGAGGAAAAGTAGCTGGATCACTTTCGTATAATCCAGGATTTTATTCACCAAAATCATCGTAGCGTGCTCCAAGCGCGCAGGAATATAAAGTATATTTTTTAAAAGCAAACGGTCCCTTGCAATATATTTTTCTTTGTTTACAGATGCTTCGGTTGTCCTGAACACCCGCCACTCATCTCATGTTGACACACACCAAAGATATATCACGAGAACTATGTAAGTATAATCCAACTCTAACTACTCAAAAATAAGGTCTATTATCCAACTACCAAAGCCAGGTCATCCCCGGTCCATTTCCATATTTCCAACAAACTGAAGTCAAACCGCAAATTTGATTTTCATCTTTAATACCCTGCGTTAAGACCGCCTTTCCAACCGCAGTTGACTTTTGAAATGTGTTTTGAGAGTTCCCCTGAATATGAACACTATTTTGATGGCGATAAGTTTGTGTTTTGCGTACGAATTGGTGGTTGTTTTAATATTATAATGAGGATGTGAATTGAAATAAAATAAGATGGCTCTGTATGTGAAAGGTTTTGTATGAATTTTAAAGCTGCGCTTTGCATTTTCATAAACGGCAACAGTATGCGAATGTGGGTAGGTAGTTAAGAATTGGAAAAAAGCTCAAGATTCAGTTGTAAAGCCAACATGCAAATAACGTAAACTATCACTTAAAGAAACTTTTCTTATCTTGGCAAAATCACAAGCACTTCTCTTTAAATTTTTATATCATGGTGAATTTTGATGCTTAAATACAATTCGGCTTTCCATAGGTTTACCAGTGAAGGAAATGCAAATAATTAGTCTGTTTTTGACCATGTTTACTCTTTACATAGGTACCTTTTATGTAGATGTTTTAATGAATTATCAAACATTTTCATTCAGGACTAAAGTTACCGACATAGCCCGCTGGATTAGCAAGCTGCAGTGGCAGCGGGCTGGCCATATTAGCCGCAGAACCGACAACCGCTAGGTTAAACGAGTTCTTGAGTGAAGACCGCGTCTCGGCAAACGTAGTGTAGGACGCCCTCAGGCTACCATAAGTTAACAACGATCGGAAACGCTATTATCGGCGTAAAAAATATATATGGAAAAATGTACAGCGCCTCTAACGGCTACATAAGAAACTAATGATTTGCGCAAGGTGGCTGGCAGGAGCTGGATGCGGGAAGCCCAGGATCGACCTTAGTGGCGTGCAACTGGAGAGGCCAATGTCCAGCAGTGGACTGCGATAGGCTGATGATGATAATGATTTTCATTCATACAAACCTTATTCTGACCATTCCAATCATAAAAAAGCAAATAATCGGAAGTTATTTCTTGTAAAAGCAAAGTAAGGGTAACGGCCTAAATCATCCCACTGCAGGGAAAAGGCCTCCATCATTGAATTCAAGTTACCACAGCAATGATGGGTACTGGCATAATCTCTTGTAGCCCAAATAACGCTAAGTCTGGGACCCCGAGCTCTTTGCCCAGTACTGCAACCACTAGAACGAAGAAGCATTTGTTAGGATACTCGATATTTTTACGTCAATTTCTAAAGACTTTCCTTTAAGAATGGTTTTAGAATCGAAAGCATACAGACCGAAACTCTTCAGACGTCGTCTCAACGCCATCCTTTGCACAAATAGTAAGGCAGGACTTAAGATCTATACAAGTATGTAGGTAGCATCTACTATCGAGTCAGTGTAAGCCGATTGGCACTAATAGGATTAGGATATATACAAATATTAAACGTCCTGCAAACTAGGACTCAATGCACATTGATAAGTGAAATGTTGAAACTTTTTCGTTTGTGTTTTTAAAGTATTTCACTAGTTAAGCCTTTTTTTTCTTTGTTAAGGCAAATCTATGCTGTACATTATGAATTTCTTTTTACAAATTATCTTATGTACTTTCCACTAAATGTTATAGTTTGTCTTGACCCAAAGCATGGAAGATAATAATATCTCACTTAGCAATAAGATCGCCCATTTTGTAAATTTTTCTGTTAACATTAATTAATTATAGTTGTGTTTTTTACTCTTTATTGCACAACAAACAAGGTCACAGCTTCTTGTTTTTGTCGTTATATTAGCGTTACATAATCTGTTGTCTTTTTTAGAAGCTCGAATTGTTTTAACGACTTCTTTTTTACGTCAGAAGACCAACGAATTAACGGGCCTTTGGGGCGTTCATTATTATTTTTAATTACGCTTTTGCCCATGTTGGGGTACTCCTTCACTGATATTGAGATTGTGTAATACCTAATCAATTTGTTTATTCTTTCCAGATCACAAAACAGAAGTTCAGCTTTTCACGTTGGTAAGTCATTATAGTCAATTATTTTTAGAAATATAGGTACAGACAACGGCAGGTCAACCTACCCAAAAAATTTAAGGTCATTGAATTGATTTTCAACTTTAAGTCCAACAAGTAGAGATCAATCAATCAATCAATCAATCAAATATTTTATTTGCCTAAATACATATTACAAAGATGTTACAAAATATTTTCTTAGTCATTGTATTTAACCTGCTGGCAGGCGTGCAAATGTTCGTCATTGGAAGCTATTAAATAACAAATTTTTATGTCAAATGGAATAAAGGTTGCACAATTTCTAATCATTGAATACCTATTCTAAATTAAATGTCAAATTAAGTAAAAAATAAATGTCAAATAAATTATAACGGCCTAAAACAAAGCACAAATTGTAAACATTAGTCATAAACAATAAACAATATAAAGTCAACTATCCCTCAAAGTCCATGTACTCATTCAAACTATAAAAACATTTTTCACTTAGCCATTTCGTTAAATTTCTTTTAAAAATATTTCCATTCAGGGTTTTTAAGTTTTCAGGTAGCTTGTTATAAATTTTTATGCACATATTAAATACATTTCTTTTATAAATATCTTTGCGACTGGATGGTTGATATAAGTTAAACGCATAATGAGCTCTAACGGGTCTCCTAGAAATATCAGTAAAAAAATTAAAATACTCAGGATGCTGTTTTACGAAGCAACACGCTTCTTTTATATATAAGCATGGTAGAGGGAGTATATTAAGTTTCTTAAATAGGGGTACACAACTGTCTAAATACCATGCATTGCAAATGACACGTATGCACTTTTTCTGCAATTTGAATGCTTTCTCTACTTCCACACAATTTCCCCATAAAATAAGACCATAGCTAAGTATAGACGAAACGTAGCCAAAGTAGGCTGATAGAGCTGCTTCTAAGGAAACAGTTTGTCTCAATCTCCTTAGAGCAAAGACAAAGCGACCGAGTTTTTTACAGATTAGATTCACATGCTCCTTCCAGTTCAAATGTTTGTCAATAACGATACCTAAAAATGTTATTGTGTCAACTTCCTCTAATTGATTATTATTATAATGAATTTTTAATTTATTTGCATTAGAATTGTATGATTGAAATGTCAGTACTTTTGTTTTATTTATATTTATTTGTAAATCATATGATTTTAACCAGTCAATTATTTCTTTTAGTGTATTGTTTATAATGTCTTCAAAGGTGTCTTTATCATCACGTTTTACTAATAATTGATCAATATCAATTGAGAAAATTTGACGTTTTGTAGTAGGTTGACGTGCTGTTGTGCTGTTGTTGTTGTAGTCTGTAGCTGTGCGATTGCTAACAAAATGAACATTTATTGCTTGCGGTGTTATATTAATATTGAATTGCTACTAAAATATTTGTACGCACTATTTCTTCTTATTGTATAAATATATATCAAGGAAAGTCTGGTGTGCTGAGTTTCACAGGCCTCTGACACAACAACAAGTTGAGAAATTGACAGTGAAAATGAATAACTGTAATCGCTTATTCATATACTTAAACACTTTGGTGCCAAAGCCGTAAAAAAAATTGACATTGACAGGAGAAAGAAAAAAAATGTCACTCGACTCGTTTGCTTTATTTTCTTCGCTGCGTTTTGAGTGTGCTCTTTTTCTGCTTTTGGAATATTTTTATCTTATGTGGTCACAAACTCTCTAGTAACATAAGTACACTTATCTGTATTATATTTAATAAAGTGCTCCATTACTTTAAAAATAAATTATTTAATACGCTATTCTTTGTAAAAGTTAACTATTTTGGTATAAGCTATTCTTAACCTCACTTTCTCATAATATTTTATATCTCAGATCACGGACCGCCAATTTTTTCCAAGTTCTCAGGATTCCTTTAATTTTATACTATCTTTTAAATAATACTACTTTTACTGTGTTACACCTTAGGCCCAAGGTTCTAAGGAAGTCGGTCCGTTTCCTTTGTAAACCTATTGAAAAAGTAGAAATTTTTCGGTCTTTCTAATGGTAAAAATTTTGTAGGGTGGCCAATTTGTTAACCTTTTTTTGTTCAAGATAGGCACTTCTACGCTAAACATTAGAAATACTCCATAGAAATACTCTACCTAGATATATAAAACAACATTTATTGATAGGTTTTTTCAAATTGATAATCTATCACTATCTATTTGACGACCATTTGGATCAGTTACTTGTTGTAATTATTTGTAGTCAAGTAATTACTTTTACTTGTTTATAAATACGGGGGTTAAACGTTAGTCGAATAACCGTGATCTCCCTTAGAAATGTTTCCTTAAGTAGGAAATACTCAATTTATATTATTTTGATCCTAGTATGAATAAAAGCTCTTTGAAGTACTGGTTTAATGTAATTAGAAACATAAAAGTACAACAAACACCAAGGACCCAAGACAATATAGCGGGTTTTTACACTTACCAGAGTGTGGATCAAATTCACAATCACAGAACTGGTGACACCCTGAAAACAGATATCTTTGCCAATTGGCCAAGGTCGTAATATTTTGTTTTGTATTCAACAACAGACCATATGATTGTAGGTAGACAAAAGACATCTAAAATCCGGGTCTGTCCGGACCAAACAGAATTCCTGCAGGGATATGCAAATTCCATCAAGATCAAGAGAGTTGGGGTTTGTTATTGCCAAAGTTTGAGTACCCACTGTTCTGTGCTTTAGATTGTTAACAGGGAATTTAGTGGCCCTAAAATTGGACGCCCCGTTGGTCTAGTGGTTTCAATACCGGGCTAAGATCTCGGGGTCTCGGGTTCGATCCCCGGGTTGGGCAACAAAACTTTGAAATTTTCGGATATTGTGATCACCAACCCGACCCCGAGGTCTTAGTCCGGTATTTGAACTTTAATAAACCAACGTGGCCTTATTATTAAGTTTATTTAAATACTAGCTGTTGCCCGCGACTTTGTCCGCGTCAATATCTGTTATTATGATCGCCATTATTTATGCAACATTTTTCACTAATGCTTCGCTCCTATTAGTTGCAGCGTGATGTTATATAACCTAAAACCTTCCTCGATAAATGGACTATCCAACACAAAAAAAATTTTTCAGTTCGGACCAGCACTTCTTGAGATTAGCGCGTTCAAACAAACAAACAAACTAACTCTTCAGCTTTATAATATTAGTATATAATAGATATTACTTACTTCGTAAATAATTACATAATAGGTATCAAGATATTTCCATCTAAATATTAATATCTATAAAAGCTTTAATTGAAACACACTTGAGTTCCGATAAAAGCCTATTAGTTACTATTAATACGTTTTAATTACATGAAACCTATTCCAATATTAATTTAACTACGCAGTATTCCAGGGGATTATAACGGACATGAAGCAAAATTGATTTAAGCTTTAATACTGAATACGAATGAACTTTTATTCGTATTATTGGAGGTCTAGTTATAAAATATCTTATGTGATTGTAGTGGGCCGCTAACTGCTTTGTATATTAGGGGTTAAAGTATGAAATTGCCGTTTTGTATGGACGAAATCGAGAAAAGTCATTTTTCCATACTAACAGTTTTTTAGTTTTTTTAATAAAGCCTGAACCGTTTTTGATGCAATTAAAATTGAAAGTTAGATGGTTATAAAACTACGCATTATAGTATTTAAATTTCTGAAAATCAAAGTATATAATACAAATATACTTAATTGAAGCAAGAAGGTCAGCTGACACATTGTAAGGGGTATTAACACATTAGGACAGTCGGCAACAAAATATAATGTAGAGGTTTTAATTCAAATGCATATAATTTTAATTATGTCCGGTAATTGTTAACGACGACAGCAGCGCCATCTATTAATTAATATAAGTCTAACACTGCAAAAAGTCATCGTACTTACTCGTATTTCTCCAACAGTAATTTTTATTGCAATAGAAACATGTACTTTCCATTTACTCTATATTTTTGTCTCTGGCGAGTGGCGAGTCTGTTTGACTTTTTACATGCGAATTATTATTAGGCTATTGTCAAACGATTCTGAAGTAGCCAATCAGTGATCAGTTATCTTCTATTGACCACGAGATAAGGGTAAGGGGTTATCAATGTAACAGTCTTGTTTACTGTGCGAAACCAAGTACCTAAGTGTTTTTCCGAAATGTAAGTACTTGTAGACTACTATTCAATTTTTCTTATTAAAAATCAATCAAGAACCAAAAAGTTAAAGGTCATTGAATTAATTTTCAACTATAAGTCCAACAAGTTAGAAATCAATATCAATTGAGAAAATTTGACGTTTTGTGGTAGGTTGACGTGCTATTGTCTGTACCAACACATTTACCATCACTGGCATGCAAATTTTTGACATAAAATGAAAATGTTATTAAGAGGAAACACTACGAGCGAGAGAATTAAAAAATAGGTATTTGTAAAATCTATTGCTGTCGCGCAGTACCAAACGCGTTTATCGCAGAGTGTGATAGAGACAACTGCTTCTTGGATCGAAAATAACTACTAAAAGCACACCAAATCAACGTTTCGTAGTCCCCCGATTACTTAAAATAAACCAATTTAAATACTTTTTTCATTAAAGATTAATGAAAGGCTTTGGCCGTGTTCGTATGTTCCCTTTTTTAATAAAATTTTGCCAAATTTGTTTTCTGGATGTTTGAACACAGCGGAAAATCTGGCGAATTTTATCGATTTTTGAGGGCTCATATTTTTTTTATTAATAAAATTATGAAAAAACAGAAAACATAGAAACATGCCAATAGTGGCCATAAATTTTTTGATAAAAATTATTGCTCTACTGGCTTTATCCAGGGAGGAAACAGGGGACTACGTTTGTATGGAAAAACGGCCCTTGTGTTTCCTCTTAAGGAAATAATGAAAATGTCAAATACTAAATCACAAGTAAACCATGTAAGTACATCATTACATTCCAATCAATACTTAACATTTTTTTTCACACAAGTGTTCAGGGACCGAATAAAAACACCTGTCCAATAGCCATTTCAATAATTTAATTTCAAATTTATTTGAGGGAAGTTCAACAATATGCCGTAGCAGATAGTTATATATACTACCTACCCACCATTGAGTAACCGTTTCTTTTACATACATCCAATTTGAAGCTTATACCTACCTAAACAGTGCAAGTACCAAAATGGTCCTGTGTAACTAACAAGCAAACATTTCCAGAGCCAAATCTAGAAATTTACATAGTACTGACCAAATCTGGTTTTATCCGCATCTATCCGGATTTACCCGGTACGAACCGGCAGCGAGCCAATCAGGTGTTTGTATATGAATGGGAAATATTTGTTGTTTTGAAGAAAGGCAATGCCAGAGTATGTTTAGCTAACTCAATGATAAGCCCTGTTTTTCTAGTGGTTAAGGCTCAAGGTCCTAAGTACGATCCCCGGGTCAGGCAACAGGACTTTCGAACTTTCGAACATTGCTCGGGTTTGTGATCACAACACGCATTTGGCCTGTTTCCATCATTGAACTTGAATTCAATGATGGAGGCCTTCGTACGTAACCCTCGAAGCCTTTATTATAAGCCCTAGGGCCTTTCGCATTAAAATTTCGTTCTATTGTGTTGCCAAAACTAAATCGTAATAATAATAGTTAGTAACAACACAACTAGAATTTAATGGCCGAATTCAGCCGCATTGTGCTGTGACAGATTTAATTATAACAATATGTCGCTTCCGTCCGTTACGTAGGACGTGACCGCTTTGAAATGTCACGATACGATTTCGACACGATTCCGACGTGCACAATCGTGTCGTGTCGAAAGTTGTTGTATTTGGGCAGTAAGTGTAAACGGTTTCGCTATGCTTGTCGATATTTTTTGTTCTCATAATATATTTTTCAGCCTAACATAACGCTAATTGAAACCGAAGTTTATTAACATTATCATAATAAATTGATTGTTCATAAATTCTTGAATACATTACAGGAATTTATATCTACATACAATAGACCACTTTAAAAATGTATATGTTACTTTATATGGTATTATTAAGTAACATAATTGCAATAATAATATCAGTAGGTATTTAAATTTGAAAAATATGTCTCAGGTGGGAATCAAGCCCACATCTCTTTGCATACCGGGCGCGGCGTTTTACCAATTAGCCACAGAGCTACGTCACAGCGTCAAATTTTCAAGCATATTGCAAAGCAGCAGCAAATGAAACTACGCTACCGTAATAATATTCTTTGACGCCCCGTTTGTCTACTGGTTTGAATACCGGGCCAAGACCTCGGGGTCCCGGGTTCGATCCCTGGGTCGGGCAACGAGAGGTATTTTCCCTGCATTGTGATGTTAAATGCCATTACTTTTATACTTTACTAAAAAGTTGAATGGCGTCGGATGGTCTAAAATGCCCAATTTCTGGTTTTATCAGCACAATTTACGTGTAGCTGTCAGGTTTATGACGTAAATGGGAGAGGATTTGAGTACGCCTACATCAGTTTGAAACGATAAAATAAATTCAAATTTTTAGGGTTTAACAATGCTAAATTCAACTTAGGGCTGATTTTTCAGAGGTCAGGTAAAAGTTATCTATTGGTACGAACAGTAGATAACTGATTTGAAAAGTCAATCAGAAAAGCTTTAAATACTCATATTATGATTGACGTTTGTAAATTAGTCATCTTAGATTTTACCAAACAGATAACTTTTAACAGACCATTAAAAAATCAGGTCTTAAAAATGTTAACACGGTATGTAGTAGTGTGGTTGCCCCTCTAATAGACAAAGGTTTGTTTTGAGTCCTGCTTGGAAAATTTAGCATACGATATTTTGTTAGTTGGGTTGTGTTTTGTAGGGGTGGTTAGGTCTTTCCCATGTGCTAGAAGTGCTAGAAGAAGTGCTAAGTGCTAGAAGTGCTAAATAACAAATTATTTACCTGTAGTCCCCAAACTAGGTACCCAATCCTGTCTTTTGGGAACTACGTGACAAAGTAATTAAACAGCGGCTGTGTGTGTGTGTGTGTGTGTGTGTGTGTGTGTGTGTGTGTGTGTGTGTGTGTGTGTGTGTTGTGTGTGTTTGCACCCCGCCCAGCCCTGCGTGTGGCTTACTTGGGATCAGTTGTACAAACTGCTGGGCAAAAGCGGTCGTTATTGTGTCACTTAGGATTGCTTAACAAAAGCTCAGTTTCGTCATAGCTGATTTGGAGGAGCCACTCAGATATATATCAGATGTATAGTTAACATTAGGTGCATGGTACATCGCAGTTCTTTTAGAAGGTATCTTCGTCGGTCAAACACTGGTTAATGCTTACATAGGTTTTTGAACTTTCTTGATGCATTGTTACACATAAAAATCGACAAAAGAGCAAATCCACGATAGCAGAACATCAATTAAATTCAGAAGTTAATCACTGGATGGAACTACATGATCCGAAAATTCTCTCAACTGATCGTAATTACTACACAAGACTAATACGTGAAGCTATTGAAATCAAGAAACACAAGAATTTCAATAGAGAAGATGGATTTCATTTGCCATCGTCATGGAACCCAGTATTAACGAAGTGTAGATCGCGTGCTAAGCCGTTAGTAAAAAACCCGAACATTGTTAGTGTAGTTTGTCGAAACTGACTGTACGAGTGACAAAATTGTTGGAGAATCGCGGGTAGAAGAAAACATTTCTTCTCAACCGGCCAGACGACGCAGAGCGCCTCCAGTCTGCCCGCGACCATGATTCGTGCAATCGGATCGAAACGTCGGGAAGGTAAATACGATTATACCTATAAATTATAACATTGCATTATAAATCCCGGTACAGTGATAAGTTTTAAGTGGTTAATGCTGTTGTTTCTTGACGAGACAGTCCCTTCATGACA
This sequence comes from Anania crocealis, assembly GCA_949315895.1. Lineage (NCBI taxonomy): Eukaryota > Metazoa > Arthropoda > Insecta > Lepidoptera > Crambidae > Anania > Anania crocealis. The sequence goes on from OX438872.1 coordinate 11,488,176, forward strand.
AAATAGTCCCACATAATGATAAAAAACGTTAAAATGAAAAATAAGTTTACGGATTTAGAACGCATTTATTTTTGATTTAATCCGACGTTTACATAGGTCAAACTAAACGCAGTATAGGTACTCGGGTAAAAGAACACATAGCCGATATGAAAAACATGCGTATAACGAAATCTGCAGTCTGTGGTCATGCGTTTGATAAGCCCAACCATTTCAATAGATTTGATAAACCTAAAGTTCTTGCTAAGGAAAACCGACATGACCCAGAATGATACGCGAAGCAATAGAAATTAAAAAACATCCTAACTTCAATAGAGAAGTTGGTTGGAATTTACCAGCTGCTTGGGACCCTGTCTTATCATCATTGAAGTCCACAAACCATGTAACGTACACAATTTCAATACCAGAAATAAAGATAAACTTGCCGTTCCAGGCTTCAGACTGCGAAAAGTAGGAAAATCGTTTATGGGAAATTGTATCCGTATTTTTAACAAATTACCAAAGGATATTGCTGAACTCCCTGTACATAAACTTAAATCGTATGTTAAAGTAATTTTAATGAAAAAGGGCTATTACACTGTTAATGATTATTTAAATGATAGAAATGTATGGCATTAAGTTGTCCCAGCTCGTACTTGCTTAAACCTTGTAAAAATTACCTTACCTTGTAAAAATGTATTTAAAAAGAGGTTGACAATAGTGACCGAGTTTCTTGCGCTGCTTCTTCTCGGCACTAGCCCAGACTTGTCCCGAAGCAGTGGTAGGTTTAAATTGGGACGTGTAAAAGCGCCTCCTGGGGCCTATTTGCAGAAATAAAACTGATTTTAACTGATTTAACTGATTCTGATTTTTAACTGATGGCAACACTGCGAAGACTCCGGACACAGTCAGCTCATTTTGTGTGAAAAGGAACGTAACTGACGGTAGAAATTAGAGGCGGTAGTTAAACATTTTTTCAAATTACCATCTTGAAGACGAATAACACCTTGGTCTACCCGTGACCATAAACGCTGTAAAGGGTTCGAAACGTCGGGTTAAATCAAAAATAAACGCGTTCAAATCCGTAGACATATCTTTCATTTCAATGTATAGTGTTCGCGTAAACTCAAGGAAACAGTATAGTAAACGTTATGCATTTTGTAGTGTAAAAGAATAGAAAAAGTTGGGTTTCAGTAGTGCTTTGGAAGGTACATCAATCTGTTGGTCTCTGCTTCTGTCGTAAGGTAAAAGTCGTAAGGATAAGGAATGGAGTTAGAGAAGTGACTTGTTAGATAGATAGATAGATAGATAATACTGTATTGCACAAAAAAAAGAAATTACATTGAGACACATCCGTACAATAGGCGGTCTTATTGCTAAAAGCAATCTCTACCAGACAACCTTTGGGTAGAAAAGGAAAACTTATTTTAGTGGAGTAGGGATGACGTGGTGCAGATTAGTTAGATTGTGTATCAAACGTAATACAAATGAATATACTTAAATCTAATAATAATCATATTTAAAAATAAAATAAATAAATATAATATATATACACACTGTTACTTCTCTAACTCCAATCCTTATCCTTCAAGAATAATCACTCTTGAAGAATACGATAAAAAGAAGAAGAAGGAACCATTACATCACTACTAATTGTATAACACAGTCCTCTGCCGCGTCTGTCTGTTTTAAAAACTACTTCAAAGATGGTAATGCCGTGAAAACCGGTATTTATGCAGCTCTTGTCGAGTTGTTTTGGGATTGACTAAAAGGCTGCAAAATTTTAAAACAGTTTCATATTCATAGTACATTATCTACATAGAGTGAGAAGGTGTAGCCCTATTCTATTTTAATCCGAACTACACGATGGTAATTCGAACTACCACCCCCGAAACGCAATAGGAGGACTAACCAGTAAACTATTGCTAATTTTCATTATTCCAACTGAACCTATTAGCGCACAAATCGAACAAGTTTAGACATGATTCGCAACTAATTGCATTCGAATCCAAATTGGATTTTGTAACGTGACGCTACACTACAATTAGATGTAGTAGACTCATTAATTTGAGCTCATGTAGGAAAAAAAACTAAAGTGGATAATTAAGTTCATCACAATCATAATCTAAATCAATTGACATACACTGCTGTAATTTATTTACTTGGAAAAAAATACTTTTAATTTGAGTTGAACATTACCAAGACTTGTAATGAACTACGCGTTAATTCAAATTCAAATTCAAATTCATATCCGAAATATGTATTTGCTTTTAAATAGGGTAGTTACAAAAATATGTGCATGGTCAATTTAACAGTTAGCATCTTAAGCCTATTTAGCTATGCAGATTCATAACATGCAAATAATTACATTTATTAAAATGATTTACTGATACAATTAACATAGATCCATTATTATTATAATTCAATTTATTACCGTCATTCAATTCCGTAAATAAAACAATAAGATTTTCGTAAAGTCAGTATACATTAATAAATTTTGACACATTTAATATGGTAGACTCAAATAAAAATGTTATTAACAGATTTAAATATTAAGAAACCTACTATTAAAATATATGTAAAATAACTAATAACTAAAATATATTACTAAAAGGAGTCCCTTTAGGCAGGGATCCGAAGATACTATATATATAAGATATCTTCGGATCCCTGCCTAAAGGGACTCCTTTTAGTAATATATTTTAGTTATTAGTTATTTTACATATATTTTAATAGTAGGTTTCTTAATATTTAAATCTGTTAATAACATTTTTATTTAATAAATTATAACATTGGTCATTATTATTTAATTAATTTGTTTTATGCTCAAAGAATTCGTCGATTGAGTAGAATCTTTTTTCCATCAGCCATTTACTTAATGTGATTTTAAATCTAATAAAAGGGAGCTGCTTAAATTCGTCAGGAATTTTATTAAATATTTTCATGGCCATCACGTATCCATTATTATTAAATCTTCGTGTTTTTGGGAGACAGTTTAGAGTTAGTTTGTTTGGGTATCGCAATTTTCTGCCTGTTGCGTTCGTGTCCTTTTTTTCTAGATAAAGGTGTTTGTTTTGCTTCACAAACTTCGCCATTTCCAATATGTATATACATGGAAGTGGAAGTATATTAAAACCTATACATAAATTTATATACATAGGCTATGCAAAACTATATGCATAAGTTATTTTATATTCCTTGATGCATTGTTTAAATATCCACTACCACATTTATTGCGGATTTAATGCTTTCAGTGATGCTTGATCAGTCCATGTGCCTGGCCAAACTCAAAATCGCGCAGCGGACATTAATTAGATTATATTAGATTATATTTCGATTATATTTATATTCTTCAGATATAATTTACCATGTAGTCCTTCTATCCTGCAGGCAACTTCGCACGTAACATAAAATAAGAAAAAAAATTAAATCCATAGACGTTTTGATTTACCTACGGCTCGGTGTCGGTGAGTGCCTCATTCTTTTATCGTGCGCGGCAACAAGCACAAGTCTACACGATACTGAGGGTAGTTAGGTATTTTTTTTTTATCCATAAAAATGCCGAAGAGAAGCGCTGCGGAAAAAATTGAATATTATCATTCGAAAATAAAAAAGCTTCAAAAGAAAAACTCTGAGACTAAACGGCGGCGTGTAATTGTGTATTCCTCATCGTCTGACTCCGAGGAAAATTTGGGTAAGTTTAAGCTTTTAATCATATTAAGTGAAATGAAAAATCTAGTGATTAAAAATTGAGGTCATGAAAGTGTCTGTAAGCTTTCCTGGAGGTTAACTGCGGGTTAACACGACGGAATAGTGTGATACTGAGAACATAACCGGGAGGTTGACTGCGGGTCAACACGATGGTATTAACTTGAAAATCATACGAAAAAACTCAATGTTGCATACGTTTCTTTTTCGTTAGAGATAATAGGGTTGTATAAAATCTACCCCCAAATATATATATTATTTACCGTTACCGATAAAATATTTATGTTGCAGTTACATATTATAAATAGTTTTTCGAGTACCTACCTAAATTGCAATTATTTTTCATCTTTTAAGATTACGGAGCCCCTTTACTGAAACACATTGAGACACCGCCGTCAACGACCGCTACTTTGCCCGAAATTGTAAATGACGATATTCCGATCTATGGCCCTACTATAAATCCTAATTTATCCCAAAGATGGCTTCCCATCCTTAAGAAAGGCTTATCACAGGTGATAAAAGATGAAGATCGTGACGAAACCTTATTTGTGTCTAAGCTTTCGGATAAGATCAAAGCCTCTCGAGCAATAGAAAAACAAGGACTCCAGATTAAAAGGGCTCTCGTTCCAAAAGCATCCACTTCAACCGCTGCAACATCATCACCAGCCCGTGGCCGCTATCAGGGAAACTGGTCAGCCCCTCCTCGTTATTCCTCGTCGAACAAGGGGGGGGCGGACATCATACAACAAGAACCAGTCGACGTTCCGACCGTATCGCCGGGCCCCAGCACCATCGGTTTCGTAGACCACGCGCCCAGCGACGACCACGAACAGCAAGCGTGCCTAAACTCGACGCTGACACAGGTACATGCTGGTAGATTACGCCATTATTACAATTGTTGGCTAAAAATAACCACAAATCCCGTTATTTTAAATTGGATTCGAAACGGGTACAAGATACCTTTTGCTAGTCAGGTTTTCCAAACTGTACCTGCATATAATTCTTTTTCAATAAAAGAAAAACAAGATATGTCAGATGAAAGCCCGTAGGGCATGGCATTAAATTCATACAGGTTTTCTGGTGGGTTAATCGATTTATCGCAAAAAATGAACCGAAGGTATATACGGTGCTCTGGGGCCACAGGTACCAGTAGATACGATTCTTTTAGGTCTATTGTAGCCATAAAACAGTTCTTAGTCATCATTTTTGATGCGGTCCTATGGTCTTCCATCTTAAAGTGTGCATGGCCGACAAATTTATTTAAATGTTTTAGGTTCATAATAAATCTATGTCCGCCGTTTGATTTCGGTGCCAAGAATATGCTCGAAATAAATTGGTCTTTATGAGGGTCACATTTGGAAATAGCGCCTAATTGTATTAAATTGTATAGCTATTATGAATTTAATACAATTAGGCGCTATTTCCAAATGTGACCCTCATAAAGACCAATTTATTTCGAGCATATTCTTGGCACCGAAATCAAACGGCGGACATAGATTTATTATGAACCTAAAACATTTAAATAAATTTGTCGGCCATGCACACTTTAAGATGGAAGACCATAGGACCGCATCAAAAATGATGACTAAGAACTGTTTTATGGCTACAATAGACCTAAAAGAATCGTATCTACTGGTACCTGTGGCCCCAGAGCACCGTATATACCTTCGGTTCATTTTTTGCGATAAATCGATTAACCCACCAGAAAACCTGTATGAATTTAATGCCATGCCCTACGGGCTTTCATCTGCTCCCCGGACTTTTACGAAAATTATGAAGGAAGTGATGACGTTCCTCCGACACAAAGGATTTAAATCGGTAATTTACCTTGATGACATATTTTGTATCGAGAAAGACTATGCGGCTTGTTTAGAAAATGATAACGCAACTGTCAATTTACTCCGTTGCTTAGGTTTTGTGATAAACCTTGATAAAAGTTCTTTGCAACCAAAGCAATGTTGCAAATTCTTAGGCTTCTTATACAATTCTGAGGAAATGACAATTTCCCTTCCCTACGAAAAACGCGAAAACATATTGCATTTAGTTAAAAAATATTTTGGCCTTAGAGGTTATTGTACGATCCGAGATCTCGCTCATTTAAATGGAGTTTTAACTTCGGCTTGCCCAGCCGTGAGATACGGATGGCTTTATACCAAAAGATTGGAACGAGAAAAATACCTTGCTCTTACAAAACACCAGGACTATGAGGCCAAATTAAAACTTGACTCATCTGTTTTACCAGATCTAGAATGGTGGGCAAGGAATATTCTCTTCCAGGACCCACCATCAAGCCCTCAAACACTGTACCCTGGCTGCTGCAGTGCTCTCAGGACTGCGTTTACTTTAAGAGGGACGCTAAGCTCCGCCTTACCTAGACTTCATGATGGCATCTATTTCATTAAAGGCAGTAATTTGATCCAAAATGATCAGGTGAAAAGACTGCTTAATGGTGCATACAATTTACGTCCTGCACTTCCCGCATTATGTACATTGATAAAGTTAAATATTATTAATGTTAGAGACTGGCTATTTGTACCGCCACTGTAATTGATAATTACATGTTTTTTACGAGGGAAATAAGGTCTGAAACGGCAGAACGCCTTATCCTCAAATTTAACCACCACCACACAAACCAGCTTCCAGGCAGTCTATTATGGTACTATCAGATGGATTAAGTAGGTTTTAGGCAAGAGTGCCGTGGACGTGTCTCGGTTTAGCACTCACAGCACACAATACGCGTCCACGTCTCTCCGCGGACTCCATCAGGAGGGTCGCCGGCTGGACTGCTTCCTCGCAAGTATTTGTTAGGTTTTATCAACGTCCTGTATCTAACAAAGGCAGTTTTGTGAGGTCAATGTTATCACCAGTTAGTTATAATCATTAACTGTAATTAATCACAATATTTTGTTAATCGCATAATAAATATATTACATGGTTTTTCAATTATTATAAAAGCGTATTATTAACACAAAATTTCTGACTCTAAACATCTACATGGTAAATTATATCTGAAGAATGAAGCGACGAAATATAATAGATGATCAAACGAACTTGCAAGTGAAGTTCGATCGATATTATATGAGTACGCTTCATTCGAAGATATAAGCTCCCACCCTTATTTCCCCTACCCGAAATAAATTTTGTGTTTCATTCTACCTACCTTTCTCTAAAGAATGAGGCACTCACCGACACCGAGCCGTAGGTAAATCAAAACGTCTATGGATTGTATTTTTTTTTCTTATTTTATGTTACGTGCGAAGTTGCCTGCAGGATAGAAGGACTACATGGTAAATTATATCTTCGAATGAAGCGTACTCATATAATATCGATCGAACTTCACTTGCAAGTTCGTTTGATCATCTATTATTGCGGATAGAATCAGAATGAAGAAATCCATTGAAGAACTAACATAACCGACTTACTTCCCGAGATTAGCGCGTTCAAACAAACAAACAAACAAACAAACTCTTCAGCTTTATAATATTAGTATATATATCGTTTGGTTGAGATAATTACGATGATGAATAGTCGTACAATATTTTCAGGCACTATGCTTCAACGATATCATGTCACCGTTCGTTGGAATGAGCCTTCTATACGTATTTTAACTGTGGTCAAGCTGGTATTTAACTAATTACAGGGATACAGGATATGTTTAACCATAAGGTATTACCTATACCTACTTTATAACCTATCATAAATGTGTACGATATTTGTATTTTTACATTATTCAAATCGTTGTCATGTAAATATGTACCTAAAACTTACAAACTGTGTAGGTACTACGTTTTAGAAATTAGAATTTACTAAAATTATTTTCATTTTTAACTTGTGATAGACAACGGCAGATCAACCTACCCAAAAAGTTAAAGGTCGTTGAATTGATTTTCAACTTTAAGTCCAACAAGTAGAGATCAATATCAATTGAGAAAATTTGGCGTTTTGTTTTAGGTTGACGAGCTGTGCATTTCGGCAATAGACAACAAGTAAAACTATCGCCCAATTACACATCCGGCCACAGAAACAGCCAATTTAAAAAGGTCCCATTAGAAAACATTGCGCGTCGGAAACAATAAATCCAGGGCTCAAAGCTCGCCAGTGTACGCCAGGCGGTACAACGTAATCCCCAGTTTTGGCTAATGGTCCCACATGGCACACTGCTGCGGTGCCGTTTATTTGCCACTAAATACATACAGTTAGTTTACCTTAGTCAACATTACAATAATGCTAGCTTATAGTATACCTTCAGTTAGTACTTGTAGTTGTAAATTATTGGTTACCAAGATAACTTTTAACTAAGATTATTAATAAAAAAAGGTTTTATCTAAATGATAATACCAATTTATATCATTGGAAACTAACTGCATTTCAATTTTAACAAACTCGCTGATCCGGTAAACTTTGTTTTGCCATTTGTTATTTATTTCAAGAAGTAGTAGTATGTTGGTGGCAGTAAAGTGGTGGTGAAGGTCGTTCATCAAATCAAATCATATCAAAATTACCTATCAAAGGTTATTGATGACGCAGGATGACTTTTATTGAATGAATTTTTTTAGTAGCTTTCCAATTAAAAAAAAATCTCATCCTATCTATTTGTGCAGTCAATTTATTGAGAGTAACCCAATGATATTACAAAGAAATTGGAGTAACCTCTGATATCAACGCCAATATTTTGCATCCCAAATTGACCCAAAAATCTGTCGGCATGTATGTGGCCTCGTACAAGGCCATTAGCCAGGACTGAGGGATTACGGCCCTGGCGCACCGGCGAACAGACTGAGCCCGCAATTTATTGCTATTTCAAAATGTTTCACTGTTGTATCATGCAAAGATTCGTAACAACAAACACATGGCGACAGACGATAATTTTTTTAATCGATGTGAATTAAGGAGGTTTTATTCCGACGACTTTTAATTAGTTAGATCGAATACAATGATTTTTTTGTTAGTAATAGGGGTTAAAGTATGAAATTGCCGATTATTTTCCCACTTTTTATTTTGTTTATAGCTCTTAAGTATAGTCATATTATTGCGTAATTCTTTTTGTATTGTATCAAAAACTAAATAAAATAACTTTTGGCTAAAAAAAAAATGCAATACTAGTGCCTATTACTCCAAAGGAAGTCGTTGAAAAGACCCCTTATAATGTGTCAGCTGACCTTCTTGCTTCAATTAAATACTATAATGCGTAGCTTTATAACCATCTAACTTTCACCTTTAATTGCATCGAAAACGGTTCAGGCGTTTTTAAAAAAACTAAAAAATTGTTAGTATAGAAAAATGACTTTTCTCGATTTCGTCCATACAAAACGGCAATTTCATACTTTAACCCCTAATATTATCAAGCATTAGACTGATCTCAGCTGATATGAATATTATAAGCCTCTTTTAAAAAGCGTTCATACAACTCGCAGCTTCTAGACAATAAAACGCGCATAGTTGCAATTTCACATGTACTCGTATTTCATTCACAATCTATTTTTCACAGTACATTGAATGTTTGCATCCCCGTCCGATAGCGTTGCGCTGTCAAAGCAAAATAAAACATATTTTCGCATTTAAGCGAGATAGCAAATCCAGTCTATTGAAATGTATTTACAAACCCCTAGCCAATAAAAAGCGTTTGAGCTATGGAAATATACCACCTTCTGCGCTCGATATAAGAGCCAATTTATTAAGGTTTAAATCTGGAACCCATTTTGAAATTAATCGACAATAATTCTTACTAATATAAATACGAAAGTAAAACTGTCTACCTGTCACGCTTTCATGTCTAAAGTAGTTAAATGTTTCTGATGAAGTTTGGTACAAATATCGATTAGATTTAAAAAAAGAATTTTTTTGCCCGCGCGCTATCACGTGTAGTTCTAACGGGCAGAGCCGCGGGCAATAAGCTAGTAATATCATAAAAAATCATATTTTTAGAAATAATATCTAAAACTGTTTTTAAGCATGTGTAAAACTGTTAGTTTAAAACACATCTTGAATAAATATTTCGATTGACTTAGTTGGGACCTGAACCCACTATCTTTCCCTTATCGGGCGGATACTATGCCTTTATTTGTGTCGACTAATTTATTCAAACCTTCACGCTGTAAATGCTAGCATGCTGTGCGTCCTTGAGCCTTTTCAAACCCATATTAAGCGACCATGTTTCAGTTACATTTCATTTCAAAGTTCCGTTTAATCAAACAGATATACCAATAAGGCTCCTAACAGTTTTCTATCAACGATACAGTCTTATTACGTTTCCAACAAACTTTCCATGGCTTCCCGAACCAGCTAAAACCGGTTTAATCCCCCTATCTTATAGCTATACGGATGCAGGTGCCCGCACAGCTGCATCGCACAGATTTGCCTAAATCCGATTGCATTTGCCTAATTCCCTGCGCTATACTCGTGTACCTACATAGTGTACGGGTTACGATATGTAATACAGTATAAGGGTTAACGGATTGTAATTTACATTGCGGTTACAATTTATTCAGATTATATAGTTAGTCTATATGCTGTCTAAGTAGGAGCGAGAGGTATACCAGCAAAGTCTCTCTATAACCTTTTGAAAGACCTTGGCTTGGCCAGAACTGCAGTAAGTTCTATACTAGAGGGAGTGTCTAAAGCAGCTGCATTAGCAGGTTAGTACCAGATTTAGCTGGGCAGGGAGAGAAACACGAGTAGTGAAGGTAAGTGTTGATGTACGTCGGAAAGGGGCCCCTTAAACCTACACCCGTGTCACAAGTCCCGGGAGCTACGCGGAGTTTCTCTTTCTGCCACACGATGGACCCGGCACCCGCACGGTGAATCCATGGAACGCTAAGAAGTTTATCTCTATCTTAAGGTTAACGGAATTTACCTATACTGCGGTTACAATTTATTCAATACGTAGATTATGGTGATTATGACTGTCTTTCTTGATGATGCGAAAACGGCGATTAGAGCTCTGGGCTTATAAGACTAGAGTTTTTCAATTCCATATATAAAATTAGATCTTGGTACACGAGGCTACAAAATATGATTTAAGTGATCGTCTGCATTCCTCTAGATCGAATTGTATTGCTTCGTGTCTCATAAGAAAGTTATAAAGAGTATTAGAACATTTCAGTCACACTTACACACAATTTTGCCAATAAGTAATGGAGAAAAGACGCTGCTGCCCGTCCTTTTCCAGCCTATTCAGACTTTACTAAGCTGTGATTTATACCTGTTCAGATGTGTAAATTGCACACAACCCAGTCGAGTGCTTTTTGAACTTATGAAATTTATTCACAAATTTAAAATCACATAAATCCTTTGTAAGCAACAAACACACGTAGAATTTAAATATTAGTCAAAAGTCCGACCTTCTGGAACGACTGGGAACTGTATAATCCAACTCGTTCCATCTCCCAGATTTGGCTGGCTAAATCCGATTGCATTTGCCTAATTCCGGGCTACTGTACAGATCTGAATGTCTGACTTGGCATTGTAATGCCTTTCAACCGATGAATGTCAAAGATTTTCCCAATTAAAGAGTAGGTCATTTCAAACATATAAAAAATAAAAATACAAATGCTTGAATAAAAAGGTCGACTGCCATAGAGTAATAGTGTAATACTGTAATAATTATTTCAGATAAACATAAAAACAAAACTACTGTCATCCCACTGCAGGGCAGAGGCCTCCATTATTGAATTTAAATTACCATAGCAATGATGGGTGCAGGTATAATAACCACGTTTGCCAAATGCAAGTTGGTGATCACAAACCCGAGCAATGTTCGAAAATTCTAAACTTGTTGCCCGACCCGGGGATCGAAACCAGGAAACTGAGATCTTGGCCAGGTTTGTATACCATTAGTCACTAGACCAAAGGAATCAAACACAAATAAATTTATAACAATAAAAAAAACACAGCTTAGAAAATCAGTTGAGAAATTTGCCCGTGCGATCCTTATTTTTTTTGTTCCGATCCTAATTGGAGTAGGTGGTAACTATTTAAAGCATTTATTTTGGAAATCAGAAACAACGAAGGTACCTCAAACACCCAGACTCTAGAAAAACACTTTTTTTCTACATTGACCCGGGAATCGAACCCGGGACCGGGACCCGTAGACCTTGAAAACCGGTGTGTACCTACGCCAATCCGCCATCAGGTTCTACACTGGGGCATCTTATACCGTCGGATAAGGGGTGAATTTGCAACAAAAATATGAAATCTTATGTGCAGGCCACTACCACATACATGCCGACTACTTCTTCTATCAGTATCACTTCTTGTAAAGATCTAGTCTGTAAACTGTGGAATAGAAAACATTGGACACATTGGACAGGTTTTTAATATTCATACTGTCACAGTATCACCAAGTGACAGTAAGCTCAAATATTTTAATATTCAAGACGCAAGTTACAGAGCTGTTGTTCCAATGCAATCATTTAACGACATAACAAACATATCTCTTGGCTCGGTTCTCGTTTCTGCTCATTTTTGGACTATGAACTGGTTTGCTCTGAGGAACGAAAGGTTTTAATGAAACACGGACGTTTTTTACTCAAGATAATATTGCTCTTGTGACTGTATGTGTTACCATGTTTAACAAATGTACTACTACATATATCATCAATCATTACCATTACCTGCCTATATGTGTACACTGTTGAACACAAGCTTCTCTATGTGGGGTGGTGGGATCTACCTCCTAGTGGTCCACCCTGGGCAACAGCATCTTTGGTTTCCTAACCAATGATGACGGCTAACAAATCCCTCTGCGGTGGTAGGCTTAGAAAGGATGCCGCCTGGATGCTACCACCCTCCTGCCGGAGTCCAGCGCCAAACAGTTTTTCTGTGTTCCGCTGGTGTGTGGGAGAACCAGTACCTCTGGGTAAGCTCGCTCCATCTTAGGCTTCTTCTTAACCGTATAGTTAAGTATGTAGTCAAGAGCAAGCCCATTCTTTATTTAAAAAAAAAATACCATAATCACCACACTTGACAGGCATCTTGTAGTCGCCTCTTACGACACCCGAGAAAGGATGGTGCAAATTTTTTCATGTGCTGGCACTACAAAATACATCACATAAATTTCAACCAGATATTCATATATATTTTTTTAATTATAAATGCCATTCCAAACATTCGAGTCTACACACAATCTGGCATCGTGAACCCCTCCGTTCTGTCGTGGGTTTTTAAATGATCAGCAGACCTTCTATCTCTTGCTGTGTTATGAGTATTCTGCACAGACGGCATATCTAATGCAGGTTCATGTCTCGGTAACATTACAGGAGCGGAGTACAAAGACGTGTAATGGCTGACGGACATGCCGTATTTTGTAATTCTGCATGAATACCCTGAAATTTGTATACTTAATCTTTAACAATGTTATTTAGGATAATAACTGCATGCTATATCTTTAATTGTGTTTTTATCTTAGGAACCCTGTAACGATGTAGGATTTATAACAGTACTTTTAGGTTTAATATAAACCATTTTGGCAAAATTTTGTTGTAGCATCATTTTATCTCAGATAGCTTTTCTCTGTTGATAAGAATTACAAGTATTTTCATCATGTTCAAAATGTTTGGTCATACGTCTCTTACAAATGGTGAATCATCAATGTAAATTCGATTGGGACGCTTTTAACATTTAACAGAGATAGTACTCGGGGAAAAACTAAGGTGATATTTAAAAATATATTTAAAACTTCATCGGTGTTTCCAATAAGCCTTTGACCACGATCGGTGTAACCCGATCAAAATCGGTGTAAACCATATTCTTGGAAATAAAAGTTATCTTATCTTATGTTATCTAACGTCAGGCTAAATAATAAGGTATGATCGCATTTAATTTCCCATTGACGTCATTATTATTATTGTCAGTATGTTTCTATCCACGCAATATGAGCTGAGTCCGGAGTTTTTGCAATGTAGACTTGTTTTTTTTTTTTTTTAATCTTTTTATTTTTAGGGTCTTTTGTCTGTAAGACATGTCAGACCCATCGAACAAACAATCCAATTCTCTTATATCTAGATCCATTAAAATTAATTGCTAATATTATTAATACTTGATTGATGGAATGACTGAAAAAGTGTTTTAGTGAAGGAATTGTAATAAAATTTTATTTTATTTTTAATTCTCTCTCTCTCTCTCTCCCTCTTCCTCTTCCTCTCCCTCTCCCTATCCCTATCCCTCACCCTCTCCCTCTCACTCCACCTCTTCCTCTCCTTCTCCCTCTCCCTCTCCCTCTCCCTCTCCCTATTAAAGGTGATCAGGTGTCAAAGACCTCGTACCTCCAACATCGATATATACTCGTATATGAAACTTCGGTTGGCGTAGTGGCGAAGTGGTTCGTGTTGTGCTATACCGAGTCAGATCTATTTGATAACGATCTTATTGACGACCATTTGGATCAGTGATAGTAAACAGACCTCCGTGGCGGAGTTCACACCGGTTTTCAAGGTGTCGCCTGCTCCGAGGTCCCAGGTTCGATTCCCGGACGGGTCAATGTAGAAAAAAATGGATTTTCTACATTTTCGCGGGTCTGGGTGTTTGTGGTACCTTCGTTGTTTCTGGTTTCCAAAATACAAATGCTTTAAATAGTTATTCAAATTGGGATCAGAACAATGTATGTGATGTTGTCCACATTTATTATTTATTATTTATTTATTGTACTAACATTAGTTTTTCATAAGTAACTGTTTTAATCGACTATAACTGTATCATCCAATTGTTCAAAATAAATGCTTTTATTTAATTATACGCGCAGATTAGGGTAAGCTCGCTCCATCTTAGGAAAGAACCACCCAAAGAAAACGCTCGGTGTGCTCTCAGCTTTACATAAGTCTGTCTTTCCTGATGCAGCCCAGCTCGCGCATTAGCTATGCCGTCAGTGCGCAGCGAGCATAACATGAATATTTATTAACTGTCCAATCTTGGAGCGCACCAGTTGGCTATACAGGGTTGTTACGTGCGTATTTTATGTTACGTGCGAAGTTGCCTGCAGGATAGAAGGACTACATGGTAAATTATATCTTCGAATGAAGCGTACTCATATAATATCGATCGAACTTCACTTGCAAGTTCGTTTGATCATCTATTATTGCGGATAGAATCAGAATGAAGAAATCCATTGAAGAACTAACATAACCGACTTACTTCCCGAGATTAGCGCGTTCAAACAAACAAACAAACAAACAAACTCTTCAGCTTTATAATATTAGTATATATATCGTTTGGTTGAGATAATTACGATGATGAATAGTCGTACAATATTTTCAGGCACTATGCTTCAACGATATCATGTCACCGTTCGTTGGAATGAGCCTTCTATACGTATTTTAACTGTGGTCAAGCTGGTATTTAACTAATTACAGGGATACAGGATATGTTTAACCATAAGGTATTACCTATACCTACTTTATAACCTATCATAAATGTGTACGATATTTGTATTTTTACATTATTCAAATCGTTGTCATGTAAATATGTACCTAAAACTTATAAACTGTATAGGTACTACGTTTTAGAAATTAGAATTTACAAAAAATAATTTTCATTTTTAACTTGTGATAGACAACGGCAGGTCAACCTACCCAAAAAGTTAAAGGTCGTTGAATTGATTTTCAACTTTAAGTCCAACAAGTAGAGATCAATATCAATTGAGAAAGTTTGACGTTTTGTTGTGTGGGTTGACGTGCTATTGTCTGTACATTTCGGCAATAGACAACAAGTAAAACTATCGCCCAATTACACATCCGGCCACAGAAACAGCCAATTTAAAAAGGTCCCATTAGAGAACATTGCGCGTCGGAAACAATAAATCCAGGGCTCAAAGCTCGCCAGTGTACGCCAGGCGGTACAACGTAATCCCCAGTTTTGGCTAATGGTCCCACATGGCACACTGCTGCGGTGCCGTTTATTTGCCACTAAAAACATACAGTTAGTTTACCTTAGTCAACATTACAATAATGCTAGCTTATAGTATACCTTCAGTTAGTACTTGTAGTTTAAAATTATTGGTTTCCAAGATAACTTTTAACTAAGATTATTAATAAAAAAAGGTTTTATCTAAATGATAATACCAATTTATATCATTGGAAACTAACTGCATTTCAATTTTAACAAACTCGCTGATCCGGTAAACTTTGTTTTGCCATTTGTTATTTATTTCAAGAAGTAGTAGTATGTTGGTGGCAGTAAAGTGGTGGTGAAGGTCGTTCATCAAATCAAATCATATCAAAATTACCTATCAAAGGTTATTGATGACGCAGGATGACTTTTATTGAATGAATTTTTTTAGTAGCTTTCCAATTAAAAAAAAATCTCATCCTATCTATTTGTGCAGTCAATTTATTGAGAGTAACCCAATGATATTACAAAGAAATTGGAGTAACCTCTGATATCAACGCCAATATTTTGCATCCCAAATTGACCCAAAAATCTGTCGGCATGTATGTGGCCTCGTACAAGGCCATTAGCCAGGACTGAGGGATTACGGCCCTGGCGCACCGGCGAACAGACTGAGCCCGCAATTTATTGCTATTTTAAAATGTTTCACTGTTGTATCATGCAAAGATTCGTAACAACAAACACATGGCGACAGACGATATTTTTTTTAATCGATGTGAATTAAGGAGGTTTTATTCCGACGACTTTTAATTAGTTAGATCGAATACAATGATTTTTTTGTTAGTAATAGGGGTTAAAGTATGAAATTGCCGATTATTTTCCCACTTTTTATTTTGTTTATAGCTCTTAAGTATAGTCATATTATTGCGTAATTCTTTTTGTATTGTATCAAAAACTAAATAAAATAACTTTTGGCTAAAAAAAAATGCAATACTAGTGCCTATTACTCCAAAGGAAGTCGTTGAAAAGACCCCTTATAATGTGTCAGCTGACCTTCTTGCTTCAATTAAATACTATAATGCGTAGCTTTATAACCATCTAACTTTCACCTTTAATTGCATCGAAAACGGTTCAGGCGTTTTTAAAAAAACTAAAAAAATGTTAGTATAGAAAAATGACTTTTCTCGATTTCGTCCATACAAAACGGCAATTTCATACTTTAACCCCTAATATTATCAAGCATTAGACTGATCTCAGCTGATATGAATATTATAAGCCTCTTTTAAAAAGCGTTCATACAACTCGCAGCTTCTAGACAATAAAACGCGCATAGTTGCAATTTCACATGTACTCGTATTTCATTCACAATCTATTTTTCACAGTACATTGAATGTTTGCATCCCCGTCCGATAGCGTTGCGCTGTCAAAGCAAAATAAAACATATTTTCGCATTTAAGCGAGATAGCAAATCCAGTCTATTGAAATGTATTTACAAACCCCTAGCCAATAAAAAGGGTTTGAGCTATGGAAATATACCACCTTCTGCGCTCGATATAAGAGCCAATTTATTAAGGTTTAAATCTGGAACCCATTTTGAAATTAATCGACAATAATTCTTACTAATATAAATACGAAAGTAAAACTGTCTACCTGTCACGCTTTCATGTCTAAAGTAGTTAAATGTTTCTGATGAAATTTGGTACAAATATCGATTAGATTTAAAAAAAGAATTTTTTTGCCCGCGCGCTATCACGTGTAGTTCTAACGGGCAGAGCCGCGGGCAATAAGCTAGTAATATCATAAAAAATCATATTTTTAGAAATAATATCTAAAACTGTTTTTAAGCATGTGTAAAACTGTTAGTTTAAAACACATCTTGAATAAATATTTCGATTGACTTAGTTGGGACCTGAACCCACTATCTTTCCCTTATCGGGCGGATACTATGCCTTTATTTGTGTCGACTAATTTATTCAAACCTTCACGCTGTAAATGCTAGCATGCTGTGCGTCCTTGAGCCTTTTCAAACCCATATTAAGCGACCATGTTTCAGTTACATTTCATTTCAAAGTTCCGTTTAATCAAACAGATATACCAATAAGGCTCCTAACAGTTTTCTATCAACGATACAGTCTTATTACGTTTCCAACAAACTTTCCATGGCTTCCCGAACCAGCTAAAACCGGTTTAATCCCCCTATCTTATAGCTATACGGATGCAGGTGCCCGCACAGCTGCATCGCACAGATTTGCCTAAATCCGATTGCATTTGCCTAATTCCCTGCGCTATACTCGTGTACCTACATAGTGTACGGGTTACGATATGTAATACAGTATAAGGGTTAACGGATTGTAATTTACATTGCGGTTACAATTTATTCAGATTATATAGTTAGTCTATATGCTGTCTAAGTAGGAGCGAGAGGTATACCAGCAAAGTCTCTCTATAACCTTTTGAAAGACCTTGGCTTGGCCAGAACTGCAGTAAGTTCTATACTAGAGGGAGTGTCTAAAGCAGCTGCATTAGCAGGTTAGTACCAGATTTAGCTGGGCAGGGAGAGAAACACGAGTAGTGAAGGTAAGTGTTGATGTACGTCGGAAAGGGGCCCCTTAAACCTACACCCGTGTCACAAGTCCCGGGAGCTACGCGGAGTTTCTCTTTCTGCCACACGATGGACCCGGCACCCGCACGGTGAATCCATGGAACGCTAAGAAGTTTATCTCTATCTTAAGGTTAACGGAATTTACCTATATTGCGGTTACTTTATTCAATACGTAGATTATGGTGATTGTGACTGTCTTTCTTGATGATGCAAAAACGGCGATTAGAGCTCTGGGCTTATAAGACTAGAGTTTTTCAATTCCATATATAAAGTTAGATCTTGGTACACGAGGCTACAAAATATAATTTAAGTGATCGTCTGCATTCCTCTAGATCGAATTGTATTGCTTCGTGTTTCATAAGAAAGTTATAAAGAGTATTAGAACATTTCAGTCACACTTACACACAATTTTGCCAATAAGTAATGGAGAAAAGACGCTGCTGCCCGTCCTTTTCCAGCCTATTTAGACTTTACTAAGCTGTGATTTATACCTGTTCAGATGTGTAAATTGCACACAACTACCCCAGTCGAGTGCTTTTTGAACTTATGAAATTTATTCACAAATTTAAAATCACATAAATCCTTTGTAAGCAACAAACACACGCAGAATTTAAGTATTAGTCAAAATTCCGACCTTCTGGAACGACTAGGAACTGTATAATCCAACTCGTTCCATCTCCCAGATTTGGCTGGCTAAATCCGATTGCATTTGCCTAATTCCAGGCTACTGTACAGATCTAAATGTCTGACTTGGCATTGTGATGCCTTTCAACCGATGAATGAGAAAGATTTTCCCAATTAGAGTAGAAGATATAAAAAACGACGTGTGGCACTCGGAGACTGCCGCGGTATTGCATAGCATTTTTTATCAACTTATGCAATTATAAAACTAAAAAGTATCACCGCTGTGCCGGTCGGAGTGGGTGGTGTTAGGTTATTTTCGTTACGGAATTTCTGGATTCGGTCTCCACGCTCAAGGCCCGCGATAGAAGCTATGCAATAGCTTAATAAAAATACAAATGCTTGAATAAAAAGGTCGACTGGCATTAGAGTAATAGTTGTAATATGGTTACAATAAAATTTATCCATACCTACTCGTAATATTATAAAGCTAAAGAGTTTGTTTGTTTGTTTATTTGTTTGAACGCGCTAATCTCAGGAAGTACTGGTTCGAATGAAAGAATATTTTTGTGTTGGATAGTCCATTTGTCGAGGAAGGCTTTAGGCTATATGTATATAACATCCCGCTGCGACTAAGTAAAGCATCAGTGAAAAATGTTGCAAAAATAATCGCGATCATAATAACAGAAATTGACGCGTACGAAGTCGCGGGCAACAGTTAGTTTCAGATAAAATCTATAGGTACATGTAGCAAAAACTATTGTCAAGTAACGGCCTATAATCATCCCACTGCTGGGCAAAGGCCTCCATTATTGAATTCAAGTTACCACAGCAATGATGGGTGCAGGCAAAATCACTACGTTTGCCAAATGCGAGTTGGTGATCACAAACCTGAGCAATGTTCAAAATTTCGAAACTTTTGTTTCCCAACTCGGGGATCGAACCCAGGACGCCGATATCTTGGCCCGGTATTTTAACCACTAGACCAACGGGGTAAAAACTATTGTACTATAATTTATAAAAGTAATCAAACACATATAAATTGATAATAATAAAAAAGCTTAGAAAATCAGTTGAGAAAGACCGTTCCATCCTTATTATTATTGTTAATCCAAATTTGAGTAACTATTTAAAGCACTCGTATTTTGGAAATCAGAAACTGTCCGGGAATCTAACCCGGGACCTCAAAGAAGGCGACACCTTAAAAACCGGTGCGTGCCCTACTCCACCGGATGTCATCAATAGAATCAGGTTTTACACTGGGGCATCTTATACCGTCGGAATAGGTGTGAATTTGCAATAAAAATGTATAGTTTGATGTGCACGCCTACCACATTCATGCCGACACTATACTACTTCATCTATTTGTATCACTTCATGTAAAGCTCTAGTCTGTAAACTGTGGAATAGGAAACATTGGACACATTGGACAGGTTTTTAATATTCATACTGTCACAGTATAACCAAGTGACAGTAAGCTCAAATATTTTAATATTCAAGACGCAAGTTACAGAGCTGTCGTTCCAATGCAATCATTTAACGACATAACAAACATATCTCTTGGCTCGGTTCTCGTTTCTGCTCATTTTTGGGCTATGAACTGGTTTGCTCTGAGGAACGAAAGGTTTTAATGAAACACTGACGTTTTTTACTCAAGATAATATTGCTCTTGAGACCGTATGTGTTTCCATGTTTAAGAGGAAACAATACAGGCGAGAGAATTGAAAAATAGGTATTTGTAAAATCTATTGCTGTCGCGCAGTGCCAAACGCCTTCACCGCAGAGTGTGATAGAGACAACTGCTTCTTAGACCGAAAATACCTACTAAAAACAAATACCTACTACAAACCAAATCAACGTTTCGTAGTCCCCTGATTACTTTTCGAAAACTAGACAGATTTAAATACTTTTTTCATTTAAAATTAAAGAAAGGCTTTGTCCGTGTTCGTATGTTTGCTTTTTTTTCTAAAATTTAGCCAAATTTTCTGGATGTTTGAACACAGCGAAAATCTGGCCAATTTTTATTTTATTTTTGCGGGCTCATATCTTTTTTATTAATTAATTTAGAAAAAACCGAAAACATAGAAACATGCTAACAGTGGCCATAGATTTTTGCAATAAAAATTATTGCTCTACTGATTTTATCCAGGGAGGAAACAGGGGACTACGTTTGTATTGAAAAACGGCCCTTGTATTTCCTCTTAACAAAGGTACTACAAGATCGTCATTACCATTACCTGCCCATATCAGTACACTGTTGGACACAGGTTTCATCAAAGGGAAAATTTTACCATATTATTATTTGCCAAGCTTGGCAGGCTTCTTGTAGTCGCCTCTTATGACACCTGTAGGAAGAGGCTGGCCTTGCTGGCACTACAGAACACATCACATAATTCACGCCAAAATACTTAACTTTCTATTGACCACTCAGATTTTCAATTTATTTTTTAAATAAATTCGAGTCCACATATCTGTCTGTCTACAATCTGGCATCGTGAACCCCTACGTTCTGTCGTGGGTTTTTAAATGATCAGCAGACCTTCTATCTCTTGCTGTGTTATGAGTATTCTGCACAGACGGCATATCTAATGCAGGTTCATGTCTCGGTAACATTACAGGAGCAGAGTACAAAGACGTGTAATGGCTGACGGACATGCCGCCACATCACTTAGTCGGGTATTTTGTAATTCTGGATGAATACCGCTTTAACAATGTTATTTAGGATAATAACTGCATGTCATATCTTTGTGTTTTTATCTTAGGAACCCCGTAACGTACATTTATAACAACACTTTTAGGTTTAATATAAACCATTTTAGCAAAATTTAGTTGTAGCATCATTTTATCACAGATTATTTTTCTCAGAATTACAAGTATTTTCATCATGTCCAAAATGTTTCGTCATAACGTCTTACAAATGGTGAATCATCAATGTAAATTCGAATGGGACGCTTTTAACATTGAACAGTGATTGTACTCGGGAAAAAACTAAGGTGATATTTAAAGACATATTTAAAACTGCATCGGTGTTTCCAATAAGCGTCAAGGTCAAAACCACGATCGGTGTAACCCGATCGAAACGTCAGGCAAAATAATAAGGTATGATCGCATTTAATTTCTCATTGACGTCATTATTTTCATCGTCAGTATGTTTCTCTCCACGCAATATGAGCTGAGTCCGGAGTTTTTGCAATGTGGACTTGATTAATGGTATGACTGAAAAAGTGTTTTAGTGAAGGAATTGTAATATATAAATAAATAATAAATATAAAATAAATAAATGTGGACAACATCACATACATTGTAACTGATCCCAATTTGAATAACTATTCAAAGCATTCATATTTTGGAAACCAGAAACAACGAAGGTACCACAAACACCCAGACCCGAGAAAATGTAGAAAAACACTTTTTTTTAAATTGACCCGGCCGGGAATCGAACCCGGAACCTCGGAGCAGACGACACCTTGAAAACCGGTGTGTACGCCACTCCGCCACGGAGGTGGTCAAAATTAATTATATTTTTTAATTCTCTCTCTCTTTCTCTCTCTCCCTCTCCCTCTCCCTCTCCTTCTCCCTATAAAAGATGATCAGGTGTCGAAGATCTCGTACCACAGTACAAGCTTCTTAACTTTTAAACTATTCTGATAGGGCTGACACCTGTTGCAAGTCAAAAAAAATAGGGAGTAAAAATAAAATACGGTAAGTACCTACCTACATAATAAAACGTGTATTTCAAAAGGTATAAAATATAAGGTTTAGTGTAATTTGACAATACTAAAGTTGAATTAGTTTATAAATGGCTAACCCTAATTAATTTATTTTTCTTTAAATATTTTAATTTTTAACGTGTGATACAGTCTGAATATAATATGCAAATTCCTTAAATAACTGATCGGAAAACATTTGCATGGCATGCCAAAAGATAATTAATTTATAATTTTATTTTTATATTATTTAATTTTCAATATACTGAATTCTCGGTTCATTATTAAAACAATCTTGGTACCTATGTTTTTTTTTCCATTTCACCAATAAAATTAACATAATTATCTGGACCTGGTGGTATTTTAAGGAACCCGGCTTTTAGATACGTTACCTACATTAAAGTCTTTACGATGAATAAATAGGGAATCATTGCTCATATTTATGGCATTTTTCGATAGGATCCGATTTCTTGCACTTGTGTCGATCCAGACATTTCCTATACAATTATCTGGCAACAAACCATAGCAGGCGACAGCCCTGTCATTTATACCGCAACTGAATCGGCGAAAACTAGTTCTTACCCCGGCGACGCGTCGGTGAACGCGTCGGTGAGATGTCACGCGTACATCGCCGCGCTATGTGTGAGTGGAACAACAACGGGCCGCATATAGGTAGCTTGTATTCTGGTGGAATATTTATTCATGTTACGAGCACATGAATAAATATCCTCCAACATCCATATATTATAAAACCTCGGTTGGCGTAGTGGCGAAGTGGTTCGTGTTGTGCTATACCGAGTCAGATCTATTTGATAACGATCTTATTGACGACCATTTGGATCAGTGGTAGTAAACCCTGCTTCTGAGCCATGGGTCGCGGGTTCGATCCCCGCACAGTACAACTATTTGTGTGCATGAACATGTCTGTTTGTACTGGTCTGGTTGTTCTCTATGCATTATAAGTATTTATTTACAAAAAAATATATTATATAAGTAAGTTTACCGGTTGTCTAGTAGCCAATACAACAAGCTTTATAGTAGTAGCTTAGTTTGGGACTAGATGGCTCTGTGTAGCCCAGTGTGGCATGTCTGAAAATATGTATTTATTTATTAATTTAAATTGTCTATATTCTGGGAGATTATAATAATATTCGTTCTTCGAAAAGCACGTTAAGCGATCGGTCCAAGCTTTTGTCGCAAGATAAAAGTCGTAAAAAAAAGTACTGTAATAGCTTTTTTACATTTTCTCGGGTTCGGGTGTTTGTGGAACCTTCGCTTGTTTCTTATTTCCTCAATATAAGTTTTTGAAAATAGTTACTTATTCTGGAGTCAGAACAATGTGTGTGATGTTGTCCACATTTATTATTAATTTATAATAAGTAAAATAAATGACATTAAAAAATATATCGGGTTTTTTGCTGCAGCATAGAAAAACCTTCTAAGTTCCAAATAAACGAAATAATAAGGGAAAAAGGTACGCGTTGAATAATATAGATTGTGTTTTCGTACCTAAATAGATATTACGGTGGGTATGGTAAGGGCGGCTATTGACTTGCGTTTTATACGCGCGTAGCTCAATTTTGGAAGTGCGTTAGGTTTTGTTTTCTTCTAGCATTGGCACGCATATAGGATCAAATAAGCGCGAGAAAGAATTGTCCTATTTCATGCTTCTAGCGAACTCGTAGGAGAAATACTTTATTTTGATGCTCATCATCATCATCATCATCATCAGCCTATCGCAGTCCACTGATGGACATAGGCCTCTCCAGTGGCACGCCACTTAGGTCGATCCTCGGCTTCTCGCATCCAGCTCCTACCAGCCATATTGCTTAAATCATCACTCCACCTGGCCTGAGGGCGTCCTACTCAAAACATGCGAATTTTCATAAATATTTTTTATTTATAAATATTGTTTATTATGGTATACATGTTATTTGACGACCTCCGTGGCGAAGTGGCGTACACACCGGTTTTCAAGGTGTCGCCTGCTCCGAGGTCCCGGGTTCGATTCCCGGACGGGTCAATGTAGAAAAAAATGGATTTTCTACATTTTCGCGGGTCTGGGTGTTTGTGGTACCTTTGTTGTTTCTGGTTTCCAAAATACAAATGCTTTAAATAGTTATTCAAATTGGGATCAGAACAATGTATGTGATGTTGTCCACATTTATTATTTATTATTTATTTATTGTACTAACATTAGTTTTTCATAAGTAACTGTTTTAATCTGTATCATTTATTTAAATAACTGTATCATCCAATTGTTCAAAATAAATGCTTTTATTTAATTATACGCGCAGATTAGGGTAAGCTCGCTCCATCTTAGGAAAGAACCGCCCAAAGAAAACGCTCGGTGTGCTCTCAGCTTTACATAAGTCTGTCTTTCCTGATGCAGCCCAGCTCGCGCATTAGCTATGCCGTCAGTGCGCAGCGAGCATAACATGAATATTTATTAACTGTCCAATCTTGGAGCGCACCAGTTGGCTATACAGGGTTGCTGCTAATTTGCAACGGATACATTCTAACCTATGCCTATGTTTTATCAATGATACAGTTCAAGTTTTTGGAAAATCACTGTTATTGTTTTCTTGTCATTAACAAAGTAAACTGCGGGCATATTAAAAATAATAACACCACCCTTTTTTTATGGGTGTCGTAAGATGAAGATGACATGCTAAAATCATTGTTTTCTATGCACTGCAAGCCACTGTTATTATTATTTATTTATCTCAAAGGTTTCGGTTGTAAGAGCAGTTGCTCTGATAGCACAACTTAGAAAGCTGAAATCGTACTAAAGTCAGATATGTTTATAAAATTCTGTACAAAGTTAGCTAATTATCAAAAATTTTAAAAAACTATTTTTATTATTTTTTTCTAAAAATCAGTTTAATAAAAGAGCTTACCAAAGTAAATTTATAAACTTTTGTTACTTGTTTATGATAAGTTGTTTATCGTTTATGATGGAATGTTATGACTCAACGATGGAACCTTATCCGTAATAACGAAAATAGTTAAATTTCGATACTCCTAACTACAAATTATTACTATCATGACTTCGTTGCTTGCGAGTTGATACAACTCAAGTACCAAACTAGTTTTAAACTTTTGTTTAATGTTATTGCGTTATAGTCTTTTAAAAAGTAAATGACCATGTAGTAACTAGTTTTTTCATCTGCAATTTCAAGCTAATATGAAACAGTTGTAAAATAAATTTGTACCTTAATTTTCTTAGAATTGTTTCTTGCTTGTTTATTTTCCCTTAATTGTGTATTTTACTTCTAGGTTAAATAATTTATGACCATGACTTATCAATTAGGTCACTGAAAAGTGTTCTTTTGACTACCCTGTATTTGGCTTGTTATGTGGACATAACAAGACCGTAAGACTCTCTCTACAAAGAGATTTAATTACACTTAACCCTTCTGTGTAGTATTGTAAGGCTTGCGTAGTTTCAAGTAGGTACGGGTGTTAGAGGCAACCACAATACGAATAAATCTTAAGAAATATTTTCATCTCTAGAAAATTCTCATAGGATCACAGTTATTTGTCGGTTATCTTAGATCTCCTACGGATTTCCTCATTACTAAATCTATCACGCAGGGAAATACCAAGCATTACTTATTGCCTGCTATGCGACCTTGATCCTTATTACACCACGTTTCAGTTCAGTCATCACCGGCATTTGTTTAGGTCTCGAGACAACTAACTGTATAACGCCTAAACATAATAATGGTCATAATGAAAAGCATAGTAACGGCTTATAACTATCCCAAAGCTCTAAGGCCTCTATCCTTGAATTCAAGTTACCATAGCAATGATGGATACAGGCATAATCACCACGCTTGCCAAATGCGAGTTATGTGGACAACATCACATACATTGTAATGATCCCAATTTGAATAACTGTTTAAAGCACTCGTATTTTGGAAACCAGAAACAATGAAGGTACCACAAACACCCAGACCCGAGAAAATGAAAAAAAAACACTTTATTTCTATATTGACCAGTCCGGGAATCGAACCTCGGAGCACGCGACACCTTGAAAACCGGCGTGTACGCCACTCTGCCCGTCAAGTTGGTGATCACAAACTCGAAGCGATGTTAAAAAAATCTAATCTTCTGTTACCCGAACCGGGTATCGATCCCGGGTCCCGAGATCTTGGCCCGGTATTCAAACCACTAGATCGACGGGGCGAGGAAAATTATATTAATCAATAAATCATTCAACGATTTCCTCTTAAAATTTGCTAGTACCAAAAACACTGGCACGTAACTTTGAGTGATCAAAGAAAAAGGGGTGTAAAACACAAAATTTATTTGCCCATTGAAAAAATATTTGGTTCAACTTTACCTCAAGGGTAAAAGTTTCCCACAAAAGGTTTGTGTTACTTTCCCCAACTTTGGAAGTTGACGAAATATCTTTGCGAGAATATTAAAGTGTAGGAATTTGTAACAATGTAAATCATTCCTTTGTTATTGAAAATTTTACACTTAGAATGGTATTGTATTCGAAATTTAACTTTGTTAAATCTCTTTTTTAACCGGTTAAGAGGAGAAGGAACTCCATACAAAAAGCACGAAAAATGTAGAAAAATAAAGGTACAAGACACCTTATTAACGTAAAACTTTTTTTCTATAATTACGTTTCAAAAAAAAATTAATTACTGGTACACTACAAGTTTAAGATGCAAAACTTGAGGAACATAATAAACATTATATTAAATTAATTTAATTACTGACAGTATAAAAGTTTACCTTCCTATCTGTAACAATGTTAATTGAACGACATAATTTCTTATTTAAATTGTTTTGTCAGTTAATAGTACCGTTAAGAATGAACGCCCAAATGTTCTGGTGGTCAAAATGCCAGGCCAGGTCCAGGGTTCGGTTCCCGGGTCGAGCAACAAGAGTTTCGCATTTTCGAAAAAAAAATATTTTAATAAATAATGGGCTTGCTCTTGACAACATTTAAGTATGTTGTCAATTATACGATCAATTATAAGAAAGAGCGAGCTTACCCAGAGGCACTGGTTCTCCCACACACCAGCGGAACACAGAAAAACTGTTTGGCGCTGAACTCCGGCAGGAGGATGGTAGCATCCAGGCGGCCTCTTACGATGCCTATCACCGCAGAGAGATCTGTTAGCCGTCATCATTGGTTAGAAAACCAAAGATGCCGTTGCCCAGGGTGAACCACTATGAGGTAGATCCCACAACCCCAAAATGCCTGTACCCATCAGTGCTGTGGTAACTTAAATTCAAGGCTTTTGCGTGCAATAGCGTGATTAAAGGCTGTTTGTTAATTTTAGCGCCATCAAAAAGTTTTTTCAATACTTACCAAACTGCCAACTCTTTCCTTACCGATACAAACAAAATACCGAGTTGTGCTAATAAAATAATTCAATTCGTAAAAGTCTTGTAAAACCTGAAACAACGATCCGCGAATTTATTGTTTACAAGTTTGATGATAGCTGTGTGTAAACAAGGAGATGAGTAGGGTGACTATGAATCTGTTTTAAAAGATAGGACTAGGACCTGGTTAATCAAAAATCTAAAAAATTTAAACATTAATCTCCTACAAAATGTGTTATAATTTCAATTAAAATTCCTCTAAAGTTATGAACTTTGATTCAATCTTGAATATTAGGGGTTAAAGTATGAAATTGCCATTTTGTATGGACGAAATCGAGAAGTCATTTTTCTATACTAACAATTTTTTAGTTTTTTTAAAAACGCCTGAACCGTTTTCGATGCAATTAAAGGTGAAAGTTAGATGGTTATAAAGCTACATTATAGTATTTAAATTTCTGAAAATCAAAGTATATAATACAAATATACTTAATTGAAGCAAGAAGGTCAGCTGACACATTATAAGGGGTCTTTCCAACGACTTCCTTTGGAGTAATAGGCACTAGTATTGCATTTTTTTTTTAGCCAAAAGTTATTTTATTTAGTTTTGATGCAATACAAAAAGAATTACGCAATAATATGACTATACTTAAGAGCTATAAACAAAATAAAAAGTGGGAAAATAATCGGCAATTTCATACTTTAACCCCTATTATTTGGGGAAATGTTATGTTATGTGGTAGTTGATCAGACCTTCCTATAACTTGTAAATCTTACACCTGTATTTATAAACAAGCAAAGTAATTACTTGAGTGAAAGAATTACTTGAGAGACAATTTGCATGCCTTAATCTGAAAATTACTTAAAGTAAGAACTTCCAAAAGTTTGCATTCCCAGCCAAATAGTATGACTATCAATGGTGACCTATTTCTTTTACTTAAGCACACGTAATGACACCTAAAATTATGACTTTACTAAGCAATAATTAACTACTTATTTATAAATATAATAGAGTAAAGTATTACACTACTTAGTAAAACAACGAAAGCTAAAATTCAGAGATAAATCAAACAAAACACTCTATGTGTTTTAAATTCGAATGGTCTAATTATAGCCGAGGCATTATGACTAAAAGATGAAACATATTTCTGAGCCGTAAATTTTGATTAAGTAATAAAATACAGCTGTTCTTTTAAGCATTATTGGCATTAATGCAATTCCAACGTATGTAGTTGTGCACTATGTAGCAAACATAAACATGAACTAATCATTTAGTGCACAATATAATTGGTCCCGCTAAAAATCAGCATCGTGATGGCTACGCCTGTCACGACTAATGCTGAGCGCGCACCTTTTTGACACCTTTATATTTTAAGCTTAGTTTTTAAACAATTTTCTGTGTTTCGTTCTTGTATTATCTGTGTTATTTGACACAGATAACACAGATAATATTATATATAATTCTTTCTTTCTTTCAATATTTTCAAAGGAATTTTCAGATATTGTTGTCACCCCAAGTTCAAGAGAGATTGTCTCCTTCAACAATAGCTAACTTCCCAAGTTCTCAACTCTGGCGCAGTTTGTTCGACAGTGGCTTATTTTGAGGAACGAAGCAGATGGTGTTTCGCTTGTTTGAGGATCTTTTGTTTTATTGTCTCGCTCGAACTTAGGGAACTTCGCATAAGTTTGTCTCGTTTGATTGAAAGTCACAATTACATGTTGAGTTCAGACTTTGTTATTTATTTCCTCATATGGACGTAGGTAAGACGACTTTGCCATATTGTTTGCACAATTATGTAAGAATTATACAGTAGGCTTACTACAAATTGATTTGTCAATCGCCTTGATGACATTGTACCCATCATTGCTGTGGTAACGTGATATCATAAAAGAGGCCTTTGCCCTGCAGTGGGATGATTATAGGTCGTTATTTGGTTATTTTGCGAATATTCTAATTGTTGATCATATTACGCAATAATATATAAGTAATAAATTATTTTAAAAATAAGCTAGGGTATTTTACGTTATTACTTATTACTTCATCTTAAACTTTCTCCTATTTTCGGTTGGAAATTTCTATATTTTATTTATTTATTTATTTATTTAAGCTTTATTGCACAAACGAACAGTTATTGTACAAAAGGTGGACTTAATGCCACGAGGCATTCTCTGCCAGTCTACCATCGGGCTAAACAGAAATGCTTAGTAAGCGGTGCGATAAAAAAAAAAGTTATTAAATAAAATTATCAATAATAAAAAAATATACTAAAATACAAAAAAAATTTTACTATACATAATAAACAATACTTGTTACTAAACAAATCCTTACTACGTTAAGCTTCTTCGCCTTATTCTGTTTGCGGAAACGTTTTCTTACTTATTTTCCAATTTAAACTGGCAATCTAGAACGCTGTGGTGTGGTCCAATAATTTCACTTATAAAATCTCTTAGGCAAGTTCTTCTTTTAAACCCATTGTATGTTGTTAAAAAAACAAACAAATAAATAAATAAACAAACGACTAACTAGTTTTCTTCTCTTTCTTATCATACGATCATCATCATCAACCATTAGGGATAAACTAGTTGATATTTTAAAGCCATATACCTGCTACAGGCCTTGACATGTCTTGTTTTACGTGTTTCATCTTACAATAGAAGCCAAGATGGCCGATTCTGAAGCCCAACTGAGGTGTTTGTGTCAATACCACCGGGTCAATCAAAAGGAAAATCGTGGCTTCAAACCCTAACATGATGGTCACCAAACCACAACACAAATCAGGCTTTAACCACTTTAAATTTGAATTCAATGTTGAAGGCATTTTCTCGTCAGTCGGATGATATTAGGTTGTTTAAGAGTGCGCCCAATGCAAAATAGAGAAAAACGGCCTCTTATTAAACCCATAGTTTAATAAGAAAAACAAAATAATTCGGATTTAAAAAATACAACAGGTAGGCAAAAAGCTTATAGTATTCAAGCATACGAACAGAATTTTAGAAAAGAATTAGGTTTTTTCTAATTTAAAATACAAACATCGTACCAATAAAAAACAGTATTAACTTAAATGCTCTAAATTATCAGTGACGACATCACATTATTTTTAAGGAATTACATAGCCAGACTTTTATTCAAGTAATCGATTACTTTTTTTATTGCATATCTACATGTTGATTAGTTAAATAAAATCTCAACTTAACCGGAGAAAAATTATAACCTGGAGCTCAAAGCCAACTCAACATTAACTGTATCATGCGATTTTCGACTCTAAACAAAGCGGGGCAGATGGAATAATAGTGCACGAGAAACTATTCATCCCACTGCAAGGCACAGGCCTCCATCATTGAATTCAAGCTTCCACAGCACTGGTTACAGGCATTATGCCTTGCACCACGCTTGCAATGCAGGTAAGTGATCACAAACCCAAGAAATGTTCGTAACTCTTATTGATGCCCGATCAAGGGACCCCAAGGACCCCAGGGAAGCACAAGACCCCAAGATCCTGGCCAGGTACTTTAATCATTCGACTAATGGGGCGTTAATACTATATAACTTTATCTACCTAAATGTTACATCTCCAACTACCATCACACACAACACTAACCGAGTCTCTATTCGGTAAAACCTGATCGAAACGTCAAGCAAAATAATAGGGTTATGATCGCGTTTGTTTCCTGTTAAAGTTTATTTAATCAGTATTGAAACTAATGAATACTGATATAATTGTAATTGCAATTCAGTTTCTAAAATATTATTAACGTATTGAATTAATCAGGTTGCTAGTGAAATTAGTATTTCTCCCGGTTACTGATTCCAGTACATTAGCAACACTATCAATCACAATTACACGATCAGTTCATTTCCTCTCCGCCACCTCTGGTATATGTTATTCATCGTATGTAAAAGTACATTCTGTACATAATAGCAAGCATGGTGCAAGATATAAGCAGTACTAGTTATAGGGATGCAACTAAATTCCGAATGACTTATGTCTCAAATAGACTTATGGTTTCACGGGTGTCACAAGAGGTGACTCTAGAGATGGGATGCCAGGAGAAAATGGATACTGCGTCTTCTTTTTACCACACGCCAAACTGCTGCTAACCCCTAAAGTCAAGGCGAGAAATCCTCTATAACCCTAAGTTCAGCCGTTGACTTATGTGGGCTGATGATTATGATATAATGAAAAACTGAATTCTGAAGTGATTTGCTTTTGCACACGGAGAAAAAGGTCTAGTTTTACTAAACATTTTTTATAGTGCTATACGTGCCAACTATACATTTAGTAAATGATATTTTAAAAATCTAGTTTTTAGTAACGTGAATTTTCTGGTACATTGAACACATTTTTCGGTACACTTTACCATCAAATTTGTACTGCTAGCAATACTTTAACATAGTTGTGCCCATTACTGACTTATTATTTTGATCTTTACAAAGAAAGTAGTAAATGATACTATTTGACATGTTTCGTACACTTAACTTATTTACCAGATTTTTTTAGTATTTGCAATTAAGCGACTATTTATCCTTAAAACTAATTCTGGTAGCACTCGCAGTTTTTTGTTAACTTTTAATAGATTTGTTTTTACAAGTCGTTCTGGTAATATTGTAAAATATTTTTTTCTCCTCGCACTTACGCATTTGCTTTTGTACCACTGATCACATCTACAATTTCTTTATTTTTACTTTAGTGGCCTATGTTACCTCCCAATTTTGCTACAATGTTCTTGGTTTGAGAATAAGCGAGTGCAGCTTTTTCAGTACACCGCGCAATGCTTGCTATTGAATATATGAATAACATGTATCAGAGTTAACAGAACATTGTTGGTGTCTCTTAAGGTACTGGAATCAGTGATAGGTATAAGGACTTTTTGGGTTTGCACCATATGGCTTCTATCAATCTACCAACGCACTAATCTAACTTTTATGTTCTGTGAATCTAACTATACCCTTACCCAAATTCTCCTCACTTACACCAAACCCTGATGCATAATTCACGGCCGCGTCTGCCTTCTAATGTATTAGAGTAGGTTGCTAAATATTTATACGAGTGGTCTTCCAATCTGCTAATGAATTTTAGTGCTTGGAGTAATAGCAAGGAGGATGTGGAGTTTATCTGCTATTATTCATGAGCACCAATTGTATTAGGTGTGTTTGATACATTTGCGAGATGATCCTGGTGGTTCTCAGTATGTTTTTGCTACGTTAATAGAATGTTTGTGTTCATATTAGTGTAATCTAAGATATTATCATATACAGCGTTACGTTTGGTTTTAGTTTCGTTATTGCTGTGGTTTTGAACAGCAGTATTCATGTTATGACGAACTCCGTAGCGGAGTGCCGTTTACACCGGTTTCCAAGGTGTCACTTGCTCCGAGCTCCTGAGTTCGATTTCAGGACTGGTCAATGTAAAAAAAGAGTGTTTTTCTACATGTTTTCGGTTCTGGTTGTTCGTGGTACCTTCGTTATTTCTGATTTCCAAAAACGAGTGCTTTAAATAGCTAGTTACTCAAATTGGGATCAAAATAATGTATTTGCAGTTGTCCACATTTATTTATTTATATCTGAGTCGCATTGGTCTAGTGGCTTAAGTACCGAAACAAGATGTTGGGGTCCTGAGTTCTGTCCTCGGTTCGGGCAACATTTTTTGAATTTTTGAACATTCCTCGGGTTTGTGATCACCAATCCTCATTTGGAGGCCTGCGTCTATTCATTGCTGCGGTACCTAACTTGAATTCAATGATATTGCCCTATATTGGGATGAATACAAGATGTAACTTTACTTTTTTTAGGGTTCCGTACCCAAAGGGTAAAAACGGGACCCTATTACTAAGACTTCGCTGTCTGTCCGTCTGTCCGTCTGACCGTCTGTCCGTCTGTCCGTCGCTCTGTCACCAGGCTGTATCTCAAGAGCCGCAATAGCTACACAGTTGAAATTTTCACAAATTGTGTATTTCTGTTGCCGCAACAACAACAAATACTAAAAACAAAATAAAATAAATATTTAAGGGGGGCTCCTATACAACAAACCCATTTTTTTGGCCTTTTTGGTACGGAACCCTTCGTGCGCGAGTCTGACTCGCACTTGGCCGGTTATTTTTCATTCATATACAGGATAAAATTTTAACCACTTTCCAAAATTTATATAGGCGTTCAGTATCGTATATAGAGCCTATTTATGAAGTAAAAAAATTAAATCAAATTGTCACCTGAAAATATTTTTCGCGATAGTTTAAAATTTTTACGGTCCTAGACCTGTTAGTTATAAAGGGAAAATCTAAAAATTATGAATATTATCGTAATGAATGCATGAGATGCGCAACGCGTAAAAATGTGTTGCTAGGCGGCCGTATCAAACATTTTCGATTTTCATTCGGAGTCCCAGGTTCGATCCCTGGCTCGGGCAACAAAAAGTTACGAATTTTCGAACGTTGCTCTGGTTTGTGATCACCAACCCGCATGTGGCAAGCGTGGTGATTATGCCTGTACCCATCATTGCTGTGGTAACTTGAATTCAATGTTGGAGGCATTTAACCTGCAGTGGGATGATTATAGGCTGCTACTTTACTTTACTTTACTGACAGATATATTGTAACCATGTCTAGCTATGAACAATACAGGCTTGTTATAATGATGTTGATAAATTTACTTGTAAATGAAGAAAATAGAACAAAATTACAGTCGCCGGTTAGCGGAAGTTTGTGCATTCAAATCCTACCAAAGACTGGCAAAAATTTCATTCAAAGAATTTTGTTTCAATATAAACCAGCAATTCATTTGCTTAAAAATAGTTCTTAACAAAATAAAACAAGATTCACAATCCCTTGATTGCTTGATGCCATATTTATAAAGCGCATATTATCTCCTCAACTCATTTTCCTCAGGGACTCTTTGAAGAGTGTTTATCTAACTTGTTTGCTCCCGAAACATAATTTGTTTCAGCTATTCTTTAGATGAGCTTTTATTATTTAGAAAAGACCGTTTACTCTGATATTCAAACTTTACCTGTGTTTATAATCAACTAGCCGTTTTCCGCGACTTCGTCCGCGTGAAGTAGTTATTTTTGGTATTTTTTTAAATAAAATGACATCATCCCCCATTTTTAAAGTCGGTAAAAAATCCTAGCTAGCCTATATCTTTCCCCAAGGTCTGGTCGACCATCGTACAAAATTTCATCAAAATCGGTTCAGTGGTTTTTGAGTTTATTTATTACAAAATATTATGAGTGTAGGTAGACTAACTGTTTCTGGTGACTTTGTAAACGTGAATTTTTTTGATATGAAACTATCCAACGGAAACTACTTATAATTCAAATTCAAATTCAATGCTTTGCATTCCTCATGTTATCCAATAGGTATTACATTTAAATTTGTGGACAGTATTACAATAAGGGCCTTATACTATGTTTTGTTATAAAAAGTACCTAGTCTTGTGCTTTTCTAGATTATAATTAATAATAAACTTCCATGGTCACTATCGCACATTGATTGCAATAAAAGAGTAAGACGGAAATCGTTTTATTATTTAATTCGAAATTCAATTTTAATTCTTTAATTCAATGTTATTTAATTTATTTTGTGTAATTTGCATGCTATAAATGGAAATGGCTAAATAGGTTTAAGGATCTTTGACATATTTTTAACATCTACATTATGTACATACCCTATTTAATGGCATATAAAGTATTTTGTATTTTGTTTTATTTACACGTAACAACTACCCATCGGCATTGACGGTTCTTCCTTGATCATGGCGCTTGTAACCGTATAATATCGGAAACTCTTACAAAACAAGGTTAATATTTTTTGACGACCTTCGTGGAGGAGTGGCGTACACACCGGTTTTCAAGGTGTCGCCTGCTCAGAGGCTGGTTCGATTCCCAGACGGGTCAATGTAGAAAGAAATGTTTTGCTACATTTTCTGGGGTCTAGGTGTTCGTGGTAACTTGTGTGGTTGTTTCTGATTTTCATAATAAGAATGCTTTAACTAGTTATTCAAATTGGGATCAGAACAATGTATCCGATATTTTCCACATTTCTTTATTTATTTAACAATAGAAATCTCTTAAATATTTATTAGGAATAAAAGAAAAACGCACGTTTATATTACCTTTACTATATATATAAAATAAATGAGACACTAACAAACGAAAATGACCTTTAACAAATTCCCAGTGGTACTTGAAATCCACTGATCATTCCTTAATCCCCTGTTCTGTGAATTAAAAATGAAATTGATAGCGGTAAATTGGGTCTTAAAGGCTTTGGTCTCGCAATTATGTGTTTAGCAAAAAATTTAAGTTTTTCCTTTTGCAAAACAACTGCAAATAGAAGAGTTTACATTTGTAAAATAGTAGAATAAATAGGTAGGTACTGATTAGTCTTTTTTTTATTAAATATTGGGTTTTCTCTTGACTACATACTTAACTATACGGTTAAGAAGAAGCCTAAGATGGAGCGAGCTTACCCAGAGGCACTGGTTCTCCCACACACCAGCGGAACAAAGAAAAACTGTTTGGCGCTGGACTCCGGCAGGAGGGTGGTAGCATCCAGGCAGCCTCTTACGAAGCCTACCACAGCAAAGGGATCTGTTGGCCGTCATCATTGGTTAGAAAACCAAAGATGCCGTTGCCCAGGGTGCATCACTAGGAGGTAGATCCCGTGCCATCCCGTAAAGTCTAAATACCGTGTGTCGTGTGGTATCAGTAATCTTAGACAAGTTTATTTCTAATAGTGTATAGTGTATAGTGCTTGGTTTTGATTCCCGCAACTCCTGGACCCGACTTAACCACGCTCTTAACTTTTCCGCTCCAACCACGGGAGGACTAAACACCGCCTCCATAAATGCGGATTAATGGAATCAGTATAGTGCGACTGCGGAGCACCTGATCAAACTCTTTTCCATGTGGTAAACGAATGGGCCCCCCTTTGCAGCTTTCTTCGGATCTGAGTGTTTGTGGTACCTTCGTTGTTGCTGGTTTCCAAAATACGAGTGCTTTAAATAGTTATTCAAATTGGGCTCAGAACAATGTATGTGATGTTGTCCATATTATTTATTTTATTTATTTATATTAAAAGTTATAATAATTTAACATCTTACTATAAGAGACAAATTTGGAATACAACGCTTTTCTGTTAAAATCTTTGTTAAATTTATGCTTTAAATGCGGTTCTCACAACTCTTTTCCCAAAACCCTTCCCATCCACGATAAGCCGAATATGTCCCACCCTTTTCAAAATGCCGTCAATTTGTCTGGCACTTCGAAATACAAACATTTGAAAATAAAGTAGACGCTACCCGTTCTGGGTATACCAGGATATAAACAGGGTTGTCACAAAATAAAAAATATGTATGAATCATACACAGGTTGGTCAAAAAAGAAAGAGATATATTCGAGAGGAAACTATTTAACAATTACAAATTCAAAAATTGTAACAAAAATGTTTCAACAGTCTATCATTCATTTAGACTGAATTAATTAAGTGATTTATTCGTCAGAATCAATTCAATTAGCATCTATAATATCACGCACAATCTAATGGACGTCGAAATGATGATATTTAAAAAGAGTATTTTAAAAGCCTTTTCATATTGGCTTGAATTGTTACAACATTTTTATTACTGATTTCTTGATTTACGAAAAAGTTATACAATGTAATGATTTGAAGTTTTATAATACTTTAAACGTGAGTTGATGTCCGTTTCCTTTATTAGATAAATTCGTTTTAGAAAAATTTCTTTTTTTTTTTAATTTTAACTTCTGTAGCGGTGTTCCAAAATCACTTCTGTAGCTTCTTCCTGGTTTTAACAAGCACTATTTTACCGATGAAAGTTTGAAAAGCAGCAGTCTTCGATCCACTATTTGGCCCAACTTCGCTAACCCTTCTGCCAAATGTAGCCATTATTACCAAATACAAAATTTTGGACGGAACTATAACCCGCAGTAGAATGATGTCCAATGGACTGATGATTTTGAACCACAAACGTATATAGTTGACATATTATGTTATTACTAATCTAAGTAATATTATGAATGTTAAAGTTTGGAGGGATGTTTGACATCTAGTTGACATTTTAGACAGAGATGGACAAAGTCTGAAAAAGCAATTTAGCTACTTTTTATTAAAAAAAAACCTTTGTAATCTTTTGTAAAAGTATGCGTTAATTCAAAATACCACGCGTACGATTTTGCAGGTAACAGATATTACTTAATAAAGTAAGAAATGACAACCCTGACACACACGTCACACGTCATAAGCCTGAATTTCAAACCCGGGTCCAAATGGTTATTGAGATACAGGTTTGGGGACAGAAAGATAGTAAATGCTGTAGGTATACCCTGTCTACAAACAAATGACTAAGTGAAATTTTGTCGCGGTTACTGAGTGTTCCTATTTGTCAATAGACATGTCATAAAAAACTTTTATGTTTACAATCTCTGTAAGAGAATAAAAACAATTATGCAATAAGTACTATTTCAATTTTATGTAAAACATACATACATACATACATACATATTATTACGCCTCCTTCCCAACGGGGTAGGCAGAGACCAAGGCCTTCCACTTACTACGATCCTGGCATACAACTTTCGCTTCTTCCACATTCATCAATCTCTTCTTGCATGCTCGTCGGTTTAGAGTACTCTTGACCTGACCTTTCTTCAGAACATCCCCGATTTGATCGTGGTAAGTTCGTCTAGGCCTTCCTCTTCCAACTTTCCTACTGTCTAGTCATTCTTCTCTCATTCATCCTCTCTACATGCCCAAACCATCTAAGCATCCCTTTCTCAATCTGTGTGACAATATCTTCTTTCACACCACAACGTTCTCTTATCACACTATTTCTTATCCTGTCACTCAATTTCACTCCTAACATACTTCGTAGCGCTCTCATTTCTACTGCATTTATTCTACTTTCATGCTTTTTCTGCCATACCCAACTTTCACTTCCGTACATGAGTGTACACTTATGTAAAACTCTGTATCGCTTTATGAAATCTGTATGTGAATTGTTTTTTTTTTGTATATTTTTACATGGTTTATTACTTTAACGCCTATTCACTATGCACCAGAACATTTACAGGATCTAGATGAAATTTAACTCGAAGATAGATCATAAGATAGAGAACCGATAGTTGCCAGTCACGCCAGCCCGAAAATATATAAAATTCAGCAAGGAAATTGTTAGGTTAGAAAAGAATATTGGCCACTTTTTATCTCGACAAAATGTTTTGTTCCCGCGGGATAGGTTCATGTTCAAACTCAATTAGTAAGATAGTGGCAACCCTGGCCCATGACGTCAGTAAGCCAGGCCCGCCCGGGATAAATCCTGACAAGGGTCTACCGGCGATATTTTTGTCAGTTCGTTCGTCATACTAATTGGCTTGTAATTGTATTATGTACTATTAAAATAATTGAGAGTAATTGTTAGAAACACTTCTGTGGTCCTCAGTGTTGATATAAAGTTGTCATTGGTCGCGATTAGCGCTATTTAAAAAAACCCTATTCTAATGCGCTATAAAGCACATACTAGTAGGCAAAATACTACAGCAAAATATGGCAATAAAGGAACAATACGAGTTTTCATTTTGTTGTGGTGGTCTGGGACTGGGATTTTATTTATTTGACGATAATTAAACTAGGAATGGATATTTACTTTGAATAGTTAATTCAAAGTTACTAATATCTTTCATTATACCAAGAGTTGGTCCGTGATTATGACTTTTTCACAAAAAATCTACTGACATTTTTTTTTAAATAAGGACTTCATTTAATTTGAACTTGATCATCAATTTCATTTTTGGCACCGTCTTAAAAAGGAGGTGTATTTTAAAAGCTTTTGTCAATGAATTTTATTAATTTTGAAAACTACCCTTTTCTTGCTATCCCTACAGTCGTTTTTTTTTTAATTTAAAAATACGCATCTAATTATGATTCACGTTTTTTTTGCTCGGTTAAAAAGGGTTTGACCTACAAACAACGAAACTAAAATGCGATTAGTGAACTAGTTCGATTAATTCGTTTCTTGAGAGCGCTCTTCTGAAGTAGTTCGTGAACTGCATAAGATATTTAGAAGTTCTTATCTCATTTTAGCCCACTATCGTCAGCCCTCGTTAGGCCACGCTGAACATAAGCGTCTTAAGACGCTGACTGCAGCCGATGACCTTGAGCAATGAACACGCCCACAAATTTATTCGTCTTTGAATTTCTTTGGAACGCGCCACAGCTATCACTGTCCATTCTCGTAGGAGTGACAGAGAAAAAGTGCATGGAATAGAAGGGCCTAAGTGCCAAAAAAACAAAATTTGTTGTGCAATTTAAAATTGCCATTTTATTAAAAACCTAAATCAGCCATTTGCTTAAGCAACATGTAATATACAATATAGCAAAATTTTATTATCATTGTTATACGGACTGCTGAGAAAAATGGTAATTTATGTATTTTCAGAGGCTACTTTGAGATTTTTTTCTATCGAGAAAAGTTTTTAGAATCGTGTTTTGGAAACAGCCACCTGGTCGAAAATATGATCAATTACAACTACATAAAATTTAGCAACAATACGAGCCATAGGCTTAAAGCAAAACAATCTTCATTGAGCTCAATTTGGCTCATGTCAGCGTCTTGGAATTTAGAATAATCATTACGCTAGACCGGGTCGACTTTTGGCCAATGGTTGAAGAAGACAAAAAAAAAGAAGACGCTGCAGCCCTTCTTCTAGCAGTACTCTTTCGTCGTCTTTCACGACACCCATAAGACGAAAAAGGACGATGCTAATATATTTTATGCGGACTCCTCAAAAAAACTTCTTGGCATGCATTCACCGTGTGTGCCGGAGGTACTCGGGGCAGTGCCTGGGACTTGCGAACCAAGTGTAGGCTTAACAATGCCCTTCTACTGATGCGCTTCAGTGATTACCTTCAGTCCTAAAAATAATAATGGCGCATATCGTGTCCATAGCTTTGCATAAGGTACTTGGGAAAGTGACGGGTACTTTGCGACCCAGATGTAGGTTTAGAAAGGTCTCCTTCCCAACTTTACTGACGAAGATATAACGTATAGTTTAGTAACGAATAGTTTGAAGGTAAGGTCTCCGCGTTGCCAATGGTACTTACAAGGGTACTACAAGGAAGCAGTGCCTGGGACTTGTGACCTAGATGAAGGTTTAAAAGGGGCCTCCTTCTGACGCGCTTCAGCGCTAAACTTTACTGACGAACATTTATATAGTAGGTATACTGATTTAAACTGTCATGGTACCTTATTTATTATGAGTTTCCGATATTTCGGCACTGTTGCAAGCGCCTTTATTGAGTTCTTCCGTGATCATGGCGCTTGCAACAGTGCCGAAATGCCGAATTAAATAACTCTAGTAAATAGTAGGTGTCAGGACCATCGAGTTGTCAAACTTGGGACTTGCGACCTAGATGATGGTTAAGGAGTTTCCTTATGACGCGTGTCAGGGCTCACCTTCACTGCC
This sequence comes from Anania crocealis, assembly GCA_949315895.1. NCBI lineage: Eukaryota > Metazoa > Arthropoda > Insecta > Lepidoptera > Crambidae > Anania > Anania crocealis. The sequence continues at coordinate 11,529,431 of OX438872.1, forward strand.
CGAGTAGCTTTCCCTGTTTGACCACGTTTGGTACGATCCTACTAATGCCGCTTTTGATATAAAATTTTTATAAGATCAATTGCAGTTAACGCCCCGTTTGGTCTAGTGGATTAAGTACCAGGCCAGGCCGTAAGTATCAGGCCAGACCTCAGGGTCTTGCAGGACCCCAAAATCTTGTCCTGGAGTCAAGCAACAAGAGTTTCGATTTTATGCACATACATCGGGTTTGTGAACTCCAAACAGCAATTATTGGCAAGCGTGTTGATTACGCCTGTACCCATCGATGCTGTGGTTACTTGGATCCTATGATGGAGACTTTTACCCTGATAAGGGGATGATTATAGGCTTTATTTCTTACTATTGTCACTTTCAACGTTCGATTTATGATAGGACTTATTGCAGTCCTTAGTAGACTAAAGTATTAGTAGATTGAAAAGTGATTTTGCTAGTTAGCTTCTAGATCCTACTTCTAACTCATCCTGACTCCCGTAAAATAATATCGCATTTTCCGATATTTCCTGATGAATTATAAATCCCGATATTATATGTTAGTTAACTCTGGAGAGCTCTGAACCGTCTTGACAGATTGTTACTCTAATATAATTCCGTTGATATATTAGACGAGCCTACATTCGGATACCAGACTTTTATTAGAGAAATATTATTCTCGGAATTATTGGATATTTTCTCGAGACAAGGCTATTTTTCGCCGGAATAGTGGGTTGTACACGTCTCTGTTTATACATATATGTATAAGTGACGGTATATATATAGTAATAATTTTATGTACAGATTGTTTAGTTCAGAGAATAGACATTAAAACAAAGTTTTCAATATGCTTATTCGGATTGTATGACTTTTACTATGGGAGCAAATGGGAACTCTCTATCACCATCCAGTTTTTACCCGACTACGGCACTAAGCTTAATGGTATAGCGCCGCGTCCGGTATACATGGAGATGCGGGTTCGAGTCCCGTCTGAGACATGATTTTTCAAGTTGAATACTGATATTATAATTGCAATTAAATTGTTAAAATATCATTTAAAGTGTTTTCACTCAGTCAGAAATTCTATTACTAAACTAACTAGCTCTTCGCCGTGGCTCTGCCCGCGTGAACTCCGCGTCATATTGCACGATCGGGAAACTTGTGCCTAGCGGTGGCATATAGAAAGTTATGTTGTTGTTGGCATATAGAAAGTATGAAAGTTAAGTTGACATACCGACAGCAGCAGCAGTGCCATCTACCGGGTCCCGCGGTAAAAAACAGCCTATGTTCATCAAGCTTTTGTCAGCAATTAATAGTAATATATTTTTTAAATTGGTCCAGTAGTTTCAGAATCTATTTAATACAAACATACACACACACAAAAATACAAATCTTTCCTCTTTATAATATTAGTGTATATTTAGATGTAGATAAATATCAGCAATTTAATTGCTTGACACTTTCCCAGACACCAACCGTCTGTCGACGTGATAACAATAAAACTTCTATTGTGACTAGCATTTTGTCCGGGAATGTGTTAAATACAGTTTTCAAAACATCTAAAATAACATTTTCTGTTTTAAATACAAATATATTTCCCACTGTTCTAGGATATGCAATACACTGTACCAAAAATAAGTAACCAAATATTCCGAAATATACGCTCATTATTTTGATATGATATTTTGTTACACCAAAACCTGAAATCTTCTCAATGTATAATAATCTTTATTCATTCGACTTAAAGTGTAAAATCCCTTGGTGAATTTGGGCATTTATGTATAGGTTGTCAATAAACAGTGAAATGATAATATCGAGTTATTGCCGTATCTTTAAACAACGAATTAATTAATCCTCAAAACCAATTCGTCCGGACCAAATATACCGCAAATATTTGTGTTACAATTCGTTCGGTTGGGCAAATATTGCATTACTCTGTTTGCACAACATTTTATCAGGTTCCTTCTAAATGAGATTTTCCAGGATAGCTCAGTATTAATGAGATCCTAGTCAGTTAACTCAGGTAATTCAATTAAATAAAATTATGGTTACAGTTTAAAAAAAAAACACTTTACAGCAACCGTGGTCTGTAAAGATGATTCTATTTCAATAACAAGTTCTTAACGTTAAATACAATCATAATTGCAAGCCAGAAGCTTCTACTGTTATAAACCTCAGTGGTTTCAGTTTATATAATTCATTCAATTGTAAAGTAAATCTTTTCAAATGGTAAATAAATCAATAAAAGTTACGGATGGCAACTGATGTTTTATAAAAAAAAGACGTGTAGCACTCGGAGACTGCCGCGGTGAAGCTATTGCATAGCATTTTTTATCAACTTATGCAATTATAAAACTAAAAAGTATCACCGCTGTGCCGGTCGGAGTGGGTGGTGTTAGGTTATTTTCGTTACGGAATTTCTGGATTCGGTCTCCACGCTCAAGGCCCGCGATAGAAGCTATGCAATAGCTTAATTTTATAATTTTATGTATTTTCTAATTTTGACTTTTGTAATTAAATTTTTCTGTTATTTTGGCAGATATGGTTACCATAGGCAACCATACTGTCAAAATCCTTATTTCTTCTAAATTCTTTTAAATTCACCACCGGGTAAACACCACCCGGTGTTAGGTTATTTTCGTTACGGAATTTCTGGATTCGGCCTCTACGCTCAAGGCCCGCGATAGAAGCTATGCAATAGCTTAAAAAAAACATACAAAAGTAATAGATGAAGCAATACAAAATACATAGATATGAGTTCTCGATACATATAATAATTTGTAATAATTTAATACGAAGTTAATGTAATGATAATAAATAAATAAACAAATACGAGTAATAATAAATACGGATTGCCGCAGGAGTTTTATATCTATGTAACTGTCTATGCAGCCTATGTATATCATTTACTGGATAAAGGCTTCACTTCACGGTTGCAATAGTAAAGCTTATTATACTCATTGATATTTGTTTTGTTTCAGATCCTCCAATTTCAAGGTTTAAGGAAAATCAAAATGTACTTCGACACAACAAGTGAGTATCAATTTCAAACTAATTACATTCTAGTAACATCTATCAAGGCAGATTTATCACTTATTTGATAACAAATTAAAGTAAAAAAATCGAATTTAATACTAACTTTAGGTTTAAAAATCGAAGCATCATATAAAATATAGTAAAGGGATCTATGACACATTTTATCATGTATTTTTTGATATTTCACATTTTAAAATTTCTAGCCTCTCTCACTGATTACTAAATCGCAATTTTCAGCTTTCTGGTTTCTTTGCTATGGTTCATTTTACCTTCAACTGCTCGTAATAGTGTTATTTTATAATATAATCATGGGTGCGAAAAAGTTGTAGTTAGCTTTTCTTAATATGTGAGATACTTTGAAATGTTTTTTTTTTAAATATGTGCATTCTGACCGTATGGATTTATGAAATCGTTGTTAGGCAGAGATGATGATGGAACCTCAAAGCCATGCACAGCCACATACTCTCAATGTAATGTGTGTTTTTGAGGTGTGTGAGATCCTCCTTTTAGCGGCTAACCCCGGGCAACCACTCCACAATCTGTACCCACGGAGCACTGAAAAAAGGTTCCTTGTTCTGTGTCTGATGCCTTACTCTGCAACACGAAGCTCGTATTTACGGATATATCTGTCTCTTTCAGATACTTTAAGACATCGGTATGAGTGATAGGGACAGATGGATTCGAATATACGGACATTGTGTTGCGGAGTAAGGCCTCTGTACCGGTCTGAGGTGACGGCTGTGTGATCCCTCCAGCGGTGGTCACCAACCTGCTTTGGTCTAACGCCAAACAGCTCTCGTTGTGTTCCGTCGTTGTGCGGGATTCCCAGAGTGCTTCTGGGTACGCTCGCTCCATCTAAGGCTTCTTCTCAACTCTAAGGTTCAGTGTGAAGATAAAAGCAAGCCCATCAACAAAAAAAAATTATTTAGTATTAAAAATGCACCAAATCCAACTAGCTATTCACAATAGACAATGCATTGCACATTAACAACCGTAACCTCATTTAATGCTTTTAAAGTAAGTACTGACTGTGAAAGGATTATGTAGAAGAGCCAGCGAGCGTCTTACATACTCTGTGTATTATTAAGGACCTGTAGCTGACTCGTATGGGGAAGTCTCGTACAGATGCGGCTTGATTGAACGCTGGAAAGTGTTACAAATAAAATGTATTATTAGATTACTTATTTTAGATTTTGAGAAAACAAACACTGGGCGAGTTTCAGTCAATTCAAGAAACTAAATATAATTGTTATTAGAATTTAATTTATTTCAGACGAAGTCCAATGAAATCTTATCCTAGTGTAAGAAAATAATTGTAATAAATTGAAACGGCAGTTATAACGTTAGAAACATTTACAGCGTAATGTCACGCTTATAATATATATTTATCTACTTAAAACTTTATTGTAAAAATAGTAAAATGATGTTCAACAGGTGGACTTAATGCCATGCCTTAATAGTTTAGTTCAAATTAATCTCTTTTAATATTTAAAAAAAACAAAGGGTCGATAAACAAAATTAAATATGAAATGAAAACTATTAAACTAGTGATTTACGTTTTTCTGTTTCTACACCGATTGAGCAACTTCAAGTTTTTTTATGTATTGAAACATCGCTATCTCTACTCTCTCTATCTAGCAAGCGTCTATCTAACAATCAATGCAATATTCTTCTTTCCACTGTGTCCACTATGAAGAGTCGATTATGATGATGCAACTCAATTCCCAAAAAAGAACTGTCCCCTGCGAAAATGTTGCACTACAATTCCAGACAAAGTAACAAACATTTATACTCACAAACTTTTACTTTTTTAATATTAGTAGAATTATTTTCACTATACGCTTGAAAAGATGAGGCTCTATTCCTCGCTGTCACTCAAGCCGCGGTCCAGCTTGCGTTAGCTAGAGGGTAAGCGAGCACTCTACATTATTGCTCGGCATCCGCACGCTTTGTGTGGCGCTAGTCTCGTGTAGGGCTCTCTTTAACCAAGATGGCTGTCATATGGCTTATTAGTAAAACACTCGTTATTTCAACCTATTGAAAAGGGAGGTATCTAGAGTATACTCTGTACATTGTTTTTTGGGGCACCGAATGATTTACAGAATTACCTTTAACGACATTATTATACATAGAAATCACTGTTCATCGTTCATCGATACAAATATATTTTTTTTACCGACAGCTCGGTTCGCCAAAAGCATGATAAATATTAATTTAGATAAATTTAGTGAAGGGAAAGTTTTAATGTTGTTAAGATAGCTGATTTTGACGAAGTCCACCGGGTCATCTACTATTTTATATTTTTTTTATTAGTGGTTTTACATTAAAAATATGTTCTATACGGTGTTACAGAAGCTCTTTGTCATTCGACTCCTTATAAGCTGTTATCTCCCACTCCGGCGGTATCGTCGCCATAATAAACATTGGAGACGACCGGAATGCATCAAGATACGACCGTTTAGCGTTTGTATGAAATTTTAATGGTGCCGATAAACAAATAATGTTCTAACTTCGAGTCGGAATGGGTTTGATGACGTCCTCCTTTCGTCTTGTGTATCGTTAGATTTTAAAAAAGAGATTCACTTGAATAAAAAGTTTTGAAAACATTAAAAAGCTTTTTCAGCTAAGTAAAGTAGTAGAGTAACAGACTATAATCATCCCACTGCACAGAAAAGGCCTCCGTCAATGAATTGAAGTTACCACAGCAATGATGAGAACTGGCATAATCACCACTCTTGCCAAATGCGGGTTGGTGCAAACCCGAGCAACGTTCGAAAATTCGAAACTTTTTGTTGCCCGACCCGAGGATCGAACCTGGGATCCCGGTGACGAGCACTTCATATGGTGGATGTTGGCAATTTTTGAAAAAAGTTTGTGGAATAATAAAAAATAACTGACCATTCACCGGAATGGCCAACTGAATATTTTTCAGGATCCTGTAAAAAATAACAGATATTCAACGAAATAGAATTAAAATAAAACACAAAATATAACCAAACCTTACCTCGAATTCGATGCATTTTGTAATAAAACAAAACTCTAGCTAGAGTATCTTATGAATATCTCCATGCCTTATTGTGAACGAAAAAATAAAAATAACCACTATGTTTGTATGAAGAAAAGTTTTTAAGTATCCTTTGGCAACAGTTTTTGTAATAAAATGGAAAACAAAATTGTGACTTTGACCCTTAATATCTTTGGAATCAGCTGTTTCCCAGGTATGGTCCTTAAGAGAAAAATGATTCTAATGATGGGGACAATACGTGGTTTTCGGATCTGCGTTTGGTTTTTTTACACCCGTTATAGTCTAGAAAATTGTGTGCATTATCTCATACTATTCGCAAGTACATTTTACTAAAAACTTTTTCATCATACATTAAAACGTAACCTACTAAAAAGCGGGAATGTCTTATTTAATAACATAATGCGAGCTAAGTGAAGTCCCGTGTAGCTTGCAGCTGCAGCGAGAGTCATAATTTTATGAAGTTATTTTTCACCTGCAAAACGTAGATTGTGGGAAATGTTCTCTTGAATATTTTGACACTGAAATTCTTAGTATTAAAATATACTGGCTGGAAAAAAAGCTTATAAGTCGACTTCTTTTCTACTGTACTTAGCGACTTATGCAGCTACAAATTCTGTGTGAAATATCAACCCATCTCCAAACAGTTGTGAGATCAATATTCTTAATTTGGTGGTTGAAATACCGGGCCAAGATCTCGGGGTCCCAGGTTCGATCCCCGGGTCGAGCAACAAACATTTTCGAATTTTCAAACATTGCCCGAGTTCATGGTCACCGAGCCCGCATTTGGCAAGTGTGGTGATTATGCCAGCACCCATCATTGCTACGGTAACTTGAATTCACTGATGGAGGCCTTTGCCCTGCAGTGGGCATCCCACTGCAGTTAGAGGGCGTTACTTTACTTTTTTTTGTTAAAGATAAAAATATCCTTTTTAATAGAGGATAATGATGAAATGAAACGAAATGAAATTTAATTGCGTATGTGAAAGGGTACATTATGGATCTTATTCTATAATAAAGTTCAGCTTTTTCAAATATATACAGATAGCATGCAAAATATTTAAACAAAGCAATCATAACTAAATATCAAAATACAATCAATTGTCGAAATAAATGAAATTATAGTAAATCAAATGCCCAGCACGATACATATAAACATTAAACAAAAAACATCTGATATTATTTAATTTCTTAAGTCTTAAGACGGGTTACTCACCAACTAGACACAAGAATATTAATAACTATTCGTTTTTTTTTATAATGAATTTGCTTGCACTTTAAATAATAAAATAAAGAAATGAATTGCTCTTGACTACATTCTTAACTATACGGTTAAGAAGAAGCCTAAAATGGAGCGATCTTACCCAGAGGTACTGGTTCTCCCACACACCAGCGGAACACAGAAAAACTGTTTGGCGCTGGACTCCGGCAGGAGCATCCAGGCGGCCTCTTTCGAAGCCTACCACTGCAGGAGGATCTGTTAGCCGTCATCATTGGTTAGAAAACCAAAGATGCCGTTGCCAAGGGTGCATCACTAGGAGGTAGATCCCACCACCCCAAAAGTTTCACCAACTTGACACACGTGTGTCCAGTCTCTTGTGTCCAGTTGGTGAATAACCCCTAAAGACAACCTCTGCTTCTTCTCGGCACTAGACTATAACTGTCCTGAAGCAGTGATAGGTAAAATATTGGGACGAGTAAAAATGCTTCATGCAGAAATGCTATTTGCAGTAATAAATCAGATTTTTACTTGTTTTTCCTTCGCTGCAACTTACAATTCTTTTTTGTGTTGCCACACTAATATTGTAAAGCTGAAGAGTTTGTTTGTTGAAGAATTTTTTTTGTGTTGGATAGTCCATTTATCAAGGAAGGCTTTGGGCTATATTCTTTTAAAAATTGTCGCGGAAAAAGTAGCGGGCAACAGCTAGATATCAATATATTTTATATGACTTAAACTATAATATTTCGAGAAATTCAATCCGTTTCAAAAATTAATATTGTTTGTCAATCTGTGTTTAACATGCAATCGGTGAGTTAAGTTAAAATGTTGTCAAATAGTCTCTCAGGCATAATAAAATTTAGAAATTAGGTTTTTTGTAACTGACCATAGTACTCGTATGTGTATCTACTGTTATTCAATATATTAAGAATATGTGTATACAAATTTAAAGCTTTTTATTTTCTTTTAGTCTGGCAAAATGGTTCTAGGAAGTTATACGTCGATTAGTATGTTAAGAGATGTAAACTGAACATAAATTGTATTAAACCAATTTTATTGTTTCAGGATGGAGAAACCAGTTTCGAATAGTAAGTTATAAAAAATATTTTTTTTTACTCACTCATTTGTTCGTGTAAGATATTTGATGAAGTTTATTTCATAATTTAAGAATAGTACTTACTTTATTTCATAATTTAAGAATAGTACTTACTTTATTTCATAATTTAAGAATAGTACGTAGCCTCAGTATTCGGAATTTAAAAGTCTAGTTTTCAAATAATAACTATATACTTTCTCCCAGTATAGTATTAAATCTATGCTTTTTCCCATATTAAAATGTCATTTCAAAATATCTAGGAGTTAATTTATGTCGCTATTGTCATTTTTCACTCACACCATCTTATTTGACCTTCTACACATAAACTTTAAAAACTCCAATCGGATCATTCTAGGCAAACTTGAGGCTTGTCAAATGTTATGTCAAAACTATACCACTGAAAAGAATTGGAAAAGACAATCAAAATCTGTTAGTTAATTTTGACATGAAAAAGTAACAATTAAGAGAGAGTAAAATTACAAGGACAATCAGCAATAGTGATATTATGTGAATGGAGATGTGTAAGTAAAGTTCGGATTTATTCTGCTCCAATAATGTCCATACATATAAACTTTCGCACTAGTGTATAATATCTTGTATAGAGTAATAGAGTTTTAACGTTCCATTTCACCCTGTTTATCCACAGTTTCCTGACAACTTGTAAAAGTAAAGAAGAGTCTTAGTTTCACTTTAATGCACTGCTACAGAACGATCCAACTTCGGCAACTGTTACTCGATAGTACATTTTAAACTACACTTGAGTGTTCGCAAGCTGGCGCCATCTTGTCGACATTTTTTTTTAAACATCTATATAATACTAATATTATAAAGCTGAAGAGTTTGTTTGTTTGACCGCACTAATCTTCAGAAGTCCTGGTTCGAATTGAAAAATTATTTTTGTGTTGGATAGTCTATTTATCGAGGAAGGCTTTAGGCTATATAACATCACGCTACGACTAATAGGAGCGAAGCCTCAGTGAAAAATGTTGCAAAAATAATGGCGATCATAATAACAGAAATTGACGCGGACGAAGTCGCGGACAACAGCTAGTAATTCTAATACAACGCAAATTAAATCATCATCACTGTATGACCCGTTGGTCTAGTGGCTTAAGTACACACGATAGCAGATCAACCTACCACAAAATGACAAGTTTTCGCAATCAAAACTGATGTTTAAGCTTCGTGGTTATAGTTGAAAATCAATTGGGGTAATTTGTCATTTATGTGTAGGTTAATGTGCTGGCCTCTGTACCGAGCTAAGAACTCGGGGTTTTTTTTTATGGTAAGTACCGAGTCGGGCGACAAGAATTTCGATATTTTGAACATTGCTCGGGTCTGTGATCAACAACCCGCATTAAGCACGCGTGGTGATTATGCCTGACTTATCATTGCTGGGGTAACTTGAATTCAATGTTGGGGGCTTTTGCCCTGCAGTGGGATAATAATAGGCCATTGCTTTATTTCACTATGTAGAAAGATCAATCTGTGGCCACCTTCAAGCAACGTCTCGTTATGTGTTGTTGTTAACGCGAGTAATTTTAATTAAAGTAATTTTGAAATGGATAAATGGTACCCATAAATATAAATACACACACACACACACACACACACACACACACATGCACAAAGATCTATGGAGTTTTGTGCATTTTTGTTTTTGTTTTAAATGGCTCCTGAACCTCTATGTTTTCCACAGAAAACTAGCGACATGGCTAATTTTGCCGCGGAAATAGCGATGAGTGGAAACCATTTTGGCTACATATCACGGCCATTTTGTTTGTGCCTATTTCATTTTTGTGATGATATATATCACTAAAATATATTTTTTTCTTTTTTTTAATTTGGTAACTAATTACATTCTTAAAGTAAATATTTATTGCTTTTCTAAAGAATTAAAACTTAATATAAATAATACAATACTTATTAAAAGTAGAGCACACAAAACTGCTTTCATTGCGAATTCGAAGTCTCCTCATCTGAAAACTTCCAGCAAGTTAATTTAAGTTTATCCAGACCACTCCAGTGTGTGGGAAGCCTTGGTTTCTCTTACTGTTTGAGTTCTTGGACTGTTAAATTTAGTCTTTACAACTGTCTTGGCAGTATACGTTTCTGAAATAAGACTAGATATACAACGTAAAGCTGTCTTTATTTACCTAAAAGATTTCATACGACGTCTTTATTTACAAGATTTAATTGATATCTTTAAAACAACTAAAACTGACCTCTACCACTACCTACAACTGCTCACTGGATCTACTTTCAAATTTTTTGTGTATGTTTTTGAATGTTTGTATTTTAGCAGATTATTAATTATTTTCTTGATTGTTAAGTTTTTTTTTTAATAATAATGGGCTTGCTCTTTACTACATACTTAACTATACGGTTAAGAAGAATCCTAAGAAGGAGCGAACTTACCCAGAGGTACTGGTTTTCCCACACACCAGCAGAACACAGAAAAACTGATTGGCGCTGGACTCCGGCAGGAGGGTGGTAGCATTCAGGTGGCCTCTTACGAAGCCTACCACCGCAGAGGGATCTGTTAGCCGTCATCATTGGTTAGAAAACCAAAGATGCCGTTGCCCAGGGTGGACCACTAGGAGGTAGATCCCACCACCCCAAAATAAGTAATTGACGACATCCGTGGCGAAGTGGCGTACACACCGGTTTTCAAGGTGTCGCCTGCTCCGGGGTTCCGGGTTCGATTACCGGACAGTCTTGGTAGAAAAAAGTGTACTTCTACATTTTCTCAGGTTTGGGTGTTTGTTGTACCTTCGTTGATTCTCATTTTCCACAATACGAGTGCTTAAAATAGTTACTCATTTTGGTCACGTGGGTGTGTGCGTGTACAACTGCTTTTTGTTTTAAAATTTCATTTTGATTCGGATTGTATAAAAACCACTATTTATGTGTACTTAACCACCATCAAGATAGATGAGTACTGGAGCCCTGTATGCCAGGCCTTTGCCTAGTTTAGACTCCAGTCCTATCACAACCTATTGTAAATCGCTACGCATTTAAATATGTTTTATACAAATGTTGTAAATTCCAAATTGTGAAAGGATAAATAATAAATAAATAAATGTGGACAACATCACATACATTGTTCTGATCCCAATTTGAATAACTTATTAAAGCATTCGTATTTTGGAAACCAGAAACAACGAAGGTACCACAAACACCCAGACCCGAGAAAATGTAGAAAAACACTTTTTTTCTACATTGACCCGTCCGGGAATCGAACCCGGGACCTCGGAGCAGGCGACACCTTAAAAACCGGTGTGTACGCCACTCCACCACGGAGGTCGTCAAGAAAAATAAAGATTTTTATTATTATTTATCATTAAAGAAAATTCATGACAGATTGCCAAGGTTGTAAATACATATTAACAAGCGTATGCCCTATGCTATATTGAAAAAGAGTAGAGATAGTGCTCGTTTTTGTTCCGGCAATAATGCATAACTTCTTTCAGGGCTTCCACTAACTACTTTTTGATTGTGTATAAATATCCGATAACTCGATAGAAACCTTAAAAAATATCTACCTTTTATTACACTACCATATTTTGAACAAATGTAAGTTTTTACATCGGGCATCAATAGTTTCGAATTTTAGAACATTGCTGCAACCCGTATTTGGCAAGCGTGGTAATTATGCCAAGCTGTACCCATTGCAAATCAAATTTGTCAAATAAAAATAAAGTCAAAATTAGTGCCATCATAGATCGTTTTAAAGTATATTGTGCCTTCGAAATGTCAGCTTAAAATTGTCGTTCAAGTTATTCCGGGAAGTCACCGTACCTCACAGATCTACAGCTAAGTCGCGATCAAACGAGAAGGGTGGATGCCACGGATTACATCCACCTACATTCCTAGACCCTTAGACCCGTATTTACAGGTCGATCCTCATTTTGAACAAAACGCAAACGTATCTGCTATTTACAGGAAGTGTAAATAAAAAGATATATGCCTATCTAATACCAAAACCTAATACCAGCGGTATTTGTTTGGAATCGTTATTAATTTTCTATTCCAGAATTATACCATGAGTCTTAAAATACGATATGTTTTTTTTTTATTTGGTATTCGTTTGTAATTGTATTTTGAACAATCTCATGATATTTAGAAACAAACTTCTTAGCGTTCCATGGATTCACTTCTGTGTGTGTCAAAACTGCCGAAGAAGACCTCATGACAGGCGGATTTTGTTTCAGCGGACTTTTTCTGGGATAAGGCCTGCTTTTTTTCGTGGGGAATAAATTAGTAGGATATATATAGACATGACACTTACAAATATGATTTTTTGCATATCTTATATCTTTATTTGACGACCATTTGGATCAGTGGTAGTAAACGCTGCTTCTGAGCCATGGGTCGCGGGTTCGATCCCCGCACAGTACAAACATTTGTGTGCATGAACATGTCTGTTTGTATTGGCCTGGGTGTTTTCTATATATTATAAGTATATATTTACAAAAAAAAAAGTATATAAGTAAGTTTATCGGTTGTCTAGTACCCCATACAACAGGGTAATTAATAGTAGCTTAATTTGGGACTAGATATAGGTTCTGTGTGGCCCAGTGAGGCATGTTTAAAATATATATATCTGCTTGCGCTTATTATCAACTAGCTTCTTATAATAACTCCAGAATAAGAACTGGAATCTGTTTACCCACTAACAACAAGCTGGCGTTCTAAATGGGGCAAGAGAAGACAGGATTATACACATAGTCTCATGTCATTTTCTAGACACAAACAGCCATAAGTACCAAACGTATTTTAACCAACAAAAAAGGGTAGACTTTCAATTCGACGCGTATTTTTTATGTTAAACCATAATTTTGTACAATTTTGACCGTTTTCGTCGTTTTTGTTTTATCGCAATATTAACATTAAAAATGAAATTGACAAAAAAAGGTTTCAGTCAGCAACATGCAATAAAATACCGTTATTAAACTATCGGCTGACTCAAATTTTTGACATTATTTCATATTTTCCATCAACATTTTTATAAGACAAGTTTTACGTCCCAATACACAGATGGGTATATGAATACGTCCACAGTGACGTGGCGACTAGGGGATGGGATGGGCCGAATTTATTTAACATAGAACCCCGTTTATATTGAAACGATTCCGGCGCATGATATCTAGCCGCTATACAAAAGGAGAGTCACGATATTGCAAGATTACAAATTTTTATCCTGACTGCGATAAAGATCTTCACTATGGAAACTGTAGGAAAACCTCCCTGTAATCTAAAGCAAGGTTATTATAATCATTATCAATTCTTTGACCACTAATAAACGTAGGACTTCTCCAATGCCCGTCAGTAAAATTTTATTCTGCAAATAGGCCCCTAGTGGCGCTTTTACATGTTCCAATATTTCAACCTACCATTGTTTCAAGACAGGAGTGTGTTAGTAATGAGAAGCTTACCGGTGCGCGTTGCCACTGATGACCTATGGAACTGAAACGTGGTTGCTTAATATGGGTATCATAAGAAGGCTCAAGGTCATTAGGCAATGGAGAGAGCCATGCTTGGTATTTCCCTTCGTGATAAAATCAGAAATGAGGAAATCCGTAGGAATACTTAGGTAACCGTCGTCGCTCAAAGAATTAATATTGCGAAGCTGAAGTGGCAGCGGGCGTGGTACACAGAGTAAGGACCGATAGCCGTTGTGAAAGGTTCTCGAAAGGCGACCGCATACCGGACGACGATCTATGGGTAGACCCCCCACCAGGTGAACCGATGGTCGCGGGAAGCAGTGGATACGGGTGGAGTGGGACCAATCATTGTGAAATTCTATGTCCAGCAGTGGACGTCGTTTGGCTTAGTGTGGTCATAGCCTCTCAGCCTCCTTATCACCAGAAGCCCTCACCAGATCGTCTAGCTAACGAGTTGGTGGACGCCTCACACTACCCTTGCTAAAGAAGAATCTTTCCATAATTGCCACATCAGAACATGAAGAAAGGTTAGAAAGGCTTTCATGCGCCATTTTTATGAGAACCAATGTCGCCGTTTGCGCCCCACTACACATAGACGAGTTCAAAGAACGCCAATTAAGCGAATTCTTTTGACGATACCAAACCAATCACAGCGCTCACTTAGAAGGATTTGCTCATAGCCTCTGTTTCGCGCCTGCCCCGCCTACATCGCCTTTCTAACCTTTATCCATGTCCTGTGGTTGCCACACTTGGCAGGCGGTTTGGCAATCGTAGTTTGGCATGTGGTGAAGAGAAGACACTGCTGCTTGTCTTTTTTTGGCAGTACTTTAGTCGCCTCTTACGGCAATGGAAAAGAAGAATTGGTATTGAGAAACTTTACTTTGTATGAAAGGCCTTAATAAAAGTAGCCTAGTATAATATCAATTTAAATTCTTCCAAGATAGCTCCTTATCAATAGAATTATAAATCTCCTTCGCCGCAAAATTGCCCCAACAAATTAAATCACCATATTCGCTGGGCTGGAGAAATTTAATATTGTACCTATTTATTTGGTTACGATGCCCGGTCGAGACACTTTAGAAAAATGCACATCATCTGGATGACTTCTCAAAACACGATGTCAGCTTGAATAAGATAGACGTATGATATGACTGTGATCTTTTTGATTGTATACCTTATTTTAACGATATGAGTCATCGAATGTGTTTTTTAAAATATCAATGCTTGAAAAAAAAATCTTAACTCCGAAAAAATATTTTTCCAAAAAGTTTGAGACGACGAGCTATCGGTTATTTACAAAAAGTACACGTTGAATTGAAAACCTCCTGTTTTTCGTCAGTTGAAAAAGTTATAGTGGGTAAAAAAAACTAATAATAAACCAATTTAAAAAAACAATGTTTATAGATCATTGTAGATTTCTCAACTACAATTTAAATTTTTTACTCTTATAAATAACCTCGTCCCTTCTAATATAGGTATTTTCTTATATTTTTTTACTTGAATTACCTAAATCTTCTTTTTAAGTGATTTTTAGGTCTTTCGCTTAAGAATAAAATTGGGAATTTCAGACGTCAATGCGAATCCAACGCCCATTCGGTTTAGTATTTAACTTAATCACTACGCCTCAACTAAACAGCAAATACAATCAAATTTAATGAGAGACCGAACCCAGAAGAGTTTGTAAAGAATTTTCTTGTTATTTGTTTCCTTTCGAAAGTCAATACGATAGCCAACTTATCCTATTTCCCCGGAGAAATACAGTGGACACCACATTTGAGGTAATCGAATTTTGGAATCTTGCAACACTGCAAATCGGGGAGTCGCATTGTCAGGTAATGGTATTTGTTCATCAAAGTATACCTGTCCTGGCAACTTCGTGTAGATAGACAGATATATATTTTTTATTCCATAAGCAGCAAGGCGCACACATAAAGAAAAATAAAAGGACTAATATAAAAAATTTAAGAGTAATAACAATACCAGAATATTGACAGTTACTGCGGCGATGCAAAAAAGGTAGTCCACTTCAGTGTTTGCACTGCTCTAGAGTTTAGTGAGTACAGTGCGATGGTTTGCCTGTCATACAGTTCCTAGTTCGATTCCCAGTCAGGTCAATTCAGCAAAAAAATACTTATAAGCCGACGGGGTGAGTTAGGTGTAGTGTGGGGTAAGACATTTGATCCCGGATTCATCGCAAGATAAAATTCGTAGACGCTAAACATTTCCGAAAGCCGACGACATAGGGTAGATCGATATGTCTGCTCTTAACAGCTACCCACCCGAAGATATAACAGTTCTCCCGTGATCATGGCGCTTGCAACAGTGCCGAAATATAGGAAACTCATAATAAATAAGGTACATGGTATAAATCCCGAATTAAATAACTCTAGTATATTTTTATTTTATCTTTTATGGTCTTTTTAATATTAGCAAGGAAAAATTTAGGTACATATCGCTTTGATATTACTTGAGAAATCATATTAAATCTTTCCGGATACCTTTACCCAATATTGGGCTTAGGGCTCCGTGATGACCGTGGACATTCCTCGTTAGGGTTGACTGAATTTCGCACCAATATAATTTTCATTGCGTCATGCTCATCCAATGGTATTTTGGGAACAAATTCTTAGTTCAATAAAATACTTTCTTTGTAATTTAAATAACAGTTGGGTAAGTTTTATTTATAAGAATCAGAAACTCTATGTAAAAAAAATTGGTTGTTTGTAAAGTAGGTTTACGATCGAGATGTTTACGTGATAACGTCTTATTGGTGATATAAGTTTTTGGGAAGTAAGGAATTAATGAAGATAACAATTTTTTCAAATTTTAAATTACATCTTAAACATTCAACGAAAACTTAACCGCACGAGAAAATCTCCATTCGTTTGTATGCCGCTAGAGTGAGAGAGACGGAAGATCGGTCCACTCACTCGAACGCTATGCCAGCCTCCGCTCGTGAGGATTCCGCGTGACAAGTTTCACGGAATGACTGGCAGCGCTCGAGATGAGACGGGAGATCGGTCCGTCTCTCTCTCTCGTTATACCTGCGATCGCGCTCGTGAGGTTTTGGTGTGACACAAGTTTCTGAACATGTCACCCGACTAAAACGATTTTAAAGACGTTATCACGTCAAAATATAAAATCATGCTAAGTTACATGAATTTTATATCCTCAAACCCAATCCTGACAATAACCAGCAAAATATCTTTTAAATCAGATTTAAAGTAGAGCCTCTTTATATACGCATTTCTGTCGAGTTTGTTTAATGTAATGTGGCATTTCACACAATTCACGCATTCAGATTTTATTTTTACCACGCTTTTATTAGCTTGGGTTGTATCTATCTATGTATCTATGTATGTAATGGAATCTTTGAGCATAAATTTGACCGATTTCCAGAAGTTTGATTAATTTGAAACTTTGCACACGTATCAAGGACCGATGACAATGCAATAATTTAATAACAGTTTTCCCAGTTTTCCTCTGTAAGAGGGAGTAAAATAGATAGAGCTAGCGCGCGATCTGTATCAATTATGTTTCCTGCATAGGTTTGGACTTACAGTCGGTAAAGAAGGAATCAAATCTTATAAACTAAACTAAAAAGTAAAAAATAAATTATAGTTTAAAAAACTAAAAAACCACGCTTTTAAAACAGATTGAACTAAAAAATTAAAAATAAAACTGTAGTAATCAATTGAAAAATTCATATTATTGTACAAAAAGCGTGGGGGGCTTGATTTAGATTGTTGTAAATATTTTATTAATAATTTACTGTGGATATCATAACAAGCACCCCACGCTTTTTGTACAATAATATTAATTTTTTAATTGATTACTACAGTTTTATTTTTAATTTTTTAGTGCAATCTGTTTTAAAAGCGTGGTTTTTTAGTTTTTTAAACTATAATTTATTTATTTATGTATGGCATTATCTTTGCTTGACCGCTTATAAGCACAGATTGCAATTGTAGGTATATGTTTTCTTCACACGGTTATTTTCGCTTTGTTTTGATATTCCACGTTGTGAAACTGTGTAATTGGCTAAGCGCTAGACAAAGATATAACATTATGTATGATTTTAACAAAAATGCTATTGAGTTTCCAAATAAAGAGAGAAAAATATATATATATAAGTATATGTATATGTACATTAGTATGCACTAAACGATTCATTGAACAAATCCTATAACAAAATAATGTTTGAAAATTACTTATCTCATAATTTCGGCTTTTACATGCAATAAAGCTATGCAAATGCAAATACAGGCAGTAGAGATACCGCAATTATAAGTATTATTACCCAACACCAATATAAGAAAAACTTTTAAGAAAAAAATTCCATACCTTCATTATTCACAAAGCCAAAAAGTTCAGAAAAAGTTTGGCTCACTCCTCTACCGTGCGCCATAAGTGTGCATGGACGCCTGTCCGAAGTGAAAGATTAATGTTGTGCTGAAACAACGTTAAGGTTCCTCTACATTTTGAAACGATTTTTAAAATTAACTGCTTTTTAAACATGATTTTTATATGATGCAAAGTTAGCGTTCAAAACTATAGTATATTTTAAAAACGTTTAAAAAGTAAAGTAACAGCCTATAATCATCCCACTGCAGGGAAAAGGCCTCCATCATTGAATTCAAGTTAACATAGTGTCGCGGTCATGCTAGAAGGTTCGAGATATCGCTAGAGGAATGTACATAACTACCTAAGTTCGGCCACAAAGTAATAACAAGACCTTAGTGCAAGCGACATTGAACTTTAAGTTTACAGATTAAGGCATAAAATGGCATAACTTACTAGAGTTGTTTACGTTTAACGTCCTTGTAATTTCTTCTAGAAAACGAACATTCTAGTATGTACGACCGGCGTCGATGTTGAGATATCCTCCTGAGACCCCCGGTGTCACTCGTGACACTTGCAGATATTTTCACTTTTTCGCGCTATCTATTGATATAAGTGCAAACTACGTCATTGGTGTGAAAGGTTACGACTTGTGCTAAACCACTAGGAGGCTATGGCTTGTCAATCGGAGTATGAGTCAAGCGAAAAAGTTAGTTGCAATTTTGAATAAGTGCAAGTACCGACATGTCGACACCCCGGAGAGGTAAATATTGTTTACATTAAATTTTTTGTTATTGTTTTGTGTTATTTCTGTACATGGTTCATTAGTCTCTCATTTATGATGATAAATATTACGAAAAAACATAATTTTGACCCGTATTTCAAACCATTTCTTAGGGTGTCACCGGTGACACTTTGGTCACTCATAACTTAAAATGTGTACTTTTACAGGATTGAGAGAAGCTAAAATTGAAGAGTCGTTGTTTAATTTAAACAACTCTGATATCGAGGATATTGATGAAGATGAAGAGGATAACTTTATTCAAGGACAAGAAGACAAGTCTGAAGACTTAATCCCTCGATCATCTGATAGTAGCGAGTGGGATGATTCAGACGAGAAGCCGCTTTCCTTTGTAGCGAGTTCTCGTACTGTTAGGAGATCCACAGACCGCCCCTTACGATGGGATCGTACAAATAACTTCCATTGCCCTTCAAGCAATCTTCATGAGGACCCACGTTTAGTTGAAGCAGCTACTAATGCAAAACCATTCTATGTATACTTTTCCCAATGCATAAAACCTGAATTTTTTTGACAAATATCACATTGTAAGTACTAATATCTGCAGCACCCACAGAACCGGCAGATCTTTAGATACAAACCCAGAAGAAATGCGAACTTTGGCGTTTCGATGGCTATTGGTCTACTAGGGCTTCCTCGAATGCATATGTTCTGGGCTGCGGAAACCAGAGCACTATTGGTGGCTAATGCTATGACGCGAAATATATATTTCCAGTTAAGAAGCAACATCAAAGTTGTTGATGATGAGTAACATCATCTATGAAAGAAAAAATTGGTCCTCTGGTGTTTCAGAAAAGTGCAAAATTAAGCAAGTCGTTAAAGGAAAACCCAATCCTAAAGGGATTAAAGTATTTATAATGGCTAATCCTAATGGACTTTCACTGGACTATTGACTGGCCCAATATCTTATTTACGGACGTCAAGCACCAGTCACGCCCCAATGTGCAAGTCATTCTCTGTCACGTGTCACTCGGAATAGTCCTCGAAGTAGCCCAGTTACTGAAAAAGAAGAGGAAGAATTTGACGTTGAAGCCCTGCCTTCAAACCGAAAACGTAGACTTGTCGAACCCATTCCTCACGTTGCCAAGAGACTAAAAGAAGCTCAACACTTGCCCATATTTGTAAAGGAAAATCGCTCAAAATGTCGGCTTAATTCATGCAACCAGCAGACCTTTGTTAAATGTTCAAGCTGCAACATATTTCTTTGTTTTAATGCCAATCGTAATTGTTTTTTCAATTTTCATACTTCACAATAATTCAAATAAAGCTTACACAAATAGATTATTAATCGTGAGTCAGGCAAACAAGTTTAATTCACCGATCTATAAAAATACCAACCTAATGCTACATTTATTTCATTATAAAGTTAGTTTATTAAAAATTTAAAAGTTGTTTGACTGTTACCTTTTTTAATGTCTTTCAAACCCGTAGTGTCACTGGTGACACCCCCCATTTTAGGCTATTTAAGAGAGCTAGATTTTTTTTTTTAATTTTTTCTTGTTATTTGTATCACAAATAATCTTATTTCCAAAATTCATTACAATCCATAAACTTTTTATGGTCTGGGTCTCAGGAGGATATATAAATAACAGGACTTGAAACGCCGAGTCAGTTCATTCTGAGCTTTCGGTGCGATACCTGCGAAAAGTGATCTAGTAACGACGACTTTAGCGATACCAACGGATCTAAGGACTACTCTACGGATTGGCTAATAGTGTTTTGGAACCAACGACCTCAGCGACCCACCGGACTACGATTCTTGTGATTTGGCTTTTGTGATAGTGTCTGTGACCTGTTCATCGCCTAATAAAATATTCTAATAAGTCAATGGTGTTTTACCCAAATCCCGAACTCCACGTTCGTAACAATAGCAATGATTGGTTTGAGAAATGGTAAGTAATTGTTTTGAGATTTTGAAATTCAATGCAACTTATTTTTTCTACTCAACCTCAATCATCCTACTATTAGGCAAAGGTTACTCTTAACTTCTTCCAATGCCTATCCGGAACTAGCGACTTCCAATCTCCTTTGTGAAACTGACCAATAGACGCAGACAACGGCACGTCAACCTACTACAAAACGTCAAGTTTTCTCAATTGATATTGATCTCTACCTGTTGGAATTCAATGACCGCTAACTTTTTGGGTAGGTTGACCTGCCGTCGTCTGTACGTCCCACCATATCTTTTCAGATCTTCCTTTTCCGTGATGGCCGTGTGTAGCTACTATCGTTTACGCTCGACGAATAAATGACTTATGTATGAAACTTATATAAGTTAACGATCAATAATTTTGTATACTAATGTAATTTTCATTCATTTATCATCTATTCGTCGATCATATACGATATTAGAAAAAGCAGCTTGTCTAAGGCCGGTCTTCTTCTTCGCTGAGATAACTCTTGATAGAGTGGTCGTGGTGATAGTGGGTATTCTGATAGTTTGTCACAAGGTGGACACCAATATTCTTAATAAGGCACCTTTTTTTAAATTCAGTGTACACTGACCTTAAAGCCGTATGTACGCGTTCTCCCATTATATTTGCCGAGACTGACCAACTTTTAATTAGAAAAGTTTTCATGGTTTTAGCCTGAAAAGGACAAAATAAAAGATATTGAAACACTGCGTTGTTGTTCCTGATAGTAAAGCTATGTTGTAGTATTTGATTGGTATTTGTTATAGAAAGCTTCGTTTGGATCTGGTTCAAAAATAGAGTAAATCCCTTCTCATTTCAGGTATTGAAGGACGCAACAAAAAAGTAGAAGGAGTTATTGTAAAAAATATTGAAAAAATTATCTGTTTGGTGTAATGATCCTATGTGTCTGATTATGGTTATTTGGATGGTTTGCGCACTAGACATATGCACAGGAAGGCATTGTAACGGTTTTTCGCACTGTAACACCCACAATTATTAACGGTGGCGGACCCGTCGCTGTCCTGTTGAGGACTGAACCGTAGTATGACACTTAGACTCACTTTTGTAGCGCAAGTAGGTACTATACTATATCCTCTTTTTGTTTTTTTTTTGTGTAAATATAGCCAAATATTTTGTCGCATTAACGAATACTCAAATATCACCGAATAATCGAGAATTGTATAAGCTTCTGCGTCGTTAACGGTCGGAGTGACCAACTCTTAATTAGTAAAGTTTGAGGAAGGTTTTGGGTCGCTGGGAACGTGTTGGCGTGGGTGAGAAATACCCTGATAGCTGATGTTTTTGGGTCAACTACCACAACAACACAGGGCTGCTACCTTGGAACTTTATTTAAATAAAAAATGTGGACAACATCACATACATTGTTCTGGTCCCAAAGTAAGTAGGTAACTATTTAAAGCACTCGTATTCGTTTCGAATTTCCACAAAATTCGGAACAACGAAGGAAAAACACACAGACCCGTGAAAATGTAGAAAAACACACTTTTTTTACGTTGACCCGTCCGGGAATCGAACCCGGGACCTCGGAGCAGGTGACAGCTTGAAAACCGGTGTGTACGCCACTCCGCCACGGAGGTCGTTTTTATTGATCATCAATTTGGAAATACAATTCCTACAAGAATAAAATCGACTGCCCTAAGTGGGACAAGAGAAATGCTTAAAATTGTATTTTTTTAATTGCCTTTAATAGGACTTCAGACATACTCTTTTTAATTACTATTTATCTGACTGCTCTAACCATTAAGCTCTCAAGACATGTGTCGACGAATTTATTTAAGGCAGAATGTAATTTATTTCCGCAGTAAGCAAGAGAAGTTTCATCAATGCCTAAAATTGTAAATCTCAAACATTCATTTTGGGGTGGTGGGATCTACCTCCTAGTGGTCTACCCTGGGCAACGGCATCTTTGGTTTTCTAACCAATGATGACGGTTAACAGATCCTTCTGCGGTGGTAGGCGTCGTAAGAGGCCGCCTGTATGCTAGCATCCAGCCGGAGTCCAGCGCCAAACAGTGCCTCTGTGTTCCGCTGGTGTGTGGGAGAACCAGTACCTCTGGGTAAGCTCGCTCCATCTTAGGTTTCTTCTTAACCGTACAGTTAAGTATGTAGTCAAGAATAAGCCCATTATTTATAAAAAAAAATAACTATTTTTACGAATATTTAACAATCGATTAAAATGAAACAGCATTTAAATTGCTGTAAAAATTGAATGAAAACACGATTATTAAATATAAGTTACCTAAGGTTAAACATTCGAAATAGTAATTCAAATTATTGTATTTTTAAATTACTTTAATAATTGTATAAAAACAGTTCAAAAACGGAATGTAAATCAAAAACGGAATGATTGCTTCTATGGATGCCGTAAGAGGCGATCAAGCCGTAAAACTTGTAATAAAAAAAAAAAAGATGCGATCAAAGAGGTACTGCCAGGAAATCTGCCCTGCTAATTGCACTTGCAGTAATCGAAATAAATTAAATCACAATCGATTAAAGTAAAAATAAATATACCAATAGGAAGATTGATTTTTTTCTTACTTTTAAGGTACATTTTTAATGTTATCATACCTTGACTTATTGTTTAGACATCAAAAAATATGTTTACCGCGTTTATCTCCAATCCGCCATTTTGCAAGTAGGTACTGTGTTTGAATTAAGGAGGGCAGAAATGGATAGCAGCGTCATCTCTGTACTTGGTTTAACTGACATTGCCAACCCGCATTCAAAGCGTGGCGATAATAGCAGAATCCTCTTCCTACTCTTACATTACAGGATGAAATCTTAATCACTATCCAAAATCTAATACAACGATCTACGAGACAATAAACAAATTACGTATTTTTTCTTTTGGTATAGCCAAGTACAAAAATGTCAAGCAAAAACACATAGAAAATGTCCGCCAAAACTCTAAAATTTTTAACCCTTAATTCGACGGAATATTTACATTGCAATATTTGTAAAATAGTTACAGATTTCGATTATTAGCTTATTAGGGATCCCTATTAAAATTCCAATAAAAATATACCTATTTCAGTTTTCTGAAAAATGTATGTCCATTATACTGGACATTACCGAGTTCATAAGAAATTGATGCACTCCAACCATGTGCAATATACTTCCCACTGTCGAAGAGAAAGTATAAAATAATTATTTATTCGGTAGGAAGATATCAATTTTATTTTGGTAAATTCTTAAAAGTTGCAATGGTTTACGATCAAGTTGAGCATTGTGAAAAGGTTACCGAAATAAACATCACACCCTGGAGTCTGAATTGTCTTCAAATAGCTAGAATCAATTTAGCACCATGAGTCATATGCTCTTCTTCCTCACTGTAATCTTTATATTGGACAATATCATCGCCACCATCTATACCAACTATAAAAAAAGATAGACGATTCCAAATGCAACAGCGCAATGCGATCCTGAATCCCCTTATTTAGGTTTCATGGCGTTGTGCTGTAGGGTATTGTCATTTCATCAATGATATTGGTAGTCTTTTCTTCCGTTGTGAGGCTGTTTTATTTGTTTATTCATTGAATGGATATATCTTGCAATATCTGTCCTCATCTAAATTGAGAGCAAGACAACAGTAATTTAATCACATGAGTATTTCTGAATTCTTTAGTTAGTTAGACCAATAGTTTTGATTTTAAGGCTTTTCGCTATACCTATGATGAAGATAATCATAAAAAAGTCGTTCAAGTCATGAATAGTTCGGTATACTTTTGCCCTCCTATAAGTAGAGTACAAGTTTGTGTTGTCGATGTTCAACAACGAGTAAATCTAGAGAGAAGAACTGATTCGAAAATCCTACGGTGAGATGGTTCTTTTGCTCTTTTGTGCCCGGGCATTCGATATTTCCTTTTTACGCTGTGATTGTTTTTGATGCCATAGTTCATTAGACTAGCAATAGATAAAGAATTTGATGGAATCTACAATAATGATGCCAAACATGGTCAAATAATATAATTTACTTCACCAACAACAGAGGTCTGCATGAATCAATGGAAAGGCATGGTGAAGAAGTCAACTCTTCAGTTCTTTTAAAAGCTATTTTCTCTTATTTTTTCAGTAGAGACCCAATATTTATATCAAAAGGAGCATTTTTAGGCGGCTCTAAACTTTGAGGTTCTGAAAAACTAAGTTATAATAAGGCATAAACCATTTAATCTATAAACCCCTAAAATAGAATTACGACATATAACAAAAGTTAACGTTCTAATTATTATTTGAAACGAAAATAGTACAAGTACTAGACATACAATTTTGTATTTCGTTTTCTACTACTTTGACAAGGGGAAGAATACTGGACATAGTATTTAGGAGTTATTTTACTAGTTATTCGACGACGGGAAGTACACTGTACATGCAAGTTTAGGGTGTAATGATAACTAATCAAAACTGAATAAGAAAGTCAAAACATTATCAGTAGCTGTCCTGTAAATGAGCAGTAAACTAATGATTAATATGCAACTTACCGAGAGCCTGTGCTGCACGTTCTTCCTCTCCATCATCTCACGATTGATTGCTTGTGTCTCGTGACTGTGTGTACGTTGTTATTTTTTTACAGCATAGTTAGATAGTTTAGGGTGAATTAACACACCTCAAATTCAAGATGTATAGTGTAATTTTTTGCATATATATTTTTTCATTCAAATGGATGCAAACTGCACGTCGTCGAATTAAGGGTTAATACGGCCTCCTAGCAACACTTCTTTTACGCGATGAGCATCGTTCGTTCATTACGATTCATAATTTGTTAATTTTCCCTTCATACCTTCTTGTCTTAGGACCGTAAAAATTGAATGCTTATTAAGTTGTGAAAAATATTTTCGGGTAAAAACTTGACCTACATTTCTTACTTCCTTCTTCCTTCTGTAAAAATAATTCTCTAAATACGATACTTAACGCCTAAAAAAAATTACGATGATGAAAAAGGGTTCCTGTATGTACAGCAGTAATGTAGACTAATATAGGCTGATGAAGAAGACGATGATGATGATTATATTCTGTTATTTGAAAAACATTACAGTATTTTTACGAGTAAGACTACAAATAACACTTATTTTACGACTGGATACCAATTACATGTTTTCACTTATAAAATTCAAGAAAGCTTGTTTTAAATTAAATTCAATTAAGTATAAATTACAATATAAAGAAAAGACGACCTTGGTAAAAGACGATCACGGAATATATACCAGAAAGTTACTACACAACATAGATAAATAAATAAATAAATATTTAAGACATGCCTCACTGGGCCACACAGAGCCATCTAGTCCCAAATTAAGCTACTATTAAGTACCCTGTCGTATGGGGTACTAGACAACCGATGAACTTACTTATATATATATATATATATATATATATATATATTTTGTAAATACATACTTATAATACATAGAAAACACCCAGAGCAGTACAAACAGATATGTTCATGCACACAAATATTAGTACTGTGCGGGGATCGAACCCGCGACCCATGGCTCAGAAGTAGCGTTAACTACCGCTGATCCAAATGGTCGTCAGATCTAATCCAACTTACTCAGATTATTGCAACGGTAGTGTATTATGAGTTTAAATATAATCATAATGTATCTAAGTTAGAATAAATAAAAAGTCGATTTTTTTAAGTTTAATCCCTCAACCCCTAGGAGGCACTTGGGTGCCACGATAACAGTTGATTTCAATTGTGTCTGGAATATCTCACGATCGAGGGATTAAATACTTATATTTTAATTTCCATGAAGTTGCTAAAATCAAATAAAGTATTTCAATAGCTGTTTCATCTTAAGACTATCAAACATCTGTTAAGATACATATATTTTTTCTGGTGTAAAGAGTGCAAAAATTCAAACATTTAATGAAACTACGCCATTACAGCGATAACGATATGCTTGAAAAATTGGCGCTGTGACGCTGTATCTCGGTAGCTTAATTGAAAAAGCACCGCGCCTGGAAGTAGTAGTAACAGCCTACAATCATCCCAAGGGAAAAGGCCTCCATCATTGAATTCAAGATACCACAGCAATGATGGGAACTGGCATAATCACCACGCTTGCAGTACTGGCAAATGAGGGTTGGTGATCACAAACCCGAGCAACGTTCGAAAATTCGAAACTATTTGTTGCCCGGCCCGGGGATCGAACCCGGGACCCCGAGATCTTGGCCCGGGCCACTAGACCAACGGGCCGCGCCTGGTATTTTTTTTTAATTTTTTTTTTAATCAAGGTACAGCAACAGAATACAAATCCAGACTAATACTAAGTTACATTTTTTTGTAATGTTACATTAAATTTGCATCCCGATTATAGCTGGACACGACATGTTCAGATAACTAATACATAAAATACAGTGAGCTATAATTTACTTTAACATCCTTTTATGTAAATTGGATTTGCTCGCTTCGTTGGTCTAGTGGTTTAAATACCGGGCCAAGATCTCGGGGTCCCAAGTTCGATCCGCGGGTTGGGCAACAAAAAGTTTCGAATTTTCGAACGTTGCTCGGCTTTGTGATCACCAACTCGCACTTGAAAGCGTGGTGATTACGCCAGTACACCCATCATTGCTGTGGTAACATGAATTCAATGATGGAGGCCTTTTCCCTGCAGTGAGATGATTATAGGCTGTTACTTATGTAAATTGGATGAGATACAGAAAAAATATAATCTACACATTCGGTATATTCGACTATTATACGTAACATTGTTTCGGCATACTGGTAGATCAAAAATTTGCTGCTTTCTCCTACTAAACTACTCCTCTTTGTTTTAAATGAAATACGGCTTAATAAATACTCTGTGTCCCATTCAGGATTAGCAATTTTGTAAAGTGCCGATAGGCAAGCTATATCCCGTCTAGATTGAAGAGTGCACAAATTAAGTGTGTATGGAGATGCAGAAAATTTTGAAGTTTATGCAGGGTGTAAAAAAACTAAACGCAGACCCTAAAGTTACGCAATCTGAAAAGCAAACCAAGCCATATTACAAAATATTATAGCTGGGAAATGATTTTTATTTATGGGGCTCAAAAAAATATTATAATTCGTAGCGCGCAATGTATAGCAGCCGTAGCGTAGGCCGCTGCGCTGAAGATGGCTGTTAGCTAAGTTCACAAGTCGTCCGCGCTGA
The DNA here is from genome assembly GCA_949315895.1 of Anania crocealis. Taxonomy (NCBI): domain Eukaryota; kingdom Metazoa; phylum Arthropoda; class Insecta; order Lepidoptera; family Crambidae; genus Anania; species Anania crocealis. The sequence goes on from OX438872.1 coordinate 11,557,445, forward strand.
GCCGTACATTGCGTATTGTAATTAATAAAGCCTTTTTGTGAACGAAATAATAAAAACAACCACTATGTTTATATGAACAAAAGTTTTTAAGTATCCTTTGGCAACAGTTTTTGTAATAAAATGGAAAACAAAATTGTGACTTTGACCCTCAATATCTTCGAAACCAGCTGTTTCCCAGGTATGGTCCTTCAGAGAAAAATGATCCTAATGATGGGGACAATACGTGGTTTTCGGATCTGCGTTTGGTTTTTTTACACCCGTTATACCGATATTATAATTGCAATTAAGTTGCTCAAATATTATTATGAAAATAGTAGTCTTCCTTTCCATCCCGTATCGGCCTTGTCGTATCGTAACAAAGAACTACCTACGTAGGTATATTATTATCGGCTATCTCTACGACAATAAGCTTAAAGCCCGCAACGACAAAGCCGAGACATAACTTCGGTAATTATCAAGTCGGCATTCAGCTAAGCTACTTTACATCCACGTTTATTTATTGCCTTCACTTAGATATTGTGTTTAACGAGCTGTTTTAAGACAATTAACCGTAAAATATTGCTTATGCTATATTTGTACGCTTTAGTTAATTAAAATCAGTTAAGAATAACTTTATTTCAGCAAATAAGCCTTTGCAGGCACTTTTACACGTCCCAATAATTTTATCTACCGTTGATTAGAGCTAGTGAAGAGAAGCAGGGGCGCAAGAAATTCGATCACAATTATTTTCATCCAAAGATGTTGCTCTAGTGATTTTAGTATTGGGCCTAGAATCCTAGATAGATCTTGGATTCCCGGATTCGATCCTCAGGTCGGGCAACAAAAAGTTTCAAATTTTTGAACATCGCTAGGGTTTGTGATCAGCTACCCGCATTTGGCAAACGTGGTGATTATGCCAGTAGGTAAATATAATTGTTGTGGTGATGGAAGCCTTCGCCCTGCAGTGGGATTATTATAGGCTGTTCTATAGTAGAATTGGGTCTAAGAGGAACCCTATGAAATATTGCCATAACTTCAAAATTACTAAATAAAATTGAGGTTAGATTTACATATTTTGATCTAGCAACTTTCATTAAGATATATTGGGTGAACAAAACCAGCCTAATACGAAACTATAGCTTCATGATCACCAACCCGTATTTAGCAAGGTATTTATGCCTGTACCCATCATTGCTGCGGTAACTTGAATCAGATGATGGAGGAACTGCCCTGCAGTTGGATGATTTTTATACGTTACTTTAGTTATTTAAATAGGAAAGTAACAGCCTTTAATCATCCCACTGCAGGGAAAAGGCCTCCATCATTGAATTCAAGTTACAACAGCAATGATGGGTGTACTGGCATAATCACCACGGTTGCCAAATGCGGGTTGGTGATCACTAACCCGAGTAACGTTCGAAAATTCGAAACTTTTTTGATGCCCGACCCGGGATTCGAACCTGGTACCCCGAGATTTTAGCCCGGTATTTAAACCACTAGACCAATGGGGCGTTTTTTAAATAGTACTTCTTTAATAGCATTTTGCCATTCATAGGTTAAAAAGAGAAGAAAGAGGAAAAAATATATAGTTAAACAGGCTCATTCTAAAATAATGTGTTTGTCACAGGCTACTAAACGTGCGCTTACGAAGTTTCTCGAAAACTCTTTAAAAGTTTCCCAGTTAAGTTTAGTGGAGCTTTGTGATAGAAATCAACATAAAACTCAAAACAAGCTTAAAGTTTGCAGGAATTCGCACGATCTCTGAATTGGTTTAGTAAACTTGCAGTCAAGTTGATTGAAGTTGTAATTTAGAGGATTAAGGCGGCGTAGTCCTAAGAGGCAGCGTTTTTGAATTTTTAAAACCCATCTGAGAACTAGAAAACAGCGTTGTAGAGTCTGAAAATATTAAGAATCTAGTCTAGTCACAGTTGCTATCGGTACACGATTTAATTTACTTGGCACGATAGAAAAAAATCACAAACCTACATCTTTTTGAAATGTTTTTTTTTCAATATTACGACCAAACTACGGACATTTTAATATTTTTTTATGCTTGTTTAAAGCTACTAAATGATATACTTTAACTACAAAATACGTATGCGCGGCGGCTCGTCAGGCCCGTACTGTCGCGCGCTGGCGCTTACGGTGCGCTCAGGCGCTCCGTAATAGGCGATCGATGGATATCGATCCATAAATGTCGACCTATCGGGCCTTAATACTGTGTGTTTTGAGTTTTGTTTCATTTATTCAAAACTTGCTGTCGGTCTCAGCTTTACACAGGTATTCCAATAAAGATAATGTAAGCAAATGCTCTGTTTATGACTAACTATACCCTTTTCACACTTTTAAGGATATTTCTAAAACAGTTATTTTTGTAAGCAATTATGAAACGTTTTCCTAATGCAAATCATCACTAGACTATTATTACAAACATAAAATTTCGATTTTTAACGTTCCATACCCTAATAGGAAAAAATCTGTCTATCCATCCGTCAGTCTGGCTCTGGGCCCCAATTCCGCTAATTTACAAGTAGCTCAATACAATCGTAATTGCATCGCAATCGTATATTTTGACATTACTACCTTAATAAATGTGTCAAAATATACAATTGAGATGCAATTGCGACTCTATTGGGCTATTTGTAAATTAGCGGAATTGGGGGCCTGGACTGTTGAAAAAACTACTTTGCACGGAACCCTCAGTACCCTCAGTACTTTACCCTGTATATCGATTTTAACGACCCTTTTTCATTCACAGCAAAAATTCTCACAATGCAAAAATCTCAAATCTATACCGGGTGAAAACTAAAGTCCCGAATCAACTTCCCAAGTCATCCCGACGTCATTATCATACGGCGCTGCACTAATGATCGCGACTGATCCACGATTGTTCCTGTAATGAGGACCTCACATGAGGACAAAAGCCTCTTTTGGAGCTGAGCGAATATCTTTGTACTCGATATGGATGACGTAGGTATTTAGCTCATTTAATTAGGAGCCAACGAAAAAAATAATAAGTAGCGATGACTTGTAAACATATTTTGTTGCTCCTAGTAAGTTTTTTTTTATTATAGTTAGTGGTAGGTACGAGTACTTCAGTTTTTAAGGATTTGACTGATTTTGATATCTTCATTGTGTTTGTTAACTCTGAGAAAAAATCTGAAAAAAAACAGAAAAGATAGGCTTCATCATTGAATTCAAGTTACTAAAGCATTGAACGCTTAAAGACTAGTATTATATTATCTGAGCTTATATTAACTACACTTGCCAAATGGTGTTAACAGACCTGAGAAATATTCGAAAATTTGAAAGTGTTGTCTTTTAAAATGAACAAAGAATAATGCCTATTTATAGAAATGAAACAAATCTTAAAATTAAGCTTTTTTTATTGTAAACTCATTACGCTTATCATTTATTAATCAGAAACGCAGGAAAAAAAGATTTTTGATATTCTCCTAAACATCTTTAAAAATTAAAATATGGTTTTTGAACGTTCCTTGTACAGTTGTTACGTTCCATTTTAGTCACTGACGAGTGCCGACTGGAGACTGACTTTATCAATTTAAACTATTTTTATTACTTATTGTTTTATTTTTAGTTTTTTATACTTTCTATGTTGAATTAATATAAAGATTTATTGAAGTCCATTATTACAAATAATACGAACATTATCAGTTGAAAATAAGTTTACGTTTAATTATTCTAATAAAGTGAACCGGATTTTTTTTTTGACGTTTGACAGCCGTGTGTCATATTCGAATCGGCGCAGTCTCTTTCGTTTTGCGTTTGCATCTCTTTGTGTACTACACACCTACACACTCTTTGGCACTTTACTAACATACACCTTAGTGGAAGTTCTCTGTAATCAATAGGTCGAATGATTCAAAGTTATAGTTAATTAACTTTTAAACACTAGGTAGGTACATATGTACTGCCGGCATATTTCCATAGATATTTTTGACGATAATTTGGCCGCGGCAATTCCTAACCTATAAAGTAAAAATTCGTATTTTTTTAAATTCCTGGCGTTTAACTAGTACATAATAGTGAAAACAGGGAATTATTCCCTAATCTCGCACGCAGTATTCCTGCTATACTTGCGGTATATACATAAACTTTCATTATCAGGTTTTCAAATGTATGGAAAGTGGGCATTGATCTTTTTGCACCTTTGCTACCTAAAAAGTAAAGTAAAATAACAGCCTTTAATCATCCCACTGCAGGGAAAAGGCCTTCATCGCTGAATTCAACTTACCACTGCAATGATGGGAACTGGCATAATCACCACGCTTGCCAAATGCGGGTTGGTGATCACAAACCCGGGCAACGTTTGAAAATTCGAATTTATTTGTTGCCCGACCCGGGATCGAACCTGGGACCCCGAGATCTTGGCCCGGTATTTAAACCACTAGATCAACGGGGCGTTTGCTGCCTGGCATCTGCTGAAGTCTAAAGCCACCGTGTCAAAAACGTTATGGTTGGCCATCGTTCTTGCAAAGGATCTATTTTGATGCTAGCGCTAAAAAAATAACTTTTATTCTGGTTTTCATGGGTTCATAGACTATGTTTTTTTGTATAAAGATTTCCGCGCGCAAAGCAAAAACTATAACGTTCCATTTCAAAATCCCCAGCACGTGTTCCTATTTTAAAAATTTCTCAACGAACGCACTGATACACAGTTCCAGATTTTGTTCCGCAAAAGTTTGTATGAAAACGGGCGCCAGCTCTCGCCGAACAGTGATGGAACATAGTTATGTTTTGTGGAACTTCGGAACGCGTTCACATTTGCGATTGGCTTTTGTTGCGTTGTTTTTTTTTGTGTTGTTTGTGACATGAAATAAAATGATGATATTATTTAGCTAAAATAAAGGTTAGTGAAAGAAACATGACAAACTATTTTATAGCATTAATATGTAGTTACATTTCACCATAGTGAAACGCGGAAAATGAAATAAATACCAAATAATTATAATTGAAACACAACAATAGGTTTATCACCAACTTGGTGTCTAATATATGGACAGAACCTTAAAATGGGAGAACGTAAAGAAAGTATGAAATGGCCGATTATTTTCCCACTTTTTATTTTGTTTATAGCTCTTAAGTATAGTCATATTATTGCGTTATTCTTTTTGTATTGTATCAAAAACTAAATAAAGTAACTTCTGACTAAAAAAAAATGCAATACTAGTGCCTAATACTTCAAAGGAAGTCGTTGAAAAGACCCCTTACAATGTGTCAGCTGACCTTCTTGCTTCAATTAAGTATATTTGTATTATATACTTTGATTTTCAGAAATTTAAATACTATAATGCGTAGCTTTATAACCATCTAACTTTGACCTTTAATTGCATCGAAAACGGTTAAGGCGTTTTTAAAAAAACTAAAAAATTGTTAGTATGGAAAAATGACTTTTCTCGATTTCGTCCATACAAAACGGCAATTTCATACTTTAACCCCTAATATTTATAATTCCAGTTTGATACAATTGACTGAAATTCAGTTTCGCATGGTGTATAGATGCACCGTGTATTTTTGACCACCTCCCGATCACGTGACGAATAGAAATAGAAAGTCTTTCTTGCTGAGAATGGTACAGAGGATAGCTTGCACGTCAGAATAAATACTGGGGCATCTTATTTAGGTGGAATAGGTGCGATTTTGCAACAGAAATGTATACTGACAAAAGAAGCTTACGTTATGTTACCATGTGTAACATCTTGGCAGTGTTTTATTAATTTAATTTTTTTGTTAGTAATACTATTTACTTTATTTGATATTGTAGCAACTTAATTGCACTTATAATATCAGTATATAAACTTGAAAAATTTTGTCTCAGGCGGGACTCGAACCCGCATCTCTTCGCATGCCGGGCGGGCGCCATACCATTAGGCCACCGAGACACTGCGACACGGCGCGAATTTTCAAGCATATTCTTACGCTTTAAGCCAGCGTTGTTTCATCAAATGTTAGGAGTTTGCACCCTTAACACCCGAAAGAAACATCTTTGCAGATGTTTGACAGTCAGTTCAGATGAAACAGCTATTTATATACTTTATTTGATATTTTAGCAACTTAATTGCACTTATAATATCAGTATATTATAAACTTGAAAAATTTTGTCTCAGGCGGGACTCGAACCCGCATCTTTATGGCGCCCGCCCGGCATGCGAGGAGATGCGGGTTCGAGTCCCGCCTGAGACAAAATTTTTCTACAAAACTATTTATTTTGAATCGCCGCTCCGCGCCGCGACCCTCACGGGCGTAATATTTTGCTTTGACCGGGTTCTGGATATACGCAGACGTCCGTGTGCGTCGGCAGCGTGTCTCAAAATGAATAGCTGAATCAATATTTAATATTTTTCTAACATAATATGTTTTTTTGACAAAATATTGAAAAAAAACTCTGCCAAGAAGTTACACATGGTTACATAACGTGAGCTTGAGCTTCGTGTTCAGTATACATTTATTTTCTGTTGCAAAATCGCACCGGCGGGCGCCATAAAGATGCGGGTTCGAGTCCCGCCTGAGACAAAATTTTTCAAGTTTATATACTGATATTATAAGTGTAATTAAGTTGCTACAATATCAAATAAAGTAAATAGTATTACTAACAAAAAAATAAAATTAATAAAACACTGCCAAGATGTTACACATGGTAACATAACGTAAGCTTCTTTTGTCAGTATACTCTGTTGCAAAATCGCACCTATTCCACCTGCATAAGACGCCCCAGTGTTTATTCTGACATGCAAGCTATCCTCTGTACCATTCTCAGCAAGAAAGACTTTCTATTTCTATTCGTCACGTGACAAATACTACATATTATTCAGTCAATCTATCAAAACTTTATCTAATAGTTCAATATCACCCCATTACATAGAGAAATGGAAGTAGGAGTATGTCAGTTTGAGTCCCAACCATTTGTTATGTGTAATAGAGCAGGTGGTCGGATGGATTGTCCGGAGATAAATGTGATAGCCGCTTCTTCAATAGTAGGGGACGTATTGAAAAGTGAGCTGTTAAGAGTAACACTTGTGTAGTAAACATAGATAAAATTAAAGATTTTTTGAGATACACTCTAGTGGTTTCTTAAATTTACAGTACCTAATATTAAGGATACCTCTACTTTATACCACATAAAAAAAACTTAATTTTAGCAAACATCGTCTTCTATCGTTTTAAAATAAGCAGTTTAATGAGCTAGATTTTTCACAAAAATAGAATATTAAAAAATAAATACTAAATTTTTTTTTCTTAAATATTGTTTCTATTTTTTATTCCATGAGAATTAAAACATGATGGCTGTGTGATTGTTGTCTACATGTTTAGCTATCAAATAATACCTTTTTATGTTGATAGGATATTTACATTGTGGTCTAATTAGTATGAGAGCCGGGATCTTGGTCACCAAAAAACAAAATGTCGGCCATTTTACAACCGTAAGAGAAAAAAATTTAGAGACAATTTGTCGATATGAAAAGCTCCGACAATGGTGACGGGACACATTTTATACAAATTTTTACGGAACCTAGAGTTAATCCTTATCGCACTTGTCCGCTTTTAAATTATACTGATGTTCTACTTACCTTAATTATTATAACATCATAATGAAGTCAAAACCGATTACCCTTTCACTCAACAAAGGGTTGAAAACACAAACAATGGCCGTGTCATTTCTCAAACGCAGAACAAGCTACCGGAAGGGGCAGGAAATTGAAAACGCTCTCAATACGAGTGTGACAGAGCTATGTACACGGGTTTTTATGTTTTACCCCGGGTTTTAACTTAATTATACGGAAATGGGGAGAATTGACGTTGATGCATGGCATACTTTTCGCGTTCGATGTTTAAAAGTGACGAGACATTACGAAAGGTTGTCAAAACATGAATTAAAGCAGTACCACACTCCATGGCGAAGTAGTGTACACGCCGGTTTTCAAGATGTCGTCTACTCCGGAGTATCGGGTTCGTTTCTCGGACGGCTCAATGCAGGATAAAAGTGCTTTTCTACATTTTCACGGGTCTGGGTGTTTGTGGTACCTTTATTGTTCCTGGTTTTCAAAATACGAGTGCTTTGAATAGTTATTTAAATTGGGATGAAAACAATGTATGTGATGTTGCCAACATTTTTTTAATTAATTTATTTCGTTAAATTTGATGCGAGTCAAGTAAAAATCAGTTAAAATCAGTTCAAATCAGTTTTATTGCTGCAAATAGGCCCCTGAAGGGCTTCATTAAGAAATGCTAATCGCAGCCTATCATAACTTTATTGTTGAGTAAGCCCACAACGAAAGTCATAATAAATCATTGACCGAAATTTTTCTCGCGTTAGGTTCATTTTCACGTGTAACAAGAGTTTTAGATTTGCCGCCAATTCACAAAAACAAATGACAAATGAATGCAATATACTAAATTAAGTTACCAAAGAGTTATAAAATTGAAATTCCGAAAAAGTTTTCTAACTGGCCAGTTCTTAACATTTTGAGTTTTAGGGTGCTTACATAAAGATACAGGTTGCCGGTACTGACAAATATATGCGAGTCAGTACTGATCGACGCAGGCTTATTTTGCATAAAGAAACAGGTAGGAAAATCTGTCCTTATTGACAATAATGAGCCTTACACAGGCTAATGTTTGAACCCGTACGGCTCGGTCCAGGAATTCGGCACCGACAAGTTAAACATGTTTCTTTATAAGTGAGCGCATAAGATAACATGGAAATATTTATACCTGCACCGATCAGTACAAACCCGCACAGATTTGTCTGTACCGGAAACCTGTTTATTTATGTAAGCACCCTTACCCACGTAAAAGTAGCCTATGCACTATTTCAGTCTAAAATCTATCTGTGTGCATAATTTAATTTAAATCTCTTGAGTTGTTCTGGAATGATTGAGCAGCAAAAATCCATCCAAACTTAGGCATTTTATTAGAAAGAAGTAAAATGTATAACCATGTATGCATATAATAGGGGTTAAAGTATGAAATTGCCGATTATTTTCCCACTTTTTATTTTGTTTATAGCTCTTAAGTATAGTCATATTATTGCGTAATTCTTTTTGTATTGTATGAAAAACTAAATAAAGTAACATTTAACTAAAAAAAATGCAATACTAGTGCCTATTACTTCAAAGGAAGTCGTTGAAAAGACCCCTTACAATGTGTCAGCTGACCTTCTTGCTTCAATTAAGTATATTTGTATTATATACTTTGATTTTCAGAAATTTAAATACTATAATGCGTAGCTTTATAACCATCTAACTTTCACCTTTAATTGCATCGAAAACGGTTCAGGAGTTTTTAAAAAAACTAAAAAATTGTTAATATGGAAAAATGACTTTTCTCGATTTCGTCCATACAAAACGGCAATTTCATACTTTAACCCCTAAAATTATGCATACTCATCACGTTTAATAGGCGTTAAAAATTATAATCATAATTTAGTTCAATCTACTTTATAGGATATTTTAAGCAATTAAATTGCAATTATAATATCAGTATTTAAACTTGAAAAATTATGTCCCGCCTGAGACATAGTAAATAAGACAAGTAATCTATACTAATATTATAAAGCTGAAGAGTTTGTTTGTTTGTCTGTTTGTTTGAACGCGCTAATCTCTGGAACTACTGGTTCGAATTGAACAATTCTTTTTGTGTTGGATAGTCCATGTGTCGAGGAAGGCTTTAGGCTATATAACACTACGCTGCCACCAATAGGAGCGAAGCATCAGTGAAAAATGTTGCAAAAATAATCGCGATCATAATAACAGAAATTGACGCGGACGAAGTCGCGGGCAACAGCTAGTTACATTATACATTTATTTTTATTTTCATAATTTCTTATTAGTAGGTATTCTAAATGTGAAGTGACTCGTCTTATCTGTTGTGCTTTCATGCCTAAGAACTTGAACCGATTTTGATGAAATTACGTGAAATCAGGCACCGAATAATGTCCTTAGCAAATTAGCACTCATTAGAACATTCGGATTTTCTTTCCACTTTATGTCATGTAATTGTTGAATTTCTTCTTTTTCTTCTTCTTTTATATTATGGCGAAGCAAGTGTTTTGACATAAGTCTTACACGATTCCGCCAATGTCACGAATGGGGCAAATACACGGTAGGTAAATGAAAAAAATTATACAAATTTAACCATACAGTCTACGAATTGAACGGATTATCGAAACTAAGCAAAACTAAAGTAGATATTTAAGTTAACAGTACAAAACATATATATATATATATATTAGGGGTTAAAGTATGAAATTGCCGTTTTGTATGGACGAAATCGAGAAAATTCATTTTTCCATACTAACAATTTTTTAGTTTTTTTTAAAACGCCTGAACCGTTTTGGAAGCAATTAAAGATAAAAGTTAGATGGTTATAAAGCTACGAATTATAGTATTTAAATTTCTGAAAATCAAAGTATATAATACAAATATACTTAATTGAAGCAAGAAGGTCAGCTGACACATTGTAAGGGGTCTTTTCAACGACTTCCTTTGAAATAATAGGCACTAGTATTGCATTTTTTTTAGTGAAAAGTTACTATATTTAGTTTTTGATACAACACAAAAAGAATTACGCCATAATATGACTATACTTAAGAACTATAAACAAAATAAAAAGTGGGAAAATAATCGGCAATTTCATACATTAACCCCTATTATATACGAAATGAGGGGAATAGTAGGATAAGAAAAGTGAGGGTGACAAATAAAAATAAATATAGTCTAATTTTATTTGTCACCGAGCAGGTTACAAATTACAAGCGGATTTTATTGTCATTTATGAATTTTGTTAGTGTTTTCAAGAGGGAAGAGTTAATAGAATTAGTAAACATTTAATATTAGTAGGGCGAGGGATGCTCTTAAGCAGTACGTCGTACAGAGAAGAGCCAATTTCTATTTAGGCGGTTACGAAACTCGACAACACCTAGCTCATTTTTATTTATTTTTGGCTTTTATTCAGGAAATCAACAGCGATACATTGTGTAAGACATCTTATTTCATTTAAAAATACAGCTAATTACAGATTTCCACAAATTTACATAAAGAGTTGGAAGTCATATAATAATTAAAACATAAATACTCACACCATGTAGGTATACAAAGAAAAAGAAATATTTATTTATAAGATACCGCCCGTGTGTGTGTGTGTGTGTGTGTGTGTGTGTGTGTGTGTATATATATATATGTGTGTGTGTGTGTGTGTGTGTGTGTGTGTGTGTGTGTGTGTGTGTGTGTGTGTGTGTGTGTGTGTGTGTGTGTGTGTGTGTGCTTTAAGTAAATCATCTCATGTTTTAATTGTATGGGACTGCGTATTTAGTTCTCATTTTTATTTATTTTTCCATAAAACTAAGCAAGACTGAATAGGCAGCTTCTGGGTAAGCTCGCTTCATCTAGGCTTCTTCGTCCGGACCGTAGAGTAAGTAGGTATGTATTCAAGAGCAAGACCATTGATTATAAAAAAAGAAATTTAATTTCGTTTACAAAGTATTTTATTTTTTTAATCTTTTTCTTACTTTTATATTTTTATTATTTTAGTCTTAGCGATACTATTTAAATCCCAATGCTAGCTTAGGTTGTTTTTGGTCTGTAATATTTACTTAATACCCTCTTTATCACTGAAACTTATTACTTAACGTAATTCCCCTTTAATCTTAAGTCCTCTTTGATTCGGCTCTTAATCACCTTGTTGACACAAGATTTGTATAAATACTATATCCTTATGCCAACACAGTTCTGGAGCTTCAACGCAAACCATCGCTGAGTACACTGCAATTAGCGACATTTACTTACAAGGTTGGGCCACAAAATTATTTAATAACTACTTTAGCGAAAATACGCCCCGTTGGTCTAGTGGTTTAAATACCGGGCCAAGATATCGCGGTCCCAGTTTCGAATCCCGGGTTGGGCAACAAAAAAGTTTCGAATTTTTGAACGTTGCTTGTGATCACCAACCCGCATTTGGCAAGCGTGGTGATTATGCCAGTACACCCACCATTTCGGTGGTAACTTGAATTTAATGATGGAGGCCTTTTCCTTGCAGTGGGATGATTAAAGGCTGTTACTTTACTTTACTTTACTTTTATAGCGAAATTACGCCTTTCTTTGTTTTAATCGTTGGATGTGTTATGTTCTTTGTTTTATGAGGCTTATGGGGAGTACCATGGACGTACAAAACCATGGGGAGTACACACTTACTTTTTGCATAAGCATATATATTTTTTCACTCTCATTGCAGTCAATAACCCTGTTGAGATTCTTTTTTTTTTGTTAAGATAGTTTTAATGTTTCGGCAGTCAAACAAATTTCTGCCTTTTGTGTTTGTAGAGCAATGGTGGATTTAGGTGTTTAAGACGATTAATTAATAAATTTAACTATAACGGATTTTCATGCTTAAAATAAAGTGACATTTAATCAAGGGTTTTTAACTCCTAAAGACTTTTTGTAAAACTGAAAATTCCTTGCAAACTCCTAAAATAAAAAAATAAAAAAACGAAATAAAAGAGGTGCGTCGAACTGATAACCTTTTCTTTTTTAGCCAGTGATAAAATTGAAGTGAAGATACGAATCATATTTATCGAACCAATATTCTAGGGAGGTGGCCATTATTCCAAAACCTTAGGGCAGAGTCTTAACAGCCATTATTTATTTTTCTCATAAATAGTATCAGTGTATAAGTAGGTGAGTAAGTACTTAATTATTGTTTACTATAAAAGATCATTTTTACCTGAACGTTTCTCGGTTCCCAAACAACATCTTACTGCCTATCTGTTTGTAATTTAAACAAATTGTAGACTTTACCATTTACACTTAAAGCTTGAGCTACACTTCTGATACATTGTTTCTTCTTTATTATTCACTTGTAACTATAAAGATAGGACCTCAGTTAACTAATCTATTTAATAATGATTTCAAACTAACATTATATTAGTGGAAGAAATAATAAGACTTATAAAAGTATGTTGTACAAAGAATGTACTTTAAAGACTGATGGTGAACCGAAATCAAAATAAAAGATAATTTTAAATATGAAAGTAATTACAACACTAATAAATTTTTAAAATAATCGCGAAAGGGGTCTAGACGGAAAAAATTGTAACGACACTTTTTGACCGATATATTTTGCTATAGTTGTAAGCCGTATGCCGAGAGAGAGAGAGAGATAGAGAGAGGGGGAGAGGGAGTGAGGAGGGGGAGGGAGAGGGGGAGAAAAGGAAGAGAGAGGCTAAAATTTTATTACAATTCCTTCACTAAAAATGAACTTCGTTCCATCCGGGTGTCCCTTGACACCTCTCAAGTTTTTTATTTGTAAATAGCGGACCCTATGTCATTATTATCAAATATTGCGGGGTTGGTTTGTATAAAGAAATACAGTTAAGTTAGTTATTTTAAGTAAACTTTTCAATGTTTTTAACACATATTATCCTATTGCTGACCAAGACAAATCCAATAAAACCAAAATTATAAACATCGGTCCAGCCGTTCTCGACTTATAAGTGGTGTAACTAACACGACTTTATATTATATATATTGATGACTAGCTGTTGCCCGCGACTTCGTCCGCGACAATTTCTGTTATTATGAACACGATTATTTATGCAACATTTTTGACTGATGCTTCGCTCCTATAAGTCGCAGCGTGATGTTATATAGCCTAAAGCCTTCCTCGATAAATGGACTATCTAACACAAAAATATTTTTTCAAATCGAACCAGTATTTCCGGAGATTAGCGCGTTCAAACAAACAAACAAACTCTTTAGCTTTATAATATTAGTATAGATTATTACAACATCCGCATTATAGATTTTGTCAGTGCCTAAGTACTGAAACATCCCATTCATCGGTCATTAATAATTGTTAACAAATTATTATACCATCCATTTAAAAAAAAAATATATGAAAAGGTAAGCAGTTGATTGTATAAGAGTCCTGTCTGTCCTAGCCCTTACATTGGGACCTGAAAGCAATCTCACTTATACGATTTATATACGCACCTTTTTCTCAGATGCGCCGTTTTAGGGGCCCCGCATTTGCTCCTTGAAAATTGTCACACAAGTACATATACTCGTATAATAAGCTAGCTTGTTTCGCAGTGATATAAATTATATTTTACATAGTTTCAAATAAATAAACAATCGAGTAATGGTTGGTTTAATGGTGCAGCGTCCCGGACTACCGGGCTTAATTCCCGGTCAGGTCAATTAAGAAAACATTTTTCTTTTGAATTGGCTGGGTCTGAAAAAGGATGGGGCTATACTTTGCTTTAGGTTTTTGTTTAACGGCCGGTTCCAATAACCTATCTATCTTCAGTTTTGGCATATCGGAGATAGGAAACAGTTTGTATCTCTGTTTTTGCCGTCCAGAGAAACAAAGACAGAAGTTGTTTTCTATCTTCTATATGCCAAAACTGAAGATAGATAGGTTATTGGAAATGGTCGTAAGCCGTTAGTCCCGCCTGAAAGATGAAAGTCATAAAAACAAGTAAGTTAAATAATAATTAAATTAAAGTTTTTTAATGTTTTGATATTTTCTTTCCTATCTCGTTTTGTATTCAATTGACAAAAACTAGAAAAAAATAAACATTTGTATTTTTTTTCACTTTGTCGCTTGCCTGCTTTTTTTTAATAAAGTTCAGTTGAAGATTTATTTAATTTAACTTAAATGAAAAAAAACGAAACAACAGCTGAAAAAATAATAAAACAAGTAACCAAAATATTGCGTAGTCGATAACGGCTTGAATAATAGTTGAGACCGCTCTAGACAAACAACTAACCACTCAACAAGTCATCACTACATGTTACAACCAACAAAGAACGCCCTACAACGATTTATCTATTAAATTATTAAATGATAAATATTGACAAGCTCTTCGAAATTCGAACCATTAAAAGATCCGCCATATTTGACACTTCATCGCACAGCTTGCGCGTAAATATTTCATTTGAATATAATTTCCAAATTCCAGCCATCGATCACAAAACTTGTACGTCAGTCAGCCTCCTTTGCGGAAACGAAGTTAATTATAACCATATCGAAAATAAAACGGCCTTACTATGTTGTCATGTCGCACATACTGCTTTGAAATCATCATCAGGCTATATCAGTGCAGTGCTGGAATTCTGCCTCAAGAGAAGCTTTAATCATAAGCTTAATAATTTATTGTGGTTTCATTTGGTTTAGAAGGTTTTAAATAATTACATTGTCCTCAAATGAGCCCTGCTAGGGCATTACAATAAAGATTATCATAATAATAGGGGTTAAAGTATGAAATTGCCGATTATTTTCCCACTTTTTATTTTGTTTATATCTCTTAAGTATAATCATATTATTGCGTAATTCTTTTTGTATTGTATCAAAAACTAAATAAAGTAACTTTTGACTAAAAAAAAATGCAATACTAGTGCCTATTACTTCAAAGGAAGTCGTTGAAAAGACTCCTTACAATGTGTCAGCTGTCCTTCTTGCTTCAATTAAGTATATTTGTATTATATACTTTGATTTTCAGAAATTTAAATACTATAATGCGTAGCTTTATAACCATCTAACTTTCACCTTTAATTGCATCGAAAACGGTTCAGGCGTTTTTGAAAAAAATAAAAAATTGTTAGTATGGAAAAATGACTTTTCTCGATTTCGTCCATACAAAACGGCAATTTCATACTTTAACCCCTAATAAATAAAATACACTACAACATTTCAATCAAGTAAAAAATTTAAAAAATTAAATAATTAAAAGACGTGTGGCACTCGGAGACTGCCGCGGTAAAGCTATTGCATATCATTTTTTATCAACTTATGCAATTATAAAACTAAAAAGTATCACCGCTGTGCCGGAATTTCTGGATTCGGTCTCCACGCTCAAGGCCCGCGATAGAAGCTATGCAATAGCTTAATTTTATGTATTTTGTAATTTTGACTTTTGTAATTAAGTTTTTCTGTTATTTTGGCAGATATGGTTACCATAGGCAACCATACTGTCAATATCCTTATTTCTTCTAAATTCTTTTAAATTTCGGAAATTCAAAATTGTTCGATCGTGCCTCGCCCCGGTTAGGTTATTTTCGTTACGGAATTTCTGGATTCGGTCTCCACGCTCAAGGCCCGAGATAGAAGCTATGCAATAGCTTAAAAATTATAAAAACAAACAAAAATCGTTCAAAGCTATAAAAAAATCATACAAAAGCGTCATAATAAACAAAGAAACAATAACAATTTAATAGTACATACACATTAAAATTAAATAAACGAAAAGAAATCTGTGGTAATGTCAAAATTCATAAAGCTACAAAACATTTTTATCAGAATCACTTATAAAGAGCCTCGAAAGAAAAATCACTTTAAAGCCTAGCTGTGCATGCTTACGTAACGAAAAAAATTGATCTACTTCCGTTTGTGTGTATTTATATTTTTATCAGTCAGGTAAAATTTATTATGCTCGTAATAAATTTAATGAATCCTCAACACATTGATGTCGACGGACCACTCAAATTTTTATTGCACGATCAAGTGCCGAAGCGAAGTGTCATTATGTTTATACTCAAAATGTGCTGGCGGTATTATTTGGCCCGTCACAAGTAAGTATTCCTTTGAGAAGAGCACACTTCCCTGATGTAATTGATCAAAAATAATTATGCCTCACAATTATTTTCGAGTGGAAGAAATTGAGCACACTCGACTGATCGTTTTCTGTCAAATGTTTACGAATTTCGGCGTTGCGAATGGTAAGATACATTTTGTACATATCTTACGACAAATAAATTAATTATAAATAAAACATTTTAACGTTTTGCTTCAGTACTTAAATGTATTATGACGATTACAAATGAACGCCGATTTTTTTTTGCAAATAAGATTCAAACATTTTTGTATTTTTTTACACAAAAACAGTGACTATTATGATTTTACCGACTAGAAATTACTTTTGTGACTATCAATGATTTTATGCAAGGTCAACCAGAGAACGGAAAGCTGATGTTTTGTAAAGAGTGTGGGCCTATACCAAGAAACAATTTTTTTGCAAGTTATGAATACAATTTCATAGATTCATAAATAGCATTCACTAATTAACTGGCCATAACGTAACATAACGTCAAGAGAAAGCTCTTTTAATTAATTTAGAGTTGAAACGATATCATAATTAATATTACATGTATTTGAAAAGCAGGTGTTCCATGATCTTGTACGTATATAAAATGTATACCCACTCATATATATTTACTGAGTTTGCTGGTCTCAATTGTTTTTATTTTAAACTTGACAACGGACCTCATTTTAACGAGAAACAAAAATAAAAGAACTATCTTTTTAACACAACGTATAATCGACAGAAATTTTGAGTCGGTGCCGACTTCCCTTATCCTTAAAAACTGATCGTTAACAAACAAACGGAAGAGCCTATTTCCCTATAGAGGCTCAATTTAAGGCCCTTTTGTCTAAAGAACCCTTGAAGAAATGCGGGATCTCATCTTTGAAGGATTCTTGCCTTTTTGGGCATTTGCATTTTTGCGAATATATAGTATTAGGAAGGGGATGGCGTTGATGGCTGTGTGGATTAAGGGCGAGGTCGTCGGTTCAGGCTTGGAAGGGAGCAGATATTAATATGTCGAACCGATTGGTGTAGCGCTGTAAATAACCTTGGAAACAGATGTGCTTGTTTCCCAGGGATAAATTTAGATCACAAACTTTACCGATTGTTTCAGCTGATCTTTAACGAAAAAAAGAAATTCTCAATAATTCATCATCATCATCATCATCATCATCATCATCAGCCTACGGCAGTCCACTGTTGGACATAGGCCTCTCCCAAGGCACGCCACTGTTCTCGGTCTTCAGCTTTGAGCATCCAGTTGCTTCCAGCCACCTTGCGCAGATCGTCGCTCCATCTAACAGGGGGGCGTCCAACTCTACGTTTGCCCATGCGCGGTCTCCACTGCAGAACTCGATTACTCCATCGTTCATCAGTTCTGCGACAGATGTGACCAGCCCACTGCCACTTCAGCTTGCTTATCCGAGTAGCTATGTCGGTAACTTTGGTTCTCTGTCGAATTACTTCATTTCGGATTCTATCCCTTAGAGATACTCCAAGCATAGCTCTCTCCATAGCTCGCTGAGCGACTTTTAGCTTGCGGACCAGCCCCATGGTCAGTGTCCACGTTTCGGCTCCGTATGTCACCACGGGTAAGACGCAGACTCAATAATTCGAAGAATTATAATACGACGCCAAATTTTATAACATAATTTATATAATACTAGCTGTTGAGGCGGAATGGTTCTGATGGACCGTCGATCTGGTGAAAATGGAAGCCTTAAGATGAGAGTGGCTCGGGACCACAGACATTGATAGGCCTAGATGCCACAAATGCACTCATTTCTATAAAACCCGCGCGTGCCGTTTGCGTTCACTGCTTGCTTCAATGAACAGGTACAACACCTTTAAAACTAAGTGCAGCAATGTAATTTAAACATGTAGTATGCACACAGGTACACTGGTACATGTATTTACTTAGTAATAAACACAAATGATAAAATAATTGTTTTTTAAATAAAATACGCACATTTCAATAACAAGCTCGGTCAAAATTTGAACATGTACAACCTTTTTTTGACACGCGCAGTTCGTACACTTAGGGCATCTGATCTGGCCTATCAATGACTGTGCTCGGGATCGATCTTCTTGAATATCCAGGGGATGCTCGTGTCCAGCATTGGGCATAGTTTGACTGGGATGATGATTCAATACGCTCATGGTTACATTTGAAGTGAAAAAGCAATTGTATAAATTTTTCAAACAAAAAATCGATGAACCACAAAAAAAGGCTGTTTAAATATTAATATTTCTGTAAAGAAATTAATATTTCATTTTCAGAAGAAAACTACATTATCTTGGAATATACATTCATGTATATATTAAGAGCACCTTTAATCTCGTATTTAAATTATCAAAAGATTTTTGTAACCAAATTTTACCAATAATGTCGTTCGTAAGATTTATTTATCTTCACAGAAGTAATAAATAATGTATTTTTAAACAAAAAGTCTATTTATTTTGACACAGACTGTATAAGGTGAACAGTCTTTATCTTGACTTATAAACCTATGGATGAAGTTATTTAAGGTTTAAGCGCATAGACATATCATTTAGTTAATAACGAGTGTATAATTATTAGACTTACTACCGCGATGCATGTCCATCGGGTATATATCGGGATGCCTAATTATTTGTACTCCTAATTGTCATTGGCGCACAAACTATTAGCCTAAAATTTTTTCGCACATTTTTACTAATTCTAAACCTATTTTTACTACGCTTAACTTTACATCGCCGTATTATAATTTCCCAATTGCGACATTTAGCCGAATATATCATAACACCTACCCTTTTGCAGTTCCAAATTTTTATTCGCAGAAAGTTAAAAACTTTATCAGCATGCATGCCTGCTTGCAAAGAAGTGAGCATGGATCCAAGCAAGCAAGCAAGCAAGAATGCATGCAAATAAGCATGCATGCATGCAAAGAAGTAAGCATGCATGCAAGCAAGCAAGCAAGCATTTATGCAAGCAAGCAAGCAAGCATTTATGCAAACAAGCAATCATGCATGCAAACAAGCAATCATGCATGCAATCAAGCAGACATGCATGCAAACAAGCAATCATGCATGCATCCAAACAATCAGACTTCCGTGACGGCTTCGGCGCTGCGGGGCTCCTGCGGTCCCACGCGTGCTTATCGTCGCAGATGGCTTACGCTCACCACCGCAGCGTCGGCTTTCTGGCCGGCTGCGCCGGCCGGCCTCAGCCGCGGCGCTTCGCTTACAGCCTCCTGCTCCTCAGCCCGCGGGCCGCCTCGCCCCTCCGCGCCTACGCGCTTTTGAATTACACTCTAGGGGTAGGGCAGACAAGACTGCTTGGGGTCGGTTTGTGAGCGATTCGTTTCTTAAACTTTTCGGTTTAAAAAAAATGGATCGTAATGTCACATGAGTAAAGTGGGAATATTTATTCATGTGGTAATGTCAAAAAAAGATGCTACTACATTTTAGTGCTTTCGATATTAGACATACTGAAATTAGGGTTTTTAAATTTTTAGACCAATCTATAATAGTGCGAAAACAACTGTTAGACTAGACAATAATTATACGTTATAAGTTTAGGCCAATACGGTTCGGCCAAATGAAATTAGGACTTTAAATTTTAGGCGAACCGAAGGGCACCCATGTCCATCATTTGTGTGATAACTTGAAGTCAATAATAGAGGCCTTTGTCTTGCAGTGAGTATAGACTTTGCATTTCTATTAATATTATCCATGTAAAGTAACTGTATCTGTCTCTTATGTCTTCAATCCTAAACTACAGAATTTATTACATAGATAGCTTAGATCTTAAGAAAGATCATAGGCTATTTTCAATCCCAGTGCTGGGTAGAGATGATCGCGCGCTCGATATACTGTGTTAAACAGAATGAAATTTTAACCACTTTCCAAATTTTAATACAACAGTCTGCGAGACAACTAACAAAAGACGTGTTTTTTTCTTTTGGTAACCCAGTACAAAATTGTCAAAATAAAAATGTTCGCCAAGAAACTAAAATTTATGATACATTTTTTTACGTGGTCCGCATCTCATTCATTCATTAAGATAGTATTCATTAGTTGTTGATGTTCCCTTCATACCTTCACCAAAAGGTAGTAATAAAAGGAAGAATTCCCATGACATTAAATCAATGTGACGACCTCCGTGGCAGAGTGGCGTACACACCGGTTTTCAAGGTGTCGCCTGCTCCGAGGTCCCGGGTTCGATTCCCGGACGGGTCAATGTAGAAAAAATGCTTTTTTCTACATTTTCTCGGGTCTGGGGTGTATGTGGTACCTTCGTTGTTTCTAGTTTCCAAAATACAAGCTTTAAATAGTTATTCAAATTGGGATCAGAACAATGTTTGTGATATACTGATTTAAACTTTCATGGTCACTATCACTAGAGTTAATTGATACGGGGTTTATACGATGTACCTTAGTTTTTATGAGTTCCCGATATTTCGGCACTGTTGCAAGCGCCTCATAAAAACTAAGGTACATGTGATGTGTGATGTTCTCCACATTTATTTATTTATTTATGTTAATTCCCCAAAATCAATTTCAGCCTGCGACAATCAAACTTATTATTGACGACAAAAAAAACTCTGGACGCTTCAAATATTTAATTGAAATTCTTGTCACATAGTAAAGCCCTATATCGCATATCACATACGCGAACGATCTCTAATATGTTATTGAAAACAAAAGCTTCCTCCCTTTGACATAAGGTTGTTTTTTTAGGTGGCAATTTAATTTGGGAATTCGGTCGTTGTCCAGTTTCAAGCCGATAATATTTTAAGTCGACCCTTGCATAATATAAATATGTTAAGTAGGACCCCTTAGTGTACAGAGGGCAGTTGTAATAACTTGCATCATATGAGTATTTTAAAACTGTTTTTTAAGCTACTATGTTGCTGATGTATACTGAAAAAATCATTTTTTTTAATAACATTACGAACAAAAGGTATTTTTAAAACTTGACAGATATAAAGGCCGGTTTTCAACGTGTCGCTTGTTCCTATTTAGGAGTCGGAGTGTAGTTAAAAAAAAACCAGCCAAGTGCGAGTCGGACTCGCGTACGAAGGGTTCCGTATCATTGACTAGGTAAACAACAGTAGATACATAAATTTAGTTAATGCAATGCCTACCTGTTACTATTTATTGATGTCGAGCAATAAATATCGTTTTTTGTTTAAAATAAATATGCAGTTATTTTTGTTTTTAGTATTTGTTATCATTGCGGCAATAGAAACACATAATTTGTGAAAATTTCAACTGTCTAGCTAGCATGCCTCTTGAGATACAGCCTGGTGACAGACAGACGGATAGACAGTGAATTCTTAGTAATAGGGTCCCATTTTTACCCTTTGAGTACGGAACCCTAAAAAAAGATTATTTAATATATTTTTGTGGGTCTGGGTGCGTCTGATTGTTTCTGATTACCTACCTCAAAACAGGTACCTACTTTATAAAGTTCCTTACTTTGAGAAAAGGCCCCTAATTCACGTAACCAAATCGTATCACAATCGCAATTAAATCGCAGGTTTTTGACAACTCTAGTATGGGCTAAATGTCAAAATCGCCCAATTCAATCACGATCGAACTGAACAGAACAATGCATATGCTCTTGTCCACATTTATTCATTTTCGATCCAATAGACGCCCATGTCGTTGGTGTAGTGGCTAAGATGCCAGGGTCCTGAGTTCCATCCCCAGGTCAGGCAAGAAGAATTTCGATTTTATGAACATTTCTCAGGTTTGTGATGACCAACCCGCATTTGGCATCTGTATCCATCCATCCTTGCTATGATAACTTGAATTCAATGATGGAGGCCTTTGCCCTGCAGCGGTATGATAATAGGCCGTTTTTTAGACGCAACGAGCCTTCTGCTGTATTCTATGCTACATTGATAATATTTTAAATCGACCCTCGTTGGAATCGTATGGAAATTACGCAGTTTGGAAATTTACAAATCGACGCCGTAGTCGCAAAAGTTAGTAAGTACAATTTGAATGTTTTTGCGACGTTAATTTTGAAAGTTAGTGGCATGGTTTTAGTAATTTTCTTTTTTTTGGCGATGGGAGTTTTTGTTGTAAAGCTTCTTTCATTACTTGATAAGAACGCAATGGCAAATATTATGTACCATAAAACATGATTTCTAAAATAAATCTTACACATTAAGATAGGATATTTTTGCAAGTAATTATTACCTTTAACTCTTTATAATGTTGCTTTTTTGCTTGTAAAACCTCTGCACCAAGTTCATTTAAATTCATCTAGTTAGTACGGAAAATCCTCGCTGTATTATTCACGCTACATTTATACCTACACGTAAGTTACAAAAAACATTTTTAATCAATTTTAGTCTGGGCTAAACTGAGATAAAGTACGCTAAGCGATACTGAACTCCGTTGCTACCCAAAAGACTGTCATTTTAAATCAACGAAAGCGAGCTCAGAGGCTCTGCAACACAATGTCAGTATATTCGACTCTATCTCTCTCGTTTACTCATGCCAATGTGTCAGAGTATCTCAAAGAGGCAGATAGATCTGTAAATACAGGCTTTGTGTTGCGTAGTAGGGCCTTAGGTTCGCGCCGTGCGTCTCCTAATTGTAATGGTATACTATTTTTGTGTGGCTGCCCTTAAAAATTAAGTCATCATGACTCAGTTAAAAACAGAAGCAACATACCTACTTACTTTGTGTCATATGGAATTAATTACCATCCAGCTATACACATTTCTTGTATTTCATTAATCTCAAAGAGAGTAGAATATTTTAAATAAAAACATTTCAGTCATTCCGCTGAAAAAGACTCACAAGCCACTCAGGTTTAATAAAAACGAGATATAGAACCTTTTTCTTTATTTTCCCTGCGTCTGAGTGCATTTCAATTGAGACAGACTCTTGAGATAAAGTTTTAGAATTTTTTTTTTTTATTATAGTTTAAGTTGAAAGAGTCGAAGCCATCGTAGGCAGCCAGAATGAATTTTAATTGCGAAAATATAAAAATAATTATATTGTACTTTCTGAATTTTTAGCGGTGGATTCTAGGACATTACCGAAATAAACCCAAAAGGTGATATTTTCTTAAATGTTGTTTATTTGTAGATTTTAACACAGCAGCACTATTACTACTCGCGCTTGTTATTGAAGTATGTTGATAGTGAAAACATTACCAAACTTTATGAACTAGCATCCTTATTTTCCACATCGATTTCATTGGTTGAGTTCCTACGTTAACTTGGAATAATACAAAAACGCACTACTCTTTAAGAACCTACAAGAAAGTGAGTGCAATAGGTAAGTTATTTATATTTCAATATTAAAAGACATAATTTAAGCAAAAAATTGTAATTTGTTAGTAAAATAAAAGTTATATGTACACCTATTTCCAACGACTTTAGTTCTTTTTCTCTTCGAAAATTAAAATTTCACTCTAATCCGTTTAGTCATTATGACGTGATTGATGAACAATCATCTATCTAAATTTTTGCTTCTATAAAATTAGCAAGATAAGATGAAATTTAGTAAATTATAAATGTGGACAACGACACATACATTGTTCTGATTCCAATTTGAGTTACTATTTAAAGCACTCGTATTTTGGTAATCAGTAACAACAAACTACCACAATCACCCAGACCCAAGAAAATGTACTTTTTTTCTACGTCGACCCATCCGGAAATCGAACCCGGGACCACGGAGCCGGCGACACCTTGAAAACCGGTGTGTGTGACCGTGGTCTTGATAACATTATAAAACACATTTGCAATAAACAATAGTAAGTTTGAATCCGATTTAGTCACAGGAACGGCAGTAAACTAGGTCAATATAATGAAGAAAAACAATTTCATACACAAAACACAAAACGACATTTTTTGTAAAATTTTCCGTTTAGGTCTTTTTTCATTGGGGCAGTCAAAAATTTACGTTCACTGAATGAATATGCCTGGCTATTCGGATCGACATTTAAGATTTTATCGGCGACGTTTCTACCTAAAGTGCCTACAGCAATTTTTTATCGTGAGAATGGACGGCTAGAGTATTCGAAAAGGTAAATTCATGAAAAAAATTTGTCTTTACATTTTTTAGATAAACACAAAAAGAAAAAAAAACGACTTTGTTTATTCAACAACCTCCGCCATTTTAGATAACTGGCCATCGGATTATCTCCATCAAGGTGGAGCTAAAAAAGAACTAACTTTAAGTTTAACTTAAAAATAAAAACTATCTGAGTTGAATTTCATTCAATTCAAATGATTTATTGCATTCAATTACGTTAAGTGTTACAGAGATAGGGAGAAGTCATTTTAGACCCTTTTTGTTAAAATCTAACCTAATGTCTCTTCCACTTAGCGACCATGTTATTTGTTATTATTAATGAGTGGAAAAGCATATTATTACTTAAAAACGTGTTTAATATCTCATAATTGGACGTTATATCGTTATTCAAGGCGTTATTTGGTATTGACATTGAAATTAGGCGCTCCACAAGTCATCAATCTCACCATAAGGACGGTCAATAAGGATTATGATTCGGGCTGGGTATGACCAGAATGAGCCTCTAGTTGCCCAAAGCAGGAATCAAACCCAGAATCTCGAGATCTAGATACTAAAACATCTATATAAACAGGGCGTTAAACAAACGAGTAAAATAAAAAACTTTCGTTTTTAGTACCTACCTTAAAAAATACGAGTATCAATAATGTCCCGCGAAAATGTATTTAAACTCGGATTTTAATTACAACAGGAGCTGTCAAACGTCGACACCGGAAGTCGCGGGAAATTTCAATATCCCCTCCCGAGGGCGAAGTACAAGCCAACGGAACAGACTGTATATTAAATAAGTTTAGCATCCATTGATTTGTCCGACAGCGGGGAAAGGGGCTATGGTTTCAGTAGATACAATACTACAGACTGTAACCCGTGATTTTGTAAAACTTGAACTATTCTGTTTCGTATTCAAAAAAAATAAGTGGTATTGATTTTGAGCTACATCTTTTAGGTATACCCATAAAATGTATGAGCACATTAAAAAAAGGTAAATATAAGCGCTTATAGCCCAAGAAGCGCTCATAGACCAATACTTCTTCCTAATCAGATTCTGTCACGAATGTTAAGCAACGCTGGGAGCGGTCACTAATTGGATGGGTGACCGTTTGTGGCATCATACCTTGAGCGCTTATGTGCTTCGGAGGGCACGTTAAGCCGTCGGTCCCGGCTATTATGATTAGATAACAGCCGTTAAGCCCTGTTGGAGGCCTGAGGAGTTTAATGTTTGAATAAAATCATTTCTTTTTCTTTCTAGGTACCCAGTCAAAAAGCAGAGGGAATAATAATGTCGGGTAAGTGCTGAAAATCTAAATATTGATGAAATAGTACGTAACTTAAATGAAACCTGTAAATTTAAAAAAGTTTTAAAACTATCAGCCTTGCAGTTTTACTAATGCGGTTATACATAAGAATCATGTTGCATTTAGTTTTTACATGCGTTTTTAGACATTTCTTAATCATTTTGAAATTGATGAACCATAAGATAAACTAATATAAGAACGGCAAATTACTTGGTCACTTATCATTTTATTTTGCCTAACAGCTACCTTATTTATATATAAAAAAGCAACAGACCTATGTTGGGTGTAAGTCCAACAAATGAAATGGTAGAAATGGTAAAAGTCGGTTTTGAGTGCACTAGGAATATATTGGTAAATTGGTGATGGGTGGTAAATGGTTAGAGCACACGCGACGTGGTTGATGATCGATCGTAAACTGTCTTTTAACTAATTGCAACACTAAAACTAAATATTTGGGTCAGTACGTAAATGCTGACCGCGCGCGCTCCGACGTAAATCGCTGTACTTCGTACACCTATAGATATTATCTGTGCCTATAGTTTGGTAACTAGTTTTTAGGGTTCCGTACCCAAAGGGTAAAAACGGGACCCTATTACTAAGACGTCGCTGTCCATCCGTCTGTCCGTCTGTCCGTCGCTCTGTCACCAGGCTGTATCTCAAGAGCCGCGATAGCTAGACAGTTGAAATTTTCAAAAATTATGTATATCTGTTACCGCAATAACAACAAATACTAAAAACAAAATAAAATAAATATTTAAGCGGGGCTCCCATACTACAAACTCGTTTTTTTGGCCTTTTTGGTACGGAACCCTTTGTGCGCGAGTCCGACTCGCACTTGGCCGGTTTTATTTTTGGTTGATAATCTGTTTTCTAACAACATCAATTTATAAAATTTACCAATGCTCTATACCGCTTTGCCGAATAAGTAATATACTTTGTTGAAAAAACAATTCTCTGCCAAATACAGAATCAACTTTTCTGAACATAGTAAAATGTACTTGAATCTGAACTGATTGATTTTGTCCGAAACGTAATTTACGTTACCGAAAGTTAATTATTACACAAAAGCGTGGGATTAAAGTCTACATATTAAAATCGTGACTTGTCAATTGTAATTAATTTTCTGAAATGTGTCAATATAATTAAATTAAATTAGATCCAACGTGATTTTGACGAGCTGGCTAAACCAGAGCTGCCAAGCTGACTAAAGAGACAGATAGACAAACACTTTACTATACATATGAAAAAATCGTGGCAGGGTCGCCATGTAATGTGGGACGACGGAGTCAAGTAAAAGATATGTTTTGTGCACTGATAGGTTTATTAAACCCGTGCAAATACGGGAATGGCAGCTAGTCAAAAATAAAAAGTAATCCTTGATAATTTAGTTGCTTATTTAAAACTCACATGCGACTTCAGTTTACTAACAGGTAGTTAAATTCATAAATATTAAAATACACTCTTTTCACGAAAAAATGAAACGAAAGACATATTATGTCAAATTGTCAACAGTTAACCATCCGCCATATTGTTAAACCCTGCCGACAGTAGTAGTTACAATATTTGACTATTGGTTACTATTCAGGCCATTGGTTCGGCTAACTATTATTCAAAAAACCCACTTTGATGATTATTTAACCATTGGTAACGATTTCTGACTATTGGTTGACTTAACTACCGATCAAAAAACCAGCCCGGGCAAATTTTTCTAAACGTCAGATATAACTTATTAGTACTTATAAAATGACCGATTTTAAAATGTCATTTACATAAATGATTGCTGACAATTAAGTGACGTTTTCAAATTAGCCAGAATGTATTTGATTCGACGAATATTTCTTACCTGACTATTGAAACCTACAAACAAAACATTTTGCAAGATTTAAGAACTTACATTACTTTTTTTTATTAATAATTGGTGTGCTCTTGACTACATACTTAAATACACGGTTAAGAAGAAGCCTAAGATGGAGCGAGCTTACCCAGAGGAACTGGTTCTCCCACACACCAGCGGAACACCGAAAAACTGTTTGGCGCTGGACTCCGGCAGAAGGGTGAAATAGCATCCAGGCAGCCTCTTACGAAGCCTGCCACCGCAGAGGTATCTGTTAGCCGTCATCATTGGTTAGAAAACCAAAGATGCCGTTGCCCAGGGTGGACCAGTAGGAGGTAGATCCCACCACCCAAAAACTACGCAGATATCAGGCAGGTTTTGTATACCTCGTCTACCAGTCTAGGACATTTATCACTCACACACAGTGTAGGGTGGCATCTATGAATAATAATGTGAGACTAAGAAGAAATATTGATGCATCACGCAAAAAAACACAATTAATAGTTTTGAAACTCTTTTTTCAGCAATAATTTGAAGATGTATTTTTTATTATAAATCAGTCGAAAGTTTTATTCGAGGCATTGCATTTTCAAGTCACAATAAAAGTTAAAAACATGTATTTTTTAAAACATGCTATGTTTTGTATGTGTCTCGAAAATTTACGACTGGAAAAAAGGTTCAAAAAGGTTTTTGTCAATAGCCTATATCAAATCTGCAATGATTTTGAACATAGATTCTATCTCTCTAAAAGGATTTTGTTATAATCGCCGCGCTTGCCAAGCTGGTTGACGATCGCTATTCGGATTTGACCAATGGTGAGGAGAAGACGCTGCAGGTAGTCTTCTTCTGGCAGTACCCATTCTGTTGCTGTCTCTTACGATACCCATAGCCTATCCTAGGTTATTAGCTATCTGCGATTAAAAATTCGTTAATATGGGTCCAGCTAAACCAAAGATTAGCCGAAACAAACAAACACAAAAAAAATTAAAAACGATATTTTGATGTAACTAACATAACTTTTTACTTTCGTATGCTTTTAGTGAAAAACTGTAAATTTTGAAGCACTAACAACCTACAATTATTTTCAAAATACATCCTGTATTTGTTCCAATAAAAGCTAAACGAAAGGTCGAAACTCGATACGGGCCGTATCTCAACATGTGGAACGCAATCGGTACTCAATTTAAATAAGCCACTTCCCTGGACATGACAGGTCCCGGATATCGGGATGCCATGAGTTGGGACTCAAATTTGAAGAGTTTGATTAACTGAACTTAATATTTTATATTACCGAAGTAAAAGCGTCGCGCCGCGTTGGTTGAGTGGTTGAAATACCGGAACATGATCTCAGGGTCCTCGATTCAATTTATTATTTAGAATTTTTGAGAATTGCTCAGGTTGGTATTCATCAACCCGTATTTGGCAATCGTGGATATTATGCCTGTGCTCATCGTTGCTGTGGTAACTTGAATTCAATGTTGGAGGCCTTTGCCCTGCCTGCTGCCCTGCCTGCTGCCCTGCCCTGATTATAGGCCGTTAATACTATTCTATAGTATAAATTAAAATCAATTTCATCATATCAGAATGGCTGCACCGATTTCAATAGTTATTTTAATGATATGTTTGTGATGGTGAGGAGAAGAAAGGATTGTATAGAAGAAAATATTTGATAATTGTATATAAAAAAAAATGTTTTATAAATATTCACACGAAAACTGCGTGAAGGGTAAACACTAAACATGGTCATAAAAAGGTCATTTGCTTGCATTATCCTTATTGGGAAACCAAAGGACGGTCAGCTAGTAACTGATGTTATTGAAATTAAATACATATTTGCGGATTTAACTCGCTTTACTAGCTTTTTGCCCGCGGTTCTGTCTGCGGGAGCCTCACATTATCCGTGTGAAAAGCTGTAGGATTTAAAATAGCCTTTATCCTTTTTCAAAATATAATCTATGTTCGTACAAAATCGCAATATCGGTTTTATAGTTTAGAAGTTAAATGTTAACAGACAGCTGGACAGATTAATTTTCGCATTTATAAATACTAATTGTAAGTATTTTACCAATTATCGCTACACATTCGTTCAACATAGTACAAATTATCAAAAGTAATACATAGTACTTAAAACTCATTAAATCAAGAATTTAAACTATTAGTAAAAAATGGTTAAAATCTCGGTTTTTAACAAATTCATGGTCACCCTATCAACGCCCCGGGAGTGTACACGTTCGATACAAACGCGTCATGGTAACCCTACGGTGAGGCACTTTAGCAGATTGCAAGTCTGACCTTACACTGATACGAAGATGCTGTGGAAATGGAAATGGCCATTACGTCATTATTATCATCGCCATTACCAGCCCTCTGCTGGACACAGGCCTCGATGGATTATGTCATAGTGACAAAGCTTAATGGAAGGCTATTTGGTGATCGCTACAGCAAAGAAATAAATAAATGTGGACAACATCACATACATTGTTCTGATCCCAATTTGAATAACTATTTAAAGCATTCGTATTTTCAATGAAGGTACCACAAGCACCTAGACCCGAGAAAATGTAGAAAAACCCTTTTTTTCTACATTGACCCGTCAGGGAATCGTACCCGGGACCTCGGAGCAGGCAACACCTTGAAAACCGGTGTGATCGCCACTCCGCCACGGAGGTCAGGAGCAAATGGTGGCAGACCTCCATTATTATTTATTTATTTATTAGTATACATTACAATTGACTGATAAGTAAACAAAGTCCCGCAAAACTGTTTACACAGTTTGTCTGCATGATATATTGATTAATATACATTAAATCATGGAAGTTATAGGATTTTTTTGAGTTGGGTCTTAAAAATATTTAAACTATTTAGTAAGTATAGTAGGTAATCTTTTTTTTAAAGTTCGGTCTCCGTAATATTTGTACGATAATTTCATGGAACAATACAACATCAAAACAGAGTATTTCTGAAAATTTTATTGTATTTCTATCTTTACTTTCTGTGCCTACATTTCTATTATTTTTGTCGTTCAATATTTGCTGTCACTTCCAGCACATTTTAAGTCTGTTTAATCCTCACCATATTTACGACAGGTGTTCCTCGGATCTCTTAAGTAGGCTTTGAAAAATTCAGACCTGTAAGTGGTGTTGAAAATTTAAAACTGGCTTTTTAAAAAATTGCCCAATTAACGTCTAGCTTATAAAAGCACCTGAAAATGGCTTTTAGATGATAATGTTGCGCCTTTAAGCAAAGTAACTGTGAATATTTAAACTTTGAGTCTTTCGAACTTTTATATTAATGTGTGTACTTTCTTTGTAATGATGTTTAAAATAAGTTTTCTAATATACGAGCTTTATGATATAAAAGCTTTAAAAGTCGTCATCATCATAAGTAACCTATAATAGTCCTCTATTGGACGTGGGATCAGAGAAATGTAAATATGTTGTCTACATTTGTCTTAAAAAAAGTTATTTTCAACAAACTACTAGTGATGTTACTGCGACACAGTACGATAACAGTATCCGGGTTTCTTTTTAACGGTAGTACTCGCGGTTTGCATTTATTAGTACCTGGATTCCATACACGCTAAGGATAGGTTAGATGCGGCTTGCCGATAAAACAAAGATCCATGTAGTCTCGTTTTAAGAGCTTTGTGACCAAAGAATGAAAGGAGCTATTCCTATGACCCCACTGCTTCACTGTACGTCTGTCTGTCTGTCTATTACCATTTTATGTTTATGAGGTACAGCCTCATAAACATAAAAATTTAACTTGCAGTGTTTTAAAACCTAGTGCAATAATATTTTTTTAATGTTCTAAGCAATACAATTTACGCTACAAATTGAAAACACGTCTAACCTTAGTCGTTTTTTTTTCAAGCGATAGTATTTTTATTATTGCATTGGTAACTCAATAGTAGCCACAAAGAATAGTTCTATCAGCGGAATACAATAGCGAAATATTCGCAGCAAATTTCCCTCGGTGTCCCGACGATTTAACTTTTAATTTCTCATTCGAACAAGACAGGTCAGACACTTTTTGCGATGGTTGATTACTTTTAAATGAAAAGTCAACTGTTCAAACGAGACAGAATTTGGAACGAGTATAATTTTGAAAACAGTTTTTCTTTTTTCTTGTTCCATTTTCAAATAATTTGGTCCTTCTTGTTAGAATTTTTTTTTTCTATTGCGGAGTTTTGAACAACACTATAAATTTTATGTTCTATTGCCAACGTTATCGAAACCCCTTCTTATTTATATGTCACTAGCTGACCCGGCAAACGTTGTTCTGCTATAAAATGATTAAATTACTAAAATGGCTATTAAAAAATTGGGATTGGTGACAAAAGGGTAAAAATTTAGGGTTGTATGTATTTTTTAATGCCACATTATAGAAAAATAAAAACAAAATATTTTATCCAAAATAAAAATAAAATGTTAAGGGTGAACAGCCCTTATCACTCAGGGGTATGAAAAATAGATAGTAGCCGATTCTCAGACCTACTGAATAAGCATATAAAATTTGGTAAAAATCAGTAAAACCGTTTCGGAGGAGTAAGGTACCTAACTAACATTGTGACACGAGAATTTTATATATAAAAAGATGAACTTAAATCTGTATGCCAGTGCTTGATTGTAAGCACTCTTATAATAATTAATATCTTACTTTATATTTGTTATTTTCACTTTGTACTTCGCACCGCCTGTAACCTCTCCGCTTGGCCTTATGGTTGACTGGTAAAGAATGCTTTTAGCATTAAGTCCGCCATTTGTACAGCTTTGTATGTGCATTAAAGTGTAAATAAATAAAACTTCAGTAACAAAAGTAAAAAACTTACCACAAGCATTTACTGCTGAACATTACGTTGGATACTTAAAAATCCGGTTTATGTTTTCTTGTAATATACTTACTTGTTTGAAAAGTGACTGAGTATCTTGCACTGCTTTGCTTTGCTTGCACACATCAGGATATAAAACGTTACTAATTTTACTGATTATTTTCTAAATAACACTAGAATCCTGTTTTCTTGAGTTAACTCGTTACGATTAAACGGACAAAAAACGCGAATTGAAATCCATAAACATATCTTTCATTACATCACTAAAATCGTAAATTTTTGTATTAGAGTTCTTAATACAAATGCCATGATATATGACCTCCGTCATTGAGCCCCAAACATTTTCGACTGTGTCTTAACATGAAGATAAAATTTCATTTAAAAAATTTCGGCTATCTCAGACAGGACTTAAACCCACACCCTCCGTTTACAAGGCTATTGCTTCAACCAATTGACCTACCAACACATTGTTTGTGTCGACGAATTTATTAAAGATTTTTTACGCTGTAATAATTAACTAAATAAATAATAAATGTGGACAACATCACAAACATTGTTCTGATCCCAATTTGAGTTACTATTTAAAGCGCTCATATTTTGGCCATCAGAAACAACGAAGGTACCACAAACACCCAGACCCGGGAAAATTTTGTAAAAAACTTTTTTCTACATCGACTCGTCCGGGAATCGAACCCGAGACCTCGGAACAGGCGACACATTGAAAACCGGTGTGTACTTACGCCACTCCGCCATGGAGGTGAGCCGACGGAGTGTCATCATTGTTCTTGTGTCTGATTTCTAGGCAATTAAATGCTTGATGTTTTAATGAGAAATGGTCCAAGTACAGCCTGTATAATCCAGAATCAATAGCACGGCACACCATCGCAAGATTTGCGAATGAAACCGGCACACGACAATTTCCCGCTCCAACGGCTCGCGTAATGTTATTTATCTGCTCAAATGACAGCATCCGATATAAATAAGTAAATCATTTCGAAATTCGAGAGGCGAGGAAACGCGTAATAAGTATACAGAGATTATTTTTCATACTAGCTGTGCCCGCGACTTTGGAATGTTTGGCAATTCCGCCCTCTTTTTATATTTCAAAAATAAAATAAAAGTATCATAGTCCCTTCTTATAACATCAGCTAAAAAAAACTAACAAAAGATGCGACAAAATTGGTCTAGCCGTTTCAGAGATGATCCGAAACAAACGTCAGAGAGGCAAACATTTTAAAAACGGATTATAATATGATGTAAGATACTTAAAACTTATGTATGATTTGAACACATTTAATAAAAAGCTGTTAATTTAAAACTACAAACGATACTTCAATTTTATTAATTTGTATGAGTACATACTAAGTATTGCCCGCGGCTTTGTCACGGATGAAATGTAGCCTATGTTCGACCCGTTAGTTGTCACTTTGCAAAAAATCATGTCGATCTTTTTCAATATTTGTAAACGCCAGCTTGTTTAAACATACTTACCTACCTATCTTAAATGAATGGACCTACATAAATTGCAAAAGAAAAATCCATCCCGAATCAAATTATAAACGAATGATCGGAGATACATATCGGCAGAGAGTTTACATTTGTGCTGAAATGTCTGGAAAAAAAATTTGATTTGTATATCTTTAGAATTTCGAGTTATTGCATGAAAGAGGCCTGCTGGAGTAAGTATAACGTCAGAAACACGCACAGTTTTATTATGCGGCGCAAATTCTAGGGACGCTTTCCTCCTGCAGTAATTTACTTACACCTTAGTCTAAATTACAATACGCGCCAGATCTTCTTGTCTTACTTTTGGTGTTTTGTTCAAACTGTTAAAGACAAAACAAACCAGGCTTACATTCAGATCATAATAGTTTTAAGTAAGTTTTGTGTGTAATGCCACTATGTTATGCTTCTAAGTGTTAAAACTTTGAAATCCTTCGTTTTCTCAATGATAAAAATTTTACAGTAAGTAGTGGATCAAAGCAATGTGTCTAACAATATGACGTCCAAATCAAATTTGAGATACACAGCCCACAAACCGACCACCACATTAAACAATATGTAGTTTCACATTATCAGCGCCATCTTTAATCCGTTTTGTCTTTGTCATCACATTCAAATTGGTTGTCGCTGGCCAGTCTGCTAGTGACACCAAAAAGTTCATTACAGTATAAAAGATAAAAAAATTCGTCTGTCAATACCTACATACAGGATGAAATTTTAACCACTTTCCAAAATTTTTATAGGCGTTCAGTATTAAAAAACAGAAGTAAAAAATGTAAATCAAGTTGTCACCCGAAAATATTTTTCGCGATATAGTTTTCAATTTTTACGTTCCTAGACCTGTTACCTAAGGTATAAAGGGAAAATCAAAAACTTATGAATAGTATCGTAATGAATGAATGAGATGCGCAATGTGTAAAAAAAGTGATGCTAGGCGGCCGGGCCGTATCAAAAATTTTAGATTTTTGGCGGACATTTTCTAAGTGCTTTATCTTGACATTTCTGTACTGGGCTATACCAAAAGAAAAAATACGTCATTTGTTTTTTGTCTTGTAGATTGATATATTAAAATTTGGAAGGTGGTTAAAATTTCACCTGTATACCGTTTATCTCGTGAAAGCGTAAAGGCAATGTTATGTAACGTATAACGACCTATAATTATCCCACTGCAGGGCAAATACCTCCATCATTCAATTCAAGTTTCTATGGCAATAATGAGTCCAGGCATAATCACTACGCTTACCAAATGCAGGTTGGTGATCCTAATCCCGAGCAATGTTCGAAAATTCGAAACTTATTGTTGCCCAACCCGGGGATCGAACCCAGCACCCCAAAATCTTGGCCCGGTATTTAATCTACTAGACCAACAGGACGTAAAGGTATTGAGTTGATATTTAAACCTAGTCAAGTCCCTTAAAAAGATTTAAAAAACATCTAAGTTAAAGAAAAACGAGAAAGATACAAAATACAATCAATTTTTTAAGACACAAAAGGCAATTCAGTTTTTTGGGCCCCACCCTATATCTTTTATCTAAGGTAGCTGTTTATTTTATTTATTTATTTTTGTTTTATTTATCATTTCTTTGGAAAACTTACAGCTAAGAACTTAACTAAGATACAATGATGTTCTAAATATAGCCAATAACAAGTTTTCACACATAGCATTTTAAACAGTGGAATGAAGGTACCAGGTTAAGGTTAAAGTTATTATGTTATGTAAACACATCACCAAAGGTGCTATTCTAGTTCAAATATTCTAGACCCCAGTTAAACATTAGGACAACTCCGATGAGCATTTACTAGCGAGCCCTTTAAAATACAAACGATTCAATGTAAGGTAAAAAAAAGGAAAGTAACAACCCATTTTCGCTCACTGCTGAGCACGGGTCTCTCTCCTTTTTTTTTAAGGAGAGGGCTTAAGGCCTTAGTACCACCACGCTGGCCTAGTGCGGGTTGGTGGACGGCGGGGGCGACGCTGTGGCAACATCACCCCGCCGTTGGATGTTTCTCAAGCCGCCCGAAGGCCTCCAACAGGGCTTAACGACTGTTATCTTATGACAACAGCCGCAATATACTTTGAAAAAATAGTTTGCAGTCAAAACAAGTGTTTAAATAACACAGCAAATATACTTAACATTTACTTGATGGTGACTTTAAAATTATAGCATTTTCGTAGTTGGGTAATCGGTATTTTAAACTATATATTAGGGGTTAAAGTATGAAATTGCCGTTTTGTATGGACGAAATCGAGAAAAGTCATTTTTCCATACTAACAATTTTTTTGTTTTTTTAAAAACGCCCGAACCGTTTTCAATTCAATTAAAGGTGAAAGTTGGATGGTTATAAAGCTACGCATTATAGTATTTAAATTTCTGAAAATCAAAGTATATAATACAAATATACTTAATTGAAGCAAGAAGGTCAGTGACACATTATAAGGGGTCTTTTCAACGACTTCCTTTGAAGTAATAGGCACTAGTATTGCAATTTTTTTAGTCAAAAGTTACTTTATTTAGTTTTTGATACAATACAAAAAGAATTATGCAATAATATGACCATGCTTAAGAGCTATAAACAAAATAAAAAGTGGGAAAAAAATCGGCAATTTCAAACTTTAACCCCTATTATTATTGTTCTGTACCTGCACGGAGAAAAAGGTCTAGTATTACCAACCAGAATTTTGAGGAAGTTAACTAGAACGCATAGTGCTATACGTGACAACTATACATTTTGTAAATGAAATTTTAAAATCTAGTTTTTAGTAACTTGAATTTTCTGGTACATTGAACAGTATTTTTCGGTACACTTTACTATCAAATTTGTACTGCTAGCAATACTTAAACATAGTTGTGCCCATTACTAACTCATTATTTTGATCTTTACAAAGAAAGTAGTAACTGATAATATTTGACATGTTTCGTACACTTAACTTATTTACCAGTTTTTTTTTTTTTTTTTGTATTTGCAATTAAGCGACTATTTATCCTTAAAACTAGTTCTGATAGCACTCGCAGTTTTTTGTTAACTTTTAATAGATTTGTTTTTACAAGTCGTTCTGGTTGTATTGTAAACTATTTTTTTCTCCGTGTGTTGTCTGCTCTGTATGTGATGGTCAGGAGAAGGTTCGCAAGTAAAAGTGTTTGATATTGGTAGAAAAAAATACCTTTAGAGAAATATCCCTCATTCAAAGTGTGTAAAATGTTTACCACAATTTCATAAACGGACCATTTTCTTGCATTATCCTCAATAGCAAATCAGATACTGCCAGCTAGTTTTTACATATTAAATTTATCTCAAAGGGTTCAGGACTGAAATCTCCATACGGCTTATTTATTTCCAACACCTATAGTAATATTTTCGCCAATAAAAAAACTTAACAAAATATATACCCCAACCTTTCTCGAGAATCATTGGTGTAAACCATATGAAAATCCGTGAGTTAGTTTTTAGGGTTCCGTACCCAAAGGGTAAAAACGGGACCCTGTTACTAAGACTTCGCTGTCTGTCCGTCTGTCCGTCGCTCTGTCACCAGGCTGTATCTCAAGAGCCGCAATAGCTAGACAGTTGAAATTTTCACAAATTATGTATTTCTGTTAGCGCAATACCAACAAATACTAAAAACAAAATAATTAAGGGGGGTTCCCATTAAAAAAAAACCTTTTTTTTTGCCGTTTTGGTACCCTTCCCTTCGTGCGCGAGTCCGACTCGCACTTGGCCGGTTTTATTAAGTTTATCGCGAATAGAATACAACATACATACGACACACAAGCCAGCCTATGTTACCATAATTATGCATATAAATACTACGGTGAAGTCTGAAATATGATATCATCATTTTTGAAAAAACAACATACGAATCAGAATCAAAAATTTTTAGTTTGTATGGAAATAAAAAAAATATCATATCAAATTTCTGACTTCATCATAGTATTTATTTGCATTGTCATGTTAACTTTTTAAGTTTGAGGTGGTGGGATCTACCTCCTAGTGGTTCATATTTGTAATATTAGTACTTATAGATATTTTTAAAACGGTTCTTTATGCAAATAAATTGCTATTGTATATTGATAATTGATTGAAACTCCGCTGCCTTAAGCCTACAGCGTAAAGCCTTAAATAAATTCGTCGACAGTCGTAAAACTTTTATTCAAGATAACTACAGTATTTTCAATTTAGTATGAAGACTACTTTTACATGCATCGTTGTCCCAGTCAGCCTGTGATCACAGCCTATTCAACTCAGTCGAAACGTCAGGCAAATAAATTAAGGTATGTTTGCGTTAAAATCCGGTTATATGTTTTTCAATTATTAAGGATGGTTTTTGTAATGATTCTTTTACCCAAAAAGGAAGAACTACATTCCATACCAGTTACACAAACTTTTTTATTCTTCCATATTAACTCGTATTACAAGAA
The DNA here is from genome assembly GCA_949315895.1 of Anania crocealis. Taxonomy (NCBI): domain Eukaryota; kingdom Metazoa; phylum Arthropoda; class Insecta; order Lepidoptera; family Crambidae; genus Anania; species Anania crocealis. The sequence goes on from OX438872.1 coordinate 11,595,942, forward strand.
AACTATACAAATAAATATATACCAATGTTTGGCAGATCGCTGTCGTCTCATATTTAGCGTGCAATTTTTCAAGAAACCTTTTGTTTGCGAAGGAAATCTTGAAACTAAATCCCCAACCAATATATTGTTGGAACGTCTTGGGAGTAACAAGCGAAAATCAACCTTAACCAGGTTACAAAATGAGGAAACAATAAGAAAATTGAAAAAATTGGCGTGGTGATATTGATGGAAATATTATTGTAAGTGAAAACAACAATGATATGAATGTAACTGAATCTTATGACAAATTTAACAAAATAAAAGCAAATTACCGGTAAGAATTCACAGTGAAAAATAGGTACGGAACTTACCTAAAATATTTAAAAAAAAACTGTAACCCGATTGCAATGATTTTAATGTGTCTCCATATAATAGGGGTTAAAGTATGAAATTGCCGATTATTTTCCCACTTTTTATTTTGTTTATAGCTCTTAACTAACTTGAATTTAATGATGGAAGCCTTTGCTGCAGTGGGTAGATTATAGGCCGTCACCGTTCAGCCCTTCTGGTGTGATTCAGTAACCTTCCATCCCATTTTTGCAATTAAAATGTCAAACTGATCTTCAGTTAAATAAAGTCGTTATTTATGTAAAACAACGCCCCGTTGGTCTAGTGGTTTAAATACCGGGCCAAGATCTCGGGGTCCCAGGTTCGAATCCCGGGTCGGGCAACAAAAAGTTTCGAATTTTCGAACGTTGCTCGGGTTTGTGATCACCAACCCGCATTTGGCAAGCGTGGTGATTCTGCCAGTACACCCATCATTGCGGTGGTAACTTGAATTCAATGATGGAGGCCTTTTCCCTGCAGTGGGATGATTATAGGCTGTTACTTTACTTACTTATGTAAAACAGGTGTCTATAAACTACTAATGTATAGTTATGAAACAAGAATATTACGTGAGTCACCATTTGTTTTACAAGTACAGAAACCTCACTTGGAAAGTTTTATTTCAAAAACAATATAATACATTTAGCTAATGTATTTACATTTTATGAGAATGATTAATGAAATTTTGTAGTGAAGTCAGCTCTATTATTTTAGTTCTCTCACCCGGCAAACACAAACGAAATATGGACAGTACGTTCGGATTGCAAAACAAAGTGGGCACCAACGAAAGGCTATCGGTGTGACGATTTGGTAAGATTGGCGAGAGATAACTTCTTCATCCAAACTTTCACGTTGCTAAGGTATTGAAAAATGTATATATGTTGAAACGCGATCATAATAATATTAGTAAAGCCTTTTATTTAAATCTCCATACAGAATTCATTACACATTCCAATTAAAACTTTACCCAATATTTGATTCATGTCTATTTTCTAAAGATCTGTTTGCCAGTCGGTAAAGGCTTTCTCCAACTTTCTCTATTCATGTCTTTCGAAGCTACTCTGTTCCATATCACTCCCCCCTGCCTGATGTTTTCGTCCCACACCTTCCCCTGGATACCATTCAGTTACCACCTTGCTCCATTTGTCTTGGCCATTATACGAGTATACGCGACCAAACCTTATTTTATTTATTGTTATTTCTCTCAAGCGATATTTATTTATTTAGTCTTAGAAACTTATAGCATCTCCTCCTTTTCGTGTGTCTTCTTAGAAGAGTATTCTAGATCCTTTCTGAATTTTATTTTGCTCCTCAAGCCGGGACCATCGGTTTAACGTGCTTTCCAAAGCACTTTCTTCTCACCCCCTCCGTACCACTTCTTCTAGACCCGGGCCAAATCAAAAAGGGAAGCCTTCGCAGCGGCTGTCCCACACTACTACCACATCGGTTATCATGTAGTTGCATCACAAAAGGAAAGGAAAAGGAAAAAAGGAAGAGAGCATGACAGAAGTATGTATTCGGATTGGTGGTAATGAACTGGAGCAAGTGAATGAGTTTGTATACTTGGGGTCGGTGTTTACTAGGGACGGAAAGTATGAAAGTGATATTGAAAGGAGAGTAAATGCTGGTAACAGAGTGAATGGTGCGCTGCACGCCTTTGTAAATAGCCAGAAGAATTCTATCTGGCTGTGCATAGAGGGGTGTTGGTTCCAACACTCATGTACGGAAGTGAAAGTTCGGTATGGCAGAAAAAGCATGAAAGTAGAATAAATGCAGTAGAAATGAGAGCGCTAAGAAGTATGTTAGGAGTGAAATTGAATGACAGGATAAGAAATAGTGTGATAAGAGAACGTTGTGGTGTAAAAGAAGATATTGTCACAAGGATTGAGAAAGGGATGCTTAGATGGTTTGGACATGTGGAGAGGATGAATGAGAGAAGAATGACTAGACAGATCTACAAGACGAGTGTGAAAGAGAACGTTGGAAGAGGAAGGCCTAGACGAACCTATCACGATCAAATCGGGGATGTTCTGAAGAAAGGTCAGGTCAAGAGTACTCTAAACCGACGAGCATGCATGGTGGAAGAAGCGAAAGTTGTATGCCAGGATCGTAGTAAGTGGAAGGCCTTGGTCTCTGCCTACCCCGTTGGGAAGGAGGCGTGATAATATGTATGTATGTATGTATGCATCACAAAAACGTCTATCCAATTAATTTTGAGCAATCTTACTGCATCTATCTCCATTATATTCATAATAATTGTGAACTGGAGTATAAATAATGCTTAGATGATATTGCAATAATGGTAGCTTTGAATTTCCTATCCCTGATTTATATTGTCAATATTTCGTACCGGAACCGGAACCGATATTTAACGTGAAAACGGGATAAACTACGTTAATCCTTGTCAATCATAAGCGAAGGTTTTGCTTTTAATCCGGGATTACAGGCTTAACACGAGTTGGAAATGTAATTAGGACAACATGATTGGTTTGTATATGAGTGACGCAATATGTAAACATGACATATGAGGATACTGGAAAATAATCTACCTGATTATTTAAAAAAAACTGCAACATAAAAATCCAGACTAGTGCGAATCGGACTCGCTCTCTGAAAGTTCCGTACTTCTTTTAGGCACATTTTATAAATAGTCCGGAATCGAGTCCAGTTTTTTTCGCGCGGCCCCGTCTGGCTTTACGCGAGCAATTTTTCCTTCATTCTGAAGTAGGATGATTACAAGCCATTACTTTACTTTATACAATGTACTAGGCAACGCTGATGTGGCTGTGATCTAATTGAAAGCTGAAGTGGCAGTGGGCTAGCCATATGTCTATCCCACTGCCACTTCAGTTTGCTAATCCGGTGGGCTATGTCGGTAACTTATATACGACAATATTTATACACATATTATATCATTTTAAAATATAATCTATAATACATAGTACCTACATACACATTAATGATGCTTAGATTGCATTGTATCCCACGCACTTTCTGTATCGAAGCTTTTGACTGAAATGTTTAGTTTCAAAAATTTCACGCTCCTTAAATTGAGAATTAGCTAGCTACCCTTGAATATTGTCGATTGTTTTCAAAACACTAGATGAACAGACAACGGCAGGTCAACTCACCCAAAAAGTTAATGGTCATTGACTGAATTTTCAACGTTAAGTCCAACAATTAGTGATCAATATCAATTGAGGTATCGTTTTGTGGTAGGTTGACGTGCTATTGCCTGTACAATCATCATCAAAAAACTGTCAACTAAATATGCATCCATTTCACATACGGGTGCACTCTTACGACCTACACAATCGAATAGATACGAGATGATAAATATATCCACTCAATAAAATCTTTGGGGTGGTGTGATCTGCCTCCTAGTGGTCCACCCTGGGCAACGGCATCTTTGGTTTTCTAACCAATGACGGCTAACTGATCCCTCTGCGGTGTTAGGCTTCGTAAGAGGCTGCCTGGATGCTACCACCCTCCTGCCGGAGTCTAGCGCCAAAAAGTTTTTCTGTGTTCCGCTGGTGTGTAGGAGAACCAGTACCGCTGGGTTAGCTCGCTCCATCTTAGGCTTCTTCTGAACTAGAGTTAAGTATGTAGTCAAGAACAAACCCATCTATATATCTATATATCGTCCTTTCTTTGTAATATCATTGTTATATACAGGATGAAATTTTAACCACTTTCCAAAATTGTTATAGGCGTTCAGTATCGTGTTTAGAGCCTATTTATGAAGTTAAAAATGTAAATCAAGTTATCACCCGAAAACATTTTTCGCGATATAGTTTTCAATTTTTACGGTCCTAGACCTGTTAAAGTATAAAGAAAAAAATCTAAAACATAATTATATATTCATATTATGAATAGTATCGTAATGAATTAATGAGATGCGCGACGCGTAAAAAAAAGTGTTGCTTAGCGGCCGTACCAAAATTTTAGATTTTTGTCGGACATTTTCTAAGTGCTTTATCTTGGCATTTTTGTACTGAGCTATAACAAAAGAAAAAACACATCATTTGTTTTTTGTCTCGTAGATTGATATATTAAAATTTGGAAGGTGATTAAAATTTTAGCCTGTATATAAAAATGAATCCATATTCCATGGCGGAGTGGCGTACACACCGGTTTTCAAGGTGTCGCCTGCTCCGAGGTCCCGGGTTCGATTCCCGGACGGGTCAATGTAGAAAAAATGTGTTTTTCTACATTTTCTCGAGTCTGGGTGTTTGTGGTACCTTCGTTGTTTCTGTTTTCCAAAATACGAATGCTTTAAATAGTTATTCAAATTGGGATCAGAACAATGTATGTGATGTTGTCCACATTTATTATTTAATAGCTGATGCCAGCGGCTTCGCACGCGTGGGTTTTGATCTGTTACAAAGTTTTCGTCACGACTCACCCCCCTCTCCTCCACTCTTTTCCTCCACTTCCTTTGCCTACGGTGCCAAGGGTGCCCATCTCGGGCGAGGTGGTGGTGGGCACTTAGTGGGAGACGATACGTCGTTGCCGACTTACCGGGGCCCGTTGAACCTAGCGAACCGTGGTCCAAGCGAGCTCGCACCACATCTGTTTGCATTTACATGAAATCTGAAGTACAATATCATTTGAAACTTTCAAAACTGTCAACGCTGTAGTACAACAAACCATTCAAAGCAGCTTGCAAGGCTTTATTCGAATATGATCAACACTGGCGTAGAGCCCTGGAAGAAGTGGCCCTGTGTAATAAACCACATTCTTAATTTCCAACCAAGTAGGTTACCATTTTTCTCGATCCATAAGCGTTAAAAAGGCGATTTACAAAGACAATTTGCTTGCATACTACGTTTGGATAGAAGACCAGTGTAATACCAGCAGGTGTAGAGCTCTGTAAAAGCCAGTCCTATGTCATTCTCCCTTCATGATCGATAAACGAAGTTTCAAGTACCTCCATATGATGTTAAATACAAATAATTAACCACAAAATTTTCAACCGTTTTTCACCCCCTCAAATATTTAATTATAAAAAAATCCTTATAAATAACATAACAAAATGTATACCAAAAAGCTGACGTAGTTTCACAAAACTTTCATGTTGGATGTGGGTTCGAGGTATGAATGGTAGAGGATGATCAGTAGGATAAAAAGTGTTCAGAAACTTGACAGGATAGAGAACTGATTCGACTGTACTGACCACTGTGTCTATAAATTTGTATATTTCTTCAGCTTCAAATGATGTCAGCAAAACATCATTAATTTCTGCTGCTTGGTCATAGTGGGTGCGTGGTGGTAGCTATTCCTAAGTTAAACAACACGGAATTATGAAGTGAGGTGATTTTTTTTTCAACGATTTATATTCATGTTTTTTTAAATATGGAGGATATTAAATAAAAAGATAATTTAAATGCGTTAGAAAGGCAGTTTCACTAAACAAACTTTGCCAGGTCCCCAAAAGCGGTGCGTCCTAGAAAAAATAAACATTTATTTAAAAAGTTACTAAATAATAAACTTTTATTTAAAAAGTTACAAAATAAAAGTTTATCAAATTATCTTCTAAATGGAAGCTTGTCAAATGGTCTACCAGTCTATATTGATTTAATTCACCAGTCAGCTGCTTAGTGTTGTTGCAACACACCTGTTACCTTTTCCTGCCTGAGATACGGGTCTATGCCCAGTTTAGGAATTATTTTTGTACAGCTTAACATAGTTGATAATGTCATAAGGTACAACAGTGTAATTCTATACACTTTTTTCGATTTCCCAACATTTGTCTCTACCGTATAAACAAAAATCGGCCAAGTGCAAGTTGGACTCGCGCACGAAGGGTTCCGTACCATTGACTACGAAAAGAACAGTAGGTACCTACATTAATTTAGTTAATGTAGTGCCTACCTGTTACCATTTATTGATATCAAGCAAAAATAAGCAAAAAATTGATTTTTTTGTGTGGGAACCTCCCTTAAATAATAATTTAATTATTGATTATTAAAGTTAGAAATATAACTGATTGTTTTGTGAATATTTCAAGTGCCTACTTGTTGCCATCATTAATACTCGTATCGAACAAAAAAGGACCAAAAAAATCGCGTTTGTTGTATTCCCATACAACAAACGCGATTTTTTTGTCCGTTCAATATTTGTTTTATTTTGTTTTTAGTATTTTTTGTTATTGCGGTAGCAAAAATACATAATTTGTAAAAGTTTCAACTGTCTAGCTATCGCGGCTCTTGAGATACAGCCTGGTGACAGGTAGACGGACAGACGGACAGACAGCGAAGTCTTAGTAATAGGGTTCCGTTTTTACCCTTTGGGTACGGAACCCTAAAAATGATTAAGTTCTAAATAATACCATTCTTATAGTAAGTACCGATATTTATTTTCTGAATATGTACCAATATACATATAGATAAGACATCCAAAAGGAATTTTTAAGTTTTGTCTTTTCGTTACATAGCCTCCTTATTTCTTCGTCAACTTTGTCCTTCAGGGCATATGGAATACGTCGCGGATAGATGCAAATTGGTGTCACATTTTCTTAAGGCACTAATTGAGCTTTGTAGTTTGATATTCAAACAAGAGTTCCGTCAAACACCATTGTTAAATCTTCTAGTAATCTGTCCAATTTTGAGTTGTTGATAATTTACTAACTGAATTTTATCCAACTCCTCAAATTCTAACTCACAAGGATCCCGTGCAGCACAAAAATATAATATAATACGTTTTCTGATGTAATTCTGGGCTCAAAGATGTATGATTGACGTGTATTTCCTTGTATCGATATCATCACATCTGTTCAGTTTTAAGTACGTATTCAACCGTTTAATGATGTTTTTGAATGTTTCGTCCTTGTCTAATGGTACTGAGTTCAATTTAGATGTCCTAAGATTTGTTTGTGACCGACCTTTGCTCCTCAGTACCTTCTGCATACATAGAATTGTTTCGTGCTATCAAATTCAAACTCTGCAGTTTTAGTTTAAGCTGTGTTGTAATACCCTGAAGGTTATTTGTTTCTTCAATCTCAGTTTCCAACATCAGTAATAATATTTGTAGTCGTATCTCTTCCAAATTATTCTTGGTATATTTGTTCATTTGTCACTTCACCAGCTGATCACTCACTAATTTTAATTCATAATCAGAAATTTCTCGTAGGTTTTGTATCTGGCTGCCGAATTTTGTAATTCAGCCTTTAATTAAAGTTCTACACGTTTTAATTCAGTTAATTCATCCATTTCGGCGCCAATTATTAAATTCTAAAATAATACCATTCTGTTTGTAAGAAATTACCTATTTATTTTCTGATTGACACATTGAATGTCATAACAAACTAAGTAAAGTCAGTGAGTACAAATATGTAAAGAGTATGGATATGACGCGGAACCGAACAAACTATGCCCCCATTTTTTATCCCCTTAAAGATTAAATTTTAAAAAATCCTGAAAGACATCATTCTTAATTTTTAATTAGGTAGCTGGATACCAATTTTCATTGACTTAGCTTCAAAACTGACGGAGTTTCATACAAACTTATGGGGCCCTTTTTACCCCCTTAGAGGCGGAATTTCCAAAATTCCTTTCTTAGTGCTCACCTACACTATAAAAGGAAGCACGGTGAAAATTTTCAGATTTTAAATCCCAGTAGTTTGGGCTGTGCGTTGATATGTCAGTCAGTCAGTCAGTCAGTCAGTCAGTCAGTCAGTCATTAAATCAGTTTTCATTTTTATATATTTAGATTATTATTATTATTATTTCCCTTGGTCATCGCATCACGCGTGAACCGCTGGACCTGAAATTATTTGTCGCTTTTGACAATTTTAACTTTTTTAATGTATGGCGTTTGACATAACATTGACAAAATGCGTCCTGCAAACGGATGCAACTACCAGTGCGGTTAGCATTTGAAATGTTGATAAATAAATTTGTATCTGAAATATTTTTTTAATTAATTAAGTATACCAGTTTGAAACCAATATTCATAGTTAAGACAGGACAACGTCTGTCGGGTCCGCTAGTAGTTTATAAAAAAAATACACACTATTGCATGTCGATATTTGGCAAGCTTATAAAGTTGACACTGACTTAAAGTCAACGTCAATCATTCACCGAGGACAATTTTAAGCGTCATTTTTGTATCGGACTTGTATCTAGTTCTTATTATACAGAATGACTTTTTCAGCACTGTCAAAAAAATTTATAGGCGTTATAGTATAAGATCCCACCATACAACGACCTTCACCGAGCTGGTTATTGGATGAAAAGTATTTTATATGCAATTAAATACGCCAATAAATATATTGCAAATGGGTTGACTAAAAAATTTCAATTCAGAGTAGAATTTTTAAAATTTGACAACCGAATTTCAGGTCTGGTTTTTCGCATTCAACCCTATACCACATTTACTCATGTGCCTATACCACCGTGTTCATAATTAAATAATATTAATTTGCATGTAACTTTATTTAATTAACCAGACCGGTGCAAGTTACTAGTATCGATTTACCTGTTTATACCTGCCTATTAAGAATCGTATTTTTAGAGCCCATTTGTGAAATAAAAAATGTAGGTCAAGTTTTCACTTGAAAACATTTATCGCGACATAGTTTTAAATTTTTGCGATCCCCAAGCCTGTGAAGGTATGAAGGGAAAACCAACAACTTATAAATAGTGTTGTAATGAATGAATGAGATGCGCATCGCGTAAAAACTGTGTTGCGAGGAAGCTGTATCCAAAATTTTACATTTTTGGCGGACATTATTTATTAAAGGTTTTATCTTGACATTTTTGTACTGGGACATATGAAAAATAGGTTATTTGTTTTTTTCTCTTAAATTTCAAATTTCATTCTGTATATATTCGATGGTAGTTTGCAATAAGTTCCAACTTTAGCCTTTTAAGCTTACTCGCCTATAGAACTCGTCTCCCGACGACTGAGTGTCGGGAAAAACTCCAAGCTAGCGCTGTACACAATGCCCTGTTACCGAACTTTTAATAGCAGCAGATTTAGGCCTTCATTAGCCATGACTTGGGTATTGCAAAATTTTTCCTTATTCTAAAAACAACTACAAATTTTAAGCAGTATTATTTGAGTTTTTTTTGTCCCAGGCGGGAATTGGGGCGCGGTGCTTTGTCCGAATAAGCTACCGAGACATTATGTCACAGCGCCAACTTTCCAAGTATGTTTTTATCGCTGAAAGCCAGCTTAGTCACATCAATGTTACAAGTGCACATGATTCGATTGATTGATTGAGATTGTAACGGTTCGTTCCGTTTCTTAGCTATGAGCTCACAAAACAATATACATAAAATTAGAATTACCTATATATTATAACAATACCAAAAATAAGTTATCTTTTAAATTACATCTACAAATAATTTTAAATTGACACTTGTAAACTAAAATTAAATAATTATACTACTAATAACAATATTAACATCTTACATAAACAACAAAAATGGTAACTATTTTAAGTGGGCGAAGTCGGGCGCAATCGTTCAATTCTAACATCTTGTGAGCGCTAATATTCCACAAGTGTACAGGAACAAGTTTTGCATCGAAACACGAGCGTTGCAACGACCAGCGGTTATGAGTGGACAGACAGTCCGCGCGATTATCTTAGAACGCAAAGACGTACCTACCTACTATTTCTTACTAACTACTCCCTCGTATCTTAAAGGGTTGTGAATTATTTTAAAACTAGTTATCTGTGATCGTGTTACCCCAGTATCGGGTGAGTGTTGCAAATGTATACTTTATTTTAGTGCCTAGTTGTTAGTAGATAATCTAGTTAATACCTCCTTCCTCCTACCTTCGTAGTTTAGAAAAAAATGCAATTGTATTCTGTATGTATTTTCAGTGCTTAGAATTGTCTGTTAAAATATTGTAAATCAACATAGACATCAGTAAGTTGATTAATCTTATAAGTGTTATCGAAAATTATCCGTTTGGGACCGGTACAAAATAGATGCCGTTTATATACGACCTTCTATGACCTTCGATGGTCATCACATTTTTGTGGACCTACTTAATATTATTAATATACTTAATATACTTAATATACTTATATGTTATTAATTCACTATTCTAGTTTAATTAAAGTATGTGACTTTGAAGTCTATAATTTATACGTCACCTACCTGTAAAAATAATTGTTGTCATATAAGGTAGATTAACTGCTGAGCTCAATGCTTTGGCTAATATATGATTTTGTATGACTGCCACATCATTAATCACTATTTCTTGCCAAAATCTTTACTATCTGATCCGACTTGCTTTGCTTCCGGCTTGATGTTGCAGTCATACGTATGAAATCCGACATTGTTAAAAGTGACCGATTTCCGGAATTCCAGGGTTCTAGTTCCGGACGACGAATAACGTCGAAATTGAGCTAACTGCCATCGTCTGCATCTTGTGGCGAAGAGCTCCTGCTTGAATTCCTGCCGCACCATCATCTACACTACGGACACTTACGAGGACAGTGGTTTAGATTTGAATTAAATTCCGGTATCAGTTCGGTTGCCAATTTTAACCCACCCCCTGAGATTCTTATCGTAATTAGTTTTACATTAGTAAATTATTGTAACACCTGATTGCTCTTTATTTTACCTACCCTCCCTATAATTTATGTCAACTACCTAATTATAAATTGTTAACGCCCAGTTCTAAAGAGGTACGTTACAAAATTATTAACTTATGTCAAACCAGCTGTTGCCCGCGACTTCGTCCGCGCCAATTTCTGTTATTATGATCCCGATTAATCCCTCGACCCCCAGGAGGCACTCGGGTGCCACGATAACAATTGATTTCAATTGTGTCTGGAATAACTCACGATCGAGGGATTAATATAAATAATTTTCCCCGTTATTGCAACATTTTTCACTGATGCTTCGCTCCTATTGGTCGCAGCGTGATGTTATATAGCCTAAAGCCTTCCTCGATAAATGTACTACCTATCCAATACAAAAAGAATTTTTCAATACCAACCAGTACTTACTGGAATTAGCGCATTTAAACAAACAAACTCTTCAGCTTTATAATATTAGTATAGATAGGTGCACTTTTAGTTGGGAAACTTTTTTGACTCTGATTGTGTTTCTTATTTATATTTCATCAAGTCAAATAACATAGCGTTTTGTTTTACATTATCAGATTACATTAAGCCGTTATGTTAGACATAGCACCCTTCTTACATTTCCTTGAAAAAATATGAAATTAACCATTGAAGCGATAATTATTATCTATTCACAAAAAGGTCAATTTTTCTCTTCACCATTTACAATCATACGCTTACATAATGTATTCAGTGAGCCGTTTGTTCGTACGTCAGACTCATTCGGACATTTGCTATTCCGTTTGACGTTTATCCGAATAAAATATGTAACGTGCACTATCGGACCAAACGTACTGGCCGAAATCCTTTGTAGCATTTGAGCTGGCTGATAGAAATGGAAATGTTTGTGTTGGTCCTCGAATTTGAAATTGGAAGCCTTGTTTGAAAAGTGAATGACGTGATGTGTGTACTGGTCGAAAATATTGGTGATATTTTTGTTTAGTTCTAATGAAAAAATGTTTTGATGGTCCCCGAATTCGAAATTCAAAACGTTAATTGATGAAGTCATTGACGTATTATCTGTATTGGACCCGCAAAAAGCGTAAAATAAGCAACCAATAATTTGACGTTTAAATAAATAAATAACTACGGATTTAACTTGCTTTTATGAGGATTCTTCATTAATTTGGATTTAATTAGACTTTTTGGACACTTTGCAGTGTACGTTGTCACGGATAGCTTGAGAAGGTATTTACCAAAATATTATTTGAAATCCTAATAAACGTGTGGTCAATCCATAAAGTTATTTTTAAAACAATTAATAGCTGATTTCTCGTTTTTCGTCAGATACATTTATTGATGAAAGAAGTTTTTTACATTTTATCAATATTATTAGATAAAACTTTCCAAGAGAACAAGAGAAAAGTGAAAAAAAATCCATAACAAAGTTAGTCAAGAAGATAGGCTTTATACCTACACATAAGGTTGTATATTTCCGATAGTTTACACCTCACTTCCCTTCGATGACCCTCGAGGCTGCGTCCTAAGGGTCAAATTATGAAAACACGAGCTCTGGTGCCTTACAAAATCCAGAAGCCTGAATAATTCATTTTCCGCCACATCTTCAGATATTTGACTCGTACTAGACCGAGTCATGAAATGAGGTAAGATGTGAAATGGTAATTTTTGGAATAACTACTTTGATGATATAAAAATGGCGTCGCATTTCATAAGCATTAATAGATAGCATGTAACGTAGCAATATGGATCTAAAAATATTCTTAGGTAAGTCTTGTATGATTTTGTTCAATACTGACTTTTAGTTTAATCTCAAGATAAAAAACACAAGCACCTCTTGTTTGAACGTGGCGATAATTATTTAGGAACTTTGCAACTATGATAATGTATATGTACAAGATCATCATCATCATCATCAAATCAAATCAAATTTGAAAGTAAAGTTATTAAAATGTTATTTAAGCCTATGTTTAGGCTACGCATCTTGTTCAGATTTTTATGAAAGTATCATTTAAAATGATAAGGGAAATTACAACATGATATTTAAACTATTTAAATAATCAAATGACGATATTAAAAAAAATAAAAACCTATTAATTGCACTTACTCATTATGATTGTATTGTAGTTAAACAAAAGATAAGCGAATTTTAAAGCAAAAGGTTAATAAACAATACCAACATTGGGAATTTAATTAAAATGGACTCCTTATTTTAATGCACATAGTTTCTGAAAATATTTTTTTTTAAAGTTGGGTTATTCGGTTTGTTGTCACGGCAGTGTGGAACGATGACGACTCTTCTAGTCCGCTGGAGCGAGAATTTCGTTTCACGGATATGACACTTTACCAGAGAAGTAAGTTTTTTATTCGGTGCTGTACGTAGAGAGATATTTTTATATGTACGAGTATCAATGGAATTTATGGAATACATTTTACAAAAATTCAAACAGAATTCGATGGAAACTTGTGGAATCTTTTAGTACGTAACATAGGAGTTAAAACTTTAATAATCTTTATTTTATAGCATTTAATACTAGCTGATACCGGTGACTTCGATTGCGTTAAAATTCTCTGACGAAAAAATGATTGTGTGTCGGCTGAAAATCAGTGTTTCCGCCTTGGGGTGGAAACTTATGCTGAGCCTTGACCCATGTTTGCTGCAGCAAACACTGTTGACAAATGTCTTTTTTAATTATTGTGTTTGTACTGTTTTGTTTGTTGTTACAATATTTTGGTGTACTTACCTGTGTTTTATGTTAATTGTGTTTACTGTGGCAAAATAAACGATTTCTTATTCTTATTTTATCCCAGGAAAACCCTCTTTCAGGATGAAAAGTAAACCATGATATTTTTTGAGCCCTAGTCGACAACTACACAAAAAATATGACGATCCCTTTAAATATGGAAAACAAACATAATCCCACGGGGACCGTTTAATTTTCCGAGATTTCAAGTAGCCTCTATGCTATTCCTGATCATATACTACCTCTTTGCCAAATTCCATATGAGGGCCCTCGCCCGCGGCGACTTTTTGTAGCGATTCGTTACTAACGCGCGTTATTCGCATCTGCAACGCACTACGGCACTACAGAAGTGATGCCAAAGCGCTACTAACGCGCTAAAGCATCGCGACTGTATCGATGTGGACGCGCGACCGTGTCGGACGACATCGAGGAGAGAGCGGGGCGAGGAACTGAAGCGCGTTTGCATCGCGACAGAAGCGCGACAGTATTGCGTTTGCATCACGACTGAATCGTGTTTATGTGGGCGAGGGCACATAGCTAGCGACCGCATTGCGACTGTATCGATGCGAACGCGCGACAGAATCGCTACTGCATCGCTACAAAAAGTCGCCATGGGCGAGGGCCCTAAATCGTTTTGGCGTGATTGAGTTATCAACATCCTTCCAAACATTTAAATTTATAATATTTGTAAGATGAAATCCTAGCAAATTATTTAAATTAAAACGAATATCTTGACTCTTTCTCTTGACTATGTGTGTCGTACTCTTGGATGAATTATTATTCGTCCAAGGTCGTACTTCCAGAGATAAACGGGCACTAGCGTCTCCCCTCCACCATTACGCTTGGCAGTGTTGGCGATTGCCAAATTGTAATTGCCAACCCGCCTGCCAAGCGTACCAATAATGCCAAGTCTTAATTCTAAACGCTAATGTGTCCAGCACTGGCCTGATTTGGGCTGGTGATTTCCTTACTAATAAAAATATGAATGTTAGTTTGTTTATTACGCTTTCACGCGAAGATTACTTAAGTGATCAGCATGAAACTTTTCACACATATACTCGTATTTGAAGGTATTAGAAATAACATAGACTATTTGGTATCCTACTGTTGGGCACAAGTTTCCGCACATATAAAGTGTAATTTACGCGTGCAGAGCCGCGGGCGAAATACTTGTTCTTTATTTATATATCATTATGGCAAAATCACACAACAAAATACCGAAAATTATTTTTAAATAAAATTTTAAAGCCTCCACATTTCAGTGATCAGTTACGCGGTTTTCCGGCGGAACGCCAGCGTGATACTCTTCTAGCTCACTGGTGCGGAAAGATCGTCATCTGGATATGACGGGTTTTATTTTATTTAGGGAAAAGTCATGTTTTCATAAAAATATTATCGGATTGTCTGTTATAAGATTGCAGAAATCATCATGAAATGTTTTGAAATAAATTTGACAACATTGATATTAAAATGCTTTTAGATGTTGGTGTAGTGATGCGGTACTTCTCTGACTACGTAAGGGGTCGGAATTTGGATTTCCGATCGCATCAAAAATGGCAAACGGACATTTCTAAACATTTTTGAGACTACTTTATATGATATTTAAGCAATTTAGTCCCGCCTGAGACATAATTTTTATAGTTTAAATAGATATTTTTGAGACTGTTTTTTTAAAGACCACATACTAAAAATTTATATTCAAGGAATTTAACTTTTCTAAGTTAGCTTGGGTCTGGAAAAAACAGTTATAAGCCATACATGATACCATTATGGATGGGGTGATTTTTAAACTCATCATCATCATCATCATATCAGCCGAACGACGCCCACTGCTGGGCATAGGCCTCCCCCAAGGATCTCCACAACGATCGGTCCTGTGCTGTCCGCATCCAGCGGCTTCCCGCGACCTTGATCAGATCGTCGGTCCACCTTGTGGGGGGCCTGCCCACGGAACGTCGTCCGGTACGTGGTCACCATTCGAGAACCTTTCCGCCCCAAAGGCCATCGGTTCTCCGCGCTATGTGTCCCGCCCACTGCCACTTCAACGATGCAATCCTTCGAGCGATGTCGGTTGTTTTAGTTCTCCTGCGGATCTCATCATTTCTGATTCGATCGAGTAGGGAAATACCAAGCATCGCTCTCTCCATTGCTCGCTGGGTGATCTTGAGCCTTCTTATGAGACCCATAGTAAACGACCACGTCTCACTCCCATAGGTCATTACTGGCAACACACACTGGTCAAAGACTTTCGTCTTGAGACACTGAGGTATTTCGGACGCGAAAATATGCCGGAGCTTCCCGAACGCTGCCCATCCGAGCTGGATTCGACGAGAGATCTCTTTCTCGAAGTTGGACTTACCTAACTGGACTATCTGTCCCAGGTAAACATAGTGGTCAACAACTTCGAGTGCAATGTTCCCAACGTTAACTGGAGCGGGTGCAACATGGGCATTTAACATGATTTTCGTCTTGTCCATGTTCATCCTAAGACCCACTCTTTGAGAAGCATTACTGAGATCTTCGAGCATAATGTTCAGGTCTTCCAAGGTCTCAGCCATAAGAACTACATCATCGGCAAATCGCAGGTGTGTTAGGTATTCGCCATTGATGTTGATGCCGCGTCCTTTCCAGTCCAGAAGCTTGAAAATATCCTCCAACGCAGCTGTGAACAGTTTCGGAGAAATAACGTCTTCCTGTCTCACACCTCGCTGTAGTTGGATCGGATTAGAGCTCTGGTTCTGTAATCGGACCGACATGGTGGCGTTTTGGTATAAGTACTTTAGTACCTCGATGTACCTGTAGTCTATTTGGCACCTTTGGAGAGACTGCAGCACTGCCCATGTCTCAATCGAATCAAAGGCTTTCTCATAGTCCACGAACGCTAAGCAAAGTGGCAAGTTATACTCTTCGGTCTTCTGTATAACTTGCCGCAGCGTATGAATGTGGTCTATGGTACTATAGCCTTTTCGGAACCCGGCTTGTTCGGGAGGTTGGAAGTCGTCGAACCTGCGAGTGAGACGATTCGTAATGACTCTCGAATACAACTTATAGATATGGCTCAGAAGCGAAATGGGTCTGTAGAATTTTTAAACTAGATTTCTTAAATGATAACTATGAACAGTAATCTGCTGATATTACTGTTTGGTATAGCCTATTGGCCTTGCTCGAACTACAATAGCCAAGCTTGGCGTTTAAGGCAAAATCTACTTATTTTGGTAAGGCTTTATTTGACATTAGTATGATATTGATAGTTTTAACAACTGAAAAAAAAACATACTTTCCAGACTCTGATCGCTGAGTCTGAATATCGATATGTTTCATTGGAAACTTATTAGGGTCTGTTTCACAATAATTATTAAGTAAAGGCTTAAGTAGTTACTCAACGAGTTAATTACATAGAGGTTAAATCCTTACGTTAACTTTCTTTGCATTTCACAATCATCCAATCAGTAAATTAAAGTGAAGATTATATAATTAATACTTACTTACAAGTTACGTTTCGTTTCAGGGTAAGAATAATTTATGTGTTTCTATAAAGTATAGTAATCACAGAATTATCATTAAAAATATTTTTTGTTATGATTATAAGTAATAAAAACAATAAATTCGTCCAAAAATTTTTTACACTGTAATTTAAATGAGTCATTTCACCTTTTCTAAAATAAATGTTTCTGTAAGAATGGAACGCAACGAAGTTTCAACAAAAAGTCTATGTCGAGTCAACGTCAGTTAGTCAGTACCTAAATGACAAATGTCAAATTTGCCGATGTTTGGTACTTTTTGTGTGGTGATTTTGTTTGCATTGAATTTACCACTACGAACATTGTGTTATTTTACAATGACTGAAAAACTGTCCATTTAAATAATAAAATAACTTGTTGTTGATGAAAATTTGGAAATTACGTATTTAAGGTTATGTTTTTAAATTAACTTGTCAAGTAAAAGGCTTCTTGGCAGTGCATCCGGCATTGAGTTAACGAGCAGATAAAGTGGTGATTAACCCTACTCAGGGATTGTGAAACGTGAAAAATTGTTTACTGAGCAGATAGGGTCGAAGTAGCTTACCCAGAACTTTACTCAGCGATTGTGAAACAGGCCCTTAGTGATTTAAGTAATTTACTTGAGTAACAATAATTTACACATGGCATGGCAACACTGCGAAGACTCCGGACACAGTTAGCTCATTTTGTGTGAAAAGGAACTAATGATAAAAATTAGAGGCGGTAGTTAAACATTTTTTCAAATTACCATCTTAAAGACGAATAACACCTTAGTCTACCCGTGACCATGAACGCTGTAAAGGGTTCGAAACGTCGGGTTAAATCAAAAATAAACGCGTTCTAAATCCGTAAACTATCTTTCATTTCAATAATTTACACTTTGACGTTTTTAAAAAGTTTATACATATTTTTTGCCCTTCAACTTTTATATTTCAATTTCGTAATTCGTGTATCAGCATAGTTAATGTTTAATCGAAAATTTTACAGTAATTGCAATTATATCACGCAGCCATTAAAATTGCAGCATTCCCATAATAAAATTTTCACGATACAGAATTAAAATTTTACCAATTTAAATTCCAGAAATAAAATCACCTATCCGTAAAAATTTCAGTTACTCGGTTTTCCAACGCGACCCTTCTAGTTCACTGGAGCGAGAAACTTCTGTATACGACGTTTTTTTTATTTTATTTACCGGAGTAATAAAGGATATTTGGATGATAGTTTCATGTATTTATGTATGAGAATATCAGACTTGCCCTCTAGTGGAAATATCTTGTGTTGTTTCACTGAATAAATTTTTCGGTTGGCTGTTTAGGAAAAGTATGTTACGTAATAGAAATAAGATATAATTTTTAGGGTTCTGAAGTCAATGAAGAACAATATCAGTATATAAACTTGAAAAATTATGTCTCAGGCGGGACTCGAACCCGCATCTCCTCGCATGCCGGGCGGGCGCTATACCATTAAGCCACCGAGACACTGCGACTCAGCGCGAATTTTTCAAGCGCCTGAGACATAATTTTTCAAGTTTATGTACTGATATTATAATTACAATTTAATTGCTAAAAATATCAAATAAAGTCAATGAGGAACCTTTATAGTTTTATGCCACGTCTGTCTGGTTGTCAGTTTGCTGGCAATCTAGCTATGAAGATAAGAAGCTGTTATTTTGCATGGACATAGATTAAGTGGTAAAAAAGTTTTGCTTTGTTTTGCTTCCCCATCTGTAAATCTGGGACCAATTAGACACCTATTTTTATTTAGAAAAACAGTTGATCCACTAACGTAAAAGAGCTGGGTTACTATCATCTATCAGTAAGCTAGACATGACCACATAATATATGGCAACATTATTTCCCGCTTGGGGCGAATCATTCAGTCCACTGAGTCGGAAACTTGCGTCACAATATGAGTCTAGGCTTTGATTAATATTTAGCTGCAATCAACAAGCCTGGCCTGTTCGTAGCTTTTTTTATTTTTTTACGATTAGAAATTCGTTAATGATCGTTATTTCAAAATGTTAACGTTTTTACCAAATAAAAATAAAGTAACGGCCTATAAATCATTACACTGCAGGGCATTGAAATCAAGTTACCATATCAATAATTGGTATAGACATAATCAGGCGTGGAGTATGATCTCAAGCGCTGACTGCCTTCCGAATATACCACACTGAGTAAGTGATTGGTTATATACTAATAATGGATTCCTAGATAATAGGGGTTAAAGTATGAAATTGCCGATTATTTTCCCACTTTTATTTTGTTTATAGCTCTTAAGTAAAGTCATATTATTGCGTAATTCTTTTTGTATTGTATCAAAAACTAAATAAAGAAACTTTTGACTAAAAAAAAATGCAATACTAGTGCCTATTACTTCAAAGGAAGTCGTTGAAAAGACCCCTTACAATGTGTCAGCTGACCTTCTTGCTTCAATTAAGTATATTTGTATTATATACTTTGATTTTCAGAAATTTAAATACTATAATGCGTAGCTTTATAACCATCTAACTTTTACCTTTAATTGCATCGAAAACGGTTCAGGCTTTTTAAAAAAAATTAAATATTTTTAGTATGGAAAAATTACTTTTCTCGATTTCGTCCATACAAAACGGCAATTTCATACTTTAACCCCTAATACTTGAAAAGGCGCACGAGAAGCCGAAGAATGATAAATAATTTTGTCGACGCACTATTTTTTGATTTGCTACTAGGTATATTACAAACATTAATTAGGAAACGATACTATCGGTGGTTATTAAACTATCGATAGTGTAATACTATCGACAGTATTTATAATAAACCAGCTTTTGCCCGCGGCTTCGCTCGCGTTAAATTCGGGGTAACAATAAAATTTCACCCCCACTTTTAAGGGGTTGGTGGCGGATTTTCAAAAAACAAATGATAAACGATTTTTTTGTCAGTGACAAATAGTCCGCATACCAATTTTGCAGAATGCTCTATACAAACTTTCACCCTCCATTTTAGGGAAGTGGGGGGTTAGAAAGAGACAAAAAGTAGCCTATATCATTTTCCATCTCTTCAACTATCTCCACTTAAAAAATCACATCATTTCGTTGCCCCGTTTTGCCGTGAAAGACGGACAAACAAACAGACACACACCCTTTCCCATTTAACCCTTAATTCGACGACGTGCAGTTTGCTTCCCATTGAATAAAAAATATATATGCAAAAAATTACACTGTACATCTTGAATTTGAGGTGTGTTAATTCACCCTAAACTATCTAACTATGCTGTAAAAAAATAACAACGTTCACACAGTCACGGGACACATGCAATCAATCGTGAGATGATGGAGAGGAAGAACGTGCAGCACAGGCTCTCGGTAAGTTGCATATTAATCATTAGTTTACTGCTCATTTACTTGTAATATCATTGAAAGCTACAGACAACATGCCAGGACAGCTACTGATAATGTTTTGACTTTCTTATTCAGTTTCGATTAGTTATCATTACACCCTAAATTTGCATGTACAGTGTACTTCCCGTCGTCGAATAACTAGTAAAATAACTCCTAAATACTATGTCCAGTATTCTTCCCCTTGTACTATTTTCGTTTCAAATAATAATTAGAACGTTAACTTTTGTTATATGTCGTAATTCTATTTTAGGGGTTTATAGATTAAATGGTTTATGCCTTATTATAACTTAGTTTTTCAGAACCTCAAAGTTTAGAGCCGCCTAAAAATGCTCCTTTTGATATAAATATTGGGTCTCTACTGAAAAAATAAGAGAAAATAGCTTTTAAAAGAACTGAAGAGTTGACTTCTTCACCATGCTTTTCCATTGATTCATGCAGACCTCTGTTGTTGGTGAAGTAAATTATATTATTTGACTATGTTTGGCATCATTATTGTAGATTCCATCAAATTCTTTATCTATTGCTAGTCTAATGAACTATGGCATCAAAAACAATCACAGCGTAAAAAGGAAATATCGAATGCCCGGGCACAAAAGAGCAAAAGAACCATCTCACCGTAGGATTTTCGAATCGGTTCTTCTCTCTAGATTTACTCGTTGTTGAACATCGACAACACAAACTTGTACTCTACTTATAGGAGGGCAAAAGTATACAGAACTATTCATGACTTGAACGACTTTTTTATGATTATCTTCATCATAGGTATAGCGAAAAGCCTTAATATTAAAACTATTGGTCTAACTAACTAAAGAATTCAGAAATACTCATGTGATTAAATTACTGATGTCTTGGTTCTCAATTTGGATGAGGACAGATATTGCAAGATATATCCATTCAATGAAAAAACAAATAAAACAGCCTCACAACGGAAGAAAAGACTACCAATATCATTGATGAAATGACAATACCCTACAGCACAACGCCATGAAACCTAAATAAGGGGATTCAGGATCGCATTGCGCTGTTGCATTTGGAATCGTCTATCTTTTTTTA
The DNA here is from genome assembly GCA_949315895.1 of Anania crocealis. Classification (NCBI taxonomy): domain Eukaryota; kingdom Metazoa; phylum Arthropoda; class Insecta; order Lepidoptera; family Crambidae; genus Anania; species Anania crocealis. Next base: position 11,617,533 of record OX438872.1, read on the forward strand.
TTGTAGGTATAGATGGTGACGATGATATTGTCCAATATAAAGATTATAGTGAGGAAGAAGAGCATATGACTCTTGGTCTCGTAAATTGGTTCTAGCTATTTGAAGACAATTCAGACTCCAGGGTGTGATGTTTATTTCGGTAACCTTTTCACAATGCTCAACTTGATCGTAAACCATTGCAACTTTTAAGAATTTACCAAAATAAAATTGATATCTTCCTACCGAATACATAATTATTTTATACTTTCTCTTCGACAGTGGGAAGTATACTGCACATGGTTGGAGTGCATCAATTTCTTACGAACTCGGTAATGTCCAGTATAATGGACATACATTTTTCAGAAAACTGAAATAAGTATATTTATATTGGAATTTTTATAGGGATCCCTAATAAGCTAATAATCGAAATCTGTTACTATTTTACAAATATTGCAATGTAAATATTCCGTCGAATTAAGGGTTAAAATATTAATATGGATATCGATAGTATTGATGTTTCTCTGATTTAATACAATAATACTATCGATATTGTTACAAGTTTTCGAGGTCAACTATCGATAGTTTAGCTATCTGGTGCTGCAAGCTGCAACTCTACTGCTGGCTGTCTTCTTTTGGCATCAGGTACTCCTTTAGTCGCCTCTTACGACACCCACAGGAGAAGGTGGTGCTGTTCTTTTATCGCGCTAACACCACACGATACAAGTTAAAGATATGTTTACTTATTAAACTAACGTTAATCAGGAGTTTAGATTGTAATTGCCTTTATTTTATCACGCGCGATGTTCCTTTTATTCTACAGCGTTCATCGTCACGGGTGGATTAGGGTGTTTTTCGTCCTTAGAAGTATATTTGAAGACTATAAAGCAGTGTTTCCCAAACATTGTTCTGCCATGGCTCGGTAATTTTCAAACTGCCTCTTTGTGACCCACCTAATATTTTTTAAACCAATCTGGTTCCATTAGGTAAAAAAATACACATTTTTTAATAGCAAAAATGTTTTAAATACTACTATTTAGCCACTAAATTATAGTAAGAAATACTTCGCTCGCTGCCATAGTGCCATGTTTTACTAAAGAATGCAAGTTCCATGACAATGACGAAAGTTTAAGAAGAATAATTACCATACCTCGATCAATAGTTGATATTATTTTATAAACAAGGCGGGAATGTTGCGACCCGGTATTTTATTTTAATGGCCCGGTACCGGGTCGAGACCCGGCAATTGGGAAACGCTGCTATAAAGTAAAAGTTAATTTAAAAAAAAAGACGTGTGGCACTCGGAGACTGTCGCGGTAAAGCTATTGCATAGCATTTTTTATCAACTTATGCAATTATAAAACTAAAAAGTATCACCGCTGTGCCGGTCGGAGTGGGGGGGTGTTAGGTTATTTTCGTTACGGAATTTCTGGATTCGGTCTCCACGCTCAAGGCCCGCGATAGAAGCTATGCAATAGCTTAAAACCATTTTGTCACCGTGTCATTTAACCGTAGACAGAAAAGACATGGAGAAACATTCGACTACGGAACTCTAAAAACATAAAAAACGTGAATGAATTATGTATACACCTATATTGTCGTCTAGATAACGCGTTATTCGGTAAGAGCATCTAAATATTTAAAATACAATTTTAGCGGTCTTTTTTAGTATGTATTTCGTCAAATTACTTTTCTGTGAAGTGATTTTACTTTTTTGAGAAACGCTGCTTAGATTTATTTTAAGAAGAAAATATTATCATCCGCATAAATATCTTTGAGCATTTAATTCAGTTCTTTGAAAGTCTAAGTCAAGTGAATGTTTGTCAATTAGTTCGGAATTTAGTACTTATTCTTGTACATTAACCCCTTTTTCAATACACAAGTGAAACTGAACAATTAAATTACAGTAATGTAGGGTTATACCTGACTACGGGAGTTTAAATAAAATATTTATTACTACAATCTGTCTACAATAGGTAACCTTGTTACGTTACGTTATCAGACGAAGAAAACTTTGAAATCGGTCAACCTCGTAGGAAAACTATGCTGTAAACTATTAACCTCCTTGGTTTTTTTCTGGATCATATGATAGAATTAAATTGGCGACCATTTGGATCAGCGGTAGTAAACGCTGCTTCTGAGCCATGGGTCGCGGGTTCGATCCCCGCACAGTACAAATATTTGTGTGCATGAACATGTCTGTTTGTACTGGTCTGGGTGTTTTCTATGTATTATAATAATGTATTTTAAAAAAAAAAGTATATAAGTAAGTTTATTGGTTGTCTAGTACCCCATACGACAGGGTACTTAATAGTAGCTTAATTTGAGACTAGATGGTTCTGTGTGGCCCAGTGGGGCATGTCATAAAAATATTGCTTTACTTTAAATCAAATCGAATCAAATATATCACTTACCTAGTCATGCTGAAGGCTCGTTAATTCAATGACCTAATTCAACATGGCGGTGTATCCGACTCTGTTCATTCAAGTGGAATATTATCATACACGACGTTGTTTCACTGTGTTTGAGAATTGCTATTGACATCTAAATATATAAAAGTGAAAACTGATTTAATGACTGACTGACTGACTGACTGACTGACTGACTGACAGACATATCAACGTACAGCCCAAACTACTGGGATTTAAAATCTGAAAATTTTCACTACGCTTTCTTTTATAGTGTAGGTGAGCACTAAGAAAGGGATTTTGGAAATTCCGCCTCTAAGGGGGTAAAAAGGGCCCCACAAGTTTGTATGAAACTCCGTCAGTTTTGAAGCTAAGTCGATGAAAATTGGCATCCAGCTACCTGATTAGAAATTATGAATGACGTCATTCAGGATTTTTGAGAATTTAGTCTTTAAAGAGATAAAAGATGGAGGTAAAGTTTGTTCGGATCCGTTTTATATCCATACTCTTTACATATTTGTACTCTCTGACGTCACTTAGTTTGTTATGACATTCAATGTGTCAATCAGAAAATAAATATCATTGCTTGCAAATAGAAGGGTATTATTTTAGAATTTAATAGGAATTGGTGCCGAAATGAATGAATTAACTAGGTTAAAACGTACACAAACTGCAGCCAGATACAAACCCTACCAGAAATTTCTGATTATGAAGTGATTATGAATTAAAATTAGTGAGTGACCAGCTGGTGACCAGCCACAAATGTACAAAATTACCTAGAATAATTGGAAAGAGATACGACCCACCATTGGAAAATGAGATTGAAGAAAAAAATAACCTTCAGGGAACTACGAGTACAACACGGCTTTTAATCCCTCGATCGTGAGTTATTCCAGATACAATTGATATCAATTGTTATCGTGGCACCCAAGTGCCTCCTAGGGGTTGAGGGATTAATCTAAAACTGCAGAATTTGAATTCAATAGCACGAAACAATTCCATGTATGCAGAAGGGACCGAGGAGCAAAGGTCGGTCACAACACAAACAAACCTTAGCACATCTAAATTGAACTCAGTACTATTAGACAAGGACGAAACATTCAAAAACATCATTAACTGGTTGGATGCTAACTTAAAATTGAAATATCTATACAAGGAAATACACATCTTTGAGCCTAGAATTACATCAGAAAACGTATTATATTATATTTATGTGCTCCACGGGATCCTTGTGAGTCAGAATTTGAGGAGTTAGTTAAAATTCAGTTAGTAAATTATCAACAACTCAAAATTGGACAGATTACTAGAAGATTTATCAATAGTGTTTGACGAAACTCTTGTTTGCATATCAAACTATAAAACTCAATAAGAGCTTCAAGAAAATGTGACATCTAGCCGCGACGTATTCCATACGCCATGAACGACAAAATAGGAGGCTATGTAACGAAAACTTTTGATAAAACTTGAAAATTCCTATTGGCTGTCTTATCTATATTTAGGTCCATATCTATACTAATATTATAAAGCTGAAGAGTTTGTTTGTTTGTTTGTTTGTTTGAACGCGCTAATCTCTGGAAGTACTGGTTCGAATTGAAAAATTATTTTTGTGTTGGATAGTCCATGCCTCGAGGAAGGCTTTAGGCTATATAACATCACGCTACGACCAGTAGGAGCGAAGCATCAGTGAAAAATGTTGCAAAAATAATCGCGATATTAAAAACTGAAATTGACGCGCACGAAGTCGCGAGGAACAGCTAGTTTATAAAATAAATATCAGTACTTACAAATAGAATGGTATTATTTAGAACTAACTAATTTCTAAGGTTCCGTACCCAAAGGTTAAAAACGGAACCCTATTACTAAGACTTTGCTGTGTCCGTCTGTCCGTCTGCCTGTCACCAGTCCATCTCAAGAACCGCGATAGCTAGACAACTGAAATTTGCACAAATTATGTATTTTTGTTACCGCAATTACAAAAATTACCAAAAAAAAATGAATATTAAAGGGGGCTCGCATACATCAAACGCGATTTTGTCCTTTTTTGCTCGATGTTAAAAAACTTTGCTATGTCCGTCTGTCCGTCATCCTGTCACCAGGCTGTATCTCAGAACCGCGATAGCTAGAAAGCTGAAATTTTCACAAATTATGTATTTTTGTTAGCGCAATAACAAAAAATACCAAAAACAAAATAAAATGAATATAAAAGGGTCCCATACATCAATCGCTATTTTTTGTCCTTTTTTGCTCGATATTAATAATGCCAACAGGTAGGCACTTGAAATATTAACAAAACACTCAGTTATATTTCTAACTTTAACAACAAATAACAGCATGAAAACACAAAAAAATCCATTATTTAGCCTATTTTTGCTCGATATTAATAAATGGTAACAGGTAAGCACTATATTAACTAAATTAATGTAGGTACTTATTTTTGTTTACGTAATCAATGGTACGGAATCCTTCGTGCGCGAGTCCGACTCGCCCTTGGCCGATTTTTGTATACGGTAGAGAAAAATGTTGGGAAATCGAATAAAATTGGTGCATGCAAAACTTAAGGTAGGTTAAAAAAATTTAATAAGTAGGTAAATGAAATATCGAATCTTATAAACTACACTGTTGTACCTTATGACATTATTAACTATATTAAGCAGTACAAAAATACTTCCTAAACTGGGCATAGACCCGTATCTTAGGCAGAATAAGGTAACAGGTGTGTTGCAACAACACGAAGCAGCTGACTGGTGGATTAAATCAATATAAACTGGTAAACCATTTGACAAGTTTCCATTTAGTAGGTAATTTGATAAACTTCCATTTAGTAACGATTTTTTTTTCTAGGACGCACCGCTTTTGAGGGCCCGGCAAGTTTATTTAGTGAAACTGCCTATCTAACGCATCCAAATTATCTTTTTATTAAATTTTCTCCATATTTTAAAAAAGACACTTTTAAAACATGACAATAAAACAAAACTTTGTCTATCGATCATGAAGGGAGAATGACATAGGACTGTCTTTTCCAGAGCTCTACACCGATGCTGGTACTACACCGCCGCCTAGGTCCGTCGTCCACCGTCCGATCTAGGTCTTTTATCCAAACGTAGTATGCAAGCAAATTGTCTTTGTGAAATCGCATTTACAACGCTTATGGATCGAGAAATGGATTTACCTACTTGGTTGGAAATTAGGAATGTAGTTTTTTACACAGGACCACTTCTTGCAGGGCTCTAGGCAGTGTTGATCATATTCGAATAAAGCCTTGCAAGCTGCTTTGAATGGTTTTGTTGTACTGCAGCATTGACAGTTTTAAATATTCAAATTATATTAGACTTCAAATTTCATGTAAATGCAAACAGATGTGGTGCGAGCTTGCTTGGACCACGGTACGCTGAAAGAACCAACACCGGATCCCTTCAAACAATAGCATAATTCAGCCCCTTACATCCAACTATTGTATCAGCGTAACCGACCCCGGTATGCCAACAACGACGTACCGGCTCCCACTAAGTACCCATCACCACCTCGCCCGTGATGGGCACCCCCGGCACTGTAGGCAAAGGAAATTGAGGAAAAAAGTGGAGGAAATGGGGTTTAGTCATGACGAAAACTTTGTAACGGATCAAATACCACGCGCGCGAAGCCGCGGGTATCAGCTAGTATGTCATAAGAGGCGACGAAAGGAGTAGGTACCTACTGCCAGAAGAAGACGGGCACAAGCGTCTTCTCTGCACCATTGGCCAAACTGCGATCGCCAACCGGCCTGCCAAGCGTGGCGATTATAGCAAAATCTACCTTTTGGAGAGGACTTTGTCCAGCAGTGGACTGATATGGGCTGTTGATGATGGTAAATTCGAAAAAAAAAATGTTTTTTATTTTTATTTTAAGGGTCTTACCGGTTTTTTGGGTTTTTTTTTATGGTCTACCAATAAAATGCGTTATTTTTTATTCCAGAACCCAGTGGACGCTCCGGTTCGCTGACTTTCCTGATTCGGGACAAAACAATAGTAAGTACATTAGATGATTGCAAGATTTAACTTAGCATAATAACACTAGTTGTTCTCTCTACTTCGCCCACGTAGTAAGTGAGATTACTAAAAACCTTCCTTCTAAATTTTACTTCTATCGAACGATTTTGCCGGGTCTTTTACTCGGAGAATGCTCATGTTATAGGAAACAGCTTAGGCTTTTATTTAAGAAATTTTGTTCATTTGATTCAATAAAAAGAGGTTGAGACAAACCAAGGCACGGATAATGTTTAATAATAATATACCTAGGTAACAATGAAAATGTTTAGAAAATGAAAAACGGCTTATGTAGAAAGTTGCCAATACTTTTATTGTTTTTCGAAGTAATCTCCGTTCCTCTCTACACTACATATTGTCCCATTCGATAGAACCACTGAGAAAAGCAGTGGGCCCATTCTTCCTTAAGGGTCTCTTCTATGGCATTTTCGTACGCTTTCACCGCATCTTCAGGGCTCGTAAAGCGAATACTTCGAATTTTATCTTTAGTTCTTGGGAATAAATGAAAGTCGAAGGGTGCCAGGTCAGGCAGGACTGAATGGTGGATGACTCATTATCTCGACACCTGCCATAGTCAAATATTCAACAGTCCGTTTTGCGGAGTGCGCTGAAGCATTGTCGTGGTGAAGGAGGATCCTGCTTCGAGGGCGCTGCTGTCGAATTTTTTCCAAGACAACAGGCAAACAGCGATTGACATACCAGTCTGCAGTAACTGTCCTGCCATCTTCTAGCACAACTGTCGCGAAATGACCTTTCCGACCAAATAATGAGGCAATCATCTTTTTTCCTTGACTTCTTCCTTTCTTTACCTTAGTTGGCCGATCCTCGAAAGGAAACACCCACTGAGCTGATTGTCTTTTGGTTTCGGGTTCGTAGCAATATATCCAGGTTTCATCACCTGTGACGATGTCAAATACAGCATTTGAGTCACCGCCGTAGAACTTATCTAACATTTGGCGACACCAGTCCATGCGAAGGTGTTTCTGGTCGTCGGTTAAAGTATGGGGAATCCATCTGGTACAAAGCTCCCTGACGCCTAAATGTTCGTGTAATATTTTTTGAACTTGACTCATACCAATGCCTAGGCTTGCCCGTATCTGCTGATAGGTCACTCTCTTATCTTCCTCTATAATGCGTCGCACAGCACTAATGTTATCTTCAGTATCTCTAGCACAAAAAACTATCGAATGCGAATCGTTTGCGTGTTCGTATAGCCATCGAAATATTTAGTATGAAAACTTAAACAGCGCTCTCGCGGTCAAAACGAGAACTACAAAACAAAGCACAAACTTTGTGTCGTTTGCTTTCGATACGCAAACGATTCGAAGTCGATAGTTTTTTGTGCTAAAGGTACAGTAGTCGCTGTTAAAGGACGTCCCTCACGCGGATCATCATTGAGATTGCAACATCCACGCTTAAACTCGTTAAACAAACCAATTGTAAATAGTGGCACGAGATGGGGCTTCATTAAGAAATGCTAATCGCAGCCTATCATAGCTTTGTTGTTGAGTGAGCCCACAACGAAAGTCATAATGTGTGTTTTCTATGTATTTTAAAGTATGTATTTACAAAAAAAAAGTATATAAGTAAGTTTATCGGTTGTCTAGTACCCCATACGACAGGGTACTTAATAGTAGCTTAATTTGGGACTAGATGGCTCTGTGTGGCCCTGAGGCATGTCTTAAATATTGTTTATTTATTTATTTATTTATTTCTTTATAATAAATCATTGACCGAAAATTTTATCGCGTTAGGTTCATTTTCACGTGTAACAAGAGTTTTAGATTTGCCGCCAATTCACAAAAACAAATGACAAATGAATGCAATATACTACATTAGGTTACCAGTAGGGCTAAGATGCGACCCACGACATAATTTTATCGCGGCCTTATATCGCATTTTGACAGCGTTATATCGTTTGTCTATCGCTGCTAACATGGCAGACTATTTATGTCATCTCTAACTGTCAAAATACGATAAACGATAAAATTGTCTACAAACTCTAACATGAGCCTCTTATATTTGTCTATTTTAATCGATTTTTGACACTTGCGCATGACAAATAATCGTGGTCGCTTGTAGCTCACGACAAGGCATAAACCCTTTTTAAAAAATGGCCGTGCCATATTTTAATTACATTTTGACCACTTATGAAAAACGGGAGGCGCGTAAAATTTAGCGCAAGCGTATCCGCGACGTGTGCAACCCGTTTGACCTTCCGGATATGGAGTTCCAGGCTCTGTGGCGTATATCCAAGCCCATGGCTTTTTATTTGATAGATAGGCTGAAAGAGGACTTGGAGTCAAAAAATTGAGGTCTTCCAGCCATGTATTGACACAGATACTGGATCTGTGCCTTATTGCCTCTAAGGTTTCTAAAAGAACATAAAAACCATTAGTACTTTCCATGATAAGAATTTATTTCAGTTTATTACAAGTTTTACTCACATCTTTGAGTCCATTTCAAATTTTAAAACTTTTCACACTTCAATCAAAGTTCAAACCGAAAAATATGCCGCGAATGCTGTTTGACAGGTGTCACTGTCTGAAAGTGACTGTCACCCAAAGATGTGTCAACGCAGATGACGTCTCTGGCAAGAAGTGTTTTAGCCAAGTCTGACGTAAAATTGAACGAATGATTATAATATTAACCAATGTTTCCACACCGAAAAACTATATAATTATGTAATATGGCTACATCCGTTTGTCGTGTAGATAAACGTTTGTCGAGCGAAGAATTTTTATCGCGGGTGGTTGCCATGTTAGGAAAAATGATAAAATAACACAAGTAGACAAATTTTATCATGTCGTGCGACAAATTTATCGTGGTGTCGCATCTTAGCCATACAGAGAGTTCTAAAATTGAAATTCAAAAAAGTTTTCATTAGCAATGTTTCTAACTGGCCAGTTCTAAACATTTTCAGTGTTACCCACGTGTAACCCTAACACGTTAGCACTTAAAGCACAACGTGGATTTAAAGAGTTTTTTTTTTTGGTATTGGTATTGGTAACGGGCTCCCTTTTCCGCATTTAGGCTCCACTTGGCCCATTATGCGTAGGGGGGATTAGGGTGGTTAGTCCAACCACCCCAACTCCTTCCAGAAGCAGAAGTCTTTTAGGACGTTCACAGGCTTCTGAAAGGGAACTCGGTGTGCCGAGGATAGATGCCCGGTGGGTGCCTTTAAAGAGTATTATTTGTATACCTTTATTGGCTAGAACTTGTGCACGGTTCAAGAAGTTTTACAAAAAAAAACATACCTAAAACATAGTTTACTAAAATAATTCATACCTAAAGTTTTCGACTACATAGTACATACAAATAAAATAATGTAAACTTCTCATAACTTTAAAATTGCTTCTCGTTTTATAGCAAAAGCAAAACCATGCTCTTTGTCCAAAGTTAAAAAAGTCTGTGAAAATGAAAGTTTTAATTCACTACATTCATTATTTTCATTTGTAAGCGCAAATACCTAAGCGCCTTTATTTTATTTGCTTCAAAACAATGAATTGACCGTTACCCTCAATAATTGACTTTCCAACGCGTCGGAATTCAAACAATTTTATTGTAAAAACAAAAACATCCATATTTACAATGAAAAGGGAGAAAATCTGTTGTTGGGCCATAAATCATTTAAAACGTCCAACATCGAAACGAAGTTAATCCACGCCGAAGGATTTCCAATAAAATATGGATGACCTGTACCTTATGAACCGACATAAAAAGAAAAGATCGACGAAGACTTTTTTTATTACCGTGATTAAAATTGTTCCTGTATAAATCAGAAAAGAAACTTATGTTTCTGAAAAGAAAAAAAAATTACAAACTGAAAACTATTAAAAAAAGTTTATAACATTTTCTACATTAAAGGTTAAAAGATTTAAAATTATAATACCTTACTTTGGTTCGGTGCATGATTCCATACATTGCTTAGCAAAAATGGGACCAACTTTGCGATATAATATTTCATATGCGTTAAAAACATTAAAAAATTTGGTATCAAAGTTTTTATTGTACCTATATAATTTTCACTTTTTTTTTTCGAATTACCTACGTAAATCTAACGTATAACTAAACTTCGTAGGTCACCAACACCAAATCTCAAATATGATCAATTACCCCACATACTACAAATGTACAGCATCAATCATAGAATTTCTATCCGAAAATAAAACTATGTCTAACATTTCTGAGAAATCACGGCACAAAAAAGCGAGAAATCTTTTCCGCACATAATTTGCCGGGGCAAAAACTGAGCTATGAATCATTAGGGGCGGAACAAAACGAAACGTAATCCAACAGCTCAAAACAAAAGGCGTTCCGATAAAATGCGACCGACTGTCACACCGCAGTGACGTCCTTTGCAAAAGGGTTTAATGAATGAATTTGTTTTTTTAGTAAATACAATTTTTTATAGCTACCATAAACACAAAATCGAATTATAGAAAAAGAAGTGCTAAGAAAACAATCTGACATATAGTCAGCCTGTGACCATGGTCGGTGTTTCTGGTCGTAAAGTTAGGAAAAACTGAGTAATTTTGGAAAAACTCCTTATTGAGAGGACGATGCAGAACTATGGCTAATAATACTGATCACTAATGTAATCAATATTCGAAAATTCGTAACTCTTGCTGCCCGACTCGGGGATCGAACCCAGAGCTCCAAGACCTTGGTCCGGTACATACTTTATCCACGAAATGCACGTCTAAAACTCTATTGCGATTACGCTACGGTGTAAAAGGCAGCCGCGCTGACGTGAACTAAAGGCCACTCCACACGGCCGGTGTCGCGCGCAGATTATTTATCGCCATTATTTATCTGCGGGAGAGTGTGTGCACGGGCTAACATCACGGGAATGGGGACTACCGTTTCTTTGCTCACCAGTTGGCGCCACTGTAGACTGAGGTCCGGAGGTATAGTTGTCAAAGGCGATTGGCGCCGAAACAAAGTGTTATATCTTGAATCTAATTAAGGTTATATTGTTTATAAATAACTATCTTGATATCAACAAACTAACTTCTGAAATAGTTGCTCTTGAGGCCGCCTATTGTTGCGCTTTTTCTTAATTCTGCTTTTAAAGCGTTCACATTAATCGCCAAATAATCCATATTTGCGATATTTTACGAAGGAGATCACTTTCCAGCAGGTAAATTAAAGAAATTATAATTTATGCAACAAATTCTGCTAAAACCAGTACAAAGTGAATGATATTGGACCTCACGCGACACTAGCGCCTCTAGTGGCAAATTCACTAGCGATAGCCCCCATTTCTTCGTCATTGATTTTTTATTCGTTGGTTTTCATACTGGCAGGTTATTTACGATACTGTTTTTTTTTCTTTCAAACGTTTTGAAAGAGAGAACTAGAGCAAAGTTTTGGCATTAAGGGTCTTGTAATTTACCTAAAGTTAAAATTATACAGGGTGTAGCTTCTGTAAGTCATTTTAAATGCGAAGAGAGAAAAAATGTGTTTAATATTTACAAGATATGGTAGGCAAAAATAAGATAATCTTGTAATTACTAGTTAACTGAAGCAATTTTATGTTTAATTACATTTTGAATTATTTCATCAAGATTAGCTCCAAATTGTTTAGTGAAAAATATCAAAGTCAAGTCATATGCTGTGTTAGTAGATGGAGATCCCCATCTACTAACACAGCATATGACTATAAACATATTTAGGTAGGTACTTTATTCATCATCAGCCTACTTCAGTATAATGTTCTACGTATGAATCTCTTAAATGAGGTATCTTATATACGAGTATACCCATAATTGCAACCTTTTGCAGACAGATCAGCAGTTTCAATTTGGTTTATTGTGGAAGGATGGCCCTTATGGTGTAGTGTTTTTCTGCTGACTATGCAGGTGTCCCGACTTTGAGTTCTGGTCAATCAAAGAAAACATCTTTCTGTCAAAGCTTGGGTCCGAAATGGTTTATTGTCGTGCCTAGAAAGGCTTTTGTTGCAAGATACGATATAAGTAGGGTATCTCCCTTATACTTAGCGTTTGGAAAACTCTGAAACCAAAAGAAACTGAATAAAAGAAAGTGGACAGAAGACGCTGCCCGTATTCTTCTGGCAGTACACATTTAGTCGCCGCTTACTACTCGTATTAGGGGTTAAAGTATGAATTTGCCGTTTTGTATGAACGAAATCGAGAAAATTCATTTTTACATACTAACAATTTTTTAGTTTTTTTAAAAAACGCCTGAACCGTTTTCGATGCAACTAAAGGTGAAAGTTAGATGGTTATAAAGCTACGCATTATAGTATTTAAATTTCTGAAAATCAAAGTATATAATAAAAATATACTTAATTGAAGCAAGAAGGTCAGCTGACACATTGTAAGGGGTCTTTTCAACGACTTCCTTTGAAGTAATAGGCACTAGTATTGCATTTTTTTTTAGTCAAAAGTTACTTTATTTAGTTGTTGATACAATAAAAAAGAAAAACGCAATAATATGACTATACTTAAGAGCTATAAACAAAATAAAAAGTGGGAAAATAATCGGCAATTTCATACTTTAACCCCTATTATTTTCATGAGGCTAGTTTATTTTACCAAAAGCCATATAAATTGGATAGGTTACTTATTGAAATAATCCCCCATTGGTCAATTGATTTAAAATCCGGACCAAAATCTCGGGGCCCTGGGTTCGATCCCCGGATGTTGGTCAACCAACATTGCTCGGGTTTGTGATCACCAACCCGCATTTGGCAAGCGAGGTGATAATGCCAGCACCCATCATTGCTGTGGTAACTTGAAATCAATGTTGGAGGCCTTTTCCCTGCAGTGGGATGATTATAGGCTGTTACTTACTTTACTTTACTACTTATTGAAATGAAATAGGTAATTATAAGTTTACGGATTTAAACTCGCGTATATTTTAATTTAGTTTATCCCTACATTTTGAGCACTTTTTTTTTTCACTGATTGACTATCAATTTCTTTTAGTGTACGAGTAAATTCAAGAAAAAACTTTAATTGATATTTTAGCAACTTAATTGCACTTATAATATCAGTGCCCACGAGACACTGCGACACGGCGCCTAATGGTATGGCACCCGCCCGGCATGCGAGGAGATGCGGGTTCGAGTCCCGCCTGAGACAAAATTTTTCAAGTTTATATACTGATATTTCAAGAAAAAATTTACTTTGGGTTGGTGGGATCTACCTCCTAGTGGTCCACTTTGGGCAACGGCATCTTTGGTTTCCTAATCAATGATGACGTCTAACAGATCCCTCAGTGGTGGCAGGCTTCGTAAGAGGCCGCCTGGATGCTACCACCCTCCTGCCGGTGTCCAGCGCTAAACAGTTTTTCTGTGTTCCGCTGGTGTGTGGGAGAACCAGTACCTCTGGATAAGCTCGCTCCATCTTAGGCTTCTTCTAGTTAAGTATGTAGTCAAGAGCAAGCCCTTTGTTTATTAAAATCATTGTCCAAGGCTTCATACTTGACTCACCCTGTATAAGGCCCTCTGAGGTAAGATTACCTAAGTTAACAAACTCACGCATCGTCAGCTTGTATCGCGAATGCCATCAAAGTGCCAATTATAATGTTTAATTGGAGTTTGTGGTTTAGCCCCTTTTGGGGTAAATTAGTGAGATTTGGCCCGTAATAAACTTTTGTACAGTCTTGCATATCAAATTATCTATGAATAGCTGTGTTTCCCGCGACTTCGTACGCATGTATTATGATAGGTACTATCCCAGGGGAACCGTACTATTACCGGGATTTCAAGTGGCATTGAGTTAAGCGTCAGTGTGCTTTTCCTGACCAAATACTATCACTATCTCTCTACCAAGTTTTAAACAGGATAAAATTTTGAGTACCATAAAAATTTTCATACAGCACTCTAAATGTATCCACTAAGGTATCATAATTATAGCTTCGGCGACCTCCGTTGCGGAGTGGCGTACGCACCGGTTTTCGGGGTGTCGCCTGCTCCGAGGTCCAGGGTTTGATTCCCGGACGGGTCAATGTAGAAAAAAAAAGTGTATACCTAAATTTTTTCGGGTCTTCGTTGTTTCTGGTTTCCAAAATACGAATGCTTTAAATAGTTGTTCAGACATTTATGATAGGATTTGTTTGTAATAGCTATACTTAGTAAATAAGATTCTTAAGTCGCGAACTACTGCCGACAAACTGCTAGGCAGTTTGGCAGATGTGAGAAAGATGTAATAAATATGAGTGATTTGGTAATAAATAATTTTTTTTAAAAATAACTGAGACAAAAAACAAATAACGTATAGTCGTTTAGGTATAGCCCAGTACAAAAACGTCAAGATAAAGCTAGAAAATATCCGCCAAAACTTTTTACGCGATGCGCCTCTCAATCACAGATTTTACAGATTTTACAGATGTTGCGAAATATATTCTTGAGTGAAAATTTGACCTACATTCTTTACTTCATAAATGAGATCTAAATACGATACTTAGCGCCTATAAAAATTTGGAGGGGGATGAAAAAGTCACCTGTATATCTGCCCAGGGGTCTTACTCAGCTATTTCAATTGCAGTTCGATCGTGATTGAAATATGCGATTTTGACATTTAGCCCATACTAGAACTGTCTAAAACCTGCTATTAAATTACGATTGTGATACGATTTGGTTAGCTGAATTAGGGGCCAGGCGATTTGGCGTCAGACTATATCTTCGAACATACAAATCTTTTCTCTATAAGTCATATACGTTCGAAAGCTTGTCTATTTTTATTTATATTTTTTTTTTATTACAAAAACATACAGCTTTATTTTATTACATTAGACTTAAATTTACTTAATAATTCATTAGCATTTAAAGTTTTCGAGGCTAATTAAAACATAAAATGTTGACACGGAGACAGAAGCATCAGAAAATCGCTTAAACTTAAACTATTATAACTACTTGTCAACTAATAACTATTAAATATTAAACATAACTTTTAAATAATATGACCCAGAATCTGGTTAATCCCGAGATGATTTCAAAAGTAAGCGAAACCTCGTCATCCCCACATGAAATATGTCAATGTGACTAAGATTCGCATTGTATTTGTTTGTAGCTCTTAAGATAAAACTATTTTTCCTATATCTAGTCCTACATAGTGGTGTACCGAAGGTATGCCTACGACAACCTACATGTAGGTACTGCCAATTTGTTTATCACTCCTGCCCCGTCTAAATTAGAACCATCAAGGGCTGCAAACCTTGTTAGTTGAGTTACCATCATTACTCACGGTTAAAGAGCAATTTACTTGCAATATGCCAACAGGATTGCAATTTTCCGGACATGGAGTCAAATTTGATTGCCACATCGACGAACTACTAAGTAGTTCGAATCGAATTGATCTTCGAATTTAAAACCTTAATTATTTTTAGAAGATTCTTCTCACGTACTTTCAATTTAATAACAAGCATGGCTATCTCTTGACCTTGAGTAGCGAAAATGAAAATGTTGTGTATACAGGGTGTTAGGTAAATAGTATATCAACTCTAAACTAGCCTATGTTAGCATATGAATAGCACAGGGAAAGAATGATCAAAGTCACTTTACTTTAATTGTTAGAAATATAATATTTTTGAAATTTAAAGACTTGTGTTTAATTAGTAAGTGTGACACATTAATATTTTATTATACAAGGATGACTACTGATATATTTGGGATATTGTGTTAAACATTAAAAAAAATTTACTTATATTCATTATATTTATTATAATTCTAATTAACACACAAAAATACATTGAAATAATGATCAAAGTCATGTTGAAAATGAGTTAGAATGATACATTCACTATCAAACATGTCGATAATCCTTTTTAATTTATTAATAATTAATTAACAGATCGGCGTTAACTGATTACTTGCTCAGTGTTAAAATTTATTTACAACACAATTTTTGAGAAATACGCGAAAACGAAGAACGTCAACTGTCTTCTTGACGTTTAGTTTATTCGTTCGAAAACTTGCATAAACGATCATATTTATGGTGACTTTGATCGTTTTCACATTTTAACGCTTGGACTATGATCACTAATAACTTTTAGGCCAGAATATTAACGATATTTTTAGTGACTTAGAACGTTTTTGCCCATTTCATATTTCGCGGTAAGCAGGCTTAGCGTATTGCGAACAAGATGGCGTTACTAACTCAAAAATAGTTTTAGGGTGACTTTGATCGTTCTTTCCCTGTACTCTTCATATGTTAACATATACATATAAATACTATGGTGAAGTCAGATATTTGATTTCATAATTTAAAAAAAATAAATGTTCATACAAATCAGGATAAAAAAATTTGACTAGTACAAAAATTTTAAATTAAAATGATGATATCAAATTTCTGACTTCACTGTACTATTTATATGCATATGTCAACATAGACTAGTTTCTGTTTGTTATACCCTTTACCTAACACCCTGTATAACACTAAACTAATTAGTAGGGTAATAAGATAACTTTAATATTAAATAATTATATCTACACTAATATTATAAAGCTGAAGAGTTTGTTTGTTTGTTTGTTTGTTTGAACGCGCTAATCTCAGGAAGTACTGGTTCGAATTGAAAAAAATGTTTTTGTATTGGATAGTCCATTTATCCAGGAAGGCTTTAGGCTATAACATCACGCTACAACCAATAGGAGCGAAGCATCAGTAAAAAATGTTGCAATAATAATCGCGATCAAAATAACAGAAATTGACGCGTACGAAGTCGCTGGCAACAGCTAGTAGTTAATAACACGTATTATACGTAGCAAAACAAAGGACCACGTTGTAATAATATTCAACAATACTAAAAGATGAATGACCAGTCTCCATAGCGCTAATTAATGTCTTACACCAAACCAACCACATACCAAACAATACAGGCAGTTTATTTCGTTCATACCTATCTGATGTCCTGAATATAAATACAGTGTAAGGACACATTGTATTTCATAATTGCTTACAATGCCATTATGGCACAGTAAGGTGTGCGGTCGGCGGCGCGAGTCAGTCGTTCCCCGTCACGCCTTTTGCTGACCCGTTGCCACGAGCCTTATATAGTGGGCACAAAGTTAAGTACGTGTAATTACATATTGTAAATTATCAGTGAACAATATAATTCTTCAGTGACTTTCGGACTTTCATTTATCTACAGTAATTTCCTTCTGATAGAGTCGAGTAGGTTGCTAATTATTCTCTCAGTTGTATAGGTTACAGATAATACCTACAAGCAATACATACAACAGGATGAAATTTTAACTACCTTCCAAATTTTAATATAGCAATCTACGAGACATAAAACAAATGACGTATTTTTTCTTTTAGTATATAGCCCAGGGCAAAAATGTCAAGATAAAGCACCTAGAAAAAGTCCGCCAAAAATCTAAAATTTTTGATACGGCCGCCTAGAAACACTTTTTTTACCCGATGCGCATCTCATTCATTCATGACGATACTATTCATAAGTTTTTGATTTTCCTAGGCTTTAGGCTTAGGACTGTAAAAAATGAAAACTGTTCCAGAAAATATTTTCAGGTGAAAACTTGTTTTACATTTTTTACTTCATAAATAGGCTCTAAATACAATACTGAACACCTATAATAAATTTTGAAGATGATGAAAAAGTCATCCTGTATAGGTGATTCAAAATTAAAAAACTAAAAAACCACGCTTTTAAAACATGTTTAACTAAAAAATTTAAAAAAAACTGTAGTAATCAATTTAAAAATTCATATTATTGTACAAAAAGCTTGGGGGGCTTGATTTAGATTGTTGTAAATATTTTATCAATAATTTACTATATTTGTGGATATCATAACAAGCACCCCACGCTTTTTGTACAATAATATGAATTTTTCAATTGATTACTACAGTTTTATTTTTAAATTTTTTGTTTAATCTGTTTTAAAAGCGTGTTTTTTTAGTTTTTTAAACTATAATTTATTTTTTACTTTTTAGATTAGTTTATAAGATTTGATTCCTTATTTATCGACTGTAAGTCTAAAGCTATGCAGGAATCGTAATTGATACAGATCGCGCGCTAGCTCTATCTCTTTTACTCCCTCTTACAGAGGAAAACTGGGAAACTGTTATTAAATTATTGCATTGTCATCGGTCCTTGATACGTGTGCAAAATTTCAAATTAATCAAACTTCTAGAACTTGGTAAAAAATATGCTCAAAGATTCCATTACATACATAGATAGATACAACCCAAGCTAATAAAAGCGTGGTAAAAAAGAACCTTTCTTGCAAATTAAATGTATACAGATCTTAATTTTAACTAATGTTACGACTATCAGTTTGGTCATAGTTTGGTTCAGTGTACTAAATGCTTCTTCTGAGCCATATAATATGTCGCGGGTTCGATCGCCGCACAGTACAAAAATTTATGTTTAAGATCTGTTTGTTCTTGTTTGGGTGTTTTCTATACATTAATAAGTTTATCGTTTGTCTACCAAGCTTAATAGCTCATTGACTCTGTGCGGCCCAGTCTGCCTGTTACGCTAAAACTTCTGAACCGATTGCGATGGAATTTGGTCCAAAGATAGATAAGATTTTGAGAAAGGACTTAGGCTGTTTTGTATCCCACTGCTGGCAACAGATTTCCACCTAAGCTTTTTGATTTTCAATTTATTTTAAAAGAAAAGATTTTAAAACTCTTATGATCAAGTTAATTACATTTGTTTGATAAAACCAACGATCAAACTGTTATGTTTTAAATCATGTTTAAAATAGATTACTGTAAGCAACAATTATTAAAGTGAGCCAAGCTCTACCAAGAAAACGTGTGGCTGTTATATTCATACTGTGTCCAGTCTAAGAAAATCTTGAAGGTACATCTCCATTTAGGCAAGACAAATCGTTACATACCCACATTCTAAAACACGCTTTATTACCAACACAAAAGCTCCAAATTCGTCTAAATGTGTTAAAAATTATAACACCTGAGCTTCTAATTTGAAATACAAGCGAATTTGTACTTTAAGTTATAGATGTAAGGAGTACAGTGACGTTCAAATTAATGTCTCGTAACCGAGACAACATATACATAGTTGAAGGCGATGATACATTTGACATGGTAATTCAGATACAATTCGGGACAAAATTACGTGAACGTTATACAGGATATGTTGTCATGTCACCGTGTGGTGCCTGCATATAAAAATAATAGCACCAGAAAAATAGGACTATTTTTTTCACTGGTATCGTAAAAAGCGACTAATGGAGTACTGCCCGAAAAAATCGGATAGCAGCATCTTGTTTTGATCATTGCTCAAACTGAGATTTAGCAGGATTATAGCATAGTTCATCCTTCTTTTAGAAATGCCCATGTCCGGTCATGGACTTCTTCTTCTTCCGCCTCGCCTTATCCCGTTACGCGGGGTCGGCTTTCCCACTCATGCGACGCCATTCGCTTCTATCTTGAACGTCTCGTTCGCGGAGTCCCAACACCTTCATGTCCTTTTGAACATTTGTCATCCAAGTGGTTTGGGGTCTTCCTCTACCCCTCTTTTATGCAGCGATGGAAAGGCACTTTTTGACAACGTGATCGTCCGGTCTTCTCATAACGTGACCGTACCATCTTAGGGCATGTGTTGACGAGCCGGTTTTGTGCCGGGCCTATAGACGGTTTCTAAACCGGGCTTACGCCCTGTCATCAGTTGGCTACGATCGACTGTGAAGGTGTGTTCATGAGACTCTGTTGACTGCTCGTCAACACGCGTAACCAGCACCGACACGACGCCGGATCGGCTAGAAACCGGCTCGTCAACAACGCCCTTAGTTTAGCCTCAGAAATTTTGTGGGTAATGAGAGCCACTTTAATCGTGTCCGGTCATGGACTGATGTGAGCTGATAACGATGATGAAACAAGACAGGAATTATTCAATATATTTTTTTTATTCATTACCATTTAATTATTTATTTTCATCAACATCATCAACTGTATAGTCCAACGCAGGACATAGGCCTCTACGATTGTATTTCACCTAATAAGACGCCTCTTCCAGTGGGCTATGTCGGTAACTTTAGTTCTCTGCCGGATCACCTCATTTCTGATTAGGCAGCTAAAGTGGCAATAGGCTGGCCATATTAGCTGCAGAACCGACAAACGCTGGGGAAAACGAGTTCTAGAGTGGGGACCGCGTCTCTGCAAACGTAGTGTAGGACGCCCTCAGGCCAGGTGGAGTGATGATTTGCGCAAGATGGCTGGCAGGAGCTGAATGCGAGAACTCGAGGATCGACCTAAGTCGCGTGCAACTGGAGAGTGTCCAGCAAGGTACTGCGATAGGCTGATGATAATGATGATGATGAGACGACTCTTCCAGTACCTTCGAAGATAAGGGGTGGTGATAATTTATGACCGAACTACAAGACAGAATCTCATGTAATTGTCATGTAAGTACTAAATACACAATTCATACGTAAGTTACTGTTGTATAGCAAAACAAACATCGTAATAAATGGCTTCGCAGCTTTCAAAAGTAACTTTATTTTTACTCGAAAGTTACCCAAACAAAAAGTATATCTCATCTCTGTTAGACTAACGGGAACAAGATGTAACAAGGATATATATGAAAAAAGTTGGTGACAACACATAAACCTGTGTTTGTTGTAAACTCGAAGCTTTGCGGAGTAAAAGATTTCCCTTTTAGTTGTAATCTTTTAGGATTGCTTTTTTTTTGTAACTCACTAGTGATTTGCTCTGGTTTCGTCTTGGTAATTAAAAGTGTTTAGAAATAAAGCATTATCATCAATATCAGCCTCTCCTATAGGAGTGTTTTGCTTTAATCACCACGCTTCGTGATCGCAGTTTGACTGATAGTGGAGATAAGACACTGCATACTGCCTTCTTCTGATGATCTTCGTAGTCGCCTCATACGACATTTCTAGAATGGGGACTGCTGTCATATTTTAAACAGAATACTGGCAGAAGAACTGACTGATTAAAAAGTTAACGTTGAAACTACGTGCAATGTCACAGGTGAAGGAGGACCATGAGAGATGCTTGGGCCACTCAATCGACGTACAAAGGCGAACACAACCAAGCTAACGTTTGGTTCGTGAGCCAACATCGATGTTAGGTTGAACTTCAAAATCTTTGTAGAGCGCAATCACTGTTACATTGCTTGTTCCTTGTTACATACTTACCTACAATCCCTATAAAATAAAGTCAGCTTCTTATTACACCTTATCCTCTCCCAGAGGCACCAACTCTTCGCCTCTACGATTACCTAATAACTCTTATAAAAATAACCTACAGACCTGACAACCTCGGTGGTGGAGTGGCGTACATGGTTTTTAAGGTGTCGCCTACTTGAAGGTCCCGGGTTTAATGCCCGGACGGGTCATTGTAGTTAAAAAGCGTTTTTCAACATTATGCACAATAACAAGCCTATTAATCAAGTATCCAACAACGTTTTTATGTATAAATATAGATAAACATCTAAACTGGAAGGAGCTTGTAGGTATGATTTGCACAAAATTAGACAGATTCGTGTTTGCCTTGCGTCGCCTAAGATTAGTAGCCTTACAGGATACTGCCTTGTCGGCGTATCACGGTTATGTGTCCTCAGTCTTAAGATATCGTCTTATTATATGAGGACACTCAGTGGAAGTACAAAGTGCATTTAGAGTTCAAATAAGTTCATTCGCGCTATATGTGGCGCCGACTATCTGGACCACTGTAAACCAATATTTCAGCGCCTAAAAATTTTGCCTCTACCTTGCCAATACATCTTGGAACCTTAGAATAAAGCTTGGAACTATGTGTATTTGTTAGAAAATATCCCCATCTCTTCCCTTTGAATGACACGGTGCTTGGAAAGTCTGATAGCAGAGACACATGTAAATTATATGTACCAAGGCAGAAACTTAAAATATACACCAATAATGTGTACTGCAATGCAATTAGAATTTATAATAAGCTTCCTAATAGAGTGAGATCATTGACATTTAATATATTTAAATACAAATTAACTAACTGGCTGTTAAAAGAGTGCTTCTACTCAGTTAATGAATTTATAAACTTTAAAATAAAAGAATCCATGTTTGACTGCTTATTGACGACTCAAGAGGGATAAATGTTGACATTGTACGAGTATAGATAATAATATGTTATAATCATGTATGCCTAGTAATAATATTATAATTTGCAATTCTGGAAACATAATGTAATGTAGTATAATTAATTAAAATTCAATGTTATTTGTAATTATTTCTGAATTCTATTCTGAGTCCTATCTTCTGAACAGGACATTTTTTGTTGTGGTTAAAGGATTTCAATCAAGAAGATATAACGTAACTTCAGGCGTTCCTCAAGGCTCCCATTTAGGCCCTGTACTTTTTAACATCTTTGTAAACGACATCCCAGAACGATTTGTACATTCAAAGACTTACATGTAAGCTGACGATTTAAATATTCTCAAGGTTGTGCAGACACCTACGGATGCCCTTTTACTTCAAGCTGATTTTGATAACCTTGCCAATTGGTGCCGACTCAATGGCATGCACCTAAACACTAGGAAATGTTTCTCTATTAACTTCACTCGGAAACTCAGCGGTATAATCGATCATCAGTATGCCATTGACGGCTCTCTTTAGACTGAGGTAGATTCAGTACGGGACTTGGGTATTCTGCTCGATAAAAAAAATACTTTCATTCCTCACATCGACGGAATTGTCACCGAGGCCTCCAAAGACCCTGGGATTCGTGCTTCGAAATGCAAAAACGTTTAAAAATTACAAAACGAAAGTCCTACTGTATAACTGTTTGGTACGAAGCATATTGGATTATGGTTCAGTTGTATGGTGACCACACTATGCAAGTCACACGCATAGGTTAGAACAAATTCAAAAGACATTTTTGTGGCACTTGGCTTTTGCAGCAGGCAAAGCGAAGACTATTAGATCCTACAATGACAGATTGGATGAATTCAGGATGACCAGCTTGGACGAGCGTAGAGATATACTAGACTTGATATTTTTATTTAAAATTCTCAGAAATATGATCGACTGTCTACAGCTTTTAAGTAACATTAAATTCAAAGTACCATTCCATTATCCTAAAATGAACACAATATTATGCCCGCCACAGCGTAAGACACTTTTTGGTGCCTGCTCGCCTATTCCACGTCTCTGCAAACAATACAACAAATACAATGATCATTTGGATATTCACTGGGAATCAATTATGAGATTTAAGAAAAGTATAAGATCTCTGAAATCTATGTAGTTAGCATTGTCAGGTAGCCCTCTCCCTTTCCACTTATTCATATTCATATTCATATTCATTTATTCACTACATAATATAATTTTGCAGACAATACAGGCATGTAGATGTTAACTGCGGATGATTGCCCGGGGTAATAACGCCCGGGGCGCTAACCCGTGGTTCCAGCTCACTAATGGCACCGGAGGACACGGAGGGTGGTTTAGTGGATAGGGTCCGCTGATACCGGTCGAGTCCCACATAACTCTGCGGGTGGCCCCCGCCATCACAGAGTATGCGTAAAAGCATTCCCCCACCTCAAAAAAAAAAAAAGGCATGTAGATGTTAATTTAATTATTAGGGGTTAAAGTATGAAATTGCCGTTTTGTATGGACGAAATCGAGAAAAGTCATTTTTCCATACTAACAATTTTTTAGTTTTTTTAAAAACGCCTGAACCGTTTTCGATGCAATTAAAGGTGAAAGTTAGATGGTTATAAAGCTACGCATTAAAGTATTTAAATTTCTGAAAATCAAAGTATATAATACAAATAGCAAGTATATAATTGAAGCAAGTAGGTCAGCTGACACATTGTAAGGGGTCTTTTCAACGACTTCCTTTGAAGTAATATGCTCTAGTATTGCATTTTTTTTTAGTCAAAAGTTACTTTATTTAGTTTTTGATACAATACAAAAAGAGTTACGCAATAATATGACTATACTTAAGAGCTATAAACAAAATAAAAAGTGGGAAAATAATCGGCAATTTCATACTTTAACCCCTATTATATTATGACCTCAATGAGGTATTCGTGATTAAATATATTATTATCATTATAAATTATCTTATTAACAATCATAATTACAATCAAATAAAAATAATAAAAAAAACAGTGTACAGCTTTCACAGTATTTGTGTACCGCAATGTTTTTTTTTTCAGGTTTGTTTGTGTTTTTTTTTTAAATCTTTTTATAATTATTTATTTACACATCCTTCACATGTCCGAAATATGGAGTAATCAGTGTTTATCTGTAAATCTGTCGTGCAATATTTCTGACTTCCCTAAGCATGTTTCCTCTATATTTTAATATTGTAACTACAGTTGATAAATATTATAAATGAAAAATAAAAAAATTTCGACGCCTACAAACAACGGCCGAATATGTTGAACTGATACCTGAATTTGTAACCATTTTGTAACCATATTCTTGGAAATAAAAGTTATCTTATCTTATCTTATCTTATCTTTCTTCGTTTTCTCAGGTCTGGTTGTTTGTGGTACCTTCGTTGTTTCTGATTTACATAATACGAGTGCTTTAAATAGTAACTCACTTTGGGATTACAATAGGTATGTCTTGTCTTGTCAACATTTTTTATTTTTATTTATACAGCCATGATTGATATCATACAGAAAATAAACTGACCGATTTCCTTAGCCACTCAGTGTATTCGAACCTTACAGAATATCAGTAATCAACGATTTCACGGGCTGCCACCTCTTAGACCCAAGTTCACCAATATTTAAACAGCCGGTAAACATAGATTGACGATTAATTTGACACAATTCCCATATGGGAATTGTGTCAAATTAATCGAAATATTAATAAAAATATGTCAAATAATATTTTAAACGCTGTTTAAATTTTAACCGTTTGTTGGTGATCTCTACCCTTAGGACATCTGGCCCGAGTTAGCGACGTTGCCTGGCAACAAATCAATTCATCTAAAGACCACCTCACATCCAACGCGGTTGGAAGGCGGCGCGGCGCGTGCGTTCGTGGCGCGTGCGTTCGTGGCGCGTTTTCACAGTTAGAATAAAAGTAGCCAAATACGCCAAAAAAAATTGAATATTACCTACCCTAGGTAGCACAGAACAGAAATTGGTCGGTAGGGTATTGGGTGATATTTTAAGAAGATGCGATTTCGCTTGTGCCGCTTTTCTAGCCTAAGCTAACCTAAAGTAGATCATATGAGCCAGAATTTAAATGTTATTAATTGTATTTTTTTTACTTATTTTGGCTGGGATAGAATACTTTTTTAAATCGTATGTCTTCTCCGACTTTATTCAAAGGTATTTGTTTAGTAAAGTAAGTATAAACGGTGTTATGGACATTTGTAACTGAATTCTTTTTTGTTTTAGGTACACATAAAAGAAGATATGGAAGAAGTTTATCAGAGAACAGAGTTATTATCACGCAGCATTTCACTGAGAGAACCGTCACTCCTGGGGGCGACGTAAGTGCTGGTATTTTTGTATTAATTATTAATTAAATAAAAATAATTAAAATTGAACAAAGCAAGGACGTAATGCAAGCTTGCTCACTTAGTCCTGGTGCAGGCAGTATGTGTTGGTAACAGAAGATTTTTTTATACATAATTAGTCATGGATTTTAGCAAAGGAATGCCTGATTCTATTAATTTTATTGATTTATTGCCAATATGAGACAGATGATCATCACCAATGGAAGAGACTGTGGATTAAAATGAGCTAGCCACAGCCGCTTGGTTGATGATTATCCCCGTCTGCGACAACTATCAATATTCAATGTATTTATAAATACTCATTTAGTATAGATTTTATAATTAAAGTATAGGTATCGGACAAGGAATTTCGCTTTTGCTGTGCTTTTTGTCTACTTGCTTGAAACCGTAGCGATTACACTATTATCCTCTTGGAGGCTTATGTTCAGCAGTAGATAGATGATCATTGCTTGCTTCTTTTCATATATGCCACATTACGACGTATTAACAATACATAACTTTTCTGCTTAGCCCAATGGTCAACTGGGAGAGAATGCCACATGGCATTAAATCCACCAATTGTACATTTATATTTCTTTTGTGCAATAAAGTTTTAAATAAATAAATAAATAACGCCGTTTATTGCTTGTTCCAGATCAGCATGCAGTGCGCAGCTACAGGTGACAGACCACCGCAGTTCGTCTGGGAGAGAGATGGAATTGTCATATCTAGCAATACAGAGCACAGGTATGCTGCACGTTTTTAAATTGTACGAATATTACCATGTTTTTAGGGTTGAAATTATTTCAAATAAAATCTATTGATGATGTCTCGAAAATTTCGTGTCTCTAATGTCATAAAGTGTCAAATCCAAATGCTTAAAAATTATTTCTTTCCTTCTCTGTAATAGTCTTAAAAATTTACACCAAGTCGCGCCAGGTATATAGATGAAATATTTCTTGCGAGGTGTCGTGTGGTGTGGGCACATTGAAAGAATAGCACCAGCTATACTCCCTCTTAAGAGTATTAAGATCCTAAAATATGTTTTTGAATAATTTGTGCCGCTGGAGATGGGCAGTAGAGTCTTTCTATATTTGGTCAAACTGCGATGGCTGACCCGCTTTACAAGCCTAGCGATTATAGTAAAATCTTCTTTTTGGAGAAGCCTCGCGAAGGCTGGTCATGAACATGATAACGGCATTTGAACAGCCTTTAACGGAACTCTGTCCTAGTTCCAAATAATCTTATCACATAAATCTGTGGGTACTCTTGTGAAAATGCACACCCATGTTTACCCCTCCAGCCTGTAAGCATCTCTTTTTTAGTCACTAATAACGAAGGTTGCATATACCATTCAGCATGTTCTTCCAGATACGCCTTAGGTCAGGTGATGACGTCCGACAACTCCGTGGTCTCCCAACTGAACATCACGAGAGTGCGAGTGGAGGACGGAGGTCTGTACTCCTGCACCGCAAGGGAGGGCGATCATGCGGCCAGCCATGAGAACCGCCTTGATGTTTACGGTAAGAATTTCCTTCTATACCACGGAATAAATTTGGGTCTAGATGGCTCTGTGATGCTGAATGTGCCTAGTGTTAAAATATATTTAAAAAGCTGTGACTATAATATACAATACATTATTATATGCGTGTGGAACTTTGGCTATCTGCAGCCTTTTTAAGTTTTAACCTGTAAACTGATTTAATCAAATGATTTGAAAGCTGAACAAGGACATACGAAAGTTGTAATCTGAGAGAGAATAAAAATTACACATTTACAAACTTAAAATGCTATTCCTTCAATAAAAATTTATATATTTTTATGAAACTCGAATGAAAGCTTTGTCCAGTACTGAAGTAGAATATATGGCAATAACCGAAGCCTGTAAGGAATCCATTTATTTAAGTAACCTCCAATATGAAATACAAATAACAAGTATTGTATTGAAATATATAACCAAAGTGCATTAAGTTAACTGCAAATCCAATGACCAAAAACGTTGAAGAATCTCCGACGGTCCGATGGTCAGCGATATGCTTGATTTTTATTCAGCCAATTAAGACTTTTATAACTGTTTCACACATTTTTGTTATTTTAATTTATCTAGTATGTTTTTATTTCAGGTCCACCTTACATCAGATCCCTGCCTCCTATCAAAGTACAGAGCGGAGAGTCAGTTAACTTAAGATGTCCATTTTACGGCTATCCTATAAGGTAACTGCAAACTAACAAATGAGTTAGGCAGAAATAGTTACTGCAGTCTAATATTTCCGTTGAGGGGAACTCCTCCTCCCCAATTTATTTTAGTAAACGTCATTTGAATTCGATCAAATTATTAAAAAAAAAACTAAATTATTGCCAGTGGTAACCCTATCACTATTTTCAACATTTAAATGTCCCAGGGCAATCCATAATTTTCTCAGATGAAAGCTTTTATTATATTACTAACCCTATTAATCCCTCGATCGTGAGTTATTCCAGACACAATTGAAATCAATTGTTATCGCGGCAGGCGCCTGCCGCCTGGGCGTTGAGGGATTAAGGAAGTGGAATTTTATTTTCCAAATATAAATGTGACCAATTTTAAATCTACATGTTAAGACATTAAGTAAGTTTTAATAGCAACTAACAAAAAACCGTAATAAAATACCGCTAAAAGGTTCCACTCTCAACAAACTATGATGGATGCTGTGTCAGATTTGCAGTAAATAATCTTACAATTAATCTTCACGTCAAGATCGCTCTTGTCGCAGTGTATACAGGATCAGTATGCTTGCTTATAGTTCTCAAAACGATGCCATTACGTGAATAGCTCATTGATTTAATGATTGACAATTTCTCCAGAAACGATGCTATAAATTCACACATGGTTATTGGATCTATTCCATTCTAATACCTATGTGATTTGTTTTATGTCGTAATTAGTTTACTATTCCGACCGAATACCAAATTAAAAAATTTCATATTGTATTTTGGGTCTCATGGTATTCGTCCGGAATAGAAAATTAATAACGATAAAAATAACGATTAAAAAAACGACCATTTGGATCAGCGGTAGTAAACGCTGCTTCTGAACCATGGGTCGCGGGTTCGATCTCCGCACAGTACAAATATTTGTGTGCATGAACATGTCTGTTTGTACTGGTCTGGGTGTTTTCTGTGTATTATAAGTATGTATTAACAAAAAAAAAAGTATATAAGTAAGTTTATCGGTTGTCTAGTACCCCATACGACAGGGTACTTAATAGTAGCTTCATTTGGGACTAGATGGTTCTGTGTGGCCCAGTGAGGCATGTCTTAAAATATTATTATTATTATTTATGTTTTTCTTTATATTTCTCGGCTGTTGTAACCGGTTATTCAAGACAGCACGGGCCTAAGCCAAGTGCTGTCCTGATAGTTGATGTGTAGAAGTTGTGTCGTTTTCAACCTGTAGAAACTTCCTGACGAGTCTACAAGTATTTAGGATAGCAGCTTTTTGGAGGTTTGTATGAATGTATTTTGGCATCTTAAGTGTCTGTATAGATTGATGTAATTGTACTGGTATCACACCAGTTGTGGAAAGGACTATCGGGACTATAATTGCTTTTCGAAGTTTCCATAACCGTGTTATTTCATCTTTAAGATCAATATACTTTGTGAGTTTTTCAGCTATTGTTGGTTGTAGATTGTGGGTGTTAGGGATTGCTACGTCTGTAGATTGTGGGTGTTAGGGATTGCTACGTCTGTAGATTGTGGGTGTTAGGGATTGCTATTATTATTATTATTATGACAAATACCACTGGTTTAAATTTTTGGTATTATAATGAATGAAATAGATCAAATATTGCTATAATTCTTGATTAAATAACTTCTTTCTGTCTTGGTAGTTAAACCTTTCCATGTAATCAATTCTATCTAAGCTCAAGATTAACTCGTTTATTAACACCCATTGGTCCTTGCTTTGTTCAATTGTGCTACTTTACGATGGAATATTATGTATAGTTGCTCTTTTTTCTGCCGTAATAACTTCAACTAGCTAGATAATAAGGATTTTTTAGAATTCAGAATTGATTAATTCAGAACTAACTTGGTCTTCTGTACCTTTTTACTTTGTGGTTTTTCCATGTCTTATGTCCAAGAAATAGGCCGGTCTGAGTGATCGCTGAGACCTTACCACATGTTTGGCCTGTATTAGAAAATCAAGATCTTGTTACAAATTTAGAATCATAAATTTGTAACAATCAAAAGGAATAACATTTTTTGTCAAATATCTGAACCGACAAAATGGTATAAGTACAGAATAAATGTTCAATCGATGCATAAATCGTTGGTAATTATTTTGTTAGCAGCCATATAAAACAGATTTAGAATTATCTCTTCTGTTAAAAAGTTTTGTTTTCCAATTCACTTGTTACATGTTGATCATTTTTTACAAATTAAAAAGATCAGTGCAAATTGTGCAATAGTAGGTTTTAATAATTCTCGATAAACTCTCGAAGTATCAAATGTATTGTTTCAGGTAAATAACGATACTCACGGATTTCTTTTCGCAAACAAAAATATGGTCTTCCACAAACATTCAATTACTTACAACAAAATGTGTCAAACTTTTATCAACACCATTAACTGTGCCTTTCACAATACAAAAACCTTGTGAAATCTTTCAGCAAAATCGACTGGGAATATCAAGGAAAAACTTTGTCCACGAACACACTATTCCAGAGGTACCGTCGATCTTTCAAATACAAAACTCGGAGAGACGCACCTATAGTCAACCTTAATGGGATCCTGACGATACCTGAAGTTACCAAAGAACAAAACGGGGCCGTATACACTTGTATAGTGACAAGTCCTAGCGGAGAAATGGCGAGGAGGGCATTCGAAGTTCAAGTGATCGAAGCGCCCGTACTAGAAGATCTTTTGCTTGGAAACAATCTTCAGGAAGGTCAGATAGTTAATATATACTGCAATGTGAGAAGTGGGGACTTGCCAATACATTTTGAATGGTTAAAAGATGGGAAGAGGATACCCAGCAATTTGAAGGTAGGCAATTCTTATGCATCCATTATAGCCGATGAATATATAGGGTTAAAATGAATACCGTTATTGGATATATGAAATAAATAGTTGAAACTTTGGCTGAGTGATGTTGATGCAGACATGCTTAATACAGTTAACTTAGTTATAATAAGTTTAATTCACTAAGCAAAAGTACTGGGTTCGATTCCTGCTCGGATAAATTTAGGAAACTTTTTTTTTATTGGCTTAGGTCATACTTTTGATGGCACGTTAAGTCGTTGGTTCCGACTTCTCTCGGAAAATGAACGTTAAAAAACTAATCAGATACCTATATTATTCGGTTTTGAAAACTCTGACAGCAGACTTCATAATACTGGAATGATAATCACACGACGAAAAGAACAAACATGCATAGTCTGACGTTTTGGCCCTATCTGGACTCACGAAATTAGAAAAAAATAATATCCAACAAAACGAATTCTAACTGTTTATGTTGATGAATAAAAATAACGTAGGTATTTTGCAGGTAGCAGAAAGAAGTTCTGAACTGTTCAGCGCTTTGGTCATCAAGAAGGTATCTCTAGAACACTGCGGGACGTACACCTGCGTTGCTTCGAATCACGTTGCTAAAGTCAATCGGTCGACTGAACTTTATATCAAAGGTAAGAATAATATGAATACGACTGATAAAATTAAAAATATTGTTATACTTTGTAGAGCTAAATTAAATAATTGCTATCAAATTTTAATTAAAAATTGATGATATCGTTATATATTGCATGTTACTACTTGGAGACCCTTTGCTTTGAAGGGAGTTTTAGTGGTTGGGATACTCCTTACAAAATTCGTAATGCATGTGGCATGCTAGGACATAACAGTTTTAACTTCTTGGTTGATTAAAATGTTAATTGGTATTTTCCTATGCTCATCTCTAGCAACATCGTAATTTCTCATAGAAAATACAACCTGCATAGTTTTATTAACTGAAATAATTGTTAAACATTTTCCGAAACTTAACCAATTAAGTAGTGGCCGCCCTGTACATTCAAATTTATCAACTTATTATATAGTCGAAAATTAACCAAATAAGTATACGTCACCTTAACCTTATTTGTAAGAAATCATGCTGTCTTATTTTCAGTTGCACCAAAATGGTTGGAAGAACCATCAAACTCTTCTTTGCTCCTCGGCAGACAAGGAGCCGTGTCCTGCAGCGCCAGTGGATACCCTCAACCTCAAGTGCATTGGATGAAAAAGGATGGTATGAATCATAGTCATAGTACAATAGTTTATACGACATCAGATTGGAAACATAATATCTAATATGGGATGGGTTTAAAGTTGAAAATCGATTGGAAAAATTGAACATATGGGTACATAGATGTGCAGAATGATGTACACGGGTGTAGTCTTTAAGTAGGTAACTAATATTCTTATGTTATAAAGATGCCGATTTGGAAACTGAAAATACTCAATTTTCACGAACTTGATTGATTACATGAAACAAGAATTTCCACTTCAACTTTCGTGAGTTCACTACCTATTTAGAAGATATAAAAAAAGTTCGCTAACGAACTTCTATTCATGAATAATTTAGTTTTTAACATAGTTTAAAGCTACATACCAAGTAATTAAATAAATTTGTCAGATTCTTCGAAAGGTAGGCGATTATTAAAGTAATACTAATTATAAGAATATGGACAGCAGGCCAGAAGTAGGACTGCAATTTATGCAGTCCTCCTTTTGGTAAGGCCTATCATTATCGTAACGGTTATTAGGAAATTATAATCTGCTACATTCCAGTTGTGCAATGATCTCATGCTTTCAGCGATTCTCGGCACCTGGCAACCAGTCCTAGAATTAGCCGGAGGAGGGATTCTCAGTCTTCCCAACGGGACCCTGGTGATTGAGGAAGTATCTTTAACAGATGAGGGACTATACTCCTGTAACGTAGAGAACGGTGTTGGTCAACCTCTCAGCAAGACAGTCTGGATGAGTGTGAACAGTGAGTCTTTAGTTTTTGTTTTATTAGCTTTTTCAACTTCTGCATATTATTTTGTAGTTCTTCAATGAAGCATCATTAAGAATAGATTCAGAGTTTTGAATAATTAGGATGCTGCTTGAATGAGTAAATATACAAAAACGATGGAACCACAAACCTAGGCGACGTCAATTATGAACCTAAAAAAAGAACTATCTGTGTAATGGGATACTAATTTAAAACTTTAAGAGTCTATAGTCAGATCACTACTTACTTAGAAAGAAGTTTTTCTTCCTCTTATCGTATGACGAAAAATTTCGTTTCAAAATTTTGTGTCCATAATTTCGCCAATTATTTCTGGATAGTAAAATCAGTAGCGCACATCATGTCCTCACACTTGCAGCTGCAGAAGGTGGGACATAGTGCCCCGAGATACTTCTTTGTCTAAGATACTCATTCTCTGATTTCAAGTAGTGCAAAATGATTTTTTTTTGTTTCAGAACCCGTTCATTTCGAGTCATCAACAACCAATGTGACGTCTCGTCTGGGGCATCCCGTGTCGCTCGATTGTCAACCTTTAGGGGACGACCCTATCAGGGTCACTTGGATCCACGATGGTAGCACAGTTGATTACCAGAATCCAAGGTCTGTTCATCTGGTATAAATTCTTTCTTAAGGCTTACGTATCTATCTCGACATATTCTTACTACATTTTAGATGCTAATACTTAGTATCTAGTTGAGTATCAGGATAAGTAGGTATAGTTGGGCAATAAAAGTATCTAGAGAAGATAGAAGCTAAAAATACTGCTTCGCATTGTTTCATTTGTTTTTTTTATTGATCCAATTCTATATTTTTTTTGGAAAAAATCCATAGAAATTAAATTTAGTCATTGCTCCTTTTATCTTTTGTAATTGCGTTTTGGCAAATAAACGATTGAAATAGAATTTAAAAAGTAAAATATTTTGCGTTTGCGGAAATTAAAAAACAATTAGGTATACGTTTTGTTTACAGGGTAAAACTGTCAGAATCCAAAACCACTCTAGGGATGACCAGCACAATCAACTTCCAGTACTCCGAGACAGCGGATGCAGGACTTTACCAGTGCAGAGCAAGCAATCCGTATGGTGCGGCTAGTTTTAACGTTCACCTGACTATATTGGGTAAGATGTTTTGAAGTTTGGGAATGGGATTGGGAAACCATAATTGGTTGACATTGACACATCTTCAACTAACGCTCCGTTGGTCTAGTGGTCTGACCAGGTCAAGATCATAGTTTAGATCCCAATAGGCAATAGTTTCGAATTTTCGAACATTGCTCCGGATTGTGATTAGCAACCAGCATTTGGCAAGCGTGGCATCATTGCTGTGGTAACTTGAATTCAATGATGGAGACCTTTGCCCTGCAGTGGAATGATTATAGGCCACAGAACATGGGAAAAGGTTAGAAAGGCTACCAAGCACCATTTGTATAAGAATCGATGTCGCCGTTTGCGCCTTACTACACATAAACGAGTTCAAAGAACGCCAGTTAAGGTGATGGGGGCTATCGCTAGTGAATTTGCCGCTAGAGGCGCTTGTGTCGCGTGAGGTCCATTATCATTCACTTTTCACTGGTTTTAGCGGGCTTCGTTACGTAAATTATAATTTCTTTAATTTACCTGCTGGAAAATGATCTCCTTCGTAAAATATCGCAAATATGGATTACTTGGCGATTAATGTGATCGCTTTGAAAGCGGAATTAAGAAAAAGCGCAAAAATAGGCGGCCTCAATAGCAACTATTTTAGAAGTTAGGTTGTTTATATTAAGATAGTTATTTATAAATAATAAGTTTTAATAAGATTCAAGATTAACACTTTGTTTCGGCGTCGATAGCCTTTGACAGCTATACCTCCGGACCTCAGTCTACAGTGGCGCCAACTGGTGAGCAAAGAAACGGTAGTCCCCATTCTTTTTACGTCGGGCAACTAATAGGATTGCGCGACGTCTTAAGAAACCAATCACAGCGCTCACTAACAAGCATTTGCTCATAACCTCTTGGCGCGCCTGCCCCGCTTACATCGCCCTTCTAACCTTTTTCCATGTTCTGTGTTATTTATTTTATTTTCTTAGGAAAACTTAGATTGAGTTACTTAGTAAATATAACACATTAAAAACTATTTACCATTTCCATGTTTTCGCATATGGGTTTCTACATGCTTGTTTTGCGAACTAAAGTATTATACAAAAATATTAATTTGAGTTTGAGTGCTCATCAAACCAGTCCCTGGATACAGTTTTCTTAACTGTATATTTTGTGGGACAACTGTATATTTTACTGTAAAACTCTGTTTGTCTAATAAATAAATGAATAATAATAATAAATAATAACGCTATTTACACTGGAATTAAAGAGGTCAAGCTCGAAACGGTCGGCCATAAAGTTATAGGCCATTACATCTTCAATTGACATCATTTTTATGATCTGTCAAAATGCAATTCTGCTTTAGATATTGTACTATGTCGTCACGCAATAGGTGTACTATGTACGTCACGAGCTATTGTACTCGAATGCGTGACTATTTATTGATTACAAAGAAATTAAATATATAATTTATCAACTTTTAATGTAATTTTCACGGAAAACTGCAGTCGTCGTTTTTTTTTTCATGATTATCATATAAACTAAGTTTGTGGGCTGAGAATACGATAAGATAATATCAGTCCCTAAACGTGAATATCTCCATTATACTGTCCTTACAGTATAGCTATATCTAAAGGGTACTTTCTAGGAGATCACATATAAAATAGGATTTTTTTTATCTAAAATATAAAGAACAAAATTTTTTTCGTTTCAGTGTTATTTAGTCTATCAATAAATGTATTTTTTGAAAAATATCATTTTTTTATTCAGACTTTAAATTTACAAAATTATATGTCTGACGAGCACAGACGTATTACTTTGCTGCAGCGGGTACTCGGATGAACCTTACACAGCTACATCCGGGCGCATTCCAGGCTTCAGACTACGAAAAGTAGGAAAATCGTTCATGGGAAATTGTATTCGTATCTTCAACAAATTACCACAGGGTATTGCTGAACTCCCTGTACATAAACTTAAATCGTATGTCAAAGTAATTTTAATGAAAAAGGGCTATTACACTGTCAATAATTATTTAAATGATAGAAATGTATGGCATTAAATTGTCCCAGCTCGTACTTGCTTAAGCCTTGTAAAAAACACCTTACCTTGTATAAATTTATTTAAAAAGAGGCTGACAATAGTGACCGAGTTTCTTGCGCTGCTTCTTCTCGGCACTAGTCTAGACTTGTGAAGCAGTGGTAGGTTTAAATTGGGACGTGTAAAAGCGCCGCCTATTTGCAGAAATAAAACTGATTTTAACTGATTTTAAGCGTGTACCCAAACCAGTATCTTATATATTCATAAGAAAAAAACGTTGATAAAAAAATAACACTGCCAATAACAAATGTAAGCATTACAAATAATGCTTACATAACGTAGGCTTCGTTTTACAGGTGGTTGATTGCAATTTAATTGATAAAATATCAAATAAAGTACATAAATAGCTGTTTCATCTTAACTGACTGTCAAACATCTGCAAAGATGTTTCTTTCGGGTGTTAAGGGTGCAAACTCCTAACATTTGATCAAGCAACGTTACAGCGTTAAGAATATGCTTGAAAAATTCGCGCTGAGTCGCAGCGTCTCGGTGGCTTAATGGTATAGCGCCCGCCCGGCATGCGAGGAGATGCGGGTTCGAGTCCCACCTGAGACATAATTTTTGCAAGTTTATATACTGATATTATGAAACAAAATCAATTCCAGAGCCCCCAACGCCGCCACTAGATCTCAGAGTGGAATCTGTCCGCTCCCGTTCAGCCACAGTGTCGTGGCGCGACGCGCTGCGAGCCCACGCGCGGCACTACACGCTCCAGTACATCGTCACCCAGTACGCTGACAGCGTTTGGGACCACGCCACCAGCCTTAACGTGACAAGGTATACCGATTAATGATTGTTAAGACTTACCTGCTTAGGTTACCGCGACAGAAATTAACTTCCATTGTGTTTGGAAATATCCATGTTTGAGGAGTTAAGCCAATCACTGAAATGGCGATAAATACATAAATAATTTATATATGAATAAGCAAATATGAACAACTTAACATACCTTGTTCTGGATCCCAAAGTGAGTAATTCTATTCAAGCACTCGTTCCAACAACCACTAACACCCAAACGACTGCACTCTTTTCAAGGCAAAACCATAGGGAAAGAAATAATACTTTCCCTATGGCAAAACTTAAGAAAGTGTTATTTTATGCTGATAATTACAATCACTGTCACTACACGCTCCAGTATAGTTACTCAGTTTATTATCTGTGTTTGGGACCAAGACAAGCATCAATGTCAATGCAAAACCCTCCTTTTGAAGAGGCTTGTATCCAGGCTGATGATGATGATACAAATAAATCACCATTGATGGCGTTTGCAAAAGTTTTAAAATATCAGAGAACGGAAAAAAAACGGTAGAAAGCCCGATATAGTTAATTAACTCGTTCAAGTTCGATGGTTCATCCATATAGTTTTAAAAGAGTATGAATTGCTTACTTGCAGAAAGGATGCTGACATACGCCAGTCCATAGAGCTCCAGAATCTTCGGCCAGCATCAGCGTATGGTATCCGGGTGGCCACAGGAAACCAAGTTGGGACCAGCCTGTTTACTGCTCCAGTTCATTTTACTACTCACGAAGAAGGTATTTTTGTTTTTTATAAGTTTGGTACTGTAACCTGAAATTTTAAGATTGTTTTATTCAACCTTTGAAGCATCATCAAGTGTTTAGACTTTAATATGAGAAACTTTGTACTAAACTCAAAATTATAATTATATTAATATTAATTTATATAATAAAAAACACTTAGGGGATGTACAGAAAATCCTGCTATCTTTTTAGCAGCATGTATTAAAATGTACGCGGTGTTCTACTAAAATTAATACAGTTTATAATCTTTTACTTGTAGCACCATCGTCACCACCAATCAACGTGCAAGTAGAGCAGACGGAGAATCCAGGTGAACTCTACGTGTCATGGTTGCCACCACTGAAAGAATCCCACAATGGAGTCATCTTGGGTTATCATGTCAGAGCAGTGCCTCAAAACAGCGGGACAGGTCAGTTCTAAAATAACAAGTTTATATTACCCGATTTCTAAAATACACCTTTTGTCTTAACTTGTTCGATTTGGTGGGAATACCATAATCAGTAGCTGGGTCAGGTGGATTGGAGATCTCAGAGGCAAAGAGTCTTGCGCTTGGGACTCTGCCGCGAAACACAAGCCATGGATTGGCATGGATATCAGATAAAGTTCTGTATTTTCATACAAAAACCATAAAACATTTAAAGATGCTTTGAAAACGAACATAATGAACTCTAATG
Organism: Anania crocealis; assembly: GCA_949315895.1. Lineage (NCBI taxonomy): Eukaryota > Metazoa > Arthropoda > Insecta > Lepidoptera > Crambidae > Anania > Anania crocealis. The sequence continues at coordinate 11,655,770 of OX438872.1, forward strand.
ATCTGTTTATCTTTAATCTTATCTATGATCTCACCTAAATTAGTGGTAGAGCCAAAAAAATAGTAATTAACAACATGGCAACCTAGACTAAATTTGTTTACATAAATATTTCCGAAAATAATTCCACCAAACATAATATTCTCACCTTCCTATTTTTGTGTGACTTCCCTTCAAGGATAGTATTATTGCAAAGTTTTTTAAGTCGCCTATTTCATTGCCTCTGACAATCTTGCAGCAAAAGCCGAGACAAACGTCTTGACGTGTCTATTTGGTCTGGATGGGGTGGAGTCGAGGATTCAAAAAATATCATTTTCTGAATTGACTATCAAGACCTTTGCATGGTATCTAAGCTAGAGAAACCACAGCACTGCACAAACCGGGTCGTTTTTGATATTTAATCTCTTAATAATCGCAGTTAAAAACTAATAAGTTGGCAAAAACGATAATCTTTTACTTTCAGATGATGCAGACACAAGAACCATAAAACTGTCTCAGCAATCTGGAAAACAAGAAGCTTTACTAAGCGGACTCTTCAAGAATACTAGATATGCTGTATCAATATCGGCCTTTACAAATGCCGGCTCAGGACCGTTTTCACTTCCAACTCTCCAAGATACAAGGGAAGGAGGTTAGAATCTTTATTATGGAATTTATAAGTTTGTTACCTTTGAGAAAACACTATTTTGAGTAATACCAATCAGAGAATACGTGATCATAATAAAAAACTTTTACATATTTTTTTCACAATAAAGGCACTAGGCCACTAGGCATAATGATATTATCTACTAACCTAACGCCTTAATTTCATATAAGTTATGTAATCATCACCTTGATTTAGTTCATCTCACCATTTTTGTAATACTTGTTTTTGTTTATTAAAAAATGCTGTACATTTAGCAAGCAATTTTATTCATCACATGTGTCCAGACCAAGCTTTATGTCTGGTTTAAGTTCTTTGCCTTGATGATGATCTGAAATTATTTCTTTCTTATCCATAGCACCCGAACACGCGCCATCTTCAGTGGAATGCACAGCGGTTTCATCAACGTCTTTGAGAGTGGGATGGCAGCCTATTTCTCAAACAGGACAAGGCACTTCTCTTATTGGATATTCCGTTTTATATGCTACTGAAGGTGAATTTGAAAAAAATTATGGATCCATTTCTTTTTCTTTTCCATAATTTCTGCGCATAAAAAATGCTTCTATTCAAATAATTCGGTTTCTGTATATCTTAAATTAAAAATGAATATCCTGTCATTTTCTGTATCACAGATGGCGCTTGGCAGAATCAGACATCGCTCCATACAGAACTATATCTCCAAGGCCTGATGAAGTTTACTAATTATACGGTCAAAGTAACTGGTTTCTCCAACTTTGGCGCAGGGCCATACTCTTATCCCATTGTTTGTGCTACTTTACAGGATGGTAATACATCGTTTTTCTAATTATATTTATCAAACGCGTCATTTTATCGTTTTAATATAAATTTGTTATTGGCTCAAACCCCTCAACTACACAGCTTCCTCACATAATAATCGTGTACAAAACAAATAATCCATTTAATAATCCCAATGCGGTTTCAAAATAATGTCTGTGTTTACAAACAGAAAACATTTTTTTATTGTGGATTCCCTAAAAGTGCTACCCAAATTTATTTATTTTAATGTTTTTGAAGATCTTGGGGTCCCAGGTTCGATCCCCGGGTCGGTCAACAAAAAGTTTCGAATTTTCAAACGTTGCTCGGGTTTGTAATCACCAACCCGCATTTGGCAAGCGTGGTGATTATGCCAGCACCCATCATTGCAGTGGTAACTTGAATTCAATGATGGAGGCCTTTTCCCTGCAGTGGGATGGTTATAGGCTGTTACATTGTAAAATTTTTTACAATTAATTTGTAAAAATGCCGGTAACAAGCGTGCTTAAATGTAATAACTGCAATCTTGTTGTTAACGAATTGTTGGCTTTTATGCGGAATAAGCATGAAGTGATGGACAGTGAGAGTATGGTGAGGATTTGTACATCAGCTTTCTCATCGGAGGAAATTGTTACAGCTAAGTCATTACTTTTTCAATCTATCCCGACACAAATTCGTAAAATTAAACGTAAGCCAAAAGATGGGAAACGTGATAAGGATTTATTTGACGTTATTGACGTGTTTAAAACAATAGATCCTGAAAATATTCCTGTCTTCGTCGCTCATGATTTAAATAAGTTGCCACCGATCACATTCGATCATGTAGACGTGACCAGATTATTAAAAGATATATTGAAGCTTCAAAATGAGATAAATCAGATAAAAGATACATATGTTACTACCGAACAGTTATCGCAAGCTAAGGAAGACTTAATGAAAATAAATGATAACAATGTCATATTGAACAATAACCTAGGAACAAATTTAAGCCAGACTGCACTGAATAACGCAAGCAGTAATATCAACTTTAGAAGAGGTGCATGTTTGGATAGTTTTGATTACGATAGTGATCCAATCGACCTCCCTTATATGACTCCGTCAGAAGACGATGAAAAATCCGTAAGCTTAAACTCTAATACTGCAAAAATGAACTGTGATCATCCATCTCTCGTGCTGGCGCAGGAAATCGACATTAACTTACGCTCCGTGCCTGTTGTGGCACTACCGGTAAAATCGCCTGTGGTTAAGTGCACGGAGCCTACAACCACGGTTTCGTCACGTAAAAGTCCGAGCGAAGCCGAGATTCCTACAATGGCTTTAATAAAGCCTACTACGGTCCCAATCAATATCTCGAAAGAACCGGCAGATACCGACTTACCTCGACGCTCGTTTGTAGATGTAGCGCGTGCGGCTGGAGTTTGGAAAGAGCTAAGCAAAACTAGTGAATGGATTGAAGTTCACAGAAAGAAATCCAGGAACAGATTTATAGGTAAAAAAGGGATTGCTGTGACTACATCTGACTGTAAGTTTAGGGCATCTGACGTAAAAGTCCCGTTGTTTATAAACAACGTCAATAAGGATACATCGCCTGCAGACATAGCGGATTATATCAAGGAGAAAACGAAAGTGACAGTCAGTTTAGAAAAGATTGAAATGAAGCAACAAAAACTTTATGATGCCTACAAAATTTTTGTACCTAAACACAAAATAGATTTTTTCATGGAAGACTATTTGTGGCCTGAAGGTATTACTTTTCGCCGTTTTATAGACTTCAGATACAAGCATAAAAACAATGAATATCATGAATCAAGGACAAACCAAAATTGCAAAAACAAGTAGTTTTATAACTTTTAATTGTAAATCACTGAAACGTTCTATAGACCACCTAAGGACGCTATGTGAAAAAGCAGATATTATAGCCTTACAGGAGACCTGGCTTTTCCAACATGATATACCACTCCTCGGTACCATCGATCCCAGTTTCGGATATACAGGGACATCCGCTATCGACTCATCTGCGGGGATTGTGCGAGGCAGGCCTTATGGCGGTGTGGCGTTGTTATGGCGGAAAAATGCGTTTGATTCAGTGTCAGTGATTCCCTGTTATAATGAGCGTCTGACGGCGATTAAGGTTGGTGTATGTAATCTTTTTTTCTTGGTTATATCCGTTTACATGCCCGTATGTGAGAGTGAAAACTTAATCGAATTCACCAACTGTCTCAGTGAAATTAGTGCAATTATTGAGAGTACTAGGGTAGCGTCTGTATTTATTATGGGAGACTTTAATGCCGATCCTAAAGATTTGTTTGGTAAGGAACTTTTTAAATTTTGCTATGAGCAAAAGTGGATTTGTGCAGACATTGAAAAACTTGGTATAGACTCTGATACGTTCACATTTATTAGCGATGCTCACGGTAGCACGAGTTGGTTAGATCACTGCTTAATAACAGAGTCTCCATGGAAATCAGTGGTTGATGTGCGGGTGCACTATGACTGTACATGGTCTGACCATTTTCCTCTTGAACTGAGTGTTGATTTAGATTTTGTTACTTCTTCTACTGTACTACCTTTAGAAATAGTAGGACATATTAGCAAAGTTGTGTGGGGTGATAGAAATGAAGAACAAATAATAAAATATAAGGAATTATGTCACAAAGGGTTACGGGAAATTGATTTTCCAATTGAATTAACTAAATGTTGTGACACTGTTTGTAATAATTTTGAGCATAGGCTAGTTATAGATAGGTTATATAATAGTATAATTGATGTATTGATGAAAGCAGCTGAGGCCACCTCAAATAGACCGACCCGTGTCAAAAAAAAGCGTGAGGTGGTTGGTTGGAACGAACACATAAAGGCTGCTCATGCTGCGGCGCGGTCTAGCTTTCAGGCATGGAGATTGAATGGTAGTCCATTGAATGGTACTCTTTATGAAAATATGGCGGAGTCTCGGCGTGCATTTAAAGCTAAACTTAAATGGTGTCAAAATAATCAAGAAAGGTTAAAGATGGACATTTTGGCGTCGCATCACGCTAAAAATGATTTAAAAAATTTCTGGAAATACACTAAGAGACTAAGCCCTAGATCTACTATACCTCTTAGTGTAAGTGGTGTGACCAAGCCTCGAGATATTGCAAACTTATTTAAAGATCACTTTTATGTGGAACCATCATCTCAGGCTTATGTGCTAGAAAACCCTAGCTCTGGGTCTGTCGAGTCCAGGGTGCCAACTAAATTTACAGCTAAAGACGTAGCTCTAATTATAAAACGTATGAGACGTGGAAAAACCCCGGGACACGATGGACTTGGTATCGAGCATCTCCAGTACGCAGGTGTTCACCTGCCTAGGGTACTCTCTTTGCTCTATACGTTTTGCGTACGTCACTCATACTTACCAATAGAGTGTATAAAAACAGTGGTTGTACCAATAATCAAAAATAAAACTGGCGATCCATCTGACAAAAATAATTATAGACCCATTTCATTGGCCACAACTATTGCAAAAGTGCTGGACGGTTTGCTTGAAGGAATCCTAAACAGTCATCTGCAGTTAAATGAAGCGCAGTTCGGATTTAGGTGTGGACTGTCCACAGAGACTGCTATACTGTGCATGAAGCATACCGTCCGGTATTACACTGACAAGAAAACTCCGGTTTATGCATGCTTCCTTGACCTGTCGAAGGCCTTTGATTTGGTGTCCTATGAATTGTTGTGGAATAAAATGAGGACAGAAGCCGGTCTCCCAAGTGAAGTAGTCACTATCTTTGAGTATTGGTACAAAAATCAAATAAATATTGTACGATGGGGAAGAGAGGTCTCAAATGAGTACAAGCTAAGGTGTGGCGTGAGACAGGGGGGCTTAACGTCTCCTTCTCTGTTTAATTTGTATTTGAATGGGCTTATTGAGGAACTCAGCGGCGCTGGTGTTGGCTGCTCCATAGACGGAAAATTCATTAATAACCTGAGCTATGCTGATGATATGGTGTTGCTGGCTCCCTCAATAAGTGCCATTCGAAAACTTGTTAAAATATGTGAGCAATATGCCGAAGCCCATGGGCTTAGATACAACGCCAATAAAAGTGAACTTATGATGTTTAAGTCTCGCGATCACAAGCTCACACTTGTACCCCCTGTCTATTTGGGTGGTGTGGCACTTAAACAAGTCACGCGTTTTAAGTATCTGGGCCATTGGGTGACGGCTGACCAGTCTGATAATGAGGACATCGAAAGGGAGCGGAGGGCGTTGGCTGTAAGAAGCAATATGCTGGCTCGCAGGTTTGCACGTTGTTCAGAACCCGTTAAGGTGATACTTTTTAAGGCTTTCTGTCAGTCTTTCTATACGTGTAACCTCTGGGTAAGCTATACGCTGAAGACAATCAACGCCCTTCGAGTCCAATACAACAACGCGTTCAGAGTGTTATTAGGGCTACCGCGGTACTGCAGCGCGTCAGGTATGTTTGCGAAGGCTCGCACAGATGGCTTCCATGCCATCCTCCGGAAACGAGCCGCCTCGATGCTGAGCCGTGTTCGCGGGGGCACTAATAGCATTTTGCGCGTTGTTGCTGAAAGAGTGGACTGTCCATTTGTTATGAGGTGGGTTCAGCTGCACATTAGGTAATTTTAATTTGTATTTAGGTATATATATATTTTTCCGTGTTTTTAATGTTATTTGTTTTGTAATTCGTGACTGACGCAACTTTATTTACTTTATTTATTTCACTTTTCGTTTCTAATAATTAATTATGCCATGTGGACTCGTGTGTGTCTGAAATAAATGATTTGAATTTGAATTTGAATTTGTTACTAATACTACTACTACTACTAATGTTTTTGATATCGAAATACTAGTGTCTTACTCTGTTTACATCTGTATCAGTAATTCACCCATATGTTTTGTTAATTAACTAGCTTAAAGATCTTAATCTCTAATTTAACTAAGTTTACTATACCACATTTCGCAATTTACGCATAACTTCCTTGTATTATCAAAACTATGTTCATCGTAATAATTTACTCAACTGCCCGTGTATAAGAGTATACATTTTCCTTATTCTTTCAGTACCAGGTCCGCCATCAGATATCAAGGTCCTGGTGTTATCTTCCACTTCTCTGCTTGTAAGCTGGAAAAGACCAGATCATCCAAACGGGGAACTTCTCTATTACACTGTTTATGCCAAGCCTACGTCTAGGTCAGTACAAAACATATTTCAAGATTACACATAGCACGAAATTAATCTTAGATGATTTAATCAGCACACACTGTACTATACTGACCGCACTAGAAAAGTGCTTTTGATAAAACTTTTGGCGTACTTTAAGGAAGTATCCTTGGGCCTAGACTGTATAAAATATGATAAAAATCTTAAAAATAACCACACTAAACGTCTCACCAATCTCTAATACAGCAATGGTCCGCCACGGAGTCACCGGGCTGAGACTATAACAGTATTCAAAGCGACTCTACTAAAATATCTGGTGTACCCCAAGGAAGTATTTTTGGATTCACATTATTCTTAGTCCGTATAAAACATGATAGCAATCTTAAAAATAACCTCATTAAATGGCTTACCAATCTCCAATACAGCAATGGTTCGCCTCAGACACACCGGGTTGAGGCTGTAAAACTACTAAAATATTCCATTGTCAGACATTTGGCGTACCCAAAGGAAGTATTTTTGAACCCACACTGTTCCTAGTCCGTATAAACATGATACTCATCTTAAAAATAGCCACATTAAACATCTCACCAATCTCCAATACAGCAATGGTCCGCCACAGACTCACCGGGCTGAGGCTGAAGGCCGGACTACTGCAGAGCTGAAGGGGCTGACAACGGGCCGCACACATGAGGTGTGGGTCACAGCTAGTACCAGGGCCGGGGAGGGAACGGCGACGAGGAGGGTATCGCATACGCCTACACATAGAGGTGGGTGAATTCTACAATTGTCTAGTTTTACTGTCATAACCAATTAAATTTAATTTGGTGAAAGTTACTGCCAAGCTAAGTCACTAGTGCACAATTTACTGTATTACTTTCGATGTTTGTACCCATGTTTTCCTTCAAGTAGTTTTGACATTCGACAAAATTTTGTACCATCATCATAATTTTGTGATTGGTAAAGGTTAGGTTATATGCAAAAAATCAATAAATTAAAAAATTGTAGTTCTTTTTTTGAAGCCACCCATTTTACTTGTTGAAATGCTTATTCTGCACTTGAAATTTACTAATACAGAAATATTTTTCAGTGGTAGCTGGCGTTGCCTCACTGGGTGGGGTTATATCAGTTGGAGTTGGTAGCTCCCTTCTACTAGTCTGTCAATGTGTTGGTATCCCTCCTCCTAGAACTGTGTGGTACCACAAACAAAACATTATCACTCATCATCCTCGATTCACGAGAAACCATGATGACAGTCTACTTATTAACAGTACGTATCCTAACTCTGACTTAGTTGCAAAACATAGATATCATCTAACGAGGATCGAATCTAGCATCATTTTATTTCAGATATAGACCAATCCCTTAGCGGTAACTACACTTGCCTAGCAAAAAATCTGTATGGGTCTGATGCAGTGGAATACATGGTGATAGTTCTACCATTGCCGGAAGCTCCGATCTTGAGAGCGACGCCATACAAAGACTCTATTCTAGTGGAGTGGGAGCAGCCCTTCTACTCTGCCAGTAATAAAACTGTGGGGCAGAAGATCAGTGAGTATTTAATTGTATTATGTTTTATTTTTATGAGTTACTCGATATGAACAAGTGTTCCATCAAGTATATTTCCCACGGTTACGCATCAGTAGTCCTGGGACAATGACCTGTCTGATATTTTCATTTGTTCCTTTCTTTGTTCCCTTCGAATCAAAGGGTCAATTTGGAATATTCAGCATCAAAACATGCTTAAAAACCTAAAATAAATTAAGCTGCAAGTTTGATTCTGAAGCAAATCAATCTGAATGTAATAATTTGAACTTTAATCAGTCTTAAAAATGAATTACTTCGTTGACAGCTTATAGCTTAACATGGAAGGAATCCAGTGGCCCCTGGCAGGAAGCCTGGCCAGCCAACAAGCTGCCCAACCTGTCTGGAGTCCAGAAGCACGCTCTTACATCATTAAAGTGCGGCACTAAGTATTCCCTGAGAATCACAGCCACAAACAGAGTGGGCACTTCGCAACCAGCATATTTGGATGTCAGCACTTTAGGTGGAGGTATGATATGTGCTGATATTATGATTCTATAAATAAAGTAACTGGTCTTCTCAATTCTTCCTCGATAACATTAAGTGTAATGACCTCATAATATCAGTATATAAACTTGAAATTTTTTTTGTTATATACTGATATTATAAGTGCAATTAAGTTGCTAAAATATCAAATATTCAAGTCAATTCAATTCAAATAATTTATTGCATTCCATAATGTTATAAAGGTGTTACAAGTTTTTAAATATAGTTTCATTATAGACCCTGTTCGGGCACAGCAATATAAATTACATTTAAAATTTAAAGGTAATGACCTCGTTGCATCATGTTTTTATAATTTTGTAATTTTGTTTCCATCTTTTTGACATACTTTTCAAGAGTGCGGTATTTTTCTAATCAAAATATCTGTTAATGGCCTCCAACCAGCTCTGAAGCAATTCTTGTTCAAATCAATATTGTCGTTTCTATATCGTCCTTTTTATTGTTACCCCACCAGTCACATTTTTGGCCACTCTTTGTTGCGCTACTTTGCAACTTTTAATTTTACCCTTCCTAGCTGTTCTGACGATGATATTTGTATCATCGTCACAATCATCATTGTCACTTAACTTCAAAATATATATAAACCAAAACGTAAACAAAAACATGATAGTTCCAAATAACGCTATTTACATTTTCTCCGCTTGCTTATATTCTTCATTAGACGTACAGTACAGACTTGAATGTAGGCTGATGACTGTTCCAGCCCAAATCCCTCCCACCGTAACGAGTGGCTGTGAAGCAACAGCAGCCACATCTAGATGCAGCTGGCGTGTGTTTGAGTATGTGTGTATGTGTGCAAGAACGGGTTGAGCATGTGTGAGTCATATGACAGAGTAAAATAACGTTTTGAATAAAATAACACTTGAATTGAATGTAAGTGTGTGTTAAGACTACTCTCTTAATCCCTCGATCGTGAGTTATTCCAGACACAATTGAAATCAATTGTTATCGCGACAACCGGTTGTCTCATGGGGGTTGAGGGATTAAAGGTCTATGACCTACTAATTGATGTTCTGCTCAATATTCCAGCCCCGATTGGTCCAACCGGGCCCTAAGGACTAGCTAGTTTAAGCGTTCGATTTACAGCATAGGCAAAATGTAGGCTGATGTCTGTTCCAGCCCCAATACCGCCGAGCAGCGACGAGTGGTTGTGGAGCAACAGAACTCACATCTAGGTGCAGCTAGCGTGTGTTCGAGTATGTGTGCAAGTTCTGCTCAATGTTTCAGCCCCGATTTCTCCAACCAGACTATGGACTAGTTTATACGTTCGATTTACAGCAGAAACTTGAGTGTAGCCTGATTGATGTCTGTTCCAGCCCCAATACCGCCGAGCAGCGACGAGTGGCTGTGGAGCAACAGCAGCCACATCCAGGCGCAGCTGGCGGGCTGGGCCGACGGCGGCTGCGGGCTGCGCGCCTGGGACGCCGAGTACCGCCCGCTCGGGGCCAGGGGCTGGATCAGGGCGCATAGCAGTTTGGTGAGCCACTTGTTTGAGTATCGATGTTGTTCATAATATATTATGAACCTTATCCAAATTCTGCTGAAATATCCGCAACGAGAATATACGTGGTAGAAGTTAGTCGGTACAGGGTTTTTACGGAAGATCTGTTTTTGCATGATCATGGATTAGTTTTTTATGTTTATTTGACACTTTCACATTATGTCATAAACTAAAAATAATACTTTGAAAAGAATCAACATCACATCTGATCCTAATTTGAGTAATTATTTAAAGCACTCGTATTATAGAAATCGGAAACTACGAATGTACTACAAACACCCAGACCTGAGAAAATGTAGAAAAACACTTTTTTATCTTCAATGACTCGTCAGGATATCGAACCTGAGGCCTTGGAGCAGGCGACACCTTGAAAACCGGTGTGTAGGTATACTACTCCGCTACTGTTCGCTACGAAGGTCGTTAAAACAGTTAATTATGCCAAAAAGGCCTTAGCATTAGTCGCAACAGGCAAAGGCATGTTGCAACGCTGATTTTCAGTGAGAGCCCTAATGATGGAGCTAGTAAAAGTACTGAAACATCGCAAACTCATAAACTGTTTAATAAGTACCTACATGTAGAGTCATAGTAGAAACTCCGTAACAACTTACTTTTATGAATGTGATCAGTATATTACGAGGTAAAGGTCTTGAAATACTGGATCATCATCTCAGTCAAATGACGATTAGTTCCGCGCTCCCCGCATCGAGTGGCTTCCCGCGACCTTCGCCAGATTTTCGTTCTACCTAGTTTAGGGACTACCCACAAATATATTCCAGAATTTTTCCGCCATTCCAGAAACCCAATGGTTTTTATTACTATGTGACCCAAAACTATGGTGTCTTAGAATTATTAGAATACTTGCTTCTAGCTTTTAGCTTTCGCCCGTAGCTTTGTCCAAGTAAACTACATGTTATATCGCGCGAGTATGACACTACTGGGTACAGATTCATAAAGGATTTGAATTTGGTTTCCACCTATTCCTATGTTTTATTTTTTCCAGGCTCTAATCTATCTTTGTACCAAATATAATCAAAAATAGGTTAGTACTTTGTTGGTGGAATCGTAACAAACCAACTCACATTCACAATTACAATATTATCAGGAATATGATTAGAAATGTGATCAGATATTGGACCGATAATTATTCTTCTAGGCCTACACCAACCTTCCTACATGGGGAGTACCAAGCCTCTACCAGTCCAAGACCTCATCGTACCGCACTGGGACACTCGCTATAGGAGACCTGGCGGCTGGCACCTGGTACCAGGTCAGGATCACTGCGGTGAACGAAGCCGGCAGCGTCACAACTACATACAACTTTGCTACGAAGAATGAGGATGGAAGTAAGATTTTTTGCCTGGAAGTAAAATCCCAGATGGTAGAAAACAAATTGAAAATTGTATTTTTAACTTTGAAATGTTGTCTTTCCATTAAAAATTTGAACTAATATCGAGTAATTAAAATGCTAGGGTAAATTTCACTACTTTCCTTACTTGTATTATTAAACACATTACTATTTTATACAGACGAGAGCATAACAGGCTATACAATGACTACATTTCTCTAGTTTCATAGCATCTTGTGATTACCAATTATATCATTGAAATGTGCAATATCAGTAAAGTACCTACGATGCAGCAGTCAATATTTCGTAATGGATATCTAGATAATCAATTGTTCTTCTTTCGTTTCAGCTGAAATCGGTCCACCCTCAGACCTCTTCGACTTAAATATGCTGGTCATCATTTGCAGCTCTATACTGCTGACGATTTGCTTGCTCAGCTGTATTTATATTCTGGTCAAAAGACAGAGGTATATATTTAAGATCGACTTTAGTTATTTAACCAGTAACAAAATCATCTTTTGTGAATAAACTTACTTTAAAATTTATTTATTTAAACTTTATTGCACACATTTACGAAACAAATGTACAAAAGGTGGACTTAATGCCCACCGGCATTCACAGTCAGTCAAAATTGATTGTATTGTTCCAAAATAATGTCGCTATTGAAAACTAGTGATTAAGTGATTATTCTTAGAGATCATCGTAAAGGTATCTTAAGACAAAAGACTTCTCTTTTCAACTCTGATTGAGATTGAGAGAATTTAATGTTTCTAAATCTTTCACGTGTAATTTTTTATTTGTTTGGTGTGCTATTATGAGTATCTATCTATCTATATATCTCTCCACTATTGTCGAAACTGCGATCGCCAACCAGCCTGCCAAGTATGACAAATATAGTAAAAACTTCCTTATAAATAAATAAATAAATAATAAATGTGGACAACATCACAAACATTGTTCTGATCCCAATTTGAATAAGAATTTTGGAAACCAGAAACAAAGAAGGTACCACAAACACCCAGACCCGGGAAAATGTAGAATAACACATTATTTCTACATTGACCCGTCCGGGAATCGAACCCGGGACCTCGGAAAACCGGTGTGTATGACACTCAGCCACGGAGGTCGTCAAATAGAGACTTCATATAGAAGACTGAGTATTACAGTCCTCTGATGTGGGGTTATGATGATGATGGAAAAAATGACAAAGAAAGTTGAAAGACGCAATACACATACATAGTATAGATCGTCAACCTTCTGAGTACCCACGGATTAGTTAGGATTGCTAAAGAAAGATGCACAAAGCCTTAACACGAATCTTTAAAACTCATTCAAATTGCAAAGCTCAAAAAAAAGGTCGTTTTGTTCGAAGCAGAAGTAGACTAAAATAAGTTTCGGAACGTGTAGAAGCGCCTCATGAAAGCTACACACTTTGACAAATTGATAAAATTTACATAATTCACTCATTCATTCGTCTCACTCATTTCACTCATTTTACTCATACATCACTAATTGCACGCTATAGCTATTGCACTATTTCAGAAGCGGCAACCTCACCGAATACCGTGACTCGATAACGGTTGACAACAAATCCGAGAGTGGTAACCTGACAGCCAACACATCGCATACAAACTTAGCGAACGCGAAGGAGACCGCCCTGAACGCCCAGAACCGGATATACAGCGCGCCGCTGCATTTGAGGAATAATAGCAAGCATGGTATGTTTTTACTAAATCTTATTTAACTAATATTATAATTGGGTAATCTTATCTCATCGTACTTAGTCGATAGTCGCCTCTTGAGACATTCATGGTAAGAAAGAACGGTATTCCTTTAATGTGCCGTGTCACTAGCACCACACGATGCAATACCAGACTTCTATCCTATAGTTTATACAGGGTGAAATTTTAACCACTTTCCAAAATTTTTATAGGCGTTCGGTAACGTATTTAGAGCCCATTCATGAAGTAAAAAATGTAAATCAAGCTTTCACCGATAACTATTTTTCGCAATATAGTTTTAAATGTTTACGGTCCTAAGCCTGATAAGGTATAGAGGGAAAATCAAAAACGTATGAATAGTATCGTAATGAATGAATGAGATGTGAATCGCGTAAAAAAAGTGTTGCTAGGCGGCCGTATCAAACATTTTAGATTTTTTGCGGACATTTTCTAAGTGCCTTATCTTGACATTTTTGTACTGGGCTATACCAAAAGAAAAAATACGTCATTTGTTTTTTGTCTCGTAGATTGATATATTAAAATTTGGAAGGTGGTTAAAATTTCATCTTGTATATTCAAGCCATATTACAAAATATTATAGCCGGGAAATGATTTTTATTTATGGGACTCAAAAAAATATTATACTTAATTCGTAGCGCGCAATGTATAGCAGCCGTAGCGTAGGCCGCTGCGCTGGAGATGGCTGCTAAGTTCAAAAGTCTTCCGCGCTGAGCCGTACATTGCGTATTGTAATTAATAAAACCTTATTGTAAACGAAATAATAAAAACAACCACTATGTTTGTATGAAGAAAAGTTTTTAAGTATCCTTTGGCAACAGTTTTCGTAATAAAATGGAAAACAAAATTGTGACTTTGACCCTCAATATCTTCGGAACCAGATGTTTCCCAGGTATGGTCCTGAAGAGAAAAATGATCCTAATGATAGGGACAATACGTGGTTTTTGGATCTGCGTTTGGTTTTTTTACACCCGTTATATCTTTAACAATATTATAGATATCTTTTAAATTTAACTTTGGTAATAATATAATCATTGACTCTGAAGTTTGACATAGTACAGACAGCAGCACGTCAATTTACCACAAAACATAAAATTTTCTCAATAGATATTGATCCCTAATTGTTGGACTTAAAGTTGAAAATCAATTCAATGACCTTCAAATTTTTGGGTAGGTTGACCTGCTTATTTGCGTGGGTAGCAAAAGGTTGTGAATTCAAATTGCATTTGAGATAATCGAAAATTTAAAGAGCATAACTAATAGTAATAACACGTTTATCAAACCGTTTGATATTTTCATTTCAGAATTATACGAAATAAGTCCATACGCACAATTCGCTGTTGGTTTCCGTACTTTTGGACATGTCGAAAACCAAGACATGCCCAGCCGACACAGCAAGCATGCGAGATATGATACAGGTAACTTAATCATCCATCAGATAACTTTACCGTTATAACCACAGAACATGGGAAAAGGTTAAAAAGGCAATGTAGGCGTGGCAGGCGCACCAAAGAGGTTATGAGCAAATGCTTGTAAGTGAGCGCTGTGATTGGTGTTCTTTGAACATCGGTTCTCATACAAATAGTGCATGACAGCCTTTCTAACCTTTTTCTATGTTCTGTGATGATAACACATGAAAATGTATGTACAATTTGACATAGACGAAGTTTTCTCATGTTTTTCTCAATTTTTTAATGAATTGACTCTTCGATTGTAAAAACTAGCCAAGCCCTTACTTAAAATGATTCTATATTTTTATTGTACAATATTATAACTTGCATATTATTCCAGAAACCAGTTTCCAAGTGTGTTCGGAGTCAGAAGACAGTGATAGTATTTCTAAATCCACATTGAAGAGTGTTCCAAGAAGTGAGTATGCAATAGCTCCTATAAAATCTTTTAGTTTATTCAAAGCTACTGTCAACAATAGGCTACTTGACTCTTTTTTTCAAGTATTTGCCTAGACGAATCTGATATTATGGCTGCTCTTTTCAATAAAAATAAGAATCGGTAACATCAAAACTTGGCTTAGGTGATTTCACTAATATTCAAATAATATTGATCACAAAAAAAATATCAAAAGTCCACTCACCTAATGATGCTACGTGCATTTTCATCCACATGAAAAACGAAGCCCACGTTATGTTAGGTTTGGCAGTGTTATTTTATTTTTATCACTACAAATAATCTATATATATAAAAATGAATCCCTATCTCCCTTCCCGCGTGAACGGCTGGATGGATTTCGCTAATTTTTTTTTTGTTTTGTTCTTTATTGTCAGGAGAATGTTATTATGAAAGAAAAAAATAAGAAAATTGTGCGGATAATTAGAAATTTTAAGAAAACTTAATCACCACACTAAATTACTTGATATGTAACCTTATCGCTTTTGACAATTTAAGCTTTTTTAATGTATGGCGTTTGACATGACATTGACAGAATGCGTGCTGCTAATATCGTCAAATGGGGGGTAAAAAAGAACTGAATTTTGCACATGGCCAGTAATATGATGCCTGTTACTATGTTGGAATACCATAAAAAAAACAACAAAGAATGATTTTTGATATAGCTTAATAATAATAAACAATGGGTAACATTTTTTTTATTAAACCAATTCGTAATCAATATTTATAGTTAAGACAGGACAACGTCTGTCGGGTCCGCTAGTATATAGATTGTAGTAGTTAAAACTGTCCGGAGATGATATGAGTCAGGTAGCCTACTAGATTAATTATATTTAGAATCACAATCATTGAAGTGATGTTTTTACAATATCATTTAAGATATATCAGGACTTCCGACGAAAGTTTAAAATAAATTACCTGTACCTGATATTTAAGAATATTTAAACTATTTTCTTTTTCTTTCAGAAGCATGTCGTACGCCGCATCATAGGTAACTAGACAAAGAAGTCTTGGCTTTCTGAAATCCAAGAACTTCTTCTCGATAATCATCACTTCGTTTCAAACGTGATAATGGATCGAGTTTCTCTATCGAGATACCACTTAGAGGTTACAAAAACAGAACCCCTGTTTGTTTGAATTCGAGAACTTTATATATTGAATAAGTATTTATTTATAACTATTGTGTATTTAGATATTTATAAAGATGTCCGTTGCGGTAAACTTAGTAAAAATATATAAATCCTTGTCAAATAACTTTAATACCAAAACAAGATCACATATATCAGTATATAAACTTGAAAAATTTTGTCTCAGGCGGGACTCGAACCCGCATCTCCTCGCTCCTCCTCATTATATACTGATATTATAAGTGCAATTAAGTTGCTAAAATATCAAATAAAGTAAGATCACATATTTATTTTTCTTAGTTAGAAAAATTCTGATCTGTTACATGGTATTAAATGCCCCGGTCTAGAGGTTTAAGTGTCGTTTCCAAAATTTCGTGGTCCTAGTTTCGATCCCCGAGTCAGATGCCTTACTCTGCAACACGAAGCTCGTATTTACGGATATATCTGTCCCTTTCAGATACTTTAAGACATCGGTATGAGTGATAGGGACAGATGGATTCGAATATACGGACATTGTGTTGCAAAGTAAGGCCTCAGGTAACAAGAGTTTCGAATCTTCGAACTTGCTCGGTTTTATTATTTGGCAGGGTAATTATTGTTTAAGCTCAAATAGCCTTACCTTTTTGATTGGGAAACAGTTAAATGAAGGGAGTGGTTTTATACAGGTGGCAAATGGAATCAGCTTCTTAATCGCCTCCTTAAAAGATTACCTTGTTCAACAAATTATTCTATATCGAAGTGCATACGCCAAATTTGTTAAATATTTCAACATTTTTCTGGTCAGTCTGTATAAATTTTAAATAACCAACATTTGTATAAGTATATACAAAATCTCTACTTGAGGAGGACATTCGAGTGATGTACCTACTATCGCCTTCTCCGTCGCCTGACCACAAAGCGCAAACCACCAAGAGCAAAATCGGTTGTAACTTGCGTCGTCTATTAATAAGATAAGATAAGAATACGTTTATTTGGTACAATTAATGTTACATTGAAAATAATAATATAAGTGCAGCATAATAATATGTCGAGGCACAGAGTGCCACATTCTGCGGGCACCATAAGAAACAGCATAGGGAAAGAAATATACTCTTTCCCTATGGAAACAGTAACTAAACTAAAACATTGAGAAAATAAATGAAGATTTATAATTTTAAATAAATCAATATTATATAAAATATTCATTGATTTTTTTGTGTTTTAGTTATATTAGGGTAGTAATTAATAAAAATATACTATAAATATACATCTCGCTTTCTTTTTTTGAACTATTTATTTAAACAGATCTTGAATATAACTGAAAATGGTTATACGGCCTTTTGAACATTGATTAAATGTCTTTTGTATATAATTTTAAAAGCTGCAATAATATTGTTTGAAGTGACGCCCGTTTTAGTGTAGTAGGTACTGCTCGGTATGTTCGTTTGAAAGAGGTTAGGCGTCGGAGACCTCCACCGTACGTGTAAATTGTTATAAACCAGCCTGAATTTATCATTGTAAATACTCATAAATGTATAATACCCGTCATAAATTAGATTTACCTAATAATAATCATGTTTAGTTATTTATTATGTTGTCGCTCTTACATTTTAACGCATCTCACAGGTACTTCTGTACCATGTCTTCAGACCCTATGCAGAGTGTTTCATTAGTTTTTTTTCGCAGCGTAATGATTTTCTATAAGCTGTATGACAGATATTAACTTAAACAAACAAAGCTAGCTGTCCTATCTCTGCTTCTATTTCATGGCAAAGACAACCTAAAAAGGGTGACAAAGATAACATCAAACAAACACCATTCAAATGAGTGGCTGCATTATTATAGATCGTATTTGTGGCTTCATGTCTCAACATGGAGAAAAGCATCGTTAGTGAAGAGTTACGTTTATAAAGAAGTGGCGCTAGTCGTTCTGGTGACGTACCTAAACTACTCTAGTGATGCATATTAGTAATTATTTTGATAAGAATATAGTATATAGGTAGGTAATCTGTTTTCCTGTAAAAATAAAATAACTTATTCAAGTATTTCAATGACTTTTAAAAAAACTAACAGCATTAAAGGTCTGGCATAATTGTTATGAAGAATCTACGTCATTATATTGATAGTTATTATTCTGAGTTACTAGATTTTATTTAAAAAGGTTACTGTAAGTATTTCATGACGGGTATTAAAACATTTGCTTAGTAATAATAAATTTTTTTGTGTATAACATGAAATAAGTTAAATAATTATAATTGTATGAGAAATAATTAGTAAGTTCGCGAAAAGAAAATGATAAAAAAATATCTACAAGAAGACTGATTATTCATCTTAATGATTGTTGTTTGATTTCTATACAATTTTGATCTAGGATTGGATTAAAATAAATGTTAGACAAAGTGTTTGTAGTTTTAATTTCAATTAGTTTTGACCCACTACTCCATGTAAATGTATTTTGAGAAACTATAAAAAATAACGAGTTTCGAAGTTTTGAGTGCACTAATACTCTAAGAATTTTCTAACTTTTTAAATAATTTATTTTTTGTGAAATGAGAAATATATGGAACATATTTTATACCCAGTAAATACTCGTATTTAGAAAATTAAAAAACATCGCAACCTTTACAAAAGTTCACAGTCGTTCGTAAGTATACATATATATTTTAAAGATATTAGATAACTAAGAATAAGAATAATCTTTATTACACAATCAAAATTAACAATGGTCTCGAAAATTTACGGTGACTGCTGAACTAAGCGAATTGCCTGAATCTCAGTAGTCAGATAAGTAATCAATGAAAAGAGAAGAGACATAATAGGTACTAACTAATGAATAAATGAAATTATTTTTAAATTATAAATTTATAAAAATTTATAACAATTTGTGTGTGTGTGTGTGCGTGCGTGCGTGTGTGTATGTGTGAGTGTGAATAGAACTAGAGGATATTTAAAGTATTTTCATAAGGTCTTCTGTTCTGGTAGTTTAGCTCTGCAAGCCAGGATTTGATAATCTGCTTAGCTTTGTACATGGTACACATGGTACCATGGTACACGTCATAACTCATTTGTATAAGAACCGATGTCGCAGCTCGCGCACAACTACACATAAACAAATTTAAAGAACGCCAATCAAAAGAAACCGATCACAGCGCTCACTTGCAAGCATTTGCACTACCATAACCTGTGGCGCGTCTGCCCCGCCTATATCGCCTTCTCAACCTTTTCCCATGTTCTGTGGTCATAACTGTGTATTTTGGACTTTCTTTGTTAAAAATTAATAAGTTCATCTTCATCGCTATTTTACTAAAACTGGTTAACACTTTCTTGGCCTAGGTAATATCAATAGTTTAAAGCCTTATATGGGCCTGGATCCAGGACAGATACGAGTGGACTTTAGTGTAGACAGCTGGGGTGCCTTCGGTGCCACACTCTGAGTAGCTGTGGCTGGTGACGCCGATGACTTCGAAGGTGCCGGTCCTGTCGTACACGAGGGGGCTACCGGAGTCCCCAGAACATGAATCCTTATTCACCTCGCCGCCTGCGCACAGCTGAGCGCTATTCAGACTTTTTATTGACTGTATGCATGTCTGCAAACAATTCAAATTCAAATTTATTTATTTAAGCCAACAAGTATACTTTAAATCTACAAACCATACTAATGTTAAAGCTAAAAAAAATCTTGACTGCTACGTATCGATATACAGTGTGCATTTTTAACTGCCTGACAAATGCAGTCCACGATAAGTAACCTTTATGTATAACATCTTCGCAGAGTTATTTATTTTAATGTAAACGAACCTTACACATCTACATCCGTGCGCGTCACAGTGATTCAAATTGAATAGTCAATATTAATATTTAATATTTTTCTTATAGGTATTATTATAATATATTCATCAAAAAAAACACTGCCAAGATATTATACATAATGGTAACATAACGTAGGCTTCGTTTGTCAGACGGTTAAAAACACACGGAGTATAATAAGAAGTAGATAATATACGGCCTAATACAAAAATTACAACTAAAACTATCCGCGATTGAATGATTGACGCTGATTTTACGTTAGACTAAATTTAAAACCCGATCAAATAATGTCATACAATAATATGGATATTTAAACAGGATAAACAAATAGATACAATGAAAAATTTTAACCACCTTCAAAATTTTAATATGGCAATCTACGAGACAAAAAACAAATGACTTATTTTTTGTATAGCCCAGTACAAAAATGTCAAGATAAAGCACTTTGAAAAACTACGCCAAAATCAAAAATTTTTGCTACGGCCTCCCAGCAACACTTTTTAACGCGATGCGCATCTCACTCATTCATTGCTGTTATTATTCATACATACATACATACATACATACATATTATCACGCCTCCTTCCCAACGGGGTAGGCAGAGACCAAGGCCTTCCACTTACTACGATCCTGGCATACATCTTTCGCTTCTTCCACATTCATCAATCTTTTCATGCATGCTCGTCGGTTTAGAGTACTCTTGACCTGACCTTTCTTCAGAACATCCCCGATTTGATCGTGATAGGTTCGTCTAGGCCTTCCTCTTCCAACGATCCCTTTCACACTCGTCTTGTAGATCTGTCTATTCATTCTTCTCTCATTCATCCTCTCTACATGCCCAAACCATCTAAGCATCCCTTTCTCAATCCTTGTGACAATATCTTCTTTCACACCACAACGTTCTCTTATCACACTATTTCTTATCCTGTCACTCAATTTCACTCCTAACATACTTCTTAGCGCTCTCATTTCTACTGCATTTATTCTACTTTCATGCTTTTTCTGCCATACCAAAGAATATTAAGACAATATTCTTTGGCCATACCCAACTTTCACTTCCGTACATGAGTGTTGGAACCAACACCTCTCTATGCACAGCCAGACTAGCTTTCGTAGAAATCGTCTGGTTATTAATAAAGGCGCGCAGCGCACCATTTACTCTGTTACCAGCATTTACTCTCCTTTCAATATCACTTTCATACTTTCCGTCCCTAGTAAACATCGACCCCAAGCATACAAACTCATTCACTTGCTCTAGTCCATCACCCTTCATACCTTAACAGGCTTAGGACAGTGAAAATTGAAAACTATGTTGCGAAAAATATTTTCGGATGAAAACTTGATTTAAATTTTTTTCTTCATGAATGGGCTCTTAATACGATATAGAACGCCTATAAAAATGATTGAAGATGATGAAATAGTCGTTCTGTATAGATTGTACTAAATGTGCACCCTTATGTCATTTAAGACACTTTTGACGTTAATAGTGTATCTAGTTTTTAGGGTTTCGTATCCGAATGGCAAAAAACGGAACCCTGTCTGTTCGTCCATTTGTCACAGCAACTTTATTCTGAAAGTATTAGCATTACACAGTTGAAACTCGGTAGGTAGGTGCATCATGTTGACCGCTTTACGATTCTCATAAAAATCTATACTTAATATTATAAAGCTGAAGAGTTTGTTTGTTTGTTTGAACGCACTAATCTCAGGAAGTACTGGTCCGATTTGAAAAATTATTTTTGTGTTCGATAGTCCATTTATCGAGGAAGGCTTTAGGCTATATAACATTACGCTGCGACCAATAGGAGCGAAGCATCAGTAGAAAATGTTGCAAAAATAATCGAATTCTTATCAACAGAAATTGACGCGGACGACGTCGCGGGAAACAGCTAGTAAAAAATAAAGATAGGTATTTAAGGGGGGCTTTCCCATACATGAAACTCAAACCAGATTATTTTTGCAGTCAACAAATATTGTGGTATTCTGGCTCAGTGGAAGTAAGTGGACCCCTAATTCAGTTAAAGTTGGTACGGAACCCTCAGTGCGCGAGTCCGACTCGCACTTGGCCGGTTTCTTAATTAAGTACATCAATAACGCACGCAGCGCATTCACTACATCTAGTCAAGACACTTGACAAGTTACTTACATAAGGATCTACAAACGGCAATAAGACCTTTCGTTTGATGTCGGATGGGCTAGGGCTGGTGGCGTTAATATCTCCCCACCCAGCGGACCACAGTTTGAAGTTCGCAGGCGGGTTCTTAGTCATATCCGACAAGCCTGTCGGCAGACATATTGGTTGCACGAAATCTGCAAACATATATACAATATTAAGAGGAAACACTAAAGGCGAGAGAATTGAAAAATAGGTAGGTACTTAGGTAACAATGAAAATGTTTGGAAAAGGAAAAACGGCTTAATGTAGAAAGTTGCCAATTTATTGTTTTTTGAAGTAATCTCCGTACCTCTCTACTCATCGTCGCATTCGATAGAACCACTGACAAATAGCAGTGGGCCCATTCTTCCTTAGGGGTCTCTTCTATGGCATTTGGCAGTAAGCCCACAACGAAAGTCATAATAAATCATTGACCGAAATTTTTCTCGCGTTAGGTTCATTTTCACGTGTAACAAGAGTTTTAGACATGACAAATGAATGCAATATACTACATTAGGTTACCAAAGAGTTCAAAAAGTTGAAATAAAAAAAAAGGTTTTCATTAGCAATGTTTCTAACTGGCCAGTTCTAAACATCTTCAGGATCGACATAAGTGGCGTGCAACTGGAGAGGCCTTTGTCCAGCAGTGTACTGCAATAGGCTGATGATGATGAAGATGTGCCATACGCAGAGATAGAAATATAAATATGCCTGGAACAGATTCTAAACATACACATACGATGGCTGTAACTTAAAAATCTTTGAGTGCCTACCCGAGTAAGTGGCCTTCTTCATTAGTCTGATGAGAGCTATGTCGTTCCTTCCTCGTTCGTCGGTGGGGTCGAAGTCTTCGTGAACTATTATTTCTTCTATTCCGATGGTAACTTCAACGGGACCACGGTATTCAGACTCGAAGCTATCATTTTTACTGCTTTTATCATGCTCACCAAGTACAACAGCATATCTGAAAGCAGTGGCGGCGCCAGGCCTAAACTTAATGTGGGCGAGGTACATTTTGCGAGGCCCTCTGATAATATAGGCAAGCATTTCGCGAGGCCCTCTGATGGTATAATAATTTTTTTGTGACTTAATACACATAGTTTATAAGAAATATCTACTTAGTATTCCAGTCACATTCATGTCAAAAAGTGGAAAATCTGTAAGTTAATAATTAATTACAATTTATTAAAAGCTGTTGTAGCTCTTGGGAGACTTTAACTACAAGACTAACGAGGTACCTCTTTAGGCTTATTATCTTTTTCTTAAACTTAACACTAACGAGATTTACTGCAACGAATTAATTATTTAAGTATTTTACTTTCTCTACATAACGTCCCGATTGCACGAATCATAGTCGCGAGCAGACTGAAAGGAGTTCGGTGAATTTTGGTCGGGTGAGAAAAATTTTAATACTACCAGTACCAGTACATTTTTAGGGTTCCGTACCCAAAGGGTAAAAACGGGACCCTATTACTAAGACTTCGCTGTCTGTCCGTCTGTCCGTCGCTCTGTCACCAGGCTGTATCTCAAGAGCCGCGATAGCTAGACAGTTGAAATTTACACAAATTATGTATTTCTGTTACCGCAATAACAACAAATACTAAAAACATAATAAAATAAATATTTAAGGGGGGCTCCCATACCTACAACAAACCCGTTTTTTTTGGCCTTTTTGGTACGGAACCCTTCGTGCGCGAGTCCGACTCGCACTTGGCCGGTTTTATTAACGTTCTTTATGTAAGTGATCCTTGATTGTTGCATTTGTACAGACAACGACACGTCAACCTACCACAAAACGTCAAATTTTCTCAATTGATATTGATCTCTACTTGTTGGACTTAAAGTTGAAAATCAATTCAATGACCTTTAACTTTTTGGATAGGTTGACCTGCCGTTGTTACACATTTGGTAACTTATTTGATGGTTTTCATAGGTCTTTGTTTCACTTTAATTGTTTACGCAACACACGCTACGGAAGCTAGATTTTATTGTTGCTTCTTCTTTGGGCCGTAACGTCATGTTATACTTATAAACTACTACAAATTGTATTGTTGTGCCCGAACAGGGTCTATAATGAACTGTCTACATCATACTTTATAACATCCTTGTAACATTATAGAACGCAATAAAATATTTGAATTGAATTGAATTAAATAATAAATAATAAATATTTCAGACATGCCACACTGGGCCACACAGAGCCATCTAGTCCCAAATTAAGCTACTATTAAGTACCCTGTCGTATGGGGTTCTAGACAACCGATAAACTTACTTATATACTTTTTTTTGTAAATAAATACTTATAATACATAGAAAACACCCAGACCAGTACAAACAGACATTTTCATGCACACAAATATTTGTACTGTGCGGGGATCGAACCCGCGACCCATGGGTCAGAAGCAGCGTTAACTACCGCTGATCCAAATGGTCGTCAAATATCTTATAGCCTAAACCGCTGTGGGCACGAAGTTTTTTTAATTCAAAGGAACAGTTTCTGAGATTAACATTTATCATCGTTGTTAAACCAAAACCTGCAGTTTTTTCTATGACAAAGATGATATTCATAATGTTACAGCCGGTCCCAATAACCTATCTATCTTCAGTTTTGGCATATCGGAGATAGAAAACAACTTTTGTCTTTGTTTCTCTGGACGGCAAAATCAGAGACAGAAGATGTTTTCTATGTCCAACATGCCAAAACTGAAGATATATAGATATTGGGACCGGCCGTTAGTATACAGGGTTACCGGTAATTCAATACATTCGGCGTTAGTAATTACTTTTTAAGTTATTCAAGGTTTTTTTTTGCATTGCTCTCTTAAGAATGTCTCATTTTTATACTATTTTTATGCATTGATACCTAACATCTCAACACTTCCTCCAAATAACGATAAGATGTAGAAATACTCTAAAACTTAATGTTATGCACGTGTTAGAGTATTTTTTTTTTAATATTTGACATAATATGTTGCTAATGAGCTCTACTTTTACCCCTCCAAAAAAATGTAACGAATTACCGGTAACCCTGTAGATAAAACGCATAATATTTTTTACGCTCTTTATGTAAAATACGTACGGTTTGAGTGAACTGTAGTCCAAGCAGTGGGCAGCCGTCAGTACATATCTGTCGCTGATCAGGGCACCGCTGCAATTTTTCTTGTCTTCCTCATATTTTAAAACTACAAGCCACGGAAACTCATCCAATCCTGTTAATTCCCCCCCTAAAATTACATCAAAGATTATTTAAAACTTTATTCCACATTTAAATTTCAAATTTACCTATATTTCTCGAAAAAGTATTTACTAGATTCTTAGATTTAAAACTGGGATCTTAAAAGTTTCATACTCTCTTTTCGAATAAAAAAAAAGACGTGTGGCACTCGGAGACTGCCGTGGTAAAGCTATTGCATAGCATTTTTATCAACTTATGCAATTGTAAAACTAAAAAGTATCACCGCTGTGCCGGTCGGAGTGGGGGGGTGTTAGGTTATTTTCTTTACGGAATTTCTGGGTTCGGTCTCCACGCTCAAGGCCCGCGATAGAAGCTATGCAATAGCTTAAAAACAATTTTCCGATTTGAAATTAACAGTTCTGAGGATACCGAATAAGGAACCTATTTTTTTATTAAAAGTATGCTCACCAATAATCTTATCTGGGGCATATTTCTGTTTGCCGCAACAACCGAAGCTAGGATCTGTAGGGAAGGTTGATGTTTTGCATTCCTTACTTTGTGTGACCGGCAAGTTGCTGTGGCAGATGAATCTACCTTTCCTCTTTGTGCATCTGAAAGACAAAACTCGTCGGAAGTTCCTTTTACATAGATAAATCCTTGTCCTATATCAGAAAAGATAACTGAGTTTCAAACAGCCTATTAATGGCTTTTCACGTGATTTGTTTTTAAGACTACCACACTGAGCAAGTAATCACTACGGACTACCAGTTGTGACATAAGACGGGACCATAGACAGACACGTTACAGTATAATATACTTTGACAAACAGCTTGTACGTACCTGCCAGAGCAAGACTATAACCTGCCAAATTACAAAATTTAAACAAATCATCACATTGGCGACTGCCGGGTTTCTCCAGAAAGTTTTTGGGTCTTTAGTGTCGTAGTTGGTTGGGGGAATTAGGTTTTGTTTAGTGGGTTTACGGCCTCCGTGGCACGTGTCCGATATCAGGGTCCTCAGTAAATACCAGCCATTAAATTATATAATAATTAAAAAAAGGGCGTCAGTAACGATATTCCTTAGTAAAAACCTTAGAATAATAACGTAAAAAAGATTTTTGATCTGCCGTTTCTTTACCATATTTCAGAGTGCAGGTCGTGATATGTCTGAGGTTGTCACGACTAAAGCTGAGTTGACCTTTTTGACACTTTATTTAATGTATTTTGTCATATGATTATAGTTTTTCTGTATCATGAACATGGAATTCTCTTTCTAGGTTCTGTGTATTAACTGTGTCAAATAAATATTCGTTTCTTTTAAACAGCCCAGTTAAATTACTGCTGGAGAAAGACCTTGCCAATAGATGGATTTTACCACACTCACCACGCTGGTAGACAGGTTGGTGGTCCTGTTTGGCCTATGATGAAGAAATAACGCCGTGCTGCCCGTCTCCTGTTGGCTTTACTTCTTTAGTCACCGCTGACTACCCATATAGAGCGATACATCATCTCAGCCAAATGACTCTTACTGCTGGGTATAGGCCTTCCCTAAAGATCTCCATCGGTCTAGCTCCACCCGCATCCGAAGGCTTCCCGCGACCTTCATCAGATCGTCGGTCTACCTGGTCGGGCCTACCCACAAATCGTCGACAGGGGCAGGTCACCACTCTAGAACCTTTCCCCAACGGCCATTTTTTCTTACTATATGTCCTGCCTACTGCCAGACTGCCACTTCAGCTCCGCGATTCCTTGGGCGATGTCCGATAATAGCGATTAGTGTAGTTATATTTTAGGCCGTACAGCACAGAGAAAATAACTATGGTATTGGTATATCTACGGTAAATTGGTAACGGTTAGAAGATGTACAACCGTTTACCTAAGGACATAAAGGAGTGTGACTCATTTGGCCTCTTAAAATCAAAATTAAAGCAGTACTTATATTACAGCAAATTTTAAACACCTTTTAATCCCTCGATTGTGAGTTATTCCAGACACAATTAAAATCAATTGTTATCGCGACAACCGGTTGTCGCTTGGGGTTTGAAGCGTGCGATGCGTTGGACATGTGAAACATTACATACTTTTTATAAATAGTTTTAAAGCTCATTGTAAGTGAACTATGTTCTTTTTTTGAGTCATTAAAATTCTCTAGACCGAAGAAGGATTTTATTTCAAAATTGAGCCTAATATTATCGTCGATAGTAGGTGTGACTTACCTTGAAAACTTGAGTTGTCTGTTAGACATGCTTTTGTCACGCGTGCTTGCGTCCACGCACTCGCCAGGCCGGCCATCCCACGTGTGGCATTCTGGCTGCGGCGGTGGAGCCGGAGGTTTCGCGCAACATATTTTTTTCAGTTTCTGTAAAATAGGTCATTGAACTTTTAATAATATCTCTTAGGCTAGAAACAGTTATGATAGGCTGATTTAAACTGTCATGGTCACTATCACTACTTAGAGTTCTCCCGTGATCATGGCACAACAGTAACGAAACATCGGAAACTTCTAATAAATAAGGTATATAAGGTACATGGTATAAATCCCGAATCAAATAACTTGAACTGTTATAATAGGGTTTACTCTGATTACTGAAATTCGTTAGAACTTAGCACAAGACCGATAAAACTTTTGGCCATTATTTATTTGATCGACTAAACAATTGACCTAAATAGACTTGGTCGAACGAACTATAGATTTTTTTACATTTTGACCAAGTGAACGTTTGATGATTGAAAATGCACGGTGCATATTTACCTATCACAAAATTATTAACTTTTTCTTACAATATGCCCAGAACAAATACCTTTACGCCACATACAGCTTCCTTCAACTGTTTCAGTATATGCGGTGGTATATTATCCATTGTCACCATATCCTGGACATGCTGAGGACATTGTTCAAAGTGCAAGCATGCTTCGCCCGGCGTACGGCAAATTTCACCTAAAAACAATATGCGTAATGGTTTAAAAAAAGAATGGAAAGTTAAGGCCTATAATTGTCCCACCGCAGGGTAAAGGCCTCCATCATTGAATTCATGTTACCACAGTACTGATGGGTCTTGGCATAATCCCCATATTGCATAATGCACTTGGTGCACATATAAAAATGTAAGCTTAATGTGACCCTGTAGGATAAGATGGAATGGAGATAATTTAGTTATAATGATAGTAGAGATATAACAGTTATATTTCGGTTAATTATAATAAAAGTATTAGAAAAGCAGAAACCAAAAATAAAATAAAAAAACCAATTCAAAATAGATAAGTTAGAAAAAGTAGATTACAGTAAAAGTTACCCTGAAATTAAAATTGAAAGAATATACATAAACTTAAGAAATAGTTATAGCAAAACACAGCACTGAATATTATTGTAAAAGGCTTGACCTAAAGACGTAAAACACAACATTTTCAAATTTATATAGAAAATATAGGCTCCGATCACGTTGGAGGAAGTCGTAAAAAATTTAAAAAAAATTAAAAAAAATGCACTTGGTGATCACAAACACAAGTGATTTTTGTTGAATAGTTGTCCTTCATTGTTTTATTTGTGTAACGGAATTGTCAAAGTTATAAAGAAATGCTATGTACATACAAATATGTCGTTGGGCATTGCCGGGTCTCAGCGGTTAGAGTTTGGGGCCTTTAACAGGGTTCTAAACCGATTATAGGGATTCGGTGTTGCCTGATGGGTCTGTAAATGCCATATACGACGTCCCTGTATCGCGTCCCAGCGTCAAGGTGCCCACTGAAAACCAGCGTCGTGATATGTTTAACTATCACGATTAATGCTGAGTGGGAACCTATTTGACACTCTTTATCTATATGTATATATTTTTTTTAATTTCTTTTATTTACAATGTGTTTTCGTAAATTTGTGTCAAATAAATATTATTTTCTTTCTTTCTTTCTTTCAAACCCGAGCGATATTCTAAAACCGAACTCTTATTGCCCGACCTGGGGATCAAAACCACGACCCCAAGATCTTGGTCCGGTACATAAACCACTCGACTAACGGGGCTTTAAAGGTATGCTTACATGAAACGAACACCTATAATGCTAAGTTAATAAAGATACTTAGAAATTGTATTTAAACAATTAAAAATACATTAATTCAATAAACATTTCAACTTACTCAGGCGGTACATGAACCCACAATCATTTGCTTGCCAGGCGACTACTATAACCAATTCAACTACCAAAACATTGCTACTGTCGACGGATTTATTGAAATATTTACCAGCCAGTGGTGTTAAATATTTCACTTGAATGTTGGATGTACGAGAAAAATTATCAAAAAAAAACAAATAAAAACCGCCCAAGTGCGAGTCGGACTCGCGCACGAAGGGTTCCGTACCAAAAAGGCCAAAAAAACGGATTTGTTGTATGGGTGCCCCTCTTAAATATTTATTTTATTTTGTTTTTAGTATTAGTTGTTATTGCGGTAAGAGAAATACATAATTTGTGAAAATTTCAACTGTCTAGCTATCGCGGCTCTTGAGATACAGTCTGGTGACCGAGCGACGGACAGACAACGAAGTCTTAGTAATAGGGTCCCGTTTTTACCCTTTGGGTACGGAACCCTAAAAAGGAGCTCCTTTGCATTAATGCATTAATGATTTAATATGTGACTGTTATTTTCCTGTTTATGTCAAGTTTGTTATTTTCCTTCCTAAACGAGCTATTATTAGTGTGTTACACTTTTGACTAATAATTTGTTGTTAGTTTGTAAATTATAAAAAAAGTAAAGTAAAGCCCTATAATAATCCCACTGCAGGTCAAAGGCCTCCGTCGTTGATTTCAATTTGCCACAGCAATACAGGCATAATCACCACGCTTACCAAATGCGGGTTAGGTCTAAAATTCGAAACTCTTGCTGCCCTACCTGAGGACCGAACCCAGGACTAGAAGATGTCGTAATCAATACATAAAAAGAAAATGCACTTACTGACAGCGTATGCGTAACTTAAAAATGATATGGCGACAATAGAAATTGATGATTTCATTTTACTGCTCTCTGATCTGAAAATCAAAATAAACTATTTGTTATCTTAGTCAACTCATACTTTAAGCAGACGAAAAAAGAAGATATTACCTATTTGAATAATATTGAGAAACAAATCTAATTCAAATATAAATTTTTTAAAGTTTTACAGTCGAAATAAAAAAACATTCTTCTGCATTCGCGGCAAAAGTTAACACAGCTGTAAATCTGTAATGCACATACCTGCTTTGAGTTGTTGCATTGATTTTTGCTTTAATATATTCTTATGAATACAAAAATTTTAAAAACTACCATACCAATGTCAAACCTGTCAAAATAAACAACAAATCCATACATATTTAGTATCTAGTCTTACAAGATGTACTAATTAAAATAACATAAAACAATAACATACAAGTAAACACAAGTCCAAGAAATCCTCCTTCGTTGCTCGTCAGTTGATATTAACACACGCCCTGTTAAAACACTTTTGAAACACGGAAACAAATACTTATAAATTCAAATATTTTCCTAACGTACTACTAGTTACATATTTAACAACATGCTAACTGAACCTTTATCAGACGAAATGTTTAATAAAGTGTTGTAAAATCCAATCGTCGCGTGGAAAACTGCAACTGATATTGAGGTCAAAGCTACATAACAGTAGTCACGTATATCTCTTCCTTGTCTGACTGTCTGTCTGTTTGTCCTTGTAAATATTTTTTATAAGTTTATCATAATACCAACTGTTGCCCGCGACTTTGACCGCGTGGCATATTATATTTAAAACTGTGTATTAAAATTATCCCACGGGACCCGTAGCTTTTCCCGGGAAAAAGTAGCCTATACATTATTACATCAAATAAACTAACACAGTTATAAATTTCATTCAAATAATTATATTTAAACTATGTATTAAAATCATCTACAGATACTTACTTTTACAGAAATAAAAAAAATGGCTTTAAATGAAAAAAACTAACACCATGCCAAGTTTCAATCAGATCTGTTAAATTAAAACTGTGTATCAAAGTTATCCCAAGGGAACCGTACCCTTTCTCGGGATAAAAAGTATCCTATATGTTATTCCAGCCAATAAACTGACACCGTGCCAAATTTTATTCAGATCAGTCGAGTCGTTTTAGCGTATAAGAGCAACAAACATCCAGACAACCACTCTCACAAACTTTCACGTTTATAATAATTGTAGGGTTGCCAAGCTTGGCAAGCGGGTTGGCGATCGCAGTTGCGCCAATGATGGCGGGAAGACGCTATTGCTTTTTCTGGCAGTACTCTTTAAGTACTTTTTACGAACCCATAGGAAAAGTAAAGCCGGTCCTAATGACTTAGTTCTTAAAATCTTGAGGAAAATCGACTGAATTATCTCTACCTTTTAGGGTTGACAAATACTTATTATTTTATTCTTAAAAAAACAATTTGAAATTTAGCGTTGTTTATCCGATTAACACGTTGATTGCGATAAAGGGCCTGGTCCGTTTTGTACATTACTTTTATTTGGGACAAAAAAACTGTCTTCGAATTGCCGTTTGCACTGCTATGAAGTAGATAACCAAATATATACCTCTGTTCTTTAACAAATAAAAAAACAAGTCATAAATAAAATATTAATATAAAAAAAACCATTTGGTGTAATACGCACTCGTGCAAAACCGAGCGTGGGTTAGTAGTCTTGACATTGTAAAATATAATGAGCTAACGATGTTTTTAACCTATTAATTACCCTGTGTGGGTTTTAACGGACCTTATCGCGGGCGTGCGTTTATTTCTCTTTATTTTGAGACGGGCAGTATGTAGGTGTTACTCATATCTTCCAAACAGTAGTTATCTAAAAACCCTTGTTTTTCCTGTTCTATTTAAAAAATTCATCAATTTTTTTTAATCGGATAAAATTTATTAAAAAGTTGAATGTACTTGAATACATGAATATAATCAGTGTTGTTATATATTATTGCTGAACAGAATAATATAATAGTGTGTTCCTAAAAAAAACCTTTTAGTTAAACAATCACTTAAGAAGAAATCTCTCAGCAGTTGAGCGCCCAGTGTAACTTTTTTTTTATTATTACTATTTTAACTTAGTAGCATTCAACTAAAATTCGTTCTAAAGATATGAACATGGCAATTACTACTCGTATTGGTTTTATTTATTGAATTTGTAGAGTTGACGTTGAAATGCCAGATAAATAGTAGTTTGACATTCATATTGACTGGCTCGAAAGCGAGATAAGCGAGAGTTAAATTTGTAAATTTATCTTTCATTTTAATAATAATAACTGCTTATTAGTCATTCAATGTTTTTATACATCTTGATACGGACGTCTCAAGGTTTTATTTTTAAGTATTTCATTCCATTACCAACAAAGGTCTCCCACAAACTTACCAGTGTTCCCCATCCATTGCTAAGCTCTCTTAATTTTCTGAAAAGACGGCCAAATCGTCCCACTACTTTTTTGGGACTACGTGATGGCGTCGCCTGACACTCTTGACACTTGACTCAATTTTGATCCATTTCCAATGTCAAATTTAATTTAGTTCTAGCGTAACGTTCAAGAGTGTCAATAGGCAAGTTTTTCATTCCAATCCCAATCCTGAACGAAATCAAGTGCCAAACGTGTGCCTAATATTGTGGCCACCACACACTGAGCGGCGGTGTTGGCGTGGAGCTTCGGCTCTGCTTATGATGGGAGACAAGGTGCCCAAGCCAGTTGAAGCTATATCAGATGGCGAGTAGACGAAGACCCTTTTGCGCTGTCATCGCAAAAATAGCCATTGTTAAAATCACGATGATTACCTTGATGGAGATTTAAAGCATTTTCAAACTCCCGCTAGTGACAGTTGAGTTCGAAAATGCGTGCGTGTCGTGCTGGAGAGGTTTCTTCTTAACTTTATTAATATTTATTACAGTGTGTTTACATATAAATGTATTCATTGTTATTAGAATAAATGAGGGATAGTAATAATATATATAAAACAATTGATTTTCAATTGTTTAATATTCTGGACAGTGAACATTGTAAAAATGTATGTAAAAATGTATTTAAAAAGAGGCTGACAATAGTGACCGAGTTTTTTTGCGCTGCTTCTTCTCGGCACTAGCCCAGACTTGTCCCGAAGCAGTGGTAGGTTTAAATTGGGACGTGTAAAAGCGCCTCCTGGGGCCTATTTGCAGAAATAAAACTGATTTTAACTGATTTTAACTGATTTTAATAAAACTGTATTGTCTTTCTAAATTTACTTTTCTTCAAACACTTTGAACGCTTTGGATCACCATCAAAATAAATGTTGTAAATTTTGTAACTTTAACATTGTACTACATGTGGTTTGTAGTATGTATGAAAGGGATCATAGTAGGATACAAGTAGATCCAATGACAGCCCGATAATGCGTGACCAGTTTTGATTTGTCAATGAGACCGGCGGTGCTAGGTGCCCTCAGAAAATACCACCCGTATGTCTGAATGGTATCCCATTAGGCAGGGTAGATCATTTCAAATACTTAGGACACATAGTCTCCGCCGATCTCAGAGACCATGCTGATATTGAACGCGAACGGAGAGCGTTATCAAAAAGGGCGAACATATTGGCCCGCAGGTTTGCACGATGCTCGGATGGAGTGAAAACAACACTATTCCGGGCGTACTGCACATCGCTGTACACGTGTAGCCTGTGGATAAATTACTCCCAGAAAGCCTACAACTCCCTCCGCGTCCAATTTAATAACGCGTTTAGGGCGGTGTTGGGGCTGCCCCGCTTCTGTAGCGCCTCGGGCATGTTCGCGGCGGCCCGCGTCGATTGTTTTCACGCGAGTGTGCGCAAGCGATGCCCGTCGCTGGTGCGCAGGGTGCGGGCCAGCTCCAACTCCGTTCTGGCAATGATTGCCGGTCGCTTTGACTGCCCCTATATGCGGCACTGTAGCGGGAGGCACGTCACTCCAGTGAGGGCCTGACTAAAGCAACTATTTTCATTAATTTATTATATTTCAATTTGTAATTTTAATAATTTAATTTTATCAGTATATAAACTTGAAAAATTTTGTCTCAGGCGGGACTCGAACCCGCATCTCCTCGCATGCCGGGCGGGCGCCATACCATTAGGCCACCGAGACACTGCGACACGGCGCGAAAAAATTTTTCAAGTTTATATACTGATATTATAAGTGCAATTAAGTTGCTAAATATCAAATAAAGTATATAAATAGCTGTTTCATCTTAACTGACTGTCAAACATCTGCAAAGATGTTTCTTTCGGGTGATAAGGGTGCAAACTCCTAACATTTGATGAAACAACGCTGGCTTATAGCGTAAGAATATGCTTGAAAAATTCGCGCCGTGTCGCAGTGTCTCGGTGGCCTAATGGTATGGCGCCCGCCCGGCATGCGAGGAGATGCGGGTTCGAGTCCCGCCTGAGACAACATTTTTCAATTTTATATACTGATATTATAAGTGCAATTAAGTTGCTAAAATATCAAATAAAGAATTTAATTTTAATTTTGACGTGACAACGTCTTAAATTAGGTTGCGGCTGGGAGTCACTTATGAAAAAGTGTAACGCTCGGTAACGTTACGATGAGTCACCGAACGAGAGAGAGGCCCGCCGAATGCCTTGCGTCTCTCTCCCACTCAACTATGATCGGTCTGCCGCGCGCGCAGCACTAGAGAATTAGGCGCATTGAATCGGCGCATGCTTGTGTCTCTGTCTTTGTCTTTCTCGAACGTTCTTGGCGTTGGAAAAAGACTTGACTTTCGCAAGACACATTACAGCAGAAACACTTCCTTTCATTTCATATTTCTCCTATCATCGTCCTATCCTCAACAAAATCACTCAAATAGGAATTAGTTAAGTTTAAGTTTACATGTACAATGTTTTAGTAAACAAAATATATTTCTATAGTTAAAATTTG
Organism: Anania crocealis; assembly: GCA_949315895.1. Taxonomy (NCBI): domain Eukaryota; kingdom Metazoa; phylum Arthropoda; class Insecta; order Lepidoptera; family Crambidae; genus Anania; species Anania crocealis. The sequence goes on from OX438872.1 coordinate 11,691,061, forward strand.
TGCAATTCTTATTTTCATTCAATTCCTTGTTCCTATTGTGCAATTTAATTATATTCATATCAATAAATATTCTACCGAGAAAAAGACGTTGTCACGTAAAATCTTCGCCCGTAAAACCGACTTTACAGGCAACCATTTTATATATATATTTTTTTTATCAATTTAATTTAATTTTACTTTGTCATTTTATTTATTTCATTCTTATCTGAAATTGTATGAAATATGGGACTAAGTCCTGAAATAAATGATTTTTATTTTTATTTTTATTATTTTAATGTGTGTGTTAACTGGTGACGTACCTTTAACATTTTTAGACTATCGATAATAATTGCAGTTTGTCGTTTGGAAAATAATGTTTACTGTCACACTGTTTTTATCTCGAGATTATTCACCTACTTTGCGGCATACCTAACCGCCCTCACTTCTTACAACTATAATAGTGGGCAGATAAATGTGCCCGGTGAGTATATTTTTTACATATAATTTAAAAATAAATAGTCTTAATTAATAAAAAAAATAACAGCCATTGTTAATTAGTTTTCTTTATTTTTTTCTTCAAAAGATTTTCCCTTGTCATCTGCTGTGCCGTGTGAACTTATCAATGGCAGTAAGTGAAAAAAACAAGTAAACAAAATCTGAATAAACATTTACATTCTGATGTATCAAACACTGATTATTGACTTTTAAACAAGATTATCTTAGTTATGTGAATTCTTACAGTTTCCTTCTTCAAATTGTTAAGTTGACATTCATTTGAGACGCTAAACGTAAAATAACATCAAATTTCTCCGGAAACATTCAAGATAAATGTCGACAATAGTATCGATAAATTTGAGTCAAGCTCTAGCGTACATATAAAATATTTCGATAAATTATTTATCCACCAAAATAATGTAAATAATCAATACATGGAACTTTATCTATACAAAATATTAAAATGAACAAGTGGATTGAAATAATTTTATATTTACAACTTAACAACAAGATCAAATTCAACAAAAAAAACGCGTTTTTACGATGACGTCTTTCTACGTATTTACCTGTGAAATGAGCAATTTTCTGGATTATTTTTGTGGTTGACTCCACAGGCACTCACAGAACATGTGACCATTGTTAGATAAAACTGTATTTGCTTTAGATAATCTACGATGTACTAGATAATTTCATAAAATATTGAACCTTATATCGCATATGCCACTGGATGTCACTCTGTCAAATACGACAGGTCACAAAACGAAAAGATTTGTTTTCTTTTTCTATCTTGCTAGATTTCCATAAGAGGTTTTCTTCTATCTCGCAGGCTTTGTCCGTCTTTTATATTCTACGTTTATGAAAGGGATGCCTTAATTTAAGACCAGAGTTAGGTTACAAAAAAAGTTTCAGTCGATGAGAAAGTTTAAACACCCCATTGGTCTATTGGTTCGAAAACCGGGCTGAGATCTCGGGGTCCCGGGTTCGTTGCCCGACCCGGTCCTTTCGAGTTTTCGGACATTGCTCGGGTTTGAGATCACCAACCTGCATTTGGCAAGCGTGGTGATTATTGCTGTGGTAACTTGAATTGAACAGAAGAATTCAGTTGGGTTGGGCAGCATTTGGGAAACTACGTCGAGTCTTCTCATCGTCGATCCCACAATGCCTCAAGACGAAAGTCTTCATCAGTGCGTCCTACCCGTCATGACATACGGAGCCGAAACGTGGACACTGACGGTACGGCTAGTCCACAAGTTCAAAGTCGCTCAGCGGGCTATGGAAAGAGCTATGCTCGGACTCTTAGGGACAAAATCAGAAATGAGGTGATCCGGCAGAGAACTAGATTTACTGACATAGCCCACCGGATTAGCAAGCTGAAGTGGCAGTGGGCTGGCCATATAAGCCGCAGAACCGACAACCGCTGGGGTAAACGAGTTCTTGAGTGGAGACCGCGTCTCGGCAAACGTAGTGTAGGACGCCCTCAGGCTAGGTGGAGTGATGATTTGCGCAAGGTGGCTGGCAGGAGCTGGATGCGAGAAGCCGAGTATCATCGACCTAAGTGGCGTGCAATTGGACAGGCCTATGTCCAGCAGTGGACTGTGATAGGCTGATGATGATGATGATGATGAACTTGAATTCATTGATGGAGGCCTTTTCCCTGCAGTGGGATGATTATAGGCTGTTACTTTTTACTTTACGTTACTGTGCTTAATCTAAAACTACACAAACGAAGATGGGGGGGGGGGTAGTTATAATAAAAAAACAGTTTAGAGTTGAAACTTGAACTTTATATCTTTTGTTACAAAATACTTACTTAGAGGATTTGTTTTTTAGTTCCACTCTTATCACATTTTGACATTTTCACTATATTTTATGAAACTTAAAGGAATTCCCTTTTTTTTCATTATAAAACCATAATACTCGTATTATGTCACATATGCAAATCATGCAGACACTAGCCAAATTATACTACAACCTTCTTTTAATGCATAGAGAATCGACTTCTTAATGACACAACTATTTTAAATAAAATCTAATGTAAAATTTACGCATGTAACAAATATTTCACATGGGGAAGAGAATATCGTTAGGAATTCAAAGAGAAAAATCGTACTTAAGAAATTATTTGTGTAGGCACTTTGTCAATAGTGACTAAGGTTTTTACGAACGACATGACACGCGATTTGATCTATTCCTTTCTTATACCAAAACTTAATACCAATGGGATTTCTTTATAGCGTAATTAATTTACTATTCCGAACGAATACCAAATTTAAAAAAAAAACATATCGTATTTTGGGACTCGTGGTATTTGTCCGGAATAGAAAATTAATAACGATTGCAAACAATTTCTAATGAATGAAATAGATCATTAATTTTCTAGTCCTTACTAATATACCATGAGTCCCAATATACGATATGTTTTTTTTTTAAATTTGGTATTTGTTCGAAATAGTAAATTAATTACGACAAACAAATCCCATTGGTATTAGTTTTTGGTATTAGAAATGAATAGATCCGCGATTTAAACTTTGTCATCAATAGGTTCCATGACAAATGAAATTCATCTTCCCAATAGAAATTCTCCTGTTTATTAATTTCAATAGTTTTAAAATATAAACATAGTGAGGTTATTATGATCAGATGAAAAGATTGTTGGATCATGGAATTCGATTTACTATTGAATTCGACAAATGAACCACTATCGCGAATGTGTTATTAAAAGGCGATATATTATTTTATCCTTACCAATTATTAACTAAACCACTAATAAATAACAATACTATATAGTATTACCTATTTTATCGGTGCTCTAATTAGACTTTGTTTTTCATATTCCTGATTCCTCAAAATCTGAACAAGAAGGCTTTAGAGGAACTACAGCAGTTGCAATCGATTTTATAGACTGCCAGTGTCTGAAGAGTTATCTTGTCCAAAAATTGTGGACTGTTTACCATCAAATAATATTACTAGTTGCTTAATCTCCCGTTAGATATAGTGTTGAGTTTAGTTACAATATATATAATACATCTCAAATTAAATTAGTATTAAGTAAACTCTGACAAACAACGGCTCATGATGTTATTTTCAAATGTACAACAAAACATTTTAACATATTACCATTTTAAGGTATTTATATATTAAAGCTTCCTTTTTATTCTATTAATATAATAGAACTTAGTATTACAAACCAAATGCTACTAAGACTACATCATTTATTAATCGTCTCCTTAATCCATTCTACATGGTGCACAACACTAGTATAGATTCCTGGGTAGCCCTTAGTACCGCAGATGACATTGCCTGTGCTGGTCACCCCCCATAATTCTCTTCTATCTACCCCCCAAGTGAGCGGGCCTCCCGAATCACCTCGACAAGTGTCAATGTCCTTTTGACCCCCAGCACACATTATAGGTTTGGGCAGTGTAAGTTTCTTATAGGCGATTGTACACTTAGATGGCGACCAGTAAGGTAGCTGAAGGTGCTTCTTTACGTCGCTGTAGATGCCTTTAGTGAAGTCTTCTCCCCACCCTGATGCAGTCAAAATGGCGTCGTCTGGGATCTCACCGGACGGTAAGCATACTGGTCTGATTGTATCTGAAGAAGAAAAATGATTTTAATTAACTTTGGCATATATGTTGCAGGCATATTATTAAGATTATAATTTCACTAGTGACATTATAATTACACTGATTATTGGCAATCGTTTGCATTACTAACAATTTAACGGACTAGTTTCAGTGCCATTATAATTTCACAAGACCGATACAGTGAAATTGTAAGGTAGTGATTTGAATTGTAAAGATAATGTAAGACGACCATTTGGATCAGCGGTAGTTAACGCTGCTTCTGAGCCATGGGCCGCGGGTTCGATCCCCGCACAGTACAAATATTTGTGTGCATGAACATGTCTGTTTGTACTGGTCTGGGTGTTTTCTATGTATTATAAGTATATATTTACAAAAAAAAAAAAAAAAAAAAGTATATAAGTAAGTTTATCGGTTGTCTAGTACCCCATACGACAGGGTACTTAATAGTACCTTAATTTGGGACTGGATGGCTCTGTGTGGCCCAGTGTGGCATGTCTTAAATATTTATTTATTTATTTTATTATTTATTATAATGATATTTTGACAATAACTCTGGTTTAAGATCATCAGAGCTATCTAACCTAACCTAACCTAGATTTATGATAATATTACTATTGCGGCCCAGTGTAATTACAATATCACTGAAAAGATCCCGTTAAATTATACGAACCAGTGGTCATTGACAATAATCAGTGTAAATATAATATCACGTCTTTGACAAAATCCCTGCGACATATATATTATATTTCTATCGCCAACCAGCCTACCCAGCGTGAATTTGGCAAAATCCTTCTTTTTGAGAGGCCTTTGTCCAGCAGTGAAATGTTGATAATGATGTCTTTCTAACGTCACGTCTAGGTAGGTACTGCTGGACATAGACCTCCCATAAGAATCTCCACAACGATCGGTCCCGCGCCACACCAAATCGCCTCAATGTCTCTCGAGCAAAAAGTCTTTGAGCAGTGCGTGTGGTGTGGCTTACGAACTGAATCGTGATCACTTGACATGGGTCTCATAGTAAGGCTCAAGGGGCCTAATTCGCGTAACCGAATCGCAGTTCGATCGTGATTGAATTGGACGATTTTGACATTTAGCCCCTACTAGAACTGTCAAAAACCTGTCGTTCAATTACGATTGTGATACGATTCGATTACGCGAATTAGGGGCCTGGTCGTACGTCGGGCAATAGAGAGATTATATAGTATTCTTGGTTATTCCTGCGCGACATAATCCGAGGATATTCGTAGGAGAATTAAGATGAAGAATGATCGCTTGAAGAATTTCGGAGTTGAAGTGGCAGTAGGCGTGACACATATTATTATGTCGAGTAACAACAAATGTAATGGTAATAAGGGTAAAAGTCGATTTGTGTGAGTCCAAAAAAATATTGGTGAATTAATGGTGGGTGGAAATAGTTGGAGTACACGCGACGTGGTTCGTAATCGATCTTGATCTGTCTTGTAACTAATTGCAATGCTACAACTAAATATTTGGGTCAGCGTGTAAATACTGACCCTGGGGGCTCTGACGTAAATAGCTGTACTTCGCACAAAATTATATTCTACTTAGTGATCAGTAAAACCAATTTTATTTCTGCAAATAGGCCCCAGGAAGCGCTTCAACACGTTTACTTGATTAACGAATATGAAGGAAAATAATGTTATAAAAAAATAACTCATTCTATACTAACCAGTATAAGGTGCATCCCGTTCCAAGGTCAGTATAGCAACATCGTGATCCTTCCCATCATACAGAGGGTGTACAACCACAGCGGCGACGTTTATCTTCACCGGATAGTGTGCGCACACGTCGCCTACGCAGTCCAGTTGTGTAGATAGATCGTATTCGCCGAGACGCGCTACTATCCTGAAATTTGAGGAATATTGGGTCATACAGAGCGTACTGTACATGGAACAGCTGCTTATAGGGTGATAATTAATGATGTTATATTAAAACGAAGCAGATATTTTATAAGCGCGCGCATTGTGAAGACTCAAATACGTCCTAATTAGGTAGTTTTGTACATAGTCTGCGTCGAATGCAATCACGAGCGGTAATCGTTAAAAATTATAGCCATCTCTTACATTTGCGTGCTATTCCGCATCTTTTGTTCTGCTTATTAGTGAAACTTGTCAATGTGTGCAGTTTTGGATTGCTCGCAACAGATTTAATTACGCGAATTACTATAAACGTACTAACATATCTTTACTCTGAAATATCATGGGTTAACATTGAAAATGTAACATAAATTTATAATACTTATTGTTTTAACTCTTGTCCAATTATTATTGTATTAGAATTATAAAGTATTAACGGCCTTTAATAATCCCACTGCAGGACAAAGGTCTCCATCATTGAATTCAAGTTACCACAGCATTGATAGGTACCTACAGGTATAATCACCACGCTTGCCTAATGCGGGTTTGTGATCACAAATGATCACCGAGCAATGTTCGATAATACGAAACTATTGTTGCGCGGCTTGGGGATGGAACCCCCTCGAAGCTCAGTCCCTTAAAACACTAGACCAACGGGGCGTTTTTTCTATCAGTGGATTTCAATTAGTTTATGTTTTTAACCGTACCCATCATTGCTGTGGTAAGCCTTAAGCCTTTATAAGCCTTTGCGCTGCAGTGGGATGGGATGATTACAGGCTGTTACTTAACGTCTAATATGTTAGTTAATTAGTACCTTTGTGATGTGTATAAAGATATACAATAAACTACCAGACGATTTTAAAATCCTTAATTTTTTAAGATTTAAAACTGTTGTTAAAGACTGGTTAGCTCAAAAATGTTTTTATAGTATCCAGGAATATTTAGATTATAGATAATGTAAAAAACTGTGTATATGCCTGAAATGGCAGGACCAAGTGATACTGATGTAATTATTTTAAGATCTTTTGTAACCTTGTTTTCCATACACAATAAAGAACTTACTTACTTACTTACTTACTTATTTTAGCAAATATTATATTAGTTTTTAAACTAGATTTTTTTTAGTCTCTGGCGATAATGTTTCTTTCGGTTGTTAAGAATACAATCTCCTAACATAGATAAGAACATACTTGGTAAATTAACACAGTGACGCAAAATAGCAACCGCACCACGCCCGGTAGGTGTTCATGGGGATGCGTGTTCGATTCCCACTTGATCCAAAATTTTTAAAGTTTAAATAATGAAACGAATATGGTAGTTACCTGGTAGTCTTAGACGCACCAACAGCCTTCTTAACGCAGTGTGCGGCGGTTAGAACATGTCGCATGCTTATAAGAGTAGCGCCACAGCGCATGTCTGCGCGTGCGCCGCGTCTGTAGTACTCTAAATGGACCATCCACGGCTCGCGGTGGATAGGGTTGGTGCTCGCTTCCACGCCACATTTATGGTCTGGAATTATTTATATAATATTAAGAAATTAGATATACAATCAGTGTTAGAAAGTGTCCCAATTAAATGTGCATTTTGGCATAAAGGTGCACAATTAGTACAACTTGTATCAATCGAATAGACACAAGATGACAGTATAAATATCCATACTTTTAAATGTTTACTTTTTGGTTGGCTCTGACTTAAAATCAACGTCAATAATTTAATCAAACCTCTTTTTTTCTTCAGTTATAAAGTAGGACTTTTGTATGTTAAGAGAAAACACTAAGAGCGAGAGAATTGAAAAATAGGTATTTGTTAAATCTATTGCTGTCGCGCAGTCCCGAACGCCTCCCCCGCTGAGCGCGATAGAGAGAGTAAATCTTGGACCGAAAATACCTACTAAAAGCACACAAAATCAACTTTTCTTAGTACCACGATTCCTTTTCCAAAACCAGACCGATTTAAATATTTTTTTCATTAAAAATTAAAGAAAGGCTTTGGCCGTGTACGTATTTTGTTTTTTTTCTAAAATTTAGCCAAATTTGTTTTCTGGATGTTCGAACACAGCGGAAAAACTGGCGAATTTATTAGATTTTTTGAAGGCTCATATCTTTTTTATTAATCAATTTATGAAAAAAAGGAAAACATAGAAACATGACAATAGTGGCCATAGATTTTTGTAATAAAAATATTGCTCTACTGGCATTATCCAGGGATGAAACAGGGGACTACGTTTATATGGAAAAACGGCTCTTGTGTTTCCTCTTAAGACACAGCATCTATGACATGTTATAATAACAATACAACGAGTAAACAAAAACACATTTATAATGAATGACGTCACTGTGCTATATTGCAGTACGGACGCTTAATATTCATGTGGATTTTCCCAAGCCATGCCATTGATAAGATATTCCATAAAACCTTTTTAACAAAATCTATCTCTTTCAGCAACTAATTAAAAAAAAATGTGGACGGTTCTCTATGATTGTTTGATGGTTTTTTACTGAGGCAACTAGTTTTGCTCAGTAGGTAGTAGTAAATTCTGCTTCTGAGCTATGGGTCGCGGGTTCGATCCCCGCATAAATGACGTTATTTGTGAATTTTATTTATGAATTTTTGACCTTTAATAACTATGTGACGGAATTATATTATCCGAAATTTATTATTCCGTTTATTTGGTATACCTACCTACTTTCTCCCATAGCCTCTGCTGTTCCATGCTTTGATACACTATTTATATATTGTGAATTGTAATTCCTGAATTAATTAGATTATTTTCATTTGTTGTTTGATATTCTTCATATTTGACTGAATTCTGAAACTCGTACTTTTTTTAACTAAACGCAAAATATACCTATCCGACAAAAATGCATCTACATGTGCTACGTATCTTCATTAATATTATCAGCCCACACATCAGTTCACTGGGCCTTACTCGTATGCTTCTCCAATACATTGTTAGTGAAATTTATGTCACGCTTGACAGGCGGGTTGGTGATCCCTGTATGGTCAATGATGTAGACAAGAGCCTCTCTTTTTGTCTCTCTGCCCGTCTTTTTCTGGCGGTACTCTATTTTGATACATAAAGCACGGTGAAGGCTGGTGCTTTTCTATGTCAAGCCAGCACCACACAGAATCTTTTTGACTCTACCATGAATGCAATAAAAAAAGAGTTCACCTAAAAATAAATGCAAACTAAAAATAAATAACTTGTTCTGACGCAGAGTTTCAAACATGTCACCAAAAGTTGGATGATGATTGACGATTTCTTGTATTGCACCGACTCAAATTTGGTGTCTACTTTCATACTTTTTGGTAGGTATTCTTATGGAGCCTATTTTTTATATGATTATATTTTTTAGGGGTAGAACTTATTATTCAAACTCAATTAAGACTAACTTAGAGCTACACCATAACCGTATAATAAGAAAAAAATATATAAAAACATCAGTGCTCTGCCAAAAAAAAATCATTTGAAAAAAAAAGAAAGCTCACTCACCGTTATAGGTCAAATCCAACACACTCCCGACCACTGCTTCGCACACACACAGAACGACAAATAGCTTCATTATTCTGAATTCAAAATGTTGAATTGTCTGATATCCTGACCTCGTCTTGAAGGTTATAAGGATGATGGTTGAGGATCAACTGTCAAGGCAGAGCCTTGTATAGTTGTCCTGTAGGTCTGTTTTGTCCAGAGGACGGTAGGGGAGTGGGAACAAAATGTGTTAGCACGTATTTATATAAGTTTCCGCACGCTTCTAGGCTGCGGTTTTGATGATTGCGTGCAATTTCTTACCTTGTCTTTTGTGTCCATATGCAAGGGAAACCCCTTAATTTAATAATTATATGTTAAAAAATGGGTACGAATGTCATTAAACCGGTTTTTTTAATTAGCTTTGGTGCTTTCACCGAGGAAAAAGATTTTTATCAAATCCTTTTTATCCTTAAAACAATTTAACTACCTATATTGTTTGGGAAAATTGATAAAATAATTGAAGTAACAAAATGGTTAAAATATATTCCGAAATTAAAATGAAAAAGAGTTTTTTATTTAGTAAACTAATAATAATATGCAATTATTTTTAAAATCAAAATAAAAAAAATATATGATAATCATGAAAACAGCCGCCATTTTTAAATGGTTAAAAACATGATACCTATCAGCAACAATCTTCTTTTTTTTATTAACTGTTGTCATTCTTAATAGTAAGGTTGATTTTTTTGTTATATTTTACTTTGATTTTGTAATTATGTAATGTCCATCATTTTTCCACATTGTTTCTCCTGTATTTAACAATAAATAATAAATAATCGTAATAAGTCCACCCTCCATGCATAATCATAGACAAATTATATCTGACTAGCTGTTGCCTGCGACTTCGTACGCGTCAATTTCTATTATTATGATCGCGATCTAATATTCTTGCAAGTAATATATAATATTATTGCAACATTTTTCACTGATGCTTCGCTCCTATTAGTTGCAGCGTGATTTTATATAGGTAGCCTAAAGCCTTCCTCGATAAATGGACTAAGTATTCAACGCAAAAATATTTTTTCAAATCGGACCAGTACTTCCTGAGATTAGCGCGTTCAAACAAACAAACAAACTCTTCAGCTTTATAATATTATAGTATAGATATAGAAAACTCATGTTTTTTTTTAAATAATAAATGGGCTTGCTCTTGACTACATACTTAACTCTACGGTTAAGAAGCCTAAGATGGAGCGAGCTTACCCAGAGGCACTGGTTCTCCCACACACCAGCGGAACACAGAGGCACTGTTTGGCGCTGGACTCCGGCAGTAGGGTGGTAGCATCCAGGCCGTACCATCATGGTATTAAGTACATACAACGGCAGGTCAACCTACCCAAAAAGTTAAAGGTCACATTGAATTGATTTTCAACTTTAAATCCAACAAGTAGAGATCAATATCAATTGAGAAAATTTGACGTTTTTTGGTGGGCTAACGTGCTGTTGTCTGTACATCTCAAGAACCAATTTTTACCCGACTACGGTAAAGCCAAAAAGAAGGGTTATAATTTTAGCTGTCTATGTATGTGGGTATTTATGTGGGTTTCATGTTTGTGGCTGATGTTGGCGAATAGGGAATCAAACGATTCTTCATTATAGTCCGGGGAAACATAGGCTACCTCTAGTTACAAAGAAAGCTACATAGTGAGTAGTCTCAAATGAAAGAAAACAAAATTCTGAATACAAAAATATTTAAACAATACAGGAAAAATACAGGGTGACTTTGAAATCGTAGTCGGGTAACAGTTTTTTAAGCGATTTATTTTTCATCGCTGTATAATCGTTTTTTTTTATTTTTAAATCGCTTCAGGCCTGACCGCAGCTTTGTATAGCGTCATTATTTTCCTCTAAACGTATTGCTATTTTATTATTTATACTCGTTCCTTAACCGTGGGATCAAACGTTGCCATAGTAACATTCTTAACAATTAATACTTAATTTATTTTATTACGAAAATTTTTTTATTGTAGTGGGTACTTACTTATTTAAATATGATTAATATGCTATATTTGTGGCGTCATTGGATGAAAAGTTGAAAGCCCAGTTCGCAGGTCGTAACTTTAAACCCCGTCTTAGGAAATAAAAATGTAAATAATATACGTTTTTATGATACCACCATATAGAGCGAATGTGGACGATGCGGATCCAAGTTTCTTAAGCATTTGTGCACTTGCTGTAGTCAGAAAAAAAGATGCAGAAAATGACCTTAAAATTAGAAAAATAAAATCAAATATTTGTCATTTTTCTCACCATTTCACCTGAACGTCGCCTGCTTCTAAGGATTTCCACAATGATCGACCTCGCGCTGACCACATCCAGCGTCTAGCAAACTTCACCAATAAGTCAGTCCGTCTGGTGGAGGACCTATTTATCAGACCAAATACTATTGCGCGGTTGCAATTCTAGACCCTCTCCGCCATAACAGCCATCAGTTTTCCTTGCTATGTGTTTTGGCACCCTGAAGATGCCGTTGCCCAGGGTGAACCACTAGAAGGTTATCTCCGACTCCGACTTGTTTTTACGACTTCCATCTTAAAAGAGATCGGCCCAATGACTTTCCTTCCAATTCATGACTCCTCCTAGGACAACCTTCGTGGCGGAGTGGCGTACACACCGGTTTTCAAGATGTCGCTTTCTTCGAGGTCCCGGGTTCGATTAACGGTCGGGTCAATATAGAAAAAAGTGTTTTTCTACATTTTCTCGGGTCAGGATGTTTGTGGTACCTTCGTTGTCTCTGGTTTTCCAATTACGAGTGCTTTAAATAGTTATTCAAATTGGGATCAGAACAATGTATGTGATGTTGTCCACATTTTCTTATTTATTATTCATTTATGACTATAACTCCTCACCCAGTCCTGAAACAAGCCAATGTAGAAAAGAGCGCTTCCTGAATTGATTCGACCGGGAATAAAATCCAACGGAAAATCCATGTTTTTAGAGTAACCCTACATAAGGAAGCGTATTAAACTGTTAGCTAGGCGATATATGTAGATACCACGTTGATTGTGTTGGCTTCATAGTTTTGTACTTAACTTTTTGCATAAGATTTAATCTCTTTCTTCTAAAAAGTTTGCATCTTCTTTTCTACGCATTCGAGAAAACCGTTTGACCTCAGTGCAGTTCAGCAGAACTGCACTGAGGTCAAACGGCTATCGTCTTCTTAACGCAATAATAAGTCTAACGAGCAGCGCATAGAAATTTAAATAGCCTAACAGCATTCTATAATGTTAAGACTATTAAGAGGTTTTCAGTATTAAGTGCTTACTCAAATTACTCGTATGTGTATTGTTTGGTTAGCATTTCATCGTTGTCAGTCTGATCATAATCTTACATAACGGATAGGGTTTTTAAAAACAAGCCTATTAAAAACCCGAACAAATACCCATTTAATGGTAAGCGGTTCCAGTCAACTGCGTGGCAACACCTTGAAAATCGGTGTTAATACTACTCTGAAACATTGTCGTCTTTTACAAAAACTAAGCCAGAAAATGACAGAAAGGGCTACTGAACTATAACGCATACGTAACAGGAAAATGCGCTCAAGGAATCCCTCGCTACGTCACGCCTCGTCATCTGCAAATGTCCTCCATCCTCTGGCGCCGTGATGCAGCCTCAAAGAACCGGACACGTCACTTCGATCTACAGAGAAGAATCTGATGAAACATTTAGACCACCCAGCGGAGTGACCTAACCCATCTTGTGTTTGTAACCTAACAGGCGCTCTCTGTTTAAAAAGTGGTGGTTTCATGTAAAATGGCCTAAAATAGGTTTTAACAAGTGTTAAAAAATTACAACACTTTTAAATCTGGATAAAAATATTAAAAATGTACCTTAGGTGAGGAAAATATCTAATCTATCCCACGGGAACAATATTTACTGCCGGGATAAATATAACTAGCGGCCTTGACAAGTTGCTTTCGTATACGCTAGACAAATAGATAACAGATGTATGTACGAGTAAATAACACTAAATGTCATAATCATCCATTTGTTATCATACACATACAGATGTATGAAAATGACACTAGATGTCATAATCATACATTTGTTATCTATCCATCTAGCGTAAACGATAATAGAGAGCAATTTGTCAAAAGCCGCTTATATGCTTCTAGACTATAATCTGTTGCTGTGCTAATATCCATCCAGATATGTTCTGTTGCAAATATTTGACGTGTGGGTCCTAAAACCCACTTTCGATATAGTTCCAAATATTCCAGCAATGTTGCAAGCGCCATTATGACGGAAGAATGACGTCAATGCGGGTGGGTGGTTGTAAGACTAGATAAAGGTACCTCCGTCGTAGTGTTATTACTTTTGCCAAAAGTGACCAATTTTTATATGTTATTCTAAAACGCGGCCCGTTGGTCTAGTAGTTTTAATACCGGGCCAAGATCTCGGGGTCCCGGGTTCGATCCCCGGGTCGGGCAATAAATAAGTTTCGAATTTTCGAACATTGCTCGGGTTTGTGATCACCAACCCGCATTTGGCAAGCGTGGTAATTATGCCAGTACCCATCATTGCAATATTGTCACCCACTGCAGGGCAAAGGCCTCCATGCCTTTGCCCTGCAGTGGGTGACAATAGGCTGTTACTTTACTTTTTTACTTATTCTTAAACAATAAGATTGCTAGAGTTATTTGCCACGTTTATCACGTTCTCCCGTGATCATGGCGCTTGCAACAGTGCCGAAATATCGGAAACTCATAATAAATAAGGTACATGGTATAAATCCCGAATTACATAACTCAAGTGATAGTGACCATGAAAGTTTAAACCAGTATAATAAGAATGCTGGTATTCATATAATTCCTTAAAACCTCGACGGACGATTCGATAGCTCGGTAAGCGGAGGGTTGTGGGTTCAAATCACACCTTAGGGCGATAGCACACGGCGGTTTTTAAACGCGCAGAAGACGCGCGTTTTAGGAACGCGCGTCTTCGGCGCCGTAGACGTTGATTGTTTTCTCAATCGAATCTCGTTTGAATCGCGTATACGCGCGTCATCTGCGCGTCTTCTGCGCGTTTAAAAAACGCCGTGTGCTATCGCCCTTAGACAGTCGAAAAAAAATTTTACGAATTGTATTTTTATCATTAATGAAACCAGTGTTAGTATTAATACAGTATAAAATTTGTTTTTTTAGAAAATGTGGTAGGAAATGAATTAATAACAGATTAGGGGACATAATAATCATTTATTTCACCAATTAATCAATTACATACGCAACCGTCTTATGTAAACACTTTAGTAACGACAAACTTTTTCGGAAGTTTCTAGACATACACTTCTTGTGGAAATAATTTCTACACTATATAACCTAAAAACAAGTATTATTTGCTACAGTCATTCATCATTTGGCTTTATATTATTTAATATGATATACTTATAACTTGTATGCAAGATGGTATTTGAAATCTTTACTCAGGTTTTTGATAAATTCTGTCCAGCAGTTTTTACAAATAATTTGATTAGAACTCAGTATGAATAGATACATAATTTTCTTACATTTTAACCATTCCGAAAAAATATAATGTAACAATTAAAAGTAAACGATAAAACTAACAAAATAAGCTAACCCAATATTTAGGTAACCTCATGAGAACAGTATCATCTATAGGTGAAACATCTAAAACAAATATGAATTCCAAATGTCCTGTTCTAAGTCCATTATCAACATCGAAGACTCAGACAACACTCTTCGTATCATAATCGAGCAATAATCAGAATGGCAAGAAGAACTGTCACATATCTTAATAGATTTCGAAAAAGCCTTTGATGTATTGAACTTCGTTGGGGGACAAATGGTTCAGCTACTTCAAACTATCTACAAGAAGTACTCGCTGTGATGGTTTTATGACTGGTCCGCCTACTACGTTAGAATTCCAGATTCCAATACCAGTCGAATCAATTTAGAAAACTATCTACAAAATTGGCATGGGTCTGGAGGGAGGGGAGTATACTCGTGTTTCGGAAGCACAGAACATTGAAAAAGGTTAGAAAGGCTTGCAAATTTGCACCCCGCTACTCATAAACGAGTTCAACGAACGCCAATCAAGCGAATTCTTTTGTCGTCGCGTCGCGCGTCCAATAGGGTCAAAACCAATCACAGCGCTCACTTACAAGCATTTGCTCATAACCTCTGTGGCGCGCCTGCCCCGCCCATATCGCCTTTCTAACATTTTTCCATGTTCTGTGTTCACATGCTTTTGTCACAAGATGAAGGTCGTTTAAACAAGCCACGTCAAAGGCTTGAAATAGGCGGCTCTCTAAAACTCTGACATCAGACTACGACACGACAGATAAGAAGAACATGGTCTTTGAAGACACCTCTGTCCACGTTGGGCGAAAAGGCCTTCTTTGATCACTCTTTTTCTTGATAGGATTGAATGAAATGATCCAATCACTGCATTGCATATACGGCAAAGGGCGCAGCTGAATAGAGCGGGGAATCCCTTGAAAGACGTTGTATAAAACCAATGACCTATGTCTGCTTAGTGAAGCTGAAAGACGAATTAGGATTGGTGGTTGCTAACATAGACTTTAAACACTACCCAGAAGACCCAAAAGAATAAATCTGTAGCGGAAATACGACACTTTTGCTATTACAAAGGCTGTGGAGCGTGTCCACAAATTCACCTAAAAATGTTACTTTATAAAATACGAGTTCGAATAAAACGTTTCATAGTAATTATTTCCACAGTAGTATAATCAGCACATAAACCATACACATAACTTCAAATTCTATCAACCGACAATGATATTTATCCGATGGATTTAAAGTTTAGAATCGATTGAGAAAATTTGACAGTTATATGTGGGTTTTCTAACTGTACAAAGCAAGGAAGTATACTGCGACAACATGAAATATTTGGACGTCAATCATGATACAAGTTTTTATATAATCAGATATGTCAAGAACGTCTACGCTACGGCTATTTCTTTATAAACACACTTAATACCTATTTATTAGTTTAGATTATCAGTACCGCTCGTAATAATTGAAATAAAATACACAATAATTTGCTACAAAATCGGGTAAAATATTGTTGACAGTAAACACAATACCTAACGCGTCAGTGTTACCATAT
This sequence comes from Anania crocealis, assembly GCA_949315895.1. Taxonomy (NCBI): domain Eukaryota; kingdom Metazoa; phylum Arthropoda; class Insecta; order Lepidoptera; family Crambidae; genus Anania; species Anania crocealis. The sequence continues at coordinate 11,707,620 of OX438872.1, forward strand.
AATCGGTTTAAAAGCGTTTAAACAATGGTACCATGTACATACGAGCAAAACTACATTACAGCACATATTTCCTATGATCATATATTAGCTTGATTAAAAAAATATTAAATCAAATGTTAGCTTTCTCATCCGCCATATTTTGCTACCTACAAACCTATAATCTTATTAAAAAAATGAGGATGTTATCTATAAAAAATCTACACGTATTTAAAATATAACCATATAAACATTTTGATGTTATTATATATTATGTATACGATTTATATATATCAGTATACGATTTATTCCTATCAACATCAAAGATTTATAAAGACAATTCAAAGTTACCTACAGCATATAATGGCTTTAACACATAGTACATATATTAATAGATTTCTTTGGAGCTCATTTTTAAACATGCACGAAACAATCAAGTCTCGGAAGATATGTGTTTGATATTTAACGTTTTATTTGATTCAATAGCCAATCATTAGAAAGTTTATATAATACGGAACATAAACGACGTATATAGATAAATATTGGTATAAATAGCTCATTATCTACAACGGAATTGTTAAAATGTCTATCTTACAGGTCCATTTAGAAATAAAGAAATATTACTAATATAGACCAAAACAATTAGACGCATATCATAAATGTGTCTGACTCTTTATTTCAGTTTTTCAGACAGATATGTATTTTTACAATAAGTCAAATCTTTCCTATAAACCAAACAGCATTAAATCCGTACAAGTAACTAGTACAATATACTAAGTAATTTTATATCACTGTTCAAATTAATATAAGATAATACTCTGCATTTTGATTTTTAATTAAGTCAATTAAGTCATCATCATCAGTTACATCTTCACGTGCTCCTAATTGTTTTGGTTACCTAGTAAAAACTAAAGTCAGACTCGATATAAAATTCTTTGACATACCATTAATTGATTCAAATCAAATGAAATTTCAGCGAAGTACGAATTTCTGTTACAGTACACTCAACAGCAAATCAACTTATCGTGAATGTGCGGTTTTAGAAATAATAGTTCTTTAGAAGTATAACTAAATGTAGAACAATGACACCTTTGATTGATTTTAGTTCCACACGCACACTGACTAACACCAATTACAACAAAGCACTAACACTATCATAAGTACAGAGCTTGCATGCGATTGGCTGCATCAAGGTCACATCGCAAGGCTCGCCGCGAATGTCCCTATTTGACCTGCCCACATGGATTCTATATCGTGGAACCTTATTTTTCGTCGTTACGCTTCTAGAGAATTATCATTTGTAAGACCCAAGACATAAAGCTCAAAATTAATTTAAAAACGTACTTACTGAAATAGATTGATGGGCTGTTGATTGTTGACATTCATTTTACTAGTTTTTTTTTTCTTTTTACAATCAACACTAAAAGCTTCTATTTAACATTTCGTTATATTTTATCAGCTAATCATCTATTGGGAACAGTGTACAGCGCGCGTTACATGAAGATCTCCTACGCATTAGGCAATATGGCCGTAGCAGCCGATCAGATGTATGACGGTTCTCACAAATTCTTGGCCGCCTAGCACATGAGTAGATAAACGGAACAGAGTTTAGGCTTTATACAACCGCATGTGTGCGTGACCACTGGTGGCTAGTCATCAGTTGACAATCTCATAGCCACTCAAACACCCACCCGCATGTGTGCGTGACCACTCCGTCAGACGAAAGTTAACAATCATTGTCACTCATACAACCGCATGTGTGCGTGACCACTGGTGGCTAGTCACCAGTTGACAATCGCATAGCCACTCATACAACCGCATGTTCGCGTGACCACTGGTGGCAAGTCACCGGTTGACAATCTCATTGTCACAAGTTGACGTTCTTAAGAAGCTTAAACTCTGCTCCGTTAATTTACTGGTGCGAGGTCAGCATACATTAGACTGACTGATACATACAGGTTGGCCAGTGCGTGGGAAGCCTTAAAAATAAACATTGATCGAATAGCTTACATTTCTATTGTCAAAAACCCGTAGATCATAAACTTTAAATTCGTAATCTGCTACAAAAGCATTTTAGTATTTAGGTCAGATTTCACATATTTAAACCGTCGATGACACTTAGGTATCCATTGACTAACGACCTTCATTATCTAGAAAATTTTGACTCCGACTACTTCTAAGTCAGTGAGACTGGGGTCAACATCTTTCTTAAAGTCCGATTTTGAAAATCTTATATTAATCCAAAATCAATTACTTAAATGTGTGTACTCCGCATTCACTTCAGAATGGCTTCAAAAATTTGCATAATTCTTTTTTTTAATTTAACGGTGGTAATGACAAAAAAACTGTTTCTGAAATATCCACATGAAAAATGACAAATATATCATTTGCAGAATCTTAATTGGTAAACCCGAGCAAAACCGGGACGGACAGCCAGTAATAAATGAACGTATTAAATCCATATCATTATGTTATCAACAATTGATACATATACCGATCGACTTATTAAAAGATACACATTCCGATACCAAAATGACATTTAAATTGTCCTAGATTTAATGATTGACATTGACTTTTTGTCAGTGTCAACTTAAAACCCGGTCAAATTATGTCGGCATGCAATAGTATGGATTTTTATGACATGTTGTGTCTATTCGATCCATATAGGTTGTAATAAAAGTGCACTCTTATGTCAATGGGGACTACCGTTTCTTTGCTCTTTGAGGCCGCCTATTTTTACACTTTTTCTTAATTCCGCTTTCAAAGCGTTCACATTAATCGCCAAATAATCCATATTTGCAATAATTTACAAAGGAGATCACTTGCCAGCTGGTAAATTAAAGAAATTATAATTTATGTAACGAAGACCGCTAAAACCAGTGAAAAGTGAATGTTATTGGGCCTCACGCGACACAAGCGCCTCTAGTGGAAAATTCACTAGCGATTGGGACACTTTTTTTACGCTGATCGTGTATCTAGTTTTAAATATTTCATGAATGTATTTTACCATATAATTTGACAGTCAGTGGCGCCCTCCTTAACAAAATGCTGGTAGCTACAAGGCTGGATCTATCATATGGCTTTTTGGGCTTCAGCAAAGGGTACCATTGATTTTAGGGCTTTTTCCAGGGATATTTTTTCGTGGATTCGTGGATAAGTCAAGTCAAAGTCAGAAATAGATGATATAACAGTAATGGGAAATAAATTTTTCTTGAACTTCGAGTAATTAGGTAAGTCTTGGGGCCCCCTAAGCTTACGGTCCTGAGTAGATATGTCAAATTTAATGTCAATGATGACCAATTAGTATGATAATATAATTACTGTAGTATTCCCTCGTTGCGTATTCGTATTCGTCTCAAGATCACGCATATGACTCAACCACAAGTACGAGTCAGTATTCAGGTATTTGTATTTGCCATTTGTTACACTACACATTCTAAAAATGCCTTACATTTTTCCTTAATACGTATTAAGAAAATCGAAGAAATGTTTCATATATTTATAAAAACGTTTTATTGATCTGGGGTAAAATTAACGTGCGATTCAATTAAGTGTTTCCCGAATTTTTTGAAGTAAACATTCATTCATTTAATTTTATTTTTAAACTCGTAGTTTTACTAGAGGATGATTTCAGTATTGTTTTAATAATGCTTATGTCCAGCAGTGGAGTGATGATGACGTTGATAGCATGTTATTTATGCAGGCTGTTAGGTAAATGGTGTATCAAGCAGAAACTTGCCATGTTTACATATATTCATATAATATCAGTATATAAACTTGAAAAATGTTGTCTCAGGCGGGACTCGAACCCGCATCTCCTCGCATGCCGGGCGGGCGCCATACCATTAGGCCACCGAGACACTGCGACTCGGCACGAATTTTTTTATAAAAAGTTATATACTGATATTATAAGTGCAATTAAGTTGCTAAAATATCAAATAAAGTATATATTCATATTTCAATTTTTACACAAAACTAAAATTTTGTATGTAATATATTTTTTCCAAAAATGATGTGTATCAAGTTTCCGACTTCACCATTGTATTTATATGCTTATGTTAACATAGGTTTCGGTTTTTTATACCATTTACATAACACGCTTTATAGTAGTAGACCTATGTTGTTTGTGTACATACTAGCATTAAAAACTTGATGTGTGTTAGAGTTTAAGAAATTTTGTATGAAACAGTGGCAGTGTTCCTTAAGTTTAATAAAATAAAGCGCGGATAGCAACAGGTGTAGATAAACTAATTACTACAATCGCTATAGTTTCGGGAAATTCTCAAAACCGGGATATTCCGGGAAAAATATCAGTATAATTTAGGTTATCAATACCTAATTATACGTAAACCTTTTTTGATAAGATTTCTGGTTTTTACGTCATTGGTATTATAATATTATTATGAAAGTTTTACATGCAATTTCCTGTTATATTATTGACTCTAATTATGCATCGAATTTAGGTTAGAGGTTCTTAGAGGTATATAACGCTGTAAGGCTGGGTCGTCACAATATATTTTTAGCAATATGATTATAAACACTGTTAGCTTATAGCTAGATTTTGTTTAATTTTAAATGAAAAGTGATAGATTAAAACAAAAAGAGGAACTCAGGCACGCCCATACTTTTGTTTTAATCAAAGGTTAAAAATCAAAATGGTTGACTTAGCTAAATGCTAATTAGACTTAAACCAGACCAAAGCCTAATCGCTTCTACCACACTTGAAATACATTGTAAAAAAAATTGACTTCCTTTCCCCAGTGATATTTCTTAATCATCAATTTTCTTAGGCTTATTATATCGATCAAAACCACATGGTACATGTTTGTTTGTGTGCATTAGCCAGTGTGGATTAACTCCCGCGGCGGTACCATCAACACGCCGCGTGCCATTGACCGCAACGACGCAAGATGGCGGTGAATCAGAGACGTGACGTGCTCTATGAATTACCGATCAGGTACAGGTATGATGGTTCTTAACAACATACTTCATTCGTCATACATACAAATTTTAATATATCAATCTACGAGACAAAAACCAAATGTCGTATTTTTTCTTTTGGTATAGCCCAGTACAAAAATGTCAAGATAAAGCACTTAAAAAATGTCAGTAACACTTTTTTTAAGCGATTCGCATCTTATTCAATCATTACGATAATATTTATAAGTTTTTGATTTTCCTTTTATACCTTATCAGGCCTAGGACCGTAAAAACTGAAAACTATATTGCGAAAAATATTTTCGGGTGAAAGCTTGATTTACATTTTTGCTTTAAAAATGGACTCTAATAACGATACTGAAGAACTCCTATAAAAATTTTGGAAAGTAGTTAAAATTTCATCCTGTATGTTTTCGAATAAGCTGCTATAGAAGTTTACGGCTGAGTTTTTAGAGCCGTCAATTCCACGGAGTAAAAAGAAATCTTCAATCATATCTAACACGTCATCATACTATGCCGAGCCGTGCAGGCTCAGCAGTCGTGACTTTCAGTTGTAGAGGCTTATGTCCAGCGCTGGACAAATATAGACTCATCATGGTGTTGAATTGTACAAACAAAACTGTTGATCTATAATAATGTACGTCATAAATAAATATTATGGCACGGAGTAGTTTCCGCGCGCGTTAGTAAAATATTTTGCCACGTGACTAATATGATTGCAATTAATACATATGGTAGGTGTAATTGTTATGTATTTTCATACAGATAATTTCAATTACATTCATAATAATTATTAAATCATTTAATGGATCATTAATTATTTTTGGGCTAAAAATAACAAAGAATAGGTTACTACAAAAATTAAAACATATTATTATATCATTCTTTCATTTAATTCAAGATTAATATATTCGTGAACATCCTTAACAAAACATAGTAAGCGATGAAAATCTCCTGCTTTAAAACAGTTTTTATTTTTATTTTGATGTTTCATCTACAGTAAACTAGCTGACCTTGCGAGCTTGGTGCATTAGTGGTGCTGTGGTGTGAATTTGACGTCTTAAATGTCATCAAAAGTATCGTGACAGGAAAAAATATTAGAAAATATACTGTTCAATTTTTTTTTTATGTTAGTCGTTACTTTTTCCGATGTTTTATTAATAGCCAGCTATTCGGGGCAAAGTAAAATTAAAGAAATTTTTTCCGATGTTTTATTAATAGCCAGCTATTCGGGGCAAAGAGAAATTAAAGAAATCTTAGGAAAAAAAGTTAAAATCTATTTTTTTTTAATTATTATTTCATAGGTTTTTTTTTTAGATTTTCTGCTATTCAAGCTGCAAATAAAAGCAAATAAAAAAAACACAGGACATCAAATATTAGGTCAGTCTTGACTTACGAGTGGTGTAAACTACCACGAGGTATATTTGTAAGCCCATCATTTTATATTTCCCTTAAATAATATTAGATTTAATAAAGGCTGTTGCCTAAAACTATAATACGTCAATTCTGATAACAAAATGAAAGCTTATTAGTGAAATTATTTTACGTTCGCCTTATCGTTAAATAGCTGTTTCCGGCGGTTTCACCCGAGTTAATTTAAGGAAAATCCTATTTAAATATCAAGGGCAATTTTGTTCAAGTTTTTATAATTGTAAAAAAAAATACTTAGATAAAGATTGATATCGTGTTTAATGACTTAATTTTAAAATATAGACATACACCATGTTCTTTGATTATTTAAATGAAGAACCACCATACTTAATTTTTCTTGGCTTTAACCTAATTAGGAAATGAAAGCATTTTTTATTGATATTTCGCTTCAATTGATTGTAGCGTGATATAGCCTTCATCAATAAATAAAAATTTCCAAAACGAAAATAAATTTTTCTTCAAAATTCGATATCTCAGTAACGTCTAGTAAAAAAGCCGTTATATTACAATCATTAACTTGAACAGTTTCGAAAGATGTTAAAAATAGGATATCGGTTTATTTTAATAGAATCGCACGTCATAGCCATGTAATAAGTTGTCCTGTTCATTCTGAGTAACACAGCTGTCTATATATGAAAAAAAATATATATTTTTTTAATTCAAACAGGTTTACTGTCTTTTACATGCGTGATCCAATCGTTAATAAACAGATACATAAGTAAAGCTCTTTTATAACAAATCAAGTTTACATCATTATAAGAGAATTTAATTTAGACATTGACGCAATAAAAGAAATAGATACACGGTCACATACAAAACTGTGCAATAAATAAACTTGAAAAATATGTCTCAGGCGGGACTCGAACCCGCATCTCCTCGCAATCCGGGCGCGGATTGATAAATTACGTTGCTAAAATATCAAACAAAAAAACTGTCCAAGTTTAAATATCAGTAGCTAATGCCGTGTGTATACCCAGCATAATGTAAATTCAACCTTAACCTCTCAAGGTCAACGTACCTAAAAAGTTAAAGAGCATTGAATTGATTTTCAACTTTAAGTCCAACAAGTAGGGATCAATATCAATGGGGACTACCGTTTCTTTGCTCACCAGTTGGCGCCACTGTAGACTGAGGTCCGGAGGTATAGCTGTCAAAGGCGATTGGCGCCGAAACAAAGTGTTATATCTTGAATCTAATAAAGGTTTTTTGTTTATAAATAACTATCTTGATATCAACAAACTAACTTCTGAAAAGTTGCTCTTGAGGCCGCCTATTTTTGCGCTTTTTCTTAATTCCGCTTTTAAAGCGTTCACATTAATCGCCAAATAATCCATATTTACGATATTATACGAAGGAGATCACTTTCCAGCAGGTAAATTAAACAAATTATAATTTATGCCCCGTTGGTCTAGTGGTTTAAATACCGGGCCAAGATCTCGGGGTCCCAGGTTCGATCCCCGGGTCGGGCAACAAAAAGTTTCGAATTTTCGAACGTTGCTCGGGTTTGTGATCACCAACCCGCATTTGGCAAGCGTGGTGATTATGCCAGTTCCCATCATTGCAGTGGTAACTTGAATTCAATGATGGAGGCCTTTTCCCTGCAGTGGGATGATTATAGGCTGTTACTTACTTTTTTTTTTTTATAATTTATGCAACAAATTCCGCTAAAACCAGTACAAAGTGAATGATATTGGACCTCACGCGACACAAGCGCCTCTAGTGGCAAATTCACTAGCGATAGCCCCCATTGAGAAAATTTGATGTTTTGTGGTAGGTTGACGTGCCGTTGTCTGTACATAACTTAAAGATGAATGTAACAATGGAGAAAGAGCACCCATATATTCAGTATGTGCTCATTAGTTGAGGGCGTTTTTGTATCACTGATTTTCTAGTTTTTTTTTATTGTAAAGGCAACGGCAGGTCAACGTACTCAAAAAGTTAAAGGTCATTGAATTGATTTTCAACTTTAAGTCCAACAAGTAGGGATCAATATCAATTGAGAAAATTTGACGTTTTGTGGTAGGTTGACGTGCTGTTGCCTGTACATCACTGGGGGTACCAGATCTTTAGTAGCAGAGACGTTTATAATGTTACCAATGTAAAAATTTGGTAAGTTCTTCCAAAGAAAAAATAGTCAAGTCTTGAGGCAGGACGTATTTAAAACAGTCAAGATATTACTATATTTTATTATGAAGCTAAGGTCATACTGTTAGGACAAACAAGATGATTAGAAATATTTAAAACAAGTAACATAATTGATGTTATTCAAACCAAGGGATCGAAATATTATATATGTTCCTTTTACGCCGAATGAAGTGGGCTTCGCGAAATGAATTGTTTTTATTATTATTTAAGATCTAGACAATCGAATGAAGCAATACATGAATATGATTGTTATTATAAATTACAGATGGCGCCAAAATCGCACTTTTGATTTGTAAATGTTTCGATTTGTAATGATTTTCATTATGTTATGCTTGATTAACGGTCTAAGATTATAATATGTTGGCTGAAATCAAACAAATAAAAAGTCAAAACCGAAAACTGGGTAATTTTAAACTCATTGCCCATATTGTCAATTTTGTTACTAGAGTTAAGTTAGCACAAAAATATGACCTTAGCTTAAAAATTTAAGTATCTCAAAGATCCTATCATGTACATTATTATATTAACAGCTCACCACTGACGCATCTATGACGTAAAGTTAGCGTATCTTCGGCGCTGACCGGTCGTTGCAATGCTTGTTCCGACGCAACGTCGCCCCGCGTTTTATTTGTTCCATAAGTGATGTGTGGCACACTCGAGGGTCCGGCTGAAAGAGTGGTAAATAATTTGATTAATAAAGCCTTATGACAAAATATTTTCGTTGTAATATCGGTCTAAAGATTAGCACAGTATGGTTGAATATCGTAAAATATATCAAGTCAATAAGAACTAATTTGTCAAATCTCAAAATTCATAAACTGGTATCGGTATATTGACCCTTTTGCATAAGTGTAAGTGTAAAATTTTATCATTGTTTTTCAGAACATACTTTGAACCTTAAAAGGTTTAAAGTATGATGGTCCGCTGAAAGCTTAAATAAGCAATAATATTATACTGTGGGAAAAAAATCTTTAATAACCTTATTAGAAAGGTCAAAATATAATAAAATTAATTTGTTTAGATCTTCAGTCACCATATACATGTGTCTTATAATATGGTAGAATTGAACTATATTTATCATGAAACTGTTTTATTTTGTTATTTCGTTTATGTTACTATTTAATTCGAATGTTAATTTCCTTTTTGTTTTTCACTGAGTAAGATGTTTTTATGAATATGGGACTAAGGAATCCTGAAATAAATGATTTATTTATTTATTTATAAGCAATTCAATTCTTAAAATTAATTGAAAGTTGATACCTTAAATAAAAATTTCGCCTGCTTTCGGTGGGAAACAAACAGAAAAAAACAACCTTTAAGTCATTGGTGGTACAGACAGAAACTGAACACTGGGGTATCTTGTGTAGTTAAGGTAGTCGAAATCCTTATTCAAGGTTTCGTACTTTTTTATAGTTAATAATATTTAACTATGTAAGTGGTAATAATATGGAATTAATTAAGTATAAATCATGTACGAAAGCAAATAACGTTGGTGTACCACAGGGTAGCATATTGGGACCCTTGCTATTTCTACTCTACATCAATGATCTCCCAGACGTAACCCAACATGATTGTGTACTTTTTGCTGATGATGTATCAGTTGTTATTCCATGCAACGACAAAAAAACTTATAATGACAACATCAATGAGACTATACGTAAAATAATAAATTGGTCGCACAGGAATAATCTTAAGGTAAATTTAAGTAAAACGACATTTATACAATTCTGTAACAAAAATGGGAACAAACACTCCCTACGGGTTTTTTCTGGAGAAAATCCGATCAAAGAATCTGTGAACGCATTATTCTTAGGTATCGTAATTGACGACAGCCTCTCATGGGTGGAACATATAAATAGACTCTGTAATAAGTTAAATTCTTTTGCGTATGCTCTTTGGCGACTTACACGAGTCAGTGAGATGAGTGCTGCAATTCAGGCATACCACGGATATGTATGTTCCTTGCTAAGGTATGGTATTATTCTCTGGGGAAACTCTTATCACATCAACAGAGTATTCATAGCCCAGAAACAATGCATACAAGCTATCTGTAATGTCGACAGTATGACATCTTGTAGATCTCTATTTAAGAAGCTTGGATTACTAACTGTTCCTTGCATATATATATTTGAAATATGTGTATTCGTTAAAACAAATTTAAATTTGTTCATCACAAAAAAGGAGTTCTGTAAATTTAATACAAGGTATCCCAACAAACTTGTTTTACCTGTGAAAACTAAAGCTCTTTACAGTAGGAGCACGTATTGCATGGCCATAAAAATTTTTAACCAATTAAATGACGACATGAAAGTGCTACCCCTCAACAGATTTAAATTTTCTCTCAAAAGGTGGTTAGTTGAAAGTTGTTTTTATTCAATGAACGAATTTTTTGAGACTTTTATAGCCCGGATGTTGTAACCCACGTAATTTTAAATTAAGACTTTATGATGTGACATTAAATTTTTAAATTAATTGTATATTTTTGCATGCCATTTTATGGTAAAATGTGTGATCTTAAATTGTATTTAAATTGTAACATCTCTGTACCACATTTAAGCGAAATAAAAATTCTGATTCTGATTCTGATTCTGATTCTGAAGTACAATATAAATCTGATGCCATCACCATTGGGCGATTGTGTTATATTGCTAGTAAAGTGTGCAGCGATTTACGATGCTGACTGTACTTCCAATTTTCACCGCTAATTAGTTTAATATTTTAAATAACGGTAGTAAAATAATGAATACCTAATAATAATATAAATATTTATGTTACATTAAAATTCTACGAATAACCATAAAATATTTAGTATAATACAATATGATATGATATGACTAGCGCAATTTGCGTCATAGTGATTATAATTTCGGTATGACTTTTATAACAATAGCTTGTCCTTCTATGTACAGGCAACAGCACGTCAACCTACAACAAAACGTCAAATTTTTCAATTTATATTGATCTCTACTTGTTGGACTTAAAGTTGAATATCAATTCAATGACCTTTAACTTTTTGGGTAGGTTGACCTGCCGTTGTCTGTATAATACTTGGACTTTAAAATAACATTATGTATATAATGTATTAAGTAACTTAGTTAAATTACAGGATGAAATTTTAACCACCTTCCAAATTTTATTATATCAATCTAGGAGACAAAAAATAAATGACGTATTTTTTCTTTTGGTATAGCCCAGTACAAAAATGTCAAGATAAAGCACTAAAAAAATGTCCGCCAAAAATCAAAAACTTATGATACGGCCGCCTAGCAACACTTTTTTTACGCGTTGCGCATCTCTTTCATTCATTACGATACTATTCATAAGCTTTTGATTTTCCCTTTATACCTTAACAGGTTTAGGACCGTAAAAATTGAAAACTATATCGCGAAAAATATTTTCGGGTGACAATTTGATTTACATTTTTTACCTCATAAATAGGCTCTAAATATGATACTGAACGCCTATAAAAGTTTTGGAAAGTGGTTAAAATTTCACCCTGTATTATTAATACAAGTAAACCATAACCAATGACTCCTAGCCCATTGATAAGAGGTGCAAAATGCAGTAGAACAGTTTATAATACGACTACCTTCTTTCCAAGTAAGCTATGTTATGCGTGAGATAAAGCGCCGATTCTAAAAACCTAGTACAGACGTTTTCTTTTTTATATAAGTTCATTATTATGGTAACAGCCACCACAGATTAGGAAGGTAATTTTAATAATTAAAAAAAATACCATCCGATATTAAATACAATTGAAATACAATCCTCATTGTTACTATTATTAATGCGTAAGTAACTCTGTCTATCACGCTTTCACGGCTACACTACTGAGGCCTTACTCCGCAACATAACGTCCGTATATTCGAATCCATATGTCCCTATACTATAACTCATACCGATGTCTTAGAATGTCTGAATGAGACAGATATATCCGTAAATACGAGCCTCGTGTTGCGGAGTAAGGTCTGATCCGATTACGATTAAATTTGGTACAAAGATTGATTGGACCTTGAGGAAGGACATAGGCTCTTTTGCAAGCCACTGCCGGGCAAAGGTTTAACGTGTATGTGCCCGCGCCATATAACATGTAGTTCAAGCGGGCAGAGCCGCGGGCGAAGCACATACATATAACGACTTTGCCGTTTGCCGCATCTTCTTTAATTAAACAGTACCAGGAATCCAACCAAAGACCAATTAAACCATACGAAGTGAGGAAAACCAGCAGAAAAAAAAACCATCCGATCAGGATAGTTAAGATTTTTTATTGTGATTTTAATTTTGGTCCTAATAATCGGAGTTTTTATAAACTAGCAATCCCATAAAATGCAACTAACATGAAGCATTTAATAAGCTTCTTTGTGTGTTTTAATAAACTGTTTTTATGCAAATATATTGCAGGTGCAAATTTAAAATACTATTCCTTGAATATAAATACGCTAGTTTACATCGTAATGCCTTGAACATCTTGGCAGCATAATGGTCAATGCAGTCGCCAGGTAATCTAACGCTAAATCGCCGGTTGTGGGTTCAAGTCTCATCTAAAATTAGTTGCAAAGAAAATAATTGTTTCAATGAATCGTATTTTAAACTAAAATCAGCTTTAATACAAATATAATAAATCTTAAATAGAACCGCCGGAGAGCAGAAATGATAAATCCATTTCTATCCAAAGCCTTGAGTGGGTAACATACAAATTATACAATTTATACATGGTGTTCGGTAAATGGTATAACAAGCCAAAACAAGCCTATACAGGATGAAATTTTAACCACTTTCCAATTTTTAATATATTAATCTACGAGATAAAAAATAAATGACGTATTTTTTCTTTTGGTATAGCCCAGTACAAAAATTACGAGATATAATACGAAATAAAGCACTTAGAAAATGTCCGCCAAAAATCTAAAATTTTGGTTACGGCCGCCTAGCAACACTTTTTTTACGTGTTGCGCATCTCATTCATTCATTACGATACTATTCATAAGTTTTTGATTTTCCCTTTATACCTTAACAGGTCTTGGACCGTAAAAATTGAAAACTATATCACGAAAAATATTTTCGGGTGACAACTTGATTTACATTTTTTACTCCTCAAATAGGCTCTTAATACAATACTGAACGCCTAAAAAATTTTGGAAAGTGGTTAAAATTTCACCCTGTATAAACATAGAAGTCAGAAATTTAATATCATTTTAGAAAAAAAAATCATATAATTCGGAATCAAAAAATTTTGATTAGTATGAAAATGAAAAAAAAAAATTTTTTTTGATACTAAAGTTCTGACTTTGCTATAATATTTATATGCACATGTTAACAAAGGCTAGTTTCGGCTTGCTATACCCTTCACCTAACACCCTGTATACACGGTGCATTTTCAACTACCTGTAAAACGAAGCCAACGTTACGTTTAAACCATTATGTATAACATATCGGCATTGTTATTTTAATTTTATAGAAAAAAATATATATATTAAAATATTAAATACTGGTTCTGCTATTTATTTTGAAACACGCTATGACGGGCACATATGTAGCAGTGTAAGTTCCATTCAACCGAGACCCCGCCGCAGCAAAACAATACTTTTAAGCGCGTCACAACGTGTCACAATATTAAAAGTCTGGATCAAACATTTATCAAAAATTATATTGAATCAAAAAATAAATAACACTGCCATGATGTTAAACATAATGGTTGAAACACGCTATGACGCGCACAGATGTAGCTGTGTAAGGTCCCTTCAACCGAGACCCCGCCGCAGCAAAACAATACGTCTGTGCGCGTCACAACCTATCACAAAATTAAAAGTCTGAAACAAAATTTTTTGAATCAAGAAATATATACCACTGCCATGATGATAGACATAATGGTCCAATAACGTGGGTTTCGTTTTCCAGGTGGTTAAAAAAGCACGGTGTATTACTCAAAAGTCGTGCCCAAAAAGCGTTGAGCGAAGCTTCCTTTGCTGCTGTGATACTTTGAATAGTATAGTACATAAAGTGCTTTTTTAAAAGGATAATACCTGAGTCGATGAGTTGATAAGAGTCCTAACAGTCATCGCTCTGGATGACTCAATCTGCCATCTCTGCGTGAATACACCCATGTTAATCTAATCTCTTAAGTTATACATAATATTAATGATGATTAAATAAATAATACATATTATTAGATATAATTAAATAATAATAACTAAACAAATGTACTAAGGAAAATTATGTTAGTAATTTTAGTACACTATCAATAAATAGTTTGTTAAATAAATTACTACGAAGCATATGAGCAATTTTTTTAATAATAATCATCATCACTACGGTCAAACGAAGCCCACTGCTGGACATAGGTCTTCTCTAGAAGAGCGACAAAGAGAAAGAAAGAGAGAGAGAGTGCGAGAAATAATGACTGCTGATAAAACAAATAAAATATAATTTTGCTCGCGCAAGTTATTAGCTGCGCCGAAGGGCGTACGAAGCTTTGTTTTATTTCTTTTGAAGTGGTGTTAATGTGTCTATTAATTGATTAAAAGACTTGATTCCAAGTTTGAATAAGAAAAAAAAAATTTAAAAAAATATTTTTTTACAATATTCAAAAACGGGTGTTTTTTACAATATTCAAAAACGGGTGAAACATGCGGGTGACACGGTCCAAATCTTTGTGGATATCCATACGGAAGACCTAAGTCGAAGAGTGGACATCATTTGACCAAGATGACAAATTATGACTGAATTTCTTTTTTTTATATCTGTACTTACGCTCACTTAAAAAAAAAAACAATTTTTTCAAGTTTAAATATTAATATTTTATAATTGCAATTAAATGGCTAAAATATACAGGGTGTTAGTTAAAGGGTAATAACAAACTGTAAAAATATGCATAGAAATCATCATTTATTTTTTTAAATATTTCCATACAAACTAAAATTTTGAGATTCCGATTTTTATGAAAATTTATTCATCAAAAATGATGATATCAACTGACCTCACCACAGTATTTATATGCATGCATATGTCAACATAGTCTGGTTTCGGTTTGTTATACCATTCACCAAACACCCTGTATAAAATGTATCCTTTTTTCATCGTTGAATACTACATACCTGCGCGTGCGCATTGATGCGATCCCGCACGGCGCCCGCGCGCGCCGAGTCCAGCTGGCGGCGCTGCTGCGTGAGGGTGGCCGACAGCTTGTCCAGGAACGCCGGCTGCACCGCCGCGCCTAGGATCACTGTGCGATAACGATTTAGGTATTTAATCTATACTCAATATTATAAAGCTGAATAGTTTGTTTGTTTGAACGCGATAATCTCAGGAAGTACTGGTTCGAATTGAACAATTATTTTTGTGTTGGATAGTCCATTTATCGAGGAAGGCTTTAGGATATATAACATAACGCTGCGACCGATAGGAGCGAAGCATCAGTGAAAAATGTTGCAAAAATAATCGCGATCATAATAACAGAAATTGACGCGGACGAAGTCCCGGGCAACAGGTAGTAATTAATAAAAGCTTTATAATATTAGTATGGATTATTAAAAGGAAAACATTCCGGCTTCATACATTTAGTACTTACCTTCTTCCTAAAAAAACCGGCCAACAAAAAAAAATGGCACGTATGTTTAGAACACTACTAGCCCTTTCATGACACTACACTATTTTTCTACATTGACCCGTCCAGGAATCGAACCCGGGACTTCGGAACAGGCGACATACACGTTGAAAACCTTTTTTGGTGACATCCGTGTAAGGGCCTGTAATCACCTCACTACAGGGCAAAGGCCTCATTCAATTCAAGTTACCAAACCAATGATGGGTACTGGCATAATCACCACACTTGCCCAAGATGGGTGTTAGTCACAGACCAGAGTAATAATCGAAAATTTTAAGCTTTTTGTTGGCCGAACCCGTCCTGGGTTCTTGAGATAATAATAATAAATAATAAATAAATATTTAAGACATGCCTCACTGGGCCACACAGAGCCATCTAGTCCCAAATTAAGCTACTATTAAGTACCCTGTCGTATGGGGTACTAGACAACCGATAAACTTACTTATATACTTTTTTTTTGTAAATACATACATATAATACATAGAAAACCCCCAGACCAGTACAAACAGACATGTTCATGCACACAAATATTTGTACTGTGCGGGGATCGAACCCGCGGCCCATGGCTCAGAAGCTGATCTACTACTACTACTACCGCTGATCCAAATGGTCGTCTGAGATAACCTAACTAAATGCGATTTAACATAAGGGTGCACATTTATTACAACCTACTCGTATATCAATCGAATAGGTAAATATCCAACGTCCCATTGGTCTAGACACTCGACCAATGGGACTAGACTCTAGTGGTTTAGAAAGTAAAGTACAATAACTTACCTTTAGGTTTCGGCGGCGAATCAGCCGTGGTGATAGTAGAGATGGCTCGTCTAGTTGTACGAGGCGAAAGCTGCGGCGCTAGTTTCGCACTCAGGCTTGCTATTAGGCCGCCGTCTAAAACCAAAAATCATCATTATAACCAGAATACATACATACATCACAACACTGACCATGAACCTCGTTTATGGTAAAAGGCGACTTAAGGTGTACTGCCAGAAGAAGATACACAGCAGGATCTTCTCTCCGCTATTGGCCAAACTGCGATGCTTGTCAAGCGTGACGATTATGCAAAAAAAAACCCTGCATTTGGATATACCTGTTCACTTATACGGGCTGATGAGATGCTAGTACAGGTCTATCAGTATCCCTATTTTCCTTGGTCACGACATCACGCGTGAACGGCTGGACCGATTTCGCTAATTATTTTTTTGTTTTGTTTGTTATTGACAGGAGAAGGTTCTTATAAAAGAAAAAAATAAGGAAAACTGTCGGGTCCGCTAGTAAAATATAAAAGAAACCAACTTAAGTTAACGGACTATTAGTAAATTTAGCTGTGGCGCTGGTTTCGTACTCAGGATTGCTATTGGGCCGGCTTCTAAAGTCAATCATAATATTTATAACTAGTTCACCTCTTAAAAACACCCAGACCAGTAAAAACAGATATTATTTATTTATTTTATTATTATTTATTATTTATTTATTTCATACATACATATATCATGACAGGAGGTTCCTAATGCGATATTGTATCTTAATTATAAATAAGTAGTCTAATTTAAATAATATTATACCTTAAAAATTTTAATACAACTAGTTGGAATTCACTCAAAGAACAGTTAAAAATATCAACCCGTTCATGCAATTGATTTATTACCCTGGTGATACGGGTTCGTGTTCACATTATGTTCGTGCACACAAATATTTGTACTGTGCGGGGATCGAACTCGCGAACCAACAACGTCATCAATATACACTCACGTTCGGCATGATGTCTATCGGCGCTGTGCGATCTCGCCGCGATGTTCCTGCGCAGCGCGAGCGGAGACATGCTCGCGTTCGGGTGAGCGTTCGCGTGAACGTTTGCGCCGAGCCCGAGCTGCGAGGGCTGAGCGTATATCGTGTTGCTTTGGTATTTCTTCTCTTGCTGCAGTTTGAAACCTGGGAGGCATTTATAATAGTAGTCAATTAATAATTGAAACTAAATAAAATAAATAAATAAATATAAATATTTTCCAGACATACACACACACTGGGCCACACAGAGCGCTATCTAGTCCCAAACTTAGCTACTACTAAGAAGCTTGTATGGGGTACTAGACAACCGATAAACTTATTTATTTATTTATTTATTTATTTATTAATTTTTTTATTTAAGTATTTATTTATTTAATTAAGGACAGCCAACAAAGCATACACAAAAACAATTCTTAATACTAAAATTAAAGGGTTACTTTTTATAGTGTTGCCTTAATTATAGGTTGCCACGACATGCTTATTAATTAAGTTGGTATAATGAAATAAAAAATTATGCATATAATGGAAGCAGACTTAATCTAGATTAGAAAAAATTACAAAATTATTAAGTCGTCGTAGACTTAATACTGTACGTAAACTGTTAACTATTAAACTAACAAAAAAAAATTATTAAGAAATTATATATACATATATTTTGTAAATATATACTTAAAATACATAGAAAACACCCAGACTAGTACAAACAGACATGCACACGAATATTTGTACTGTACGGGGATCGAACCCGCGACCCATGGCTCAGAAGCAGCGTTTACCACCACCATAGGGAAAGAAATATACTTCTTTCCCTATGCTACCACTGATCCAAATGGTCGTCGTCGTCCACCCTGTTCTACAGGTTATGATGGAAGAGATCGCTTAGGTATATAATTAAGTTTTATTCAACTGATACTACTGACTGACTACTATTAATTTAGCCTTTATTTAAGAGGTGTAGTTTTGTCACGACTCACCAGTTTGGCCGTAATGCGAATCGTTCGACACTCTAGGTCCGAAACTGGAGAAGGAATGGTTCTCCCCGTAGCTCGGGGTGGACGGGCTGGATCCGTGTGGCGAACCTGTTCAAACAATGTGCTGTATACACTGTGAATTTTTAAGCGGCAGACAAACGAAGCATAAGATCTATGCTAACGCTGTGATGGGTTTGGTAATAATTGTCTCCATTACTCAGCTGCATCCGAACCTTACACAGGATGTTTCAAAATGAATAATCTGAATCAATCTATACTAATATTATAAAGCTGAAGAGTTTGTTTGTTTGTTTGTTTGAACGCGCTAATCTCAGGAAGTACTGGTCCGATTTGAAAAATTATTTTTGTGTTGGATAGTCCATTTATTGAGGAAGGCTTTAGGCTATATAACATCTCGCTGCGACCAATAGGAGCGAAGCATCAGTGAGAAATGTTGCACAAACGGGGAAACTTATTCATATCATTTGACGCGGACGAAGTCGCGGGCAACAGCTAGTATTTATATTTTTATAAGATTATTTTTATTGATAAAATAAAAATAATACATACATAATGGTAACATAATGTGGGCATAGTTTGTCAAATGGTTAAAAATGTGCTGTGTATATTCTGATCATGACAAATGGTCGACTGATAAACGCATTAAAATTTCTGTAAGACACAATTTACACGTATTTTATTCTAGCTGTAGTAACTCGCTCTCACTCATCAACAGTCTATATTATCTCAGTTGGCTTTTCCAAAATAGAACCTCTGAACTGATATAAATGAAATTTGCGACAGAAATAGAGGGGGAAAGGACATACTTTGCCAAAAGTAACAATTCCACGTGGACGAAGTTGCGGGGAAAGGTTAGTTTAAAATAAAAACATCTGACAACCAAAATTTTTTTTGGGAAAATTCATATCTTTTCTATGTAAAGTCATAACATCTAATACGTACAAATCACTATTATATCCTAAGTAAGTAATAGATAAAAGTTTCAATAACTATTAGGTTGTTCCCTTCCTAAATCCAATAAGGTCTTAGCTGTCATGCCCCTAATTAAATACTAGTACTGTGACATCATACCTGCATTAGCTTCCCTAAACAAATCCGAATTGGAGCTATTCAAGCTGTTCTTCCTGACGTACACCGAGTTCTCCACGTACGCCATTATACGGTGACCCGTCTGCCCGTATATCGGATTCAGATTGCCCGTGCTATTCAAGCTGGTGTTCGAGGAGAAGTTAGATTTCGCTTGTTGGAAAGTGCTCAGAGCCGGTTGGGTGGGACTCTGAGTGGCCGGGTTCTGTTGCAGGATCTGGTTCTGGGCTTGTTGGCGACGGGTGAGGCTGGGCGAGGCCGGCATGTGCTTCAGCTCGGTTAGTTGCTTCACTGTTTCGGCCACATTGATGCCGGGGTGAGCTGTGGAAGAATGGTATTTGTGCCAGGGATTAATGAAGGGTGTTTTGCGCTTTGATTGGCAGATTCCATAGGTTCGCAAATGTGAGGTTTTATACAAATTCTTCGATTTAAAAAAAGCATCCTAGTGAAGTTGACGGCTATAATCGAAAATTTTTTTTGAGCTGAAGAGTTTGTTTCTTTGTTTTTTTTTGAACGCGCTAATCTCAGGAAGAAGTGGTTCGAATTGATTAAATCTTTTTGTTGTGGATAGTCCATTTATCGAGGAAGGCTTTATAACATCATGCTGCGACCAATAGAAGCGAAGCATCAGTGAAAAATGTTGCTAAAATAATTGCGATCATAATAACATAAATTGACGCTGCCAAAGAGCTAATTACATATAATTTCCTAGTGTTTTATAGTGTTGTAGTTAGTTCTTACCAGTATTCGCTTCGTTGTCAGGTTGTAACAGGAACGCCGGCGGTGGCGGTAGGTTGTCCGCGTCGGTTGGCATCTGGGGAGACTGGTTGTTTCCCTGAACAGAATCAATTAATATAGTACCATTACTTAGTTTGTATTGGAAGAAATAGCTACAGAGTAAAGAGAAAGCACACGACCGCCTCAGAATCAGAGTACAACTGACCGCTCTACTGGAAGACGGGACAAAATATTCTCTCTCTTCTTGAAGATTTTGTTATTGTCATAATTCCAAAGAGTCAGTACTCCTTTTACTTTATTTTATTTTATAAAAGAAAGCGTGTTAGTTACACCACTTATAACTCGGAAAAAGGCTGGACGGATTTTTATAATTTTTGCGTTTTTGAATTTGTATTATACCCGGATATTTGTTAAAAATATTGGAAAGTTAACGTCCAAAATAAATACAAAGAAACTCTTTTTACATAATTTTATCCAACTTCGTCATATTTGATGACTGACATTTAAGACGACAAAATCAAATACTATTCTGAGGCGATAAGTTCGCGGGGTCCGCTACTCCGCTATGTTAATAGAAATTCCCATCTGCTTTGATCTAGGTATAACCCATAAATGTTAAATTTCCCCAATCGATATTAACTGTTAAACACAATTTACAATTATCAATTTCAATTAAAAAATTTGTTGCAGCTAAACCTGATATCGCAAGTACCTGAGCGAAGGGCGGTCTCTGAGGCCTGGATATAGACGACGACCTCCTGACTGGAGGCGGCGGCTTCCCTAGAGAACTGGAGGATCCTCGTCTTGACCATACTGTCGCTGAAATAATATGCAATGGTTAATAGCTGGTATTATACTTTATTTGATATTTTTGGCAACTTAATTGCACTTATAATATGTATTTTTTAATTGCACTGACTGTCAAACATCTGCAAAGATGTTTCTTTCGGGTGTTAAGGGTGCAAACTCCTAACATTTGATGAAAACAACGCTAGCTCACAGCGTAAGAATATGCTTGAAAAATTCGCGCCGTGTCGCAGTGTCTCGGTGGCCTAATGGTATGGCGCCCGCCCGGCATGCGAGGAGATGCGGGTTCGAGTCCCGCCTGAGACAAAATTTTTCAAGTTTATATACTGATAGCTGGTATAAGTTGAGATATTTGAATCTTCTGTTCATTCTTGCATGTCTTGGCAGTGGTAACAACTAACTTACGACGAACTCTGTGGTTAATTGGTGTAGAGTCAACCTACCCAAAAAGTTAAAGGTCATTAAATTGATTTTCAACTTTAAGTCCAACAAGTACAAGAGTACAATTAAGTACCCTGTCGTATGGGGTACTAGACAACCGATAAACTTACTTATACACTTTTTTTTTTGGAAATACTTAAAATACATAGAAAACACCCAGGCCAGTACAAACAGACATGTTAATGCACACAAGTATTTGTACTGTGCGGGGATCGAACCCGCGACCCATGGCTGAGAAGCAGCGTTAACTACCGCTGACCCAAATGGTCGATAGATCAATATCAATTGAGAAAATTTGACGTTTTGTGGTAGGTTGAAGTGCTGTCGTCTTTAAATCGGCTTTCAAAGTCACACCGGCTTTGAGTTCCTGCCTCTGTATTCAGCCTTTATTATTATGCCTTCTTATTTACATATAACACAATATTCATTTTCCTCCCATCAGGAAGTAATAATAATCATCAATGAATCACCATTACTGTTTTGATTGATGTGTAAAAATTTAATTATTTTACCAAAATAATTGAAAAAGTTTAATTATTTTTGTAACAAAATCGCACTTAATACAACTAATAAAAATGTACCAGTGTATAGCCAGTTGTGATGACATCCTTAACTTAGTTTTATCTCATTCTATAAAAAGCTCTTTAAAGATATTTACTCAGGTCAATGTATGTGATATTGTTATATTAGATTATTGAAAAAATAAATACAGCGCTACACTATGTTTAACATTTTTATTTATAGAAATAGGCCCACTTAATTTTCTGTGTTACTTTGTATATCTATCTACCCATTTCAGAAAATTCGTGAACCAATTTCATTTATTTAAGAATGTTGTAATAGTACCTTCTTGAGTTCTGCGTAAACAAATCGCATTGAAAAATTTATTGGTTTTTCAACGACTTTGTTATGTAATCACATGTTACGATAGCGAATTTATGCCATAAACAAAGTGACAAAACAATTATCTTCAGTAGACTAAGGCCTAAAAATTAAAGTGTTAATATTAGGTTGTCCATTAATCTCGTTATATTTAAGCAACGTATTCACCCCCTTTTTCTTTCCTCCTGGTGTATATGTCGTGATGTTGTAGGCCTGGGTGTTTCTTTGGTACATACATATTGAAATATTTCAGAATATTATCTTTTAATACAGGTTTTCTTGGGTTAAGAAATCGCGTTGGAATACGTTATATCGCTCTCTTTAGAGATCACTTAAAGTTTCTGAAATACCTATCTCTTATTCTTATTACCAAATTAAGAAAATATTTCCCTTGCACACTTTTACCCCGCTTTCAATTAATAATAGAATGATTTTTGTTCTAGATAGCATCTCATAATATGAGATGCTATCTAGAACAAAAACTTCTTATTTATACGTATTACACACATTGTGCATCTTATCAAAAATTCTTTCTATTATTACTTCATCATAATTGGTTACGAAATTATTTATTCCCCTGTCCCGTGATCTGAATGATCTCTAAACTTAACTTCATCTTAATGAGGTTTTAGCGTGATCAGGTAACAGACAGACCGATACGCTCTTTACTTAATTTACTTAAATTATAATATGTTTGTTTCCATTTGCTGCGCGTGGCAGTTTCCTCTAGAATCTAGGTATCTGCGGAAGACCAGCGTTGTGGCATCCTTAAAGCCACGACATATACTGAGTAGATATCTATTTAGGACCATGTGTTATAGTGTTATTATTTTAATTATTGCAAAATTTTGTTGTGGTACTGAATAAATTTATTTCTATTCTATTCTATTCTATTCTATATTCGCATTTATAATATTAGATACACAGAACATAACTATACTACTATTACCTATACTACGTCCTCACACATCAATCGAGTGCCTTGAAAACGTAATACAACAAGGAAGTTCAAGTTCATTCAGATTTATCTATTACTTCAATGTAATTTATATTTGTGTACCATAACATGCGTGTAGTAGGGAATAACCAGTAATATTATGAATGTAAGATCTAAAGTTTAGTATCGTCATTGTGGAGTTCCTGGTTGTAAAACTAGAGGCAAAACAAAACTATAGGCGTCAGTGAATGCGTTTTACGACATTGAAATACCACACACAGTGATGCTAGCTGCATGCAAACTCACCTGTTAAGATTTAAATCGAACTGAGAAAAGAATTTAAGAATGCGTTCCAATTTTATAAATTCCTTTATCCTTTTCTGAGGAAGGTGTCTTGTTTCAAACTTGGCTGCATATTGTTTGATTCCTTTACCTAAATTTTTTGAGTTTTGCACGAGATAAAATTTCGTTTAGAAAATTATTTAATCGCCCCAAAATATGAAAACCACTCCACTTATTTTGTATTTGCATTCAATTGATTGTTATGCAATTTTAATCTGTTGATAACCATCATCAAATTATCTCATTATACCTTATAAATTTTTCAATTTTTTTTTTAGACATCAAAGTCAAGACTTGTTTACTGACAGATGCCTGAACTTGATGTTTCATTCCTGTTCTCTTGACGGACGAATCGCTAGCAATCTTATTTAAATTAAGTCTTTTTACTAACTAGACTATAGCATTTAGCCATGTTCTGAAACCCCCAGCCTTAAAAGGTTTCTTTCTATACAAAGTATTCGACGAGGCTCCAGCTTCTTCGTAACGTGCCCCATACCAGCCCGCGTGATCGGGTCTGTATAATTAATCATCACATCCTTGACCTTATATGGATTCAAAGAAAAACTTCGTCACCGCGATTCAGGACTTACCGGTCATCGACACGGGCCGCCTCTTCGGCACGGCCGGTTTCTTGCCTATAGTAGCGAATGCCGGACTCTCGCTAGCTTCGTCTAACGATCTCACTGCTTCCTCGAGACTGCCGAGTGAGATAGAGAAGCTCTCTCTCGCGGCCGCGACCGAAGCTTCGCTGTCGCGACGTAGCGTGACGATCTCGGTATGGACTGCGCGTGAGCAAATAAAAAGCATGCGAAGCGAAATTTAAAAACAAAACATTGAAAAGAAAACACAAAATTGTAGTATAATTTGCTTTGGTTAAGCTGGCAAAGGTATATAAAAAAAAAACCGGCCAAGTGCGAATCGGACTCGCGCACGTAGGGTTCCGTACCAAAACGGCCAAAAAAACGGGTTTGTTGTATGGGAGCCCCCCTTAAATATTTATTTTATTTTGTTTTTAGTATTTGTTGTTATTGCGGTAACAGAAATACATAATTTGTGAAAATTTCAACTGTCTAGCTATCGCGGCTCTTGAGATACAGCCTGGTGACAGAGCGACGGACAGACGGACAGACAGCGAAGTCTTAGTAATAAGGTCCCGTTTTTACCCTTTGGGTACGGAACCCTAACAATATAATGTACAAACATTTATGTGTTTGAAAAAAGGCCTAAAGCTAAGTATTCGCTAGCAAATAAATGTATTATGAAATGGGCACCTCAGTCTTGTCTCAGGTGAAAATCAATATCTCGCCTTACCAGAGATAAAAAAACAAGAGCCTGATACATAGTCCAAAAATACACTTTTCGAATTTATCACGATTGCTAATAATTATGTTTAAAAACTAACTTCATGCAACTTTAACCTTACGTGTATGACTAAATGTTTCACTCAGAAAACTAACATGCTGCCACGCGCGCGCGCACCAGGCTGCTGGCCGAGGCGCCGCTCACACGCGCAACGCGCATTATGAATGCCGTTGCACTTAGTGTAGACATATTTAATTGTACTCTGAGTGAATTTACAAGGACGGTTTTGTTTATACGAGTAATTAGTTATACTTAAGTAAGTTTAAATGATAAAATTTTTAATGTATTTATATGATTAAGTTATACTATCGTATTAGGTCATTCCTGTGAAGATAGTGTAAGAGTATAAATAAAATAAATAAATAAATAAACATAAAATTAAAGGCGCTCAAACATTTCAGTTAACTTTACAATGTAACTTTTTCGTTTACTTTCTGTATATCTTTTTATTTTATATCTGAAATTTCTGCATCACAAACTATCAGGTTTAATTAGGTAAGACAGTGAGAAAATATGGCTTGTGACGTCGACAATTGATCGCTATTGTGTCTGTAATCATCCGCATACGAAGGGTTAAGGTGGCCGTGACATTGACAGATGGACATTAAATAATATAAAATAATATTGCCAGCTTTTTAAAAACAAACTATATATAAGTTTATTACACCAATACAATTCAGTGATCACACTATACAAGGTGTTAGGAAAATTGTATAACAAGCCGAAATCAGCCTATTTTATTATAATAATGCATTTAAATACTATTGTGAAGTCAGAAATTTGATATGAAAATATAAAAAAAATATCAAAAAAATTTTTTTTTAATAAAAATATAAAAAATAAAAATTATGATATCTAATTTCTGAGTTTACTTTACTATTTATATGCATTTGTTAGTATAGGTTAGTTTGGACTTGTTTACCTAACACCATTTACATAACTCAGTCAAAGTATGAATTAAATAACGATGATTATTTTATGCCTTAGGTTATATTGGTGTAATAAGCATTTGCGGAAAACAAAAACACAAAAAAAAAAACTTGCATATAAACATCATCTAAGGAATAACAACTATACATGCGTCATATTCAACTACATAACATATATTTTAACAAAATGTGAAAGCAATACTTCACTATTAAATTGATGACATTTTGGTTGTAGAATTGCTGCTCCTATAATTTGAACTCTACACTCTAGAGATAATATTGACCATAAACGAAAATAAAAAAGTATCAATATCCTTATAAGGGTAAATAGAGAGAGAGGGGTTATAAGGGGTGTAAAAATGTAGGTGTAACTAGCACACGAGGGCTAATATTGCTTCACGATGGAAACGTAAAGAGAGTGAAAACTTTCTAAGAACTAACAAGCTATCGATAATATTTATCGCATTATTTCACAAAGTAACATACTAACAACTGTGTCTATACAGTACTTAGGCATAAAAGATAAGCAGGTAGGCCGCACAAATTAGTAAACCGGCGAGTATACTAACTAAATGAAATGGGTGACAAATCAGTTAACCGGCGGGGATACTACATGAAAATAGTAAGCCGGCGGGGATACTACATGAAAATAGTAAGCCGGCGGGGATACTACATGAAAATAGTAAGCCGGCGGGGATACTACATGAAAATAGTAAGCCGGCGGGAATACTATATGAAAATAGTAAGCCGGCGGGGATACTACATGAAAATAGTAAGCCGGCGGGGTTACTACATAAAAATAGTAAGCCGGCGGGGATAGTACATAAAAATAGTAAGCCGGCGGGGATACTATATGAAATAAGTGACGCTCTTTGATTAAGGTAAAGAGGAAATACGGAACGAACTAAGCTTAAAGCCTAGGCCGCACAAATAAGGAAACTTATTATCGTTAAGTAAGATCCTCTGAATCTACATTATGGTTGCAAGTAAAGTATTGTGTATTGAGTATTGAAACTTGTGAGGTGGTCACTCACCATCGGCATGCTGAGCCTGGTGCTGGAGGGCGTGGTCCTCCGCCGCGAACGCGCCCTGGCTGCCGTAGCCACTGGATGACTCGAGCGACGACTCGCTGGCGCTGCTCTCTGAACATACCTGGAAACAAGATTTACTATTGTAATCTTGCTCTGTGATGATTCATAAATACATATTTATAAAAATACAATATAGTAACAGCTCATAATCATCCCACTGCAGGGAAAAGGCCTCCATCATTGAATTCAAGTTACGAGTACCACAGCAATGATGGATACTGGCGTAATCAACACGCTTGCCAAATACGGGTTAGTGATCACAAACCCGGGCAATGTTCGAAAATTCGAAACTTTTTGTTGCCCGACCCGGAGATTGCACCTTGTACCCCGAGATCTTAGCCCGGTATTTAAAGCACTAGACCAACGGGGCGTTAATCGAAAATACAATTCTTTGAATAAAAATATTTCGACTGCATGAGGTGGGACTACATTAGATAGTCCCGTACTTTGGGATCAGAACAATGTACTATGTGAAGTAGTCCACATTTTTTTTTTAAAACTATACGGCGATCCTGAGAGATGGATTAATAAACTTTTTTATTTTTATTTTATTATTTATTATTGCTATTTTCAGAGTATATATTTTTATTGTATTGTAAATGTATTATTTATTGTGTGACTTTATTAATTAATTGTAATACTTGCTTTATTCAACACAATGTATATTGATCTGGAATAAATAAATTGAATTGAATTGAAGGCTTTTTATGCACTGAAGCCATTATGCCATACATAGATACGTTTATGATGCCATAGGGGTCAGTTACTATATTGGTTTGCTAAAATGTGTCGAGCCACTAAGGTCGGTTGTAACAGTATGAATATATCATCAGTGAGGATACTGAACAATAAAGTATTACCGATTCATCGTCATCAGTCCATATTCGTCCAAATGAAGTGTATGTATGGAATTAATTTGAAGGAAAGACCCTGTCTTAAGAGGAAATACAACGGCCGTTTTTTCCATACAAACGTAGTCCCCTGTTTCCTCCCTGGATAATGCCAGTAGAGCAATAATTTTTATTATAAAAATTTATGGCCACTATTAGCATGTTTCTGTTTTCTGTTTTTTCATAAATTAATTAATAAAAAAGATATGAGCCCACAAAAATCTAAAAAATTCGCCAGTTTTTCCGCTTCGATCAAACATCCAGAAAACAAATTTGGCAAAATTTTAGAAAAAAAAGGAAAACACGAACATGGCCAAAGCCTTTCTTTAATTTTCAATGAAAAAAGTATTTAAATCGGTTTAGGTTTGGAAAAGTAAACGGGGGACTACGAAACGTTGATTTGGTGTGCTTTTAGTAGGTATTTTCGGTCCAAGAAGCAGTTGTCTCTATCACACTCTGCGGTGAATGCGTTTGGCACTGCGCGACAGCAATAGATTTTACAAATACCTATTTTTCAATTCTCTCGCCCGTAGTGTTTCCTCTTAAGAGCACTATCTAGCTTTGAAGTTCTCCTTACGACGCTCATTCGACGAAAAAGGGTGTTGTTATTTAATTTTACAATGATCCTACACAAGAGTTATCAGTTATCTTATCATAATCTAACAAAGCGCTGAAATTAAAGTAAACCTAATGTCAAAGTTTTGCGAGATTCAACTATAACCTCAACACATAGCGATCAATATTAATTGAAATGCATATGTTGCAAAAATAAATACTGAAATGCATTTAATAACTATAGTTGCAAAAGAAAGCAATTCTGATACACATATTCGTACATTAAATTCGCCATACAATGGTGTAAGCATTTAAGATATTGTATGGATTATGTTGTGGATAATAAACGAAAGTTATCATTCGCGTGAACAATGGCAGCTCTCGTCAAACTGATTTGTGACTGAAGAATTTTGATACTTTATAAAAAAACAAAACCCTTTAAAAGTTGTAACTTTACTTTGGTTTATGCATGATGTTCGATGAAAATGAATTTCTATCAAAAAAAGTCCTACAACGTTCCACACAATTTACTCGTCGGGTGATTTAATTTCGATAATAAAACCTACTAAAGAAATAACTTGCGTAATTATGCCAGTAATAAATAAACAAATAAATACAATTTGGACAATATCACATACATTATATCTCTGATCAAAGTAAGTAATTATTTAAAGCACTTATTTTTTGGATATCAGAAACAACGAATGAATCACAAACCCGAAAAATTATAGAAGATTTTTTTCTACACTGACCCGTTCGGGAATCGAACCCGGGTCCTCTTAGCAAGCGTTACCTTAAAAAACCGGTGCGTACGCCACTCCGTCACGCAGGTCTTCAAAAAGTATCTTGCTCTGAGCCTAAGCCAATATCTGGAGCACTTTACCGCAACAAGAACTATTTTTATAGATTACTAGTGTGACGTAGCAAAGTAACCACGTTATAAAGATAAAATAAATATTAGGGGTTAAAGTATGAAATTGCCGTTTTGTATGGACGAAATCGAGAAAAGTCATTTTTCCATACTAACAATTTTTTAGTTTTTTTAAAAACGCTTGAACCGTTTTCGATGCACTTAAAGGTGAAAGTTAGATATTCATAAAGCTACGCATTATAGTATTTAAATTTCTGAAAATCAAAGTATATAATACAAATATACTTAATTGAAGCAAGAAGGTCAGCTGACACATTGTAAGGGGTCTTTTCAACGACTTCCTTTGAAGTAATAGGCACTAGCATTGAATTTTTTTTTTAGTCAAAAGTTACTTTATTTAGTTCTTGATACAATACAAAAAGAATTACGCAGTAATACGACTATACTTAAGAGCTATAATAAAAATAAAAAGTGGGAAAATAATCGGCAATTTCATACTTTAACCCTTATTATATTAAAATTACTATTCACAATATTACAAGGTGATGGCTACCAAACCGAGCACAAAATCTAAACCAATTTTACACACAACCCTGTTTCTAGGCAAAAGTCACAGACAGAAACCAGAAAGTAAACATGAATATGAAGGCCTAACAACAAGGTTGCCAGATCTGTTGCCCACAACTAGCTTCTCGCCCGCGGCTCTGCCTGCGTGAACTATACGTAATGTCGCGAGGGCCCATGTCCTTTCTCAAGTTATGAAAATATTTCCTGAGTACATTAATTATCTAATAAACAAAGTTTTACAAATTAAATCAAGTCTCAAGACGCATTGGGGCGAGTATATCGAGCGCAACTGAATGGCACGTAATATAACCGTGTCGAGTTTTACAATCGCCTCCACAATAGCAGTTCAGACGCGATCTTACCGTGGTGCGCTTATCAAAATGAGTGTAAGGATTTTAATGTTGAACCTTTTGTAAGTAGTAAATTTGTTAATATAATTATACTTGCAGTTAAAACTTTTTCAAGTGTAAGAGCGGCCTTAATCATATTTGATAGGCGAAAATCAGACGGTGTTCTCCTTACCAACAATAAAGATAATAAAATTAATGATTAAGCTCTTAGGTATTCGTTAATAATCACATTTTATTGATATTTAGGTGTAGTATACATGATATAATCACGCTAGAACTTTTTAAAAACCGAGCGATTTACGTATCGCTCGGATTGGAAATATGATGGTATAGATAACTGTGTAGGTTTGTCAATGAAATGGTGATTTAATTATGCACACACGGAGCTAAGGTAAAGGCAATCTCGCCCAATCTGAAATTACCCGAATAGTCTATTACATTTTTAAACTAAACAGAGAAAATTGTTTTCATACTACGGAGTACCATGATTCACTATAAATCAGGATTTATATAGACAATACTCGAATCCTGATTCGATGTATAAATTATATTCTAAGTTGTTTCTGTCATGTGATCAGAGAAGGCGCTGCGTACGAAAAATATAAGCAAGTAGTATATAAAAATCAAATTCTTAATTTTACTTTTTTTGAGTTTATTTCCGATGTTTTAAAAGTTATTCTGCTATTCCGGGTGGAGACAAATCTAACAAATCCAAGAACATAATAATCAGGCCAGCCGTTTTCCGGTCTAACTAACACGACTTTTTATATTCAAAGAGATATGTGAACAATAATGAAAGATAATGACAAATATTATGTTTCCAATATTTAAGTTATGCCATGTTCTTCCGACAGTCTGTGTGTTTGTTTATCATAGCCAATTGCAACTTATAAAAATCAAAAACGATTTATCAGAGAAAATTATTGAAAGTTTTTGTGTCTAACAGTTTTTTGGTAGGTTTTCAAATCACCTGTTACTATGATAACTTTTTTTTTATATGCAGCCGTATATAATGAAGTTTTATTATATTTACATGCATTGTAAATATAACTAAATCAGATTTATTTAATCTTATCAACAAGAATGTTTTATACATATTAGATTTATAACGATGTTTTGCATAAAAACGATTACATTTATGTTGCTGTAAAATAAGCGTATAACTCAAATGTAATGAGAACTTTATATTGCGTACGATTCTATTTATTGTTCAGTGAAGTTATATAAAATGAAAATGTATATAAAATTAATAAGTAAATCAATGAAAAAAGCGGATGTTCTTAAGAGATCAGGTCGCTTCTTTTTTACGGACCATTATGATATATTATAATATTTAACTCATGCCACACTGGGCCACACGGAGCTATCTAGTCTCAAATTAAGCTACTACTAAGTAGCTTGGCGTATGGGGTACTAGACAACCATTATACTTAGTTATAATACATAGAAAAACACCCAGACCAGTACAAACAGACATGCACACAAATTATACTGTGCGGGGATCGAAACCGCGACCCATGGCTCAGAAGCAGCAATTACTAACACTGATCCAACTGGTCGTCTATTATGGCTTTTCCTGACCGATATCGATTTGTTCTTCTTTAAATATCGATTAAAGTAGGTCATAATCGTAAATAAACGATTTTCCTGTATTCAGATTCAATTCCTCCCCACGGTTTAAAGTTTGAAGTTTCCGTACATAAATTCCTACAAGGAAAATTCTTGAAAACAGGGTTATATAATAACACTACAACACAATGAGGCAACAGTACAATGGTGTTTACAAACATAACATAACGTCAGCTAAAGTGTCAGTCCTCGCAACTCCATTTTTTTTCTTCAAATGAAATTTTTATACATTTTTGTTGCTAATTTCTAAACGGATACAATAGCAAAGCTCCTTTAAAAAAGGTTTAATGTTAAATACTATACAGGGTGTAAAAAAACGCAGATCCTGAAGCTACGCAATCTGTAAAGCAAACCAAGTCATGTTACAAAATATTATAGCTGGGAAATGATTTTTATTTTTGGGACTCAAAAAATATTAAAATACATAGCGCGCAATGTATAGCAGCCGGAGCGTGAACCGCTTCACTGAAGATGGCTGCTAAGTTCAAAAATTCGTCCGCGCTGAGCCGTACATTGCGTATTGTAATTAAAAAAGCCCTATTATGAACGAAATAATAAAAAAAAAACACTATGTTTGTAAGAAGAGAAGTTTTTAAGTGACCTTTGGCAACAGAGTTTGTAATAAAATGGAAAACAAAATTGTGACTTTGACCCTCAATATTTTCGGAACCAGCTGTTTCCCAGGTATGGTCTTGAAGAAAAAAATGATCCTAGTGATAGGGACAATACGTGGTTTTCGGATCTGCGTTATGATTTTTTACACCCGTTATAGAAACAAAAACAAACCTTCATCCAAAATTTTTCGTGGTGAAGTTTTTTGTGTCTCCTGTAAAATTTGATCTGATGGAGTTACGAGTTTTGATACTTTAGCCGACGATAATGGTCCTAAACATTATACCTGCGCAATGAGTACCAGAATATCTTACAACAAATTCCCTCACTGATATTAAATCTTACTTATAAGTAGGGTTTAGGGCTCTTTTATTGTCACGCAGGTCCGCATTGCGGATGGGACATATTTCACCTACATTGCAGGATATATTTGATAGATGATACTGGGCACGAGTGATCTATCAAATAAAGCTAGCAATGTACTCGAAATGCGCGCCACCCGCATACGTACCCGCGTAACAATAAAAGAGCCCTTATTGGTGTAAAAAGAAATTTGAGATTTCTCCGAATATTAATGTGCCCTTGGCTATATACAGTAACGACTTATAATCATCCTACTGCAGGCCAACACAGCATTGAACTCAAGTTACCATAGTAATGATGGGTATAGGCATAATCACCACGTTTGCCAAATACGGATTGGTGATCATCAAAAACCCGAGCAATGTTCGAAAATTTGAAACTTTTGTTGCCCGACCCGGGCTCGAATCCGTGACCCCGAGATCTTGGCCCGGTATTCGAACCCGTAGCTAGATCAACGGGAGCGTTGTCTATACACCGTGCAATTTGAACCACCTGTAAATGTCTAACCATTATATATAACATTTTGACGACCATTTGGGTCAGCTGCAGCGGTAGTAAACGCTGCTTCTGAGCCATGGGTCGCGGGTTCGATACCCGCACAGTACAAATATTTGTGTGCATGAACATGTCTGTCTTTTTAAAAAAAAACACTTTATTGCATATACAAAGATAGTACAAATGGCGGACTTAATGCTAGAAGTATTCTCTACCAGTCAACCACTAGGCCAAGCAGAGATTATACAGGCCTGTGTGTTTGTACTGGTCTGGGAGTTTTCTATGTATTGTAAGTATGTATTTAGAAAAACAAAAGTATATAAGTAAGTTTATCGGTTGTCTAGTACCCCACACGACAGGGTACTTAATAGTAGCTTAATTTGGGACTAGATGGCTCTGTGTGGCCCAGTGAGGCATGTCTAAAAATATTTATATTATTTATATTTATTTATAACATATTAGCAGTGTTATTATCATTTTTATAATATATATTTATAATAAAAATATGAATTATTGATTCAGCTATTTATTTTGAAACACGCTGTGACGCGCATGTATGTAGCTGTGTAAGGTTCATTCATCTGATACCCCGCCGCAAGCAAAATAATACGTCTGTTCGCGTCAGTGTGTTACAAAATTGAATGTATTGGTTAAGCTTTAAAAATGTGACATTACCCAGAATAGGTACTTGTCCTAAAGTCTGAACTCTGTCCGTACAGTGACCTGCACATCTCGCCGCTTCTCATGAAAAGTGTATAAAGTCAAAAATTTTGCGAAATCAAGTGAAATATACAGAAATACTAAGAATCACCTGCTCTTTCTCTTGAAAAGTATCTAAAGAGGCTACTTTAAAAAATTGCCGCCAGGGGAGCTAATGTCTTTAACATAACTATGAAATATCTAAATTATAAGCAATTTTTTTCTAAAAAAGTAGCTTAAGTCAAAACGACCTAATTTAAAAATTTTTTATTCATGACTTCCCTTTTTAAAATACTTACTTTTAAAAAATCTTTATCAGCTAAAGGATTGAATTATTTTTGAAAAATAAAAGCGGCTGTCGAACTTTATAAATAATGCTTTTTAGTAACGGTTCAATTTTCAAAACGCTCTCCTGTAAAGTTAGGTAACTTTGAGATTGTACACTATTCATGAGAAGCGGCGATCTGACTATAAATTTGCAAAATCACACCTATTTCAACGACATAAGATGCTGCAGTATTCAGCCTGATTTGATATCGTCTTTTTAGATATGATAATAATCAATTATTTATATTTTAACCTGTACTCTTAATAAGTAATTCCTTAAATATACCTGGCGAATACTTTTAGATAAAATCATATAAGAATATGGTTTCAGTATACATACACATCATTATTTTAATACAATCATATCAGTACATACTTATTTCGAAAATTGAATAAATATGTATAGCAAAAGCAATTAAATCAGATAAATAAACAGAAATGTTTTATTTCTCTCTGTAGGAAATACTAATAATTTCTGAGTAATCAGCATAATGCTCAGGTCACGTGGAAAGACCTACTATAACGTACACTGGTGTATACTTTGCATCAAGTACGTTAACGGGTTTACAAACATCACAGTCTAATCACTTTCCCACCGAACACGGGGAAATAGCGGAACGGCACAGATTAACTCGATACAAACAAAATCGGTTATTGTTCAATAAACGCGATTGTAGTTTACATCTCATAAGCCCCATTGGTCGGGTGGTTTAAACACCGGACCAAGATCTAGGGGTCCCGGGTTCGATCCCCAACAGGTGGGGCAACAAGAGTTTCGAATTTCCAAACATTGTTTGGGATTGTGATCACTTTGCATCTGGCAGGCATGGTGATTATGCCTATACCCATAATTGCTGTGGTTACTTGAATTCCATGGTGGACGCGTTTGCCCTACAGTGGGATGATTACAGGCCATTACTTAACTATTATTTTTTGTTTCAGTGTCGTATTGAACATCCACATAAGTTATCAATGGTAATTTGTAATATTATTTTTAGATTTAATTTAACCATTCTCAATCTCGTTTTTCTAGTAACAAAAGAATTGAATTTTGGAATATTCATACAAACTTCCATACCTCTTTTCAATCTTTTAGAAGACGATTTAATAGATAAAAACTATTGAATTGCCTTTTCCGAGTCTTAGGTATCTTTACATACATCACCTATCATATATTATATCACATAAATCTTTTATTTAAATCGGCTTAACAGTTAAAGCGTGACAAGGTTATTGTCAGACAGTCACACTTTTGCATCAATTATTATCAATATGGATGAGATTCAAATTTTTGAAAATTGCCCATTTTTGTGATCACCAACCCACATTAGGCAAGCGTGGTAATTATGCTTGTACCCATAATTGTTGTGGTAACTTGAATTCTATGATGGAGGCCTTTGCCCTGTAGTGGGATGATAATAGGCCGATGCTTTTATAAATGGGTTAGTAAATCAAATATAGGAATTTCCTTTCGGCCATAGCTTCCTCCAACTGTCTCAATATACATATATGACTTTTTCATCATCTTCCAAATTTTTTAGAGGCGTTCAGTATCCTATTTAGAGCCCATTTATGAGTATCAAATGTAAATCAAGTTTTCACCAGAAAATATTTTTCGCAACACAGTTTTCACTTTTCACGGTTCTAAGCCTGTTAAGGTATGAAAGGAAAATCAAAAACTTATGAATAGTATCGTAACGAATGAATGAGATGCGCATCGCGTAAAAAAAGTCTTGCTAGGAGACCGTATCAAAAATTTTATTTTTTTGGCGGACAGCTTTCTAAGTGCTTTATCTTGACATTTTTGTACTGGGCTATACCAAAAGAAAAATACGTCATTTGTTTTTTTGTGTCGTAGATTGCTATATTAAAATTTGGAAGGTGGTTAAAATTTCATCCTGTATGTCATTGTCTATTATCTATCACGTGTTGAGGGCATTGTTCATAATGCATGCATTAATTGTGCCTAATATTTCAGTCCAATAGAAGAGGACGCGAAAGCCGCGTACAAATCAGGCGAAATACCGGACCAGGGCGCACCGATTACTTTGGATAAGATCAAAACTAAGCTCAAAGAGAGCGAGATATTCGACTGGAAAGACCCCACACTCAACGATAGAGAGAAGAAAGAGCTGAGCAAGTTGTTTGACGCTGTCGAAATAATGGTAAGATCAGTATTTTGGGGTGGTGGGATCTACCTCCTAGTGGTCCACCCTGGGCAACGACACCTTTGGTTTCCTAACCAATGATGACGGCTAACAGATCCCTCCGCGGTGGTAGTCTTCGTAAGAGGCCGCCTGGATGCTACCACCCTCCTGCCGGAGTCAAGCGCCAAACAGTGCCTCTAGCTGTGTTCCGCTGGAGTGTGGGTGAACCAGTACCTCTGGGTATACTCGCTCTATCTTAGGCTTCTTCTTCACCGTATAGTTAAGTATGTAGTTAAGAGCAAGCTCACTATTTGTAATTGAAAAATTATGTCTGAGGCGGGACTCGAACCCGCATCTCCTCGCAATCCGGGCGCGGCGCTATACGTGGTAAGATCTTTGTTTAGAAAGTTTGGATGTATGTCTGTTACTCAATCAGACCCGAACGTTACACGGATATGAAGGGAATTTGGCAAGGAGATAGACTATAAACAAAAATGACACGTATACTTTTATTTCAGAAAATATACACGGTGCATTTTCAACCACCTGTAAAACGAAGGCCACGATATTTAACCATTATGTATAACATGCTGGCAGTGTTACTTTATTTTTTTTATAAAAATATAAAATTCTGCTATTTATAAGAGTACTCTAAACCGACGAGCATACATGAAAAGATTGATGAATGTGGAAGAAGCGAAAGATGTATGCCAGGATCGTAGTAAGTGGAAGGCCTTGGTCTCTGCCTACCCGG
The DNA here is from genome assembly GCA_949315895.1 of Anania crocealis. Lineage (NCBI taxonomy): Eukaryota > Metazoa > Arthropoda > Insecta > Lepidoptera > Crambidae > Anania > Anania crocealis. The sequence goes on from OX438872.1 coordinate 11,745,370, forward strand.
TTGGTAAGGAGGCGTGATAATATGTATGTATGTATTTTGAAAGACACTATGACGCACGCACGGATTTAGCTGTGTGTCATTCAACCAGGTCCCCGCCGCAGCAAAATAATACGTCTGTGCGCGTCACAAAATTAAAAGTCTGAATCATCATCATCATCATCATCAGCCTATTGCAGTCCACTGCTGGACATAGGCCTCTCCAAATGCACGCCACTTAGGTCGATCCTCTGAATTGAGTGGAGACCGTAATGTAGGTCGCCCTCAGGCCATAAAAGTCTGAATCATCATCATCATCATCATCAGCCTATTGCAGTCCACTGCTGGACATAGGCCTCTCCAAATGCACGCCACTTAGGTCGATCCTCTGAATTGAGTGGAGACCGTAATGTAGGTCGCCCTCAGGCCAGGTGGAGTGATGATTTGCGCAAGGTGGCTGGCAGGAGCTGGATGCGAGAAGCCGAGGATCGACTTAAAGTCTGAATCAATATTTAATATTTCTGAAAAACAAAAAAATTAAAAAAAAAGACGTGTGGCACTCGGAGACTGCCGCGGTAAAGCTATTGCATAGCATTTTTTATCAACTTATGCAATTATAAAACTAAAAAGTATCACCGCTGTGCCGGTCGGAGTGGGGGTTGTTAGGTTATTTTCGTTACGGAAGTTCTGGATTCGGTTTCCACGCTCAAGGCCCGCGATAGAAGCTATGCAATAGCTTAATTTTATAATTTTATGCTTAGAATAATTAACGCTATTTTATGTATTTTCTGATTTTGACTTTATTATTTTTTTCTGTTATTTTGGCAGATATGGTTACCATAGGCAACCATACTATCAAAATCCTTATTTTCTTCTAAATTATTTTAAATTTCGGAAATTCAAAATTGTTCGATCGTGCCTCGCCCCGAGTGTTAGGTTAGGTTATTTACGTTACGGAATTTCTGGATTCGGTCTCCACGCTCAAGGCCCGAGATAGAAGCTATGCAATAGCTTAAAAAAAAACCTGCCATGCTGTTATACATAATGGTCTCATAACGTGGACTTCGATTTCCAGGTGGTTGAAAATACACCGTGTACAGTTCTCGTGGGATGGTTTATACATATGTACGAAGTCGCGGGCAACAGCTAGTGTATTATAAGTACATGATTGATGAATTTTCATCATTGTAATTACCTAGGAGCGGTTCTTTTTAAAATGATGCGGATGCGGGTGGCACGTTACCGATCATCGTGGTGGTCTATAGGGAAGAAATATGTCCAGCAGTGGACTTCGTTTGACTGAGAAAATAAATTTTATACACCGACTTCAAATTGGTTATTCAGCTCATAAGTTGTTTTTTTTTGTAACACAACATCTGTATATTAATTACAGGCTGTTTTTTTATTACCTATGTTACGTAAATCAAAAGTTACACGGATAAATTTTCGAGATAGCAAACATCAAAATCCTCCGACATGCCTGGTTTTTCCTTTGATCCTTTGATTTGATGATTATAAATTTACAATTTTAGAATTACAAGTTTCAGTGTATTTGCATGTGCTAAAATTCTAGGAGCTATATTTCAAATTTAATATAATTCTGTTATTTTTCAGACAACATCCCGCAACCGTCAACCTTCGTCAGTACAAAATATGTTCTCATCTTTGAGGCTGGTCGAGCGAGCAGTCAAGAAACAACTGAAGGAGGGACAGCTTTCCGAGACATTGGCAGCTAAATTCCATTGGGAAAAGATGTACGTATAGTAGATTACTTCTCAATTTTCTTACGACTCCATCTATCGAACGTTTTTAAGGCAGGCATGACTGAAATGGTGTTTGTCTTGAATTTATTTCTCCAATTCTCCCTCTCTAACAGTATATTTACGACACGTTAAATTTGTTTTACAACCCAAACTTGAAGAGAAACATGCTATACATCTGTATTATAAGGTAGCAGGCTTGACGACCTCCGTGGCGGAGTGGCGAACACACCGGTTTTCAAGGTGTCACCTGCTCCGAGGTTCCGGGTTCGATTACCGGACGGGTCAATGTAGAAAAAAAATGATTTTCTAAATTTTCTCGGGTCTGGGTGTTTGTGTTACCTTCTTTGTTTCTGATTTCCAAGATACGAGTGCTTTAAATAGTTATTCGAATTCAGAGAAAAGTATGTGATGTTTTCCACATTTATTTAATGTGTTTTATTAGTTTATCTGTAAATAATATCTTTGAACTTGAAAATATTGTTGTTGTTTACATACAAAGTTATAAATTTAGAACATTTTAAAAGAGCACTACAGTACATAACGCTGTACTCCTAAATTGTGACGTAGGAGTTTAGCGTCTATTCAGTCAGTCTGTCGATCAGTCTCGATTAAAATCATCCCGTAAATACATTTGGTGAAAACTATAACCTCTGTATTATCTGAATCCAAAACAGAATAAATGTTTTATATTGTAAAAAAGGACATTCTCTTTATATCTACTCGACCTGATAACAAGTCATTGCTTTAGTAATATTACCAATTAAAAATGAACTTTGAGGTGGGTAGTCTCCTCACAGTCGCAATTTCTCATTTACAAATCAAATTATATTACAGTTCAGCCCGACACAGACGAGAGAAGTCATCTTATCATCTGGACAAGAGCACGAATATGAGGATTTTCAACTTGGCCTAATAAGCTAGAAGCTATGACATAGTTGACTATGACAAAAAAAAACATTTGGCACATAACAGTAAGACATCATCGGACCTTAAGATGTTAATCACATAATAGCAACACATTATCGGACCTTGAAATAGTGCACAATGACCAACAAATTAGGCACATAACAGCAAGACGTCATCGGACTTTGAGATACTGCACAATTACCAACAAATTAGGCACATAACAGCAAGATATTATCGGACCTGAGGATAGTGCACAATGACCAACAAATAAGGCACATAGCAGCAAGTCGTCATTGAAAGGAGGAGGGTGGTGCGCTAAATAAAATTAAAGGCCAACAAAACACTAAATGAAGAGAATCAACATCACCGTTACTTGCCTACGCATCTGGATGACCGTATATAAACAATATATCTGTCTTTTTCACATACTCTAACATTTTGTCATGAGTAAGAGAGACAAACTGACTTGGATTAAGGCCTCAGGACCAGGACACAACAGCGGAACTACTATACTAGTTACGGTTTAGCATGGTGCGGGTACAATGTTAACTGCCAATCAATTAGAAATTCAAGAAGTAGAAACTTCTTTTAAACTATCGCCATCCAGTCAGCCTGTGACCACGGCCGATGCAACTCGGTTGAAACGTCAGGCAAATAAAATAAGGAATGTTCGCGATAAACCACGTTACACCTTAAACAATTCGGCACAATTGTAAAGTCTTTCTGCCTATGTATGTGACTAAACTAGCTTATGTAATGCGCCTAATTGTTTTTTCATAGCAAATAATGTAGTAGTATATTACAGTTGAGTATTGCTTTGATAGGATTGTTAGTACTAATACTTACCTATGTTTCAAAGATAATAATATTTTTGTATAAATATTTGTCAAAATAATACAATAAAGTTTTATTTATTTTGACTATTCAAAGTTGTTGTTTGTTTTCTTGTGCTTTTTAAAATAACTACTGTTGGTCATTAAGTGTGTTTTGTGAATAAATAAGTATTAGACACGAACGGGGACCTCGGGGAAAATAGTATAGTATATATAGTATTATGTACAATAATATGTACTACACACTACACTCAAAATAATTATATAAAATAATTGAATTCGCCATAGTATTTACATACGTGCTAGTTTCAGTTGGCAACACCATTTTTATTTATTTTTTTATTAGCTTTGGCCCTTGTTGTTTTTATCCTGTATATATTCGTTAGAGGTTTACTTGTATGACTTTATTTCACTTGAATCTAAAATGGTTTGAGTCTGGCCTGCTTATTTTTACATAATTTTACATGGTTTTATAGTTTGAACCCAAACTCTATGTATGGCAAGACCTTCACCCAACAACACTCAGTATCCATCAAAACAAATCTTAGTCACCCATTCTAATCTCCCTTAGTTCGGCACTCTCTTCTCTCTTCCTTTATATGGCGTGTGTTCAGTGCACTGTGTGCAACTGAACACCTCAGCATTTTATTTGGCCTACTTTGTGTCATTACATGTTAAGTAGAATATCGTTTACACTTTAGTACGTAATTAGCTACCATACGCGACGCGTGCTCAAAACCATTGTACCATTTTTATAATATAATTAATTTAACCATACGCAAAGACTCGTTATTTCAGTACCATCTTAAGCAAATAGATCTGTTAGTCAACCATAACACTGGCAGAACTATTTTATGAAATGTATGAAATAAGTGTACATAATTTTACATGGCTTTTTAGTGTGAACCCAACCTCTATGTATGGCAAGACCTTCGCCCAACACTCAGTAGGTACCTATACCTATCAAAACAAATCTTGGTCACCCAGTCTAAAATCTCCTTAAGTTCGGCACTTTGTTCTCTCTTCCTGTGTATGGCGTGTATGAGTTGTATGACGTGTATAACCTCAGTGTATGTGTTAAATACCTTCTCCTCGTGCGGGTGGTTCATCTCCTTGAATTCGAACTCTCTTCTCTTATCCTGTGTATAGCGTGTATGAAGTGTATGAAATAAGTGTATGGTACATACCTTCTCCTGATGCGGGTGGTCCATGTGCTGCGCACGCGTCGCGGCCAGCGTGGCCAGCTCCGACATATTCACGTACAACGCCGCCGGCATCTCTGAGGGAATACACCTTTATTGTAAAACTACTCTTAAATCCGTAGGTATTGAGGTCAATGAGGGTTTTCTGAAATGACACCCACTAGGCGGCAGCACTGAGGCTGGTCAGGTCCAGAAACCTGTCAAAAAGTGTCATAGCGCCTATATTTTCGTGTCTGATTTTTTGTATTTACACTCAAAAATGATGAACTTTTGACGCTTTTGACAGCGTATTATTGGGATAGGACCTCTTACCAAAGTGGCGCCAACTAGTGGCGAAAATTTTTGTAAAAAAACCTCATTACAAACACCAGCCTCGGATCCAATGCGGGAGGCCAAGGGGTTAACTAAAATGTAATCGCTCATCAGATTATGGTAACTTAATACACAATTGAGTGTGTAATTAAATCACACTGAATTAATCGAAATGCCAATAAGTGTGCAGTCTAAAAAAATAATGTTTTATTATTTATACTTCGTAAATGATAACACAACAACGCTAGGTTTAAGACTACGCTACAATCGCACTTAAATTATTTCACAGAGCTCCTCATTTAAATAAGATAAACTGTAAGAATTTGCATATTTTTACCGATTCCAATTTGGATACACGTACCACAACAAAGAAAGCGCGTGTTTTATTTATTTTGAACTATTTACCTTATCATATTAGTGATTAATCATGATAGGCACATACCACCACTAACATTAGAACTAAACCATATAATGAAGTTAATTGTACCAGCAGATCCCTAACCACAAGATTGTAGGAAACTATCCAGTTTCACGCAAGACGATTGCTATATCGTAACTAATGATATACTAGCCTTTGCCCGCGACTCCGTCCGCGTGGTCTTCGGTATTTCAATAAGAATGAAACGAATAATATTTGCATTAAAAAATTCATGTGGTGGCCAACCGGCAGCGCCATCTATCGTCTGTAATATGTATCACGTGACTTTACAGTTTAACTGGACGAAATTTCATATAAACGAAAGCGGCGTAAACGACGGTTTTCAAGGTGTCGCCTGCTCCGAGGTCCCAGGTTCGAGTCCCGGAATATGTAAAAAGTTTTTACACATTTTCTCGGGTCTGGGTGTTTGTGATACCTTCGTTATTTCTTATTTTTACAAAACGAGTGCTTTAAATACTTACTCGCTTTGGGATCAGAACAATGTATGTGATGGTGTCCACATGTATTTATTTATTTACCTTTAGTGAGGTGCGGCGGTAGGGACGACGGTTTCGTAGTTTTAAACTCTTGCTGGCCGGTGTTAGCGTTTGTTGACTTGGCTGGCACCGCTGGCCTTTCAAGTGAGGAGCATCGCTGTGAAAAATTATATTTATTTATCAAAAAACCACAGAGCAGTGTTATAATATGCAAAGTAAATAATCAGTCTTTGGTCATTTCACTACAGTGCAAAGATCATCATTGATTGAATTCAAGTTACCAATGACGGTACAGGCATAATAACCATGGTTAAAAATGCGGAGTGGTGGTCAGAAACCCGAGCAATGGTCGAAAATTCGTGAATTTTGTCGGTATTTATTCCACAAAGCAATGAGGCTTTCTTGCACTGATTGTTTTTGGCGCTAAGCCAGACTTGTCTCTTAAAAACTCACGTCAATCCGTGGTTCCGTTTTGCCGTGAAAGACGGACAAACAAACAGACACACACACTTTCCCATTTATAACCTATACTAATATTATAAAGCTAAAGAGTTTGTTTGAACGCGCTAATCTCAGGAAGTACTGGTTCGAATTGGAAAATTATTTTTGTGTTCGATAGTCCATTTACCGAGGAAGGCTATATAACACCTCCGTGGCGGAGTGGTGTACACACCGGTTTTCAAGGTGTCGCCTGCCCCGAGGTCCCGGGTTCGATTCCCGGACGGGTCAATGTAGAAAAAAAAGGGTTTTTCTATTTTTTCTCAGGTGTGGGTGTTTGTGGTACCTTCGTTTTTTCTGTTTTCCAAAATACGAGTGTTTTAAATAGTTTTTCAAATTGGGATCAGAACAATGTATGTAATGTTGTCCACATTTATTTATTATTTATTATCCCCTAGGGGGTGTCATGTCTGCAATGCACTTTTAATTCTAATAACACCTTTAATTTACCAAGTGACAAGCAAATAAATTATTACTATTACTATTATTATCACGCTGCCACCAACAGGAGGGAAGCGTCAGTGAGAAATGTTGCAAAAATGATCGCGTTCATAATAACAGAAATTGTCGCGGGCAACGGCAGCTAGTGTTAAATAAAGTATGGATACGAGTAAAGCAAGTGAGGTGAGGCCGCACTCACGGTGGGCAGCGGCGGGCGCGGCGCGGCGGGCAGCTCGAGTTCCGAACGGGCAAACGTCAGCGCGCCCAGCGCCGAGCGAGCCTGTTGCCGAGAATACGCTGGGGGATAGAAATAACCTTACTTAATAAATAAATAAATATTTCAGACATGCCACACTGGGCCACACACAGCCCCAAATTAAGCTACTATTAAGTACCCCGTCGTATGGGGTACTAGACAACCGATAAACTTACTTACTTTTTTTTTGTAAATACATACTTATAATACATAGAAAACACCTAGACCAGTACAAACAGACGTGTGTCGTCGTTAATGCACAGTCTATAAAACCATACAGTAGTCCGACGCCTTTGATCTCATGGAAAATGCCGACAGCGTCTAGACAGTACCGTGACGGCCCGGGTTGCCACAAATAAACAATCCAGGCTTCAGACTGCGAAAAGTAGGAAAATCGTTTATGGGAAATTGTATCCGTATTTTCAACAAATTACCAAAGGATATTGCTGAACTCCCTGTACATAAACTTAAATCGTATGTTAAAGTTATTTTAATGAAAAAGGGCTATTACACTGTTAATGATTATTTAAATGATAGAAATGTATGGCATTAAGTTGTCCCAGCTCGTACTTGCTTAAACCTTGTAAAAATTACCTTACCTTGTAAAAATTTATTTAAAAAGAGGCTGACAATAGTGACCGAGCTTCTTGCGCTGCTTCTTCTCGGCACTAGCCCAGACTTGTCCCGAAGCAGTGGTAGGTTAGGACGTGTAAAAGCGCCTCCTGGGGCCTATTTGCAGAAATAAAACTGATTTTAACGGATTTTTAACTGAATAATATATTTATTCATTGCAGATAAACACTCGTAATCAGCACCCCAATTAACCTCAAAATTGTCACCCGTAACAAATAAAAAAAATTACATCCGCCATCTTGGATTTAGAAAAGGATGGCATTGTCGTAACCGGCAACCCAATGAACCTCAAAATTGACACCCGTTTACCTTATTAGAAAAAAAATTACGTCCACCATCTCAAAACTCACCCTTAATAAATAATTAAAAAAGTCCGCCATTTTTAATCAATTATTATGTCTTGTTATTTTCATTATCAACATTCCAATAAATCTTGAAATACCTTTATCATTTTAAATAAAAAAACCTACCTATCAGATATTTTTTACCGTCCACCTTTCGGCCATTTTGCTGGCGTTATTATCGTGACATGACATGACAAATACAAAATTATTATTGTGTGCACTCTACAATAACAAAACATGATTTATTTTATTTACCTATCTTCTGTGCGAGGAAGCTGATGAAAGCGCTGATCTTTATTTATACGTGATGAAGACTTGCAGTCTCTCACTGCACACGTTGTATGCACCATTTAAATTAACAAATATAAAATATTTTTAAACACAAACACGAGTTAGCCCTCAATGATGTGTCCCGAACTACTAACATCGGGTTCGGCCTTCCCGCGTCTCGACCCTCACACCCCGCACAATTGCCCTGTCTAGACGTCTTCGTCGAACGACTGTATGGTTCATAGACTGTGCTTAATGTGTAGTCCTTAAAATATTATCGTAACAACTAACGAAACGCAACTAAATGTCAACTTCGATTGTCACACAAGACTGTATTCTACCATATTCTACTAACTAATTTTATCAAACAAAATCTAAACGTAAACTGAACCGCTAGCTATCGATCCAACAAAAGTAGCCTTTTACTAGCGTATGCTCGACCGGTAGTTTTGTCAGTTGAAACGTTGGTCTTCGCCTGCGCGCGAAGAAAAACATCGAGTTCGTTCTAGTGTTGACTTACAATAAAATATCATATTTATCTATTTATAACTAAAGCCAGTACAGATACAACAATGTCCAACAATTGCAATAACACCGCAAAAGCGAAGAAAAGAAAAAAATAAAACGTATAAAAATGGAAATGGCCCCTGAACATTTCTTAAAACTGCATTTCCAAATACAGTATCAAATAAAAAGCTACCACCTTTACTGCGGTAAAACAGGGTTCTCTCACTTTCAAGGTAACACTAAGTCTTATGGTCCCGGGTTCGATTGATATGGCAAATAAGGATTTATCAGACACATACATTATCCAGATGCCATAGACAAGTTGCGTAAGTTATGTCGTATACAAGATTATAGATTATTGGCGGACATTTTCTAGGTGCTTTATCTTGACATTTTTGTCTCATGGATACTAAAATTCAGAACGTGATTTAAATTTCATCCTGTACGGTTCAAAGCATTTCAATTGCTGTGTAGTTTAAAAATCAAAATAATTTTAAGAAAATAATAACACAGTGCGTTAGCAAACAGAATACCTGCTGATATAGTGTGTGGCCTACCGCCCATTATAGCAGACGCTGCGCGCTCGAACTGCGCAGTGTCTTTAAGGTCCGGCCACGTCGCTGAGGCTGCGAATACAAACAATACAATTCAATACTATTATTCCTTACTTTACTAACGTAAGTGACGGCATATAATCATCTCACTGCTAGGCAAAGGCCTCCATCATAATCCATTGAATTCAAGTTGCCAAAACATAATCAACACGCGTAAACGTAACAGGCAACATAACATTGAATGCTCTTAAGCGATTGGTTTTGTGCGTGCGTGTGTGTGTGTGTGTGTGTGTGTGTGTGTGTGTGTGTGTGTGTGTGTGTGCGCGTGTGTGTGTGTGTGTGTGTGTGTGTGTGTGTGTGTGTGTGTGTGACTGTGTGTGTAATATAGTTTAGTGTAGTAAATCTAAAAATGTAATAAAAAAAAATGTTAACATGTAAACATTCGTGTATACATTCACCACACATCAGTTAATAAATTAATGGTGTAACATTAAGGAGGGAGAATCAAAATTCTTTTTTTTTTTAAAACATTTTTGCTCAAATGAAAAGGATCGATCGCAGAAAATAATTTATTATACAGCCCTAGTACTACTTTTACTTTTATTGTGTACTACTTTTTTAAACGTTAAGACGCTGACATGAGCCAAATTGAGATCAATGAACATTGTTTTGCTTTAAGCCTATGGCTCGTATTGTTGCTAAATTCTATGTAGTTGTAATTGATCATATTTTCGACCAGGTGGCTGTTTCCAAAACACGATTCTAAAAACAATCTTAAAGTAGCCTCTGAAAATACATAAATTACCATTTTTCTCAGCAGTCCGTATAACAATGATAATAAAATTTTGCTATATTGTATATTACATGTTGCTTAAGCAAATGGCTGATTTAGATTTTTAATAAAATAGCAATTTTAAATTGCACAACGAATTTTGTTGTTTGGCACTTAGGCCCTTCTATTCCATGCGCTTTTTCTCTGTCACTCCTACGAGAATTGACAGTGATAGCTGTGGCGCGTTCCAAAGAAATTCAAAGACGAATAAATTTGTGGGCGTGTTCATTTCTCAAGGTCACCGGCTGCAGTCAGCGTCTTAAACGTGAACTCACCAGCATTGTGTACGTCGCGTGCGTCGGGCGTCTCCATCGTGAGGCTCTCGCTACTGGCGCTCTGGTCGCCACTCTGTGTACACGGACACAAAACTCATTCAAATTTGCATGTACAAACTACGGCAGGTCAACCTACCCAAAAGGTTGAAGGTCATTGAATTGATTTTCAACTTTAAGTCCAACAAGTATTGATTAATATCAATTGAGAAACTTTGACGTTATGTGGTAGGTTGACGCGGCAGCTGCTATAATATATAAACTAGCTGTACGTTCAGGTTTTACCAGGATTTGACATCGAAGATAATGCAAGCTAATGGTCTGTCTACGAAAATGTTTACCTTTTTCCAATATTATATTCAATATTACTAAAACGGTCTTTGGACATGATGACATAATCAAATATTTTGGGATTAAAAAAAGGTATATATGGACGAATTTTAAATAACTATATGGAATAAGCGTTCAAGATGTATCTACAAGAAAATTTTATAAATGGTCTTAAATAGATCATTTACTTGCATTATCTTCATTTGTAAACCCATGCAAAGTCTGGACGACGACGTTTATTAGTTGTTTTTTTTAAAAAACAACACAAAAAAAACAACTGAAAAAATATTAAAAATTAGACAAAAACACAAAATAACAACTAAAAAAACAAAAAAAAAACAAATTACATCGATATGGTACAAATTGCGTCGCTGCAGCGCGTCCTGCGACCGGAAGCCCGAGTCCGCGCTGCCCGCGCCCGCCAGCCGCCCCGGCTGGGATACAAACAAAAATAAACACTAAAAAAACTCAAATAAAATAGTTAACAAAACAACAAAATAAATAAAAAGTTACCAAAAATAACGGAAAAAACAATAAATAAAGCAACAAAATAAGAATAAACAAATGTATAACATAAAATGTACCAACGAAGGACAAAAGTCAAGATATAAATCACCAATTTTGAGTATGTGCATGTTGATTCATCGGTGATTTATTGTTTTTGCACCGACTTCAAAAAACCCTATTTATTATGTTACACAGAGGCTATACCGGAAATGATTACGGCCCCCATGGGATAGATTTTCCTTACCTATATTTGCATGAAATCATAAACATTAACATGTTTTATTTTAAGTTAATGTTGACGGAAAAAAATGTATTAGAACACCAGCGGCCTCAGACAAGACTGCATATCTTGTAGGTACTCAAAATTTCTGCAAATAAACGATATCATTGATTCATTCATTCATTCATTCATTCATTCATTCATTTATTCATTCATTCATTCATTCAATCTAGTCTTGTAAAGCCACAGGCTACAGCTATTGGCACACAAATATGTAAAATGTAAATGTAAAATTAAAGCTGCCGAATGGCCGATATTAGACGATTATGTATTGCAAATTGTTTGTCCATACTTGATGATCATCTTCTGCGAATTGCTGTTTTGCATACCTGTGAAAGACAATGCCTGTCCTCCTGCCCTGCATTCAGCGTTCCCGTCATGGTCGCATTCGAGATCGGAGTTGAACAATTTGCGTTTGTATTCGATACACCTGAAAATAAAATTAATGTTTTGCCATTAACAGTGACAGTTTCACACTGGTGAAACTGACTGACAGATAAATTAATTAATTAATGTTATTAAAGCAAATAAATTGGTAGTGAAAACTGAAACATAATTTCTTGAATAAAAAGATTTCGACTGCCTAAGATGGGACTGGAATCCACAACCTTTCACCATTGAGCTGCCCAGACATTTTGCGTAAAAAAAGAAATAAAAAAAGGCGCGGAGGGTAATGGATTAGCCGGCAGACTATTTAGATTCAGATCCGAGACAATTGATTCGATTTAAGTTTGAAATTTATTGTATGTGTTTGTGTGTGTGCTTGTGTGCGTAACTTTTTGTGTGTATGTATGTATGTATGTGTGTATGTATGTATGTATGTGTGTGTGTGTGTGTGTCCGTGTGTGTGTGTGTGTGTGTGTGTGTGTGTGTGTGTGTGTGTTTGTGTTGTAACGTTTGTACCACATAAAATTACTCTCTTAGGTTTAGTCCCTCCAGTGAAAGATGGGATACTCACCGTGTTGTGTATCAGAACACTGGCTGTTCAGCGACGAGATGGATGTGAGCGAGGACTTGCGGCTGCCGAGCCTCGAGGAGGCGGAGGGCGAGTGCGGCGCCGACCCGCCCTCCGCCCAGCCGCTGTAGCACGACTTCACGTCGCATATCACCTGAGACAAACAACTGTTTAGTAACAACCTATAATCATCCCACTGCAGGGAAAAGGCCTCCATCATTGAATTCAAGTTACCATAGCAATTATGAGTACGGACATAATCACCACGCATGCGGGTTGGCGATTACAAGAGCAATATTCGAAAATTCGAAACTTTTTCATTTAGTTGTTTATAAAGTCGAATTTGCCGCTAACGCCAAAAGCGGCCGCTTTTAGCAATAAAGTACAATACGAAAGAATGCCAGAATGAAAAGCAGTCGAAAGTGATTCAATAAATACTAGGGGTAATTTGCTAAAATGATAATGTTCTAGATTTTTGAGGATTGGTTTTGTTTGTTGTTGTTGTTGGCAGCACTTAGCTCTAGTAGTCCCCTTATAGAATAATCACACGATAAGAAATAAGACAAGATAACCTGTAAACTGGCAGCGGGTAACGTCCTAGGTTCTGCTGTGTGCCTGATCAGCTGTTCGCTACCTTCCTGAAGGTGACCGACCTCCGCTAGCATTGCCACTTCACACTCCTGAAAATGAACAATATGAGTAAAGTAAAGTAAAGCAACATCCTATAATCATCCCATTGCAAGGAAAAGGCCTCCATCATTCAATTCAAGTTACCACGTGCAGCAATGATGGCATAACATAAGATTCTGTGAAAATTATGATTCGAATACTTGGGGCAAGTTACTGTCTAGTCTTATTTCTTTACTAATATTATCAGCATCGATAGCCTATATCAGTCCACTGCAAACACTGGCTTCTGCTTAACGAGGTTCTTGCTAAAATCTGCTTCTGGTTGACAGGCGAGTTGACGATCACATTTTTGCCAATGACAAGATGCTGCAGCCCATTTTATTATGACTGTACTCACTCCTTTAGTCGTCTCTTACGACACCCATGAGACCAAACCACCACCAACAACACGGTAGCACTCATACCCAGTCAACTCGGGGCACATCGCTGGACTTAGCGTGGACCCACCTAAGGCCAGAGAACAGCTGTGGTCAGATAAATTCGCCCCCAACAACCCATCCATTCCTATGGCTGAGAAGCTGCCACCTGGTCACAATCTTCCCTGGCCCATTTGGAAGGCGTTAAACAGACTTCGTTCAGGTGTAGGCAGGTGCAATAAACTCAGGAAAAAGTGGGGCTTCACTGAGGACGACAAGTGCGAGTGTGGCGCCTTACAGTCTATGCCACACTTAATGTCGTGCCCTACTTCTCCTGCCACCTGCACGCAAGAGGACCTTTACAACGCCAACCAGAGGGCCATTGATGTGGCCACTTTTTGGGCGCAGAGAGTTTAATTGGTTGCCATTGACTCGAGAAGAAGAAGAAGAAGAAGAAGACATCGCTGGATGAGACATTAGATGCCTTTGCTGAATTATCAAAACACAAGTTACGTGCCTCAACTTTTACTTGATAATAAATATCTCTACTTTTCATTCTATTACCGAAAATTTGTAAAAGGTTCAAAGAGGAAGGAGCCCTTACCACTACAGGGTTGAGAAGCGAGACGAAGTGGCAGAAGCGGCTTCGTTCCTCGATCAGCGCTGCCTTCACCGCTTTCTCTTCCATTTCTTGCAATTGCTGCTTTCGTTCTTCGATATCCTTAAAATATAAAATATTTTATGAATAACTGACTTCTTGCGGAACCCAATACGTCTTCAAACATCAATTTCGAATACTTTTAAAGATTTCTACTAAATCGTCTAGGCAACTCCGAGGATTTAAGGAAGGTTTAGTATTTCGATGGAATAGTCATTATGGGGACTCCTAAGTTTTTTGTGGTTCTTCTTAAAAATTTAATATTTTTTTTATTAGGTTTTTTTTTATTCATGGTATGGTATTTAACATTAGTCCAAGTATTAATTTATCCCAAAGTTACGCTTGCTTCCCCCTTTGATCACGACCGCTGTAAAGTGTCCTTAATCATAATAAACGCAACTAAATCCTTATAATTATCCTTCCTTTCAATATACAGCGTCCTCGTCAATTTAACAAACCAATATCCATGCTTACATGGAAACAGACATCGGTCCGCCTCTTCAGTGTTGACAACAATAATTTTGAAATTCCGCCGACTTCATTACGAAATTCCGTTAGAAATCCGTTAAACCTCGCATTTTTCTCGTCAGTAAAATCCGTCAAAATACCTGGTGTAAAATTTAGGTAAATAGATAACTATTTAGATAAAAAAAAACTCAAGTTTAATGAAAATTACGAAAAAAATATATTAAAAAAAAATCTAACACTATGTCAAAATCATCGTCATATGCATAGTAAAATAAATATTTCGTATTGAATCTTGTAATAAAAATTGTTGAAATTTGAAAATATAAAAATAAATCTATCCCCAAGACTTATTTAAATAAAATCTTTTGCTACTAAATTCCGTTAAGAAATCCGTTAGCCGGTAAAATACGATTTGTCCCGTCTCTTCATACCCTAATCCGTCAGATATGACGGGAAATCCGTTAAGTTGGCAACGCTGCGCCTCTTAGCGTCGGACGACAGTCAGCGCGCCTCACGCGCGTGCCTCTGCGCGTCGTGCACGGCATTCAGTTCAGCATGCGCGCACGAAGTTGAAAACGCACTGCGTCTTCATCTGTCAGCGC
This sequence comes from Anania crocealis, assembly GCA_949315895.1. Lineage (NCBI taxonomy): Eukaryota > Metazoa > Arthropoda > Insecta > Lepidoptera > Crambidae > Anania > Anania crocealis. The sequence goes on from OX438872.1 coordinate 11,760,730, forward strand.
ATTTGGATAGTTTCCTACATTGATCCGTTCAAGAACTGGACCCAGGATTACGAAGCAGGCGACACCTTGGAAACTGGTTTGTACGGCACTCCACCACAAAGGTCATAGTCATTACATAATCCATGCTTACTTGCAAACAGACATCGGCCTTCCTCTTCGCGTCAGGCGGCGCTCGGCGCGCCTTACGCGCGTGCCTCTGCGCGTCGTGCACGCGTCTACGCAGTTCGGCACGCGCACGTTTACACTCGCGCGCGTGCTCGCGTCCCAGCGCGCCCGACGTGGAACACGCACCGCGTCTCCATTCGTCGGCTCGTTCGGATAGAGGCGTTACTAATGTGTCCATGAGTGCGCTGGAAACATAAGATGAAAAATACAATTTCTTGAATAAAAATTTAGACTTTAAGAGGTGAGATTCAGTGCTCTCCGCTTTATTGGCGACTGCTCTAACCATTGACTTACCCAGAAAGTAGGAGTATCGGCGAATTTATTTAAAGCCTAACGTTGCAAACCAGTGGAATCTCCAATGGTTTACTACAAAGTTTATCAAAGTTTTCGGTTAGTACCACCAACACCAATGATATTTAAAAAGTTTAGATAGGTTATGCCCTTACAAAACTATCGAAATAAGTGTGCCGCTTGCGAACAACTGCACACATGCGTAATTCTTATTGTGTCCTTGTCATACTCGTGAAAAGAACAATTTCTTTCTCTTTCGCCTTGGCATCCATATTGTATAATGGATTATAAAAGACGTCACAATTGTGACGTTTGAGGTACGCATATTGAGAGCGCATTAACATATCTATTACTTTTTAAATATCATTGACCAACACCCAAAAGAAATATTTAATAATTGTTAAAATGAAACAGCTTTTTAATGTTTTAAAAATGTTCTTGAAGCAAAATATTGCTAGTGTAAATTGAAAAGAACAAAATATAAGAACTTGATAGACAGTCTCACACAAAAATGACACTTCAAAAAGTCCGCGATTGATTCTACGTTGTCCTGTTTCACATCCAATCTTATTAGAAATTCAACCTTGCACACATGACTTAAAGCTGAATGCTACTAAGTTGAATGATCGCCCAAATGTACTAGTGGGCGCTCATTCGGGGAGGACATTGATGAAAGGACCTCACCTGATAAAGGTCTTCATCCTCGTCTCGATGGCTCGGTGCCGCAGACATACCCTAGTCAGCGCTGTGCCGATCTCTTTCGTCGCCCCTGAAACAATAAAAAGTATTAATAAAGGACAGCGTACATAACTATACATCTTCTCATCGGGTAATGATAAGCACTTTAACCTGTTACTTAAGATTTGTGCCGCAAAAATTAAAATTTAATCAACGAAAACCACTTTAAAGTAGATGGCACAGACTAAAAGTCGGTCGGTTAATTTATTTTTTTAGTATAAAGTATCATCTTTACATAGGGGTATCTTATTTCGAATTTAATGAGAAACAAATTTAGTTAATGAAACTGTTCTTTATGCAAATAAATTGCTAATGTAAATGTAAAATACAAATTCCTTGAAAAAACACTGCTAACCAAAAACATAGATAAAACTCCGCTATTTTACAGCGTAAAGCCTTGAGTAAATTCGTCGATCTGGGTAGCTCAATGGTTTACAGCCACAGAACATGGCATGGAAAAAGGTTAGAAAGGCGATTTAGGCGGGGCGGGCGCGCCACTGAGGTTATGTCCAATGCTTGGTGAGCCCTGCGATTGGTCGCGCGACGGAAAAAGAATTCGCTTGAATGGCGTTCTTTAATCTCGTTTATGTGTGGCGCAAGCGGCGACATCGGTTCTCATACAAATGGCGCATGACAATCTTTCTAACCTTTTTCCATGTTCTGTGGTTACAGCAGTCGCCCGATAAGCGGACGGTTTTGAGTTCGTGTCCCACCTAAAGTAGCCGAAAAAATTTTACTCAAGGAATAGTATTTTCAACATTGATTTATATCTATAATAATATTATGAAGCTGAAGATTTTGTTTGTTTGAACGCGCTAATCTCAGAAAGTACTGGTTTGAATTAAAGAAATATTTTTGTGTTGGATAGTCCATTTATCGAGGAAGGCTTTAGGCTATATAACATCACGCTGCGACCAATAGGAGCGAAGCATGAGTGAAAAATTTTGCAAAAATAGTCGCCATCATAATAACAGAAATTGACGCGGACGAAGTCGCGGGCAACAGCTAGTTATCAAATAAAAATAAAACACCAAAACCGATTTAACCTCCTCTCTTTTTGTTAACATCAAATTGCCTTGGTGAATCATGCACCAAATTATTTACTGGCTTATTCAGTTTCCGTTTGTTTTTACGCTCTCACGAGCAAAACTACTCGGAGATATTAGAAGTAATATAGGCTATTTGGAATCCCACTGTTGGGCACAAGCTTCCGCACGTCCTATATTAAGTGTAGTTTACGCGGATAGACCCGCGGGCGAAACGCTAGTTATTTATAATTCGAAGCTGACTTTTGGTCAGCAATTCTTATCAGTGGCCTATTCAGCGTTGAATGAAAATGTATGACTGTTTATTATTTCAGTGTAGTGCATAACACTCAGTCTGACGCTAGTCTTACCACATAGTGAAACAGACATGAATTTATTAATAATTGTAAATATTTTAATATTCGCTGCATACGACGTATACGGAAGTAAGTGATACTTTTCTACTTCTAAAATTCCGTGCTAAAATCAAAGTCACGCTTTTGTTAATCCAAAGAAAAAGAGAATGCGTGAAATAAACCATATATGTATTTCGAGTCGGTTCTTGATAATGATGTCAGTAATTGCTTGTTTGGCAATGACTCAAAATTGATGGGTCTTTTCATGGTTTTATTGATACAATATTTTTGTGAAAAACAGTTTTTGAACAAAGGAAAAAGCTGTCAATCTTTAAGTATGTATCGAAAACAAAACACCATAAAAATTGGCCAACTTGGTAAAGATTATGAATTGTCACACATAAAAAAGCGTCAAATTTAGAACCACTTTTTTTCGTCGGTTGAAAATAAATCAAGATCCAACAGAACGAACAATTGATCACGTTTAACCTGCACCTGACGACGATCTAAGGATAGGCCCTCTACCAGTTGGACTAACAATCTGGCGAAAGTCACGGGAAGCTGCTGGATGAGGGCGGCGCGGGACCGCCCATGATAGAGATCCTTAGAGGAGGCCTGTGTTTAGCAATGAGAGTCGTTTGGCTAAGATGATGATGATGAAGAAGCCAAAACAATGTACGAGAACTTTCTGAAAGTAGTCAATAAACAAAAAATACTTCAATAATTTAAAAAGGAAATACATACAAAGAAAAATGTGATGATACTAGTGATGCAAATGCTAGAATTGTCGCGAATGCGAATGCCAACGCGAATACTCATCTCCAATATTCGCGAATACGAATGCGAATGCGAATGTTGACTTCCAACTAAAGCGGGCACGTTTATCGTATCATCAGGGTTTGCATTTCATATCCATTAAAAGACACTATGAAAATGATAATGAATTCCTGGAGAAATACCTATAAAATGATAATCAAAATACTAAAAACACAAAAATTTTGATTTATATTTTTGTTTTATGCTATTGCAATGATTCATACATATAAGGAAAAAACAGACACACAATGGAATGTACCCTGAGTAAATAAATAGCAGCTGCTATATACAACCAATAGTTAATTAATAAACCACATATACTGAAATTGTTCCTGTGGGCTGAAACTCGCACCCATTTCAGATAAATAACCAGTGTATTATTTTGGATGTTGGAGTAACAACAACTTAGAACCGAACATGCTATATCTTTTTATTAGAAAGATATATAATATCTTTCCTGTCTGAAGTCTGAAGTTCACCCAAAACTTATCCCATAAGGACATTACTAGAATATACTTTAAAATTCACCGTGCCTTCTATTCCTCAGACGAGATATGCTCACCGCTGGACGGCATCGATAGAACATGCATGCGTTACCAAGATTGCCCCAAGAATATTCTGGATTTGATAGCAGCAACGCCAATGCTACCAAGTACTTTAAAACTATTGAGAGACGCAAGATGTGGTGCAAGGGTTAGTAACTATACTTTGCGAGGAGATGCGGGTTCGAGTCCCGCCTGAGACAAAATTTTTCAAGTTTATATACTGATATTATAAGTGCAATTAAGTTGCTAAAATATCAAATAAACTATACTGATTTAAACTTTCATGGTCACTATTTTAAGAGTTAGTTATTTCGAGATTTCTACCATGTACCTTCCGATATTCTTCCGTGATCGAGGCGCTTGCAACAATGCCGAAATATCGAAAACTAATAAAAACAAGTTACATGGTAGAAATAACTAATTTTTAATTTAGTAACTTTCTCATAAGCTGAATGCATAACCCTCTATGATGCTTTTTCTTATAAAAAGCATATTTGGGCTAGCGGCGCGTCAGGTATTCGCCGAGATTGCTTCTATGCAAGCAAGCATACACAAGCGCATCCCTGTAAAATGTGTATTTGCATATTTAACTGGTTCGGTTTAAATTCAAAGCTTTCAGCTCACCGGTTAGTTGCTCTTTTTAATAACTCCGGAAACATTATCAAATTATACCGAAGCTTTTTCTTGCAGTCATCGAGAAAACTATGCTGTCCTACACCAGAGTGCTATACATGGGACGGCCGTCCAGGAGTGTGCGTGGAATATAACGATAGCGTATTTACTGAAACTATGACATTTAGACAAATAAGGGTTTCAAGGTAAATATCAAAAACAATGTCTCCGAATAAATAAGATGAGATTTAAAGCTACGACTTTTGGCTATCCTACGACTGTTGTTAGAATATCGTTGTTTATCGTTAAATAGTGTTGATTGAATTTATTGGTACAAACATCGTAACATTTTTTTTTCTTACTTGATTTCTACTTCAGATGCTTTTGACATAAGATCACGTCATCTTAAAATAGGAAAACCCCAAATAATGGATATACTAAATGTAGACAACATCAACTAAGACAATGTTCTAACACTAAAGTAATTTAATATTCGAAAATGAGCTTTAGTAGTGGCAATCAGAAACAACGAGGGTGGCACAAACAGTCAGAGCCGAGATTATATAGAAAACGACTTTTTGCCTACACTAAGAGATAAGATAAGATAAGATTTATTCTGTATACTGACCCGACCGGGAATCGAACTCGGAACCACGGAGTAGGCGACACCTTGAAAACCGATGTGTACGTCACTCCACCGCGGAAGTCATCGAAGTGTGTCTAAATTCTAAGTTATCAAATATTTAAACAATACTATTACTACTACTACGCTTCACAAACTAAAATTTTTTTTATATATTTCAGATGTATAGACAAGCCGTCAAAATTTGTTTGCTACAGCCATTTGCGTATTCGTCAAACTAGCAATTGCGAATTAGATGACACAGGATTTCCTCCCGATCCTAGCCTCGGCTGCTGCGGCAAAGATCGTGTAGCTCGAGACAAAATTACAGGCATGTATCTTCAAACTGATACTGATGAACCTAGCTTTGTAAAGTTAGAAAAAAAACAATTCGTTTCAAATCACTGTTTATTAACAGACCAAGATCTGTCACTCATACACACGCCTGAACTTACTTGGCCCAGTACCCTAACCGCTAGACCAATTGAGCTTCCTTATGAACTTAAGTATAATTCTTAAAAGCAATAAATAATGTTAACACAGAAGGGGGCGCAACAACCATTGATGAGTTTCCATGGCTCGCTGTAATCAAATATCCTGAAGACAAAAGAAACTGCACTGGTGCCCTTATAAGCAGAAAATACGTGCTGACGGCTGCCAATTGTGTTGTCCCAAATACTTTACATAACAAACCGTACGTATCTGTCGTCTTGTTTTTAAACCATAACACGATAATCATATTTGGGTAATTCAAATTCATATGATAGATTTCAAAACTATTCCAGATATGCTATCGTTCTTGGAGAATACAACAAACGTACCACAAATGATTGCGATCAAGATGAATGTCACGATACTACAGTTACAATAAAAATTGAAGACATAAAAGTGCACGCAGATTTTAACCTTTCTAACCCACTAAGGAAAAATGACATTGCCCTGATAAGATTGGAGGAGACTGTGACATACTCAGGTAACATTAATACGTAACACTCATTGTAGCATCTAGTGGTTGCAAATAATGCAATCAAACTGTGAATCAATGTGTTTGACTTGTCAACAAAATAATATTTATTGTTTTTTTTTTTGAGTCAATTCCTAACATCTGTTATCCAATATGATAGAGGAGGCAAAACAACAGTACAAGAGTTTAAAAAAGCACGATTTTAAGAAATTTATTTGTATAACAAACAATATATAAAATACCTTTTTTACCACCACACCTGCCATACCTGCCTACCATACCTGCATCATTCCCAAGATCGTCATATTTTTCAGATTTCATCCAACCTATATGTCTGCCAATAGACTTTAGAGACACAACTAAATTTCCCCCCGAAAACTTTAAGCTATGGTCTGCCGGTTGGGGGTCTGCTGATGTCGATAACCCACGCCCTTCTGACGTGAAACTGAAGGCCGAATTGCCGTTTGTAAACTCATTGGTGAGCAAAACTTAGTATTTTAACATAAAAGGTGAGCGATAAGTTCGCTAGAGGTCTTCTTGGTAAGATTATCAGTCAGAGGTCAAGTTCAAAAGTCTCCTGTGACACGACTTAACTAGAAGTTGACGAGACAATAATAACAAATGTATTACAAGATTATGGAAATATAACTCTAAATATCGCACAGTAATTATAACATGCAATGGTGAACTATAGTAAAACTTGATACAAAATACACCTGTACTTTTATTTTCTTACATGAATATTAATATACCGAATGACTATTACAGATTTATATCAGGGGATCCCATCATGACATAATATCTCAAGTGAAATACCGATTTATATAACTAAGCTGAAATGGGAATTTGCGTATGACGTATATACTTAAAGATAAACTTTTCAAATGAAAAGGTGGAACATAATAGCACATGAAAAGGTGGAACATAATAGCACCACTCCTTCTTATTCTAAAGGGTACTGTCAGAAAAGATGGGCAATGTCCGTCTATCGTTCTCCTCAAAATTTTACCAAAATCCCCCAAAAATCAGGTTTTTTAGATAAAAAAACCCCCAAAAAAGACTAACTATATATCTATACAAATATTATAAAGCTGAAGAGTTTGTTTGTTTGTTTGAACGCGCCTTAGAATAATAACACCTATTTTAAGGAACGCGCTAATATCTGGAAGTACTGGATCGATTTGAAAAATTATTTTTGCGTTGGATAGTCCATCTATCGAGGAATGTCGAGGAATGCTTTAAACTATATACAATCACGCTGCGACCAATGCGGAGCGAAGCATGAGTGAAAAATGTTGCAAAAATAGTCACGATCATAATAATAGAAATTGACGCGGAAAAAGTCACTGGAAACAGCTAGTTTATTATAAAAATACAATTCTACGCTATTTCAGCAATAGTTTCCACTATTGGATTAGCATCTTAAGACTTGTCGTTTGCAGTTTCATACGTATTTTTTGTATCGATTCACTCGCTAAAGAATGGATATTGTAGGTCTTTAACTAACTTTTAAATTCGCTTCATTTTCTAGATACCTACGTTGTAGTAATAAATACCGTCAATACCCTTCAAAAACTTTCTTTTTTTTCCTCCAAAACGCCCCCATGAGTTTTATCCCCCGTAATTGTCCCCCCCATGACTATAAAAAACCCCCAAATTAGTGGAGATTCCCTCCAATCTGACAACAGTGAGCAGCGAATTCTATCCACAAGTGACTAGACAATCACGTCAACGCGCCTGCTGAGGGTAGTGATATGTATAGTGGGGTATGGAGAGGCCCGTAGGCCTCTCCATAAGATGGTGTTTTCTAACAGTCATAACAGTGAGACCTATGAATGAGTAGTGAGTAGGCTAGTGTGTAGGCTCCATGACTATGAAGTCATAGTGCCTTCACACTGTTAGAAGACATTCGATGAACGTGTGTGACAAACGTTAGTGTGAAAGCGCTCTATGAAGGAAGGCTTATGATAAATTCTAAAATTTACTTTTATTACAGCATTGCGCTGAATCACATCCACAGTTGTTGACAAGTCAGATGTGCGCAGGCGCCGAGGATATCAAGGATAGATGCATTAGCGACTCCGGCGCCCCCCTCATGTACGACAGAGACGGAACATTCGAAGTCTTGGGCATCACCACCTCCAGCATAACCGCTTGCAGTACAGACCGCCTGCCATTGATCTACACAAAAGTATATACATATTCGAATTGGATACACAGCACAATACGACCTTGATTTATGTTTTTCGTTTTAACTATTAATAAACAGAATAAACTTGACAGTATTAAATTAATTCTACTAATATACCCCTTTCTGATAACAATTCAAACACTATTAGGTTATACTTTATTTGATATTTTAGCAATTAAATTGCAATTATAATATCAGTATATAAACTTGAAAAATTTTGTCTCAGACAACAAAAGGCAACGCTGGCTTACAGAGCGTTAAGAATATGCTTGAAAAATTCGCGCTGAGTCGCAGTGTCTCGGTGGCTTAATTGGTATAGCGCCCGCCCGGCATGCGAGGAGATGCGGGTTCGAATCCCGTCTGAGACAAAATTTTTCAAGTTTATATACTGATACTATTAGATTAGCATAGATACTAAGAAGTTTAATCATCAAATGGCGTAAGTCTGCCATATTCAAAGGATTGCTAAATAAAGATCGGTTAGCAATGAGGAAAATGAGTACATAATGTTAAATATGATACAATTATGAATAGGTATAATAGATAAACCCATCGTTGGGTACAGACACTACCTCTTGGAAGCCTTTGAATGAGCAAGAGTTTCTTGAGAGATTTGTTATTTATCTCTGCTTATAACAAACGTCTCCAGAAACCCTTTCGAAGAAAGTCGCTGTTTGCGGATGTCGCGGGATCTATTGCCGTGGAGCCGAGCCTCTAAGGCGAGGCCTCCGCCTAGCCATGGGTATCTTTCGGCTGAGATGATGAGGATGATGTCGTTTACATAAACTTTCGGAAGCCCTCGAATGAGAAAGCGTTGCTGGACAGCTCTGTTATTAGCAAATACAGTCGACTCTCGTTAATTCAAACCTGCGATAATACGAACCTCTCCATAATTCAAAGTTATCGCGAGTTCCCTACAAAATCTCTTTATATTTCGAACTAAATCAATACATTTTTATGCACTTGGTAATTCGAACGAAAAAATCAGTGCAGTTAATTAATAATTGATTAACACTTAATAATTCGAAGTTTCATTTATTTCCTCTTACAAATTTCGAACCATTTAATATTTCATACACTCGATAATTCGTAATATTTTAAGAGACCCTCAAGTTTCGAATTAACGAGAGTCGACTGTACTAATAACCAAGCTATCCAGTTAGTGTTTTCATGTCGTCATCATCATGTTAGCCAAATGTTTCCCACGACTGGGCATTGGCCGGCCTCCACTGACGACGATTTATCCCACTACGCCCGCAATTAGCGGATTTTTAATACTGTTAATTAAAAAAAAATATCTTTCTTTATCTTTCTTCCGTCGGTTCATTGGTAATAGTTTATGAGTTCTTGCTTAAAATTTTACGGTGACGGCGACTTTCACAAAATCGTTGGTCTACAAGCCTATTATTTATTTTCAATCTAAAAGCTTGAAAATTTCTACTGTGCTTCGGTTTTATATTAAGAGTTTATATTTATTAATTTTAATCATTGTCATTTTTTATGGCTGAAATACCCGTGCGTGACTAAGTGCGTTGTTGTTGAAACAAGTTTATCATATCAGAGTCAACTATAAAATTCTGGGGAAACACCAGTGCAAAACAAAAATAAAATCATAAAATTTTAAGCAAGAACTCAAAAACTATTACCAATTAACCGACGGAAGAAAGATAACGAAAGATAAATTTCTTTAATGAACAGTTTTAAAAACAATTTTCGTTGAAATCTTCTGTATAACCTGCGGCTATTTATCACTTAAGCGTTTGGTACGGTCAACCAAAGAAGTGGTCAATCACCCTATACTAACTTTAAAAATCATTCGCGCGTCATAGAACAACAAGATAGATAGATAGATAGATACACTTTATGGCACACCATAAAATTGAAAAATAACACATGAGTAAGATTTAGATTAGTACAATTTAGGCGGTCTTATCGCTAACAATGTTGATTTTCTCATGAAAAAATATGCTGAAAGTTACTAATACTAACACTATCATCATAGCTGAGTATCTCTTTCATTATCAAAAAGGTAATAAGTCCATGAGTTCAAACTTATCGCTATTTTGCTTTTACGTGAAATTTTGTGAAAACTGGTAGGTAACTTTCTTGGTCGACCATACTAAAGTCTTTCGGTAACGAGATGTATGGGCTGAGGAGGTTAGAAGTCATAGTAATCATACTGATTTAAAAACCCCAATGTTGGGAATACGGTGACTAATAAGTAATAAGTATTTATACAATCTTGAAGTGCCGAGCGGCCATTCGATAACTAGTAACGAGGCAATGCAGACATAAGTAGTGACAAGTGAAAAACATTAACGATGAAGATCATAACAGCTGTTTGTTTATTGACATCGGTGGTTCAATGTGTTTTTGGAGGTAAGACTTTTTAGGTTCTTTTTTTCTATTGCTTTTTAGTTGCCCTTCGGTTAATGTAATTGTCTGACACAGTTATTTTGCTATTGGGGACTAAGACAAGAACGACAAATCAAAAAACATGAAAATCGCCGCAGCCGTTCAAGAGGTATTTATTATAAGTATTCGAGAAAAGCCGACTTTATTTTATACATTAAAGATAAGGGATTAGTGGAATAAAAATCGATTAACTGTCAGGTCAAATGTCAGATAACGTTTGTAAAACGCACGTAAATCGCAAACAAGTCGCAACATTGTTTTGTCATTGTACCAATGTGTTCTGTATCTGCACAGCACAGGATATAATAAAAACTTTATGACATAAAAAAATACTGATTAAGACACCAAAAAATAGTGACAAGATGTCTGTCTGGTAGAGATCGCTATTCAGCGATAAGACCGCCTTATTGTACCAATTTTCTGTTTTCATATTGTTATTTTTCTTTGTATTTTGTTTTGTGCAATAAAAGTGTATTGTATTGTGTATTGTAAGATGCCGCCGCTTGTCTTTTTTAGCAAATATCTGTCAGAAGCCTTTTACGGATCCCATAGGACAAAATGGTGGTGTTGGCTATCATAGGCCGCTTAATCTAAGATACGCACACATCAAATGACTTTATTGGCATAATTATTTATATTACAGACACCTGCCTAAGACCAGACGGACGCACGGGAATGTGTATAAAATACAATCACTGCCCGGAAATTGTGGAACTAGTGAACAGCTCAAAGGGCGGCCTCGATCTGCGGAGCTACACGTGCGGCTTTGAGGGTGAAACTCCTAAGGTCTAATTATATCTTCGGGTATTTTTCTTCATAACGATTATCTTTCAAGGATAATCTGGTCTCAGTCTTCCAATCAGCCTATCAAATGCCTCTGACTTAACTCATTTTTACGACGTCCATCTCGCGGCAAAAGCCGAGACGCGGCTGCTTTAAGTGCTACTAGTATTATCATCGTCATCACTAGCCTATATCAGCCCACTGCTGGACACAGGCCTCTCCAAATGGACGATTTTGACCTAATCTTGTTCCAGTTGGCAAACGTAATTTAGCCAACGGTGCAGGGACGCTGCTACCCGCTCCTAGAGTACCAGACACTCCTTCAGTTCGCCTTTAGTCGCCTCTTACGGCACTCATATGAAGAGAAGGGGTCATGCTATTCTTTTAACATGCCGGCACCACATAAAACGCTAAAATAATAATAAAATACTATACAGCAAAAATTACAAACGAGCAAACAATATTTTAGTCGCGGCGCATGATTCTGTAGCGGCTCAAAGAGGTTTTTTTTTATTGCTCTTGACTGGTTTTATTCGTGCACTTCTCCAATTATTTGGTGCCCAAACTCAAAAACTTAGGAGCACTATTACACTTGCTCAGATACGTTACTTGGCCCTTTTTTATTTTTTTATCTCGTGTTTTTTTTAGGTCTGCTGTCTTGATTGCTATACCCCAGACGGGAGTCCTGGGAAGTGCAAACATGTGAATACATGTAAAAACTTGTCTGCATTGCTAAATGATCAGAAACAAAAAAGTTACGTGAGGAATTCCAGGTACGAAATCAAAAAATCCTAAAGCAAAATCAATAGAATTTAACTGACCTTATTGTCCCGCTACGTACATGCACTCAATTTATTCTCGTACTAGCATTTCGCCCGCTCTGCCCGCGTGATTACACTACATCGCGCGGGTCGAAACCTATGCCCAGCAATGAGATACAAAATAGCCTATATTCTTTCGCAAAATCAGATCTAAGGCATTTATAATATTGGTAAAGAATATATACTATGTCTATCGTACAGATCATGCGTTTATGAGAAACCTAATGAAGGCCAAAATACTAAAGTGTAAACAAAAAATGCAATTCTTCTGCATGCAATGTTTAATTCAGTTTAAATACTTGGGATATTGCCGCAAAAACCATTTAGCTTGATGTGCAGGCCATTGTACCTACAATAACGATGACCATTTTCAGGTGTCTAACTGGCCCTCGTGACGTGTGTTGTGGTCCTCCTCCATCCGAAGTCAGGCCTTCGGAAGAATGCAAAAGCATTCTAACTGCGTTTCCACCACATCCGGCGAGTTTATGCTGCGGTCACGATGCCAATGCTGCTTCCAAGATCACAGGTATCAGAACAAATATTTTCTCAGTGATCGCACTACACTCTTACGGCAGAAATATAATTAATTCAATACAAATTTGAATCATGATCAAGAAGTGATTCCAAAGAATGCCCCAAGGATTACCTTGGGGCAGCATGAAATTCCCACAACAATTTGGAAATGGTTTGACTGAGATTAGGTGACATCGAATAATATACTTTTGATCAGAAATCAAATAGTATCAATCCGAAACTGCATTCGGTACTTTTGCCATACGATACGGAATGCAATTCATTACTATATCATTACTATTTTCAGGGGGTGAGAGAACAGGCATAGACGAGTACCCTTGGACGGTGCTTTTAGAATACCAAAAATGGGACGAGTGGGGGCGTGTACAAATCAAGACGTACTGCGGTGGATCCCTTATTAGTAACAGATATGTCGTGACAGCGGCCCATTGTATCAGTGGACCTGGAGCTTGGGCACCGTGAGTCAGTTATAAATTTAAGAAATCCGCGAAAGAATTGTCATAGTTTGTTTTTTAAGATACAAAAACTGTTAACATTTCTTCAGGTACCAATTCTATTATTCTGGTCATTTGCAAATTATTTCAGAATAAACGTGCGGCTAGGAGAATACGACACTACCAAAGAAGAAGACTGCGTGGATTCGGACTGCGCAGATCCCATAGAAGTGGTTCCTATTGAGGAGATAATTGTGCATCCTGATTACAACGCAAGCAGTCAATTCGATGACATCGCTTTAATAAGAATGGCACGACCCGTTGCTTTCACAGGTATTGCAACTTTTAATAATGATATCGATGTTTCCATTACAATAGTTTTGCGCTTATTATTATGAGTTTTAAAAACCACAAACTCTTGGACAAGTCCTGATATTTTCAGTATAGTTTGAATACATTGCAGATTTCGTGCGGCCGATCTGTCTGCCGACGTCTGACGTGTCGCGAAGGGATGAATCTCTTGAAGTTTTCGCCGCAGGATGGGGCAGAATAAACGATACGCATCGGAGCGCGACAAAACAGCATGTGAAACTACCGTTATTTAAGTTGGAGGTACGTATGGTGTAATAAAACATTATTACGTATTCATGGACTCTTTAAATCTTACTGATCTAATCTACGAACAGTAGGTATCCTCATAACATAAAAAGAGTGAGGTAGATCAAATATAAAGGTTTTAACAGGGAAGGATTAACATCCATAAGTTAACTGGTCTAAGGTAATGAACTTTTGAAAGACTTTGAACACACAGACTAAAGTCAATTGCAATACGCTATTTATGAAAATGTTGCCGAAACAATTTCAGTTAAAGGCGAATCATCAGGCCACTACATATTTTCATATGCTTTATCTATATTTAAAATGGGCACACAAATGATCTGAATTGCCGTCTCAAACATCTTTTGCAGATCTCTCAACTGAATAGCATCTTCCTTTTAATCAACGAAGAAGCTAACCAAGTAGGTATATTTTTCAGGATTGTAAAAATAGCTACAGCAGTAGTTCTCAGGTTCGCAAACCGACACTTTGGCCGAAACAGCTCTGCGCAGGCGGCGAGGCAGGAAAGGACGCTTGCCGAGGGGACTCCGGCGGTCCCCTGATGTTGAAGACAGGCCTCTTGCACGAGCTGATCGGCGTGGTCAGCTTTGGTCCGGATCCGTGCGGAATCGAGGGCCTTCCAGGTGTATACACTCACACACATCCGTATACAATATGGATACGGAGAAATATACGCCCGTAGATTTGTAGCTCTTAAATATAAGTATATTTATTTCAATGTAAAAAATGTTGCATTTAAGAAACAGAAGCGATCCTTATCTCATGTTTTACAAATAATCTAGCGAGCATTTATGTTTGATTGCATCTTAAAAAATAAATTATTTATTACGTAGACATCAGTCTAGTGTTTATTTGCGTTCCTATACTCACGTGATAGATAAATAAGTACACACTTTATTGCACGAAATACAGTGTGAAATAAAAATTCCTTAAAATATTATATTAACGGCCATTTCCAATAACCTATCTATCTTCAGTTTTGGCATATCGGAGATAGAAAACAACTTCTGTCTTTGTTTCTCTGGACGGCAAAAACAGACATAGAAACTGTTTCCTATCTCCGATATGCCAAAACTGAAGATAGATAGGTTATTGGAAATGGCCGTAAGTCTTTATATGATATTTCAGCAATTTAATTACAATTATAATATCAGTATATAAACTTGAAAAATAATGTCTCAGACGGGATTCGAACCCGCATCTCCTCGCTAAATGAAAAAGCACCGCACCCGGTATGCGAGGAGATGCGGGTTCAAGTTTATATACTGATATTACAAACAAGGAAATATTGTACTATCAAAAAAAAATCCCTTTAGAGAGAACATGTTAACTCAGTGTGAGACAGCGTGTAATTATCACACCGAATAACATACATAATAATATTAATAATAAACATTCACATACTGAAACAAATATATATAACTTCACTGTTCTACGACCCCTTCAGACACATAATTTTTTTTAATAATGTAATTTTTTGCATTTTTGACTTATTTAGATTCAGTATTTAAGGTTTTTGGGCATAAAATATAATATTATAATAATATATGATCCTCTAATAACATTATTATAATACATAACAATATAATAATACAATACAATTGAAAAAAAAAGACAAAAATAAGGTGCATTTTGGTCTTTTTTCCAACTCAGCTAGTTTTGTAATTTAGAAGTATTTTATCTACAATTACGATTGATGCGACCCGTGATGTCATACTGTAGGTAGACGTACGGAATACGACTCGTACCTACTGTTGTTCCTTACTGTGTTATTAACGAGGTATCAAAAGTAACGAGTAACGTAACGATACGAGAGTAACGAGTACTTTTTGTCATAGTAACGAGTTCACACGGGTATGCAATTTTTTGTTACTTTTACACCTTTGCATTTAACATGAGTCCTACTTATCATAGTTATTACCGCAGGAAATAACCATCGTTTTGGATCTCCCACTGCCAATAACAGAGCAATTAAGAAAAACCTAACAAGTGCGAGTCAGACTTGCCCACCAAGCGAAGTAGTATTATCTTATCTGTGGCGAGGGTCAGTAATATTTGTAGGTACTTATGAACCCGCATATCGTTTCCGCTTTATATAGCATGTTAGGTAAATAGTATAACAAGCTGAAACCAGTCTATGTTACACATGCATATAGAAATGCATATCTATACTAATATTATAAAGCTGAAGAGTTTGTTTGTTTGTTTGTTTGAACGCGCTTATCTCAGGAAGTACTGGTTCGATTTGAAAAATTCTTTTTGTGTTGGATAGTCCACTTATCGAGGAAGGCTTTAGGCTACATAACATCACGCTGCGACCATCAGAGAAAAATGTTGCAACAATAATCGCGATCATAATAAAAGAAATTGATGCGGACAAAGTCGCGGGCAACAGCTAGTAAATACTATGGTGATGTTTATAAACAAAAATTATACAAATTTTAGATTTCTGATAATAAAAAAAATTATAATATCAAAAGAGATGTCCCGTAACAGACCCACACATTGTACAGTATTCTAAAAAATCAAGAAATATCTACTGACTTTGGGAAAAATACGAATAACTGTATACAGGGTGAAATTTCATCCACTTTCCAAAATTTTTATAGGCGTTCAGTATCGTGTTTAGAGCCTATTTATGAAGTAAAAATGTAAATTCTCGTAAGTTGTCACACGAAAATATTTTTCGCGATATAGTTTTCAATTTTTACGGAAAATTAAAAACATATAAATATAATAGTATCGTAATGAATGAATGAGATGCGCGACGAGTAAAAAAAGTGTTGCTAGGCTGCCGTATCAAAAATATTCGATTTTTGGCAGACATTTTCTAAGTGTTTTATCTTGAGATTTTTGTACTGGGCTATACCAAAAGAAAAAATACGTCACTTGTTTTTTGTTTCGTAGATTGATATATCAAAATTTGGAAGGTGGTTAAAATTTCACCTGTATAACATATACGAGTAATATTGCGGCTCAAAAATAAAAACAATCTAATAAATTTTTTAATTTGCCTTTTACTAGATGGTATTACCTACTTGCCTTGGTCTAGGTCAACTAAAAATGTCCTATCAGTTTTGATTCCTTTGAATGTCGAAATATACGTTTTTAAGAGACTAAACTTATTTTTACGTCAAAAATTCCAAGGGACTATAGACTTAAGCATAAAGATCTAATTTCAGCTCAATATCTTTACGCGTACCCGTTGTAAACGGTCGTCCCTTGACAGACACACCTATAGACTTAAGCATAAAGTTCTAATTTCAACTTAATATCTTTACGCGTACCCGTTGTAAACGGTCGTCCCTTGACAGACACACGGACGTATGTATGTACAGACAAACGGTTCGTCCTACCAAAAAAGTTAAAGGTCATTGAATTGATTTTCAACTTTAAGTCCAACACGTAGATATCAATGTCAATTGAGAAAATTTGACGTTTAGTGGTAGGTTGACGTGCTGTTTGTCTGTACAACAACAGACTTTCGATAATCCTGTAGAATATCCATAGTTGACAATGTTGAGGCATAGTTAGGTTATTTATATTTTTCTACCGGTCATTTGTAGTCGGCACTCAGTGCCATGCAGAAGTGAGCTTAAAAGAGTTAGGAAAATATTCTATTAAAATGAAAATCCAACTTGTCCTGTGTGTGTTGTTGACATCAGTTATTATTGTTTATATCAATGGACGTAACTTTATTTAATCGTTACTATTAAAAATAAAACTGGAGATCTCCAGGAAGCACTTACGATATTCTCTTAAGCTCGATTGGTATTTTCAGTTTTCTCCTGGGCATAGGCCCAGCAGTGTGCGTGATTTGGCTGAGACGTTGATGATGATGCTGATCTCTTTCTGAACCTATCAGCCCCTGACTGCACAATGTGTGTTTTTAATAAATATATTAAAATTTGGAAGGTGGTTAAAATTTCACCCTGTATTTACGCGTACCCGGTATAAACGGTCGTCCCTTGACAGACTCACGGACGTATAACGACGGAATTTTGGTTAATCCTGTAGAATATCCATAGTTGACAATGTTAAAACATAGTTCGGTTATTTATATTTTTCTACCGGTCATTTGTAGTCGGCACTCAGTGCCATGCAGAAGTGAGCTTAAAATAAGTTCGGACAATATTCTATTAAAATGAATATCCAACTTGTCCTGTGTGTGTTGTTGACATCAGTTATTGTTTATATCAATGGACGTAAGTTTATTTATTTATTACTAATAAATCTAAACTGATCTCCAGCAAGATCGATCGATTACGATCTTCAGTTTTTTCATATACTCATATTTTTATTTTTTTTCTGGGCATAAGCCCAGCAGTGGGCGTGATTTGCCTGAGATGATGATGATAATGATCTCTTTCTGAACCTATCAGCTTCTGACTGCACAATGTGTGTATTTAATAAATCATGTATTTCATCAATGCTGTGTACGCCTATAATAGGTATGCATATTCGATGACAACAATGATAATGTTATTTATAGTTAAGTGTGTATAATATGTAAACTGTTGGTGTACCTTTTAAATAAATAAATAAATAATAAAATACCTTTTTGGTCACTCACACTAAGTTTATGGATCTCGCCACGTATTCAACACCATCATCACAGCCAGTCGACGCCCCCTGCAGCACATAGGCATCCCCTAAGGAGGTCCACAACAATGGTTCCTCGCCAAGTTTTAAGTGTTTGTTATTTATTACTTCGACGTTTATAAAATAAATAATGATAAATAAATGTGGACAACATCACATGAATGTACATTGTTCTGATCCCTATTTGAAAAACTATTTAAAAGCACTCCTATTTTGGAAAATCAGAAACAACGAAGGTATCACAAACACCCACACCCGAGAAAATGTTGAAAAACACTTTTCTTTCTACATCCGGAAATCAAACCGGAACCTCGGAGCAGGCGACACCTTGTTAACCGGTGTGTACGCCACTCTGCCACGGAGGTCATCGTTATAAAGATAAACAACATTAAAATGTATTTCAAACTCAATCCATAATGTTGTACCTAAAAAATGTGTAAGTACCAGAATATGTAAAGTTTGATACATAAGTATCATAAGATAATCATAGTTTACTAAAATACAATATTCCATAACATAGTCTGCCAAAAACGACTGAGTTTCTTGCATGCATTAACAGTATGCAGTATAACGGTGATGAGCTAAATATGCAGTGTTTGAGATTAAAGGTTAAATATAGGCTATACATTAATCGATTCTTATTCATTAAAGTAAATTAAAGCTTTATATTATTATTTTAAACGGTAAACCGTTCAGAAATTTCCTTATGAACTCTAATAATAATGCATTCAAGTAATAAACCAGGAAAAACTTGTTGTTAGGATGTATTTTCCTGGTCTGTTTGCTTGTTGTTAAATAAGACATGCGAGAGATATGACTGAAATTGAAATTCCTATACGAAGTTAGTATTAAAAGACACAAATAAACCGTTATAATATGATATGCTATCGTTCCCGATAATAACCCCTAAGGCTAAGAACTCACGAAGTGGTTTTAACGGATGACGGCGAAGCAAGTTTACGTATAGCGCGACGAACTATTGCAAACATCAAAAATAATGTTTGAAGTAAAAAAAATAATATGTGTCAGCATCATAAGCAGTGGTCGCCATTATAAAGTGGAGTCGTAGACATACCCTATTAATGCCACTGAATGATTTAGTATTTCCCTTAGAAATCTTTCACAACTGTACCTACAGAGGAGACCTATGATATTGTCCGGGCCTAAGGCCAAATAAACATTTGTATTAATTACGAAGATACGAGAAACACCCCGCAGACGAGACAATAACAAAAATGTTTCTTTGCTAAAATTATCCTTTTGAGAATCTAACCTAGAAACTCAGAGTTGGAATCGCCTTGAAAACCGGTGAGCACGCCACATCGCTCGTTCACACGTAGGTCGTTAATCGTAATATAATTGATAATATACAGGAGCCTCCTAATAACAACTAAATTAATTAACTTTCCTGGTCAGAGTCTCTAGGGAAATGCATAAGACCGAATGGAGACAAAGGACTGTGCATCCTATACGATCAGTGTCCAGAAATATTGGATATTCTCAGGCAGCGAACAAGAAGTAACAGTGAACTCTCAAAATATAGATGCGGATTTGAAGGCCAGAAACCAAAGGTAAGATAGAGCACCTTATCCTATAATTAACCCTAACCTATCTCTACAGCCTATCATACACCACGACTGGATACAGGCTTCTCTTAAAGATGATTCTGCCATAATCCAGCCAACCAGCAATAAAGTTGGGATAAAAATGTTTCTTGGGTTTTTTTGGTAAAAGTTTTCATTTTATCTTTAAATACACTTCGGGGTTAATATCGTGTTGTTACGAAACATTAAAAATAATAGTGCCACCCCTTCTTTTCTTATTGAGTGTCTTCTATCCACCATTGATCAAACTGCGATCACCAAACCGCGTAACAAGCGTTAGGATAACGACGAGATTCTTCTTTTGCAGTGGCTTGTATTCAGCAAATGACCGGTTGTTGACGATGATGATGATAATGGAAATTGCACCTTAATAACCTTTCAGGTATGCTGTGACTACAATTGCTATACACCAGAGGGGAGGTTTGGAAAGTGCAAACATGTAAACTTATGTCCACACTTGAACGAGATGGCACAACCAAAAAGTGACCAGAACGCACAAAACTTCGTGCGGAACTCACGGTAATAAATTACCTTACATTCGATTCGTTCTGAAATATATTAGAAACACAGCACCCAAAAAAAGATGACGAAAAACGTGGAATAAGTCACAAATTTTGAGCCGGTACTAAACAAGAAAACACTCAAAGTCGGAGGCTCATATCAACCTCTTTTTTTTGGTGGCTGTCTACTTTCTTTATTGGTGTTATGCTGATTATTCTTTGGTCTTATACATATTATAGAAATACGCGTCGAACTGAAAATCTGTTTTTTTTTTCATCGGTTAACAACATTGATAATGTAATAATATCTCCCTAACCCTTCTACCTGGTAAATGATCGCTTGAATTATAAAAAGAATAATCACCACTTGACTTACGTATTGAAATGACGGCCACCAATCTTTTCAGATGTCTAACTGGTAGACGCGACGTGTGCTGTGGCCCTGCCCCCGGTGAAGACTTTACCCAGCCGAAGGACAATTGCGCTGAAGCGTTCTCCGCGTTTCCACCACACGCGGACAGCTTGTGTTGCGGTTTAGACGTCCAGGCTGCCTCAAGGATTTATGGTGAGTAACCAAAAATCAAACCGCCCAGCGTAAGGATGACTTTATCCACATTGAGTTGATCGCAATGGCATCGCAATCGTATATTTTGACATTACTACCATAGTAAATGTGTCAAAATATACAATTGCGATGCAATTGCGATTATATTGAGCCAATTGTAAATTAGCAGAATTGGGGGCCTGTTTGCTGCGTTTGCGGGCCCATATTGGGTTGCATAAATTAATGAAGCATATTTTCAGCCTGCATAACTATTTAGTACATAGTCAGGTCTTAAAATCTGTCACACAATAAAAACTTTTGAATTTAGAATGCTGGCCACAAAAAAGTTTATTGAATTCGAATTTCGAATTTTTCATAAAAATATAAATGTGTACTTTTTAGAATTTTCCTCATTTTTAAATAATTATGGAGTGGACACTTAAAGAAGACCGTGTCGCGGTTATTGCGTTGCATCGTTGCGGTTGCGCGCCAATTCGGATTTTCAACTTACTGAAAAATTTGAATATAACCAAAAGATTCGTTTATCGTACCATAAAACGATACAATGAAGACTCTAGTGTAGATGACAGGTCAAGAAGTGGTCGCCCTCGCTCTGTTAGGACTCCAGCAGTGATAAAAGCTGTGAAGGCGCGAATTCAAAGAAATCCCATAAGAAACAAATCCCACAGAAACTGTTGGCCTTTCAGATGAGGTTAAGCAGGACCACGGTGAAAAGGGTGTTAAATGAAGACTTAGGGCTTAGGGCATATCGAAGAAAAACAGGACATCGTTTGGACGCTCGTTTAATGGACCTGAGACTTAAGAGATGCCGCGCTTTGTTGAAGCGGTATGCGGGAAAAAAGAATCGGGAAATTATTTTTTCGGATGAAAAAATTTTCACCGTGGAAGAGAGCTACAACAAACAAAATTATAAGGTGTACGCACACAGCAGTGAAGAAGCGAGCAACCGTATTCCGCGTGTCCAACGAGGTCATTTTCCATCCTCGCTCATGGTTTGGTTGGGAGTCTCTTATTGGGGCTTAACTGAGATACATTTTTGTGAGAAAGGCGTAAAAACGAATGCAGTTGTGTATCAAAATACAGTCCTCAAGAACCTTGTGGAACCTGTTTCTCATTTAATAACAGGCACTGGGTATTCCAACAAGATTCTGCGCCAGCTCATAGAGCGAAAAGCACACAAGACTGGCTAGCGGCGCGTGAAATCGACTTCATCCGGCACGAAGACTGGCCCTCCTCCAGTCCAGATTTAAGTCCTTTAGATTACAAGATATGGCAACACTTGGAGGAAAAGACCTGCTCAAAGCCTCACTCAAGGCATCCTTGATTAAGGCAGCCGCCTACATTGACATGGACCTTCGTACTGCGATAGACGACTGGCCGCGCAGATTGAAGGCCTGTTATTCAAAATCGCGGGGGTCATTTTGAATAAACTTTATTACCATATGAACCTATGTTTTATTAAGTTCATTTTGCTATATAAATGGTTACATTAGTAATAAACATGTCTAAATTATTTAATATTACACATGTGACAGAACTTATGACCTGACTAGGTAATAATAAAACGTTTATTTCAGACCGCCTCGATCCATACATTTTAGAGTTAAAGACAATATACCTCAAATAATAACAATAATATCATCACAGACAGGACTATTGTAGCCAACAAGCCTGACATTGTGGTGATAGATCGTCAAGATCGCCATGCAATGATAGTTGACATCGACGTGCCGCATGACGGCAACCTCTTCAAGGCTGAAAAAGATAAAGAATGTAAATATCTTGACTTAGCTCATGAGGTTGTCGACATGTGGCCTGTCGATTCAGCTGTCATTGTACCGATAGTCGTCTCTGCCCACGGACTGATAGCTAAGAGCCTCGATAAACACCTCAAGAGGCTCACGTTAGGCGCTTGGGTCAAGAGTAGGATACAGAAGGCAGTACTCTTGGACACGGCCCGCATTGTAAGGAGGTTCCTGTCTCTGGAGCCTTAACCACCGGTAGCTTGGATCCTGATCTCGATGCCGGTTGGAAACTATTTTTTATATTTTTAAATGTATTTATTTTTTATAAAGATATTTAAAAATGTAATTTATATGTTATAAGATTAAATAAAGGAAATAATAATAATAATCTAAATTAGTCAAAAAACCGGTTCCTGGATCCTAGCACATGAATATTAACCCAGTGATTAAAGATGGGACACGATGGCTTATCTTATATGTTAATGATATTCTAAATTTTAACATCATAGTATTCTATATGTATGACTTGTAATCTATATGCCAAAGGGTGAGGTGCCAATAAATGTTATGATTAGTAATCGTTATTGTAAAAACAATTTTATTATGCATGAAAGTTTGATGCTGTTATATCATTATTATAAAAGAAGTTATGGGGAAATAAAGTATGCCAAATTATTAGTTCTGAATGAACGTTATGCGAAATGAAGAGAATGCCAAAAAACGTTATGCAGCCCGAAAATATGCTTCTTTAATTAATGCAACCCAATATGGACCCCTTTGTGGTTTCTTCTGCTTTTTTTGGGGTCACACTTTGGAACAGAAAATTATCGATAAATAAAATTAACAATCTTAAACCACAGGTGGAAACGAGACGGCAATAGACGAGTACCCATGGCTAGCGTTACTGGAGTACAAGCGAAAAGATACTGGCGAAATAAAGACCTACTGCGGAGGTGCTCTCATCAGCAGCAGATACGTTGTGACAGCGGCCCATTGCATCAGCGGGCCTGGGGCTTGGCCGCCGTGAGTTTTTGTTGTGGCAACAGCCTATAATCATCCCACTGCAGGGAAAAGGCCTCCATCCCTGAATTCAAGTTACCACAGCAATGATGGGTACTGGCATAATCACCACGCTTGCCAAATGCGGGTCGGTGATCACAAACCCGGGCAACGTTGGAAAATTCGTCATTTTTTGTTGCCTCACCCGCGATTCGAACCTTGAACCTCGAGATCTTGGCCCGGTATTTAAACATTCCATTTAGACCATCGGGGCGTCCTTCTACAACCTTCTGTCTATGAATATTAATAAAAATCAACTATCCCATACTGCGTATGTACGCGAATTTCTGCAGAATGGTTGCAACTGTTCATCAATCAAATCATCATTTCAAAAGCAGGGCAGATGCCTCTTTCATTGAATTAAAGTTTCTACAGCAATGATTGGTACAGGCATAATCACCACGCTTGCTAAATGAATGTTTGATTATCACAAGCCCAAGCAACGACGTAAAATTAAAATTGTAAAATTAAAATTTAATTTTTTATGCGTTAATTGGTATTGTTTTATTGTGTGTGTCCTATTAATGTCCGTCAGCAATAATTAATTAAGTGTTTATATATTCTGATTTCTAAAAAGATGCAAATAATGATACCGTTTTTCACAGTATAAATGTCAGGCTAGGCGAATACGACACCAGCACCGAAGAAGACTGCGTCGACGGCGACTGCGCAGATCCCGTGCACACTATACCCATCGAAAACATCATGACACACTCGGAGTACGATGCGAAGACTAATAAGCACGACATAGCTCTGCTAAGGCTGGCCAGACCCGTCCCTTATACAGGTGATCAAAATACATAATGTAAAACTGCATAATTTCGCTGTCGATATTTGTCATTTGGCTGAGTAGATGATGCTGAATGAATCCAAGGGTGATCAGACTCGTTCGTCCCATATACGGGTGATTAAAGCACATAATATACAGCCACATAACAGCGTTGTTGGGATACTTAGGGGAGACGTATATGTCTGCTGCAGGCATTATTTGGCTGAGATGATGATTAATTAATATAGTGAGCTATTAACGCAAGAAGCCGAGGATCAACCTAAGTGGCGTGCAATTGGAGAGGCCTATGTCCAGCAGTCCACTGCGATAGGCTGATGATGATAATGAATTTGAGCTTAGATACACTATGTTTATCATATTGTCTACATCATTTATCATCCGACGAAGAAAAAGATTTTCGATTCAACGGGTACATATACATTGTACATATTGTAATTTATAACATTTTACCATATGGACCGATCCCAATATTTTTTGTTCGATAGGGATGGCACAAAGTCCTTTTTATAACTGAAAAAGTAGGGTCGTCGAAGAAAGAAACGGAAATTTACAAAAACAAAATCACCGACGAAAACCGTTTGATGAAATCAGCCACCAATTTTAAGTTAGTGTATTGTAGTTGATTTCTTGTTTGTCACCGACTTTCAAAGCTTTTTTTTTCGAAGGCTGTCGTCAACTCTATTTTCTATTCTTTGGGGTGTTTTTTTTGGCACTTTTAATGGAGACAAGCATTGAGCAATTCCTACCTCATTCAACGAAAACCATATGGAAATCGGTCTACCTGCAAAGCAGTTACGCGCTGTCGGTAGATTAAAATAGGCAAAACATAAGCCACCAATTTGGAGTCAGCGCCGAACTATATGACAACTGTTGCTAATGGGGGCTATCGCTAGTGAATTTGCCACTAGAGGCGCTAGTGTCGCGTGAGGTCCAATATCATTCACTTTGTACTGGTTTTAGCGGAATTTGTTGCATAAATTATAATTTCTTTAATTTACTTGCTGGAAAGTGATCTCCTTCGTAAAATATCGCAAATATGGATTATTTGGCGATTAATGTGAACGCTTTAAAAGCGGAATTAAGAAAAAGCGCAAAAATGGGCGGCCTCAAGAGCAACTATTTCAGAAGTTAGTTTGTTGATATCAAGATAGTTATTTATAAACAATATAACCTTAATTAGATTCAAGATATAACACTTTGTTTCGGCGCCAATCGCCTTTGACAGTTATAACTCCGGACCTTAGTCTACAGTGGCGCCAACTGGTGAGCAAAGAAACGGTAGTCCCCATTCCGTGGCTATTAAATTAATTAAATTTTCTGTCACAGACTTCGTCCGTCCGATTTGTCTACCCGATGCGAACGTGTTATTGAGTGCCACCAATGATCTGGTTGCGTACGTCGCTGGATGGGGTAAGGTGAATAAGACCCACAGCGGGAGCGACGTGAAGCAGCACGTCAGAGTGCCGATAGTTAAGACAGAGGTACGTGTTAATATTAGGGGTTAAAGTATGAAATTGGCGTTTTGTATGGACGAAATCGAGAAAAGTCATTTTTACATACTAACATTTTTTTTTTAATTTTATTAACGCCTGAACCGTTTTCGATGCAATTAAAGGTGAAAGTTAGATGGTTATAAAGCTACGCAATTTAGTATTTAAATTTCTGAAAATCAGAGTATATAATACAAATATACTTAATTGAAGCAAGAAGGTCAGCTGACACATTGTAAGGGGTCTTTTCAACGACTTCCTTTGAAGTAATAGGCACTAGTATTGCATTTTTTTTTTTAGTCAAAAGTTACTTTATTTAGTTTTTGATACAATACAAAAAGAATTACGCAATAATATGACTATACTTAAGAGCTATAAACAAAATAAAAAGTTGGAAAATAATCGGCAATTTCATACTTTAACCCCTATTATTTCAGTCAAACTTATTTACACTTATATTGTGAAGAGGAAGGATTTATATTTTGAAATGAAAGATAAGTTTACGGATTCAGAACGCGTTTATATTTTATTTAACCCGACATTTCGAACCCTTTGGTGGTAATTCGACTTATTAAATTACCATCTTAAAGACGAATAACACCTTAGTCTGTAAAGGGTTCGAAACGTCGAGTTAAATCAAAAATAAACGCGTTCTAAATCCGTAAACTTATCTTTCCTTTCAATGTTGTTCGCGTAAACTCAAGAAAACAGGATTTATATTTTTATATTTATGTATGTTTAAGTAACAGCCTATAATCATCCCACTTCAGGGAAAATGCCTCCATCGTTGAATTCAAGTTACCACAGCAATGATGGGTTTATGTATGTTTGCAATGAATAAATTTAAAAACTACCTACTGGTCTGTTTTAGGTGGACTTTGGTAAAGAGAAGTACCGGAAAACGACACAATATTAATTAATCCCAGAAATCATACTTTAGGGGGATGAATAGGAGGATAGAAGTTTGTAAGTGGAATCAATAATTCTCAACCGATTTTTATGAAATTTGTTATGGAGCTGTTTTGTCTTTGAAATTACCCCTTAACGGGGGTTTAAGTATGGGGGATGTATGGAGAATCAATATTTTCTTAATCAGTTAGCGAGTTATTTCTTTTCTTTTGAAGGAGAGCTATATTATCGTGAGTGCGATATCCCCGTTCCCACGCGGGCTGAGAGACCTCTGAAACCTTATAAGAATAAGACCTTATTTAAATAAATCGCCCTCCAATTATTTTTTCATATTACACAAGCATCATTTATTCTTTGTTCTACAGGCGTGCCAGAATTCATTCAGATCGCGAACGCTGATCCCCCCTAAACTATCCGCGAAGCAGCTCTGCGCCGGAGGGGAGGCGGGCAAGGACTCCTGCAACGGAGACTCAGGCGGCCCTCTGATGCTCAAGACCGGTCTCAAGCACGAGCTGATCGGCGTCGTCAGCTTCGGCCTCAGGGACTGCGGCACTGACGGCCTGCCCGGGATATACACGCACGTTCACAAGTACACTGTTTGGATACGGAATAACATTCGGCCATGATTACTATACCTAGTATAATATTGTACGGTCTGCCAGTTTTGACAAAGTATCATGTTATTGTATAATAGTTATAATTATAGGAATAATATAATTGTAAAATAGCGCCGCTATTACCTTCTTAACAGTAAAAGAGATGCACAGTTATGACGTGTTAGTAGTATTAATAGCTGTTAGAATATTTTAGCATTCGAAAATCAACCCTTTGTTCTATGAGGTGCGAATGATTTTCAACCTTAGGGACATAGACCACTTTCTTGTTTCTTGGCGCTAGCCGAGCTATCGGCCAAGAAAGTATGTACAATTTGCACCTATGTCAACAAGTTAGGATGCCTCGATGATGTGCTGTCGTCTGTAATTGTTTATGCAAAATAAATAGTATTACTAAGTATCTGGTCTAGTGACATTCGTTATCGGTTACATGATTTTGGTTAACTTAGCTCGATAGAAAAAGATCACAAACCTACATCTGTGTATAATGATTTTTCAATAGTACGACTAAACTACGGACATTTGATGTAACATTTTTATACAAATTTAAAGCTACTATACAGAATGAAATTTTAACCACTTTCCAAATTTTAGTATATCAATCTACGAGACAAAAAACAAATGACGTATTTTTTCTTTTGGTATAGCCTAGTACAAAAATGTCAAGATAAAGCACTTAGAAAATATCCGCAAAAAATCTAAAATTTTTGATACAGCCGCCTAGCAACACATTTTTTACGCGATTCGCATCGCATTTATTTATTACGATACTATTCATACGTTTTTGATTTACCCTTTACACCTTAACAGGCCTAGGACTGTAAAAATTGAAAACTGAATTGCGAAAAATATTTTCGGGTGACAGCTTGATTTACATTTTTTACTTCATAAATGGGCTCTAAATAAGATACGAGTACCGAACGCCTATCTATAAAAATTTTGGAAAGTGGTTAAAATTTCTTCCTGTATGTTTATAGACACAGTCGCTGAGTTTGATTTTATTAAATGATATACTTAATTACTATGTTAAAATAACTAAAAAATACGTGAGCGCTGGCGCTTACGGAGCGCATAGACCTGCAAGCTAAAGTGGCAGTGGGCTGGCCATATTAACCGCAGAACCGAAAACCGCTGGCGTAAACGAGTTCTTGAGTGGAGACCTCGTCTCGGCAAACGTAGTGTAGGACGCCCTCAGGCCAGGTGGAGTGATGATTTGCGCAAGATGGCTGGCAGGAGCTGGATGCTAGAAGCCGAGGATCGACCTAAGTGGCGTGCAATCAGAGAGGCCTATGTCCAGCAGTGGACTGCGATAGGCTGATGATGATGATGATGATGATGAATACACACACCTACACTTTAGTTTGTTACATTGCTTAAATTACTTTTCCTGCAGTGGGATGATTTATAGGTTGTTCATTTTCTTTACCTTTTTACCTATTTTATCAAAGATCCACTCTAGTTTATGGAAAGGGTGTCTACAGGAATTGCAACAACCTGAGTGATCTCGCAATATGTATTTTATACCGATGTTGTTTGTTATTTAAATTAATCGTGCTATTTAAATTTTATATTGATGTTTGGCCCCCTATATCGCATTGGATACGTATGTCTGTTATGATAGATGTAGGGATGATGTTAAATAAATAAATAAATATTCTTAACCTGGCTCTGATAATTGTGTATCAAGAACCAGTTTTTCACCTCACTCGGGGTCGGAGATTTCTGGTCCCACATTGTAGTCCTAGAATCTCTTTCTTTTTTGTGAATGAAACTAGACTAAAAATCCTTCTAAAGTAACACCAGACAAAATACTTACTTAATAAATTGCAGTCTTAATTAATTGAAACAAGATATTACCTGAAACAAATAAAACAATCATTTAATATTGGTCAGTGATAGCTATACTGTAGATTTTTAACTTAGTTCAGGGTTCTTGAAGTCATTTTAAATGTGTATTTAGATACTGGATTTGTGTGCAAATGATGTTCTGGAACGGCCAGTTTATCTTTATTTGTGGCATTGAAAATAATGTTCTCGAAAATGTATTGAAAAGCCACTCTAAGTATATTAATCTCTTTAAATGGCGAGTCACGGACACGGGGTCAAGGGCCGTAAATAGGGCTTACAAACAAGGAAAATTGACAGCAAATTCTCCAAATAAAAGCCTTACATTATCGACTTATTACAACTTTGAACTGGTACATGTAAAACATTTCTAAACAATTCGGTATGCAAAAGTTAAAAACTCATACTTTTTTATTAACTAAGATAGTTTTTTTTTTAAGTTTAGAAAACCTTTTATAATTATGCTCTTATACTACATTGAATTTCAAATAACCGTGTCGAAGCCACGACTTGTAAATCTCATTTTGGTCGTCATTTGATAAGACTAAGAAACATTGCATTTTCCCTGTAGCTAGAGCCAGCCACTCTTGCGTTCGATTTCCCAAATAACAACATCACGACCATTTTCCTCTTAAATTTTCCCTCCAATTTACATGTTACGTAAGTATGTCATAAATAATTTGATAATTATGCAAAAAACTAAATTTAACGGACTGATTTTATTCTAACTACACCAACTTAAGCTATCACTTAATTTATAGTAGGGTGGCAATGCATTGTTGAACTTAATACAAAGAGCTTTTTAAATCTGTTTCCAAATCAACATTAAAATCATACATCTGCAAGACACACTTATGAAAAGAAATGCCTGAATTGTCTCACTTTTCAATATCATTCAAGCAATGAGAAAAGATGACTAAAAAACATTGCTACAAATTTGAAGAACGCTTTCAACATTCACATAATTTAAAGATCCTGTTCATTTTTTTGTTTTAAATAAATGTGGACAACATTACATACATTGTTCCGATCCCAATTTGAATAACTATTTAAAGCACTCGTATTTTGGAAACCAGAAACAACGAAGGTACTACAATCATCCAGACCCGAGAAAATATAGAAAATCTTTTTTTTTCTACATTGGCCCGTCCGGGAATCGAACCCGGGACCTCGGAGCAGGCGACACCTTGAAAACTGGTGTGTACGCCTCTCCGCCACGGAGGTCGTCAATTTTAACTTTTATAGATTAATAGTATCTCACAAAACCAAACAAAAACTATTACCATATTATTTTCAGAGAGGCTGTTAATAACAAGGACGTTTTAATTTTATTAAAATATAAGACTAGTGGCTATCTCGGATTTTCAGAGGTTAACCAATGATGATAATGCAAGCAAATGATATATTATAACTAGAGAGCGAATAATCGAATACATAATAAGAGTATTATTTGCCTAAAGTTGAAGTGTTGACTGTTATGGAATGCACTTTTGTATCGAAAACATCCCGCAATTATGTGTATGCCATATAAGTGTTAAGAAGCCGCTTCCGTAATATCCCAGAAAAAGCTAACTTTGGTAAATTTGCATCCGATCTCTGGTTATTATAACCATGTTCACACTTCTGTATTTTTTTTTAAATTAAATACATTATACATTTTCTTCAATTCAAACCATCTACATTCTACATCATTACAAACGTAACGAAAAAATAATTTTTCAAATCATTGCAGTATATTGGAAGTTAAAGTATACTATTTTGAAGAAATAAATTAATATTAAGGTTTAGTATGAAAATCAATAAATCACTAGCACAAGAGTTCAAAATACTTCTCGCTGCATGCATCGTTCTCAAAATTCAATGTCCCTAGAATTCATCATAACATTTTGGCCGCCCTACAAATAGGATGCGCCTGGGCAGCCA
Organism: Anania crocealis; assembly: GCA_949315895.1. Lineage (NCBI taxonomy): Eukaryota > Metazoa > Arthropoda > Insecta > Lepidoptera > Crambidae > Anania > Anania crocealis. The sequence continues at coordinate 11,792,306 of OX438872.1, forward strand.
CACCTTTTTGTCTTTAGCATTCGTTTGCAAACCACCAGTCCGTCAGTCAGAGCTCCGCCGGCCGCTGACCGGGGACGACGTAATAACATTTTTTATTTTTTACTGTGTTACGTGTTCAGTTTCTGTGATATTAAATTTAAAAAAAATGAAGCTTCTTCTGTTAGCTACTGCGTTATTTGCAGGCGCGTGCTACGTAAATGGACGTAAGTAGTTTTCATTTTAATTTGATGATCATGATATCTCTTAACTTTTTTTGCCGCGAAACGCTTTGTGTTGTGATAGCATAGTTACTTTTTGTTATACCGTTTGTTGTTTTAACGTTATAAAATATAAATAATGTGAAGGTAATGTACAATACTTAATTTGTTCTTTTTTATTTGCGTGTGAAAATCATAAAAAACAATACAGGTTATGGTTATCGTGCTTATGTTTTTTTTTGTCAAACTGTACTTAACAAATTATTTAAAAAAAAACTTCATCAAAGGCAGGTATAGGTTGTTATCAAATAAATAGGTTTGCTTATTCTTATAATATGTAACGATTCGATCTGTCGCGACAGGACGATCGTAGCACACGCACAGCTTTAATATATTGGTATTCTGATCAATGTAAAAAATACAAACAATACATACACATAACAAAACTCTTAATGTCTCAGTTTGCTGTTGCTTATCAAACATTTTAATTTGAAGACGCAGAACTTTATGCTATGAAATTAAACCAAATCTCAGAAGATGATAGGTAGTTTTAAAGGGATAACTTGGTTTGAGAAGATGATAAGATTTCTCGCTCCAATTTAAATAATCTGATCGAGTCTTTAACTTTACGTATAAAATAAAACTTAGATGAAATAAACGCTGTATTTAGTAACAGTTGATAGGATTCCGTGGGCACAAATATCCTAGTTATACGTAAACTCAGTTCATCGTGAGTTCCACGAGTACGGTTATTCATTTATTTTTATAACTACCTTTTCCCCCGCGGCTCTGGCCGCGTGAACTACACTTTATATTGCGCGTTCGGAAACTAGCGCCACACAGCGGGATAACAGATAGCCTATCTACTTCTACTACCTCTAAGAATAAAATCGTAACAACAAACTTACATTCGCATTTATAATTTTTAGTAAGAATAAATTTTGAACGGATTGTGTAAATCTAAATACAAATCCTTAAATAGTATGGTACTTAATAAACACCATTTGTGGATAGCCATTTAAATTTGAATCATTTGTCGTTAAGACATAGCTGTAAACGAAATCAAATTAGTGCTAATTGATATTAACAAAGTCGATAGTTTAATTGCCATATTCGTTATGTAATTACCCCTGTTTTCCTCTAACATATTACACAGTAATGTTTCCTTATATGACCACTAGCGTGTAGTTTGTTACCACGGTTCCATTTGCGTAGATTTTGATTCGACTCAAAGACGTTTCTCACTAGAATAATGTGTTTAGTTACAATGAACCGAACTAAAGATAAATGCATTTGCATCTTAGTAATCTTACCCCCGTATTTATAAAGAAGTAAAATAATTACTTATTGCTTAAGAAACTCATAACTTAAAGTGTTCATATCTATTTAAACTTTCATGGTGACTATCACTAGAGTCATTTAATTCGGGGTTTATACTATGTACCTTATTTATTATGAGTTTCCGATATTTCGGCACTGTTGCAAGCGCCATGATCACGGGAGAACTTCATACCTAGTGCTTAAGTGAAAGAAATTGGTCACCATTAATAGTCACATTATTTGGCTGAAAATGCTAGCTTTTGGTAGTTATAACTTCTAGTTATTTCTTGATTAAGGCATACAAATTGTCTCTCAAATAATTACTTGTAGTCAAGTAATTACTTTTACTTGTTTATAAATACAGGGGTTACTGATAACTTTAACTACTTACTATAAATTATGCGAAAGTTTGGATGCAAGTTCGTTACCAATTACTCCAGGACCGCTGAACGGATAAATATAAAATTTAAAACGCGGGTAGATTGAGGGCTGGAGTATTACTTGGGCTATTTATTACACCCCAAAATTTACAAATCTTGTGGTTTGTTACGAATTCAATATTCCACTCGTACGAAGTCGCGGGCACCAGCTAGTATGAAGATCCTAATACAGCGTGTTAGGTAAATGGTATAACAACAAGCAGAAGCCAGCCATGGTAACATTAACATATATACAATTGCATATAAATAATAGTATTTAAAATTATTTATATGCAATTGCATGTGATAAATTTGTCATTTTTGAAAAAAAATATTTATACAAATCGGAATCTCAAAGTTTTAGTTTGTATGAAGATAAAAAAAAAGATGATATCAAATTTCTGGCATCACTGTAGTACCTATAGAACATCTTTTCTCGTGCTATATACCTAAGGATGTCACAAGAGGCGTTTAGGAAAATACCGCCAGAAGATGACAAGACGAGAAAATGGTGATCCAACCCTTTTTTACGGTTCCATCCAAGTCGCGAGTCAGCTGTTTGGAAATAAACATCCAACCATCCGAATGTGTGCGTGCAACAAATCTGTTATGTCACAAACCACAAAACCGTTAGGAATCAATTAATGATTATTGACTTAATTACCACAACTTTTCCTCCTAATAGTAAAGTATATTAGAGTTAATAGCTGAATGTGTAGCTGTCCGCAGTATACCAGGCCCCCAATTCAGCTAACTTACAAATGGCTCAATAGAATCGCAATTGCATAGCAATTGTATATTTTGACACATTTAATATGGTAGTAATGTCAAAATATACGATTGCGATGCCATTGCAATTCTATTGAGCCATTTGTAAATTAGCAGAATTGGGGCCCAGTGGGTATGACGACTCTAGTCGTCGTACTCGTGACCGTACACTGAGCGGGTACCATTTTGGTACCCCCCTACTTACTTGTAGGTAATTACAAGTAATACCTCTTTTTTGTAGGTATTACTTGAAATTGTCTCATGTGTGTACCAAATAAACGTTTTTTTCTTTCTTTCTTTCTTTCTAATTTAATTAAACACGACTTACGTTGCCGCGTTAGATATGTAGGCGAGTATGTTTCAATTCTAAATAATTTTGCGACCTATGTCTACATATTTTATTTGAGTATGATTTTTAGGGTTCCGTACCCAAAGGGTAAAAACGGGACCCTATTACTAAGACTTCGCTGTCTGTCCGTCTGTCCGTCGCTCTGTCACCAGGCTGTATCTCAAGAGCCGCGATAGCTAGACAGTTGAAATTTCCACAAATTATGTATTTCTGTTACCGCAATAACAACAAATACTAAAAACAAAATAAAATAAATATTTAAGGGGGGCTCCCATACAACAAACTCGTTTATTTGGCCTATTTGGTACGGAACCCTTCGTGCGCGAGTCCGACTCGCACTTGGCCGGTTTTTAAACATGTTGTTTACACGTTGCCCCTTTTCAAAAAAGTTTTTTTTACACTTTCAAGACTTTTACTGATAAATATAAAGCAATGTTAGTAGTTATAACAATTTAAAAATAAGTTTTTTACAAAAAAAAAATTAAGTTTTTTATTTGAGTTGTCGGATAAAAAAAATACTTCTCCTTGAGACATATTACAAACTTGACTTAATCAAAACAGGTTAGATAAGATTGCGATAGATTTTTCCTCATACCCAGCGGAAATAATTTGCAAATTAAAAAAAAAAATTACGTCTAATTATGCATAATCTTAAAGCTAAGACAAAGAAAACCATTAAAATTCGACAGTAATTCAAAACAACAAGTCTTCACAGGCTGTATGAGGAAAAATTATAAAAAAAAACAGCAGTTGGTCAAAAGCCACTAGTTTTGTAATATTTCAATACATAATAACTTGTCAACCCAGTAATTTCATATGGTGCTAATCCAGAGAGGTGTTGCAATTAAAATTACCAAAAAAAACAATACATAATAATGAAGATATTAACATAATATTGTGTGAGATGAGACGGTAATAACATTTTGTGGATAATAATAAAAACGTAGCAGACGTTTTTATTATTATCCGCAAAATTAAACAAAAGGACAAAATATTAATTAAAATTGAGCAGAATTAAACATTACTATATAATGATCATAAAATATCCAATAACGATCATATTTCAACGAATAAATAAAAGAATAAGTTCCAATAGCAAACCACGTTTTTGTATTTATTATCTACTCTGTATGTTCTGTGTTTATTTATGTAAAGCTCTTGACAAAGTCAATAGATTTCTTATAATTTTCTCTGTACGTAAAACACAGTTCAAAGTTGGTTTTATTTAAACTTGGGAAGAAAATATAATTCTATCTTTTTCTTACCAAATAATCCGTTGATAATTATAATAACTTCTACTCGAAATTTAGGTTTAATGCAATCCCGAAGTTATAAGAAAATAATGCTCGCTATACTCGTATATCTTCTGAATTTGTACCAGTTAAACGATTCAAAAAGTGGTTACTTTTTTGACAAATTAAACTGAACCAGTCATGCGGGGGAATACCCTTATACAAGGTGCTATAAGTAGGAAACATTGTTTCAAATTAGTGATAAATATTATGTTATCGCAACAACGAATTTTGGCACAATCTTAAGTAGCTGTAAACATTGACAAATCAATCATTATTAGTTTTGGTGATAGTTATTATTATGATATGTCACCTGTTTATTGGCACTATCATCACGTGGACTCCTTTTTTATAGATGTGTTTATAATATAAGACATTTTGGATGTTAAGGAACCCACAAATGATTAACTCATACTTCAAAAGTACCCAGAAATATTTATAGAAACCTGAAAATAAATATGATTGGCAGCGTATAATAATATATATATTCCATAAACAATATCGTTATTTACTTCCAGAATCCTGCACTGCAGCAAATGGCGACAAGGGCGATTGCGTCACGATCCTGAAATGTCCCTCACTCCTACGAACCATAAACAACCCGAACAGATCCCCAGCTGACGTTGACGTGTTGAGAAGATCTGCGTGTGGGTTTGAAGGAAACACGCCTAAGGTGAGAACTTAACCGAAAATATACTATCTAGACAAGTTAACAAGATATAAAGTTCAAAGCATGTAACTATTCAGATAGTAAGAACCGTATAAGACTAGATCACTTAAGACAAGGATTATACATTGTTACTTTCGTTTCGTCATTCCACTATCCCTATTCAGGACTTTCCTTGTTATTTCCACTTAAAATTTAAGATTTTCACGTTACATTATAACGGGTATGTATAAAAACGATCTTGGATGAATATCATGTGCCGTCCTATTTTTTTAATAATATAATTCGCGTTAACTATTGAGGAGCATTTGACTGATCCATTCTAAATTCTCTTTGTGTCGATTAACGCGTTTTCTAAATTATATAGAATAAAGACACTTTCATAAAAGCAACAGTTTAAAAGATATTTGGAAACAAAAAGTCGCTTGGTCCTTTGCCATTTTGTGCACTGACTTGAACAGTAAGTTATTACAGTAAACTGCCGTATTATTAGATAAAACATTACGTCATTCTTCTAAACATGACTTATGACACTTTTAAAGAAAAATTAAACATACTCTTATTGGACTATGGTGACGTCACTAAGTTTAGTCAAGTTATCCTTGTTGGATATTTGAATACACAGCCATCGACGAAACCAAGATAACGAAATATAATCTATTTTTTGCAGAAGCCATGTAATTTACTATGTACGGTAGTATTTTAAAAGATACGAACGTTACAAACATCTTACTCGGAATTGTTGTATTTCCTAGTAAAAACTAACTACACTTGATTCGAATAATACTACTAGCATAATAAACAAATAGTAAAAAATTCAATAGTAAAATATTGCGATAAAATTGAACAATAGCCTATAAAACGATTATCATGTTGTATTTTTCAGGTATGTTGCCCGTGCCACACGCCCTACGGTGAACCGGGCAGATGCGTCAACATTTACTCGTGCCCGCATCTCGCTGGCATGCTGAAACAGCCCGTTGCGACGGAGAACATGCTGCTGGTGCAGGCGTCAAGGTCTGTTTTTTAAATTTCTATCAGCTCTCCGCAACCCTTTATAAGACAACAACTGATAGGTTAAATGTTGGGAAGTGTAAAAGCGCCTCTAGAGACAATTGCAGAAATAAAACTTCCAAATGCAGAAAATATTGAGTCCCTATACACACGTCAAACCCTTTTTTCAAGGACAAAAAACTATCTTTACGGTCTCAATCTCAAACTATCGCTATTACAGAATATAACCTAAATTAATCGGTTCAGAAATTATTGATTCCCCTTGTGTAAGCCGTTAGACTTTTTTAATCCCGCCCTATCGCCCGTTCTAAGTACCTCCCTACCAAGTTTCATCTCTGTAGACTACGTCAAGCAGTTTTTGATATTACGATTCCAACCACTAATTGCAAGGCATGTTATCTGTCACCCTATGCATGAGGTCACTTCAATCTAAAAAGTAAAATTTGGAAACGTCCTATTATTTGGGTGTGTGTGTACTGTTACAAATAGCGGGAAAAAGAACCGATCATATAAGATTAATGCTAAATGAATCGAACACCAAATTATTTCATCTTTACTATTAGCCTGTTCGCGTCACTGTATAAATTTGCATTCTTGTTTTCGACTGGGATTCCCACCGTTTGCAAAATGACGTTTTATATCAAGGATTTAGCACCATTCACCAGTACGGTTATTTGCGTATTGTAAACACATTATTGGAAGTTGTAACTTGCAACATTCATATATGTTTACTTGTTTACTAGATACATTTGAAAATTGAGAGCGACGTAGAGCCATCATTCATCATTGCACGACAGGAAAAATAATAGCAACTGAATCTGATGTTAATACACAACAACCAACCAACCAACTAATATAACAGTAGTAACAAAAAAAAATTGATTTCAAAGAATATCATAATATGTCGCTTACATATTGCAAATTAATGTTGTCTATACGAGAACAGAATAACTTTGTGACTCGTGACTGACGACGGTTGACATGAGACGATTCCATGGCGCAGAAGGTTATTTGCGGTGGAAATGATTTACATGAATCAACATTGGTTGATGAGGGGTTTCAAATTCGACTTATTTACTAAATTAGATCAGCCTTTAATATTAAGTAATGACTGATTATGATGATTCATTCGGGGATATTCCAATCCCGTTCTGTATTATGGCAGTCACTAAACAATGTTCTACATTGGATATTATTACGCCAGTCTTTGCGAACAATGGCCCAAAAAGATTTTTAGTAAACAGATTTCATTTTAGTTAATACAAAAATATCGTCAGTGTGCTTGTTTTGCAAAGACTCAAAAATGTATATTTTTCTTCTCGTTGGATTTCGTTCTTTGGTGAATATGGTTTAATTACATTAATCCTTTTTGCTTTGGGGGTTACAATAGATACGTATCAAATTCGGGAAAGATTTTCCATTACTTGATAACCAATGTTTAATTAAATTCTGCAAGGGTCATATCCTTTTCGGATCACAATCAACAAAGGCATTGACGGACGACACGATACTCGGGTGACTGCCCGACCCTTGTGCAAGTTTCATCTCAACGGCGTAAAACCTGCTCAGAACCAGTACTATAAATGTCAAGGTCCTTGTATGTTTATTAGTTGACGCATATCACACGACGTAAACTCTGCGAGAAGATGTTAATTTCAATAGAAAGTTTATATCTTTTATGCGGATTCAAGACACGTAAAATTATTGTGTTCAAAAGAAAACTTTAAATCATTCATCATAACTGTAAAGAAAATACTTAAGAAAGTTAAAGATGATATGACGTGTTTGTATCAATTCTGTCTAATATTCTATGCGCAAACCATACCTGACCCAAAAAACTTCCTTAACAGGATAAAAAGGCTTCTCTGTGGATCGTGAGACACGGAAACTTTGTCAGAAATTCAGTAGAAAAAACTCAATACGAGCTCACTTGTACTCTCAAGTCCTTGTTGTATTTAACCTGTTAATTTTTATTTATTCGAGGACAATAATAGAGATGTAATATCGATTAAATACCGCCTACTATTAGTTTTAAGAATATCATAATTTATATTGTACATAATATTTTAATAAATATAAGAAAAACAAAAATTAAATTTCTTCGTCAGTAAATAGAAATAACCAGTTATAGATAAGGCACAGGTATGAACGTTAGAAATCATTTGAACACCTACGACCGACCTACGTAGTACGTTTACTTATAATCACGCTCTCTAAATATCATTGATATAACTGACAAAAATAATAAGCTTTTTTTTCCATTGTTTTACAGGTGTCAAGGTACCGATGCATACAGCGTATGCTGTGGCCCTCCACCAGAAACTATCTCAAAGGGAAATTGTGATACAAGGAATACTGCTTACCCACCTGATCCGAGGACTGAGTGCTGTGGTCTAGACAGCGGAGCAGGCAACAAGATTACAGGTAAGCAGATGTAGCGAGCCATACAAAATATAATTTAACTTTTCTAAGGGACAATCTTCAATGACATTCAATAACAGTAAAAAAAATTAAATTATTTTTTGGAAAAAGTGTGCTCTACTTGAGATGTAAGGTGAAGACATTATCACATTAAGCATCCTAATTTACAATTTAATACTTACGTAAAGTCAACGACTTCTTCTATTTTATTTTGTAAGTATTAGAGGTTGACCATAAAAATAAAAACAGCGATTGTGTTATCATTCCATTGACCCTGGCTATATTGCATTTGCAGTAATTTAAATCAAAACAAAGGGTATGGCCAAGCACTAGAATAATTTTAACATAGAACATGTCTCAGCAGCACACAGAATGACGTCACTATTTCTGAATTTTTACAGAAAAATGGTGGTTTCAAAAGTACTAACTTTGGAAATACTATTATACCAGTGTAATTCATCTATTAGTCAGCAAGTGTAACAATGGCACAGCATGTGAAGATTGATGTTAATTATCTTTGGCCTTCATTAGCATCTTTAAAGATCACTGTATCACTCAGTATTACCCCCATGGGTATCGTTATCTCTCCAAGAATGAGCACACCTATCTCATTATTACAGTCTAATAGACATAAATCAACATAATATGTCTATTGTTATTCTAAATCGCTTATTATCCAATTATTTACTTTACTTTTCTAAAAAAGTTTTGGAAAATTGTTAGTTCAAGAAAACTTGAAAGAATTAAACTTGTTTAACCCTTTATCTATACCAAACTGTCCTCATTTGAATGATTGACGTTGATTTTAAGTCAGTGTCAACTTTATAATCCGGCCTAATTATTCAGCATGCAATAGTATGGATATTTATGTCACGTTGTATCTATTCGATCGATATAGGTTATACTAAAAGTGCACCCTTATGTCAAAATAAATATGTGCTCTTTTAGTTTTTGACGTTGATTAGGTATTTAATTATTTTTTTGTTGTATTAATGGTTCTAACAAAAACTTTAAAGAATGAAACAATTGTTACAGGAGGCACAGCGACAGCAGTAGACCAATACCCGTGGCTGACACTTATTGAGTACATAAACAACAGAGAAAACAGAATCAAGCTGCTGTGTGGGGGAGCACTTATCAGTAACAAATACGTCCTGACAGCTGCTCACTGCCTCGCCGGGAGTGTACTAAATCTTGGCACACCGTAAGTTAAAACAAATTTTAATCATAACTAAGACAATGGAAAACAATCGTTTTTAAGGAATTGTACATTCCAACGTCTCTAACTTTAGTAAGAGTAAGGAAATTTTTATGGAGGATGTATGCAAATAATTATGTAAAACTACATTTAATTGCTATCTACAAAGATGAATTCTTACTGTCTCAATGAATTTTTGTTTGAATATTTTGCAGTAAGTATGTATATGCTAAAATGCTTTGACATATTTTTATGATAACCAAGCATTTCATTATATTTCAGTAAAAATGTTCGCCTCGCAGAATACGACACAAGCCATAACGGCCCGGACTGCGTAGCCGTAGAAGGAGGAGGCGAGGACTGCACTGAGGAAATAGTCATCATTCCCATAGAAAAGACAATTCCCCACGCAGAGTACAACCCTCTGACAAGACGACATGACATCGGGTTGATCAGGTTGCAACAAGCAGCTCCATATACCGGTTAGTACATAAGGTTGACTTGAGATTAAAAAGTTATTTATAGTACAATAATACTACTAAATAGTGCCAAAATAACCTTTTGGAAACAATAATGCAAAAACTGCGTAATTCAAAACTCCAAGCCTAAAACAAGAAGAGTTGTCCTTCTTCATAAAATGTACTATACATTAATCTAAATATCAACACATCATAAAATACTGTATTTTCAAGTTACACCAGCTATTTATTTGCTTAACAAAACAGTCTCAAAACATCAATTTCTTGCAGATTGTATCATTTAAATTGTTTTCAGACTTCATCAGGCCCATCTGTCTGCCAACCATCGACATCACCGTGAAGCCGCCACCCAACTTCAAGCTGTACGCCGCCGGCTGGGGCGCCATCAACTCCACTCACTCTAAGAGCACGGTCAAACTACACGTAGGATTACCATTTGTAAGCCAGAGGGTAAGTTTTGGCATTTTAAAGAAACAACATGAGTTTGAGTTACGTCAAAATAGACCGAATCATGCTTATTACATTATAACAGTAAAAATAATACACATTTGGCAATACAAATTAGATCACAATATTTTTTATTTGATGACTAGTAGATATTTACTAATGATTTGAGCATGTAAAATCCATACTATCTCTGCACAACATCAAAGTTAAAATAAAAACGATGCTACATTCAATAAATAAAAAAGATAATTTCACCAAACGATATCTAGAAACTTTTACGTTAGTTAATACTTGGCTGTATGGATAAGTCTGAAGAAAAATATGAACTCATTCAAAAGGTTTACACGACCTAATGATTAAAACAGTTATTATATTCTTCTTTAGTCAAAAATGTGTATCATTTTTATTATATTTTAATATTGTCACAGGAATGCCAACCGGCTTACAACGTATCTAGACGTCAAGTGTCTTTGTGGAGAGGGCAGATGTGTGCCGGAGGCGAAATCGGCAAGGACTCCTGCAAGGGAGACTCTGGGGGCCCTCTCATGTACGAGAACGGAAGGATATACGAAGTGCTTGGTGTCGTCAGCTTCGGCCCAACTCCGTGTGGCATGGAGGACATTCCCGGTGTATACTCTAAAGTGATCGAGTACATCACCTGGATCAGAAGCAATATAACGCCTTGATTAAGATACACTACGAAATTAAAATAATTAAACTGTTGGAAATTTGCATGACTTGTTTAAACGATTTCTAAAGATCAAGTAATTCGTATATGAAATTAAAATTGCATCGTGTTTGTGACATTCGTACATTAATAATGTTACAAATTACGAAAATATATAAAAAAGGGATTGATCTCACGCTTGCACATACTAATTGACTGATTGATTAAAAGAGGAAAAACTAAATTGTTACTTGGTTTTCATATTTATATCTATTTCGACTTAATTTTTGTATAAATTGATGAATACCTACCAATTTCTAAAATAATTAATTACCTTTACATATAATGTTTTATTAGATGTTAATTTTTCATTTAAAAATTACTTACTGTTCTAAAATAATAAATAACCTTCGTATTTTTTGTACCTATATGCTCAATATACTTTTGTTTTTCTTATTTCCTCAGTTCCTCATATGACTAATTAGCTTTTGGGAACTGAGCGATTATAAGTAATACAATTTTTCCTATAATAAATATACTTTTTCCTTTTATAATTTCATGCTCAAACTGGAGACTGGTGTTAAGATATAAGTACCAACTAATATAATTTAAGTCATAAAATCACATTGAGATTATAATTTTATTAAAACCTATGTAAAACATTTTCTGTTTTATTTTCTGATTAACTAAATACCTACTTGACGTAGAATTTAATTTTCTTGGCATACATTCTAACATTTTTAGTTTTTATCTGTGAAAGAGGTATATAATATCAACTATTATCAACAATATTTTTTGTCAATCAATATTTTATTAAAACGATTATAATTCTACAAAAAAAACTCATAATAAGATCGAGCCATTCGAATAGTTCTGATATAATCAATCAAAACGAGTAGCAGAGGTCATGCAGTCATCGTCATCAGCCGACTAAAGTCCACCGCTGGACATAGGCCTCTACAAATGGAATGTTTTTCGACAATAGCCGTGCTTGACAGGCGGGTTGACTATCGCAGTACTTTTAGGCAATTATGGATATATGACGCTAACGCAGTCTTCTAATTCCTTCTATCACCTCTTACGAAACCAAAAGGACGAGAAATGATGGTTCGATATATTTCTGTGCTAGCAATGCATGACGGGGCCAGTGCTAGATGGCAAAGGTATCGGCGTAACTGGCTCGACATGGGTCAGACAGACGGGACTACGAGGGCACCTCTGCCCCTCGAACCGCGTTGGAGTAGTGGGCATAGCAAAAAGACACTAGAAAAGTGTCTGAGTTAAAAAAAAAAAAAAAACCAAAGAGATAAGAGGAAGTTCTCAATTTAATGCGTATTGTTTTACCCTCAAGGTATGAAACATAGGGTTGACATTGAAGTAAAAGCTTTAGCTAAAAAAAAATTTTATCTAACGAAAAGCGTAAAATAAAATACATACTAATTTTAAAACGTTTCGAAAAAATCATCAACAATAATCATGCATCGAATCAGAAAGTCCAAATTTCTTTTCTTCAAAATTTCTTTTTGTTTTCAAAGTTTTACATTTAAGGCACAGCACATAAATACTAACGATTTAACTTTAATCATCATGCAGATCCATAAAAGAGATTTATATCCAGCAGCGGGCATCGTATGACTGATATAATGATGATCATGATGATGGTATTGAAGACAATATACACGAGGATCTACGTGTTTGTGGTGCCTTCGTTTCTGATTCCATGCAACATGCCTTTTAAGTAACTACCTACTCACTCACTTTGGATTCAGAGCAATGTGTGTGATGTTGCCCACGTTCACATTTTTAATGTCGCGTTCGTCATGTCATCGACCATCCACCGTCAGTGTTTTACCAACCTCCGGTGGTTCAAGTATCGGGTTATTTTGTTAACTTTTGTTTAAATAGTGGAACCTAGAACAATTCAACTTTACAAATCAAATAAAATGAAGTTATATTTATTTGCATCGGCGTTTCTAGCGGCCGCGTGCTGTGTATATGGACGTAAGTTGTTTTGTTTTATTTGAATTAACTTTCATTACATTATATGAAAATATTGGTAGTAAGCTTCTAAAGACCTCCGTGGCGGGTTCGATTCCCGGACGGGTTAATGTAGAAAAAAAGTGTTTTTTTACATTTTCTCGGGTCTGGGTGTTTGTGGTACCTTCGTTGTTTCTGGTTTCCAAAATACGAATGCTTTAAATAGTTATTCAAATTGGGATCAGAACAATGTATGTGATGTTGTCCACATTTATTTATTTATTTATTATTTATTAAGCTAGAATTTATATGAAAGGATTATTCTTACGAAGTTATTTTTCAACAGTCAAAATTTAAATCTTTATTAGCGCCAAATTACTAATCAAATGATTTTATGGGGATAATCTTTGCGATACATTATTTACTAGGTTTAGGTCATTTTTTACTGTTTCACATTCGAATTAGAAGTTAACTAATAATTAATAATGGAATATTGCAATAAATAATACGACTTTATTTAACTTAATTTAATGTGAATTATTGTAATTTTGTCTGTGGCCAATCTCAAATCCCTAGCTAATAATTTGGGACCCAAAAGGATTTCATGATAAACCAATTTGAAACAAGACACCTCTTTTACTCATAAAGAACAAAGAACTAGCCCCAGCTTGGCCCAGCCCAAAGTTGCCTCTAGTTATCCTAGTTATAGAAGGGTCAAGTTATTTTAGGAATAGCAATTTACCACTATATTATCAACGTATATCTGCAATATCAATAACAATAGCAATCAACTGCGTGCAATTTTAAAAAGTACAGTATGCTCGAATTTAGACTCATAAATTCAGCCCTTTAAGACCTGAAAAATGGGTGAGCTAATGAGAAACAGGTTTTTAGCTTCCATTAACATTACAATTCATTTCTCAATTAACATTGGTATACTTTTCGAGCGAATCAAATTTGGAATTGGAATTGGCGAATCCGTAGTAAATTGATAAAAGCTTATCGCTTTAAGCACTTTTCTAAATTCTTCACCTAAACAAAATATGCCTTGGTCAGTAAGGTTCTTGCCTATAAGTTTCTTACCATGATACATTTTAATCATTATATCGTAAGAATGAGTAAAGGTCTCCTAATTCCCATTATTTCCACCGGTCCTTTCAAATAGCCACACCATACTTTTTGGGTCTACCTTTTCGGCGATAGCCATCTAGGTACCCGTCGCGCAGCAATTTTTGCCCACCCATCAGTTTGCACTCGGATTAGTATTAGATAGTTTTTCTTTGTTATTTACCTACTGTACAGTTTTGATTGCGGCACAAACATTAAATATGTTAAGCTCTGCGGTCATAAGATCCAAACATCAAAACAAAGTTGATCTATTTATAATGATTAATAAACACTTCCCAAGAGTGTGCCACTTTGATAGTTCTGGTTTCCTGCTAGAATATAAGTCTTTAATTATAAAGTAATCGTAAAAGTCGTTGTTGCTTCATCAGTATAGGACAGGTTTAGTTTATAGTGAGATTTTTCCTCATGACCACTGGAAATTTGCGCCAACATGATGTTTAAAGCTACCAAGTATAAAGGTGAACATAAACGAGAAGGAATTTCGTAGATTTGTAAAACGAAGATGAATAAAAACAATGCTACATGGACTAGACGTACCTTGAAATAAGTAAATAGAATTAAAATTGTATTGATCATTTTAAACATCTTGTTTTTTTCTATACCAGATAATTTTATAAGCGTATTTTCCTTTAGAAAATCCAGTTATATGGAGGCGAGACATAATTTTGTAAACTTTGTGACGTACAAAGTTAATAATAATACAATTTGGACGTGAAACAAAGTCTTCTGACTATATACCATTAATTTGTTTTCGTTTCAATTTTTTCTTACATACTACAACATGCAGTTTTTACGTTTTAGTTACGATGGTAATATTATATGGGATGAGCTTGTCTATTATTAATCTGTGTTTTTCTTTTTTAGACATTGACGATTTGAGTTAGGATAAAAACTTTGATACTGTTACAAAATTTGCGTAATAAATGTTTCTTTTCATCGAACTCAGTCTTCTGCCCAGTGCTATACTGGCGTTACGATAAATAATTTGTAAATCAAATATAATTTACTTTTACGAGAAGTATTTATCAGATAAAAAAGTTATAATATTAAAATTGACAGTATACGACATCATAGATACAACTTACATTGTTTATTATGTGTAACTCTGTAAGATGAATAATTGTGTACTCAATAATCATAATCTGGCTATTTAAATTTCATCCATAATCTGCCTATGTGGTAATTATAAATCTGTTTTCAGAATCCAGCTCTACATCAAATGACCAGTGCGTTGCTATCACCAAATGTCCGACACTGTTACAAATACTAAGGAAACCAGACAGGTCACCAGCTGACGTTGAAGTGCTTCGAAAGGCCGCATGTGGGTTTGAGGGGAAAATACCTAAGGTGATCCGTTACTTACCACCTTCGCTATGCTTTTAAATAAACGTTACTTAAGATTAGCCCATATCTGCTCACTGTTGAACAGAGGCCTCTCCAAAAAAAGGTATTTGGCAATATTAGCCCAAGCATTTTTAATAAGATGCCATGAAAGGCAGTTTGGACGGTGGCGGAGAAGAGAATACTGACGGTTTATTTTAACGACATCCGTAGGACAGGAAGGCATGTTAAGTCTCCACACGGGTTTAATTTAAAATTTTAATCAAGAACAGTTTTAATATTATATGTTAGAACCAATTTACTTAAAGGAATTGTTGTACTATGCAATTCAAGGTATATTTTTAAGATACACCCTAATTAAAATATTTTCACTACCTCGCATTGGAAAGGAACCATCGACCTTTCGTTGGGTTTGTTCAAACTCCACGTAAACAGTTGAAACATTGTTTTTAAGGATAAATATTACCGTATAAGGAAATGTAAGTAAAACTAACAGAGGGTGGCGTCATATTAACACCCGTATTTATAAACAAGTAAAAGTAATCGCTTGAGTAAAAGTCATTACTTGAAAGACAATTTGTAAGCCTTAATCTAGAAATTACTGAAAGTTAGAACTATCAAAAGCAAGCATTCTTAGCCAATTATTATGACTATTAATGGTGACCAATTTCCTCCACATAAGCACTAGGGAATAACACTTAAAGTTACGACTTTACTAAGCAATAAGTAATTACTTCTTTATAAATACGAGTATTAGAGACGATGTCAGGAAAACTAGTCCTAGCCTGTGAGAAACAGGAATACTCGTAGATAATATCGTAACGTAACGTTGCAATGGGGGCTATCGCTAGTGAATTTGCCACTAGAGGCGCTAGTGTCGCGTGAGGTCCAATATCATTCACTTTGTACTGGTTTTAGCGGAATTTGTTGCATAAATTATAATTTCTTCAATTTACCCGCTGGAAAGTGATCTCCTTCGTAAAATATCGCAAATATGGATTATTTGGCGATTAATGTGAACGCTTTAAAAGCGGAATTAAGAAAAAGCGCAAAAATAGGCGGCCTCAAGAGCAACTATTTCAGAAGTTAGTTTGTTGATATCAAGATAGTTATTTATAAACAATATAACCTTAATTAAATTCAAGATATAACACTTTGTTTCGGCGCCGATCGCTTTTGAAAGCTATACCTCCGGACCTCAGTCTACAGTGGCGCCAACTGGTGAGCAAAGAAACGGTAGTCCCCATTGCGATTTAGTAGATGAACCAAAAACCTATGTATATACTAAGTCTAGGGGATGAACCTTATATGTACTTGTAAATTACGTTAATAGTCGCAATTTATGATAGAACTATCGGACATAGTCTTATTAGAATTTATGACGGCACCTTTTCTTCATGATGATGATGAATAAGTATGAAACTTGAACTCACAACTAAAGTGTTATCATGACTACCTACGCCGCTGTAAGTGCATCTTGGTTAGCGAAGAATATTTTTCAGTTTTGTATGGAGCCTCGGCTAGGGCTTGTACACTATACCAAAGACAAGCAAAAGATAAATATAGTATAACTAAAAACGAATCATATCGCAATAAGCTAACGCATTTTATGATTCAAAAGCATTTTCTAGTAATAATTATGCAATCCTGATTAAATATGGCGGCAAAACATCACACTCACATTAAAAAAAAAGACATTTCTAACTTATTATTTTAATCAATGTTTCCTAACGTAATATAAATATGGTTGCCAGTGTGACCGGCGTTGTTGTTTTGAGTAAAGTTTATTTTTATACCATTTATCCAGAAAGATAATGAGATTTTTAATATTTTATATGACTTAACCATATTTTTAACTATTTTATATTTTTTATTGAAGAACAAGGTTTACAAACAGGTTTTACAGACATTTATTATAGATCCACAAAGCCGACTAGTGGCTAGGCTTGACTGTGGGTTCTTTGCATAGCATGGAATAAAAATAAAAGGATAATAATTTACAATAAATTAAAAAAAAAACTCATTATGTACTCAACAAATAGTTTAATTAGTTCAAATAGTGTACCTATGAAATGCCGGAAATGAAAAATAGTTCATTGCTGAACACAACAAGAGTTCTGCCTGCTTACGTATCGTTAGAGAAGTCAAGCCTACATTTCACTGATTTTTTTTCAGGTGTGTTGCCCTGCACCATTTACAGAAGGCGATTGCATATCGCAGATCACGGCTTTCCCTCCAGACCCAAGAACGGGGTGCTGTGGGATCGATAGCAGAGCAGGCAGCAAAATTATAGGCAAGCAGTTATTTTTTATATAGTGTCTTAATGTCATATTGCTGAACATTGAAGAGGAACATTAATTCTTTGTACTAATAACCTAAACGCGTCTCGAAGTATTAGCATCTCTCGACACCAAACAGTGGCGATCGAGTCGATATGGAACGCGAGCTTATATATTATTATTTTTTTATAATTAATGGGCTTGCTCTTGACTACATACTTAACTATACGGTTAAGAAGAAGCCTAAGATGGAGCGAGCTTGCCCAGAGGTACTGGTTCTCCCACACACCAGCGGAACACAGAAAAACTGTTTGGCGCTGGACACCGGCAGGAGGGTGGTAGCATCCAGGCAGCCTCTTACGAAGCCTACCACCGCAGAGGGATCTGTTAGCCGTCATCATTGGTAAGAAAACCAAAGATGCCGTTGCCTAGGGTGGACCACTAGGAGGTAGATACCACCACCCCAAAAATTTAATTAAAATATTTGTAGATTGAGAACTATAGCTAAAAAAAATGCATAATTTAATTATCTTCAGAGGAAAAAACAAAAACAGTCAAGGGCTTTATTGAAGTGTTAAGTAAATTAATCTAGTTGGTTAATGAAGTATTCTGCAAACTGCTTTTCTAGAAATCAATCGTTTTACAATATCATACACTATGATTACCACCCCCGAGATTGGAAGTTTGCTCGACAAATATCGCTTATTAAGACAATTTGCCCGTTGAAACATAAGTAGGTGTTTAGTATGCTACTCGTAACTAGTCATGATCTTAGCACTGCAAAAATTTAAAGCGATTTTCCTTAAAACTATCTGAATGCAACCAGTACGTAGGACAGAGGATAATGTTCAAAATTTATGAGAAGTATGAGCAGTGTAGTAGAAGCATATCAATTTTAATAACATGTATCTCTTGGCTTTTAGAATCTTATTACGGATTTGCTATCAGGTACAATAAATGTGTCACACAACACATCACATAAGACTTGATTTGCATCCATTATTTAATCAGGAAAAATAATGTCTCAATAACACTTTAAAAACCGGTTAATTTACTATGATAATTATTTAGAATTCCGCTTATAGCTATAAAAGTTATGGCGAAATTAAGCCTGATGTGGGCTTAATTTCGCCACAGATAGACATCATCATCATCATCATCATCATCACCAGCCCATATTAGTCCGCTGCTGGATACAGGCCGCTGCTGAAGAAGGGCGGATCGGCGATCGCAGTTTGGCTAATTGTGCTGCCCGTCTTCTTCTGGCAGAACCCATAACGACACCCATAGGAAGGAAAGCGATGATGCTATTTTTTTAACGTGCCAGCACCAGACGATGCAATGACCACACGAAAGATGACATAGACATCTCCAAAAAGAAGGATTTTTGCCATGATCACAACGCTGTTGACAGGCGAATTCCACCAAAGGTTTACTGAAAATGCCGCTGTTCGTGTTTTTGGCGGTACACCTTTCTTCGCCCCTTACAACACCCAAGATAGTAGTGGTGCTATTATTTTATGTGCCGATACCTCATAATAAGCATAAATAAAGAAAGAAAGAGAATAAGAGAGATAATGAGGGAAAGCCACCTGAACGAATAGCGCCTTAGCGAATGACACTTGAGTAAAAAGCACCAAGAGTCGTCTGCTATTCCAATTCATTTAGCGAAACAAATCATTCATAATTTCTGCCCGTTACCAGCAGGAGGAACAGTAACAGCTATAGACCAGTTCCCGTGGCTGACTCTCATCGAGTACTTGGATTCCGACAAGATGCATCTGCTGTGCGGCGGAGCGCTGATCAGCAACAAATATGTCCTCACCGCCGCCCACTGCCTTGTTGGGCGTATACTGAAGCTTGGCACACCGTAAGTAGAATTCAAGTCTTTTGAAGCTAATTGCTTTTCTTTTTCAAAATGGTTCTACTAAATTCTGTATCTTTTTTTTTGGAAATACGCATAAACGGCTTTTGATCTATGGTTTTTAGTACCAGGCCAAGATCTAGGGGTCCTGGGTTCGATCCCCGGGTCGACCAACAAGACTTTCGAATCCTATAATTGCTGTTGTAATAATGGGATTCGAAAAGGTCTCTGCCTTGCAGTGGTTTGATTATAGGCCGTTACTTGAAGTAATTACGCCATTTTTATGTGCGTAGGGTGATGCCGATTTTCAATAACCCCACCCTTTCCCATCCTTTAATGTTATAGACAACTAAAGAAGCCCTACCAGAAGAGAGGTAGCAAAGCTTCTTTTCCATCAATGGTAAACCGTAAAACTGCAAACTTCGACCAGTCTACCATGCGTGGAGACAATGACAAACCTTTTGAAGAGTCCTACATCCAGCAGTAAATTGGTATTGCCTGATAATAGAGGGGAAAATAGTAATAAACACTAAAAAAGTGTTTATTAGTATTTTCCCCTCTAAATTTCCCCCCTTTGCAGTAAAAATGTTCGCCTGGGAGAATACGACCAACACAACGATGGCCCAGACTGTGTGATAGCAGAAGGAGGAGGCGAGGACTGCACTGACGCGATCGTCGTCATTCCCATAGACAAGACAATCCCCCACGCCGACTACAGTCCTTCGACAAAGAGACATGACATCGGATTGATAAGGATGCAACAAGCCGCTCCCTTTACAGGTTAGTTAGACCCTAGTGACGTGTGGTGCCGGCTCTTAAACAGAGGCCTTAATTTGCAACATATTGTCCGAATAGTTGAATCCATCTCTCTCTCTCACTCATAGATGTCTTATAATATACGAAAGAGACAGACATATCCGCATATACGGACTTCGCGTTGGGTAGTAGGGCCTCAGAATAGCCCTGTCTCCAATGGTGTCGTATCAGAATACTTAATAATGTATGCGGGATCCTGAAAACATAGAATGAATGATGGAAAGAGACCTGAGTGATTGGTCGGTATATGAGTAAAGGAAGCAGTGAAATGAGACATGGCTTGAATTGAGTGAAGACGCAAGCATGACGTTTTACTAAACGACAAACGCAGCAGATAGTTTGAAGGATAAAAAAGAAGAAACAAACGAGA
Source organism: Anania crocealis (assembly GCA_949315895.1). Classification (NCBI taxonomy): domain Eukaryota; kingdom Metazoa; phylum Arthropoda; class Insecta; order Lepidoptera; family Crambidae; genus Anania; species Anania crocealis. The sequence goes on from OX438872.1 coordinate 11,813,319, forward strand.
GAAGACTAAGAAAAAAATTAATAAAAGATGGAAGGATTTGGAAGATCGCGGTGAAAGAGTAGGGACGGCTTTATACCTAGTCAGGTCATAAGTTCTGTCACATGTGTAATATGAAATAATTTAGACATGTTTATTATTTATGTAACCATTTATATAGCAAAATGAACATAATAAAACATAGATTCATATGGTAATAAAGTTTATTCAAAATGACCCCCGCGATTTTGAATACAGGCCTTCAATCTGCGCGGCCAGTCGTCTATCGCAGCACGAACGAGGTGTGTGTGAATATAGGCGGCTGCCTTAATCAAGGATGCCTTGAGTGACTTCAAATCAGGATGAGGCTTTAGCAGGCCTTTTCCTCCAAGTGTTGCCATATCTTGTAATCTAACGGACTCAAATCTGGACTGGTGGAGGGCCAGTCTTCGTGCCGGATGAAGTCGATTTCACGCGCCGCCAGCCAGTCTTGTGTGCTCTACGCTCTATGAGCTGGCGCAGAATCTTGTTGGAATACCCAGTGCCTGTTATTAAACATGGTATGAGAAACAGGTTCCACAAGGTTCTTGAGGACTGTATTTTGATACACAACTGCATTCGTTTTTACGCCTTTCTCACAAAAATGTACCTCAGTTAAGCCCCAATAAGAGACTCCTAACCAAACCATGAGCGAGGATGGAAAATGACCTCGTTGGACACGCGGGATACGGTTGCTTGCTTCTTTACTGCTGTGTGCGTACATCTTATCATTTTGTTTATTTTAGCTCTCTTCCACGCTGAAAATTTTTTCATCCGAAAAAAGAATTTCCCGATCCTTTTCTCCCGCGTACCGCTTCAACAAAGCGCGGCATCTCTTCAGTCTTCAGGTCCATTAAACAAGCGTCCAAACGATATCCTGTTTTTCTTCGATATGCCCTAAGACCTAAGTCTTCATTTAACACCCTTTTCACCGTGGTCCTGCTTAACCCCATCTGAAGGGCCAACAGTTTCTGCTTACGTATGGGATTTCTTTGAATTTACGCCTTCACAGCTTTTATCACTGCTGGAGTCCTAACAGAGCGAGGGCGACCACTTTTTGACCTGTCATCTACACTAGAGTCTTCATTGTATCGTTTTATGGTACGATAAACGAATCTTTTGGTTATATTCAAATTTTTCAGTAAGTCGCAAATCTGAATTGGCGCGTAACTGCAACGATGCAACGCAATAACTGCGACACGGTCTTCTTTAAGTGTCCACTCCATATTTAAAAATGAGGAAAATTCTAAAAAGTACACATTTTTATTTTCATGAAATATTCGAAATTCGAATTCAATAAACTTTTTTGTGGCCATTCTAAATTCAAAAGTTTTTATTGTGTGACAGAACTTAAGAATAAGAATAATAACTTATGACCTGACTATGTATTTTAATGATGCTTAAAAGTATATGAGACGAGGAAATAAACCAAAATAAGTAAAACCGTGTTTTATATTACGTAGTACTTACCCATGCATGTATATTACTATGCATAACTTACAGACTTCATCAGACCTGTTTGTCTGCCGACCGTCGACGTGACATTAGCACCGCCTCCTTACTTCATGCTGTTTACCGCTGGCTGGGGTGCAATCAACACAACTCACACGAGCTTGATCAAACTTCACGTAGCATTACCATTTGTGGATCAGAGGGTGAGTGTTGGAAATTCTACCTTTACCTACTCATTATAACTATCTTTAAACATACCATTTGAATCTTGGAAGAGCGTAACCTCCCACAACATGCCTACTGTGTTGGTACTGAACAATTGCATAATTATGTATGTACTAGAGTTGAAGTATTTCTTCAACTATTTTTTAAAATTATTTCTAAAGAAAGTCTATCCAGGCCTAGACACTGTAGAAAGAAAATTTCAACATTATTTTCGCCCAAGATAGATGTTATTAAATTTTGATTAACTACTTACAAAACAGAGGCGGTTCTTCAACTCGTTAAATCCTTTTTTTTATGTATGGCTAAGCATAACTTGTGATATTAATAGGTCTTATCTATTTCAATATTATTTTTTACTCGATAGGGACATATCTATGGGGTGTAGATGGATCTTTTTATTATTTAAAGCATTTAACTCAATTAAATTATAAAATACGATTTATACTTTTGAAAAATCTTCTAGTTTAAACATTTAAATGTCATTTTCTAGTAATACTAGCTGACCCGGCAAACGTTGTTTTGCCATAAAAATGATTAAATTACTAAAATGGCTAATAATAAATAGGGGTTGGTGGTAAAAGGGTAAAAATTTAGGGTTGTATATATTTTATAAAATTTTAATATTTTACTACCCTACCCCTACCCCTACCCCTACCCTACCCCTAACCTACCCTACCCTACCCTACACATACCCTACCCCTACCGTACCCCCAAAAATTGTGAATCTAAACCATTCCCAGATCCCCTTGAACACACACAAAAAATTTCATCAAAATCGGTCCAGTCGTTTGAGAGAAGTTCAGTGACATACACACTCACAGAAGAATTATATATATAAAGATTTGTCAACAAAAAATTACAAAATAGTTTGCCAACGTACTGTAAGAACAAAAACGAAAATTTTAACTCTCCTGACATTCTAACATTGACTCCTCCTAACATTTCGCTTATGTCTCTATTATCACAGGAATGCCAGCCGGCCTACAATGTGACCGGACGTCAAGCTTCATTGTGGAAAGGCCAACTGTGCGCTGGAGGCGAGACAGGCAAGGACTCCTGCAAGGGAGACTCCGGGGGCCCGCTCATGTACGAGAACGGAAGGTTCTTCGAAGTGCTGGGCGTCATCAGCTTCGGCCCCTCTGTATGCGGCATGGGGAACGTACCCGGTGTACACTCCAAAGTATACGAGTATGTCGGGTGGATCAATAACAATATTGAGCCTTGAGAGCATTTTCAATAGCAGAAGCGGACAACCGGAGTGTGTTACCCTACTACATTAACGGCCATTTCCAATAACCTATCTATCTCTACCTAGTTTTGGCATATCGGAGATAGAAAACAACTTCTGTCTTTGTTTCTCTGGACGGCAAAAACAGAGATAGAAACTGTTTCCTATCCTATTCCGATATGCCAAAACTGAAGATAGATAGGTTATTGGAACCGGCCGTTAATGTTTGTATGAGAAAAGTAGATAAATGACTGCTTGAATGGACCTAATTTGTCTAATGCATAGATTAAGTTTATGGATGCGTTTTTGCAGTAGCGGTATAGGGTGGAATGGAGAGTATTGGACCGTAAATTGACCAATCGCAATGCTCGAAATCTGTATTTAGTCATTATTTTCGGCTGAACTTTTATTTCTCACTTTTGCATTTATTCTGTTTGTAAGTAAAATTGTTTTAATGCCAACGTATAGAAATTTACAAGATGTCTTCCATCTATATTAATGTAATAAGTAATTTGTACTCTTATGGTCATCACAGTTAGTTGTTTTAGTGTTAATTTATTTATACCATGTAGCTTGTTTCATTTTTATGATTTTACATACTCTTACGTGGTCAAGGCTTGCAACAGTACCTAAATAATTTTGTACCTTATCTGGCATTTAGATTTTCTACTTAGTTTATTTTACTACTAATAAACCAACATACTAAACTATTTACACTGTATGTTTTCTTTTCGTTCCTTTCGCAGTTCATTTCTTAATAAATATTGTTATTCCTGAAAATGTTGTTGTTATTTATTATGAACCATATCACGGTTGATTTTAAACGAAAACCACAAAATATCAGACAAATTAAAAACCGGTGTATTATAAACTTTTTTTTTAATTTACATTAAGTAAAACCTGTTCGTCGTTATTTGCATCACAAAATACAAGTGATGAAGTGACGTCGACATGGGCAGGGTTTTATAGGCTCAGAGCTGGAAGCGAGAATATCGCGAAGCTGTAATTAAATATCATCTGGTGAGTGTCATCTTAGAAAAATAAAAATTGTTCAAATCCTACCATGAATTTTTATTTTCATGGCTGTGTTATTTAAATAACCGGCCAAGTGCGAGTCGGACTCGCGCACGAAGGGTTCCGTACCAAAAAGGCCAAAAAATCGGGTTTGTTGTATGGGAGCCCCCCTTAAATATTTATTTTATTTAGTTATTAGTATTTGTTGTTATTGCGGTAACAGAAATACATAATTTGTGAAAATTTCAACTGTCTAGCTATCGCGGCTCATGAGATACAGCCTGGTGACAGAGCGACGGACAGACGGACAGACAGCGAAGTCTTTGTAATAGGGTCCCGTTTTTACCCTTTGGGTACGGAACTCTAAAAATCGTTTATTTCTTTAATCACTTCTTTGAATATACAATACAGATAATATCTCAACGAAACTAGCTACTAAAAAAACTTTGTATATTAAGTAGAAAAAATTTACAACTCGGGATCAAAGATTGGAATAAAAATATTATTATTTTCTTTTATGCTATAATCCATTTCACAGCAAGAGGAGACCACATAGGCTTGCCACAGATCAAGCGATGCCCGATTCCACCTCCTACCCATGACTATAACCAGATCATTGACAAGAAACAAAAGAAACTGGTCAAGCAAGCACAAAGACCGAAGTAGGATATTGTCTTTTTTTTTTATTTCCCACAGTTAAACTGAGTGCTAGGGACAGGGGTGAAACAGAAAGGTTCAAAGTATAGAAATATAAAGAAAACTAAATAATAATTGTAAACAGAAAAGAAAAACCACACAGCAAAGAACAGAGATATTGTCTAGAATGACAGCCGGTAAACATAGATTGACGATTAATTTGACACAATTCCCATACAAAATATGTTAAATAATATTTTAAACGCTGTTTAAAACTTAAACGTCTGTTGGTGAACACGGGTCTTAGAAATAGAAATAGGCAATTATAAAAAAGTCAACACATATTTTACTTTAAAATAAATGATAAAAAATAATATGTAACATTATTGTTGCCAGCTCTTAGCCTATTTAAGGCTGCAACACTCTTGGACCTTTGATCCAGCTTCATTGCTCAACCGACCGCCGGAGAATAAAGAACAAGTTATTAAGTAGTTTAATAATGTTAAGTGTTAATGATTTTTGATATAAAAAATGAAGCTTTTTATAATCGCATTAGCATTCATCGCTGTCGCAGACTGTGTAAATGGACGTAAGTTGTCTTAGCATTTAAATGTTCCTTATATTTATTATTTGAAACGAAATTAAACTTAGATACCTAATTCAATGTTTTGAAGTTTTTGGATGAACTGTAGTTTGCAAGAGACGAATATACCTAAACAGTTTTCTTTAATATTTAATTGATTGATTATAAATAATTTTCCTCTTAGTTATAACCTTGAAAATTAAAACCATATCTTTCCTTATAAGAGACACAGACTCATATTGAGCCTGAGCTATTGGGGATGGTAGAGGTTTCGCTAAATTTGTCATTAATTTGAGTACGAATTGTATAAGTGGTGTATCGGAAGTAAGTCCTATTTGTAACAATCTATGAAAATATTGAAAAATGTGTCTCTTCTAACAGGAACCATGAAAGTTTAAACCAGTATCTGATATAATATCGGATTAGGTAGTTCAATTTAGGGTGAACGACCTCATACATTATATTAGTACGGATACGTTCGCGGGATTAATGTTCTCTTAACCATTTATTAGATAACAGAATATTGTGTTGCAGATTACGCAAAAATAATATGTATGTATTATAAGATTCTATTAAACGATATTAATGTGACCAGCTTTTGTCGAAACTTTATTCCCGCCCGAGAAGCATGTCCATGTTAAAATTTCGTCATGAAATACCGCAAAATTGCACTACTGATCCGATCATTGCTGATATATTTTTTAGAATCCTGCACTGCTACTCGTACAAATGGCGGCAAAGGCATCTGTATCAACATCTACAAATGTCCCTCCCTAATACGACTTGTAAACAACCAGAATAGGTCGTCAGCTGACGTTGATATGCTTCGGAGATCCGCCTGTGGCTTCGAAGGAAATACGCCTAAGGTGAGAAATACACTTAGAACATTAACGTATCTTACCAAGCTCTTTACATTCTAATGGTAACACAAGTATTTCTAGGGTAGTTTTAGGGCCACTTCCCTATTACAGTAGGCACGGTAGGTATTCCTATTATATGTTTCTTCTCTCCTTTAAGGATAATCTGGTCTCAAGTTTTCCAATCCACCTAATACAGCACTGTGTTGACGAATAGCGCGTGTGAGGGGTCTCTAAGACAAGGTAAACCCTTTTGTCGTTACATTATTGACGTCATTCTTAGATACACTTAGGAAAATATTACAGGAAAATAAATACAACCCAGAGGAACAGGAATAAATTGCATAACTTTTTATGTTACATATTATGTTCAGCTATGATCATTATAGATTAAGGATTTATTATGTTAATTAGCTAGATAAAAACCTTTTGAATCTGGTCCTTTTAACACATAGGTACTTAGATATCTATTTACTGTTATGACGGCTATAGTATGTAAGTACTAGTCAACAGTTGATATTATTTTAGTTTCAAAAATATATAGAATATGCCAAAAAACAACGACAAATGTCGTGCACTAATATAATAATAATAAAGCTTTATTTTTCCAAACAAAAAAATATTTACATAGCAGTTACTCTATAATATTACATATAATAATATAATAATAATATTAATAAAGCTTCTTATTTTTCCATATAATATAAGGTTACAATACAAATGTTTATTATAGTTACTTAATATCTATATGGATCCCTTGTGGGTAAAAGCCTCCTCCATCCCGTGCCATGTTTTTCTATTTTGGGCAACCTGCATCCAGTTAGTGCCTACAATTTCGATGATGTCATCTGCCCATCGCTTCCGCGGTCTTCCCTTTTTCTCTTTCCATTTGGTCCCTGCCATTTTGTTGTTTCTGATGCCCGCCCATCTTCTCTCAGTGTGTCTAGAAATCCGCCCACCTCCATTTAAGACGTAGGGCATGTTGTAGAGCGTCTGTGAGTTTGGTTTTCATCCTTATGTTATCGCTCCTAATTGTCTGGATCCTCCTTATTTTTAGTATGCTTCTTTCCATAGCATGTTGACATGTTGTGATTTTGTTTCTTAATCTGTTTGTATATGTCCATGTTTGGCTTCCATATGTTAGACAAGGTAGAATACAGGTGTCCATGACAATTTTTTTTAATTTTAATTTGTATTCTCCTTTTAGTATTTCCTTTGATCCTCCTGTCTATTTCGTTCTCATCATTTATTGTTTCAAATGTCATTTTTTTCCCGAGGTAGATATATTCGTTCACGTATTCGATACAGACCCCTGACACATTTATCTGTTTTCTTATATAATTAGACATTATTTTGGTTTTATTAATGTTCATGTGTAATCCCACTTTTTTACTTTTGATGTCTAGAGTCTGTATCATTTGTTTTAGATCGATTGCTGTTTCTGCGAAAAGGACGATGTCGTCGGCGAATCTAAGATGGTTTAAATAGTTCCCTTGTATTTTCAACCCTTTATTTGCCCAGTCAAATATTAATATATCTTAACTAAATTGCTTGGAACCCTATCTGTGTAAAAGCCTCCTCCATTTTATTCCATTTTCCTCTGTTTTTTGCAGTTGTTAACCAGTTTTCGCCGGCCACTGAGATTATATCATCCACCCATCGTTTTCTTGGTGCACTAATAAAGACTGCTTATTATTTTTAAGTGACGGAAAACAGAGGAGGTTCTTAATTCGACCCGTATAAATTTTTGTATGTATGACCACGCATAGAATTTAACCATGAAATGTCAACTCAAAGAGAGATGTCGATGACATTTTATTTCGACAAGAACTCGAAAGTTAGTCTTGTTTACATACGAAAAAAAAAACATCCCGAAAAGAGAAGAAAAATAGGAACAGTCGTCAAAAAATAAAAATAAAATTGATAAAAATGTAAAGTAAAGTAAAGTAAAGTAACAGCCTATAATCATCCCACTGCAGGGAAAAGGCCTCCATCAATGAATTCAAGTTACCACCGCAATGATGGGAACTGGCATAATCACCACGCTTGCCAAATGCGGCTCGGTGGTCACAAACCCGAGCAACGTTGGAAAATTCGAAACTATACGTTGCCCGACCCGGTGATCGAACCTGGGACCCCGATATCTTGGCCCGGTATTTAAACCACTAGACCAACGGGGCGTTAAAAACGGGGCGGATAAAAATGTAACTTATACAAAAATAGTGAAGTCATCCACCAATTTTCAGTAGGTGCTAAACAATCACCGACAATCGTCATGAACCGTCTGATATTGGTGGCTTGACAGTTTTCGTCGATTCATTTTTTGTGATGAAGAATTACAAATGACAGCAAAATTTTTGTTTAGTTTTTTTCCTTTTAATATTTCAGGTATGCTGTCCACTATTGGAGAGCTCAAAGAAGGACGGTTGCGAGTCGAAGGTCACGGCTTTCCCTCCGGACCCTAGTTCGGGATGCTGTGGTGTCGATGACGAATATGTCAACAAACTAACAAGCAAGCATTTAATTTTTATAATCTTATTTTCATTTTTATTTATAATGCATGGCTTAGAAAGGAGACACGATGTCCATTGAGGTGAAAAGCTCCTAGTAGGCCCCCCTCGGTGGACCGACGAACTTGTAAAGGTTGTGACACTTATTACTGGGGTAGGAATTAAAAGATAATTTAAGTACAATGTTTTATATTACATTACTTAAATCCTAGTTACATAAGGTCCTGCCATTTTCGAGCCGAATACGTAAAAAGATCTAATCTAAACAAAACACCACTGTCCTGGAGGGTAGGTAGGTCGACAGCTGTGGGTCGTTCCGTGGCAGCAAGATAGGTGACGCGTGAGTGGGGTGACTTCGTCAGGCGGCCTACATCAGCAGGATCGCGATGTTCGTCATCCGGGTGGCGGTCCCCAATACGGGGGATATTCACAGTACTAACACAATTTTATTTAAAAAAGCCGCTGAATATGAGTGGCGCGGAAATAATTAATGAATCCATTTATAATTAAATATGTATCTGTGAATATTTAAAGCATCTACTTGTTGCTGTTATCAATATCAAGCAAAACAAGGTATAACAATCCCGTTAGTTTTAAGGGATCCTGAGTACATCATCTGTGAACATATCAATCGTCTAGTTATCACAGTTCTTGAGATACATCCTAGTGATAGATGGACAGTAGGGTCTTAGTAATAGGGTCCCGTTTTAACCGTTCGGGTACGGAACCCTGGAGAAACCATATAAATTAATCGCTGTTTAAAAATTTCCAACAGATGTGAGAAAATAAACAAATCCTTATCTCTGCCCAGCACAGTAGGAGGAGGTGTCGATGCAGAAATATACCACTACCCATGGCTGACCCTCATAGAGTATGTCGATAGGAATAAGAGGATCAAATTAATGTGCGGCGGCGCACTCATCAGCACCAAGTATGTCCTGACCGCTGCCCACTGCATCGCCGGGAGTATACTGGACTATGGCACACCGTAAGTTGGCGTCACGTAGTTGTGACACGTTAAGAGATTAACAGCACCCCTTGTCTTCCTGTGTAAGGGGCGACAGGAGTACTGCCAGAAGACGGGCAGCAGCGTCGGCTCTCTGCCATTTGCCAAACTACGCTCGCCAACGTCGCTACGCCAAACTTTTGGAGAGGCCTGTGGCCAGCAGTGGACTACGGTAGACTGGTGATTTCTAATCATTGTCGTTAGTCCGAAACTAATTAATTCAGACAACAATCTTCTTTGCAGTAAGAATGTCCGCCTCGGAGAATACGACACAGACCATGATGGTCCGGACTGCAAACTCCCAATCGGAGCCGCAAAAGGAGAGGAAGAGGAATGCACTGATGAGATCGTAGTCATTCCTATTGAGAAGACCATACCCCACGCAGAATACAACCCTCTGACAAAGAAACATGACATCGGATTGATAAGAATGCACCAAGCTGCTCCTTATACAAGTAAGTTAGGATATCAGTATGTTTAATTCAATCATGATGAGTTTTGTTAGTCAATGAAGAAAACTACTCTTCTATATCGTATTGGATTTGGGTTTTCGGTCGTTGTTTCTGAGTCACACACAACAAGTGCTTTACTATAGCTACTTACTTTGGGATCATAACAATGTACGTTATGCAGACCTCTCTCATCCTTATTGAATTTATTAATTAATTTGATATAATAAAAAAGGCATATTCCTTTTGTCAGCCCAGAAGGGCCTAAAAGAAACCATTGGTGAAATTGACTATGCTTAACCTAGATGCTGGCACTCAGAATGACTAGTGCAGATATTTGAAGTTGTTCAGTAAGCAATGTTTAGAAGTATACTTGGTATTTCTATAGCACAAGAAAGAACAAAAGATATCCATTTACCTACTCTATGAATAAGCAATATGAAGTTAGAGTGGACTGCTACATTCGCCAAAATAACAGATGGATACATATACATAAAATCTTTGCTTTACAAAAAATATCTTTTTCGTAGGTTTCATCAGACCTATATGTATGCCCGCCATCGACATTACTGTGACGCCTCCTCCTCACTTCACGCTCTTCGCTGCCGGTTGGGGAGCAATCAACTACACACATTCTAGAAGCGCAATCAAACAATACGTAGAATTACCGTTTGTTAGCCAAACAGTAAGTTTTTGCACTTATTGACAGATTTCATATTATGTTTCGTGCTTACCGAAATAGAAACAGTTATGTTGAAATTTCTGCGTTTATATGTCAGGTTTGTTAGACCTGGATTTTGTTCGGAAAGAAAGACAACTTTCTTGATGACTTTCCTTTATTTCGGTACTGATTTGAAGCTTCATGATCACTGAAGAGACGACTGTTTTTTATTAGTTCAGTTTTGTAATTTCAATAAAACCCTGAATATATTTCGGAAATAAATAAAAACTTCCTAGCTGATTTATAATAAGCTTTAAGCTCCTATGAGTACGTTTGAAGATAACAAAATTATTCAATGTTTGGTAAAAAGAAAAAGTTTCTTTTTCTGTCCTTGCTTTATGAAAAAGTAGTGAAGCTAGCCAACAGCAGTAGTACTTACTAGTAAATAAAATACACTTCCACCTGAACAATTAAAGCACTAAATAACAAATCAATGCATTTATCCGTTGATGCTTTTCCGCTGAAAAAACTAGAAACATAATCAGCGAATTTGAATTTGAATTTGAATAACTTGGCAGGGTCAATCATTAAATCGAAGACAGTATCAGTTTTCATTTTTGATCGGACTGTGTATCTAGTTCTTATTATCGATGGCTGGTGCCCATAAATTCGCTAATTTCTAAGGGTAGCTGACATTATGACAACAAATTATATACTTTCACTTTAATATCCTATTAATATTCATCCTAATTTTACGCAGATATGCCAATCGGCTTACAACGTTACTAGACGTCAAGTGTCTTTATGGAGAGGACAAATATGTGCCGGCGGCGAGATCGGCAAGGACTCCTGCAAGGGCGACTCCGGGGGCCCGCTCATGTACGCGAATTTAAAATATTTCGAAGTGCTAGGCGTTGTTAACTTCGGCCCAAATCCGTGTGGCATGAAAGACGTACCCGGAGTATACTCAAAAGTAATCGAGTATGTAGGTTGGATCAATAGCCATATTGTTGAATAAAAGACTTTGTCAAATGCTTATGTAAAAATAGCTTAACTTGACCCCCGTTACATACGTCATGACTAAAGTGATATTGCGTTAAACATAAGATAAAGTGAGTAAACAAACGCGAAGATAATAATTATCTTAATATGTGAATAACCGTACATAATAATAGCCGAAAAATTTTACTTTCTAGAATAAAAATTGAACAAAGAGGATTTCGATATTTGTCTTAATATCTTTAGGAATTATTGTAATGATATTAATTTAAAGCATAGTTAGTATCCGACGGTCGACCGATACGACATGCATGATTAGTAGTTTCGTAGGTATCGTAAGCACATTACACAATACTTATGCATACAGTAAAAGTTTGATAAAGGTAATTTAGCATGGTAACTTAGGTAAAATTTTAATGTGCCGTTTAAAACGAAATTGTAATTCATAAAGCAAGATTGTCATCAATTCGCGAAACGCCTGAAGGAAAATAGACAGCAAAAACTCACCTCTGGCGTTGGTCGCCGCGTCGGCTATCTTCTGGAAGGCGTCCAGGAACGAAGCTATCGCGCTGAGTGCCGATCTGTAAATTGATTTTTTGTGTTATTATTTAGCTGTACTCGTATTTTAGACTAATGATGATAAAAGAGAAGATTCGAAATTCGAAACGTATTTCTTTTTAACAATGGAAACAAAATATGCGTTATTATAAATTACTAGCTTTTGCCAGCGTTAAATTTGGGGTAACACGGTTCCCTTTTCCTGATTTAGAACACAGAAGATAACTTTGAACAGAATATTATTTTAAATATAAACTAAACGAATTACCTAATCCAATCCGAAAAACAACAACGGTAAAACCGAATCCGAAACCGAGTTTGTTTTCGGAAATCGGAACACAATGCCAAATCGTAAAGCTAATCAAATCACGAATAGCCTAAAATCGAAAGCAGTTAAATCAATAGTAAAATTAATCCTATACTCTATCAAGAGTAGGTATAGGTACCGTATGCACCATACTGTAGTATGAAACGCTGTATTATAAATTTGTTGCGACAAAAAAAAAAGACAGGTAAGTATTTTTCGTTGGTAACAAAGAGTCTGTGTACCAATTTTTACCTTGAAAACTGATTGATTTCACCCCCTCTTTTAAGGGGTTGCGTGCGATTTAAAAAAATAAGAAGCATGATTTTTTTTTGTTACGAAATAGTCCGCATACCATTTTTTAGCTTTTTACTACCTTGAAAATTGCAGACTGCTACATACAAAATTCCTCCCCCCCCCCCCCAAGGGAAGTGCAAAAATTAGCCTGTGTCACTCTCCGTCCCTTCAACTAACTCCACTTAAAAAATCACGTCAATTCGTCGTCGCTCCGTTTTTCCGTAAAAGACGAACGAACAAACATACACACACTTTCCCATTTATAATATTAACTATGGATTAATAAACATTAGTATACTAACTGCAGGTCTGTCTCGGTCAGACTTTAGTTGAATTTCACAGCATTTCACAATTGAAAAAAATGAACGAAATCGTGGTCAGAAACTAGTCAGTAACTAAACAAATTAGTTTATTACACCAGTACCAATGAAGTTAATGTACTCGTAGTTCTCTTAATCAGGGTACCAAAACTCTAGAATCTAAACAGTAGTGACGCGATTTTTTATTTAGCAAATTGAGACCATTTAACAGTTGCCATTATAAGTAAGTTAAATTAATTGAGTGCCTAAAATTGCTGATATGAATGCGACCTCCCAACGGATTGTCATCAAGTCATGATTATTATTGTGCTAATGCGTACAACCACAAACACTAACCAATTTCAAATTTTTGTCAACAAATAAATTATAGATAAAAAGACTGAAAAACCACGCTTTTAAAACAGATTGAACTAAAAAATTAAAAATAAAACTGTAGTAATCAATTAAAAAATTCATATTATTGTACAAAAAGCGTGGGGGGCTTGATTTAGATTGTTGTAAATATTTTATCAATAATTTACTATATCTGTGGATATCATAACAAGCACCCCACGATTTTTATACAATAATATGAATTCTTGAATTAATTACTACAGATTTATTTTTATTTTTTAGTTCAATCTGTTTTAAAAGCGTGTTTTTTTAGCTTTTTAAACTATAATTTATTTTTCCTTTTTAGTTTAGTTTATAAGATTTGATTCCTTCTTTATCGACTGTAAGTCCAAAGCTATGCAGGAATCGTAATTGATACATATCGCGCGCTAGCTCTATCTCTTTTACTCCCTTTTACAGAGGAAAACTGGGAAACTGTTAATAAATTATTGCATTGTTATCGGTCCTTGATACGTGTGCAAAGTTTCAAATAATTCAAACTTCTGGAAATCGGTAAAAATTATGCTCAAAGATTCCATCACATACATAGATAGATACAACCTAAGCTAATAAAAGCGTGGTAAAAATTTGAAAGACTCCATTCCAGTGAATGAATTCTGTGTTAGTTGTTATTATTTCAAAGGCAGTTAAATTGGCAACAAAAAGATCTTTAATTTTTAAAATGTGTACTACAATGACTATTACTAAATATAACATCCAATCACATATCATACAGTGGCAGACTTTACTTAAGAACGAGTACTTGGTGGATGTTTAGGATTAGATATTAAAAACAAAACAACCGCTTGCATAGAATACATATTTAAAAAAATATGATATACAAAATAACCGATCAGCTGTGATTTTTTTTCTAATTCAGTAGTAAAATCACACTTCTAATTCAATTTCATTTAAACAAATTTGGCACCCCGTAAATCGTAAATAATAAAAAGTTATTATTGTACAGCCATTAGTATTAATAACTCATATGTACTTCTGATTTTTTGTGCATGTAAAGCCTTTTATTATAAGCCCATATCATCAGTCCATTGCTGGACACTGGAGGGTCAAATAGGACGATTTACGACTAACTACAGTATACTGCAAAAATTGATATAGCTATTACACTTGTAAGCTACTACAAATCACTTCGTATTTAATTTCCGCATTTACCTATCAACAAAAAAGAAAGGTATTCAATTTGAAGGCTTTCCATCACGACTGTACGATGCCCGAGTCAATAACATCACACAATTGTCGTTCAACGATCGTGAATTTGGAACGCGATGACCCGACCATGTTGTGTCAATGGACAAATATTGGTCGCCATTCAATATTTTTATAACATACAGACAAGTTTTGTTGAGAAGATCAATGAAAATTTAATTTTGTCGGATTAACAGATGATTCAAATGATGACAACCCGGCATTTTTCAAGTTTCATTTTTAATTCGCATCTACCTTTTCTATGAACTAGGACAATGTGGCACATACCCAAGACCAAACAAAACAACGATAACAGTCAAAACACACACGTATGTGCACGTACTACACAAAAACTGTGAAAAATGTATTGGCTACTGCCTCTTGTAGAAAAATGGGTTCAATACTCAATAATTTCTTGCATTCCATAGGTCACAAAAGGTGTTATACTGTTATGGGATCTCTATGGATGGACCCTGATGATAGGCGCAACAATAGATAGAAGGAACATTTTGTTTATAGGTAAACTTTGTTCTTCGATATTTTTATCTTCTAACTATTCGAAAATTACACTTTTTTAGGGTTCCATACCCAAAGGGTAAAAACGGAACCCTATTACTAAGACTTCGCTGTCTGTCCGTCTGTCCGTCGCTCTGTCATCAGGCTGTATCTCTAGAGCCGCTATCGCGGCAACTGTCTAGCTATCGCTGAAATTTTTTGAACACAGCACACAACACAACAGTTGAAATTTCCACAAGTTATTATTTCTGTTACCGCAATAACAACAAATACTAAAAACAAAATAAAATAAATATTTAAAAGGGCTCCCATACAACAAACTTGTTTTTTTTTGCCTATTTGGTACGGAACCCTTCGTGCGCGAGTCCGACTCGCACTTGGCGGGTTTTATTATAAGTAGTTGCTTTAATTTGGGCATGAACAGCTTCTTTATTTTTAATGTTTTTTATGTGATCGGGTAACTTGCCATGAGGGCAATGGGCTGGAGGAGTGCATTTTTAGTTTTGAAGGTGGCAGTACAAGTTTGTTTCTTTCGATTTATCGGTCCTAATCTTAGAGCAGTTGGCTATATAATCAAAGGTCCTAATAAAAGACTGATTCAGGGAACCCTAAGCCACAAAAGTTTCAGATTTCAACATAAGACGCAATAGCAAGTAAATATAAAATAGATTTACTCACTTCAAAGCGGAATGCAGCTTCGTCGCCTTTGATATGAACTCTTCCCACATTGGTGCGCTGTTCTGAAAAGAAAAAAAGGTATTCGTTAGAAAAGAAGAGTTAATGTAATATTCTTCATTTAAGGGAGTCAGCAGTAAAAAAGGTTTGTTTGACGGTTTTATAAAGTTACAGTAAGTACCAAACAATTCTCATATTTAACAAGAAAATTTCACTTCTTGTGGTACAGTCCAATTAATGATGACATTAATAACGTTCAGTTAAGAGGAAACACTACAGGCGAGAGAATTAAAAAAATAGGTATTTGTAAAATCTATTGCTGTCGCGCAGTGCCAAACGCCTTCACCGCAGAGTGTGATAGAGACAACTGCTTCTTGGACCGAAAATACCTACTAAAAGCACACCAAATCAACGTTTCGTAGTCCCCTGATTACTTTATCAAAACTAGACCGATTTAAATACTTTTTTCATTAAAAATTAAAGAAAAGCTTTGGCCGTGTTCGTATGTTTTCCTTTTTTTCTAAAATTTAGCCAAATTAGTTTTCTGGATGTTTGAACACATCGATTTTTGAGGGCTCATATCTTTTTTATTTATTAATTTATGAAAAAACAGAAAACATAGAAACATGCTAATAGTGGCCATAGATTTTTGTAATAAAAATTATTGCTCTACTGGCTTTATCCAGGGAGGAAACAGGGGACTACGTTTGTATGGAAAAACGGCCCTTGTGTTTCCTCTTAATGAGAACAAGAGTAATCTTTCATCGTAATATTTATTATTATAAAAATAGACAATCTTACTATTAACGTACTGATCTTACCAATATTATAAATGCGAAGTATAGGATAGACGTTGGTTACTTAATTGCGCCAGAATAACTTAATGGATCTGGATAAAACATTGATACATTACGGACTGAAATAGCAGAGGCTTATTTTTATCCCGAATAAATTTGCGGTTCTCATGGGATATTTTAAAATTAATAATGAAACGCGTATGAAGTCGCGAACAACAGTTAGTATTATAAATGCGCAATTTGGGATGACTTTAACTGAATGAAACAAAAACACCTGACCACATCGGGATAACATTAGGCATGGAAATAGATCACAGGCTGGAACGTGTTATTAACACGTATGCTATTTTTATCCCACAAAAAGTAAGGTAGTTAGGGATAGTTTTTTCACAAATATGAAATCGCGTAGAACAGTCTTGCCAAAAAAGCCATGAGAAAAAATACGATAAAAGCATTTTCGATTTTTTCATTTTCCTACAAAACACAATCATGATTGGACGGACGATCTACGAGGTAGAGTGGCTGACCCACTGGTTTTCAAGGTGTCGCCTACTTCGAGGTCTGGGTTGCGGTTCCCGGATATGAGTATATGTTATTTTATAGAGCTGTAACAAACCGTATGTATTCGGTACTGAGTAACGGGTACTCTGTGTAGTACCGAGTAACGAATCGTTACTCACGAATACATTTCGTTACTCGCTTTTTCCGTATTAGGTCGCAAAAGTATCGTGTGTTGTAACGTTTGCTGATCGTATGTTTTATGAATTCGTGCCTTATTCGGTTATTTGAAAAAAAACAAGACAAAATGCACCTTAATTTTGTAATTTAGATGTATTTTATCTACATATTACGATTGATGCGACTCCGTGATATCATACTTTATGTATGATATCTCGTACGGAATACTAATTGATTTGTTGTTCCGCACTGTGTTATTAATGAGGTATCAAAAGTAACGAGTAACGTAACGATACGAAAGTAACGAGTACTCTTTGTCAAAGTAACGAGTTCATACGGGTACGCAATATTTCGTTACTTTTACACCTCTGTTATTTTATCTGTTATAGTGTTTTTTAAATTTGTCTTACAGTATGGAAAATTACTAGTGGACCCGACTCCTTCTTTGGTAGGTAGCAGATGATCAGATGACTATTTTATCTGGTACTGACTGTACCCAGTCAAATGGCGAGTACGCCGGTCGGCGGACGTGAACAATTTATCAGACATTGTCCACTCCATTTGAATGATAAACGCCTTGTAAGGTCATATTGTTTTCTGGAAACCATGGAAAATTCACCGTTTAGTTAGGTTTCAGAATATTTATCAAAAGAATCCGATTGATGAGTGTTCAACTTACACATAACTTAAAAACACGTCTAGTATTAGCAGTAACCATAAGAGTACTTTGCTAGAAATAGATTTGAAAACTATACTAGCAGTTCGTGTGAGAAAAAAATTATTTCATCTATAACTTTCATCCAATGAATGAAAAGATTACTACTTACTCTAAACTAAATTACTGGCACGCCGCTAAATGTTTACAATTAAAATACATGCAAAGATACAAACCATATTAAAATTAAAACTTATTTATTGAATTATGATTGCTTGTTTAGCACTAACTAAAACTTGGTGCCTTATTTATTTATTTATTTATTTATTATATTTGGTGTTTTTCGTATTTTTTTAGGGTGTATTTTGATACACAATAATATGGTTAGAAAATGGCAGCCACTTAGCTGTATCCATCGAAATAAATGTACGCATCGGCTTCAAAAAACCTCTGCCTTTTTTGTCGGTAATATAGCATTATTTGCAATTTTAGATATACGGAAGTTAAATTCAAAAAGCTTTGTGAATCTTTTAGGAAATAACAGTACCGATACGTATGTTTCGGGATGTGTCCCATGTTTCTATTTATAGACACAGCCCTTCCAGTGATAACGTTGCGTTATCATCCTAGCCCCCCTCATTAGTTGGAACAGTAATAAACGTCACACGTCGGCACCACAAAGGCAGGCGGCGTTTTCGTTACTTTGTCTATGCCGACTGACGACTTTTTTTTGTTGAAATTAACCCTTGTCTTGGGAGGGCTTAAGAGTTGAAACGTCAACTGAGTAGTATACTAATAGGTCACTGTTTTTATGTGTGGCCTAAAATAGAATAGCATTTGGTTGCCGTAACAGACTATTTAAAGAAAAGGAAGGAAGCTGTTCTTTTTGCCACAAGAAAAAGAGCAGCTTCTATCAAGTTGTATAATCCTCCTTTTAGAGAGCGTCAATGGCTACATCGGTGTTCACATCTGTCCACATCTGAGGCCTTACTCTGCAACACAATGTCCGCATATTCGAATCCATCTGTCCCTATCACTCATACCGAAACCGATGTCTCAAAGTATCTGAAAGAGACAGATATATCCTTAAATACGAGGTTGGTGTTGCAGAGTAGTAAGGCATCTGGACCCGAAAAATGCCCACCAATAGACTGATGTCAGCTGATGATGATGGCACATATATTCAATCACTGATCGGTAAACCATATGCTACGGTAGGCACTGCCACATCGACATCTCCTCGAGTAAGTAATAAAAATCACAACGTAGATTTCAGAACAGGAATATTCTATCTTAAGGGGACTACTAGAGCTATGTATTTAATTTTATTGCTTCTAAACAAAATCAATTCTTAAAAAACTAGAACAGTATTACGAGTACCTTAGCAAATTACCTCTAGTATTTATTGTACTATATTTATATTTATTATACTATATATATATATATAATACTTTTTTCATTAAAAATTAAAGAAAAGCTTTGGCCGTGTTCGTATGTTTTCCTTTTTTTCTATTTTTAGCTAAAATTGTTTTCTGGATGTTTGAACACAGCGAAAAATCAGGCGATATTTTTCAATTTTTGAGGGCTCATATCTTTTTTATTAATTAATTTATGAAAAAACAGAAAACATAGAAACATGCTTATAATAGTGGCCATAGATTTTTGTAATAAAAATTATTGCTCTACTGGCTTTATCCAGGGAGGAAACAGGGGGCTACGTTCGTATGGAAAAACGGCCTTTGTATTTCCTCTTAACTTTTGTATAGGTATAATCCTGGAACGCAATACATTATGCTCACTTCAATATTAGCGTAATATTAAAATACAAAAGGAAAACCTTTTTCTTATGTTTTCGGACTGTATTTGTTACGTTTTATAAAGCCGATTATGATTATCTGGAAACTTCCAAAGAATCACTTATGTATTGAAAGGATATCGGTGAAGATTCATTTTTGTATATCAGCTAGTGTTGCTATGTGTGTATATATGTATACTCTAATAGTCCACTATGGAAGCTCACCAAAAGTTTTTGGTGATTAATAACGGTATTGATAGAGCAACAATTGACTCACTTTCGACCACCTCAAGTCATCGACAAAATACTATTAGATGGTGACCTTGATTTTTTTTTATGGGTTAGATTTAACAAGTTCAATTCCACTAATAAGTTCCTTGTCATATTATTTGTCGTGTATAAATTATAACCTTCACTATAACTATATCCTAAAGTTTACTACCATCATAACTTACAATAGTTTCATAATATGTATGTATAGGCCTTAATTTTATTTACAATTACTTACCAATTCTTACTAATATCACAAATGCGAATATGGCTCTGTCTGTCTGTCTGTTACGCTTTTATGACCAAACTACTAAGTCGATTCTGATGAGAATAGGTCCAAAGAAAGATTTTACCTTGAGAAAGGACATAGGCCATTTTGTGTTTCCGCCACGCGACAGAGCCGCGGTAGAAAAGCTAGTACGTAGTAAATGTATCAACACTACATACTGACCGTTCAATGCATGCAAACGCGTAGTCATGCACGCGTATTAAAATTTAACCCTATTACTAGGGGAACGCATAAAAAGGTTAACACAAAGTTACCACAAATACTTACATTACACCATGATAATCCACTACGACAACCGTAAATCCCTCACACCGCAACCTATGGTTACCGCAAATGCCTTGGCCGTCAAAAACCGTCGGTCATTGCCATTACGGGCACCGTTACACGAATGACCCGTAATACTCAAATAATGCCGCGGGAAGTTGTAATGACATTGATGTAAGGCGCACTGCTCACGAGGCGGTCGAGTCAAGCAAGCGCCGTGTTTTTTGCCTATTCATTCAAGCAGTTGCGACTTTTGCTAGCGTACTTTGAACTTTACCTATCATAAGATAAAAACGAATGTAACTGTAAACATTCTATACTGATTAAGGCTTGGAATAAAAGCCAAACTTCTTAGCATCCATGGATTTACAGTTACGGGTCCATCGAATTGTCAAAAAAATATTTCATGTAATTATTAAAGCAAAGGTTACAATCATAATGTAAACCAATTTAGGTATAAACAAATTAAAGATTTTGACATCTAAGTAAAAAAAGTCCCAAAATATTTGATAGAAAGGGGGGTTTGTTCCCCTTGAAGGAAATAAAATAGAATATTGAAATTAAAATTTAATTTAAAATTTTAAAAATAAAATAAAGTCATGACTCATGTCTTTCTCAGACCGACATAATTCATAAAATTCTCTTGTAATTGTATTTTGGCCTGTGCCTTGAAAATGCGACCTGGTTGTATGTTTAGGATGGCTCTCCTTCTGAATGACGACCATTTGGAGCAGCGGTAGTAAACGCTGCTTCTGAGCCATGGTTCGCGGGTTCGATCCCCGCACATGAACATGTCTGTTTGTACTGGTCTGGGTGTTTTTTATGTATTATAAGTATGTATTTACAAAAAAAAAAGTATATAAGTAAGTTTATCGGTTGTCTAGTACCCCATACGACAGGGTACTTAATAGTAGCTTAATTTGGGACTAGATGGCTCTGTGTGGCCCAGTGAGGCATGTATTAAATATTTATTATTATTATAATTATGTAAATTTACATTGTCTTACTTGATACAAATATACATTAAAATTGAGAAGAACATATTAACTAGGAACCGTACCGCAGTACAATTTCTCGGTAACGCACAAGCCTCAATTTGGAATTGCAATTTTAGAATTAAGCGAAATAGTTACGTGAATTAAACTGACCTAATTTCACGAGAACTTAATTGGTGTATTCTCCGAAATAACCATAAATGATGTTATGATCGGTGACCCACTATAGCAGACATTACTCTCCCATAGTTGTTTTATTGCACGCTATAAAATCAAAAATAATTTTACAATTTCACTAGTCAAACATAAACTAAATTACAATGTCAGGTTTAGTTTACCGGAGATCGTGTATTAGCACGCGAAGTCATTGCGTTCTATACCGCTATTCGTGTACACTTAGCCTTACAATCAAACAGCTTATGATAATGATGGTGATTTGTAAAATATCAATATCCTGTGTTTTTTTTTTTTGTTAATTTACAGTGCAATATTTTGTGAACCGACAAAAAAAAATTAAGATTTTTTTTTCTTACATTATATTTTTTTAAATTATCATTTATCACACATAACTTTTTACCAGATTTTGATGATTTTTTGTCCGAACGGACAAAGCTCCCGACGGGTAAGTAATATGAGAGCCCTTAAAAATAATTCCAATTCTGATTTTACTAAAAGTAAATACTTTTCAGATTTTCATACATATTCTTTCAGATTTACCTACATCCTTGAATAGTTATAATAATTTCGGCAACAAAAAAATTACTTAGTACGTTTTGTTCTTACTTTACGACTATCTTCCATCGAGTCTGGAGTCAGTCTTTCCAAGGCTATTTACAGGCTTCCTAATTGTTTTTATATCATTCATGTAGCGACATAAGCGGTAACCGACGGCTTAACGCACGGTGGCGGTCTCCGCGGCCTAACTACTTTCAAACATAAATAGCTTGCAGTACAACACAAAAACGGACGTCACTTCAAACAATAGGCAACGCGAGCTGCAAGCGATTTTGCTCTCAAAGGTGGTCAGCGGAGACCTCGCTGGAAGGAGCGAGTATGCTTCGTAAGGTATCTTACGAAACATACTCACTCCTTCCAGACCCAACCGGGAATGAAAGACAGATATTTCATATGTTTCAAGAACTTGTAGACACGTATAAATCAACTATAGCTCTCCTAAGGTTTCCCCTCGCGATACCGTCCGACCCGCTCACGCTTGGCCAGCTATTCTAATTAGCCGGCATCTGTGCAAGCATCGTAAACCGGTGTTTACTGACAGCCCTTTCGCTAATCACGGCTTTATACGACGGTTATGGTTTTTCATAGCCCTCCTTCGGTTTTAGTGCTGAGGATCGGCTAATAAAGAGTTGTCGTAAACAATTACTAGGGGGTTAAGTAATTTAATAAATGTAACTACACTTTTGGAAATAAAACGCAACTTGTAAAATTGCATCAAAGGTGAAATACGAGTTAAACGAAATAAAAACAAATGAACTGATTTAAACTTTCATGGCATCACTAGAGGGAATTGATTCGGGGTTATAACTGAAGGTTTTTTTTTTTTTCGGTAACTAGATTTTACACTTTAAACCTATTTAACATTATATGACAAACTTCTTAGCGTTACATGGATTCACCGTGCGGGTGCCAGCCTTAGGTCCATCGTGCGGCAGAAAGAGAGACTCCGAGTAAAGCCCGGGTCTTGCGACACGGGTGTAGGTTTAAGGGGGCCTCTTTCCGACGTACATTATACAAATATTAATATACATGTGAAAAAACTTGAGTTACCTACGCGTTGAATTTAGAAAATCTATATTTTTTTGGATCAACATTTTTACTTTGAATTTTAGACATTCGCCACTGGAATTTACCATCAGAACATTCAACTCTGATCCTCTGTCAAAAACACTGGCCAGTTGAACCTAACCCGTCAGCGGTACTTGACGTAAATTGCTGGCGAAAAAATCTTTTTAGGTCTATTTCCAGTCCGACAATTAACCGGGTCGAGAGGACTGTTTGTGTATCCGACAGTACGTATGGGCGAGGGTGAATATACTTTTTTAAATTAACATAGGGATACTTCGTTGGCCATTAACGATAACGAAGAAAAACGGGGTTCGAAATTTGACGCGTTCACTTTCTTTATGATAGTGATTCTGGTCTGTTCGAGAACATTGTTCCGATTTTTGACGTTCAAATTTATAAGTTTAGGTTTTGTTGGAAATTTTTAGTATGCAATAGTTAAAATGATGCAGAAGATATGTGTAAACTTAAGGGTGCTTTTCCACCAGAGATGTGCTATGCAGCTATGCTGCGAAGATGTGAAATCTACGCTACGAAAATATGTGACCGTTTCCACCAATACTACGATAGGGATAGCTGTGCAGGGAAGATGCGCTACGAAGATGCGCCGCCGCAAAGTAGCTGTGCGAGAAACTTTTTGCTTCCACGATGGCATGTCTCCTTTCAGCAAAAAACGCGGGCATACTGTAGGTACTCTGCTCTGCACATAGCTACACCACTCGCGATGGCTCATAGCAGGCATCTACAGGATGAAATTTTAACTACTTTCCAAAAATTTTATAGGCGATCAGCATTGTATTTATAGACCACTTATGAAGTAAAAAAATGTAAATACAGTTTCCACCCGAAAATATTTTTCGCAATATAGTTTTCAATTTTTGCGGTCCTAGGCCTGTTAAGGTATGAAGGGAAAATCAAAAACTTATGATTAGTATCGTAATGAATGAATGAGATGCGCACCGCGTAAAAAAAAGCGGCCGTATCAATAATTTTAGATTTTTGGCGATTTTTTATTTTTTTATATTTTTTATTTTCTAAGTGCTTTATCTTGACATTTTTGTACTGGCTATACCAAAAGAAAAAATACGTCATTTGTTTTTTGTCTCGTAGATATATATTAAAATTTGGAAGGTGGTTAAAATTTCACCTGTATAGCACGCATCCATAGCACGCATCCATAGCACGCATCCATAACACGCACCCATAGCACGCATCCTTCCATATAGAAAACATATCTTAGTTGAATCCGTTTCCACCAGTGCTAAGCTATGTGCATCAATGAATATGATTGGTGGATATCAAACGCATCCCTAACATAGCACATCTCTGGTGGAAAAGCACACTTACAAATTTAGATATGTTTTAAAGAAAGCAACCAACAAACCGAGGACCAATGCTACACCATACGCAAAAGCAATTTCATTTCAGGCTCGGATTCCAAAATGTTAATGTACATCCCTAATTTCGTATTCATTCCCCGCAATCACCAAGGACAATTCTAATATTGTATTCAATACGATTTCCTAAATAAAAACCCGAAATAAAGGCATACCAATGTAATTCATAGGTTCGCGTGTGCTTGTGCTACAAAACAGATAGGTACAGAACTCAATCTTCATTCTAATACAAAGTAGACTTAATAGTACTTACTAGTACAGGGTACTTAATAGTAGTTTAATTTGGGCTAGCTAAATATGGCTCTGTGTGGCCCAGTGAGGCATGTCTTAAATATTAAAAAAAAAAGTGCGCTAGAGAAATGCACACATAGACACCACTCACGGACACGATATCTCGGACCGGGTTGGGACCAGGCCCCTAATTCGCGTAACCGAATCGTAATTGAACGACAGGTTTTTGACAGTTCTAGTATGGGCTAAATGTTACAGAATCGTCCAATTCAATCACGATCGAACTGCGATTCGGTTACGCGAATTAGGCCCCAGTGCGAGTGCGACTGCCATCTGCTTGAGACAAGCGTCAGTGAACTTTTTTGTGTAAAAATGAAACAAACAAAGTTAATATGACTATTGGGCGGGCCTTTAAATACAAATTTAATCGTTACACTAACGTATAATATAACCAACTCATTAGAAATCAAACATTTTAGTACTTACTAGCTGTTGCCCGCGACTACGTCCGCGTTAATTTCTGTTATTATGAACGCGACTATTTTTGCAACATTTTTCACTCATACTTCGCTCCTATTTGTCGCAGTGCGATGTTATATAGCCTAAAGCCTTCCTCGATAAATGGACTATCCAACACAAGAATAATTTTTCAAATCGAACCAGTACTTCCTGAGATTAGCGCGTTTAAACAAACAAACAAACAAATAAACTCTGCAACTTTATAATATTAAGTATAGATTGGTTTATAGTTCTGTTCTTCCTGTTATTTTCTCCACAGTAAAACAAACATCTAAATAATAGTAATTTGAATATTTAAGTTATTATTGGTTTTTACGTCCTTTTTTTTGTCTTTACAATAAATTAAACAACTATAATAAATATACTTTTTGGTTTTTGGTGGTTGGCCACTTTAAAAACCCTAGCGCAACAGCCGAGCATAGGTAAAAAAAGAGGTGTGGCACTCGGAGACTGCCGCGGTAAAGCTATTGCATAGCATTTTTTATCAACTTATGCAATTATAAAACTAAATAGTATCAAGTTTTCTCCACGCTCAAGGCCCGCGATAGAAGCTATGCAATAGCTTCATTTTATAATTTTATGTATTTTCTAATTTTAACTTTTGTAATTAAATTTTTCTGTTATTTTGGCAGATATGGTTACCATAGGCAAGATACTGTCAAAATCCTTATTTTCTTCTAAATTCTTTTAAATTTCGGAAATTCAAAATTGTTCTATCGTGCCTCGCCCCGAGTGTTAGGTTAGGTTATTTTCGTTACGGAATTTCTGGATTCAGTCTCCACGCTCAAGGCCCGCGATAGAAGCTATGCAATAGCTTAAAAAAGTCTAGTACGACACGTCATAAGATCGACTACTGTACCAATTTGTTTTGTGGCCGTACGTACAGTAGGCTGAATGTAAGCTATCTATAACCCCTCGATGGCGGAGCCTCGGGCGTCCGAGCCAAATTGTCATGTCCGGGCCTACTCGACCGTGTAACGCGCGCGTGACACGACAGACCTATTTGAATACACGACTCGATTGCATAAAGATTTTTAAAAAATATATATTTTTACGTTATTGTGATAAGTTTATGACAAATGATAGAAAAGAGAAAATTTAAAGCTTCATGCCTGTATATCAAGCTATTCATTTTTGTTGTTGTGAACTCACACCTATGTCAACGATTCGTGAACGTTAATTGTTTTTTTTAAATTGAGATAACCCCTTGGTAATGGTACTTTTAGCTTATAGTCAAACACCGAGGTCAACTTTTGCATTTAGTATTAGAAAGATAGTAAGGTTTTAATTTAATTGATATATTTCTCAATAATACCTAGAGGTTGTTTAAAACTTTTAGACTGTAAGCATGAAATACAGAGAAACCTATTTCAGGCACTTAAGCTATTTTGGAACAATATGTATTTGTGAATTAGAAATATATTTCTTGTCTTAATGAAATGAAATGAATATTTATTTGCCTTTGAAAAAGGGTACATCTAGGTGGTAATTGTGTTATGGAGTTCAGCATTTTCAGCCATCAATAAATAAATAAATTTAAGGTTTAAATAAATTGATTTGATTTGGATATAGTTGGCCTGACGAATACCAGATGCCGGCACTACCCCTTTTTTTTCTTATAGGTGTAGTAAGAGGCGACTAATAGAGTACCGCCAGAAGACATGCACTATCCCCCACCATTGGCCAAAATGTAATCTGCCTATATGCTGTCGAGCTGATTGATTTAGGCTGTTTTTGATAATGACAAATAAGTGAATGTGGACAACATCGTACATTGTTCTGATCTCAAAACGAGTAATTATTTAAAGCACTCGTATTGTGGAAAGAACGAAACTAAAAGAAACAACGAAGGTACCACAAACACCCAGACCCGAGAAAATGTAGAAAAAAATATGGTTTTTTTTAACATATACCCGTTTGGGAATCGAACCCAGGCATCCATCCAGCAGGCGACACCTTGAAAACCGGTGTGTACGCTACACCGCCACGGAGGTCGTCAGAATGCTGAGAAAAGGCATTATGATTCGTTTGACAGTTTATGCAGTCGTGTGGTGTAAAAACCTCGTTGCAAGTTCGTTGACCCAGAGGCTTGTTAGGAAAGGCTGGTACACTTTCAGTGATCCAGTAATCGTTTGCAGCACCACCCTCGGGAAAGTGGCACAACTTTTACAGCCTCACCCTACTTAGGGTTTAGGAACTTAATTTTTCTGATAGGATGGAACAGGAAAGTGTATTGGTTTACTTTGAGAGTATAAGTGAAAAGCATACTTTGGTATAACCTTAAATTTGTTGTTAGAATGTTAATGCTTGAAAAAGATTTGGATATCGAGTTAAATTGATAATATTTCTACTTGATCACCACTCCGCATTTGACAAGCGTAGTGATTGATATGATAGATAGATGATAGATACAGGCAACTGTACGCATTATTGCTATGGTAACTTGAATTCAATGATGTAGGCCTTTGCCCTGCAGCGGGATGATTAAAGGCCGTTATCCTACTACTGCAGCATTCAATCATGTTGTATTATTATTTTGTTATTACTTTTTAAACTGTTTTGTGTATTTTAATATCTATTTCTTTGTATAGTATCATTTTCATTATCATGTTGTTGTTTTCTTTTTTTTTTTGTTTACTTGTTTATTTTTCATTTATATATGCGTGGGCTCTCGCAGAATATCAGCATCGTGGCATGCATGCACGTAACATGCCGCGACAAATGCTGAGCGGGAGACCTTTTTGGCGTCTTTGGTTTAAAATTGTGGTTTTGTTTGTTCTTTTTATTTTATTTTTTATTAATGCTATGTGTGCTATACTATTGTTCATTGATGCCAAATAAAATATTTTTTTTTTCTTTCTTTCATGTTAATATTTTGCATCCTATTGATATCACTAAACAATGCAACTAAATGAAAACGCTCATATGCTTGTCCACGCCAGGGCAAAGTCCTCATAGTTAGTGAGCAATGCCCTTTCTCCTGACCGTTACAAACTTAAAAAAGAACTATTCAAATCGTTGCAGCTATTCTAAAGTGATGAGCGTAATACATTACAGTAATTGATTTTTAATTCTCTCTAGAAAAAATAAGTGCTTGAAACTTCGTGGAGGTACTTTACCTTTGCAAAATGAGTTATCGATACAAAAGATCGGGAAATCTGCTATTACTAACTTCTAAGTTTTGCCACTGTTATTTCTTCTCTTCACAAATTATAAGGACCAGTCTTAAGATTCAGAAATATCTATTTATTTTGTTCTTTCCCTTTCCTATAATTCTTCTTTGAATCGTATAACAAAAGCAGTTTCTCAATACCCAACTATCAACCAAGTCACCGAACCGCATATTCAGACATTGGCCAGAGTATAATATTAATCATTCGGGTCATAAACTTTTTCTTGTTTACCCTACCCTATATTCGCGGTAAACTAACCTTAAGTCTAACAACGGTGGTGTGATCAGTGGGCTCACTCTTTACTAGACCAGAATTATATATTTGTGTGTTTTTTTTTAAACCTTTCCTTGATTAAAACACTGATTACAAAATTTTGACCGCTTCATGATAATTTCGTCATATTTGTTAGAGATTAATAAAAGTCACTATGAACTACAAAATAAATGCAGCTACGAGTATACCCACAAATTTTGAGACAATTTTTTATTAAATAATTGTGTAATAACTGAAAATATAATTCCGTAAAAAAATTTAGCCAATTTTTTACATTAAGAAATAGTATTTTCAAACTACACATTGTACATTCATAAGTCACTTATACGCAATTTGTGTGAATTTTAGGGACCATGCAAAAGAAGGAAAAAGCTATATTGTACAGCAGAAGTAAATTAAACTAACTGGTAGGGTCGACCACGGGTGCGTCCATCAATCGGGGCGTAAGCCAAGGACGCGATTTTTTTCTATAGAGCCAAGTTAAATTTAAATTGTGTAACCTATAACGAATGTGACTAATACATTTTTTTTCAGACTTTAGAACGCTGTTTTGTAGTTTTCAGATGGGTTTTCAAAACTCAAAAACGATGCCTCTTAGGGCTACATCGCATTAATTCAGAAAATACTACTTTATCTAAATTCATTGTGTTGAGTTACCAATAAACTAGCATCCAACTTATGCAACCAGTATAAACAGAGATATGATTTAATTACTGTATTTTAGATACGGGTTAACGTTCATTTGGATTTATTATGCGTTGCTGTGGTATCTCGTTTATTGCCTTATCGAATGAAAGTTTTTATTGCTTAACTGGAAACGTAAGAAATTGTAATAAATTCGCATTGTGAGGTGATTTACAGATCCAAGAATTTTAATGCGTGATGTCAATGTAATTTTTAAACCTATAGTTACTGTTTAAGAATTACTTTTTCCCAATATTCTTTGATATGCTTGCCTTTTAGACTGACAGCAATCATTTGATCGTTATTTCTTTACGCAAAAATTAAAACTAACAAGCTTAATGATATAAATATAAAAGTACTCTGTCCGTCAGACCTTTCTGAATGCTGAAAAACACGCAATAGTATCCGACATAATCGTAATCCCAAACATCAGATTTTTTTTTCTGAATCAGCACTAACCGATAACCTAATTTATATTTGACATTCCAAATGCTATTATCATTATTACAGATATTACTTTTTATGTCCAAACATTCCTCTAAGGAAACGCTAAAGAGTGTCACAACATATAAATATTTCATAATTTAGAATTCTAACACTTTCATTAAGCCAATATTGTCTTGATATAGTAAGATATTGTTTAACAACCGTTTCCTAATCTTAAAGTAGATTAAAATAACTTACAAACGTAAACAGCGTGTTCATTCACCTATGATAAAAATACTACGAGTTAAGGAACATGTTTTTCAGCACGTGATAGGGTTGACGTCCTGATATTTAAAACATTATTTTTGTAATTATACTGGCGTTGGCGAATTTTCGCTAAATAATCAAATCTAGAGAAACCATATTAAAGATAGAAAAAGTAAAATAACAGGCAGGGCAAAGGGCTCTATCATTAAATTTAAGTTACCTCAGGAACGATAGGAACAGACATAATCACCACGCTTGCCAAATGCGGGTTAGTTATCACAAACCCGAGCAATGTTCGAAAATTCGAAAATGCTTTTGTCCGACCTGGGGATCGAACCCAGATTCGGAGTTACTTAAACCACTGGAACAACGGAACGTTCATAATAATTCACTTGGAACATAGGAAAAATAAATGTTGTTGCTTACGTACTAACAGGTGCACAAGCACAACCCTAGCAATATTATGGAAGAGTTAAAGCAAAAGCAAACCATGCATGTTTACTTGCTAGCAGATTACCATAAGCTCGCGATCAGATCAGCCAGGCTGCTGTGTAAACGCAGATCTACTCAATTCACATTTGTATAAGTCAGGATGTTATGATGTTCATTTTATTACGACATATGTTACACTTTGTCCGAGATGAGACGGGATGATCTGAAATCATACGTCAACTGGTCGGATATGGACATTGGACAAGCGTGGTAAAAAGTTTTAGTTTAGGAACAGATGCCTTACTCAGCAACACGAAGCTTGTATTTACGGATATTTCAGATACTTTAAAACATCACAATGAGTGATAGGGACAGATGGATTCGAAAATACGGACATTGTTTTGTGGAGTAAGTAAGCCTCAGTGCTAGCAACTTCGTGTCGTGGGGTTTCGGCATATAAACAGAATAGCACCTCTTCACCTATTAGTGTCTTACAGAGACGGTGACGTAAAAAGAAGTGCCAGAAGAAGACGGGCAGAAGCGTCTTTTATCCATCATTGTCTAACTAAACTGTGATCGCCAACTCGTTAGCCATTTGGACCATATCTTCATTATCGTCATGCCCAGCCAAAATCAGTCCACTGCGGGACAAAGGCCACTCCGAAAGGAGAATTTGGCCATAACCGCCACTCTTGGCTGGCGAGTTAGCGATCTTAGTTTGGCCAATGGCGGAGGAATCACAACTTCTGGCAGGCCAAACCGTGAATGGCCAAAGAATGTTGTACGGTGATCGAC
This sequence comes from Anania crocealis, assembly GCA_949315895.1. NCBI lineage: Eukaryota > Metazoa > Arthropoda > Insecta > Lepidoptera > Crambidae > Anania > Anania crocealis. Next base: position 11,844,942 of record OX438872.1, read on the forward strand.
TCCGGCGCACTGGCATACAATTTTCATGCGTCGTGTAAAATGGCTCTGCGTCGCCTCTTAAAATACGAAGAGAACCCCTTCTCTTTGTATTTTATTGGTGCTATTCTTTTAACGTGTTAGTATCACACATCCACATCTTACTCAATGCAATTGTGCAATGCACATCTGAATATCTTGTAACTTACCTTTAATAATTGAATATGTGCTAAAACAATTCTCCTCGCATCTCATATACGAGTAATACAATTACAGTATTCCTGGGTGCTTGTGTTAATTAGTTTACCTACGTCACACGCAACGCTTCACTATAATTGCTTATAAGCTCCGTGAACGTATACAAGAAAGTTAGGTGTTTCAATGAATTTATAGGAACATATATTACAATTTAACTAATCTTACTTATTAAATGTGGAAGATTGGATAATTTGGATATATGTTTGTTACTCTACCACATGAAAACGTGTGACCAGATCTAAATAAAATTTGGCAGAAACATACTCAGATTTGGTCAGGAATATTAAACATTAAAAGGGCATTCTATAAAAGCAACAACGAGGACACCCATTTACCTATCATCGACGTTATCAAATGTACAAACAAAATGATAACGGCACTGTACTTCCATTGAATGCACCAGTTAGATTGGACCACAAAGGCGGTTCGAGTGCGACGACTCACTTGCCCTTGAGTCTTGAGACAGACAATTTTGACGTGACGTTTCTATCTGCATCTTATACAACGGAACACTGGGCATCAAAGTGGGCAAGATAGTGTTGCATTGCATTTCTGATTTAGAATCCTAAGTCAGCTTCAACTGTCGTCTTCACTGTCACTAGAGTCAGACACCAGGCCCAATTCCGATAATTTACAAATGGCTGATAGAATCGCAATTGCATGAGCAATTGTATATTTTGACACACTTATTAAGGTAGTAATGTCAAAATATACGATTGCGATACAATTTCGATTCTATTGAGCCATTTGAAAATTCGCGGAATTTGGGGCCAGTACTTCAGTGGTAATACACCATATAATAGACAGTGCCGAAATATTGTAAACATAAAAAAACAAGGTGTAAAACCCCGAATTGATTAACTCCAGAGTTAGGTCTCTACGTTAACCATTCCGTATAATCTTGACATCTTTTACAAAAACCGCACTTCCTGAAAGTTTATTTCGGTCACATAATTAGTTTACGCGTCCGAAGCAATCTGCGCGACACAATCAAAGACGGCTAAATATAAACATGGCACCGGTAGTGAGACAGGCCCCTAACTATATCACCACAGGAGGAGAATGACATTTGATGGTGAACAGATCACCTGGCTTGAGTGAAAAAAGCTAGTACCTACACGTATCGTTTCGTTGAGGGTATAAGGTCATCAGCCTACATCAGTCCTGAAGATAAGCAATGAAGGGTCGGCGTTCGCAGTTTCTCTAATTCTTTTGACAGTACTCCTTTAGTCGCTCTCTTAGGCTGCCCGCCCACGTCCGATAATCGGTGACCGATTTTTTGTAGGAGAAAAATAGAACGTACCGATAGAAATGGAGCAACGCACACGTCCTACAAAAAATCGGTCATGATTGTGTTTACTGCTGTTTACTATAGTAAAATCGGCCCGATTATCGGTCCTACAAAAAGTCAGACTTCAAGTCATAAAAGGGGTGTTCCCGTTCTTTTAATGTGCCGACACCACACGATTAGTTGTATTTTTACATGTATTGCAATGCATGCAAAAATAAGTTATAATTTTTATAATACATTTATAGCAGGTTTTTATCCCTTGCCTGCCGTTATTTACATACACATATACTTACTTATTGTATTGCTACTACTACTATCTAAATTTAATATTGATATTGTGAAGATACAATGATGTTGGTATAAGAGAAAAAAAAATGTGCCAAGCAAACGACTGTTTAATTAGAAGTTGCTGAATACTAGATATTCCCAATCAAAATTTCTAATTCCATAATAAATAATTCGGCAATCCTCATCGTCGTCAAAATAGAAACCATTTCTTAATTTCTAATCTGCTCCAATTTTTATTTATCACGTCGTCTAAAAGAAAAACAAACAAAAACATCGAAAGTTACAGAAATCAGTAAACAAGAAAAAAACAAGGGCATCTCCTCCGTCGACACGTTAATTAAAACAGTAATTGCTAGGGAAACAACTTTTCTAATAAAAACGATTTGCTTCTTTTCGTCACTGTTTACAAAGAAAAGTACGTCTACATTAACCAATATTTTATCTGTGTCTATTAAGATTCTATCAGCGTAATAAAACTAAATTATTTTTTGATGAAGAACGTAAAAGGACAAATATTGTAGCTTCTTAGTTCAAAGGCTAAAAAGCTAATAAAAAGGAAAGTAGAATCGCAACAACCCCAAAAGGGTTATGGCACCTGTCATAAATGTCAAATAAATCTTGTCCTTTGTCTTTGTAAGAGGCAACTAAAAAAAAACTGCCACAGGAAAACGAACGTCGTCTGCAATGGCACAATTCTTTTTTTTAAGCCTTTGTCATGCAGTGGACCAGCATGGACTGATGCTGAAGCCGACGATTTTGCTGCGGCACTAGACCGTATCAACATCAAAGCTAAAAGTCCAATCACAAATTGTTATTCATACTTGTCCCACTGTAGGACAGATTCAGCCGAATTTCAACCTTATCTTTCTTCTTATGGGTGTCGTAATAGGCGACTACAGGAGTACTATAAATAAAAAAATATTTAAGACATGCCTCACTGGGCCACACAACTTAGTCTACTAACTAGTCCCAAATTAAGCTACTATTAAGTACCCTGTCGTATGGGGTACTAGACAACCGATAAACTTACATAAATACTTTTTTTTTTGTAAATTCATACTTATAATACAAAGGAAACACCCAGACATGTTCATGCACACAAATATTTGTACTGTGCGGGGAGCGAACCCGCGACCCATGGCTCAGAAGCAGCGTTTACTACCGCTGATCCAAATGGTCGTCAAAGTATACGGGCAGCTGTGTCTACTGTCCACCATTGCCACAACAGCGATCACCAACCCGCTTATACTTGCCCAACGAGTGGCTTTTGATTGACTTCAGATACCTAAATCCTTGCCGTAAAAATAAAATATCCTATTCACTTCAGTCATTAAGATCTCGGATAAGCCCACGAGGAATTTATCAGTGCGTGAAATGGAAGCAGCAATAGCAAACGATTTTAATTATAACACACATGGTATATTTTACTCTTATTTATTGCAACAGAGCATGCAATAATTCTTGAAGCCTAAACAGACTAGACTTCTGACTCTGATCTGTATAAAGATAATGAATTATTATGATAAAATATGAGTATTATGTAACGTTTGTTGAAGCTAAAACATTAACTTGAATAATTTTTATGAGTGGCAAATGTTGCAAACAATTTTGATGTTCGTCTCCCGAATTTACACGAATATTTTAATATCTGCTGTTTCTATCAGTCTGCCGTGACCACAAAGTGATCGAAACGTAGCGTCGGAATAAATCTAAACATAAGTAATGAGGGTTAAAGCCCGTAAATGATTATCATCTAGGGGTCACTTTTTAAAACATAAATCAATTATAAACCCACAGAACATTAAGTTTTCCATGTTTAGAAAAACTTATACTTAATATGTATTGTGATTTGCGCTGGGATCGAAACTTAAATTGTTTTATACTGTCTACAAATTATTTACATCCATTCATCACAGTTAGTTGAAAATACAATTCTTTGATTAAAATTTTCGACTGCCTTAAGGTTGTGGGTTCAAGTCCCATCTAAGTCAGCCGGAACTTTTATATTAAGAATTAAATTTGGAACCATAAACAGATCATCCATTCCCGATACTTTATTGATATAATGTATGTATCTATCGTAAGACCAATCAGCAGGCCAATAATCGAAGATAATGAAGTTTAAGCTCAGCCCATCCGAACGGTATCAGGGATCATAATTTTCAACGTAACACAATTTGGGAAGCACCGACCTTCTAAGTGCCTTCGTAAATTCGTTACTGTATTACGAGTAAAATTACCCCACGGAAGCAACGACAGTGGGGTAAATATTGCGCCTGAATTGAGCCACCATCGAATGGGGAAACCGTGTCGTAAACGCATTTGAATTTGATGGCTTTTTATTTGATGAGACTGTAACAACTTTGAAAGACGTTTAAAGCGAAATGAAATAGCGCGTCACTTTTTATGATGTAAATGGAACGGTTTGGCTTATTGATGACTTCGATAAAAACTTTTGTAGATAAAACTTCCGTGATTATTTTGAAAATTTTATCGTATTAGATAAACTGTAATGTACTTCTGAAAATAATTCGACGACCTCCTTGGCGGATCGGCGTACATGCCGGTTTTCAAGTCGCCTGATCCGAAGTCCCGGGTTCTATTCGACGGGTCAATGTAGAAAAAAAGTGCTTTTTCTACATTTTCTCGGGTTTGGGTGTTTGTGGTACCTTTGTAGTTTCTGGTTTCCAAAATACGAGTGCTTTAAATAGTTATTCAAATTGGGATCAGAACAATGTCTGTGTTGTTGTCCACATTTAAATAAATTAACTTATATGGGGTGGTGGGATCTACCTCCTAGTGGTCCACCCTGGGCAACGGCATCTTTGGTTTACTAACCAATGATGACGGCTAACATATCCCTCTGCAGTGGTAGGCTTCGTAAGAGGCCGCCTGGATGCTACCACCCTCCTGCCAGAGTCCAGCGCCAAATAGTTTTTCTGTGTTCCGCTAGTGAGTGGGAGAACCAGTACCTCTGGGTAAGCTCGCTCCATCTTAGGCTTCTTCTTAACCGTATAGTTAAGTATGTAGTCAAGCAAGAGCAAGCCCATTATTTATTAAAAAAAAACTTCATTCCGTATCACACATCATCATCATCATCTCAGTCAAATGACGTTCATTGCTGGACATAAGCATCCTCCATCAACGATCGGACCCGCGTCACCCAAATCCAGCTGCTTCCCACGACCTTGACCAGATCGTCGGTCCATCCAGTGTGGACCCTATCCAGTCGTCTGGTGCGCGGTCACCATTCCAGAACCTTTCCGCCGCAACGGCCATCAGTTCTTCTATGTGTCCGGCCTATTACATCATTTTAAACTGATTTACATAATAATTACCAGAGTTTGCCACGTCACCGCATGAATTCTTACTGCATTTTATGCTAGAACTAAATGCTGGTCATTGGACACGGACTTTGAATTTAATGATGACTTCATCAATCACGTCATGTTGCACAAAGCAAAACCACACCATATAAATAGACTAGAATACATTCCAATAAAGGTTATTGAGATATAAATGCCAGGTGATTGGATGAGATCATAAAAAAACATTAATATTAATATCTACATAGACAAACGAGGCGAGATTAAAAAGTACCTAATTTAGTATTTTTTATAAAAATGTACATAATATGAATGCTGATCATCTGTTAATAGTAAGTAAAGTAACAGCCTATAATTATCCCACTGCAAGGAAAAGGCCTTCATCATTGAATTCAAGTTCCCACAGCAATGATGGGCACTGTCTTAATCACCACGCTTTCCAAATGCGGGTTGGTGTTCACAAACCCGAGCAATATTTGAAAATTCGATACTTTTGGTTGCCCGACCCGGAATCGAACCCGGGACCCCGAGATCTTGGCCCGGTATTTAAACCACTAGACCAACGGGGCGTTGAATCTGTTAATAGAATGCATGTATAAACATTTAATTATTGCCATCATCATTATTCGCTTGCCTTATTCCCAGGTCACCTGGGGACAGCGCAGCACGTATTTCTTTTCCAACCAATCCTATTACGGCCGGTCCCAATAACCTATCTATCTTCAGTTTTGGCATATCGGAGATAGAGAACAACTTTTGTCTTTGTTTCTCTGGACGGCAAAATCAGAGATAGAAGATGTTTTCTATCTCCGATATGCTAAAACTGAAGATAGATAGTTTATTGGGACCGGCCGTTAGTCGTCATCGTATCATCTACGCCCTTCTCCGTCATTTCTCCGTCATATCGTTTCTAATGCCTGCAACACGAAGCTCGTATTTACGGATATATCTGTCTTTTTCAGATACTTTAAAACATCGGCATGACTGATAGGGAAAGATGTATTCGAATATACGGACATTGTGTTGAGGAATAAGACGTCTAATACCGTCCATCTATCTATTTCTTTTTAGGTCGCCCTCAGTCTGTCATATCATAATACCATAAAAAAAGTTTTCTGTTAGGAGTCACCAAGGGGTCATTCACGGAATTTTTAATTTCTTCACGTATTAAAAATCTGATGATTTTACAAATGATATACTTACCTATAGATCAAACTTAATACTCTGTGCTGTTCCATTTTGGGGTGTGGGTGCAAATTAGCAACGGGTAAAAAGTTTTTTTTTTTTACTATAAACTCAAAAACATTTTTATTTAATGATACGGTGACGACACAAGTTTACCTATTACACAATACGCCGGGAAATTCGAAAAAGAACAAAAATAAATAATCAATCCAGTACTTTTTGTATATTATGGTACACTACTATAGTTTTCAGCCTTCCTATACACTTTACCCTCGCCAAAAATACTCGGAAGACACAGCGAAGTCACAATGATCGAATACTATTTACATACGAATCCGTATATGATTTTTACGAATTCGTATGAGAAGAGGTAGAAATATACGCTTCCAGAACACTTTCCTAACCAAATCTCGTCTCCGCCATCCGTCAGCACGAGTCGCAACTCGCGTAGGGTTGTCACATCACATTTTGTTTTAGTAAAGACTTCTTTTATTATTACACATTCACCTATCGATTGTTCTCTTTTTGTTTCTGGTTCCGTAATAAAGGTGCCAACGGAATTCTATCACTTAGTCTACAAGGTCTGTCTGTATCTTTCGGTGGTGCACCAGAGGATCGACGATCCGGGTATACTAGAAAGGTTCCGTATCGTGGTGCCCGCGGTCTCATGGGACGCAGCGGGGCTGGTGGCGCCGAAAATTGACTATTCAGGGCCTTTACTCTTGAATTTGATTTAAGTTCGATCTCGATTCGACCTAGTCAAAATCTGAACAAACTCAATCGAATCGAAATCAAAATCAAGTCAAGATCGATCTAAAATGGCGATCCGTTAAACATTTTTGGTTGATAACGTAATCACCATCGACTCAAAGGTTAGGTTCACTTTTTAGAGTACCAAATCACTGATCTCGACGTCGATTCGATTTGGATCGTAACTCGAACTTGTCAAGAGTAAGCCTGCAGGTGGATCGCAAACACTGAAAATATATTAAGGACGATTACGCTTGTGAACTCACTGTAAAGATATTTAATCTTATGATTTGGCCAACAAACGAACACTGGAGTCAATTTTTTTTACATATTCTTTATAGATAAAAATAACCAAAAGCATATCAAATATTAAGTGTTTTGAATAAATGAAATGAAATTGATTGAAGGTTTAACCAAGTGTCTTATTTTTTAAGAATTACAATCACATGATATAAACCCATAACAATTAACCCTAGTGGCCATGAAACTTTAAATCCTTTAACGAACATTCTTTAAAAATGTTGTTTCAAATCTTCCCCAGTGCAAAACTTTTTCCATGCAACAGCCCTGCTCTCGACCCGAATCCACCCATAATTAACCCAATAAGAACCGTCAACGTCGCTAGATGGGGTTATATTTAGACCCGCAACCGGTTGGTAGGTTGCCATCGCCCATTCGGCGGTTATGGGACGGTTTATGATTATGATCGTGAAACAAATAGAATTTACCAGATCCGTGCCTGAGGCAGACTGTAAAATGATTTAAATAATAGGGGTTAAAGTATGAAATTGCCGATTATTTTCCCACTTTTTATTTTGTTTATAGCTCTTAAGTGTAGTCATATTATTGCGTAATTCTTTTTGTATTGTATCAAAAACTAAATGAAGTAACTTTTGACTAAAAAAAATGCAATACTAGTGCCTATTACTTCAAAGGAAGTCGTTGAAAAGACCCCTTACAATGTGTAAGCTGACCTTCTTGCTTCAATTAAGTATATTTATATTATATACTTTGATTTTCAGAAATTTAAATACTATAATACGTAGCTTCATAACCATCTAACTTTCACCTTTAATTGCATCGAAAACGAATCAGGCGTTTTTAAAAAAACTAAAAAATTGTTAGTATGGAAAAATGACTTTTCTCGATTTCGTCCATACAAAACGGCAATTTCATACTTTAACACCTAATATTAACATAATCGACTGTTTATGTTTAAAAAGTTAAAAATTAAAAAAGATTTAGATTAATTTGGAAAACTTATGGCGAGCAATAATATAGCACAAATATAATAGTACCTACCAAGCTTTCTCGTCGCAAGGGGCGGCAATCCTTATTGTAAGAGGAATATGGCCTAATAGCTGCAGTCATCTTTAGTAGCGTCCTCTTTCCGCTACTGACTTTTAGCGATTGGCAACCCATCTGTCACGTCTTGATTTGAATAGCCATGTATGATAAACTTTTTACTTTTGCCGAAATATAAAAATGTCGTATTATTAAATCATCCTTTTGTGACAATAAGATTTTATTAACTTTTTTTAAGTATAATTTGTAAGACCCCATTTTTCTACCCTTCGGGCTGGATATTTTTTTTCAATCTAAAATGGGACTTTAAGCTTTAATTTTAAAAAATATCCGAATTAGTCCACCTATAAAAAGGTTTGGTCTAATATACATAAAAAACAACAATATCTATACGAATCGAACTGACAAACTCATCTTTTTACCGTCGGTTGAAAATACATTACATTCGCTGCAGCTATTTCATACCTAACTAACGCCGATATAATTAAAAAGCCTATTATTCCAAAGTTAAGCTTTGACGTCATTTTAATCGATTATTAGGAAGCAATATCGCAAAGGGCAAACCCTTATCTCGAAAACTTAAAGACCAAAGTTGTTTAACTAAAGCTGGAAAGTACGTGGGCATTATAGTGATGTACGTGATCGCCATATCGATACTCGATAAAACCCGATTTCGCATTCGCCCACTCCCGCGGCACGCATTTCGTGATCTGACTGGGCAACCGCAAATTGTATCGCTACGTAATATACGGCATCTACGTGAGAAAGGGCTTGTTTTTTGAAGAACAGGATGTGTATTTTGCCCCGTACATGTCGACATGTAACTCACTTCCAATGGTGCTGTTGATCCCGTTCGGTAAGTGTTTGAGCTACAAAACTATAGCAACTACCACATTTTTAGTTTTTTAAACAAATAAGAAAAAACGAAACAACATTTACTTTAGAAATATATTTCTCAAGGATGTTTTTTTAATCGCTGTAAGCCAGCGTTGTTTCATTAATGTTGGGAGTTTGCATTCTTAACTTAACACCGAAAGAGAAACAGTTATTTCAATACTTCAAAATAAAATTTCAACTTTAAATACTAATACAATCCTCTTTCTTCCGTCGTTAAAGTGTACCTACATCACATCATTTCATCATCATCAGATGTACTAATAGATCTAATATCCATTTAACTGTCACAAATAACTGCGAGTCTCGAAATTAATCGATATCGACAATTAAACTCGACGATCACGGCTGAAATCATACTACAACTCCTACAAGAGATTAGGAGCGTAGGTCGAATTGTGAAATTTCGGACGTATCTAATGCGATCGAGCCTTATTTGGAGAACGCAAACAGATTATCATTAGCGGGCATTTGATTTCACCGACCGGGTGTTTCTGGCGTGCAACTTATGGGGATAGAAATAGCGTATACACTATTAATTATGTTGACCTTTAAAAGGCACTTACTAGAAAAAGGGTAAGGTAAATCAGTACGTGTTTGATGTGGATAGATATTTATTCTTAGAGCGGTGGTTTTTCTGTAATAATGATAAGGAACGACCTATAATCATAATATTGCAGGACAGAGGCCTCTATCATTGAATTCAAGTTACCACAGCGATAGTGGATGGATATAATAACGTAACGTTTAAAATCTCCCAAAATCTTATCAATTATCATTACAACTCAAAACATAGGTACATTCAAAAAGATAAAGTTATATTTATTTACAGAAACATGTGTGAGACAAATTTAGGAGGATTAATAAAGGAACGGTAACATAAGATTCTTAGAGACTGGAGCCCTAAGTAGGCGAAATACATTTGCTCCAAACGATATTCTAATAGCCGCAGAACGCAATCACTGCTCCTCTCACCGTAAACACAAATCAAAATTCATCATAATCACCAGACCGATATCCACTTCCTGCTATAACTTCAATAAACATTACCAATAAAGATAATGCCAGAAAATGGTCTGTTAATGACTATTACCCTTAACACACTTTTCATGTAGATGTAGAAACTTTTTTATTTATCAAAAATTTCAGTGACAAATTTTTGTTTAAACAGACGTTTTAATCAAGAAATAAAACCCAACCTGAACCCTATTTACTGATAGTGAAATTGACTGTCGTATTAGTAACCGGTTAACCTTTGACCCGGGAAGGGGAAAACACCATTCAACCAAGTGGCGTCATTCGATACTTTAATTAGAGTAACACAACTCTTCCCCGGTTTATTACCAAGTTCAAGTACGCGGCTCTGATTGATCACGGTAATAAACGTGACAACGAAATTACATCTGCTGCGATATCTGTTACGCCATGGAGCGACCCACTTTCATTCATGACGACCTTGAAGTGATTCATACTTTGAAATAAGATTAGACTGTTTTATTTTTGGTGCATGGATAATTGGTAGCATGAGGTGGATATGGATTTCATAATGCTATTTAAATAATGTTATACTTTCTCATAAACGGTCTATGTCGCTTCATTCCACAATTAGACTGAAATAATTAAGTTGACCAAAACAATTAAGCACCGCACCGCGACTCTTTTTCCGATCTTACCACAGTGAGGGTTATATGTCCTTTGGTAGTTTACCTTGCCAATATATCGTTTTACGAAAGTATTTTATAACAAAAACATCTAGTAACTTAATAACACAGGAATAAAATTTTTGATAAAGTCAGTAATTAGCAACAGAATTAAATCAGACTATAGCAACAGTCGGGACATTATAAATTCTAAAATATTCCACATTTAGCAGCGGCACTTGTGTGATGAAACAAAGCCCACAATTTGTCGGCAGTACGTTACCAAACTACAAGGATGTGGGAGGGCCCATGGCCGCCGTAGAGAGGAGAAAGTGGATCACACAAGACAATGGGCGATTTCTTAAATCGAGACAAGAACAACTGAATTGGACATGGTGACCTAATACCATTTATGAACCTACATCAAGTTCTTGTTCAAGACTAAGACAATACACATTACTGTATGTCAATAACGGTTTAGTTAGATGAATATATTTCTGAAATACAACTATATTAGACATCAGGTCTAAAGCTCATATTGTTACAATAATTTTACTATTGACTAGCTTTTGCATGACTTCATTCTTGTGACATTTAGTTAGAATCACAAAATGAAGCCTATCTTTTAAGTTAGAATTTTAGTAGTACATCAGTGAAAACAGCTATTAACTTCATGCATTAGTGTTTAATTGATGCGTGTACAAACATAAGTACAGACAGATAAAAATTCTAAAGACAACTATTAGTATAACCGAATGTCATCATGTTTTAGTGCTAACCAAAGCTATGACGAAAATTCAACAAATCTTAGTGAACGAAGACAACCAACAAATACTATAAAGTTTCAGAATCTTTCATCTAACGAATCCTTTGAGACTAGTTCTCGTGACAGATAATAGGATTCAGTGTGGAATTCTCAAAAATTCTCTTTCGATTGGCCTGCGAAGGTTCTGGTAAAAACAAATCGGTGCACATTTTAAAGTTGGAGACAGAAATCTTTTGCGATGTTAGAATTTCGCCTGGGGGAGTTTAAATATGTAAGTCAGGTGTACAGGTTTGTGAGATTCTTTATTTTTAGAATGTCTAAACGAAATAAAAGAGTTGAACTTGCATGGACATCCTTTTGTTTACGGTGTAAGAACATTTTCTATTTTGTTAAAACAGATGTATATTAGTATATAGAGAATAGAATTAGCAAGCTGTCCTGGCAGGGCAAGACACATCTGTCAGAGCACCCATTGCAATTGGGGCACATGAGTTTTAAGTGGCGACTCTGCATTTTCAAAGGATCCAAGGCTGTTTAGAAGAGATATCCAGAATTTAAAAGACCTTTGATAAATCAAGTATTCACAGGAGATCGTTTTTTTTCTGCTCTGTCAAACTCTAAATACAAAAGGTACTTGATATATTGACTTCAGTTTCATTTTAATGTCGGTTATTAACCTGTGTTATTGTATTATACAATTTACTAAACCATATATTCAGAACGAAGGATTTGCATACAATAACAACAAATCGACCCCGAACACGTGTTACGCTGCGAATAATTAACAGAGGCACGGTTGATTAAAAATAAATAAAATAGAAGTTTCTGTTTGTAAACGCAAATTAACAGCTTTAAACATCACATCAAAAGCAAATTTATGTCTGTAACGGCTGGACTGATTCTGGCGAGACTTTCACTCGCAGATAGCCAATGTAACAAGGGGTGACTAACGGCCGGTTCCAATAACCTATCTATCTTCAGTTTTGGCATATCGGAGATAGAAAACATCTTCTGTCTCTGATTTTGCCGTCCAGAGAAACAAAGACAAAAGTTGTTTTCTATTTCCGATATGCCAAAACTAAAGATAGATAGGTTATTGGGACCGGCCGTTAGGCTACATCTATATTATTTATTAAAATTGATAAAAAAGAGGGTGAGACATGCCAAGCAACCTATAGTCCACGCGAACGAAGTCACGGTACAGCTAGTATTACTTAAAACCCGTAAAAAATGTCATCTGATGGGCGAATGGCAGTGTGATAAACAAACTGACAAAGCTTAGCACAATCCATTTCCATTCCACACCTTTCTCTCTTTCACCGAACCATGTGGTCAAATCCACGTCATGTTTAAACATAGCTGACAATAAAACAACTGTTCTGCGTCACAAGGACCACAGCTAAACGACAAAGCGGCCGATTCTTTGAATATTCAACGACATGGCAACGCGGCTAACATTGCTCGGATGTGTAGGTCGTTTTAGATGAGACGATACGATCACGATACGATTGTCGTATTGGTACTATACTAAGTTGCTTTAAGATTATATTGTACACTTAATTAGCAAATAAATGAATATGAATATAAAAAAATCTGTGTATCAACTTACTGTAGATTTATTGCGCAATTAAGTGGCACGAGTAGTTTCTATTATAATAGTAAAAAAACATTGTGCAGGACGGTTGTTCGGCGCTATTAATAATTTTGGACAGTAAACGTTTTAATTAATCAGTTAACTGTTCCACAAACCATAAATAGTGCATAACTATCCTACTTATAGGCAAAAACTTGTAAGAATGGTTGTTACTTTTTAACCCTAAAACTACTGAATGGACTTTAATGTAACTTCAGAATAATATGTTTTACCACCAGAATAACTCAAAGACTATAATTTATTCGAAAATTCCGTTGAACTCTCGCGGGAACACTGCAAAAAAATTATGTCTTGATTGAAGTCACCTGACACAGACGCTGCCGCTACTTTGGCATATACATTTTTTAAAGAACACATTATTCATTTCATTATAAACCCAATTTCTATTGGCAAGCCGCGGGGCATAGGTTAGTTTAGCACAATGTATTTTTACATGCAAACATGCAAACATTTCGTTACACGCTAAGATCGTGAGTTGTAAATGGTACGTGGAAAAAATACATACATTTGAAGGTGCATCGAAAGGTATTGTATTGTTAAACCAAAAACATGTCTTACATAATTATTGATACAGCTGTTCATATTACGACTGTCTTTGAATTGGTAGAATATAGACAAGTTTTAAACCAGAGATACACATGTGAATATGTCACACCCTGCATTCTGAGAACTGCCCTCAAGAAGACCTTGGAGATTTTTAGAAGCCTGTTTAACTAATCATACAATCGCTTTTTTCTGCTGCTTTGCACGCTTGGTACCTATTCAGTTGTTGCCGTTGTTAACAGAAATGGTTTAGCCAATATATTTTGAACTTTGCAAGGTATCGACATCACACACACAACTAACATTAAAAATTGTTGCATCAAAATCTTCTTATTGAAATACAGCTATATTGAAGCCTAGTTCAATAAATTCTACAAATAATACTTTCATTTTAGATTTTATACCGACTACCGATTCTTGATTTATATTTTGATTAAGCACTTATCAATCAGTTTATAGCCCTTGAAACTGTCATAATTTCATAACATGCATCATAGCAACAATTACATCTCTTCATCTATACAAATAATTATTTCAGTACCAATAGAAAGTACTTATGTATGTAACTAAGCAGAAGCGCATTGTAAATGTATCTAAACACATTAGTCTACTACACATTAGTTCGTATTTAATAAAGTAACAAACAATCGGATTACTGTTTAATCCAGTCAGAGTGCTGTAGACTTAAATATTTGCCCCAAGGCATTAGCAACATCGCATGTTTACACAGGTGACTATAAAGACGTCTCCAATGGGGGCTATCGCTAGTGAATTTGCCACTAGAGGCGCTAGTGTCGCGTGAGGTGCAATATCATTCACTTTGTACTGGTTTTAGCGGAATTTGTTGCATAAATTATGATTTCTTTAATTTACCTGCTGGAAAGTGATCTCCTTCGTAAAATATCGCAAATATGGATTATTTGGCGATTAATGTGAACGCTTTAAAAGCAAAATTAAGAAAAAGCGCAAAAATAGGCGGCCTCAAGAGCAACTATTTCAGAAGTTACTTTGTTGGTATCAAGATAGTTATTTATAAACAATATAACCTTAATTAGATTCAAGATATAACACTTTGTTTTGACGCCAATCGCCTATGACAGCTATACCTCCGGACCTCAGTCTACAGTGGCGCCAACTGGTGAGCAAAGAAACGGTAGTCCCCATTGTAAATACAGTATCATACTGAACGTTAAAGCTTTAACAGAACGGTGTGTTGATCTTTACTATTACCATTAGTATTAATCAGCTAATACAGTCCACTGTTGGACACAAGCCCTATCGAAATAACCTCATCCCTTTTTGGCCGGTGCACAACAGAAACCACGTAAGGATATGAAAGTTAATAATAATTTGCTAGTACCAAACCGACCGGCAAGTACGGTAAGAGATTGTTGTTAAACAACATAATTGAAAACAATTAAAAACAAATCACAGAACTCGTATCAAAGTTCCATAAGCCATCAGTATCGTATACCTATTTTGATACAACGACACTCCTAAAATAATTGATATCAACATAATAACCAAGATTTTCGTTGATGTACCAAGTTTTTACCAAATAGGTGTCTCAAGGTGTATTGAAAATATTTACCTGTAACAAATAAACACAAATGTTAAATATATTCGTAAAATGATTTTAACAGATGTATATAAATATATTAAGTTAAATAACTTTGTGACATCATCCAAACAATACCAAAGCGACACGTGTCAAGAACATACATGAATAAGTATAAAAAAAGGAAGAAAATAATCCTACACAAAATATACAGTGATATTACAACATTATTTTTCTGTAGTAACTTGAAATCAATGATGGAGGCCTTTGCTCTGCAGTTTCAATCACTTCTAACTGGAGAGACTTAAGAGGAAACACTACGGGCGAGAGAATTGAAAAATAGGTATTTGTACAATATATTGCTGTCGCGCAGTGCCAAACGCATTCACCGCAGAGTGTGATAGAGACAACTGCTTCTTAGACCGAAAATACTGTCGCGGTCATGCTAGAAGTTTCGAGATATCGCTAGAGGAATGTACACACGGCGGCACATCAGACTATACATGTTGACCTTGAGACCGCCTTTATGCCGTAAGTAATAAAAGCTGTTATCGCAGTTCAACTGTTTAACTTGATGTGCTGTCGAGTGTACATAACTAAGTTCGACCACAAAGTAATAACAAGACCTTAGTGCAAGCGACATTAAACTTTAAGTTTACAGATTAAGGCACAAAATGGCATAACGCGCTAGTGTTGTTTACGTTTAAATGTCCTTGTGATTTTTCTGGAAAACGAACGTTCTAGTATGTACGACCGGCGTCGATGTTGAGATATATAAATGACAGGACTTGAGACGCCGGAGTCAGTTCATTCTGAGCTTTCGGTGCGATACCTGCGAAAAGTGATCTAGTGCGAAGTAACGACGACTTTAGCGTTACCAACGGATTTAAGGACTATACGGATTGGCTAATAGTGTTTTGGAACCAACGACCTCAGCGACCCACCGGACTACGATTCTTGTGATTTGGCTTTTGTTATAGTACTCGTATTTGCGACCTGTTCATCGCCTATTAAATTCTTATAATAAGTCAACGGTGTTTTATCCAAATCCCGAACTCCACGTACGTAACAATACCTACTAAAAACACACCAAATCAACGTTTCGTAGTCCCCCGAATACTTTTCCAAAACTAGACCGATTTAAATATTTTTTTCATTAAAAATTAAAGAAAGGCTTTGGCCGTGTTCGTATGTTTTTCTTTTTTTCTAAAATTTAGCCAAATTTGTTTTCTGGATGTTTGAACACAGCGGAAAATCTGGCGAATTTTTTCGAATTTATGAAAAAACAGAAAACATAGAAACATGCGAATAGTGGCCATAATTTTTTGTAATAAAAATTATTGCTCTACTGGCATTATCCAGGGAGGAAACAGGGGACTACGTTTGTATGGAAAAACGGCCGTGGTGTTTCCTCTTAAATATGCGTCTTAAACGGCAGTTAGTAAAAAGATTATAAAGTGGCAATTCAGTAACGAACGTTGTAACATTAGAAATGTACATAACCATTTAGACCGTGACAGATGCGTTAACAAACGGTAACCGATCAAGATAATTGTGATATTTTACAATACGATAACAAGCAACCACAGATTCGAATTTGGGGCAGATATTAAAATTATAATTGGTGATCATAACTTATGGTTTAAAATAAACAAAGTAACTAACACATTAAATAAAATAGAAAAATATTTAATGCAAATATTAGGGGTTAAAATATAAAATTGCCGTTTTATTGTAATAGGTTCTTTGAATTGACATAGAATCTTCATGGTTTGAGGTTTTCGAATGAAACTTTTTTCACATGGTTTCTATGATGTTCTTCTTTTAAAAAATGTGAAACATTTGAATATCGACTTTCAATTGTTTTTGTTATTTAACTTGGACAAGAAAGATGGATACTGCGAAAATTCGAGTGATTTTTGAATAAGAGTTCCGACGCGGAAGTAACGCGGCAGAAATAGCCCGCAATATCAATGTTGCGTTTGGAGAGGGATCTGCTAATGAACGCACCGTGCGATTTTGGTTTAAACGCTTTCGTGATGGAAACTTCAACTTGAAGAACGAGCGAGGAAGACCGCACAGGTGATTAACGATGAATTAAGAGAGATGGTGGAGGCCGATCCTAGTCAAACTACCCAGGAATTAGCGGCATGGTTTAACGTAACCTTACCCACAATATTGACTCATTTGCGTCAAATCAATAAAATAAAAAAATACGAAAAATGGGTGCCTCATGATTTGACTGATGTGCAGAAAGAAACGCGTGTTGAAACTTGTGTTGCCTTGTTGAATCGGTACAGAAATAAATTAATATTAAATCGAATTGTGACATGTGATGAAAAGTGGATTCTTTATGATAACCGTAAAATAAAAATGCAATGGCTGACCCCAGGTCAAACGCCACAACAGTGTCCTAAAGCAAAACTTACCAATAAAAAGGTAATGGTAACTGTTTGGTGGTCTCAGCATGGTGTTATTCACTATAGTTTTCTCCGATCTGGTCTATTGTGCCGAACTCCGAACAATGTTGGCAAAACTAGCAGTAAAACAGCCCCGACTCATGAATCGATCTTCACCATTATTGCTCCATGACAACGCGAGACCTCATACAGCACGGGAAACCGTTTTGACTCTTCAGGAAATGCAATTAGAAACCATTCGACATCCTCCGTATTCGCCAGACCTTGCTCCAACGGACTACCATTTTTTTCGTGATTTGGACAATTATCTACGTGACAAGAAGTTTTCCTCCCAGGAGGCAGTACAAAATGCTTTCACACAGTTTGTGCAGTCTAGATCCTCAGAATTCTATCATAAAAGCATAAATGACCTTCCTATTAGATGGCAGCAATGTATAGATAATAAAGGTAACTATTTTGATTAAATAAATTTGTTAAAAATTAAAAAATAAACAATTTTGATTTTTAGTACAAATCGGCAATTCCATACTTTAACCCCTATTATAATTACTTTAGTAAGTATAACCAAATTTCTTCTATTACTCTTCTGGATATTTCCACTATCAATAAACATTACAATCAAATTACCAGTCGTCGAAAGATCAGTGAATGGAGCGTGATTGATATCATCGTCCATGAACGAGACAGCGAGATCTGGGTCGCCGGCTTCAGCATTCAATTCACGATGTGGAGCGAATTTAATTTCGTTTAATTGCTGCAGCACGCATTTTGTATTTATGGAATTATTATGCATAAAAAATTAAGGCATCATATTTACATTCAGCGGTACTTCTGTAATCATTTAGTTTTACTCTTTTTCTTAGTAAGCGAAATGTTACACAGGCTCACATGAATGATTCGACAATCAATTGCGCAAATAATCGTAAGAACAGAAGTTTCTAGGAATTAGCAAGTATAAAAACACATTTATAAATAATCATAAAACATCAGTACATAAACTTGAAAAATTTTGTCTCAGGCGTTACTCGAACCCGCATCTTCTCGTTCGAGTCCCACCTGAGACAAAATTTTTCAAGTTTATATACTGATATTATAAGTGAAATTAAGTTGCTAAAATATCAAATAAAGTAATCATAAAACACTTTTAGAGAGAAAAAGTAAAAAAAGTAAAGTAACAGGTGATCACAAACCAGTGCAATGTTCGAAAATTCGAAAATTTTGGTTGCCCGACTTGCGAATCGAATCCGGGCCCCGAGATCTTATTTGAACCACTAGACCAACGAGGCGTTCCACCGCCACGTAACGACTAAAAATATGTGACTAATTTATAATTTTCGTGGGTTCTAATCTTTTTGTTAGCATTATGCAATAAAGTTTGTTGATATACTGACTAAAACCACAGTATTATTCTTACTGTAGTTCGAAATAGGGTACACAGACAGCTTAGCTATAAGGAAAGGAGGAGTAAGCTGGATCAAGCCTGTCCAATCAGTAAGGATAACGGTTGACCTTAGTTAATCCGTTTTCAATAATGAGCTACGGTACGAATGCTAGTATGAAATCTTGCAATTAGACATATTTCGAAGAGAACACAAGAGAATTCGACGTGTGTATATTTAATTTTTACGTGATGTGTATCGGGCTTGATAAATTTTATCAAACGTGTACCAAATTAAAAAAATCCTTGTTTTGCAGAGACCTGTAGCAGTAGTGTAGCTTGCAGCTAAGTCAATCCACAGCTAGTCAGCTATGGACTGATTTAGCTGATGAAAATGATGATTATTATGTTCGATAGGATTTACCCAAATTAAGTTCCATTCAAATTTTTTGAGAAAATTTTCCAAAAGGTAGCCCTTAATAGCCTATTTAAATGAAATTAATAAAACTTTTTTAAAAGAAATCGGCCGCTTGAAAGCACGTAACATGCTACCAAGTTTGAGTCTTTGCCAAACAATAAATCATCGACCATTGTGCACCGAGTCAGGAATTCAGGATCTTACTCCGGTTCACGGATTACGGCTCCGATAAAATCACCTTTGTAACAACCCTATTAAAAATCGATTATTATCATTACAACCGTTACTTATCAAACAGTAAACCGTAGTGGCGTAAACGGATTACATTCGAGCTATTAAATAGAAACTGCGAGGAAGGATACATCCTGAGTAAAACTTAACACTAAACGGGATTTCATTAACAGTATTTATTATGCCGAGTAGTTTCAGTTACTTGTTGCGACTTTTTTCTATTAGTTTATACCGGTCGAAGGAAACAGGCTCGGAAGGCCAAACAGATTACGTTCAAATCTCAGGATTTCGAGTAAGGTTACCTTGATCAATAATAGCGATAGTATCATAGTAGTTTCAAGCTAACGAATTCTCTATCGTTTATCAAAATCACTTCGATTTTTACACTTTACTGGGCTATGAAACTGAAGGAACATGCGTGTTTTATCATGCGATTTCAGAGTTGAAGTCGCGCATACACCCATTTTCAAGATGTCACCTGCCCCGGAGTCAAGGGTTCTATTGCCGATCGAGTGAATATAGAAGAAAAATGTTTTTCATGTTTGTTTTTTCGGGTCTATTAAGAAAGATAGATGCCATCGAATTTACGGACATTATGTTGAAAGATAAGATAAGAAAACGTTTATTTGGTACAATAAAAAATTACATTGGAAATAATAATAAAATAAAAAATATAATTCAGTCTGTACCAAATAGGTCGGGTCTCAGCATATGTCGAGGCACATAGTGCCACCAAAACGGAGTAAGGCCTCAGTATTGCAACGGTTCGTTACCTATAGTAAAAACTTCGATTGCCTACAATACAAACTATCGATTAATCAAGGTGCGCGGCGATCGCTCACGCATACACTTGCCGATTGTTTGATCAGCCGACTTTATCGATACTCGTATAAATACTCGTATCTGAAATCATTTCGATACAATTTTGAAGCAAATTTATCGTGTAAGAGTATAAGTTTATGATGGCGCTTTTAAAGTCATATCCATTGCCAATATTGACGTGACAACGTCTTAAATTAGGTTGCGGCTGGGAGTCACTTATGAAAAAGTGTAACGCTCGGTAACGTTACGATGAGTCACCGAACGAGAGAGAGGCCCGCCGAATGCCTTGCGTCTCTCTCCCACTCAACTATGATCGGTCTGCCGCGCGCGCAGCACTAGAGAATTAGGCGCATTGAATCAGCGCATGCTTGTGTCTCTGTCTTTGCCTTTCTCGAACGTTCTTGGCGTTGGAAAAACAAGAAAGCGTCATAATACAAGTTCACACGTGTGGTTAAAGTATCGTCAGCTGTGTCTGTAGTGAAAAGACGTTGTCACGTAAAATCTTCGCCCGTAAAACCGACTTTGCAGGCAACCATTTTTTATACAAAAAAAAGTTGTGCGTGTACTAGTGTACACACGTAAGAAGTGAAACTTCTTTATGGCCTTATTTTTCGAAAAATGATCTACATGCAACTTTCCAGAAATTGGTTAAATTAGTTAAATTGGTTAAATTGGTTAAATTGGTTAAATTGGTTAAATTGGTTAAATTGGTTAAATTGGTTACATTGGTTAAATTGGGTAAATTGGTGAAATTGGTTAAATTATTTAATTTGGTTAAATTGGTTAAATTGGTTAAGTTGGTTAAGTTGGTTAAGTTGGTTAAGTTGGTTAAATTGGTTAAATTGGTTAAATTGGTAAAATTGGTTAAATTGGTTAAATTGGTTAAATTGGTTACATTAGTTAAATTGGTTAAATTGGTTAAGTTGGTTAAGTTGGTTCAGTTGGTTAAGTTGGTTAAGTTGGTTAAGTTGGTTAAATTGTTTAAGTTGGTTAAGTTGGTTGAGTTGGTTAAATTATTTAATTTGGTTAAATTGGTTAAGTTGGTTAAGTTGGTTAAGTTGGTTAAGTTGGTTAAGTTTGTTAAGTTGGTTAAATTGGTTAAATTGGTTAAATTGGTTAAGTTGGTTAAGTTGGTTAAGTTGGTTAAGTTGGTTAAGTTGGTTAAGTTGGTTAAGTTGTTTAAGTTGGTTAAGTTGGTTGAGTTGGTTAAGTTGGTTAAGTTAGTTAAGTTGGTTAAATTGGTTAAATTGGTTAAATTGGTTAAATATTATTTCACTTTACCTTTTTGCTATCGTCTGAACCAACCGTGGTAGGGGCAAGAAAAAGATGGCGCGTAACCGAAAAATGTGACGAAAATTTGACGCAACTTTCCAGAAATTGGTTAAATTAGTTAAATTGGTTAAATTGGTTAAATTGGTTAAATTGGTTAAATTGGTTACATTGGTTAAATTGGTTAAATTGGTTACATTGGTTAAATTGGTTACATTGGTTAAATTGGTTAAATTGGTTAAATTGGTAAAATTGGTAAAATTGGTAAAATTGGTAAAATTGGTTAAGTTGGTTAAGTTGGTTAAGTTGGTTAAGTTGGTTAAGTTGGTTAAGTTGGTTAAATTGGTTAAATATTATTTCACTTTACCTTTTTGCTATCGTCTGAACCAACCGTGGTAGGAGCAAGAAAAAGATGGCACGTAACCGAAAAATGTGACGAAAATTTGACGCAAAACGTGACGGTAAATTTTTTCCAACGCCGATAAAGAAGTTTCACTTCAAAAATAATAGAAAACAGCACACTCAGGCACGGTATAAAGAGTGGGAGATACTAGTTCCTCTCCCTTCCCCTCGATCTTACGCTTTTTCGATCAGCATCACGTGACCCTGACGCGAGTTTGGAAGTTTTTACCCATCCAACAAAAAAGTGCTCAGCGCCGCTAAAGAAGTTTTCACTTCAAAAATAATATGAATAACGCGTTATACATTTTATCAAGTGGACCGATTTCGATGATTTTTAATTAATTCTGTAGCTCGTAGCTGATCCTAATTCTATTTAAAAAATAAAAAAACAACATCAAAGGTAGCAAAATAAACAAACTTTAAAAATTCAAAAAAACACTTAACAATTACAACCGATGTAAAGCGTGACATAAGCTACCAATTTAAGTCAGTGCCAGTAAAGGGTGGTGGGATCTACCTCCTAGTGGGCCACCCTGGGCAACAGCATCTTTGGTTTTCTAACCAATGATGACGGCTAACATATCCCTCTGCGGTGGTAGGCTTCGTAAGAGGCTGCCTGCCTGGATGCTACCAACCTCCTGCCGGAGTCCAGCGCCAAACAGTCCTTCTGTGTTCCGCTGGTGTGTGGGAGAACCAGTGCCACTTTCTGGATAAGCTCGCTGCAGGCTTTTTCTTAACCGTAGAGTTTAGAGCAAGCCCATAGATGTAAAACAAAAAAAAATAGTTCTCGTTTTTTCACCGTTTAACTTTCATGCATTTTTTTCTGCTGCGTCGTATGTGCTGTCTGCTGTGCCGTGTGGTGTCGTCATATGAAAAGAATAGCTCCAGTCCTTCTCTTCCCAAGGGTGTCGTAAGAGGCAACTAAAGAAAACAAGTGAAACTGCGATCGCCAATCTGGCTGCCAAGCGTGGCGATTATGGCTAAATCCGATGATGTTTAAAAGTATAGATATGTTACGTTCATAGTAATTCGCCTATTAAATCTGTTCCGACCAATCCAAAAATGCACACATTGATAAGTTTCACTGATAAGCAGAACAAAAGATGCGAAATAGCACGGAAATGAAAGAGCCGGCTATAATTTTTAACGATTACTTACCGCTCGTGATTGCGCTCGACGCAGACTGTATACAAAACGTCCTAATTGGGACGAATTTGAGTCTTCACAATGCGCGGAAACCTCCTAGTTATTTTTAGTTACTTTTAAATCGGTTTAACTTTTTTCCTTATTTTCAAGTTTATTTTTTAGTAAGTATGTACCTATCTCATTCATATATAAAAATAATTTCCAAATAATACGATTCGACGAAGATATTTTAAGGTCTTAATGCAGGTAGTAAGTTCTATATCATGCCTACTTACAAACAAGTAATTTCATTGTTAGGCTAATTCAAGTCGCTTTAATTCATTTGCTTGACTACAGCCTTATATCTCTTAAATTCAAATTCAATTCAAATATTTTATTGCGTTCTATAATGTCACAAGAATGTTATAAAATATGACATAAACAGTTCATTATAGACTCTGTTCGGGCACAACAATACAATTAGTAGTAGACAGAGAGGATGACGCCATAATTACATAATATTTCAGTACGAAATAACAAATAATAAGTGTATACATACTTTCTAAAATTGACTTTATATTCAATTTATAGATATCGATTAAATTTATATCAAAATAACAGGTAATCTCATATTTTTATTAGATTGTATTACTTATTAAACATTTTTATAGATTTTAATTTGAAAAAAATGGAATAAATTGTAATATTTTTGGTCATTGTATTAATTAATTTGATTATATTATTTTTAATTTTATTAGATTTTTGTCATTTAGGTATTCATTTATTGTATAGTAGCAGTTATTTAAAAGAACAGATTTTATTGATTTTGAATATTTAATTTTATTTGATTCTTCTTTTATAAATTCCGGTAGTTTATTGTAAATTTTTATAGACATGATTAGTGGTCTAAAAACCCTACTAAATTTAATTTCCGTAAATCTGCCTAACAAGTATTAATTACATTGGTATTCATAAACTGACCCGCCATACCTGTATATACGAATCTATCTGTCTTTGTCACATACTTTCAGATATTGGCATGAGTAAGAGAGATAGCTGTAGTTAAAAATACGAGGATTAGGTAAGTTAGGGAGTAAGGTCTCTGTTACAAGCGCCATGTTCACGAGAGAACTGCTAAGTATAGAGACCGAGCAATGTTCAGTTGATTCGAAGTCAGAACTCCATGTGAATGAATGAAAACCCAATTAGCATAATCAGTTTTAATCGCAAATATTGGTAGTAAATAATATCAACCACGACTTGTTACAGAAACACCGCATCGGGTCCGCTTGCATCATCGTGCAAAATACAGGCGGTACGCGATTCTAAAAAACATCATCATTGAATCAAAGCTATTTTTGCGGAATAACCAAACATTTATTAGGATTTTAGATTTCTAATTGTAGTGTAGGAACTAAGGTAAAAAAACACAGCCGATATAAAAAAATACGTTCCACCAAATCTGATCTCCTTTGAATATCAACTTGTGTTTGGAGACCCCATACCGCTTGTAACTAGTATCTTAGATCACCCGAAGGGTCACGGTACCGACAGCGCGCCGTAATGAATGCAAACTGAACGGCTACTGTTAGTTTGGTTCAGAAACACTATCGACAGTACGGTGTCCTTGAAAAACGTTTATTTTTAACATAATAAAGGGCAGAAATCTCCTTTATGTATGAACATGTCTTTGGAGACCTCACACCGCTTGTAACTAGTACCTTGTACCACCCGAAGGGTCACGGTACCGCTACGCTAGCCGCGCCGGCGCCGACAGCGCGCAGTAATGAATGCAAAGTGCAAACCGAACTGAACGACTACTGTTATTTTGGTTCAGAAACGCTATCGATCATGCGACAGTACGGAGCAGAGATATTTAATAATTTGCACATGATAATGTATAATAATACACATTCGAATAGAATAAAATTGGAATATAGACCTTGGAACGGATGTTTGTATTTGCTACTTTTTAAAGAAGAAAAAAAACAAAGTACTTAGCATTACATTAGTCGTAAATACTACTAATATATATACAACTGTATAGTATTCGCATACCTACATAGATTCGCATTTTTATATCGATAAATAGCTTAGCGTTACATAAATTAATTCTTTCAAGTATCTTCTTACCATGTACATTGTAAATTTTACCAAGTAGAGCTTTTTCAGTGATTTTCTTGTTTAATAGGGTGTAATTCAAACTAGGTCCCACCCCGAAGGGTAGGAATGGTTTGAAAGCCTTCAAAATGTAAAATAATATTAACAATTAAACCTAGAAAAGGCATAAAATTACAAATTAGCTAATTTTGAGCCAAGGCCAACAAGAAATCACCGCCAATCATCATGCACCCAAATTTTTCCATCTTTCCGATATAACGACACTATTGCAAGAGTCATGATCACGGAACAACTAACGTTGACATACTGACCATTAAACTTCTAATCGGTAAATACTGGTAACATAATATTGGAAATGTTTTGAAACCGGCTTCTGTTAACATCCTAGTTATTGACATTAAACATTTCGAAAAAGAAAAACAATCCGAGCTATAACGTTTCAGCGAAACTTAACGTTTAATCGGGCATGGGAATGTTGTTTTAAAAATTTCATTGCTTTAGAACTTAACAACAAATGAATAAGGTCTAAAATATCAGATAACCCAAAATATTGCAAAAAAATAGTTTCTAAAGATTCAAAAAAGTATTAACACTACCAAATACACAGGCACACATTAACCGTAGATGGCGTTACCAACCAAACCATGTATCAAACTTTTACCAAGTTAGCCGCAAAGCCACTAAGAAACTTGGGAAGTGATAAATCATTCAGAACGTGCATAGTACGTCTGAGCATATTTCTGTTTAACGGAGATACTTGTAGAATATAACACAAATAAACTAGCTGTTGCCCGCGATTTCATACGTGGTAACAATAAAGCGGGTTACAGCGTCTTTTCTTACGTGGACATGCCTTTCGAACCGTGGAATTTACAATTATTGCTCCAAAAATAGAGAAGCACCATCCCTTTTCCTCCACATCCCTTCTCCTCCTGTGTGTCGTGAGAGTCAACTACAGGTAATCCTTTAGCCGAAACAACCTCAAATGTATTGCAGTCACCCTATTTCGAGTTGGCACATAACAATAAATATAAATGAATTTATTGTGTGCTTGGCCACCTAATCCAATTTAGTTGGTAGGTTGCCTACATTTTATTTATTTTTTTCCACCACCCTGCTTTTCTATCACTTAGAAAATACAATCATTCATTTCGTTTCGAATTAAACATGGAGCAACTGGAAGAAAAATAACAAGTGAAATCAGTTGATCCCATAAAAATATGTTGTAGTACGGTCTCGTTAAATTGGAATCCCTTTTTTATCGTTGGTTGTAAAGCTAACTTTAAATTTCACTGCAGTACGGCGCATTCGTTGCATAAGCTAATGTTACTAGCCCATTTCCATCAAGCCACGATACGGATCGGTACAGAATCTAAAACATTTTTCATATTACGGTCGACCTAACGAGGCGGAAAGGCATTTTTGGACTTCGTGGAATAAAAATTTTTTTTTTTTTTTTTGCATCACATACAACTACAACACACACAAACAGTCAAATTTCTGGAATTATATTCACAATTTACCACCAGCAATTTTATTGCTTATTCTGAAACAGTTAAAAACAAATTAGACAAAATCAAGACTCATATTTTTCTAACTAGCGGTACCCCGCGACTTCGTCCGCGTAAATTTTGGATTTCCCACTAAATACAACATGTTTATCCAGTTCGAAATCGAAACATCTTGGCATCATTTTCAATTATAATACACAGATTATATAATAGACAACCCCACATATCAGGTTTACCAATTTAGCTATTTGGGAAAAATCGAGTTTTACCGCGAGTTAAAAAGGTACAGCGCCATCTATGGCCGATAAACCGAACTAGAGTTACTAAGAGCAGTAGAATCAACTGATGATTTTGTTAAATATTAAACTCATGATATCTTTTGAATAGTATGTCCGATTTGAATAATTCAAAAAGTTATTTACAGGTATTGATATAACCTTGAATATGAAGTTGTTTATTTGGATAAGGATTAATACCAAGGTACGAATAATGTAACCTACTTTGTACCGTCCTTAATCTTACATAAAAAAGAGTTATAGTGGCGTATCTGTTATAGTTAGACATATAGTATCGCGGACTTTATTGTAGATAATGATGTCCTCTACAAAACTGTAGTACATTATTTTGCTCTATTGTCAATAGTTTTCGCAGTGTTCGCAATTTAATGATTTTCCTTTCACACCTTCGGTTACATAATCGAAGTTTTCATACGGATCCCTTACTTTTTTGATAATGTAATATAGCCTATGTCCATCGCAGATAAAGCAGGATTCTTATGGTGAAAGAATTTTTCAAATCGGTCCAGTAGTTTCGGAGTCTATTCGATGCAAATAAACAAACAAACAAATCTTTCCTCTTTATAATATTAGTATAGAAATATAGATAAGGTCAGCTTTGTCACACAATCTGTTTGTCAAATTAGTAGTTAGAAATTGCTTTATGTCTTCAAAAGGTTTAATTAACTGTCTGTTCCAAATCCTTTTATTATATTTCGTCACTTCATTCTTCAGATATAGTATATTTATTACCAGGTAGTCCCTTTAACCTACAGGCAACATCGCACGTTTTTAGAGAAAATCGATATTCGATAATCGATCTTTTAACTTTATCGAATGGCCGCCCCTCTCTAGGCCGGCCATGTTCAAGTCATTCCTTTTTCGTGCGGCAACAAGTGCACACACTTTTCGTTAAAAATGCCTAAACGAAGTGCCCAGGAGAAGTTAAAACGATACGAACGTAAAATAAGGAGAATTCAAGAGCAGGAGAATAAAAAACGTCGAATACGACGTGTTTTTGACTCCTCAGATGACGAAAATATAACAGGTAAGCGAAGTATTAATTATTTGGTGATAATTATGAAGTGGTTTCGCCGATATTTATCGGGATAGGCCGCGAGTCTATTGCGATGGGGTGTAACTGCGAGTTACACGCCAATACTTAGCATTATGAATGTTAAAGTCGGGATCAACTGCGAGTTGATCACGATAACGTGGGTAATCGTGAATTAGCCACGAATGTACTATGCTACATATAATTAAGCCTAATAGGTGTTTAAATGCAATGATTTTGTCTGCGAGACAAAATTATTACTTTCGAAATACTATCACAATAAATTTTATGTGTGGTTTATGAACTACCCACATTTATTTTTACGTCCAAGTACTAAATCTAGACTTGCATTCTAGATATGGATAACGCTGAATTCGCGGTTATCATGGATGGACAAGCAGAGGCCCCGACTATCATGCCGGAATGCCAACCATATGAGCAGGACGAGCCACCACCTGCGATCTCGACCCCGCAACCGTCCGTGGCTGTCGACACGGCGCAACCTGATGACACGCAAGTACCAACCGCACCCTCCACAGAGGTCACACTCGAACCTGAACAGCCATTAGATGCTGAACTATTATCGGCCTTAGGTGCTTCGACGTCGGACATACCTGAATTTAGGAAAGCTGTACACGACAGCTTAGCTACTTTGTGGCTTCCTTTACTCCGGAAAGGATTGCCCAAAGACGATAAAGATAAACTAGCTAAGGACCATTTAATTCCTAGTAATTGCAAACTATTACAATCACCAAAATTAAATCCGGAGATTGCAGCTGCGGTCTCAGAGATCGTCAGAGGTCGTGATAAAAAGCTAGCTAGTTTCCAACAAATGCTCGGGATAGGTATCTCAGCAGTGAACCGAGCTATGGATACTTTACTTCGGTCTGATGATAAGATTAAATCTTTAAAATATCTAAGCGATAGCTGTCGTCTTTTATCCAACTTACACTATTCCTTTACAAAAGACCGAGTAAAACTTGTCACACCAAGTTTGGAAAAGAACGTTTTACACGTTATTCATGACGCGGAACGCGATGATACGCTTTTTGGTAGCTCATTGGGTGAGAAAATAAAAACAAATTAGAAAAATCAGAACAAATAGAGAACCGTTCCTCAGCCCTCAACAAGCCGCCCTGTCCACCAGGGAAATTGGACAGGACCTCCTCGTTACCCCTCAAACAGGGGGGGGCGGGGAGATCAGCAGAGACCAGCTTCGAAAGTGGTTCGTCGCCCATATCCCGCGACGACAACTCAACAAACGTCGTCGAAGAACTTCAATCAACCCAAGAACCGTGCCAACGCACAGCAATAGTGCAGGTACACGCTGGTAGACTAAATTTTTTTTATAATTGCTGGGAAAGTGTTTCAAATAATGGCACGGACAAGGGGAATCCGACTGTCTAATTAAAACAAAGCATTGCGATGGCCCTCGCGGGTGTTGACGCAATGTGATTTCTGCCCAGTGCTCTGAAAGTACTATCTTGGATTGAGCAATAGCGCCTAAAGCTAATGGTGGCAAAAGATTCATACTAAATCTTAAGTCATTAAATGAATTTATTCCACATATGCATTTCAAGATAGAAGATTATAGGACTGTCTCTAAATTGATCCCTCAAAGTGGATTTTTAGCCACCATTGACCTTAAGGAAGCCTATCTTTTAGTTCCAATAGCAATTACTGACCGGAAATACTTAAGATTCGAATTCCAAGCGTTTAATTCAGTATAACCGACTATGTATGAATTTTCAGCAATGCCCTACGGTCTGTCAGTAGCTCCTAGAGTCTTTACTAAAATTATGAAGGAAGTTGTAACTTACCTAAGAAAACAGGGCTACAAGTCGGTTATATTCTTAGATGATTTATTATGCCTAGGAAATGATCTAAAAGAATGCCAAAACAATGTAAGAGCAACTTTAAATTTATTACAATGTTTAGGCTTTGTTATAAATTATGAAAAAAGTTCCTTGCATCCTGAACAAGTGAAAAAATTTCTAGGATTTTTATATGATTCAAAGAATCTTACATTGTCTTTGCCAATTGAAAAACGCAATATTATTGCTCAATTAGTTGATAAATATTCATACTTACCCAGGTGTACTATTCGAGAGTTTGCCCAGCTTATTGGAGTCCTCATTGCAGCATGTTCAGCATCTAAATACGGATTCCTATACACAAAGATTTTAGAGCGACAAAAATATATTGCCTTAATAGATCACAATAACAATTACGAAGCTAAAGTTTGTCTCCCAAACATTATTTTGAAAGATTTAAATTGGTGGAGAGATAGCATATTCACAACATTTTCCAACTTAAGAGAACCTTCATACAAATATGAAATATTTACAGACGCCTCCCTAACACGTTGGGGGGCCGTTTGTAACGACAAGAAAGTGAATGGAAAATGGAAGTATTTGGAAAAACAATACCACATAAATCAGTTAGAATTACTGGCTGTATTCTTAGGACTTAAAAGTTTAGTTAACAACGAATCTAATTGTGCAATATTATTACGCATTGACAACACCACAGCGATAAGCTATGTTAATAGAATGGGAGGAATTCAATTTTCCCATTTAAACGATCTGGCTAGAGACATTTGGCAATGGTGCGAGAGTCGTAATATCTGGCTATTTGCTTCATACGTTAATACCAAAGAAAACTGCGCAGACGCCGAATCGAGAAAAAATAACCCAGATACGGAACGGGAGTTATCAAATAACGCGTTCACAGAAATGATTAATTTTTTCGGCTCTCCAGATATAGATCTTTTTGCCTCTCGCCACAATGCCAAATGTAATAAATTCATTTCTCGGTATCAGGATCCAGATGCTATTGCCGTTGATGCTTTCACTGTTAATTGGAAATCACAATTTTTTTTTTTTACGCCTTTCCACCATTTTGCCTAATATTAAAATGTCTAAGAAAAATCATAGACGATCAAGCTATGGGCATATTAGTATTCCCCCACTGGCCTTCACAGCCATGGTTCCCAATCCTACAAAATCTTTTAGCGTCAAAAGTACATTACTTTACACCCAGTAAAAATCTCCTCCGTTCTTATTCCAGGGAATACCACCCCCTGCATAATACTCTTATCCTGGGTGCCGCGAAGCTCTGCGGACGGCGCTCGCACGCAGGGACGTCCCGCTTGACGCGTTTGACCTAATGCTGGCGTCGCTTTCCGACAATACGGTCAAACAGTATAGCGTATCGTTAAAACTCTGGTGGAATTTTTGTATGGTCAAAAACATAAATATTTTCGACAACTCCATTTCCTCTGTGTTGTCTTTCTTAACGGAGCAGTTTAACAAGGGGTGTTCCTATGGGACTCTTAACAGCCACCGTTCAGCACTGGCGCTCCTTTTAGGAGACAAGATCAGCTCTGACGATCGTATCAAACGTATTCTTAAGGGCGCCTACAAAATCAAACCTAATTGCCCTAAGTACCATTCTACTTGGGACCCACAAGTTGTACTTAATTATATATTTAATTGGCATCCAAATTTAGAATTGCCTCTGGAAAAAATCACAAAGAAATTAACCGTTCTTTTAGCACTGTGCACTGCGCACAGAGTTCAAACTATTTCATTGATTAGGACAGAGAATATCATAATAACAGACAGCGGCGTTAAGATACCCACCCATCACGGACACAATCAAGACCTCCGCGCCCGGTCGCAATCAACCGGTGCTATTTTTACCATACTTTTATGAAAACTTAAACATCTGTCCCGCTTCCGTCCTCAAGGACTATATTTTTTTTTAACAAAAAATCTGAGAACAGAGAACGTGGGTAATCTTTTGTTGACCATAAAAAAGCCACACAAGGCCGCCACCGCCCATACCGTAAGTCGGCGTCGACAAGCGCACCTTCAGCGCGCACAGCACGCGGCACGCGGCCACGTCCGCCGCTCGCTCCGCGGGACTTAGCGTATACGCGATTAGGAAGACAGCTGGCTGGACTTCCACGTCTCAATCTTTCGCGCGTTATTATAACAGACCTATAATTTATGCTGATGGTGATTTCGCAAGATCTGTTTTTAATCAAACTATTCAAAAATAGTTACATAATGTAGGTAACTACTATTTAGTTTCATATAATAAAAGACTGTTTGTTAATTTTGAATATTTTTGATTATTCATGAAAATGTAAAGTCAACACTTAACGGAAACAAAATATTTGATTACCAATATATTTGTTTTTTGTTTGATAAGCTTGTAAACATTATTTAAGCTAAATGTAAAATAACAAAACAAAACTTCTGTCTCTAAATATCTACCTGGTAATAAATATACTATATCTGAAGAATGAAGTGACGAAATATAATATATGATCAAACGAACTTCTGAGTGAAGTTCGATCATTATTATATGAGTCACTTCATTCGAAGATATAGTTACCCTAAACCCGCCCTAAGAAAAACACAACAAAGTATGTTTTTCAAACCCAAGATAAAGTTTTGTTTTGCTTAAACTCTAAAAAATGACTTGAACATGGCCGGCCTAGAGAGGGGCGAGCGGCCATTCGATAAAGTTAAAAGATCGATTATCGAATATCGATTTTCTCTAAAAACGTGCGATGTTGCCTGTAGGTTAAAGGGACTACCTGGTAATAAATATACTATATCTTCGAATGAAGTGACTCATATAATAATGATCGAACTTCACTCAGAAGTTCGTTTGATCATATATTCTTCACGTGAATAGTTGCGATAGCATTTATTTATGTAAGTAATGAAACTCAATTACTAACTTTGGACCTGGTCGTTTGATAGTGTTGTCCTTGATGATGATGATAGTTGATGAAAATATCGATATTCAAAAGAAGTCTGTTAACTGGTAAAAGTTATAGACGGTAAGATAAAAAACTCATGAACAACTACAATTGTGTCGGTGTAACGATTAAAAGATACCGGCAAGAATCACTATCAGAATATCTTAAGTTCAAATATGTTGCTTGACTAGACCGCGTGGGATGTAACATGACGTCGCTTGAGATGTAACACTTTTATTAAGTAAATTTTTTAGAGGTTTTGATTTGCAGAAGACCCGTCGTTTCAGCAAATCCGAGACGATAAAAGCAATGGACAACATACAATGTAAAATTACCACAGTTTTATCACTTCTAAGTTGATGCTTTTAACTAACACGAATGTTCAAAATTGAAAGATAAATATAAAACTTAATTAGGTACCTACAGTGTGAGGTAATCTGTTTGGTGTGCCAAATGTTGTTAATGTTGTTACTAAATAAATGTTGGTGACATCACATACATTTTTCTGATCCCAAAGTAACGAAATAAAAGCATTTGTAAAAAGCGAAGGTAAAACAAACACATGTATGTATTAAATCTTCATCGATAGGCGTCTCTCAATACCAACACTAGTTTGATGTAATGATTGCTAAATACAACTGCCAGGATTGCCATTTATGGTGGCACTGGTTACCAGTTGTGCACCGATGCAGATAGTCATGGCTGCTTTGTGATGACCGGTGGTTATGAGACCATACCTGTTACTTAATTGTAAAATACTGGTTAACTTAATTCCTGGAAGAGGTTCCAACAACTTAGCGATGGCATAATAAATCGTGTGAAAACCTGCACAGTCGAATTGTCTACGGGTTTTCGTGTGATTTATTTCATCAAGAACAAATCTGGTGTCAGAATATTTCTAGTAGGACTCTGACGGGACTTGTTTTTAAACTATCATCTTGCGACAGAAGTCGGGATCAGCGGCTACAGTGCCTTCCAAAAACTGTTATGCAAATTAGTTGACAGTTTAGACCAGAATTGTAGACTTTCAAGATGCATCGATGGTATCCCTACTAGAAACAGGACAAACGTTGAGACCTGTTCGTCTTGATATACAATCCAACCGAAGCGTGGAAGTTATTTCAAGTTCAAAGGAATTGCTCTATATTACAAATCTTACTAATATTATGAATGCAAAAATTTTGGATGGATTTTTGTTACTCAATAACACTAGAACGGCTCTACGTATCGCGATGAAATTTAGCGCAGAGACAGTTTTTAGGTTGGAATGGCTACTTTTTATCCTTCTCCATGCAATCAAAAAGTCGCGGGCAACAGTTACTATGAATATATTTCAGAAATATTAAGTTACAAACTGTCAACATGATCACCTCATCTCATATTGGACTCGCTGCCAGATCGGCGACCAAATTTGGAGCAAACATCGAATAACAGCGACATCAGACCTGGCGGGTTCGTTTATAATACCATTCGGTGCCAAACGACTTCTGACAGAGGCCTTACTCCACAACACAATGTCCGTATATTCAAATCCATCTGTCCCTATACCGATGTCTTAAAGTAACTTAAAGAGATAGATATATCCGTAAATACGAGCTTCGTGTTGCAGAGTAAGGCATCTGGACGGACGGACGAAGGTGGACGTAGACACAAGGGCTATTCCGACGATCAGATTTAATATTCTAGACACAAACGCCTGCATACGTACAAACAATGGCTTATGAATTGATGGTTTTATTTTTGTTTGATGTACTAAGAGTTGTAAATGTTTTGTTGTAACTGATTGATTGTTCTTCTTCTTCTTTTTGTTATCGTGTCAATGGCGAACTAAATATTTTTATGCGACCAATACTCCGCCACTCGGACAGCATTTTCGGTAGCGCGAAGTAGGTCTGTGCGTGAGCAGGTGTGCGGACACGCGGGACATGTCAGAAGGTGAGCCATGTTTTGAGGAGCAGCATTGATTGTTGTTCGTCTTGCACCAATCTAAAATTAGTATCTTATTTTTTATCCTTTTCGTTGGATCGTCATGAACTATAATACTAATATAACTATACTAATATTATAAAGCTGATGAGTTTGATGGTTTGTTTGAACGCGTTAATCTATAGTACTACTGGTTCGAAATGAAAAAATATTTTTGTGTTTCCATGTCCATTTATCGAAGAAGGCTTTAGGCTATATCCTTTTAAAATCTTCTTAATCGCTATCATAATAACAGAAATTGATGCGGACGAAGTCGCGGGCAACAGCTAGTCCTAAATAAATGTCTTAGTTTTCATCCCTTCTCTCAGTTATTTATACAAAATAGCTACTGCCCGCGACTTCGTACGCGTGCAGCAACAATACCACGAGTTTTGTGCATAATAAAACATAGCCTTAGTAGTAATCCAGTCTCTAGTCTATCTCCGTTTCAAATTTTATCCTGATCCTTTCAGCTGTTGCGTGAGTGAGTAACTCCTTTCCAAAATGTTATGTACAGTGGATGTGTAGGTAGTTAGCAAAAGTTCTGTGTGGGTATGGTCTAACTAAAAGGTCTGTGTTATTGCTAATACATCACATGATAATAACGATCGGTAAAAATGCCATGAATATTGAATTCAAAAAACGAACACCAATAACACTTCAAGGTTAGAGGGACCTTAAATTAGATAAATGTCAAGTTCCTATTACGCCAACCAATAGGATATTAACAAGGGTAGCTGCCTAATGAAAGGCCTTGTGATTGTCGTAAACAAATCAATTCCCAAAACGCGAAGCGACTAGCGAATTGATGTAATGGTGATTTTATTGTACGGCATGGTTGAGAATATTTGTCATACACGTCATCTCACAAGCTCGCAATGAAGATGCCTGTACAAATCCTTTGTAACCTTGTTTTCTATACACAATAAATAACTTACTTACTTACAAATAATATAATTAGAAAAATAGCTATATTTTTATCCCATCGTTACCGTTGTAACTTGAATTCAATGATGGAGGCCTTTGCCATGCATTGACATCATTATACTTTTCTTCACTTACAACGCCCCGTTGGTCTGGTAGTGGTTTTAATACAGTGGGTTGATTTTAGGCTGTTACCTTATTTACTATACCATATTTTCTACCGGCGAAAAAAGGAGGTTCTCTATTCGCATTCATGATGGACAGCATACATTACAATTTCTTACAAAAAAATCGACGGAAATTACGAAATACGCAACTAAACTAAGTCGATATCATACAAGAAATCAAAAATCAAATCAAAAAATACCGACGAACACAAAATTTAATGGGTATGTACCCAAAAACGGTAATGTAGAGGTAAAACCCAAGGGCCAAACCTAATTTCACTATCTTGTTACAAAAGAAAGCTATCGTTTCAACAAGAACAAGTTAATGTTCTTTTACGCACTTATTTCATCAGGTATTTAGGACTCTTATTATCATTATTACGGTTAACTGCTCCTTGCGCGCCGATTTCATCCAAAACTTTTGCATTATAGTGTATATGGACGAAGGGATGTCATATATATGTATTGTGTCGGATACGGATACGGTTGTAGAAATAAAATTATTTCGAAGTTATCCGTTACTTTCGGTTCCGAATATTTAGATTTTCGTGTTGCAATACTGTCAATTATAAAAACAATCGTGAATACAATTTACATTGCGTAAATAGTACATTAATACTACTCTCTTCTTTGACGAGTCGGTCACGATACAGCACCAGTGGTCACAAAAGGAATCGAGTCGTGTTTAGCCCTGTTTTTTAGACTACATTAAAATAATGATATGTATATAGCTTGTCATTTAACTTTAATCTGTTACCAGTCAGGTATTTCATTTGTTTATAGTAGCAAGTAATTCTTGTTGGCTCAGCCTGCCAAAACCTGTCATAAAGTATCTCATCCAAACTTCTCCTCTCTCACTCACTATTTGAAACTATTACATCGAATTCGGTTACAGTTTTATTATTTCGAATATATATCCACAACATCCCTGATATGAACCCTGACCTTTACACTGAATGGAAATTGGGAGACCCTCATGTTACGCAGCTCGTAAAGAGTAATAACATCACGATAATTTTGTTGGAGTGTTACGAGTGCCTTCGAGAGGTCAGGAAATCCGTTTTTTTCGGAGGACTATTCAACGACACTGTGGCCTTACTCAACAATACAATGTCCGTATATTCGACTACATCTGTCCCTCTTACTCATGACAATGTCTCTATGTGTGTGACAGAGACAGACATTTCCGTATTTACGGGCATTATGTTACGTAGTAGTAGTGACTCTGTTTCGATCTGGGTCAGATGGTAGCTCATATTTCTGTGAGGTCAACTAGCAAACGTTTGACATACAATGGCTTCTAAAAACAACTACATAACAACAGAAACATTTCTTGTTTTCAGTATTCACCTTCGCACGTGAGGATTACGTAAGTTACGATATTCATGAAATTTTAAACTGTGCGAAACATCTTGTGAAGAACAGAAGAAAATAAGATTAAATATTACTGAGTGACATGACAAAATGTACCTACAATAAAATGTGGAAGTTCGTCATTAAAATCATTAGCCAACATTAGTTTAGCGAGTTTGCCATAATGGTAAGTTGGTTTAAAGTGTCTGGCTAGTAGTGGAATTGGACGTGTAAGTGGTCGGAAGACGCTGCTTCTTCTCTTGGCGGTACTCTTTTAGAAAGAAAGAGAAGATAACCAACACCACTGACATATGTCCTATGTGTATAGACTATTATATGCATTAATGATCTAAACATCATATAAGTCGACACTTTAATATTTTCTTATTTATTTAAGCTAAACTTCCTGTACTTAATACCTGCCATAGAACCATTAAGTACACCATGCTTGAACTAAAGATTACGAGCCAAGAACGTTTGCAATATGTCAACGACCGACAGAGTACCTTCGCTTTTGTTAGAACAGTGTCAAGATTTCATGGAGTCGAGATCTTAAAAAGTCGAACATTTTTTCGAATCCGCCTTAAAAGTGGTAACTGCTGAGCACTACACGTTTGAATTTTGATGTATCAGTTTGAGACAAAGGAAACTATTGTTTCGTTGATTCTGTAGACAAATGTTTTTGTTGTAGGAGTCCAATTTACCCAATTAACGGAGTACGCGATACTGTTTGCTGTACAACAAAAAAATGACTTGAATGATTTTAATCGAGAAAATTGACATGATTTACTTCATTTTATAGAAATTTCGTGATTCCTCTATGGAAAAAACGAGCATGTCATCCACACAATATCATCATCATTTCGCCGCAAACCGCACCATGACTTAGATTTTCGGAACCATCATTCATAATAAATTAACCTTCCTAGGGACAATTCCGGACTCAGAAATGAGAATTAATAGGTTTAATTACAAATTGCTGTTAACACCGGGGATATATTGCTGTGAGTCCTTGACGCATGGTAGAGTTTATTTGAGGTCGTTTATCCGAACAGTGGCTTTGTAAAATGAGTTATGTCATATTAGATAATTGGCGCTGACTAATTGGGGTTAACTCTAACAGAGACGTGTTGTTGTGCTTAAGGTCAAGGGGAGGTTTGTTTGTTGGTCTATTTTTAATTAACGAGAAGAAAGTCAAAGACATAGAGCATATGTTTTTGAAAACTTTGTCAAGTTTATGTAAAGTTGATGTGTCATGTGAAGTTTAGTTTAGCCAATGTTTTGAACAGGATTGTAGTACTCCAACTGAATGTCCTTGCACCAAATGGTTCATTCAGAGTATAACAGAAAGGTTGGAGCACCAATATTTTTCCTCCAAAACAAAACCCGTGCACAGACCAATGCGTTCGTACAAAAGACGCATGCCCATGCATTTCTCTTTTGTTCCCCTTCCCTTTGATTCTCATGTTTTGAAGTGCTCCACACCCTCCATTTTTTGTGGCTTTCATGCCGATTTTGTACTTTTCGAAGTTCAACGAACTCATATTGATTAGTCATCATTTTCACACAATAAATCTTTCTATTGTTTAGCGAAATGCTTTCTACGTGCGTGTGTAAGAGTAACTGCATATGTACGTTGTCAATCAATGTTCTTGTGTCTGTGAAAGCACTTTCAATATTATTTCTGCTATGAACGGCGTCAAAACATTTGTTTTTACAACGTCTAGCTGTAAGATCGCAAGCGTGGCACTAAGTGTGCTTGTGCATTATCGCTATGGGAGGCAGGCGACGTTATAGAGACAGTCATATCCGAAGTTTAAAGTTTATCTGTACAGTATATTTAAATAAAAGAAAGTACCTATATAAGTCGATAACGGCTAGACCGATTTTTATGATTATGGTGTTTTTGGATTTATCTTCATCGGGAATAGGATAATAACTCTTAAAAACATTGAAAGTTAACGTCACAAATAAAATGTATTTCTTTATATCTTTCCAACCACGCCATATTTGATAAAAATGACATTAAGGTCGTCAAAATTAAATACTATGCTGTGGCGATACGAGGGGTTCGCGGGGCCCGCTAGTTTAACATTAGAAAATACTAATTGAAAATTCTCATAGTTCTATATTTGAAATGGGTTTTTTAATTTGTGCTAAATCTTATTCTTCCCAACTGTACTACTCAGGCAAAAGTTTTTCCAAACGACACCAAATCTAGACATGCACTTTGTAATGGTTGAACAAACGAAAAAAAAATATGGGGTTTAAAAAAGTTTCGAAAAGCTGCTTTTGTGTAGGTATTAAATGATGGTAACGAAATGGGGAGGTTTACAAACATGAAGACCCGACTAGATCATGGTCAACGCAAACGCTTATTATTATCATCAGCGCCAACCTTGAACAGTCCACGGCTGGTCACAAGCATCTCAAAACGGAAGATTTTGCCATGATAGCCCTTGGCGAGCTCGTTAGCAAACTTTAACGCAGATTGGCCAACGGTGGATAGAAGACGCTTCTGCCCGTTTGCTTTAGGTAGTACTGCTTTTGGCACCCATAGAAAGAGAAGGGGTACTTAATGCCATTATTTAAATGTGCCGACACCACACCATACTTTAACTAGGAACAAAATAAAATTCCAGGAAGTCATGGAACTGATTATGATGATACATCCATCTTATTATGTAGTCGAGCTGAATGGACGATAGTGAAGACACAGTCCACTGCGCCGAGATCGTGAGTCGAGCCGTCATGCGTCGCTGTAGCTAGGGATGTGCAATATAATAATATCGATATAAATAATAATAATAATAAATAACAATATTTAAGAGATGCCTCACTGGGCCACACAGAGCCATCTAGTCCTAAATTAAGCTACTATTAAGTACCCTGTCGTATGGGGTACTAGACAACCGATAAACTTACTTATATACTTTTTTTTTGTAAATACATACTTAAAATACATAGAAAACACCCAGACCAGTACAAACAGACATGTTCATGCACACAAATATTCGTACTGTGCGGGGATCGAACCCGCGACCCATGGCTCATAAGCAGCGTTTACTACCGTCGATCCGAATGATCGTCAAAAACCGTCCCATTGATCTAAATTCTAGCGATTTAAGAACCGGGCCAAGATCTCGGGATCCTGGGTGCGATTTCCGGGTCGGGAAGGAAACAATTTAAGAGTTTTGAATTTTTGTACGATGCTCGAGTTTGTGATCTACAACCCGTATTTGACAAGCGTGATGTTTATGGCTGTACCATCATTGCTGTGGTATTTTCATGACTTCAATGAAGCCTTTTCCCTGCACTGGGATGATTATAGGATGTTACTTTACTTTTTTGATCTATAAAAACCGGTTAGGAAAACGTCAGTACTTATATGTATTTTCAGAAAAAAGATTTTCTTTTGTGTTCTGATTATCTTTTAAGAGTAATCTGGAGAATATGTCAGTATTTACCAAGATGCCGTAATTGTCTAGACTTGATAGATCGTTTACTAAATTGATTCTAAATCAAGCTTTAGTACTGGCACTGACTGTCATAAACCGCGATGACGTCGTTCAGTTAGGCTTACCTTTGGTCCTAGCAATCATCTAAGTTAAACAAATATTAATACAATATTCTATATTTTTTCTTCTAATAGTAAAATCAACGTACGACAAGATAATAGCTGTCATTAATACTACAATAGAACCTTCACTATTCTCAAACATTAACTAGTTCATCAATGTAAACAACTTAAGTGATGAGAT
The DNA here is from genome assembly GCA_949315895.1 of Anania crocealis. Lineage (NCBI taxonomy): Eukaryota > Metazoa > Arthropoda > Insecta > Lepidoptera > Crambidae > Anania > Anania crocealis. The sequence goes on from OX438872.1 coordinate 11,886,349, forward strand.
CATTGCAGATTCAATTTACACAACCAACTCTTATAGAATATAATCGTAACTGACAGCTCATATGAGCAAATGATTTAATGGAAGCAAATGAACGAACAAATCAGCATCTCTATCAGTGTCAAATAAAACGACTCGGATCGTTGCCATTATGCGTTAAACAAGTTCTATTAGAAGTGACAGTTCGAGTCATTACACTTTGCATACAGTTTTGATGTGCCACTCCTTGCCTGCCTAAGGCTGCGTTTCCACTGAGGCTGTGGGTCGTGAATTCACCAATCACAATGCTCGAAATCTGTGATCTGTGGAGGTTTAGAGTATTCTCATCTCTCTCCGGCCAGCTCTGCTCCCGTGAAACCGCAGCTTAACTTACATTACAGTATTAATTAAAGTATTATTAAAAGTTATCTTCCCTTCAATACTAAATTTTTAAAAATCTGTATCTTCAAATATTTTACACATTTGAGATTTTTTTAGCATCTTTTTAGGCACAATTTTACACTGCAGAGTATTTGTAACAAACGAGCAAATATTTTTACTAATCTAATTATTCTGTCCGAAGATGAATTTTATTTTGTTTTCCGATATAAATTTTTTTAAACAATCCATCGACACCGACACGCGAACGTCACGTCACTCACGGCGATCTTGGGGTCGCCGACCCCGCGTTTCGCAGCGCGACCCTGCTCCACTTCCCGGCTGATGAGATGCAGCATCCATACACCTTTGGCAGTTATACGTTGCATAACAAACGAGTAAGATATAATACAACAAGGCCAGGATTCTACATTTACAATTGAAAAAAAAAACATTGTTCTTTTTAAACCGTTTTTAAGCTAATGGAACATACAATGTCCTTGAATATAAATGTTCGACTGCATAAGGCTATGCATAAATTCGTTGGCAGAACATTGTCTTGACAGCTCAATAGTCCGAGCAGTTTCCCGGTAAGCGGAACATTGTGAGTTCGATTCCTACTTAAAGTAGTCGTGAGATGAAAATAATCAAGAAGTCGTATTATTAACTAATATTAGCAATATGATTGTCAAAACAGTTGAAAACCTTTCCTCCTACATCTAATTTATTTCCCCCAAAACTCTTGTCAGCAAAATCCGAATACCGAATCTTCCAATCGAGACCGCTTACCTTAATCCCAGGATTGCCAGGGTACAGCGACAGTACATCAGGACAAGCACTAGGGCATCTTATTGAGTTGTAATACGTGCGATTTTGCAACAAAAATGTTCATGCCACTGTACATCAAAGACAAAAGTCGCCCATTCGTGCCTCGACCGACTGTAGAAGGCTTAAGGTGGAAGCCACAATCAATCAGACCCTAGATTTAGTGCGTCCGAATGGAATTCGATAATAGAAAATGGTATATTTGCTTCCCACTAATATTATAGAGATGAAGGTTTTGTATTGCTGTATGTTTGGAGCGAAAATCATTCTTAAAGGCCGCTGAAACAAAGGAAAGAAGCAATAATATCCAAAACGATTTAGATGAAATACGGAATAGAGTTTAGTATCTTCTACTAGTACGAGTACTTTAAGATAGTTGTTGATCAAAATTTGGTAGAGAAAATAACAGTTACTAGTTTGAAAAAATGAAAATGCTCTCTAAGGAAAGCGATAAAACGAAAACGCGATATAATGGAAGTGTGATAGAGAGGTTATCCTATGTGATAAAATTAAACCGTATTGTAAATTAACAAAAATAGAGCTAGTAATTATGATTGTTTGTTTAGCATCAACGTAATACTTCATGTGTCAAAGTTTTAGCCCCTCACTAACTCTTAGAGAAAATAACTTTAAAACCGGTCAATAATTTCAAAGTAGTTCGGCATGGTACTTGTAAATTAGGACCTTTTTTCGTTTAAAAAACATAAACATTGCACAAGAACGGAAACAGTGCTGTTATTTATGCAAACGGTTAAAGGGTCATCAGGAAACATGAAGTATCAACTTATCGCAAAGTAAACAATTTCAAAGACAATTTGGGTGACAACATCAACCTAAAATGGAAATGTCCCTTTGCCGGCCGTTGAATTTTATAACGCTATCATAATGGTGCAGATAATGTAATTTGTATCATTAATTGTAACGGCTAAAGTGATCTGCCTATATACTGTTTTAAACTTTCATGGTCACTATCGTAAGAGTTAGTTATTTCGAGATTTCTACCATGTACCTTGTTTTCTATGAGTTTCCGATATTTCGGCACTGTTGCAAGCGCCATGATCGCGGAAGAACTGCCTATACTATAAAAAAAGTTCAAAGATGAATAATTTATTTTTCTTTGTAATACCCTGCAAATAGAATAAACATGCAAATTGAGACAAAGTCAATTAGTCCCAGAATACCTGGTCGGAAGCCTATTTCCCTTTGATATAAAACGTGAGGGAAAATATATAATAAAAAATTCGATTAGACCACTGGTAAATTGGACAAAAATGATGTAGGTTCCTTTTTTTATTTAAGTAATGGATTGCTCTTGACTACATACTTAATTATACGGCTAAGAAGAAGCCTAAGATGGAGCGAGCTCTTACCCAGAAGTTCTCCCGCACACCAGCGGAACACACAAAAACTGTTTGTTGCTGGACTCCGGCAGGAGGGTGGTAGCATCCATGGGGCCTCTTACGAAGCCTACAACCGCAGAGGGATCTGTTAGCCGTCATCATTGGTTAGAAAACCAAAGATGCCATTGCCCAGGGTGGACCACTATGAGGTAGATCCCACCACCCCACCGTGAACCTGATAGCAAAGGATGCAGAGAATATAGCTCAAACTGATGGTCATTAAGATCGGGTCGTCCAATTATTTGCAGTCCACAAGGTTATATCTCGCCCCAGATCGCGAGAACTGGTTCAAAGAATACTAACAAAGTTAGTAAGGGAACTGCAGTTTAATTAATAAATTGCTCACTGAGACAGTTTACGTGAAACTTGACTACTTTGCTGAAAATATGGAGTTTTAACGATGTATTTTGTAACAAAAATAGTCTGCACAAGTGATCCTTTGCGTGTTTAAAACAGACTCGATATTCGTATTTTAACTATCGTTGTATTTTATTGTAGCTTATTCCTTATTTCCTACAATTAAAGGTTAAAATAGACATATTACTGTCTTCTTTCAAACATATGAAAATAAATTTTACTTTACCATATCCGATAAACAAAGAAGAAATCGGCCAACAATCACTAAAAGTTATGCGTCATACATCTTAGTTCCTTCCTCCGTGGATAAGAATCTAATGTAAATAAATAATAAACGTTTCGTCGCATTTGGTCCATAGCGTACATAACGCGTCCTATTCGCGAGCGGTCAACTTCGCGAAACGTCCAATTCTCGAAACGTCCATTCAGCGTAACGTCCACTTCGCGAATCGTCCCTTTCGCATTTGGTCAACTTTCAATAGGGATTAATTCGGTGGATGATATTATAATCGTCACACATTGCATTTATCATCATAATATCATCATATTTTATTTTAGACCAGACTACAGGTAAATTAAAATTAAATTATTATTATCAAATCATGAATTATCGTATATCACACAAAATATTAACCAAAAATGCATTACACGAATTACGAAATAATGTGAATTCACATTTATGCCTAAACACCGGCTTAGAAGAAAACGGATAAAGAAAAGCCCACACGATGTTCCGTACAAAAACAACGTCCATACCTCAGTTTATCCTAGGGCAACAGACAAAAGAGCCAGTTCAGTATTTAAATCAGTGCAATTTCAAAGAATGAAGCAAATCAGTAGAAAAATTATGTCTCGGGCGGGACTCGAACCCGCATCTCTTCTCATGCAGCGCGGCGCTACACCATTAAGCCACCGAGACACTGCGTCACAGCGCGAATTTTCAAGCAATCTCTTTACTTATATTTAACGCTGTAAGCCAGCGTTGTTACATCAAAATATGCTTGAAAATTCGCACTGTGACACAGTATTTCGGTGGTTTAATGTAACATAATTTTTCAAGTTTAAATACTGATATTATAATTGCAATTAAATTGCTTAAATATCATATAAAGTAATCAAATCAGTAGAATTCAATTATATTACTTTAGGTCTGGCTAAAAAAGGTGAAAATATAATATGTTATTTTTTCCCGTTGAAGTGAATGTTTACTCTTCTTATTGAGATGATTTCCTGATCTATCTTATTTTTGTTTTATTATGTAACACATCCATTGTCCTGGCTCTAAAGTAAGTAAAGCACCTGTTTTGTGAAAATCAGAATCACCGAAGATACCACAAGCACCCAAACCCGAGAAATTTAGAAAAAGTTGTTTTTTTTCTTCTACGTTTTACCGTCCCGTAATCGAACCAATAAAATGAGTTTTACTTCTGTAAACAGGCCCCTTTTTACCGTCCGAATATATCAACCTACCATTGCTTCGGGTCAAGAGTGGGCTCCCGGTACCTCGTAACTGGCAACACCTTGATAAACCGGTGTCTACGCCACTCCACCCCGGATATCAATGTCTTGATATAAGCGCTGTTAGCTAGAAATTAGCAAGAAATCTAATAACAGTACTACTAGCTGTTTGGCTCATTTGGCTGTTCTATTGGAACTGTGGCCAGACTTTATAGCTTCATCCCACAAACAATACGTGACTGTAATGGCGTTGTTACATTATTTCGGGCGCCGATGGAATTTAATATCACCCATGGGCCAGAGGCGGGCCCAATTTTGAGGAATGAGATGTTTAAGAGATTCACTTAGGCAGCCTCTTAAATGTTTTACTAAATTAAAAAGCCATTAAATTATTAAAATAATTATTACTAGCTGTGGTCCGCGACATTGTACGCGTGGTTATCAATACTAACTACCCCATGTAAACCGTACTTTTCTGTGATAAAAATAGCCTATGTGCTATATCAGCTTATAAAATATTTCCGTTAGGAATGCCATCTAGATCTGTTGAAGTGTTTCAGCGTGATTGAGTAATAATAAACATCCATCAAAACTTACACAATATACTATTAGTAAGATAATTTTAATTTTGAACATTTATGATTAGATTATGATGAAAGTGAGTTAATTAAGAATGCTCTTCTGATTTGATCGCTTAGGTTACTCGGGCAGTAAAGGTGAAAGCTTACTGGTTGAAGGACTTAAACCTACACCTAGATCGCAAGTCGATAACTGGAAGGACCTGAGCCTCCTGGTCCAGCTGGGTCGCAAATCCCAGGCACTGCTCCGAATACCTCTCGGATGGACCCGGTACCCGCAAAATAAATCCAGAGGTTCAGTTTTTTGTAGCCTACTCCTATTTTACGGAACAGCAGCATCTTCTCTCAACCATGGGCCCTAATCATAATCATAATCACTTATTTTCTCTCTTAAAAGTAGAACAGTATAGGTGGTTAACAATAACATGACCTAACCTTTCTTTCTTTTTTTGTCGCTGGAAAAATGAACCTGCCACTCCGGGGGAAGTGACAGGTTATGTGGGACTCCGGACCTCCGCTCGAGGTCCGTATAAACACTAAAAAACCAGCGGTATTCCTCCGGTGCCCTCTGAAACCAGATTGCGGGTTTCACCTTAGGCCTATGGCCACAGGCATTCTCCGCAGTCCCAGATCGGCTGAGGCTTAGGGCTGTGGCTAGCTTAGAAATAAGACAGCGCCACCCGGTTTAAAGGGGAGGAGAGCCTCCACCCGTCATTGTGCGCGCGGCGCGCATGCCCTAACCTAACCTAACCCACCTGCCAAGTGTGTAGGTTTTTGCAAAATCCATCTTTTGGCATCCATCATCAAAAGGCGACAACATCTCCTGAGGATGCCACGTGAAGTGGCGAAACGCGTCGAGGTTTTTATTATATTGGTGTTGGGTACTAATAATTGCATTAACTGTACTGCATGCATTTTTGAGGGAGGGCGGGCGGTTTTCCTGCATGAAATAGTGCTTGCTCAATCAGTGTTAGTGTGGTGCAGGTGCTTCCTCAAATCAGTGTTAGTGCGGGTAGTGTGGTTAAGGTATCTAGGCCGGTATATTAACAAGCGGAAAGCATTAGCAAAATAATTTTCTAAATCCATAATCCATCTTTTGCTGGCACTGGACTGATTAAGTAAAAGTATTTATAAGACGGTGAAGCGAAATTAGAAATCTCATCCTAAATCGAACCGCCAAACCAATATCGATTGCTTTCGTTGAATGCTCCGCTACTCTCGTTGCGGTTGCGGTGTGCATCAAATATCGGATGACAATAACCGTTACACCGCTATAGGAAATGACTTATGTATAGTATAGTTATTATCATGTGGGTTTATGGACTGATTGTTCAGAATCAGAAAGTTTATTTGCTAGAATACATACATGATATTAAGATCTTTGAGCCAAGTACAAAGTGAATGTATTCAACCTGCATGCAGACGTGCAAATTTTAACAATTAATACTAATTTGTCTTATAATCTATGAACTCTCTAACACTATAAAAACAATGCAATAATAGCCATTCCGTTAGGTTCCGTTTAAAAGCAAAACCTTCTAATACTTTTAATTCTTCAGGCAAGTGGTTAAAAATTAGAATACACATGTTAACAACATTTTTTTTTGTATATCATTTTGTGACATGGGGGGTGATATAATAGGTTCCTAAATTTGGCCCTTTTTTGCCGAGTTATAATTTCACTACGCTTTTTGAATAATTCATGATGCCTTTTGGTAAAAAGACATATTTCTTTTATGTACATGCAAGGCAACGGAAGAACATTAGAAATCTTAAATTAGGGTTTACATCTGTCCAAAAACCAGGCCTTGTTTATTACGCGAATGCATCGTTTCTGCAATTTAAAAAGTCTATCCACATCCACCGAGTCTCCCCACATTATAAGTCCATAGCTAAGTGTTGAAGACACGTAACCGTGGTACACTGTTAAAGCAGCTTCAGTGGAAACCGTTTGCCTGAGTCTTTTTAGTGCAAAAACAAATCGTTCAAGCTTTTTGGATACAATGTCAATATGTGCCTTTCAGTTCAAATGGCTGTCTATAGTTATACCTAGGAACTTAAGGCTCTTTACTTCAGTTCTTCTTTTTATGTAAGTATTTAATGTCAAGGTGTAATAAATTTGAATTATAAGAATTAAATTGAATTAAATTTGTCTTACCCACATTTATATTTAAATTATTATTTCTCATCCAATTACCTACATTCACTAAGGCTTTATTTATATCCAATTCAGAGGTTTGTTTGTCTTTACTTTTTATGACAACTGTGGTGTCATCGGCAAATAATATACAGTCATGGATGGTGGTGTCCGGAAGGTCATTTATGTACAAAAGCAATAACAAAGGACCAAGAATACTGTCTTGCGGAACCCCACTATTAATTATAATTGACTCCGACTGAAATTTCTCTTTTATGTAAATGGTCTTATTATTTATTGATGTTACCTTAGTTACTTCGGTACACTGCTTTCTATTAGATAAGTAGCTGGTCACCCAATCCAGAGCCTTTCCCCTTATACCATAATGTTGTAATTTAAGCAGTAGCATGGAATGATTTACGAAATCGAACGCTTTACTCATGTCGAGGAATAGTGATGTAACCGGCGTACCACTATTTATACTCTCTGTTACAATTCTTATTAAGTTAAAGTATGCAAGTGTAGTTGAACTACTTTTTCTAAAGCCAAACTGTTTGTCATGCAAGATTTTATGCTTTGAAATAAACTTATTAATCCTCTCTAGCATTGCTTTTTCAAAGATCTTTGACGAAATAGGGACTATTGTGATTGGACGGTAATTGTTCATGTTTGATTTATCTCCTTTTTTAAAAAGAGGCTTGACTATGGATGTCTTAAGAGGTTCTGGGAACGTGCCCTCCAGGAAAGATAAATTTATAATATGTGCCAAGGGGTTGCTTAACCACGAGGCACACAGCTTTAAAGCTTTCGTCGTTATGTCATCATATCCACTTGTCTTACTATTATTTAATTTCATAATAATGTCGTATACTTCAGGACCATCAACGGGATTTAAAAAAATATATTTGAACTGCATCTCTTTATGTCAAGTATATTGGTATTAGTACTGTTGCAAGCCTGATTCGATGTCAAGTTGGAAAAATAATTATTAAATATATTACAAATGTCAATGTCAGTAGGATTTCTATGAGTCATATCGTCTTTTATTATCATTTCAATATCATTTTTTAACAAGTCATTATTATTAGTGGTGTTTGAGATAGCATTCCAGATTGCTTTACATTTATTTTTGTCATTTTAAATGCTTCTAATATTGTTTTTATTTATTTATTTATAAATACATTTTTTTTAAAGTATGTTGTAGTTTTTGAATATGTTTTTGTTAGTGCTTTTATTTTCAGTTCCTACCCTGTATTTCAAATATAGATGTCGTTTAGATTTACAAGATTTTCTTATACCGTTTGTTATCCACTTTATCTTTTTGGTTTTATTTGTAACTTTGACTTTTATCAAAGGAAAACATAAACCATAGAATAAGCACAAATCCTCATGCAAGAGACTAAACGCATCTAATTAACCCTCCTCTTTACGTTCCATTAGCCTCTACTAATTATCGCCAGAACTCGTATATTTTGCGTGTTAGCAGTAATTTAAATAATGTATCCAAAATTGTTGACATCGACCTATTCGCTACGGGCATAGCTAAAGCTAAGCGATTACTTTATGAACACTTGCTCCAGTAATTTGATTATGTTTGTACTTAGATTTATTCCACCTCCTGTTGCGGTTAGCGCATTTGTCCCTCACAATACTATAATGTAAGTTTATACTTCTTTTTTTCTTCTTTCTTAAAAAACAAAAAAACAATTTCAATATTGTTAATTTATTGTACTTTTTGTCTTGGTAGCGTGTTTTAATGTATTAGTGCTCAATTATTTGTGATCCTACATTGTTTCAATCGGTGAGGACCTCTAATTGGCTTTAATGTTACTACATTTGTTTTACTACTGTGTTTTATGTAGCTGTTGGTCTTCCTTTAAAATAAAATAAAAATAAAATAAAAATCTAATAAATTGTCTGACTCGAGAACTCCAAAATAAGAAAGCGAAGACATACAGCACCTAAACTTATTTAAATTGTCAGCACTATAGTCACGTTTATATTCAAACCAGCTTGAGATAGCCTTTTGTTTATTAATTTTGAAACTTATTGATTGCGCGGTTTCATGGTCAGATAGTCCAAAATAATGTATTTCAAATTGAACACTTTTTATATTATTCGCAAATTGATCCAGGCATGAGTTTAATCGCGTCGTTACTTTAATGTGAACCTGGAAATTAAAGCTCTGTAGTGTACTTATCAAATCTTTTGTAGCTGTATTGTCCTTGTTACCTTTCCAGGTTAAAATTTTTTGATGTAGTCTCGACTTTTTTAGCAGGTATGATTGTCATCAGAACCTTATCATCATCAGTCTCCACATCAGTCTATGGCTCGACTAAGGTTTTGCTATATTCGCTACGCTTAGCTGGTGTTAAGGAAATCATGTAGAATTTGAAAAATAACTTTTATTACTACCCGACATTTCACATTACAAAAGAAACATCTGGTTATAATCAGAAATATTCGTACTCATTGAATTCTGTAGTAAATAAATATACATTCTTGTGTCTACACAACACATAGGTAACCGATTACACTAACACACCACTAAGGGAATTGGATTTCGTCGTTAACAAGATTTTCAGTAGCATTTATTCAGCCATGGAGATCCATTTACCAAATCCTTAGGCATTAGGAATTTAGGACAGATGACATTGAGAAATATCACGTACATATACGAGTTGTAACGAATATCTGAGGGCTTGCGTGGATAAATTATGATTCTTGTATCTGTATGTGACATTTTCACATTCATTTGAATTTAGACTACACCACAATATGAAGCTTTACTATGTCTATACATCCCTATATTTTAATTTGGTATTGAGATAGCGATCGCGTAGAGAAGCGATATAAACGGAAGCGCGATATAATCGAAGAAGCCTCTTCTCTGCTGTACGTAAAGGATTAGCAAACCAAAAGTATGCGGCACATCAAACTAGAACAATTTGAGACCTTGGTATCGAATTTATTGACACCCATTTTGAAAAAGACACTTACCTCACTTCATGAACTGTAGGCTTACTCTTGAAACCAATCTTGATCTCAATCCGATTCCAATCCGAACCAGTTTCAATCCCAATCTCCAAAGATATGGCACTCTTGAACACGATCGACTATGAAATCGGATTCGACATTACGATCGAGTACCGTCGATCAAATTGGGTGACCATACAGAAAAAAATGTAAACTACCGAGAATGTAATATCGTAACAAAACGTAAAATCTTGCCATATTTATTATTTTAATGTTCAATATAATGTTATTTACTGTAACATGTACTTTCCTCCCATTTTTGCTTAGTGCAACTATATTTCACAGCTGACTTTGTTAGTTAAAGTGGCTAATTGAGAATGTCTGTGTGAAAAAAAAAACTTCACGCCGAAATCACACGTCAAAAATAACTTTGTGCTGGACGATTTATTTATTAACCAATGAACTTGTACTTGTAATTAAATAATGTTACCGATGTTTTTCAACACATTCTCCAATTATGAAAGTGTAAAAAACTTGAAAGCAATACTAATAAATTGTAAGGTGAAGAGGTTCGATGCTTAAGTAAGTTTCGACTCAGTGTGAATTTATTGTTTATAAAGGAGTGGGATAAAATTTCGCTGACGCTTAATGCGTTAGGCGGTGCGCAAAAAGATTACGTCAAATAGATAGGTAAATGTATACTCTATAATTTCTCCTAAACTCATCGACACTCATATCAAATGCGTTGTCTGCATAACTTATCATTCTTCTCAAATTCCGCCTTTGTCTCACATCGAATCTATGTCCGATGTCTAAAATATCATTTATTAGACCTAAACGTGCCATTTTAAATAAATAAAACTAGATAAAATCGTCAAAATATCACTCTCAATCTCAAAAAAGTTAGTTTCTTGTAACTGTGTTTACTCGATCCTAAACACGAATCCAAACTCGATAGATCAATGTCAAAATTACGTCAAGAGTGCCGAAAAATCTTAAAGTCGATTTCATTTAGTTTCTTTAAATTTCACCCAATCCAGGTACGATTTGGCGCTAGTGTAGCATTCAAGAGTGCCAAACGACAAGATTTCGATTCCAATCTCCAATACTGCCTGAAATCGAGTTTCAAGAGTAAGCCTACTGGTCTGCTAATTGTTTTTTAGCAATAAAACAATTAGATCCTGTATCAAATATCTTCTACGATAAATAATTAGTCTTATTGACGTGACAACGTCTTAAATTAGGTTGCGGCTGGGAGTCACTTATGAAAAAGTGTAACGCTCGGTAACGTTACGATGAGTCACCGAACGAGAGAGAGGCCCGCCGAATGCCTTGCGTCTCTCTCCCACTCAACTATGATCGGTCTGCCGCGCGCGCAGCACTAGAGAATTAGGCGCATTGAATCGGCGCATGCTTGTGTCTCTGTCTTTGTCTTTCTCGAACGTTCTTGGCGTTGGAAAAACAAGAAAGCGTCATAATACAAGTTCACACGTGTGGTTAAAGTATCGTCAGCTGTGTCTGTAGTGAAAAGACGTTGTCACGTAAAATCTTCGCCCGTAAAACCGACTTTGCAGGCAACCATTTTTTTTACTTAGTTTTAAACGCAATTATACAAATAAACGTATATACCTGATAAGCTTTTGAGACTGTTACTTAACGTTGACTTTCATGGCATTACGAACTCAACCACAAATAAGATCCCATAAACTCGACAAATTGCAGCCCATACAGGGTTAAATGGAAGTCGAGCTAGGTATGCATTGCTATCCGAGGCCGATGTTTCTTGTATCGATTCTTTAAATCGGTAAATTTTAATCGATATTAAAACCTAGAAAATCAAGTTTCATGTTTCTGTTTTGACGTGACAACGTCTTAAATTAGGTTGCGGCTGGGAGTCACTTATGAAAAAGTGTAACGCTCGGTAACGTTACGATGAGTCACCGAACGAGAGAGAGGCCCGCCGAATGCCTTGCGTCTCTCTCCCACTCAACTATGATCGGTCTGCCGCGCGCGCAGCACTAGAGAATTAGGCGCATTGAATCGGCGCATGCTTGTGTCTCTGTCTTTGTCTTTTTAGTAAACAAAATATATTTCTATAGTTAAAATTTGTGCAATTCTTATTTTCATTCAATTCCTTGTTCCTATTGTGCAATTTAATTATATTCATATCAATAAATATTCTACCGAGAAAAAGACGTTGTCACGTAAAATCTTCGCCCGTAAAACCGACTTTACAGGCAACCATTTTTTTTATAACAATAAAGTTTTCCACCTTATTACTCAAAAAGTAGTGAAATGGATGTGTGTTTTCAGTGTGTTTTCCGCACATTAAAGATATATATATTTGAGGCGATTATTTATCATCAACATCTCAGCTTAAAGACGTCCAAGGCTGAGCAAAGGCCACTCCAAACGACCTCCACACACCACAACTGAACACGACGATCTGCATTCAGCAGCTAACGGCGACCATAATCAGATTCTTGGTCTATCTAATGTAAAAGACTCAGATAGACCGAAGATCTGATTAATGTCTAGATTACGAGGACATACGGTTTTCTATTTGATCAATAAGACAGTTAGAAATTAAAAACACGATTTATACTTACTTTTGCTTACTTACCTTGTCTTTTGCTAATCGATTAAGATCGAATCGATACAGTTCGGAAACGATTGCCATCTTTAATTCAAACTTACCAACGTTTATCGAACGCGAAAGTTTGGGCGATGTGAATCGTGAATGATGTCAGTTAGTTCGTGATGTGATTGAGCAATACCTACTCAAGTCTAGTTACAATCGCAATGAAGTGCAATTTCAACTTCAATCTATTGATATGTCAAGATTATGGAACTTCACATCTCTCACGTTGATCAGATGCAAAAGTTTTAAGTTATATCAATCGTGTATGATGTCAATTTAAACATATTGACGTCATTTTATTTACTACTTATGGGTACAGTAGACTGTTTATAATAGAAGACGATATATGCTTGTTCAATTCAATTTAGGATTTATTTTTATTATTATACCTACCTTTTTACCTATCCTATTGAAATCGGTCTACCTACTTCGATAAGATTATGCGTGGTGATACATAAAATATATACAGAATGTTTAGCGTATGCTGTCATAAAATATGCTATGCAGGCAAAAATGTCAGGCTATTTTAGTGTGAGTACATACCATACCTATGTTATTTTAGTTTATCCAACCATGCGCCAAACAACCTTTGAGTACCTCCTATATTTACCGTCGGTTAAAACACAAAGCCGGATCAATCTCTAATGATGTCATTATCTTAACCTCAAAATAGTTATAACGAGCTCGTGGGAACAAAACCGTCATCGTCTCTGATCTACTTTTTGTTACAATCTAAGTGTCACGGTTATGTCAATACGATTCGATAAAACCAGACAAACATGCGGATAACATGTCAGTTCTGGTTCTGTTTAGTTTGGGTGTACTTTTTGGTGATATGAATGAACATTAAATCGTTATGTGTTAGTACCTGGATGACCGAGCTTTGCTCGATCAATCTTTTTATCGCCCCTGACAGCCCCTGTATATTAAATTTCATGAAAATCGTTGAACAGTTCCCGTGATTTTCCGAAAAAACTACATTCTACATTTTGGAACACGTTTCATTACTATACCTTTTAAAACCACATTGAAATCTTTTGCGTAGTTCAAAAGATCGAATAAGCGTAGATATGGAAAGACGGGCGGGAAGCAACTTTATTTCCTTTTTCTAGAGAAGACCGGACCATTTCCCACCATCCATCATCATCAGGTGTGATTGGATTCAATCAAAAGTTAGCTAAGTCACAAAAAATACAATACAACCCACAGGCACTACAGCGGCCAAGCGAAGATACAATCTTAATGATTACCAACCAGTTCCCATTTCTGTGTTCGTAAACTTTTTGAAAATGGAAGACGTCTCACGTATTACTCGTACGCCGATTGTAGATTCGTAAATCAAGCATTGATGATTCCATGGTTCATACCTGAAACAAAAGACAATCATTATTAGTTTTGTTTTTAATATTTAACGGCATCACACGAAACAAGCGCATATGGCTGTGCCCACAGAAAAGTTAAATCAGATTTGTCTGTTCTGTGGTTGTGCCTATTAGCCTGGTTTTACACAGAAGATACTACCCATTAATAAGGTGAGTAACCTTGCACTGGCAGTGGCATACATACTGGTAGACATTTCAAAACTAAAACAGGCCAAAACTAATTTGGATATTATATGTATGTATTCTAGACCCAGAAGTTTAATTGACATAGATTATAGCCGTTTACCGTACATTCAAAATACAATACTTTATTAAAAATTTTAAAAAAACCTTTGATTAACAATTTATAATTTCACTACAACAATCATTAAACAATTCCAACAAACTTTGCTAACAAGACAACCGTGTCAAAATATTAGTTCACAAGGCTTAGAGCTAAATTGATGAATGTTTAATATATTTATTGAACGTTTAAAGTTATTGGCAAACTTCTGAATCCTCTTTAGCAGTAAGATTAATGTTCAATATTTATAGTTCAAATATTTAGACAACAGATTAGTTCCATTATGGAGTAGCTAGATGTTGCCCGCGACTCCATTCGCGTGTAAAATGTGACCTTAGTTATACCACGTCCTTTGAACTGCTTCTATGCAAATGTGCAAAACACACATGCTTTTCCCGGGATAAAATGTAGCCTATGTGAAGTTTCTTTTTACTATCAGCTATCTGTGTAACAACAGCGAGATCAGAATTAAGGTATAAGCAGGAATAGAATGTAGGTTACTTTTTCCTCCCTAAAAATGAACGTTTGCTTCGGGATTTTGAAACTTAAATCCAAGTCGCGGTAAACAGCTAGTCAGCAATAATAATTAATGAAATTTTCAATTCTGGTATAAAACCATTACACGTTTTGTTAATAATATTGAAGTTTAAAATAATTAAGTCGAATGAAACATCAAAGGCACATTTCGTTTTCCACGTTATATTAATCAGAGCAAACATAGTAATCAAAAATTAATTGCGTCAATTCACTTTCGCCAAATGAATTGGTATCATCTTTTCAATGTTTGAAACAATTTACTGAATTAAAATGAAATGAAATATTATCTATTTGAAAACATTTACGATAAGAGTACCTTTGCCTCGTGTCGAGTGATGCCAGCACATTAAAATCAGTAAAATCATATTTATTTCTGCAAATAGGGGCCTGAAAGCGCTTTTGCACGTCCCAATATTTAAACCTTCGGGACCAACACTGCTTCGGGACAAATGTGGGCTAGTGCCGAGAAGAGCGTGCTAAGTGCGGTGGTAGGCTTCGAAAGATGCTGGATGCAACCACCCTCCTGCCGGAGTCCAGCGCCAAACAGTTTTTCTGTGTTCCGACGGTGCGTGGAAGAACCAGCACCTCTGGGTAAGCTCGCTCCATCTTAGGATTCTTCTTAACCGTATAGTTAAGTATGTAGTCAAGAGCAAGCCCATTAGTTATAAAAAAAAATATATATATGAAGAGCGTAAGAAACTCGGTCAATATTGTCAGCCTCTTTTTAAATAAATATGTTTACATAATTTATATGTGCAAGGTAGGACAATTTAAGGAATAATCCTTCTCTTCCTATGGGTGTCGTAAAAGGCGACTAGAGGAGAACTGCCAGAAGGAGGCAGGCAGCAGCGTCTTCTCTCCATCATTGGCAAAACTTCGAACGCAAACCCACATGCCTGGCGTGGCGTGATTGAGACACTAACTTACTTCAATAAATATTAATCTTTTAGAGTTTTTCGCATTTCTGCGTAAAGCCGTGAGGCGTTACTTTGCAAATTCGACTTCATCTGTCTTTTTTACTCATGTCAATGTCTTAAAGTATGTGAAAGAGACAGATAGATCTGTATACAGGGTAGGTAAATGGTTAAACAAGCCGTAACCAGCCTTTGTTAACATAATATGAATATGAATACTATGGTGAAGTCAAAAATTAGATAATTTTTTTTTTCACACAAAACAATTATTTTGAGATTTCGATCTGTATGAATTATTTCTTTTATAATGTTTAATTCATATTATTGACTTCACCATAGTTCTTTTTATGCATATGTTAACATAGAATGGTTTTGGCTTTATATTATATACCATTACATTTATACCATACCATACCATTATTATATTATATCATTTACCTAACAAGATGTAGGTAGGTATAATATCAGAAAGAATATCAAGACTCCTGTTGTTTTTTCTTGTAATGAATCATTTTACCGTGAATTTAGTCACGACCTCTGCTCGTCTTGTCTTTATTTATAGATCATCTCTCAGCAATATTGATCGTGCCGAGTTCTAAGTTCATCGGGCCCGTAGCAACGCAACTTTACGACACCAAATTATCGGTTGATTATAGCGTTACTAGCTTTTTGCCTCGAGTTTGTCCGCGTGGAATACGTATTTGGGCAGCCTATGTCCTTTCCGAAGGTCCTAATTGTGTTGCAAATTTTATTAATATGAGTTCAGTGGTTTAGGCGTTAAAACGTAACAGACAGACAAACAGAGTCTCATTTGTAGTATTTTATAGATTATATGACTTTCTTTAGTTATCACCTTGTTAAATAGTTAGGTATTTATTCTCTACACCAAATTAAGAAAATTTTGATTCCACGTTGTGTAGATTCAATCAAAATTTTCTTAATTTTAATTTTGTACACATATAACTTAAAAAACAAAAATTAGATCTATAGTAGTACAAATAGTTACTTTTTGAAATTAAGGCTAAATGAACGGATTGAACTCGCATTATATTTAATTTTAGACATCAGTAAAAACTTCGAAACATCCTGCTTAGTCAGAAATATCGTAAAACCATATTATACTCTGTTTAATTCGTAAATGAATCTTTTATTTCGTAAAATAACTATTCTACTTCTAGTTCTTAAGTTTTGCAGATCTTAATACACCATGATTCTAGTCCGACGTATTCAATTCTCCACTTCCGGAATATGTTTACGGCTGCCCGCCAGAAATAGCACTACTGTTATGTTTCCTACATAATTGCTCTTTGATTATGACAGTTAGCTATACTTGATGAGAACCAAACTCGGGAACGTTTGTTTAAAGCCGAAATAAAACTTCTGTTTAGTTTCATCACTTTTATGGAAGGCTATATATAGACGCACAGCATATCAGTAGTAATATTTTAATATTTCAAAACATGCCACGCTGGGACACACAGAGCTATGTAATCCCAAATTAAGCTACTACTAAGCTTATACTTGGACGACCATTTGGATCAGCGGTAGTAAATGGGTCGCGGGTTCGATCCCCGCACAGTACAAATATTTGTGTGCATGAACATGTCTGTTTGTACTGGTCTGGGTGTTTTCTATGTATTATAAGTATGTATTTACAAAAAAAAAAGTATATAAGTAAGTTTATCGGTTGTCTAGTACCCCATACGACAGGGTACTTAATAGTAGCTTAATTTGGGACTAGATGGCTCTGTGTGGCCCAGTGAGGCATGTCTTAAATATTTATACTATGTACTAGACAACCGATAAACTTACTTAAATTCACTTTTTTGTAAATACCTATAAAACACCCAGATCAGTACAAACAAAAATGTAAATCCACACAAATATTTGTACTGTGCGAGGATCGAACCCGAAATTTATCAAACTGGTAATCAGGTTATCAGTAATAAGCATTTTGTTCTAACTACAACAACAGTTACAAAATTTTACCTTTGTGTTAACCATATTATTGGCATAAGATAAAAATAGAATTAGACTACTCGAGGGAGAAGTTATTGGTATACTTCAAATGGTAATGAAGTTGAATTAACAATCATGGTTTTACTGAAGGAACTTGATTAGAAATTCTATTCAGTCAGTAGTGGAACCAGAGTAGACTCATGCCCAAAAACCAAATCATCTAAATCCTCCCATGACAAATCGAATACCGGTAACTCACTACACTATCAGGAGTAAGTACCTACTTCCTTGATAAAAAAAACCTAACATCAACCAAGTCAAGCCTATCACATAATCAAGATCCTGTGGCAGATACAGGATCTTGATTATGTGATAGGCTTGTTAGATAGATTCATAGATAGACTGAATGCTATAATTCTTGCTTGAAAGGCGTCCTCTACATACCAAAGTGAAAACACTCTAATGGGAAATCTGATTCAAATTTTAAAGACAAAATCGATCCCTTTAACAACCTTTAATGCTAAAAATTATGAATCTCAATAACCTTGTCGAACAGTAATAACTATTAAATGAAGTAATCTAAACTCAAATTGTGGGCAAATTTTGCATAATTGAAGACGATGAGAATAGAGAATTAATTTCCACATAGCTATCAACATGTGAAATGCCACGAGGAATCAACACATTACATTTGTCGGTAATGCCAGTAATATTCCATTAATTGAATCTGAAGCCAGATGTTGACAATATTATAAATTAAGTTACCGTTCATGTGACATAACTGTCAAATCGGTTTATACTCGTAGTGCAACCACAAGCATATAACTTACAAGTTACACAGGTAAACGATCGGAAGGCCAAGCTACAGAACTATTTTGGACAGTGCTACGTGAGACAACTTCAGTTAGTTTTTTCAATAGGACACTAAACCTGCAAACTGTAATAAATGATGAAGTCTAATATACATTTAATACCTCCTTTAATCTAAGACTGTCATTGAAGATGATTACTGTTAAAAGCAGTCAACAATTTTATTTATGTACAGATTCGTTAAATGTTAGCAGCTTTTATTACATTTAAGATATATATTTACTTCTTTTCACACAAAATGCTTTTGTTCGTTAGATATTAATAATATCGTAGGCGTTGATGTCCTTCGAAAGATCAGTGTGACGCGCAGGCGCTAAAGCCACGAAGCAATTAAGTAACTTTGAATACAGATTTGTCTCTTATTTGTTTCAAGGAGCTTAGAGGTTTTCTGAGTATTTGATATCATACAATTGCTAATTTGCTTTCAAAAGAAGGCTATTATCATATAGCCAGCACATCTGCCTAAACTTGTCAAATTCCCAATTAATCTACAACTTTCTCGAAAACGAAAGATCTGTTACAATTGAAATAATTTGAAATTTTATGGTAGGTTGATCTGCTGTCGTGTATACATCATACAAGTGAAATTTTAACCACTTTATTATGTTAGATTATGTTACTAATAATTATTAAAAATACATATTATGATCGATGGTATCAATAAGCTCAGAGATGTTTTACTTTGTAAGTTTCGTAGGTCTCTTCAGATACTATTTATACACTATCAAGGTGTTTATTTAGGTTAATTACTTAGGTCGTTGCTACTAACGAAGACCTATAAGTTGTTTAATTGATACTAATCTTTAAGCCTTGGTTTTTCTATTTTAAATAAGTAATCGGTTTAGCCGAATGGCAAACGCAGAACCAGACATATTACATTGCAGTATAGTCAGGCGTAAATAAAATAGCAACCCTCCTAGATGTGATTAAAGAAGAGAAGACCTCAGCCTCTCCATAATGATAGACCGCATTGCATAGCCCATTGGCTAAATTGCGATTAAACAAGTCAAGCGTGGCAATTTATGGCATAATAATTATGCAGGGCCCAAATTTCAGCAGTAAACTGATGCAGTCTCAACATGCGAGGTCTTATCGCCAGCAACGATCTTTTCCCAAAAAACTTCAGTTGAATTAGATACCTCTTATTTTTAGTAAAGGAAATACGATTTAGGTTTTGTCACAAACATTACCCTTGTTAGTAATTTAGGGCAGAACTTAACGAGTCCCCAACAAAGTCTGAAACTTGGTGTACCCACAGCATCGGCGGACACGGCTAATGCAATGATGAAGCAATTTGCTCTGAGCGAGCGCTCACCACTCGCCGCAAATTTTGTACTTGATAACAGTAGAAGGCTGGGGACAACTATGACACGGCAACAGATTACATATTAATTGAATTACTAACGTGAGTTAACAAACAATTTAGATAACGCAGGTAAATGTTAGAATTTACACAACAACGAAACAAAAAGAAACTTTGAAGCCGGTCAATCCCGATAATAATTTCATATGTTTGTAATTGTATGTATGTTTTCTAACAAAAATGACACCGACAAAATGAACTAAAAGATCAACCAATTTTATGTTGGTACACAATTGTCGTTTCTTGCATGACATTATTGAGTGCTTTTCATCCAGTAAATTATTTGTAAGAATTTTTTTAAGCTATTGCATAGCTTCTATCGCGGGCCTTGAGCATGGAGACCGAATCCAGAAATTCCGTAACGAAAAAAAACCTAACACGGCACTCGGGGCGAGGCACCATCGAACAATTTTGAATTTCCGAAATTTAAAAGAATTTAGAAGGAAATAAGGATTTTGACAGTGTGGTTGCCTATGGTAACCATATCTGCCAAAATAACAAAAAAATTTAATTACAAAAGTCAAAATTAGAAAATACATAAAATTATAAAATTAAGCTATTGCATAGCTTCTATCGCGGGCCTTGAGCGTGGAGGCCGAATCCAGAAATTCCGTAACGTAAATAACCTAACACCCCCCACTCCGACCGGCACAGCGGTGATACTTTTTAGTTTTATAATTGCATAAGTTGATAAAAAATGCTATGCAATAGCTTTACCGCGGCAGTCTCCGAGTGTCACACGTCTTTTTTTTCTGTAGCTTTTCCAACCCTATTTATCTAGCCTTAGCAGCGTAACAGGTATTTTTTAACTAAATTAAAGTTTAATAATGAAATCATGAAGTTTAAAACCTCAAAATTATTCGAGTTCATAAAAATAAACTGACTCCGGATTTCAGCACCGTTATTTTTCGTTAAAAAAGAAAAAATACACGTCAAATTGGAAAAACAAAATGTATTATATATGAAGTACCCTTACCATCAATCATTCAACAACAATTACACATCACTTAAGTATATACATTCAAAGGACCCGTTTAACGCTAAGTAGGTACTGTAAGCCCGTCTAATGCGGAGTCCTCACGGGTGACGGGACAATTAGTATGGCTTACACCTTTGAAAGGGCGTAGGGAGCGGCCTATTTCGAGTTCATACCCCCGCATTACCATCTGCCGGACTAGCGATGTGCGAGTTTGGGAATTGTTACGTTTCACACGACTATCATTGCTGTAATAAACACGACACTGGCACTGTCAGTATTTATTGAAATTGTAGAATTCCCACTTATGACATGGTAGCATGGTCTATGACCTTAGCCGGTTCCGAAAGAAAAATATAACATTTAAAAAAAAGACAGGCAGGAGCGTCTTCTCTCCACAATTGGCAACATTTCAATCGCCCCAACCCGCCTGTCAAGCGTGACAATTATAGCAATAGCAACCGAAGAGACATAAGTTATGTCCGGCAGTGGACTGATGCAGGCCGATGGTGGAGTTCTGTTACATCACGTTCCCAGTTTCATCGCGCTTTTAAATTTAACTCAAGTGAAATTTCACCAATTGGAACTGTTTTCCCATACCTACTTTAAAATTTTTACTTATTAATGTAGTCCCTACACATGTGTAAAATTGAGCTAATTTAATATAATTTTAATGTTTCGGGGCTTATACAGCGACGTGCACCCTAAACATGTCAATAAGCACTGTAAATTTTGCCTAGTACAGACTACATCATGTCAATCTACCACAAAACGTCAAATTTTCTCAATTGATATTGATCTCTAATACTTCTTGAACTTAAAGTTGAAAATGACCTTTTAACTTTTTGGGTAGGTTGACCTGCCGTTGTCTGTAAATGTCTAACTGAATAAAATATCGATCCCTGCATTATTCCTACAGTTGAGCTTTTAAAACCTTATACCGTGATAGTTCTTAATATTTCCGATATCTCAGCACTACTACGTACCTAGTTACTTTCTTTTCGACACATAGCGCGGAGAACCGATGGCCGTTGGGGCGGAAAGGTTCTCGAATGGCGACCA
This sequence comes from Anania crocealis, assembly GCA_949315895.1. Taxonomy (NCBI): domain Eukaryota; kingdom Metazoa; phylum Arthropoda; class Insecta; order Lepidoptera; family Crambidae; genus Anania; species Anania crocealis. Next base: position 11,908,421 of record OX438872.1, read on the forward strand.
CGTACCGGACGACGTTCCGTGGGCAGGCCCCCTACAAGGTGGACCGACGATCTGGTCAAGGTCGCGGGAAGCCGCTGGATGCGGACAGCACAGGACCGATCGTTGTGGAGTTCCTTGGGGAAGGCCTATGCCCAGCTGTGGGCGTCGTTCGGCTGATATGATGATGATGGTGATGATTCAAATCGAGAACGGATAAAAGGCGCATCACTAGTGAAAGCGTTTCTTTACAACTCAAGCAGTTTTTTGTACCTACATATAATAATTTCTGCTACCACATCATTTATCATAGTCACACATAGTGTAGACACTGTTGTCCGTAACACATTTTACGGGGTAGGAAAATCGGAAGGTCTTTAGAAGGTATAGGTATAATTACCCCGACCGCGTACCGACGCGGGGACCGAGCCGACCCCGCGAACTTCGTAATCGTATCGCCTCAGATAGTATTTGATTTGACGTCTTAAGAGGAAACACTACGGGCGAGAGAATTGAAAAATAGGTATTTGTAAAATCTATTGCTGTCGCGCAGTGCCAAACGCCTTCACCGCAGAGATAGAGACAACTGCTTCTTGGACCGAAAATACCTACTAAAAGCACACCAAATCAACGTTTCGTAGTCCCCCGATTACTTTTTGACGTTAACTTTTCAATGTTTTTAATAGTTATTATCCTATTCCCGACGAAGACAAATCCAAAAATACAAATCATAAATATCGGCCCAGCCGTTCTCGACTTATCAGTGCTGTAACTAATACGACTTTCTTTTATTAGATATAAGATAGATTTAGTTAGTCATCCTTTAATAGAAGCCCACGGCTGCTATTAAAAAAAGTACTGGTAAACAGTAGTAGGTAACCGAAGTGACCAATCTTAAGTTTGTGGTCGGTAAATAAAGATTGTTTGTTGACATTTTGTTTGCCGACCATTAAAAATATCAAAATCGTTCAACCGGTGGTAAAAAGTCATACAAAAAAACAAATATACGCGTCGAAATGATAACCTCTTCTTACTTCGTCGTTTGAAAAGAGATGCGTAGTTTGAAATAACTTTAGATTACTTATATGAAAAGTAACTGAGAACTTTAGTCACCGAATTATTGACTGATAGAAATCGAGGACAAAAAAGTGATTTCATTTCAGTATCAGCTCCGAATTCCCAAGCTTTAACTTCAAGGGCTTTACACGCTTAACCATAAGGCCCAATCAATAATCTGACAAAAGGTCTCCAATTAAGTACTTTATTGTTAAACTCAAAACCAATAATGTCAAATGATAGGCATTGTCAACTACCCTTTGATTGCGAGTGTAATTCTAAAGAGGGTTTAGGCCTTCATAAATCGATTCGTTGTTTCGGCTTTTATAATAAAAAAAGGGGTTGGATTGGAACATAGGTCTTTTATGTTGATTGTTATGTGTGTCGAGCACTTTGGTCAGTAGCAAATTGTATACATACGAGTACATTCCGTCCTGATAATAGCGTTCGCATTATTTTAAAATACATGTTCAAACCAAATGTAGAGAACTCGATATTCAATTCAAATTCATCTATACTAATATTATAAAGCTGCAGAGTTTGTTTGTTTGTTTGAACGCACTAATCTCAGGAAGCACTGTACCGATTTGAAAAATTATATTTGTGTTGGATAGTACATTTATCGAGGAAGGCTTTAGGCTATATTACATCACGCTGCGACCAATAGGAGCGAAGCATGAGTGAAAAATGTTGCAAAAAATAATCGCGATCATAATAACGGAAATTGACGCGGACGAAGTCGCGGGGAACAGCTAGTTGTAAATAAATTTATTCAATCTATGTACTAAGTATGTAACTTGGTACTTTCATTGTTTCTGATTCGACAAAATATCTATTTATATTGAGATTAGAGCTATGTAGATAATTTCATCCATATTTATTTACTTAAAATGGCTTCCCCACTGTTATCACTGCGTCAAAAAGTTTACTTTTATGTGTCATCGATTTTATAAACTAGGTCTCAGGGCGAGTGCTTATGTAATCAAATACCTGCAGAGGTTCCCACGGCTTCGAATAGGTCGCATTTGTTTACACTATGATACGTGTATTATACGACTTTTAGCAATATAAGGAAAATATAAAACCTAGTTGTCACTGTGTTGACATTAATTTTTAATTGCTTTTAAATGAATAAACAGTTACCTATTTAAGAACGGTTATGGCTATACTAAATCTATGGCAGAATTACGGTTTGACAGGTGATAATAATGATGTCAATTAAGTGAAGTGTCATCTACCTAATTGCTAAGCCTTTGCAAAACTACCTAAATAATACATGTACAGGTAGTTCTTTATTTTAAGTTAATTGTTATCTTCTTAAAAGTGTAGGGTTTGATACCATGTCCAGACGACAGCACATTAAGCTATACATCATCGAAGCATCTTAACATTGTTGACTGAATTAGGTGCGAGTTAGCATCTTAACATTGTTGACTGAATTAGGTGCGAGTTAGCAACAAAGATGAATAGCCTTCTTTCAGCACCTATGAACTTGGCAGAACAGTGATCATGGCAATTGCAACAGAGCTGTTATATCAGTAGGTCCTTAATGAAAACTTGTATTAGATATTATTTATCAGTAATGAAATAATAGACGGAACGATGAAATACGAGTATATTTTGGTAAGATCACAGCAATGGATCACAGAGAGAGCTGGGAGCGTAACAGAATGACAGATAGCATAGACAAAGAATAAAACATTAACAGCCAACATAGATAATACAATACATGTGGATGCGTTCACATTTCAACATCCTCTCTTGAACGTAGACCCATGTCATTGATGAACTGGTGATGTTTAGGCTTCCCCAGGGCCTTCGTCAAGCAGTCAGCCAGCATAGTAGTTGTAGGAATGTACTCAACGTGAATTTCCCCAGCCTTGACCTTGTCTCGAACATAGTGGTGACGGACATCAATGTGTTTGCTTCTAGCATGATAAGCAGAATTACCTGTAAGATTAATTGCACTTTGATTATCGCAAAATAGAGTAATAATTGTAGCCTTGGCAGTAGGCCACAATTCACAGTGCAATTGTTTCAACCAGAGAGCCTCTTGAGTGGCTGCAGATATTGCCATATATTCAGCTTCAGTGGTAGACAAGGCAATTGTTTGTTGCCTTTTTGAGTTCCATGATATGACACCACCTTGGAGCATGAACACATATCCAGTGCAGGACCTTCTTTCTTCAGTACATGATGCCCAATCAGAGTCACAGCATCCTGTTATATCTTGTATCATATTACATTTATATAAAATGTTCAAATCTTTAGTTCCCCGCAGATATCGAAAAATCCTTTTTACAGCTGTCCAGTGTTCTAAGGTCGGAGAATTATTATAACGGCTAAGTGTATTCACTGCATAACATATATCTGGTCGTGTACCCTGTGAAATATATAACAGACAACCTATTGCTTGTTGGTAGGGTATGTGATTTACTGTATTATTATCTGAAAATTTCAAATCAGTTTCCATTGGTGTCCCCACTGCTTTGCAGTTTTCCATTCCAAACCGTTCCAATGTAGCTTCTATATATTTAGTTTGATCTATATAAATTCCCTTTTCATCATATGTGATTCGAAGACCAATATAATAATTAGCTTTTCCCATCTCCTTAATTTTAAATTCTTGTATTATTTTTGTCTTAACTTCATTTGCCAATTCTGTGTTATTGAAAAATAAGAGTATGTCATCAACATACAATGTTAAGTACAGCATGTTTCCTTCATTATTAATAAAATATACACAGGAATCTAATTGAGATTTTTTAAATCCAATTTTAATCAAATAATTATCTAGTCTTTGATTCCATGTTCTACTTGCTTGTTTCAATCCATATATACTTTTATTGAGTTTGCATACATTGTCCTCTCCATTTTCATAGAGTGGTGGTTGTGTCATGTAAAGCTCTACGTCTAAATCACTTTGCAAAAAAGCTGTAATTGCATCCAGCTGTTCTATATGTAGCTTGTATCTAGCTGCCATTCCAAGTAGATATCGAATAGAGGTAAGACGTACCACAGGGGCGTAGACATCAACATAATCAATGCCATAAGTTTGTTCGTACCCCTTGATGACCAACCTGGCTTTATATTTGCTTACGGTTCCATCAACATTTAGTTTGGTTTTGTAAACCCATTTGCACGGAATTGCTCTTTTTCCAGGTGGTAGCTTTGTGAGAGTCCACGTGTTGTTTTCTATCAGCGATTCATATTCACAATCCATAGCATTTCTCCACATCCGTGCGTTTTCACTGTTTAAAGCTTCCTTTGCCGTCTGAGGGTCATTTGAAGTTGCTTTCTGTGGCATATTGTGACACACATAAGTGGGAATTTTCCCCCCTTTTCTTGGTCTCAGGTTTCGAGTAATAGAAGATGGTGGACTCGGGTTGACGTTACGTCCAGGAACATAATCTTCATCCTTAGTATCATCTTCACTAAAATGAGAGCTGTCAATCTCTCTGACGGTACTATTACTTTCATAAAAGCTTGATTCACTACTAACCGTTACATTTAGGTTTTCATTGTCTTCTTTATTTTCAAGTGGCACGCAAACAAAATCTTTCTGTATAATATCTTCTTCTAAGAAAACAACATCTCTACTTCGAAGTATTCTTCCTTCCTCTTCATCATATAGTCTATATCCTTTAGATTCTAGGCAGTATCCAACAAATATAAGTTTTTTAGATTTTTTGTCCCACTTTAGCCGCTTTTCTTTAGGTATATGCATCATAGCTGGAGAACCAAATACTTTCATGTGTTGTAAATTAGGTTTCTTCCCAGTCCACATTTCTTCTGGTGTTTTATAATCAATCGATTTGGTCGGTGAGCGGTTAATCACATAAGCAGCAGTAGAGACAGACTCTGCCCAAAATTTCTTTGGTAACTTAGCATCTATAAGCATGCATTTTGCACGTTCCACCAATGTACGATTCATTCTCTCGCTCATTCCATTTTGTTCGGGAGATATGGTATAGTAAATTGACGGTTGATACCAGATTCTTTACAGAATTTATCAAATGCTTCATTGGCGTACTCTCTGCCATTGTCGCTACGTAATATTCTTATTTTAGCCTGTAGCTGGTTCTCAACTAGTTTCTTAAATTCTTTAAAATAATCAAGTACTTGACACTTAGAATGCATAAAATAAACAAATACCTTTCTTGAAAAATCATCAATAAATGTTACATAATATCTAGCACCACCAAGTGACTTTTCTTCCATCGGGCCACATACATCAGAATGTATTAACTCTAGAAGACCGGAAGCCCTTGTGCCAAGATCCTTAAACGGTTGCCGGGTTTGTTTACCTTGTAAACAAGTATGACAATTCACATTCTTCTCTTGATTTATTTTCAAATCTATTCCTTCAACAGAATCATTAAGCTTCATTAAGTTCTGGTAATTCATATGACCCATTCGTTGATGCCACAGATGAGCTGTTGATAATAGTGCAAAAGTGTCATTATTTACCACATATAAACCATTTTGCATATAACCTATCAAAACTAGCTTTGAGTTTTGGTATATTCTGCAGCACTTCTTATCAAATTGTACCTTGCAATTGTTCTTGGTTATCTGGTGTATTGATAGCAGGTTTACAGCTAAATCTGGAACATATAACACATTGCTTACGTGTACAGTGCCAATTAATTGCTTGTTTTGTCCATCATAGCTTTGAATATTTACCTTGCCACAGCCCTTCACAGATAACGCTTTATTGTCTGCAACAGTGACAGTATCAATTGAAGCAGGTTTTAAATCATAAATCCAGTCTATATTGTTGGTCATATGCATTGCAGCTCCTGAATCAAGGCACCAGCAGCTCTTTTTCAATACAGGTGAAACTGAGAAAGCAGCTACAAAACCAGAAGTCCCATTAGACTTATCATTTAGTTTGTTATAATTTGTGTATTGATTTGAACTTTTGTTGCGACAAAATTTAGAAATATGACCATATCTATTGCACTTAAAACATCTGGGGCCTTTGCCTGAAGGCTTAGAGGCCTTTGCGTTACCCTTGTTGTAATGTGAATAAAATGCAGCCGAGTCTTTTTCATCCTTGACATCCTGCAGAATTTTCGTTTTAACTAAATCGGTACTTATAGTCACACCCGAGCTTTCGATTGCCATTATCATGGGTTTATATGAATCTGGTAGCCCTGCTAAGAGGAGTGTACCCAACCACTCATCATCAACCTGAAACCTAATATTTCTGAGCTTGTGCGCACAAGTAATTATTTTATTGACATAATTTTCGACACTTCCACAGCTTTCTAGATCTGTTGTAATAAGTTCACGTAGTAAACCCACCTTCCTCGTTAGGCCTGAGTCATCAAAAGCCCTTCGTAAATTAAGCCATACCTCCTTAGAAGTTTTCGCCTCTTGAATGTGAATATAATTGATAGTGTCGCGGTCATGCTAGAAGGTTCGAGATATCGCTAGAGGAATGTACATAACTACCTTAGTTCGGCCACAAAGTAATAACAAGACCTTAGTGCAAGCGACATTGAACTTTAAGTTTACAGATTAAGGCACAAAATGGCATTACTTATGTTCAGGCACACATACTTTTGTTTTGTCGGTTGTACAGCGGAGCGGGGCGGTCAAAGCCTGCGGCAAAGTTGGTACCCGCCAAGATTTAAAATTACGCGCGCGAACATCATCAACACGCGCGAATCAAGGACGCCTGCGACGACAGCGCCTCGTCAGGAGCGGGCGCAAGGGGAAACCTTCAGTCTCTCTCGGGAATCGGCCGGCCGGCGTTTTTACTTAAATAAACTTTGGTGTATATGTGCTAATTATCCGGATAATTAGCAAGCTGAAGGTTTTGTGGTTTGTGTTGAAACGGTGTGAACTTGTGAAGCGGACATCTTCATCGTTGGATTGCGTCGCCCGAATCTTGAAGTCTCGTCAGCCTTGGTGGAACACTCACGGGATTCCCAGGTACCTAACCGTCTCTTGTTGCTACTCCGATATTGCATTGTATGTTGTGCCTGGGTTTAGGCTATCGAAGGAAGTATTGAACATAAATTTCTGGTCCATCGAACGCGGATTTCGGTTTGGTTATTATTTTTCGCAGTTGTAGGTACTTTTGCGAAGCGTTGTTGTAACATAGTCAAGATGGCGGCAAAAAGTTTAGAAGTAAAATTTAAAATTCAATTTGAGTGGTTTTCACATACGGCTGATATGATCAAATCAAATGAATACTCGTCAGGGGTACTTTCGGCTCGTATTCGCAAGTTAGATGAACATTTTCAAGTCTTATCGGATTCTTATGAGAAACTGTTAAATTTACTGACTGACGAGATAAGCATTGGGCGGTACGACGAACATTTCAAAATGGCTAATATCTATTACAATGAGCTTGAGGCAATCTCTTTAAAATTTCCTAAAAGTGATGGTTCCCATGTAACTACAGAAAGCGCCGTTTATTCTAAATTGCCAACACTAGATTTACATAACTTTGATGGCGATACTTTCGAGTGGTATAGTTTTATCAGCATGTATAACTCTTTGGTATTAACTAGAAAAGATCTTTCGAAAACTGAAAAATATCATTATTTGTTTACTCATGTGCATAAAGAACCACGTACTCTTTTGCAACATTTAACTATGACGGATGAGTCTTTGGACACTGCTTTAGAAATCTTAAAAGGTAGGTATGACAACAAAAGAATGTTGATCGATCGATATCTTGGACGACTGATAAATTTGCCTGTCTTGTCAAATACACGAAGCCTTCGCATAGATATATTAAATCCTGTACTCGAATGTACTAGGTCTCTGAAAAATCTAGGTTTATCGGTTGAGGACTATGTGCTCCTTTTCATTGTCCTATCAAAGTTGCCATCGGATATAAAGACTCGTTTCGAACAATTGCATGGCGGCTTACGAAATACGTTGCCCGAATTTAAAACTTTTATTTCATTTATTGAAAATGAGTGTCATTTTATCGATACAGCCACATATACGGAATCCGTAAAAAATACTAACTATTCTAATAATAATGACCGACTTCGTAAGACAAGTTTTAACTTAGGACAACGTAAACAAATCGGTGGGTGTCTATTTTGCACTAACTCGAATCATAAAATATTTGATTGTTACAAATTCTCTAACATAGCTCGTGATGAAAGACGTGCCTGGATAAGATCAAGGGGATATTGCTTCCGATGTTTCGGTGATCATACAGCGGCTTCGTGTACTCGTAATGTGGCGTGTTCCTACTGCGGTAACTCGGGTCACCACAAATTAATTTGTGCTTCGAATAATAACGGTAATACATTTAATAAAAATAAGGAACTAGACAGGAATTTGCGTCATGTGTCAGTAGGTACTTATGAGAACAACTTTTCTATTCATGAACACTCGGATGACTTTAATAGGTCGTGCCCGATCGAACGTTTTCAGAATAACATCCCTTCATTGCCTGTGTGCGAGATGGTCGAGCCATGCATTCGGGACGTGGGCCGATCCGATTCGTGTGATGTACAACGCTGTGCAACGCACTGTGAGCAAAATTCTTCTCAACAATAGCAATTAGCAAGTAATCATGGCGTTTTATCGGAACCTAAATTGGCTGATAATGTATTATTACCTACGGTTATTGTTTATGTAAAGTCAGCTTGCGGAAATTATGTACCAGCTCGTGTTTTATTAGATTTTGGATCTCAAATAACAATAATCCGTAGTGAATTTGCTAGTGCATTGTCTTTGAAGCGACATGGTTGTTCTATTTCTATTTCCGGTGTCGGCGGAAATAATAAACTTAGCGATCAGATAGTGGTTTTAAATTTTAAGCCTAAGGAAAATATTGAGGAGTTGTCTTGTTCGGCGGTTGTGATGAAAATACCTACAACTTATATGATTGGAAATAACTGTAAAGGAAAATTGACGGATTCAGAGTTTTCTCATTTAAACAAAATAGATATTATATTTGGGTGCGATATTTTGGGTGAAGTTGTAAACGGCGGAAAATTGACATTGCAACCGGGGGGTCCGTATGCTTTGGAAACTATTTTTGATTATGCTGTGTTCGGTCCGGCCAAAAATATTATTTCGGTGTTTGATAATAACTCGTCGGTTACGGTTTTAGATAAAAGATCGTCAGTTTCGGTTTTTGATATTAATTCGGCGGTTTCAGTTTCGGAAAATAATTCGGCGGTTTCGGGTTTCGGTAGAAATTCGGCGGTTTCGGTCCTTGATGTTATTTCTTCGGTTTCGCATAATAATTCGGCGGTTGCGGGTATACCTAAATCATTGTCAGCGTCTTCGGGTATTACTCTGGTGGAAGCGGTAGAACGGTTTTGGGCCACGGAAGAGCCACCTACGGTAAAAATTATGGATCCATTAAATGTAGAATGTGAACAGCTGTTTAATGAAACAACGACACGTGGTTCGGACGGAAAGTACACAGTACGATTACCGCTTATACCTACTCATTCTCGGTTGGGTGATTCTAGGCAGATGGCCTATCGGCGGTTTCAGGCTTTAGAACGTCGGTTTGGAATTGATCAAGATTTTCAAGACAAATACGTTAGGTTTATGAATGAGTATTTACAACTCGGGCATATGGAGAAGTCGAATTTTCGCAATTATTCGGATGAGCATTATTTTCTAGCGCACCACGGCGTATTCAAGGTTTCGGGTGATGTCGCTAAAATACGGGTTGTATTCGACGGTAGTGGGAAAACATCAAACGGTATAGCCCTCAATGATTGCTTGTATGCGGGAGAAAAATTGCAAAACGACATAACAAAAATAATTCTAAATTTTAGATACCCTAAATTTGTTTTTACCTCGGATATTAGAATGATGTTCAGACAGACATGGATCCACCCTGATGATAGAAAATATCAGTTGATACTGTGGCGTGAACGTAGTACAGATCCTGTGGGGGTATATTGTCTCACCACGAATACTTACGGGCTTAAGTCGAGTCCATTCGTTGCAATCCGATGTTTGTTGCAGTTGGCGGATGAGGAGGGCTCGGTTTATCCTAGGGCGGCTAAAATTTTAAGACATAATAGTTTCGTTGATGACCTTAATGGCGGTGGAGACACAATTGAAGAGGCGATAAGCGTCCGTGATGAGCTTATTGCATTAATGTCTACTGCGAATTACGAGCTTCGGAAATGGTCGGCTAATGACCCAAATTTATTAAAGGACTTACCCTTGGATCATTGTGAGACACCAAGTAACTTTGACAAGGAGGATGACTTTGGATGTATAAAAGTATTAGGTATTCAGTGGGACCCGAAATCTGATTGTTTTACTTATAAAGTCAATGTTCCTACTGAAAAGCAGGTTACGCGGCGTACCATATTGTCTTCAACGGCTAAATTGTTTGATCCACTCGGATGGATAAGCCCGGTTATATTTCGTGCCAAACTTATATTACAGGAGTTACTTAGTACCGGGGATAGCGGGAATACGGTCGAATGGGATGCCCCCGCACCTGAAGATCTCGTGCGAAAGTGGTTTGATCTTCTCTCGGATTTACCTAATTTAACTCAGCTCAAAATCCCACGTCGCCTGCGGTCGGTGGAAAGCCGTAATCATAGCTACTCACTACACGGGTTTTGTGACGGGTCATCGTCGGGACATGGCGCGATGGTATATTTGCGTACAGTGAGCGAGAATCAAAATATATCGGTTAGTCTTTTATTAGCGAAATCACGCGTATCTCCACTTAAAAAGAAGGTAACAATTCCTCAATCGGAACTTAACGGAGCAGTTTTATTGGTATCTATTATAAAACATGTTTATGAGACTCTCATTAACGAAATAGGTATTCAAGTTGATAATGTTTTCGGGTGGTGCGACAGTACCATAGTATTGGCGTGGATTCGAACACAGCCACATAAATTACAGGTTTATGAAGGAAATCGCGTTACAAAAATAATATCATCGGATGTCCCCATAACATGGCGTCATATACAAACGGATCAAAACTGTGCAGACGCCGCTTCGCGTGGCTCTTCAGCTACAGAACTGCTGCACAACTCACTGTGGTGGAGACCAGAGTGGCTATACCACTCGCCTGATACTTGGCCGAATAAAATACTCAACTTACCTGACAATTTGCCGGGTGTGAAATTAAAATTATGTACGCATACCATAACAACACACGAGAATAATTTGGATCTTTTTGAGCGATATAGCTCTTTCGACAAAATAATTAATGTCACTGGCTTTATGCTGCGGTTTATTAAAAATATTCGCAATAAACATTCTAAAAATACTAGTAACTATTTGTCAGTTATTGAACGTAGGAATGCACTTACAAAGCTTATTAAATTGGTTCAAAATGATGCTTTCAAAGACGAGATACATTCTCTCAAATCAAATTCCAAAGTTACGTCACATCTAAAGAAATTAAATTTGTTTCTCGATAGTAGTGGATTGGTTAGAGTCGGTGGAAGACTTTGCCATTCCAATTTACCCTATGACGCGAAACACCCTATATTGCTCCCGGGGAAGGGTGTATTTACTCAAAGACTAGTTGAATACTACCATTACAGACATTGTCACGTTGGTGCGAATACTCTGGCAGCAATATTATCACGCAGCTACTGGATCTTGTCAGTAAGACGGGTAACTAGAAGTGTTTCATTCAAATGTATACAGTGTTACCGTGCGCGACCTCGGCTCGCACAACCTTTGATGGCCGACCTTCCGCCAGACCGCGTTAGATCAATGCGACCGTTTCAAGGCGTAGGTACCGATTTCGCAGGACCCTTTTACATAAAAACAAGTTCCTTGAGAAATGCTCGTGTCGAAAAATGTTACCTTTGCATTTTCGTTTGCCTAACTGTAAAAGCGGTACATCTAGAAGTAGTAACAGGACTTACAGTTCAAGCCTTTGTTGATGCGTTCACTAGATTTGTCTCGAGACGTGGCTTGCCTGCCCTTGTGCGATCCGATTGTGGCACAAACTATACTGGAACGGATAAATACTTAAAGGACTTATACGTGTATTTGCGAGATCATAACTATGAGATTAGTCGGGACTTGGCAAAATCCAACGTCACGTGGTTGTTTAATCCGCCTAGCGCCCCTAACATGGGAGGGATTTTTGAATCTGCCATCAAATCTGCAAAATCGCTCATGCGCAGAGTTCTCGGAGAGCAAAAGTTATCTTTTGAACAACTTACCACATTCTTTACTCGGGTTGAAGCCGTTATGAATTCCCGACCATTGACTCCACTTAGCTCAGACCCAAATGACTTGGAGATTTTAACGCCAGGCCACTTCTTGATTGGCCAACCTTTGGTGGCTCTGCCGGAGTACGATTTTGAACATGTTCATATCAGTCGGTTAAACCGTTTCCAATTGCTTCAACGTCTTTCACAACACTTCTGGTGTCGATGGCGCGATGAATACCTTCATACACTTCAGTTGAGACATAAATGGACTGACACGACAGACCCTATTAGGCTCGATGACTTAGTCCTTATTAAGGAAGATAACTACCCACCATTAGAATGGAAACGCGGTCGTGTAGTTAAGCTGTTACCCGGTAAAGATAAAATTGTACGAGTGGTAGAACTTCGGACCAAAAACGGTAGGCTTATAAGGCCGGTCTCTAAACTTGGTCGACTTCCTCTTAGTAATAATAATCAGGGCTAACCAAGGCGACCTTGGTTCGGGGGGGGAGTGTATGTTCAGGCACACATACTTTTGTTTTGTCGGTTGTACAGCGGAGCGGGGCGGTCAAAGCCTGCGGCAAAGTTGGTACCCGCCAAGATTTAAAATTACGCGCGCGAACATCATCAACACGCGCGAATCAAGGACGCCTGCGACGACAGCGCCTCGTCAGAAGCGGGCGCAAGGGGAAACCTTCAGTCTCTCTCGGGAATCGGCCGGCCGGCGTTTTTACTTAAATAAACTTTGGTGTATATGTGCTAATTATCCGGATAATTAGCAAGCTGAAGGTTTTGTGGTTTGTGTTGAAACGGTGTGAACTTGTGAAGCGGACATCTTCATCGTTGGATTGCGTCGCCCGAATCTTGAAGTCTCGTCAGCCTTGGTGGAACACTCACGGGATTCCCAGGTACCTAACCGTCTCTTGTTGCTACTCCGATATTGCATTGTATGTTGTGCCTGGGTTTAGGCTATCGAAGGAAGTATTGAACAACTTACTAGAGTTGTTTACGTTTAACGTCCTTGTAATTTCTTCTAGAAAACGAACATTCTAGTATGTACGACCGGCGTCGATGTTGAGATATATAAATAACAGGACTTGAGACGCCGAGTCAGTTCATTCTGAGCTTTCGGTGCGATACCTGCGAAAAGTGATCTAGTGCGAAGTAACGACGACTTTAGCGATACCAACGGATTAAAGTACTACTCTGCGGATTGGCTTATAGTGATTTAGAACCAACGACCTCAGCGACCTACCGGACTACGATTCTTGTGATTTGGCTTGTGTGATAGTGTTTGCGACCTGTTTATCGCCTATTAAATTCTTCTAATAAGTCAACGGTGTTTTATCCAAATCCCGAACTCCACGTTCGTAACAATAGGATCTACCAATAACACAATCTTCGTTCTGGCTTTGGTGTCGTCGCCTTTTGTAAAGGGGGTTTCTTCATCGTTTTCTATACATTTCCATAGGTCCTCGTGTTCCAGATAGGTCTTGACTGCAAAACTCCATGTGGTATAATTGTCGCGGCCTTTCAACTTTTCTATGTTGATTAAATTGGCACTTGAAGACATTTTTGCTGATAATTAATATCAGTTTTGCTAAAATAAAGAACCCTGAAAATCGCGGAACGCGTGACTGAGACCGATTGAGGTTATAATTTCAAATTTACTTTTGAACTCAAATTAAATCTAAATACTGTCCCTAATCAAAAAACTAATCGGGCGTCTGGGCCCATAACCTAATGAAAACTTGTATTAGATATTATTTATCAGTAATGAAATAATAGACGGAACGATGAAATACGAGTATATTTTGGTAAGATCACAGCAATGGATCACAGAGAGAGCTGGGAGCGTAACAGAATGACAGATAGCATAGACAAAGAATAAAACATTAACAGCCAACATAGATAATACAATACATGTGGATGCGTTCACATTTCAACAGTCCTAAATGGCATAAAACCACAAAGCCCTTTATGCCAGAGGTTCACGCGATAAGTTCATAGAACGCTGACTCGACCCGCTAGAGGCGACAAAAGTCAGTCCTGCTAAGACTAAAATTAAAATGAGGCCTATACAGGTGTAGTAAGAGAGGTCTTATGGAGTATCGCCAGGCAAACACTGGCGTGGCTAATGATTCTTCTTGCAGTACTCCTTTAGTCCCCTATTAGTAAGATTAAAAAGAATGGTGATATTCTAATTTGGACCGTACATCCCTAAGGCAGATTATTCAATGTGTAGAAATAAATTTTGGGCATATACCTACCTCATCCATTTTTATGCAAGCGTTACAAATTTTAGGTTCTATTTTGAGCCGAGATGACCCACAAAGCCTCTAAGCTAAGCGGCAGGTTCGCGATCAGCTGACGAGCGCCACTCGACCCGCTTGAGGCCGACGCGCTATTGAGCGCTCCGTTCCGTCTCGCGAGATGGGGGTGAAAGAACTGACGAGATACGACATAATGATAATGAGGTAAGCGGCAAGCTGGAGTTTTATGCAACACTTTTTAGGAAAGGTTACTATTTGAAATTTTAAAGGTGTAACATTTTGACCGGTAGTATTTATTAAAATTATTTGACACGACGCGTTGGTTAAAGAAGGGAACAAGGGGAGTTGCCTATCAGAGAACACACATATTATATTATATCTCCCAATATGAGTGTACCCAAATATAACGTAAAACTGTAATAAACGCTAGGGAAATCCCATAATTAATATTTTGTTTCAACTTATAGTACTCGCGTGAATTCAAGAAACGTTTAATGGATTGCTTTTGTAAGACTATTGGCATGGTCCAAGAAGAATTCTGGCCAGAAATTGATAGGGCGACAAATTTTATGGATATAGACTATGGATATGAGCAACCCAAAATGAAAATAAAATTAGAAGGCCATTCAAACAAAACCTGCGGAATGAATAGATCAACAGACTAGAAATAAATACTTTAATATGAACAATTAAAATAAAGTTTAACGAAACTAAAATACACCTTTAAATTCCTAAACTACAAACAAACACGTACCAGTGTGTTTGTAGCTCCAAATTAAACCGAACTAAACAGCGGATTGGCACGACTCAGCTGGTTATATCGCACTTGCGCAAACAGAAATCTGGCGATGGCAACAATACCCACATTTGTCTAGGGATGCCAACTCTAAAAATCATGACATTTTCAATTATTTAAAACCTAATACCTCTATCAGCCATACGATGCCCACAGATATACTTGGGACCTTAGTAGGACCTTAGCAGCAGGCCGTGTGGTGCGGTCCTATAATATAATAGCATCACATCTTCTTTTCATAGGTTAGTCGTATAAAAGAGGCAATTTAAAAATACTCCAGTTTTATTTTATAAATAATGGGCTTGCTCTTGACTACATACTTAACTGTACGGTTAAGAAGAAGCCTAAGATGGAGCGAGCTCACCCAGAGGTACTGGTTCTCCCACACACCAGCGGAACACAGAAAAACTGTTAGGCGCTGGACTCCGGCAAGAGGGCGGTAGCGGCCTCTTACGAAGCCTACCACCGCAGAGGAATCTGTTAGCCGTCATCATTGGTTAGAAAACTAAAGATGCCGTTGCCCAGGGTGGACCACTAGGAGGTAGATCCCACCACCCCAAAAACTGTCAGAAGAAGACGGGCATAAATGCCTATTCTCACCCATTGCCCGAACGTAGATCGCTAACCCGCCTTACATACATAGCGATTATGACAAATTCCTTCTTTTGGACTGATTTACTAGATCTTAATTTTACAGTTTAAAAATTTAGTTGTCGGGTTTTACTATGTTCCTTGGGTAACTATGAGTTTCCGATTTCTCGGCACTGTTTCGTGTTCCTCCGTGATCAAAGTGCTTGAAACAGCACCGAACATGGTAAAAACCCTGTAACAATTAACTATTATAAGATAATAGTGACAATGAAAGATTAAACATTTTTGAAAATAATATCTTTTGACATAATATTCCCTTCACAAACTGACAACCCTACGTTAGTCGGAAAGCGAACAAACACATCATCGACATAAACAGAACATATAACACCGACACACAGGACCCGGGACAAATAAATCAATCGCTGCTCACAAATAGGAAACAATATCGCTGCGAATCAGATAAATTGGCGTATGTGTTATATTAACATCACAATGATAATATCTTTGAAGCATTTCGACACGGATTCTACGTGTTAATTGGGTAATAAAAGACACATTTCTGTAATCTGAGGTCATATACAATTTCGGACATGTATAACAAAGTTAACTAAATATTAGGTGATATTACAAAATGAAAACTACCTATATTTAACAAAATATAAATATTGTCGATCCTTTCATTCGATATTACTTTTCTCTGTTTTTTGAAGTAGCAGCATAGTAAAAATCATCCATACAACGAAAACACTTGCATTGATAAAAATTTACTAACAAAATCGATCGTATATCTTTCAATGGTTTTTATGATGAAACTAGCTGACCAGGCAGACGTTGTACAGCCAAGGTAAGCAGAACTATCTTGGTATGTTTTAAACCATCCAGGAACAAAATGAAATAAAGACATTTTTTTTTACCAAATACAAAATACGTCCAGCCATTTAGGAGTTAGGTGACAATTAAACGTACCAAAAAAATATTATCTATACTAATATTATAAAGCTGAGGAGTTTGTTTGTTTGTTTGTTTGAACGCGGTAATCTCAGGAAGTACTGGTTAGAATTGAAAAAATATTTTTGTGTTGGATAGTCCATTTATTGAGGAAGGCTTTAGGCTATATACGAGTAACATCACGCTGCGACCAATAGGAGCGAAGCATCAGTGAAAAAACAGAAATTGACGCGGACTAATTCGCGGGCAACAGCTATATTAAGATAAACTAAAAATGTTTTGGTATTTCAACATCAATATTATTATGATCTTAAACCGATACCAAACTGTAACCCTCTTATTACAAAAACATACGTTAGCAACGGGTTTAAACCAGGACTTAAAAGTCTAGGCTTATTACGGTTTTAAGGTTTATTATTACGCTACTAAAATCATATCGTATTACAAATCGTTGCCCAACCAAGGACTACCGAAGATCGTCCCTGGTCTAAACCAGATCCACAGATTTGAAGCAGCAAATGTCATATCAGTTCATCGTGCACTCATTCGTTCAGCGTTCGATGCGCCTTTCCTTTTTACAAAATGTTGTTATTAATTTAAAGAAAAAATATTTTTTTATTTTAAATACTTTGTTTTGGAATAAGAGGGTAAAGGTGTCCTGTTCAGATCTTAACTTAAGCCAAACAAAAATCTTATTAACAATTCACTAACTCATATCTCACCGGGCTCTAACATCCGGTACGCGGTCATTAGATACGCTGCAAAAAGCGCACCGCACACCACAGCGGGGTTATTGACAACTACAAACCACTTGGTTTAAGAGACTCCACACGTGATCGAGCAAGAGAGATAGAAAACAAATAAAACAAATTGTGTGTGAACCATATTTTCAAGGGGATCGTTTGATCTGTCCAGTTTGCAAGCCTATATTGTATAAAGTGAAATAAAAATAAGAAAAGCAACATCAAAGATCTGCCAGCATAAGACTAGCATCACCGTATTTTCTTTTTTATCATCTTATCTATGGTCGGTCATCTAAAATACCCGTGATAAAATCTTTCTGTTGAAGAGGTCAATGTCCAACAGATGACTGATGAGGGCTAGAAAAGAGTAACAAGTAAACAAAACAGTATCTGGCTCTAGCAATCCCAAACCACTTTTCCGCATTATAAGTGTGAAAGAGATCAAACTAATCATGATTAGAGATACCAACAAAAGCCGTATGTAATGCGGAGTCTATACAGTTAATATATCTGTGGTACTAACACACTATACTCTCTTAAATATACATTACCTGCAAAGATGAAGATAGATAATATCTAATTAAGCGTCGATAATTTAACTACTTCCTGCACGTATGGGTACTAATTGATATAATAGGTTCTAAAACTATATTTATACACTTAGTATATGTAATTTGGAAGAAAACAGCAGCATAACTTTTCATCATGAACAGAATGAAAGTATTGATTTTTGACCTTATGACATTATTAGTATAAATCCAAATTAATATGGTCCGTTACATCACAATATGGTTTACATCACAACTGTTTTATCAAGAATTATTATTTCATTAAGGGTGCAAGCGATCCATGCGTAAACCTTAACTGTACAATGGCCTACAAATCCAATCGTACATTTTTGTTGCAAAATAGCACCTATATCGACTAAATAGGACGCCCTGGTGCTCATCCTGCCTGATGTACAGTCGTCTGTGCAACACTAACAAGACAAAACATTATAAAACAAACAAAAGCAAAACTTTACGACACAATCAAAAGACGAACATTCAGCAGAACACCTGCTTTATCTGCTTCCATAAGTCGTAAAACGAAAATGAGTTTTGAATTATCATCATAATTATTACAGACTGAGACAGTTTTATACGAATAACGTAATATAAATAACAACAGAAGGGTCGCTCCTTTTTAATAAAGAAGCACGTCGTTTGAATAACATACAAGAAGTTACGACGACAAAATGGCCAAATGTTTAATTTGAGCCCAAAAGTCAGAACCCTAAAATTGGTACTTGCGTGAATATCTTTTTGGTATAATCACGCGCTAATGTGTATTACTTCTTTTCTGTACCATTTAAAGCGTATCTTGACATGATTTCACACAAAGCGTTTGAGTAAAAAATCTGTGTAGTAGTGTAGTAAGATCTGAATTGTATAAGAAACTCTGTAAATCAACACTGTAGTGGTCTAAACTTACGTCATTTAATGACAATACAAGTACAGAGCGGTGCCGCCACAAAAATAGAAGAGCACCACTGCGTGCAGCGGTGGTCTCTTTCTCTCTCTATGAGTGTCATAAATTTCGACTTAATAAGTAAGTACTCGTACCAAAAGAATACGACGGGCAGCAGCGTTTTATCTTCACTATTGGCCAAATTACAACAGCCAACCTTTCTGCCAATTGTGGATATAACGCAAAAACCACCATCCGGAGAAGTGATAATGATGACACCGTTGGAAGACCCACAATTTTTTTTTTTACAAAATTATACGATTATTTTATGGATATATCACTTAAACCATGCTAGCCTTCTCTACCTGGGTATATTATGGCAATACCCCATTGGACTGGCATAAATTGGAGCAATTTGCCATGAAACAAACGACTGGTGCATTGTTTCATAGTAACGGGTAGTTTAATCCCACGGGGTTTCGGAGCAACTATTAAAAATAGATTAAGTGATGGCGTAATTAAGCTTATCATTTAAGTCACAACGCGAAACCAAATAAAAGAGTTAGATTTAACTATCTGAATGATAATCTAGAAGTCATTGTCACTGAGCATTTAAGTTCAGGGTTCTTGTGATAATAATAACTACCTTGGGAGATGTTATTGTTTAATACGAATGGTTTGATCGAAATTAAATCATCATCTTGATCAAATCGAAACTTTATGCAATATTGGTGGGGCAAAGAGAGGGAAGCTACATCGCTTAAAAATTAATTCAACTCAGTCCATTGCTGGACTTATGCCTCTCTAAAAGGGGGATTTCGCTAAAATCACCATCTTCGATCTTCTTTGACACCTTTGGGACGAAAAGGGTGGTGGGCACTTTTTGGGGCGGCACAACTTAGCATACTATTGAACATGATACTGCTCATATCTAAATACTAACAGTTTCCAGCTTCTTTTTAAAGGTACTTACATTTGTTCGAGATGATAAGTGGCCTTTGGTTTATTCCAGACTGTATTCTATTTTCGTGCTAAATTTCCTCCAATTCCGATCATCCGTTCTGGCGAGATCGAGTAACAAACATCCATTCACAATTTTTGAACTTTAAATTAACATTCCCCTTTTCTTTTATATTTCATACCTATTATGATTATAGTCAAACCCCTCACTAACCTCTGGTTTCTGGTTTGTAGTAAATAATTAATTAATTAAGCTCATCGATGTTGGTGGAATGAATCACTGTATATCTGATACCTAATTAGGTAGTATTGTATACTTTTTCCTAACACTTAAGCATCAGTTCCGTGTCTTAACTAACCTACATGCTCACACACATCTACCTACATGCCGACACGTAGATTTTTTTCTAGTATTTTATCAATTTTAATCGCATCAACAAAGATTTCCCTTGTTCTTCATCTTTCAGAAGTCAGAACAATGTCCCCGTGTATGAACATGTCCATTTTAATATCTTTTTATACAATGACAGCATTATATACGATTATCTTGCATCGTATATACTTTCTTGAATAGCGGTAATTTCGTGGCGCTTTCTAGCTAGTTGCATGAGTTATAAACTTATTTTATAAAGCAAAACACCATTCAGATAAATTGAGAAATAAACTTTACATAATAAATAATTGTATTATTTTATAACAATTTGGCATAGAAAAAAAATAGATATACAGTCTCATGCAAAAATTACACTTAAATATCCGCCATTGATTCGACGTAGCTCTTGACATGTTTTATTTCAAATTCAACCTTAAGCAGGTAATCGTAAGTTTTGCGTCGGCGCATCAAGATCAGGGCAATTATTTAATAGTCATTTATAAAAATAGAATATTGAAGTAAAGAAAAGACCTATTTTAGCAACTTTTTATTTTCTTCATTGTTTGATGGCCAATATAAATTTAAATTTTGTTTATCTATAAACTTGGACCACACGACTATGTCATGAGTTGTGCCCACATAATGCATAATGCAAACCTATTGTCGGCTTCGCAAAACGGTCTATATACGCTGGCGATTAGGTATCTGACACTAGAATTATGTGGCTTATAGTTCTCGACTTTGCTCGATGACGAATAATGATAGCCGATGGACATCTAACACTAGACAATGAACTGTTAAAACTTGACTAAAGAAAAAAAAAATGGAGCCGTCACGGGACACCTGGTAGATGTGAAACATCGACGTTATTTCGTAAAAGTAGTATGCAGAAAAGAACAGATTGTGGTAGGAACTAAAAATGTCAATAAAATAAAATAAAAAAGTTGTGCGTGTACTAGTGTACACACGTAAGAAGTGAAACTTCTTTATGGCCTTATTTTTCGAAAAATGATCTACATGCAACTTTCCAGAAATTGGTTAAATTAGTTAAATTGGTTAAATTGGTAAAATTGGTTAAATTAGTTAAATTGGTTAAATTGGTTAAGTTGGTTAAGTTGGTTAAGTTGGTTAAATTGGTTACGTTGGTTAAGTTGGTTAAGTTGGTTAAGTTGGTTAAGTTGGTTAAATTGGTTAAATTGGTTAAATTGGTTAAATTGGTTAAATTGGTTAAGTTGGTTAAGTTGGTTAAGTTGGTTAAGTTGGTTAAGTTGGTTAAGTTGGTTAAATTGGTTAAATTGGTTAAGTTGGTTAAATTGGTTAAATTGGTTAAGTTGGTTAAGTTGGTTAAGTTGGTTAAGTTGGTTAAGTTGGTTAAGTTGGTTAAGTTGGTTAAATTGGTTAAATTGGTTAAATTGGTTAAATTGGTTAAATTGGTTAAGTTGGTTAAGTTGGTTAAGTTGGTTAAGTTGGTTAAGTTGGTTAAGTTGGTTAAGTTGCGAGCTCAGTGGAGCGAAAGAGATGGCTTAACGCCGGATCGAGTGAGAGAGAAACGCGCAGTCGATTGCGCGTGGCGACGCGTCGCCACGCCAGAAATCGGTCTCACGTGCGCCTATAGATGTTTCACATCAAAAAACCGTTGGCTGGTAAAAAATATGTTGTTAAAGTAAAATAAAAAACTGTTTTTAATAAAAAAACATTAAAACAAAAGTATGTTTAAAACACATAACCCATCTTAAATGAGGCAGATCGTATTGTGGTTTGTTAATAAAATTAAACAAAAATCAACGGAGTTACATTAATGTTTTTGGTTTAGTTGCTTCCAACATCCCAAAGAAATATATTTGCAAATATTTAACAATCTGTTAGCATAGCAGACCACGCTAAAATGTTATGTAATATATCAAAACATTAAAGAAAGGAGTTTATTCAGTTTATTCATACATTAAGTAAACTGTATAACAGTTAAAAAAATCAATTCTTGAAGAGAAATAATAAGATGTTTAAATTGAAACTAAAGACTTCGAAGCAGATCCACAGTCCTCTCCTCAAATGGGGTGAATATTTTTTGCTTCTCATGAAAGATTCATTTTCATATCCTACGGGAGAGCAGCGGGTCTTTGGAAAATTGTTTCTTTGTAATTAAGTTGTTTTTGAGTGCTGAATTAGTTTAACAGTCCTTGAGGGTTCGCAGGAAACATTAAAATTCTTGAAGGATCGTTCCCGTGGCGCAGATCGATCACTAAGTTAAAACGACAGGATCCATTTCTTTCCGAATCCAGTTTTATTCGATAAAATATTTTTCGTTTCCTTTCTTCCGATAATGGAGCTTGTTTTCGTAGATTGTTAGTGCATGTAATGAATCAAATACTTTTACTTGTTATAGGTTTTCAAAAATTATAGTGAAGTATCAATCACTTTCATCCCCAGTCTATATCAGTTCACTGTTGGACGTAAGTCCTCCTTTTGGAGAACCAAATAAGGGTTTCGCCATGCCACGCTTGGCAGACGGGCTGGCGCTCGCAGTTTGGCTAATGGTGGAGAGAAAACCCTGCTTCCCGTCTTATTCTAGCTGTACTCTTTTAGCCACCTCATGGGACGTGGCTGGTGTTATTATTTTAATTAAAAATACGTAACAACAACAAAGAATAAAATCTACAGCTAAAAGTATGATTTAGGCCCAATAGAGTTGCACAGTATTATGACGTCTTATCATTAGAAACTTTCTTCTTTAACACTTTTTCTTGGACAAAACCGCCAATTTTGTAATCATAACGATTTATCAATTGTTTGGCGCGCAACTCAAAATTCGCGATTGACAATGATAACCCGTATCTTGTTTATGTCAGTCAGTTTTGATGAAAATTGGTTTGGGAATAGTTGGGATAAAAATCTAATGAAAATACTTTCGATAAATATTTGTTGATGAAGAAATTAAAACACTATCTCGTTTAGAAAGCGCAAACTCTAAGCACCGGGAAAATTATTGTGTTTATCGTAATTAACTTATTCAAAGAAAATTCGAACCATTGTTGCTTAGATTACCCACTTCTCAGTC
The DNA here is from genome assembly GCA_949315895.1 of Anania crocealis. NCBI lineage: Eukaryota > Metazoa > Arthropoda > Insecta > Lepidoptera > Crambidae > Anania > Anania crocealis. The sequence continues at coordinate 11,931,791 of OX438872.1, forward strand.
ACATTAATTAAATTATTTATTCACATAATAATATAATTATAGAAATAAATCTGTTTGTCTTTTTCAGCCTTTTCATGCTGCGACCCAGAAGAAAAGGTTACTAACAGTAAGAAACATAATTAGTACAGAAACTGATTCTGATAATTAAGTTTTTAAGTCCATTGCTCCCCAATATGGCAATAGGCTGCCAGAAGCCTTCGCCAGATCGCCGGTCTACGGGCCCGCTTATATAGGATGCTGAGCGGCCGAGCGACAGCTTTATTTGGTACGCCAAAAGGCCGCGCGGCTACCTCGTGGCCACCGCGTACGCGTTTTCAAGAGTCGACTGTTATAGTAAAATAAGCTCTTCAGTAACTACATTTATAGTTAAAATTAATTTATCAAAGAATCGGGCGCGGGGGCGCATCATCCAGAAAATTCGGGCAAGGGAGCTAGGAGGCGGCGTGGTGTGGTTGTTCAAAATAATTTTAATGTTTTGGCCTAGGTAATAGAGTTTAAATTTTCTATGAACGAAAACTAGGACGCGTCTAACATGGTTTTTGCGTCGTCTGACTGCAACCTACCGGTTCTTCTTACTATGCTTCTTTTTCCGTCCACTGCCACTTCAGCTCCGCAATTCTTAGAGCGATCGGTTGTCGGTTATATTAGTTCTCCTGCGGATTTCCTTATTTCTGATTGTATCACGTATTGCTCTCTTCGTTGTCCGCTGAGCGACCTTGAGCCTTAAGTGACCCATAATGAGCGACCATGTTTCAGTTCCATAAGTCATCACTGAATTCTTCTATTAGCCGCGTTGGACTACTATTTTAATATAACCCACCTTTTCATATTTGGGATTTCTGGAGAAAATTATGTCAGGAGTCATGACCATAAAACCTATTATTCCACGCCAACGGATCCCTTTCCGCGAGCTCAGCTTTAAATCGTATTTACATACGAAAGCGAATGTGAAATCGTCATTTTTCCGCTCCGCATATTTCACTTTCGAAGTATATTTTTTACTCAGCACTTGAAGTGGCGTTTCATTTAAATGCAAGCTCCCTGACTAAAAGGTTTTGATCTGAATCATTTTCTTTTTTGAGCGGTTGCGGTAATGAACACTGAAGGATTTTAATTGTTTAGCATATTTCAGTCTTATTTTAAACTTTATTGCAGTCACTTCTACTACCTCCTAGTGGTCCACCCTGGGCAACGGCATCTTTGGTTTTCTAACCAATGATGACGGCTAACAGATCCCTCTGTTAGCCGTGATCCCTGGTATGCTCCCATCGCCAAACAGTTTTTCTGTGTTCCGCTAGTGTGTGGGAGAACCAGTGCCACTTTCTGGGTAAGCTCGCTCCATCTTAGGCTTCTTCTTAACCGTAGAGTTAAGTATGTAGTCAAGAGCAAGCCCATTGATTAAAAAATAGGTTACTTCAAACTGAAAGAGAGCTGACGCTGTTTCCCGCCATCTGACGATACTCCTTCAGTCGCTTTAACAACACCCATAGGAAAAGAAGGAGCGTGCTGAAAACGGCACAACATTTCAATTTACATTGCCAATGTTTGTTTGCATGTGTATGTTTACCTATCACGTATCGGACCTCCAAAAAAAACTAATCGATGCCACGCAGCGATTGCTTAAAGCATGCATATCACGTACGCCCCCTTCCCCTCTCTCTGTAAACGTGCAAATCGATGGCACGTGATAACGAGATTCCGAAAAATTGCGATTGTTATTGAGGAGTGTTTCAGCACAACCGAATGTTGCACGGCCGATTAAGTTGTCTTGATGCAACGCGATCGATAAACGTAATGAAATCAATCGGCATCATCAATCCACATTCACAATTACGAGTACATGAACACTACTTGCTTGACTTGTGGATTTTTGTACGAAGACGACCCAAAATAAGTACTTTTTTTTAATCTTTTTCGACAAATATAGGTGATTTCTTGTTGGCACCAACTCAAATCGGTAGCTTATTTTATACCTTTTGTGAATTAATCGTCGTAAGTCTTTACATTTTTCTATAAATCGAGGTTTTTTTCAACCTTGACCCTACTTTTAAATCTAATGAAACATAACTTTATTTTCAAATTAAACTGGCCCACGTCGTATTTTGCGCTAACCTTTCGAATAACAAAATTTGATCGAAATACAACTACTTACATGTGACGTGTAACATTATTTCCAATTTAAAATTTCTTCAATGTACTCAGGCTTTCCACTTTCTACTAAATTTACATACTAACCCGTATAAAACGTCCTCGACAAACATTATCTGCCTGTTCACTTATTACCACTAATTTATTCAACAAGGCTACAGCTCAGCATATTGTATGAGATTAGGACTTTACGTACTTCAACAATTTTTGCTTTCTTTTTTACACTTTGAGCTAACCAATAAACAACAAAATATGCTCGATATCCGACAACTATACATAGAAAAAGGAGTATATAAACTTGAAAAATTTTGTCTCAGGCGGGACTCGAACCCGCATCTCCTCGCATGCCGGGCGGGCGCCATACCATTAGGCCACCGAGACACTGCGACACGGCGCGAATTTTTCAAGCATATTCTTACGCTGTGAGCCAGCGTTGCTTCATCAAATTTTTAGGAGCTTGCACCCCCAACACCCGAAAGAAACATCTTTGCAGATGTTTGACAGTCAGTTAAGATGAAACAGCCATTTATATACTTTATTTGATATTTTAGCAACTTTATTGCACTTATAATATCAGTATATAAACTTGAAAAATTTTGTCTCAGGCGGGACTCGAACCCGCATCTCCTCGCATGCCGGGCGGGCGCCATACCATTAGGCCACCGAGACACTGCGACACGGCGCGAATTTTTCAAGCATATTCTTACGCTGTGAGCCAGCGTTGCTTCATCAAATTTTTAGGAGCTTGCACCCCCAACACCCGAAAGAAACATCTTTGCAGATGTTTGACAGTCAGTTAAGATGAAACAGCCATTTATATACTTTATTTGATATTTTAGCAACTTTATTATTAAAATTTTTTCAAGTTTATATACTGATATTATAAGTGCAATAAAGTTGCTAAAATATCAAATAAAGTATATAAATGGCTGTTTCATCTTAACTGACTGTCAAACATCTGCAAAGATGTTTCTTTCGGGTGTTGGGGGTGCAAGCTCCTAAAAATTTGATGAAGCAACGCTGGCTCACAGCGTAAGAATATGCTTGAAAAATTCGCGCCGTGTCGCAGTGTCTCGGTGGCCTAATGGTATGGCACCCGCCCGGCATGCGAGGAGATGCGGGTTCGAGTCCCGCCTGAGACAAAATTTTTCAAGTTTATATACTGATATTATAAGTGCAATAAAGTTGCTAAAATATCAAATAAAGTATATAGAAAAAGGACTTTCAGTCCACTGTACTGTAAAGTAACAGCCTATAATCAGCCCCCTGCAGGGCAACGGCCTATATCTTTGAATTAAAGTTACCAAAGCAATGATGGGTATCTCATAAGGTGTCGAATTCTATGATGGCCGACATTGCACAAGAAAGAACAAGTAACGTAAACATGCGAAGTGAAAATGCAACCCTAACCTTCACGAGGCAAATCGATATCGGACCCCTTAGATAATAACAGTAGGGCTAGCAGCAATTAAAAATATTACTTTTTACTAGGGTGAATTCGAATTAAATTATCATGACTACAATTTAAATAACTAATGTTGCATTGTTAAGCTAAGACCGAATATGACACCAAGACCAGATATGAATAATTTAATATTTGGAATTAAAACTTTACCAATAATCGGATCTCTATGCTCAAACTAAGCTAAAGTATGCTGAGTGATTTTGAACTCTGTTGCTATCAAAGTGGTTTTTTTTTTAAAATTCAAATCAACGGAACGCGAGCCCTGTCTCGCACGGCGCATATTCTCAATATGTCGAAACCAAACGCAAACGATAAATGAACGCACAACAGCTTTGTTTTGCGCAGTCGAACTTACGATAATAAAGATGATAGAAAATACTGCAAACGTAGCAGCCGTACATAACGCAACTTAACAATTAAATTAACACACATGACACAATTTTCGAAATTCAAATACCCCAATCACAAACGATGTGAATGTCAATACCGCTCAAACCCGGGGACGACCGACCGAAATATACAAAATGGGGGCAATAGTCAACCCTAGCAACACCCCAAATAGGGCGTTCGGTGATTTATTCAATGGCAAGTGGATAGCCGATGATATCGCATCGTGTGATAACGGGGACATATTAAATAGTTGCGACGGTTCAAGTCAAAAAAAATGTAAAAAAACTACGCTAGTCTACTGTTCGCCCAATATTTTGGCTTTTTTTTTTCAAAAATTTGCCTATTGTATTTTTATTGTAATGTCTGTGCTTATTTCATCATAACCTCTATCTCTGTGACAAATTCATTCGGATCTGTAAAATCATTCTTGCGTGATTGAGTAACATCATACATACGAGTATTTATGAATTTACATTGTTAGTAAGGGTAAGATTTTTAAATTACAATAAAAGTTATGTTAAAACCATAATGTTAGCAAAAAAAATTTAAGATATAAAACATGTAACATCTAGCAGCATTGAATCGCTATTAACGATTAATGATTAACAATAGCAATTATACTAAGACAGAGAACACGAAGGAAAATTAAATATCTAGCATTTAAACTATTAATTAAGAATAACAAAAGTATATTATATTAGGCAGATACTAGCATCATTTAAATTCTTTAGAGAGGTAATTAAAAAATAATAAACTCAATTCAGTATGTACACGTCGTTAAAATAAGTTTTTGTTTGTTAAACACTAAATAATGCAATATTCATACATACATATATTATATACATTTAATGGAGCAGCGCACAATGGATTGATATTGGAAATAGGTGGATATTCGATCGAGAGTCATAATTTCAGTAAACAAAATATGGTTTCTTATAGAATTTTGAATGCTAATAACATTTTATACATATTTCATAAAAAAGAGACTTTCATACTTAAAAAAAAATTACCAAGAAAAATGTAGGTATCCAATGGGTCATTTTTTTTTTGGCCGCTGTAGCAAACTGTAGCAATGAAACCTTTTGCAATTACTGCGCGCAAGACCACACGTGCACGCGGGAAATTTTTATATAGATATGTTAGGCACACCAGGCACTTACCATTTCAAAAAGTTTCATTGCTACAGTTGGCTACAGTCGTCAGCAAAAAAAAATGGTTTTGTTCCATAATTTTTTTTTTAGTATGAAAGACTTGTTTTTTATGAAAAATTTATAATGACCAATGTTGAAGAACATTTAAAATGCTACACGAAACAATGTTTTGTTCGGTGAAATTATGACTTTCGATCGAAAGTCCACCTATTTTCAATATCAAACCACTGTAAAGCGTTATGAATCACCTATAATATTTGTTATTCTCAAATCAGCCTGTATTTATATTTATTATGGTTAAATAAAATATAACTTAGAATCTAGAATTGAGAATGAGTACCCTACTGCCAAAAGAATACAATAAAACTAAGTTAATTTTTAATTGGTTCAAGAAGATTGTCGGAATTTTTTTAATTGGGAACATATTTTTCAGGGCTGTCAACCTTATATGAAGACGCATTTTTACGTATGTTGAACAAAGGCGCCAACAAGTAAACGAGAGAACATTTTTTTGCGATAAATGAATAGATAAAGAATAAGCTAAAGTGGCAGTTATGGCTGGCCATATTAGCCGCAGAACCGACAACCGCTGGGGTAAACGAGTTCTTGAGTGGAGACCGCGTCTCGGCAATCGTAGTGTGTAAGACGCCCTCAAGCCAGGTGGAGTGATGATTTTCACAAGATGGCTGGCAGGAGCTGGATGTGAGAAGCCGAGGATCGACCTAAGCGGCGTGCAACTGGAGAGGCCTATGATGATGATGAACAGATAGAAAAAACTAGATTCACCGCAATCGAAAGCAGAAATGCGCCTATTCTAAATGAGCACACGTTTGGGTGTACTTTCCACTTTGCTGTATCCAACTTTGTCATGAATTTTCATTTCAATTACATTAGTTGGACAGTTCGAAGTGACATTTTTGTATGGGACTGTACTAGTTACATACTATTTTTATTTATAGACATATGCGCCAAAATTTATCAGTTGATTCGAAGAAAACTAACGGTAATGTGTATGTAGCAAGTGCAATAAATAAAATAAAAACATTTGTCTAGTTTGGTAATGCACTGATTAAGAAATTATCCTTTGATTGTTTATTAATTTAAAAAGTTTTATTTTTTATTTATTATAAACAGAAATAAAATAGAGAAAAATAGAACAGTAGAGGTCTTTTCCACACATTATTATAATAGTCATATTGTTATTATAATTTCAAGTAGCTAACTCTCAAACTTAACTGACAACCCTAAGCAAAAAGTCATAAATTGCAAAATAACGGTAATGTTACTGTCAATTGCTCCCGTTTAATATCCCAAAGGGAATATTACACAGTTTAAGTAGGCTGTTTTTATTTTTACCGTATTGTCTTTGTAAATTATTACAACACTTAAAACGCCAACTTTTGTGAGGGTATGTTCAAGAGATACCGTCGTAAACTTTTGGTTGGTCTAGAACATATTTATTGAGACTGGTTTATGGTTATATACATAAAGTATTAATTTCTTTTAACTTGCTAACGTTACTTGTTATTATTTTAATGAACTAAAATATAGAATATATACGTTAATTAACTCAAATAATCAGATTTTGTCTGTCTGTCTGTCTGTCTGTCTGTTTGTTTGTTCCGGCTATCTCAAAAAGGCGGGGTAAAGGGACTTTCTCTCGCAGATAATTTTTGTAAAATTTCATTTTAAATAATAAAAAATAGGGTGACTTTAGACATGCCAATAATCCTGTAATCCTCACGAACGAAGTCTCGGGCACAGCTGTTTATGTAATAATATTCAATATTCATCGATCCCTGAATTCCCTCAAGACAAGCTGGCAATTTAATAATCTTACAGCCCACGTTTGAGCAAAACCGCTGGCCGATACAACAATGGCGGCCCAATTATTCAACTCCGGTCTGCAGGGACCCGCTAACTAGTCCAAGAGTACAGCAACCCATTTCCATTGTCTGCTGTGAGAGACACATAGGCGACCTGTAGTGATGTGACGACAGGTAGGCCGAATCGTAATCGATTGATGCGAGTGCTCGATTTATAGGTGAAGAACAGGTCGCTAAAGACATGCCTGCGCAAAGCCTACGTTTGCCAAGGAAACATTTAAGCTATCAAAGATATGTCAAACACTTCGTTCAATATTAATGAGTGTTTTCCTCTTCTTCTTTGCTCTTTCCCACTTTGGGTAGGGTCGGCTCTCGTAATCTGTGTATTTATCTTGAATTACATATATACTTTTTTTAATATCCTTTCTACTTCTGGCTCTACTCCTTGTTATGAAGTTTTTGCAAGGCGTTTGAACAGTAAAACGTATTTAACTTAATTTAATTTATTATATTAATTTCATATGTACAGTAAATACATTTTACAATTATAAAGCTTATTTATACCAAAGACTAAACATTTATGAGAATAAACTAGTAAACCATACAATCTTTGTGCAATTTTTATACCTCTGTGGGTAATGTAGCATTAAATGTGTCGGTCGTTACGCTACTATAACGCACTGAAACTGAAATTTTATTTTAAAATAAATAAAATTATATAAAAATAAAACCAAACATCTATTTCCAGATCATCTTGCGAATTTATTTAAATCTTTAATTGAGAATCAATGGCGTCCTCTACTCATTTTCACCTCGCGAATAAAAGTATTAACTCGATTGTAAGTCTATTAATACCCATCACTAGTCCCAGATACGAGAACGGTGCAGAACCGGTACTCCCGCAAGTGGGTTTCAGAACGGGTCGCTATGTACGGCGAACTTTTTGAATAAAAACTGCGAACACTCCATTGAATTCGCTTTTGTATGACGTTGGACAAGAACACTGGCTAGGGATATTTAAATAAACAAAAGAAGAGAGTTTAAAAAGAGATAGTTCTCAGCATTAAAGATATAGGTTTCGTCTAAGGAACAGCAATGACTTTCACTTCCAAAATTCACAATAGAAAAATTAAATAGTTATTTCAAGTTTTCTTGTAGAAAAGACAGCATCGATGACCTCCTTCATGGATGTGGTTTAGACACCGATTTTTAAGGAGTCGCCAGCTCTGAGGTCCTCGATTTTAAATTGTCTTGGTCAGATCCAAGTGTTTCTCGTAAATTCTTTATTCCGCAAAAACTAGAGCTTTCATAGCCTTGAGATCAAAAAAAAGATGACGTGTTTTTGTTGACATATATTTATTACCATATTTATCATAAGCCTACATCATTGCTTATTAAAAAGCCACTCAATAACGAGGAGGAGGATTAGGGGGAGTTTCCACAACCGTCACGCTTGGAAGGCGGGTAAACATCCAATGGAGGAGAGAAGACGCTGATGTCCATTATCTTCTTCTGAGACTACTCCTTCAGGCGCATCTTCCAACAGCAATAAAAACAAGTAAGGGTAGTCTGGCCCTATTCTATTTACATCGTGAAAATAAAGAAAGATAAAATAAAACTTCTCAAAGTTCCGTTCTCTTATTTATTACGTTCATTAGGGCGTCACGCGTGACTATAGTAAAAATATCAGCTTATGTTCCATACATGGTTTATCTTTATGATGATTTACATCATAAGGATGACACAACCAATGCCCCCAATAAAATTTAGATACATCTCCAGGAAACTTTTGTAGTATAAATAGAAATATTAGAATGTTAAACGATTAGTCATTTCCGCTTACGGTTCTAAAATATCATCGCTAATAATTACCTACAAGAAATAATCGAATCAACTCTACTCTACCAAGAAATACATTTCTAAACATAGCCATAGGCAACAGCTTAAAAAGTTATTTTTATGATGATTACATCCATGAACAACAAGAACCGCTAAATCGATTTTGCTGTTATTATTTGGAAAATTTGTGAAAGCTTTGTAAGTTTAAGTGGTGATATTGTAATAGAAAAATTGCACGAGAAGTAAAGTTCTCCGTCATTTCTATTTCCACATAAAAACTGTCCATCTGTTCTGATTTTTGATTTGAGTTTCCAATTTGATATTGTGACATTTTTTAACCAGGTTTTAAGAAGGAATTATCTTTTATACGGCATGTTAGTTGCTAAAACAAAACATATAAGTTCCTAACCAAATGTTATAGTTAAAAATATTATGCATACAAACATTTACAATTCGTATTTTTTGTACTGTCCTAATGAGGGTACCTACTTAAAAGAAAACGAAAAAAACTATATCGACCTCAGCATGCCACAAACATTGTACTAGTTTTTGAATTGTTTTTGCTATGTTACTACAACACAGTAATTTCCTGTACGAATCAAAACGATTGCTGAACTTCCTATTTCTAAACCAAACGACGAATCATTGTGCAGAACCAAAGTTTGCTGTAAGTCACGCGATTTTTGAATCTAAAGTGTTATATTAAGTAAGATGAAGGAGACTAGTCGAGCTCAAACTAATGATAATCTCCTTCTTTTTATAAACGTATTAGATATCCTTTTAGAATAAATTGGGGTTAAGTTTCCCAAGCCGCTTGGTTTGACTGGTTTTAACGACAGAAAAAGGACATAACGCTTAAAAGTGCCTTCCATAGCACTTCTATAACTCACGAACTTCTTTGCTTAATTTTGCAAATATCGTTTTCTCGAGATAAGATGCCCAGGGTACCACTTCTGATTTCACTGTCGAAATTTAATCTAGTACCATTGGGAAACACTACTAAACGAGTCGAAATTATGATTATGATGCGTGTGTAACAATGGAGAAGGCACACAACAGTTTAATAGAATCACTGCGCCTTGTGTGGTACCGGCAAGAATAGCACCCTTTACTTTTCTATGGGTGTCATAAGGAGGCCAGCTGCAGTGTCTTTTCTCCGCTATAGGCCAAACTAGGATCGCAAACCCGCGTGGCTATTATGGAAAATCTTCCTTTTGGAGAGACCGGTGTCTAGCAGTGGACTTAAATAGGCTGGTGAAGAATATGGTGATGATGACTACTGTACCTACATGTAGTTTAGGACACCATTTGACGTACGACATACCTATCATCTGATTTATATAGTCCCTATTGGGATTTGAATAAGCGAAAACTCTTACATACGACGCAGAGCGGTTGTCTGCGCAGCGTCTGAACGCAACAGGAATTGCTATAACGAATATCTACTGAGCATTGAGTAACAAATTTGCAATAGCGGGCGAGGTACGTAATATGCCCCTAATTGGATCTGCAAAAGTTGGCATGGACAAAGACAGCATTTACGCTAATTACCCTGAAAACCATTTTCTGGTACAGACGACATCAAATCATATCATATAATATCATCATAACACTGGGCGTCTTATTTAAATCAGTGCCATTTTGCAACAATAAATTCACCCAAATTTGCAACATAATCAGAGTTCGTGGATAAGGCTGTACTAAACAAATATTACCAAAGATCTTTTTGTCGGCAGCCAAATTTCTCACTATTCGAATTAGTCCAGCCTGTCTAAATATAAACTATTATACGAGAGTTTTCTGGACGCCGACAGGTATTTTTAACTAACAAAATGAGAGCTGTCTTCGATTCTAGATGTATTTTTATTATAAAAAAAATATAATATAGGTACTTTAAGCATAACATAGATCTACGACAACTTATTATGGATAAGACTTCCCATGATTTTCTTGGAACTTATCGATTTTTAAATAAGCCCTTTAAAATAAAACAAGTAAAAATAGTTTGAAAAACTGTAACTCGAAGGACTACGAAAATACAACGATTCTACGGTGGCGAAATCATCAGCAGGTACAGCTGGCACACAGTTAATAATAAATAAATAAATAAATGCATTTATTTCAAACAATTTGTTGGTACAGTTCATAGTGGAATATAATAATGACATGAACAAACAAATATCAGATTTATGTTTTATTTTTTACAATGGTGATCAAGATAGAAGTCCAAAATGAGCTTTAATTTGATCACCCTTCCTTATCTACTATCCATACTTATCCGTATAGGCGATGTGTACCAGTCAGCCACCGTCATAAGAAGATAGATAGGTATAGATAATTCTTTTATTGCACAAAACAAAGGTAACATAAATTACAATGTGACACATATGTACAATAAGGCGGTCTTATTGCTTTGGGTAGAAAAGGAAAATTACGTCTCAGTGGAGTAGGGGTGACGTGATGCAAAGTAATAAGTGTGTATCCAACTTATTAAATATAAATAAACTGAAAATAAAAATACATACGACCATACATATAAATCATACATAAATAAATACATATATAATTTTAAATACATACATATTTATACAGGTATGCTGTTAATAAGATCTTCGGATGTAGGAGGTGCATATAACCAAAAACATTGATGCAATGGGGACTACCGTTTCTTTGCTCACCAGTTGGCGCCACTGTAGACTGAGGTCCGGAGGTATAGCTGTCAAAGGCGATTGGCGCCGAAACAAAGTGTTATATCTTGAATCTAATTAAGGTTATATTGTTTATAAATAACTATCTTGATATCAACAAACTAACTTCTGAAATAGTTGCTCTTGAGGCCGCCTATTTTTGCGCTTTTTCTTAATTCCGCTTTTAAAGCGTTCACATTAATCGCCAAATAATCCATATTTGCGATATTTTACGAAGGAGATCACTTTCCAGCAGGTAAATTAAAGAAATTATAATTTATGCAACAAATTCCGCTAAAACCAGTACAAAGTGAATGATATTGGACCTCACGCGACACTAGCGCCTCTAGTGGCAAATTCACTAGCGATAGCTCCCATTCCGCTAGCTTCTACCGTAAAGATTGAAATAAACTCGTCGTCACAACAAATGTGAATTGTCTTGGTAGCTCCATGGTTTGAGCAGTCCCATGAAAAGCTAACGCGTCAGGTGGAGTCCTACCTAAGACATTCCGTGTTTTTAATCAAGAAATTGCACCTTCAATTAATATAATAAGATCACGTTAAGCATCACTAAGCTTAAGTACAGAGGCTGCACATCAGAACATACATTTTTGTTCCAAATTAGCACTTATCACAACTCCATAAGATGTCTCAATACTTAGCCCATTGAACAGAGAAATACAGATGTAAAGGGCGATATCGCGTCCTAGACAGCTACCCTCGGTAAGGTCAAGGTGACTTATGGCCGCTCTTATAATGCTGTGTTATTGGACAAAGTTGAACAACAATTTCGAGGGGTCATACTGACCCTTTATAGGGGGTCTCATTGAACACGTGAAATAGCGTACTTTTGTGAATCTATTGGCTTCGACGGAACAACGTAAACGTAATTTTTTATAAAAAAAATTGTTAGTTGCAAACACCTTACTCGTAAAGAACGTTTTGACATATAAATATAAGGAGGGCTCTATTAAAAAGTGTAAAAGAACGCAACAAGACAAGAATGGCAGAGTCTAATGGATGACATGCGTCCATATATTTAACACATACAAAAATCTTTATTTTAACTGGCGATAAAAAAGGATCACCAGGACCCTGAAGTCCAGGGAGTAGAGCAGACGATGATGCAAATAAATGGTTCATTTACATATTCATCATCATCATCACTCATAACTATAACTACAAGCAAAAAGAAGTCACAAAACGCCTGTCAAGCACACAGTTTTTCGGCTGGACAAGTCTAGGTTTCGGCTCATCTAATCCTTAGCAAAAACTAAACTTGAACTACTGGATATACTGGTTTTAGACTTAGAAACTTGTAGTTGGTTAAGACTGCTAACTTTGGTGTTAAATAGAGCGTGATACAAGCAAGTAATGATCAGGTTGGCGCCTCTGTGTGCTAGTGGGGTGTCACAATGCAGGCAAGAACAGCTGTATCACAACTCAATTGACAGAAATAAATAAATCCACCATAGTTCATAATTATTTTATCATGGCGACCTCCCGGGATCACAGTGCTGATCACAATGTACGGAAGATACTTATAACAGCTAGATCACTCCCTAACTGGCTTCATGTCATGTTGGACATCGGTTACGGTAATTGAGCCACATTGACAATTTATAGTATCTTAATTGTTTTATTTTTTAAGCACTGTCAGAAGTAAATTTATAATAATTTGTTATAAATTTACTTTTGACAGTCTGGTGCTTTGCACTCACCAATTATGAGTTAACTAAGGAAAATACGAATACTTCTATTTTAATGATAAAAACATTGGTTAAACTTTTATCGTGACCATTTTTTATCGACCTATTTTAGACAAATCCAGACAAGAAATCAGTAGACCTACTGTATAACCACCTATCATGTCTGTATGCCAGCCAATATCGAATGTTAGTTTTTATCGGACTTACAAAAACTCTAAATTAAAAATTTGTAATGTTAATGAAGCTTGAAACCCGCTGAATTTGGATAAGTGTAATTACTGACTGTATTGTTTTACATTAGTTTCTTTCAGTGATAATACTTGTATGTACTAGGTACTCATTAACGTGCAAGAAGTGTAGTTAGATGTTAAGCCTTATCTGTTCCAAGCACACTTCCGGGTTCGTTCTATCCAGTTATTTGAAATCATCTTCAAAGGATATGAAGGGCTAACAAAAGTGACCAAGTTTAAAGATAGGGACGAGTATAAGGCTCCTGAGGCCAATTTCCAACAAAACAGATGATGACTGTGAATTCGTCAACAAATAGTTCTATGGCCTTACTTCGCACTACGATACCCATACATTCGGCCTCTCTCTTACGACCCGGCGTAGTAGTGCTGTGGAACGTCTACTACACAAAAGTTATTGTTCGGTTCTAAATTGTATCAGGTCTAGATATTTTCTAAATTGTCTCAGGTCTGGAAGACGCGGATGATAGAAGTAGTAAATATCGGGAACTCATAAAAACTAAGGTACATGGTATAAACCCCGTATCAATTAACTCTAGTAGTAAAACTAGTCACACCATCGACCTGAAAAGCGATTTGGAAAATTCTGACACAACATAATCAGAGTAGGACAGGAAGAGGAGGAAAATCTCTGTCTCTTTCTTATGCCAACCTACCAGAGAAGTGTTAGAGACATTTGAGTGTTTGGGTTGTGGCAAGAGACTACGAAGTAGTACTGCCAGATAAAGATGAGGCGATCGTCTCTTTACCATATCCCAAATTGCGATTGCCAACCTGGCATGGCGTTAGAAAAAACCCTTTTGGCTTGCTTTTGGCTTCTTACTTATCATTCCCTCTTCTCACATTAGTACAGAGGAAGCCTACGATGGAGCGCGCTTACCCAGAAACAGACTATAGTCATTGGGGAGAAGACGCAGGTAGGGCGTTCCACTCCCCATATAATGTGCACATTAACGAAGGATTTCTAAGAGAGACTCATGTCAAAAATAAGAATTATCTTTGCTGATTATCATCAGATTACCGCGGATTAAGGATGAATTGACATTTGGCACTCACAATCTAAAGATACGTAATTGATCAATTAAGATCGTAACAGATACGTGAACTGAGAACGCATTGTGGCACAAACCGCGGTATGTTTCACACTCTGGTTGGTCGTAGAAAGTCGACTAAGCCATGTTACTGATACTTCGTGAGTTATTGGGGTGTTAAAGCAAAAAGGATGTTGATGCCGGCGTTACAATTACAATAAACGATAAACAACACGAATGTACATTAGTTATCGCAACTACTTATACGAATATACCAAAAGGATTATGCAAGACATATTTAAAAAAACGTTACAAAGTATGACAATTTTTATAGAAAAATTAAGGATTTTTTTTTTTCTAATCAACTGACTTAATTTTTCTACTTGCAATATCGATAATTATGGAATCGCACAATCAAGCTAATAAAACAAATATTCAAAAATATACTACTTGTAGATTTTGCCATAATAAAAAATCAGTTAAAATCAGTTTTATTTCTGCAAATAGGCCCCAGGAGGCGCTTTTACACGTCCCAATATTTAAACCTACCACTGCTTCGGGACAAGTCTGGGCTAGTGCCGAGAAGAAGATGTTATCGCCACAATTGCCAATCAATTTGGCCGACGCATGCTAAAAAAGATACTTCGGTCTCCTATCTGCCACTGGCCAAACTGCGATCGGCAACCCGCCTACAAAACGCGTAAGCGTTACGATTATGGTCTATACACTTTCTTTTGGAGACATTTCTAGCAATGGCTAATGTTGATAATATGGCACACGGGCCACTGGCCACAGCCATAAAACCGTATTTTTCATACATTTTGAAAGGCCTCGTCGCAAACTGTTGGTCGCCGGTGGCCACCACACGCTTCTACTTAAAGCCTCTCTTAGCGCCGTTTGTGGCCGTGGCTGGTGGCCCGTGTGCAGCCCTAAATATCTTGAAGTTTAAAAAGTTGTCATTACTTAAATAAGGTACGAGGGCGGGTCAATAAGTCCGTGACTTTTGGAATAAAACACAGATTTTTTGATAAACAAATCATTTTATTTTTCAACGTAGTCTCCCTTGAGCTCTATACACTTTGTCCAACGCTTCTCCAATTTTTTTATCCCTTCCAAAAAATATGATTTGTCGAGGTCCTCAAAATAGGCCTTTGTTTGCGAGATGACTTCATCATTGGAGTCAAATCTTTTTCCACCAAGCCATTTCTTCAGGTTTGGGAACAAAAAGTAGTCACTCGGAGCCAAATCTGGAGAATAGGGTGGATGAGGGAGCAATTCATAGCCCAATTCATGGATTTTTGCCATGGCAACTGCACATGTGTGCACCCTTGCATTGTCTTGGTGGAAAAGAACTTTTTTCTTGGCCAAATGAGGTCGGTTTTTATTCAAATCGTCATTGAAGCGGTCCAATAAGTTGGCATAATATTCCCCATTGATTGTTCTTCCCTTTTGAAGGTAGTCAATGTGGATTATCCCACGTGCATCCCAAAAAACAGTCGCCATAACTTTATTGGCTGACAAACCCGCCTTGGCCTTCTTTGGCGCCGATTCACCCTTAGAAACCCACTGTTTTGACTGTTGTTTGGTCTCTGGTGTGTTGTGATGGATCCATGTTTCGTCCATGGTTACAAAACGGCGCAAAAACTCCTCCATATTGCAATTAAACAACGCCAAACCTTCCTGTGAAGTTGTTACACGATTGCGTTTGTGGTCGACTGTGAGCAAACGCGGCACCCATCTTGCGGAAAGCTTTCTCATGCCCAATTGATCTTTTAAAATTGAAACCACTGAGCCATGCGAGATCCCTACGGCTTCCACAATCTCTTGCACTTTCAATCTTCGGTCGGCCAACACCATATCGTGAATTTTTTCGATTGTTTCGGGTGTAGAGACCTCAACTGGGCGTCCAGGACGTTCGGCATCTTCAGTGCTTTTACGGCCACAACGAAATTCAGTAAACCACTTTTTTACCATTGAAATCGATGGTGCAGAGTCCCCATGGTATTTATCAAGCTTAGCCTTGGTCTCGGTAATGGGTTTTTTTCGCAAAAAATAATGCTTAATAAGCACACGCAATTCACCTTTTTCCATTTTTTCCTCAAATTACTGGGTAGTCTGATAAAAATAGCTGTCAAACACAAACTAACTGACGCAGCAAGTTCAAATTTTGATAGGAATCAACTGACAGATACCTGTTGACAGGAGTAGTGTTGCTTTTTCAGTAAAGAGGTCAGAAATTCTAAAAGTCACGGACTTATTGACCCGCCCTCGTATTACTTACTTTCAAATGGATTCTGCACAAACCTTGAGTCGCAAATAAAAAGAAACTACCTATTCGATGATAACCTTGTCTAGATTACGTCTGTAGATATTTTAAGTTCCATGATGTCACTTGGATCAATGTTGTATACATGTTCTATTAATTTGAATACCTATGTAATTTGTTTTGTTGATAGAATAGAGTAAAGCAAATATTACCTTATCAACTGATTATTAAATAAAAAAAGTTGTGCGTGTACTAGTGTACACACGTAAGAAGTGAAACTTCTTTATGGCCTTATTTTTCGAAAAATGATCTACATGCAACTTTCCAGAACTTTCCAGAAATTGGTTAAATTGGTTAAATTGGTTAAATTGGTTAAATTGGTTAAATATTATTTCACTTTACCTTTTTGCTATCGTCTGAACCAACCGTGGTAGGAGCAAGAAAAAGATGGCGCGTAACCGAAAAATGTGACGAAAATTTGACGCAAAACGTGACGGTAATTTTTTTCCAACGCCGATAAAGAAGTTTCACTTCAAAAAGAGGTTCGCTATTAAACGCAAACATTTAATTTTTTTTATATATGACCATGCATAACTATTAACTATTTACCAGGTGCACCCATATCGATGTTTTTTTTTGTATGGTAATGCTAAATATTCTAATTAAAAATCTGACAGAAGCGTAGGAAAATAGAGTTGTTAGCAACCATCAAAAAGTAAAACTTTTTACACAAAAGGGTGAATTTTAAATCGGTACAATACAAGAAAAAGACAATTATCAATCACTATTCGTCTTAAGTCATAAATTGCTATTGCCCGAGCGCAACATTGCAAAGAAGCGACATACAAGCACACTAGCAAGATTTGTTTTCCATTCTGTGATTCGTCAATTCAGCGTTCTTCATCTGTGTCAATGTTATTAATCTTCCAAGCGGTTCGTAAGTCGAGGTTACCATAACGAAAGCGTTTTGACCAAAAACGCACGGTGAGTTTAGTAGAGTCACCTTTTCAAATAGACCAGCTGAGAGGTGATGGGGTTTTTTGTAACGATCATGGATACGGTTAGATTTACTTTTATGGTTTGTATTCCCTTTATGTGAATGATTCGACCGGCCTGCTCGCAGTGGTTGCAGCTTCGACTTGCAGTGCCCACAAGTGGCTTCATAGTTGCGAAAAAAAAAACGATCAGAGAAATAGATGTTTGTTACTCAATCACGCTAGAACCGGTGAGCGGATCTAGGATGCAATCTGTCACGCAGTACATTATAGACTGGAGCTGCAGATAGACTACTTTTCATGGCACGCAGATACATTAAATGCTAATTCTATCCCACAAATTGTTTGATTCCCATAGGATAGTTTGAAATCAAATCCTAACAAGATACAGCTGGTTTAGTAATATGTGCCTGAGGTGGTACTTGTTGGAGTAACAGTCAATGGCAAGAAAGATGGCAAGGCAAGTTAAGCAACACATAAAGTCATACTATTTCAACTGCTATCAAACTTAAAGTCCATTGCATGAAGATCAATACCTAATGAGAAAACTTCAAGTTTAATGGTAGGCTGATGTACAGTTAGTTGTACTCTGTACATACTTTTAACAAAACTAAGCTGGTTTACTGCTTAAATACCTAGCTTATCTAATTGGAAGAGCTGTCACCAGACTACGGAAAGATGAATTTTAAAACTAAATAGGTTGTAAAGGCATAATATTATCTATGATAAACTAAAAGAGTATTAATTTCGACTTAACCCCACATATGTGGGTAATTCCAGACATAACAGAAATCAATTGTCATATGTCTCGGATCTGAGTCTAAACAGCCGACCGGTTAAGTTGAGTCAAATGAATGCAAAGTGATGATCACTTAGTACACTCCTGTGCATAGTTAATAAAAATTATGCATTTAAAATGGTAATCCAACGCAAATGTGCTCATCGATTAGAATTGAAGATGTCATTATGGCCTTGTATCCTACATCTTGTCCACATAATTAATCTGGAAATACCTAGAATTGTTTTTTTTTACTGCACATTACGCAACTTCAGTTAAACTAATTAAAAGATTTTGATGCAAATCATTTTGGAGCGAGCCAGAACCATTAGAAAGGTGTCAAGATAATATTTGTTTAAATACTAGAGCATCCTGTTCAGGATACTGTATGGCCAAGTTGTGAGCAGTTTATTGTGTCATTATAATGTAGAAGTAAAATGGTTTTAACTGGTCTAAAAGCATTTCTGGTGCAACATTTATTTAGTAAGGTGAGCAATAAAGTATTAACTATTGTACAAGTGATAATTGATTACTTAAGTATTTTAACCTACTTGGCTTTGACAAAGATTATCAAAACTTTTTATTTATTTTACACCTAACACAAGTCAAGTTTTCAAAATAAAGATTAGTTTAAGATGAGATGTTTTTAAATGAACTTCATAAATTATCAATTAATTTATGGTACCTATACATACTTTACTTTTATATTGTGGTTAAATTTTTGTAGGCTAACATTAGTTTAGATAATAACAATGATGTAATTAAAAACAAATTTATAAACTTTACAATTACTTAAAAACTGTTGCATTAGACATACAATGTAGACAATGTTTTGGCTCCAATAAACTCTAATTGTCTGTAAAACACTGGACAGTGTTGTAAAAGTAAGTTAAGAAATTACAAAAACAATTGAAACAGATAATTCGTTCGATACCGGGACAACATAAGAAAAGTGGAGCGATATTCGTTCCGCCGAATGACGTGAAAAATTACGTGACCTACCTTCATATCCGACACGATCTGTTGGTACAAGCTCCATAATGGGGAGCAATCCTTCTCAGTAGTCCCCTCCATTGTCTAATAAACACAAAAACACAAGCAACAAAAATCAAACACTGAACTTAATCACATACGCGGTCGCGCCATTACATTTAAAACATTGTTGATCCATTTTTCGTATCTACCACAATCTTCCTCCAGATTTATCGGCTACCTACATTTCACTTTACGTCTATAAGCACAATAGAAACGTTAGAAAACACGATGCAACAAATCAATATTTATAAACATGAATACCCTCCATGTAATCCTGATTAACGCATGAATTTCACTAAACTTCACTAAAAAGTTAAATGAAAACGGTTTTGAAATATTATCAGGTGTAATCAAAACACTAATTCATTCAAGAAAACTATTTTATCACTGATTTTAATACACAAACATACGCTAGACCTTTTCCCAAGCGCAACTTTACGAAGGTGCGACAGACAAGCTCATCAGCCGGATTCGTTTTGCACTCTGTGATTCGTCAATTTATATCAGGGTTACCACGATATTTGAAAAAAAAAACTACTATTCACAGTTCAATTTAATACAATAAAACCAAGGAGATTTTAGTCTTCGAGATTTAAATGAAACTAGAACCCACAAAACATGGAACATGCTTAGAAAGACTTTCATGCGCCATTTGTATGAGAGCCAATGTCGCCGCTTGCTCCCCACTAACAATAAACGAGTTTGAAGAACGCCAATCAAACGAATCCAATTACGTCCCGCGACCAATAGGATCGGGCGAAGTCAAAAGAAACTAATCACAGCAGTCACTTACATTCATGTTTGGGCAGAAGAAGAAGAAGCAGAGAAAGAATGCTCAAACATAAAGTAATAATTTTCGATTAAGAATTACCAGCTTTTTGTCCGCGGCTCTAACCACGTGAATAACACGTTATATCGCGCTGCTGGAAACCTGTGCCCAGCAGTGTATGTCCATTCCTAAGATCCAATTTATTTCTATACCAAATTTTTGCAAATTGATTCAGAAGTTT
Source organism: Anania crocealis (assembly GCA_949315895.1). Taxonomy (NCBI): domain Eukaryota; kingdom Metazoa; phylum Arthropoda; class Insecta; order Lepidoptera; family Crambidae; genus Anania; species Anania crocealis. The sequence continues at coordinate 11,952,369 of OX438872.1, forward strand.
AGGTCGTGAAAGCGTAAATGACAGACAGACAGAGAGACAGTTACTTTCGTATTAAAATCTTATTATATAAAAGAAAGTCGTGTTAGTTACACCACTTATAAGTCGAGTACGGCTAGACCGAATTTCATGATTTTGGTGTTTTTGGATTCTTCTTCATCGGAAATAGGATAATAAGTATTAAAAACGTTGGAAAGTTAATATTAAAAATATGCACTTCTTAGGACACTAGCGTCTTTCGAGAGTTGACGTCGAGGCAGCAACCAATCAGTGTTAACGCAACGCAAGAGCAGCGGCATTTACTTAACGCTGATTGGACAATGCCGCGACGTTGACGCATGAGAGACGCTAGTGTGGGGAGGCCTTTCATTTTTTTCCAACCACACCAGATCAAATACTATTCTGAGGCGATATGAAGTTCGCGGTGTCCGCTAGTTATTAATAAAAATGTATTTAGTGAAATCAATAAAATTTGCAAGGATGCGATGCATGGTGTTTGTGTTAGCCTAGAAATCCGGTTACCAAGCATTTTACTGCAATATGCCAATAGGCTACTTGACTCACAGTCCAATTTGACCGCAATAAATGAATTGCTTAAGTAGTATTTCACTTGGAAAACTAATATTTATCGGTTTCAATAAACAAAAGTGCAAGATAGCTAAGTACTGACCAACTGACATATTCTCAGTTTGAAAATTGTCTTTTCTATTTCTTTTTATTTTGAACTCTGAAAACACTGTCGGACATAGGACTCTAAGCAAACTTCATGGCAGATCTTACGAGTAAATTTCGTTATGCTTCCTAACTTTGACATTGACGTCTAATCAGGCATTAAATAATTATTTAAGATCTACCTAAAAAGAGTAGGTAAAGTAGTCTATTCCTTCATTTTTACAGAGCCCTTTTTCAGAAGTAGGCTGTTGTGGGGTTAATGATAATGACAATGATTACATAAAAAAAATGTTTAAAAATTTCAAACATACACACATCAATGTCACTACAGTTTAATTATAATTTTATAGTATGCATATTACCTACAGCTAATTCTGTCATGCATGTCGGGGAAAAATGACAGTTCAGGTCAAGTTAATTAAATAAATTATTACTTTGTTCAAGCTGATTTCATTGCTAATTTAATAATATTTGGGAAGATAGCTATCGTTCCTCATGCCGTATGAACAAATAGGTAACGACAAATATCATTACAATTTAAAACGGACCGGTGACTCTAACAAACAAAGTTTCTACATGCAAAACTTTCTATAAATTTAAGACAATAACTGCAGTGCAACGGTTTTTAGTAAATTATTAAAAGTTTACCTATTTATTTTCCTTCATCCGCAAATATAAGCCAAGCCAAGATTCCAAAACTTGAAATTTTTAAGTATAACTACCAATTTAAAGTTATTAGATCTACTGGCAACATTTGGTGTAATGTTTTCTTTTGGCTCTTTATGATGTATCTAAGGCCGTAATACATTTATAACCTCTAGATAAAAAAAAACTGTATAGTGTTGTTATTATGTTGTTTTATTACGAATGAGCACTATGGTCTAAAAATTATTGAAATATTATGTTTTATCAATTACACGTGATTTTAGCGGAACAGTGTATCCAACATAAGTTCGTCGCCAATGCAGAAGGAGAAAAATAATGTTTTACTAATTTGTAAGCAACTTGACATTCGTAAGTTGGTCAGTTCACCTAGAAGTTACGACCACCAATTTTCAAAAACATAGTTTTAACTTTTTAATATACACTTTTTTAGACCGAATAATGGCAAGGATCTAATTTTATATTTGATATTGTTACACTTATAGAAATCACCAAATTAAGTCAATAAATGTTTTATGTCCGTTATTTAGCTTATCATTTGTTAAATTTAAATATGCGACTAGTGTCACATAATCAAATTTCAAAGGCCGGATTGGTCCTGATCCCCAGTAATCTGTATGTCTAAAGTTGGTAAACATTGGGTTAGAACGGGTTTCTTTCAGATATACAGGGTGTAAAAAAAGGCTTAACGAAGCCTTAAGCCTCGCATTAGGTTTATCAAACCAAAACGCATGTGACAAAAATAATCGCTGGGAAACGAATTTTTTTTTGAGGCATTAAAAAAAATCAAGTATTTATTGCCCGCAATGTATAGCGCGCACGAAGTGCTAGACGAGGTGTTGTGTACGTATGGGCTACGCGGGGCGGGGCGGGGGCAAACGCGGACCGCCTCGCTTTGCCCCTATCGCGTGTACATCGTCTTCGGTTGTAACTTGTAGGCAGGCACAACCTACTAAAATTGCACAGAACACAAATCGCTAAACAAAAGTACCTACTTACCTACTCTTCATCCGTGTCGTCCAGATCAGGCCTCTCCAAATGAACCAGCTGTGGCTCAAACTGTCGACCTCCCATCTCCAAACAAACACGCGCCCGATACCGCGTGTTCTGATGCACTCTCTCGAGAATGCCTCCTCGCACCGACCGCTGTTTAAGGTCTTCAAACACGTCAATGATTTTTTGACGCATTTCGTCACTCGATGTGCATGGCCGGTCAAAAACTCTGTCTTTCACGTAGCCCCACACAAAAAAGTCGAGCGGTGTTAAATCTGGTGACCTGGCTGGCCATGCGTGAGGCCCATACCTCAGATCCAGTGGTCACCAAACAACTCCGTCAGGCGTTCACGTACTGGCCTAACGATGTGAGGTGGTGCACCATCGTGCTGGAACCACGTCTCTCGCAGCTGGGCTAGTGGCATGTCGTCCAGAGCCTCCGTCGTTCCATAAAGACGCAATGCTTCGGATGCATTGCCATGAGCCATCCCATAGCAGAACACCATGTTCACAAACTCACGAGCACTAAACTGATGTCAAGGCATTTCTAAAACACTTCACTGTCACGGAAGTCACTGAAAAGATAACTGAACAACAACAAAAAGCACGCGAAAACAGAAAATTGCGATTTGCTAGCGCATTCGATGACGTAAGAAACCGAACTAAATAAATTTCAAGTATGATTTTTGCTTTTGATTTCGCCGACGACGACAAACGCCGGCCTTGCGGCCGGCGCTCGCGGTTTCCTATTGGCTAGCGCGCGCGCCGCATCGCTTGCGACGCGGGGAAAGCCCCCGCTCCCCGCGAATCCGCGCTAGCTGCTCTAAGATTTTTAACCGACTTATAATGATTGCTATTTTCTTTGCTAAGTATTTTGATCAAAGGGACATGAATGAATTGTTTGTTTAGTAGGCAATCATACCATACTCAGTACATTTTATCATTTGTAAGTATTATTTTAAACCGAAAAAAGAAGGAATTCAGTCAAATGGCGGTACTAATACAGCCTTACAGCTTTATTTTTGTTTTGGTAGGTACATTTAAATCAAACAAAGTATTCGCAAAAATTTGCAATTCGTGATTTCTTGTATCTCAAAGAAGTCATTTGGCTGCTTGCTGTAGTAAATAGTAATTAGAATGGTAAAAAGAAATTCAAAGAACATTAATATTGTTTTTAGTTGAGTTTAATTTTACGAAAGAAGAAACCTTATTGCAATTGTACGGTTTAAATGAAGATCGAATGCAAAATTGTTGATAAAAGTAGGTACACAGATAGCATAGCAATTGAAATGATATGAAACTTAATTTTATTATCGGATTAGATCTTAATGCCTAGCTATAAATTAACTAAACCAATCATTTAGATGGAATGTTGCTAAATCCTTTAATGCAGGCGTTTTCATCAACAGGACTTGAATCTTACGTATTATCACAATTATCCATTTTTCAGTAACTTATTAACCGATGGAACTGTAAAGTATCTCATTACTCGTATGAAACGAAAAAAAATTTTAAGTCATGATGTGGTACTACGCTACGCCTTATTTTGGTGTTAGTTTAATCGACCAAATTATCCGAAAATAAAGCCAGTAAAGTGTATTTTGTTAAACTGTAGTGGGTGTAGGTGGTACGAGGCATGTCTTAATCTTCTAATGGTTAAAGTGTAGGCTTTTGATCCTAAGGTTCGATGTTCGAATCCTAGGCTGGCAAGGCAAAGTCAGAAAATCACCTACCTACTTAATGTATCAATAAGTGATGATTATGTAAATGTATGAGTATGTTGTAGCTTTTGTGTGAAATGTACTCACAATGCTGTGTAGTAAATAAATAATGAATCTACCTAAAGTTAGATTCATTAAGATGTCAACTTATTTACTAGCGAGCAACTTTTAACTCCCTTCCGAAATTGTTCGGTTGTTTAGTAGCGTTAGAATGATTGCTATCTGTTTTGGTAAGGATTTCGATCAAAGGGACATAAATGAATTGTTAAGGCATACCATGTTCAGTACATTTTATCATTTGTAAGCATTATTGTAGTACCGAAAAAAAAAGAATTCAGTCAAATGACAGTACTAATGCAGACATACGGATTTACTTTTGTTTGGTACGTTTAAAATGAACAAACTATTCGCTACAATTATGTGAATTTTTGTATCTCAGAGAAGTTATTTTCTTGCTGACTGTAGTAATTAGATTGATGAAAAGAAGTACTAAGAACCTTAATGTTGTTTTTAGTTATGAGCTTAATTTTACGAAAGGAGAAACCTCATTGATTTGCGCGTAGGTTTGCGCTCGGAAATGTTGCTAAACCTTTTTAGCTAGGCGTACAGAACTTAAAATTTCCGTATCCCATTTACGTAAGTAAGAGAAAAAAGGTAAACATAAGAGTTATGGTAAGTCGCGAGAGTAAAATAATTTGATAGCTTGTTTTCATTCGTGTAATCGACCGAATTATTCAAATTAAACTAGCAGCTTACAAATTGTACGGTTTTAATGAAGGTCGAATGAAAAATTGTTGATCAAAGTAGGTTACACAGATAGCATAGCAATTGAATTGATATGAAACTTTATTTTTGTTTTTGGATACGAGCTTAGTTATAAATTAACCAAACCAATCATTTGGATGGAATGTTGCCAAATCCTTTTATGCATCTGCATGCAGCCTGCGCGTTTTCATCAACAGGACTTGAATCATACGCATTCAGTAACTTATCAACTATTGGAACTGTAAAGTACTCATTACTCGTATGAAACGAAAAAAAAACTTAAGTCATGATGTGGTACCTACTACGCAACGGCTAAAGCCTTATTTTGATGTTAATTTAATCGACCAAATTATCCGAAAATAAAGCCAATAAACTGTAATTTGTGAAACTTGAGTAGGTGTAGGTGGTAAGAAACTACGAGGCATTTCTTAATCTTTCTAATGGTTAAAGTGTAGGCTTTTGATCCTAAGGTTCGACGTTCGAAACCTAGGCTGGCAACGCAAACAGAGTCAGAAAAATACCTACCTACTTAATCTATCAATAACTGGTGATTAGTTAATTTGTTAGTTCATTAAAATCAGGATCAAGTGGTAAAGTCAGCAAGCCGTTCATTTAACTTTTCGAAGAACGATACAACAGCACAGCTACCAGCTGATCGTGCGGGGTGCGGGCATTGAACGAACGTTCATCGACCTCAACGCAAGCGTTACACAGCGAGTGCGCGCACACAATGAAGGACATTCGTGGTTGTGTGCGTGCGCGCGGTTTATTGCGGGTTGCTCTCTTTAAAGCGATTTTTATGAAAAAGTTGCGAACATTTTCAACATGTTTCTAAAGAAAAAAGTTTTGTTACAACAAACAGAAGATTTTCATGCAAAGATCTTGAAAAAAAAACTTTCACTTTGACCCTAATTATCTCAGGAACTATTCATTTCCCAGGTATGGTTTCCTGAAAAAAATTATCGTACAAATGAGCAGAATATGTGGTATTCGGCTTCGTTAAGCCTTTTTTTACACCCTGTATATGTGGATTGTCAATAATCCGAACTTTCATCAATCGAATGACTGCTTAATTATCCGTACAACTGCGCACGTCTTAAAAGGCCAAAACGAAAACGTGCTGTCTTTTCTACGAACGATAATTATAAGATTACACACCGCTAGAGGAAGGCGAATCTGCAACAAAGTTTTCTAATTAATATTAACTTTTTTGTTTAATTCCTGTTTGTTGTTAAATATGTAAACATGTTTATGAAATGACGTAAAGTGTGTTTGTGTTTTATTTACTGTGCGAATAGCTAGCTACACATAGTTTTCATTTACAGGAAGTTCAATTATCCTGAAATACCGGTTTACCGAATACCTACATCCCCAAATTAGTATTGGTCACCGTAATTTTCAAGACCATTGTAAATATTTATTGTGTAATAAAGATTATTCTTATTCTTTTTCTTATTCTAGTTCGGATAATCGACGCTTTACAATGGAAAACATTATGAAAGGATAGACTTCGATTTAAAATCGTTTATTTTAAACTTGGTCATTATTTGTGACATTGTATTTGGAATTTTAACTTTTTATTCTAATCGAATGTAATAAAATACAAATTAGACTAGAGTAATTACTTACAAACGACAAGAAAAAGAAAAGTTTTCAGTTTGACGCGTTTTATGTTTGACTAGTCACACACTACTTTTGACCAAATAGCGTGTAATACGTAGCGTACTTATAGCGCTTCTGTATAACCCATATTTGGTCCCATTTTGATTTTTTAATAAAAAGTAGAACCTTTTTTTGAGCCAGTTGGTACATAGGGGAAAGCGAATTTTGAGAGTAACAGCATAGTGCAAAACTTTTAAACATATTGTGAGCCTCAACAAGTTTTAACCATACAAAAAGTTCTGCGCAGCTTATACTACATTATCAAAATTTGCCTGTGAACACTGCGCTAGAAACAATACCATGAGCTCAATAACAAATTCAAATCAAATTGATAGGTGAGCTTGTGGGTGGTACAGCACTACATGCTAAATGTCAAACATCGTAAGATTGTCAAACTTGTCAAAATACAAAAAAAATCGTGTTGTAAAATTTATTCATCATGTTTGTGCGTTCTTCATTGAGTGATAGATAACAGGAGGCATTTTAGTATAATTAAGTCCATTGTTGCCTGTTTGAGGATATGATTGCATTTTAATATTAAAATGTCGGATATTCTAAGCACTGAAGGCCTTAGGGCGGGCTGTATTCATCGAATTTCCTTAAAAAACTTCGTGTAAGTGTTGTGAAATTACGCGCCTTTTCCACGCCTTTCAAGTTTGTTTTTAATTTTGTTAATTTTTTTTACAGAACCTATAAGCAGGTTGAGTTGTTCCCTGGCAAGTCTTTAAATTTGATTATCGGCCCTAATGGAACTGGGAAATCTACATTCGTTTGTGCCATAATATTAGGACTGTGTGGAAAAACGAGTGTTATTGGTAGAGCCAAAAAGGTAAGTACTTACCTTCTAATCTATTCTAATTCCTAGCTGTACTGCACAAGAATAATATTATAATCTTTAACCATGTATCTACTTTAGTTACAATGGTGATTTATTAATGATATGAAAGTGATGTGATTTCTGTATCTATGATTTCAAATATATTGACATGTATGTTCTTGGGATTTTCTATATTTGATAAACAATAATAGCCCAAGTAAATATTTTTGTCTATCATAATTAAGTTTTTTTTTAAAAAGGTGGCTTATCAATGAAACCTACATATACTCTAGTCATTATGTCCTGAAAGACGAGACTAACTTCTTAGCATTCCATGGATTCACCGTGCGATGCTGGGTCCATTGTGTGGCTGAAAGAGAAACTCTAGAGTGGATCCTGTGACTTGTGACACGAGTTTAGATTTTAGCCCCTGAGGCCCTTTTCAGACATACATCACTTTTGATACTCATGTTTCTCTACCTGCCTAGCATCATTGTAACATTGACTAATTTATTGTAAAATAAAGAGATGTAATGTCATTTGGGACTAAAAGATGCTATCTTTTCTTGTTAATGATGCACTGCAATAATATCAAATAATTAAATAGATAAATTGGTGTTTATTTGTAAGATAAATAAAAAAGCATGGCGTAAATGTCGCAGCCATCTAGTCAAATTAGCCAGCTAATTTGATGCCTAGGCCATTCATTAAGGAAGAAGGAAGACCGAGACATAATAAAATACTTTCTATGACAAGATGATATTGACAGTTACAAAGTGCACTCTATGAATTATACGCTACGCTATCCCATTAGCTGTGAAGTGGCGCACCTTGCTGTATGATTGGTCTCCTGCCTTATTAAAATTTTATCAAAATGCCTTCCAAATGACCCTCCCTGACCAGAGTAACTTATTAAGGTAGGGAAAAGCCTCTGAAAAATGTTGTGATACTTGTGGAGAGTAAGACAACAATATGTACAGTAAGACACCTATTGGGGTCACTACTCACATCGCCATGACAGAGTACTTCAAATCATATGTGAAGCTATAAGCTTTTCAGTGGCTAGGGCCATGTTTTATCATCCAGACCGGACATTTTTCTTTTTTCTAGAGCTACAAACCGAATTGTACTTGTAGAACTTACCGTGCCATAGGAAACTAACATACCTAAAGACCATGCAATGAAAGAAAACAAATATTATGATCTAAATGAATTAACGAAAAACGGTTATGTAGTTAGTCTATATGCTGTAGAAGTAGGAGCGAGAGGTATACCAGCAAAATCTCTCTATAACCTGTTGAAAGACCTTGACTTGGCCAGAACTGCAGTAAGTTCTATACTGGAGCGAGTGTCTAAAACTGCATTAGCAGGTTCCTACCAGATTTGGCTGGGCAGGGAGAGAAACACGAATAGTGAAGGTGAGTGACCCCTTAAACCTACACCTGTGTCTTCGGAGTTTCTCTTTCTGCCACACGATGGACCCGGCACCCACACGGTGAAGCCATGGAACGCTAATAAGTTTGTCTCAAAATTAACGGAATATGAACTTTAATGTCAAGGTTGGTTTACTGTTTAGTTATACCAACATCCATTTAATATTTATTGTAAATTTTTTAAGATTTAACTTTCCTGTAATAGGATTTTACGTTGTTTGCTGTATCTTGAGCTTGACATTTCTAAAACTCACCAGCGTTTATAGTCAAGTAGGTAATCAAGGTAGACACTAGTAGTTATTATCTTTCATTTAAATAGCTTACATATATTAAATATTCCAATAAATTAAGTATAAATTTAACTGCCGATACTTCAGGTTTGTCCATTACTATTTTGCCTAATGATAGCGTAGCTTTTGTGAAGTAATTCACACTGCTCTTTGCAAACTCTTGTTTCCTTATGTCCAGATATCCGAATATGTTCGAAGCGGATGTCAGCAGGCGACAATCGAGATAGAACTGTACCAGCGGCCGGGGATGCGTAATGTCGTCATTACTAGACAATTTAACTTGCAAGATGCGTCCACGTGGTATATTGACCGTAAGGTAGTCCGAGAAAAGCAGGTGCAGGAGCTGATAACTTCTCTGAATATTCAGGTCATATATTTTATTGCTAAGCTAAGCATACCTTGATTTGTAATCTGATCTTTTTAGTCACTTTCATTCACTGGAAGACTAGTGCATACCACCATATAACTTGATTGTAGGAGTAAGAAATATGGCAATCGAAAAAATTAAATTAACTGTCTGTCAAATGTCTATGATGAGGATTTTTATGTAGAAATCATCAAAGTTCAAAACCATATCTACATACCTACCTAATTGAACAATCAAGAACAACAAGCAAAAATTTCAGCACATTTGTGTGCGCGTGTGTGTTTTAGCTCAATTAGGTTAAACAAAATTCGTCTTGTATATGTTCATCTTTACCTGTTACACACTTTTCATATGGATATTCCTAAAACAGCTTTCTTTTTCATACAATCATCAAGTATTTTCTGCCACACAAACCTTCTCCCGATACAAAAATTAAAAAAAAACTCCATTTAGTTTAGTTGTTCTTAAGTTATGCGCATACGTACATTACGGTCATTCATTTTTACTAACATATATTTAAATTGTCTGTACAGGTTGACAATCTCTGTCAACTTCTACCCCAAGACCGCGTCCAAGACTTCTCTAAATTGGACCAGCAACAACTTCTGAGGAGCACCCTCTCCGCTGTCGGTGGCCAGGAGAGCGTCGCCCAACTTGACGAGCTGATCGAATGCAAAACCAAGCAGAGGGGATTGTCCACCAAACTGCAGAACAATGCTCAAGTTTTGCAGGAGCAGATCCGTCTTAATGAAAGGTTGGTGGTATTTTAATGTCGTAAATCCTCAAAATGCTTAGAGGTAAGGAACTAATTACTTCTTTTGTGACAAATATATAAAAAATAAAATAGCTACAGAATAATGGTCATCCATGTCCAATAAACTGATGTGTGATGTGATAAATGAGGCTTTCTGCCCTAGAAGGGTGAGAAAATCCCAATTAAGATCTTTAAGGTCATTAAGGTCCATAACTTGGTTAAAATTCCATGCTATGTACTCCTGCAGTATGTTGTTAAGCAAGATATTTATATGCTGTATGACAGTAATCATGTTTCTTAAAAGTCTATTTGGTACTAGTCTAGTTAGTACCAAAATTGATCAGATACCAATAAATCCTATCCTACTAACTTAGAATAATAACGCTAAGCCTACTAATATATAAACGTGAAAGTCTGTAAGTATGGATGAATGGATGTTTGTAACTTTTTTACACTAGAACGACTCAATGGATCCGCATTAAATTTTACACGGTGTTATTTTATAGGCTGGAATAACATAATAGGATTTCTTTATAAATAATGGGCTTGCACTAGACTACATACTTAACTATACGGTTAAGAAGAAGCCTAAGATGGAGCGAGCTTACCCAGAGGTACTGGTTGCCAAAGATGCCGTTGCCCATGGTGGACCACTAGGCAGATCCCACCACCGCAAAATACCAAAGGATACTTTTTATCCCGGAAAAAAGTACAATTGCCTTAGGATAATTTTTATACAGTAAATTTATAATTCGCGAGCAGCAGGTAGTACATTTATAATTATTAACGATCGTGACACATTCTACGCTTACTATTATCACATGAGTATATTCATCTGCTATTATCATAATGTTTCCGCGTGTGACGTCATTCCGGGGTTAGACGCTTTGAATAACTTTTGATTAACATAGTGAATATGTTATCATTTTAGTTAAAACCATGTATCGTTATTTATAATTCTACTTTATACTAAGTACTCATTTTAGATATGAAAATTAGCAATCTAAATTTAAAGAATATCATTTAATTTTTTGTTAAATTTCTATTACCGTTGGATGACGAAGACGGTCTAAGGGTGATATGATAATATATGGCAATGTTAATATATGGGATAGTAAAATTTGAGAAATTGTATTTGATTTGATTTGATTTCACCGACAATCTAGCAAAGGTCGCGGGAAGCCGCTGGACCAATCCTTGTGGAGATCCTTAGAAACAAAGAAAGAAAGAAACATTTATTTGTCGAAACCCAGAGTTCTAAGGCCGATAAAGGTGTACAAAAATAGATAGCAAAATAAAAACAATAGGAATAAGATAAAAAAAAAGGACACACCCAATACATTAACACAAATAAGTAGGACAGGCCTACGAGTCTCAAGATCCCGGCAGAAAGGCGTCCACCTCAGCATATGTTGTGCGCGGGCACACAACGCTGGTCTTCCGATGTAGCCACCGAGTGAAACACGGACAAAAACAACCAAAATATATAAAAATATAAATATAAAATCTTAATAGCTTAACGAACACACGCGTACCTTAAGCCGTACATAAAAATATTTTATTTCGAATAATGCTTCAAATTTAAAGTTTTTACAGTTTAGCCTTAGGCCTCCGCTTATGTCCAGCAGTGGTCGTCGTTTGCTGAGATGACTATGACGATGATGATGATGATTATATCTAGTCCAAATTTTTGATTCCCTAAAAATACCACCTCTCTTTAAGTCCATTGTTTCTATCATATAAAGTATTATTTGTCCTTCTCAAGGTATCAAACTACACTTGAAGGGTGTAAAAGCAAAAACGCATCAGTCACAAAAGACCTAAACCGAGATATTTGAATTTTTCTATTGCGAGGTAGAAAATGCTATATTTTATAAGATTATGTAATTCTTAGATGAACAAAAACTTATATTTAAAGTAAATGTATCTAAAATCAACCACGTTTGCACTCAATCCACAAAAAAACCAAAATAGTCTGGGACTTAGGTGTATTTGCATTTGAACCACGGACTTTGGCGGATTTGCTTTTAATAGCTTTGGATCGAAGCGATTTTACATCTCACTTTTTGGTTTGACAACTGTCAAAACGTACAATGACTTAGGGTACTGATTGCAAATAAAATAAGGGTTTATAAAAAAAGAAAATATTTTCCTGTATACTTTGTCATTAAACTTATATACCTACTATAATAGAATCTTTTAAAACTAATTAACTAATTCAATTGATAATGTAGATTTAAAGGCTGATTTTAAATTGTTATATTTGAATCAGCCTTTGGTGGATCGCAATGGTTCATCCTCTTGATCTACCTACACCATCATTAATTGAATTTAAGACATTTTTGTAATAGGCAAGTTCTACATTGCTGTCCCACTTTGACCTAAAATGTTTATTCAATAGCTTTTTCAGGTAGTTGATTTTTCTTTTCTTAAAGCCAAATTATTTTTTGGCCCCGGCAGTAGAGTAACATCTTTAAATGCTATATTTTAGCATCAGCCACCGTCACATTTTTGCACTCGTAAATAGCTTTTTTATTGTGCTGAGATGCAGGTAATTGTTGAAGATGTTTTGCAGAATACCATAAGCAAAAAAAATAAACGTTACCATGCGCCAAAATTTAAACAGACGTATTTTTTGTAAAACTGCGTAACCAGATATTATTTTAGGAAGAACAAAATTAAATTTCGTTCGTTCGTAAATATTGGTTAGAAATTAATTAAAAAATTGGCATCAAATGACCATTGCTGCAGACCCTACCATTAACGTGCAAAATTCTAGTGATCTTTCAAATACCTTTTTGCCTTTTCCTGTACACGCCGCCATTGACTTTCATTTCTAACACGTTTTCTGGCTCGTCCTGGACGCGCAGGTTAAATTTTTTCTTCCATAACAATCAAATATTAACAGGAAAACACAAAAAAACGAACACTATTTATACGCGACTTAGTATGAAAAGTAACAGATTCGCCATCTTAGATATTTTGAAATAGTGGCTTCTGATTGGTCTATTGTGATTGAGGCGGCTTTGCTCCCAACAAATTTTGGATCGAAGCTGGTTTGCTCGCAAATGCTACTTTTGAAGTACTTTTTGTATGGGATTGAGGTGAATTTGCACTTTCATGCTTAAATAAGAATATTGCGACTTTTGAGCACTTCAATTTGGTGTGCCTAGTTTAAAAAATGAAAATATTGGACTGAAGCGTTTTTGCTTTTACACCCCTCACTTATCTAATTACCAATTATCTAATGTGTAAATCTTACATATCCACGGACTGACAGTTCCATTGGCATTTTTAATATTAGAATGTATAATCACATGAGTAAAAATCCCTACAGAGTACAAGCTTCTTGACTTTTAAACTATTCTGATAGGGCTGACACCTGTTGCAAGTCAGAAAAAAAAGGTAGTAAAAATTAAATACGGTAAGTACCAGTACCTACCTACCTACATACTAAAAAGTGTATTTCAAAAGGTATAAAATTTAAGGTTTAGTGTAATTTGACAATACTAAAGTTAAATTAGTTTATAAATGACTAACCCTAAATAATTTATTTTTCTTCAAATATTTCTTATTTCTTTATAACGTGTGTTACAGTCTGAATCTAATACCTACAGTTTCCTTAAATAACTGATCGGAAAATATTCGCATGGCATGTCAAAAGATAATTAATTTATAATTTTATTTTTATACTTATTATCACATTATTAAAATGATCTTGGTATGTTTTTTTTTTCATTTTACCAATAAAATAAACATAATTATCTGGACCTGGCAGTATTTTAAGGAACCCGGCCTGTAGATATGTTACCTGCATTAAAGCCTTTACGATGAATAAATAAGGAATCATTGCTTATATTTAAGGCATTTTCCGATAGGATTTCGATTTCTTGCACTTGTGTCGATCCAGACATTTCCTATACAATTATCATGCAACAAACCATAGCAGTGCGTAACTGACCCTTTGTTTATTTAGATTTAACACCAATTTTCCTTAATCAATATTATATAAATAATTGAATCATAGAAATGGTAAAATCACAATTCGTCAGCGAAATCACTCAAATAAATGGGTGGGAATATTTATTCAAGTGGTATAATAAACACTGATTTCTAACTATTCCAATTAAACTAAAAATACCGTAAGAAAATATTATTGTTGAATCACAGTTGTGTCTGAAATGCTGACAAATGTTATACATTAAGCACTACATGGGGTTTACTGGAATTGAATTAATTATTTAAAGGTAAAATATAATAATTTACCTTCCCGAAACGTTTCGATCCAATTTCACGAATCATGGTCGCAGGCAGACTCTAGTCTGCGGTAATTCGGCAGTAAAAATGTAACAATATAGTTTAAAATCCTATGTTGACTTATGTTTATTTAATAACCAAGCAATATAGATCTACAACAGCTGTACAATAAAACCACCTTATTGTACAATAATTCGAATCACCTGTATTTTGTGCAATAAAAGTATTATCCAACTATCCGTTACAGGCTAAAAGTAGTCATAGACGCGATGCAGCAAAGAAAACAGATCGAGAAGCAAATAGAAGTGTGCGAAAGTAAGAAACTATGGATCGAGTATGAAGAGTTGCATGACAAGCTTAAGGGCATCCTTGAGGACAATAATAAAGTTGTGAAACTGCTGCAGGCTCATGACATCAAGCTGCAACCACTTGAAAATGTAATCGCAAAAGCCAAAAGTGGAATCAGCAAATTAGAGCAACAGAAATTGAACTCGGTAAGTACAAATATTAAAGCCAGAGTAATGCTTGACATTGATGAGATGACCTTTGGCTTCTTGGTAACTTCTGTGGTATTGTTTATCAGTAGTCCGTTTGGCAAAGTGTTATAGTGACCGCTTACTTCTGGTCTGTTCAGGTTTGGAAGCAATTGTTATAGGTTTATAAGATTTTTTATAGGTTTATAGCCATGCTACGGAAGGCAAGTTAAGTCGTTGGTATCGGCTTCTTTGGCAAGATGGAAGTGGTAAAAAACAAATCCAGAGACAGAGATCCAAAGGCCGGTAATGCGGCTTGTAAAACTCTGACACCAAAATATCATTATACCTAGGTAACACTGAAAATGTTTAGAAAATGAAAAACGGCTTAATGTAGAAAGTTGCCAATACTTTTTGTACCGAACGCCCCTATGTGTGACTCTATTGTGACGTCGGTACATATATGTTGCTGGATTACGCTGGACTAGGGAGATGCCAGTAGGTAGATAATGAAAACGCGGATTTTCTTGCTAATAAGGCGATAGTAGCTTGATGGTGTATAGTGGACTGTATGTTGATTTCTTGAGGCTGCACCAGTTGAGTCTTCTTGTAGACTGTTCAGTCTGAATGTGTTCCGACGAATGTTATTTTTTGCAAATCCCGCTCGCAGTTATGTGGAGTTTCGCTGCATTCTATTAGTGACTATATTTGCTTAGCGTCAAGTGCACGCGTCAGCAATATTTTGTGCGAGCGAAACTCCCTATCGTGCGAGCGAGATGGCAAATGAGACCCTCCTTACGCGGCAATACCGTAAGGAGAGCCTCTTATGTGTGTAAGGTGTGTAGTGTACCTATTCGCCTTTATTTATTTAGTAAAAACTTTACAACACGTAATAACAACATACGATAAACTTAAATAAGACACATAAACAAATAGGACACTTATACAATTTCTAACACTATCTTACACTAACTATACAATACAAAGGTAATTTACAAATTTTAAACACTTTTAAATCAAACTATAACACACAACATAATAATAAAGTAAATAGACTATACAAGTAAATAGGCCGTCTGTAACACTATTAACGCAAGTAAATAGGCCGTCCGTAACATTCTCCCGCCGTGCGTCGAGTGTGGGCTTGCTCAGTCCGACGCAACTTGAAGTTCACTGAGATGGACGGCTGTTACTGCTTCTTCTGCTGGCACGATGATCACCAGCTTCTTCGTTGGTCTTCGTAGGATGCCGTTCTTGGTCTGCACGTCTGCTGCTCGTACCACGCCGTCAGGACCCGGATAGGTAGCGCTCACTCGTCCCAGGGGCCACGTGTTTCGAGGCAAGGTGTTATCGGCGATGATCACCACGTCGCCTTGCTGCAGCGAGGGTCCTCTTCCGTGGGGCTCCCGCCGGTACTGGAGCTCGGGTAGGTATTCTTCTATATTTGTCTTCTTGTCTGACAATTTTCCTTTCACTTTCATTTTTCTTGACTCGTTGGTTGCTCCAGGTGGGGTCATCTTGTCGGTTCGCCTTCGTTCTGGCGTACGCTATCTTTGTGGCTCGCGTTCTGCAGACAGCCACGAATTGCAGTACCCTGGCGGTGGTCCTGATGAGCCTTTCCCACTTGGAGAACCGGAAAGGATCTGGGACAACTTCATATACTGACGGTTTCTTCTCTTGTATTTTCATAACTTTCTCTTCGCCGGTGACTTGTTGAGTTGTCGTCTTCTCTGTAGGCCAGGTCGACGGGTCTTGTAGTAGGAAGCTCGGGCCCTTGAACCAGCGGTGATGCTGGTTGAAGTCTTGAGGGACTCCGCGCGTCCCGTCGTCGGCAACGTTCAGCTTGGTAGGGACCCATCGCCATTCTTCTATTTTCGTATTTTCTTCTATTTCAGCTATGCGGTGTGCGACGAAAGGCTTGTATGACCGCGCGCCTGTTCTTAACCATGTCAAGACGGTTTTGCTGTCTGTCCAGAAGGTGCGCGCTGTTGGCTCCAGGTCGTGCTCTTGCGTTACGCAGTCGGCCAATCGAGTGCCCATAAGGGCTGCTTGTAGTTCTAGGCGCGGGATCGATGTTGTCTTCAGTGGCGCAACCTTGGCTTTGGCTAGCGCTAAGGTTACGTGTGCCTGCCCGTGGTCGTCCTCCACGCGCCAGTATACTGCTGCTGCATATGCTGCTTCGCTGGCGTCGACGAAGATGTGGAGTTGCAGGTTGCGCCCGCTGCTATAGTTGTGATAGCATCGTGGTATTGCGATTTCCCGTAGAGCTTCAAGATGACGAGTCCATTTGGCCCACTGCTCGGCCAGGTCTTCGTCCAGGGGTTCGTCCCACTTTGTGCTTCTTCTCCATATTTCTTGCAGGATTTGTTTTGCGCCGATTGTCACTGGTGAGACTAGGCCCAATGGATCGAAGAGAGACATGACTATTTGCAGGGCTTGTCTTTTCGTCGGTCGTTGTTTTTGCAGCACATCTTCTGGCAGTCTTGACAGATCCAGGTTGTATCGCAGCGAGTCACCTGCTGTATCCCACACCATTCCGAGGACTTTTTCTGTTTTCGGGCTAATACAGAGTTCTGTTGTCTCCGCTTCTTCTTCTAAAGCGTTAAGAACTTTTCCCGAGTTAGAAGTCCATTTTCGTATTACGAAGTGCGCCTGTTCGTGTATGTCGCGCACCTGGCACGCTGTTCTGATGGCGGTGTCTTCATCTTCGAAACTCTGGATGTAGTCATCCATGTAGTGGTTGCGTTGAATTGCTTTCACTGCCGCTGGGCACTTGTCTATAAATTCTTCTGCGTTCTTGTCTTTCACGTAGATCGCCGTCGCCGGAGATGACGTAGCGCCGAATATTAGTGACGTCATTCTGTATTCTTGCACTTCAGCTGTTACGTCGCCGTCGCGCCACAGGTAGCGTATCGCGTCACGGTCTTCCGGTGCTATCTTGACTTGAAGAAACATTTCAGCGATGTCGGCCGACACTGCGACTTTGTGCTGCCGCATTCGCATGAGCACGCCTGGCAGAGACTGAAGAAGGTCCGGGCCGGTGAGAAGAGCGTCATTGAGGGATACGCCTTTTGTTGTAGCTGCGGCGTCGTGCACCATGCGTACCTTGCCTGGCTTCATGGGGTTGAGCACAGGGAAGCAGGGCAGGTACCACGTCCGATCTGGCGTCGTCTCGGTGGGTGCAGGCTCGGCGTATCCTTTCTTGACTAAGTCCTTCATCTGTTCTAGCACCTTGACTTTGAGCTCCGGGTTCTTCTCTATTTTTCTCTCTGTGGCTTCTAATCTCTTCATTGCGTATTGTCTATTGTTCGGCAGCTTAATGTTGTCTTCCTTCCATAGTAGTCCCGTTTGAAAACGTCCATCTTCTAATCTCTTTGTCTTCTCTTTCAGGATCTTCAGAGCTTTTTCTTCAGGATCGTTTCGTGGTCGTTTAGGCGTTACGGCGAGCGATTCTAGTGAGAAGAAATTATTTAGTTGTTGATCGATGTGCCTACTTTCTTCTATGTCTTGCACGAAGTTGACGCGATGTCCGAGGGTTCTTGTGCAGGTGCCGTGTAATACCCAGCCCAGTGGTGTCTTCGATGCGACTGGTTGGTGCCTGCTTCCTATTCTCTTGTCCTCGGCCATCAGTAGGTGCCAGTTGTCCTGGCCTATTAGTACTTGCGGTCGTGCTCCTTCGTAGCGTATGACATCTGGCAAGTCTTTAAGGTGGCTGCATCCCGCAAGATCTTCGGCGTGAATACTCTGCGGCGACAGTCGTAGGTTCTTCATAGTGCGTGCTTCTATTCTATGACGTGCGCCTGAGCCGCCGATGAGTACGGTGAGCCTTCGCGAAGTGGAGGTGTCCACCTTCGCTTCGCCGATGGCTTCTATCACTAATGGCTCCCGTTTTCCTCGCAGCCCGGCTTGATGCGCTAAGTCTTCATCTATGAGTGTCACTGTTGATCCGTCGTCGAGCAGCGCGAAGGTATTTATTCTTCTTCGGGGGCCATGGATCTTGATCGGTACTATTTTCAGAAACGCTTGTTTTCCCTTGCCGGTCCACGTAGAGCTGACGACTTCGCTTTCTTTCTTGACCGCGGGCTTGTCATGATGCAGCATCGGATGGTGTTTGTATTGACACCCGTTCTTCTCGCACTGGTTGCTCCGGCAGTGATGAGTTTTGTTGCGAAATCGTAGACAGCGAAAGCAGAGTCGTTTTTCTTTTGCTATGTCCCATCTTGCTGGGGTGTCTGCTTTCTTAAAGTCGTTACACGAAGTCGCACTATGTCCTTCTCTGTCACACACCGGGCACCGCTGTGTGTCTTTCTCTTGCTGCCGGCTGGTTTCCACGGTGTAAGTCTTCTGTCCCTTCCTGTCGCTCTCTGGTTGCGCGTACGGACTGCATATTTCGGCTTCTTTATTCAGGAAACGCGCTATCTTCACTATTTCGGCGGCTTGATCGTTTTGCGTAGCTTTGTAGTCGTACCATCGATACTTCAATGTCGACGGTAATTTTTCGATGGTTGCCTTCGCTAGTTCGGGATTGCAGAGGTATTGTTGCTTGTTGATAGCTCTCAGGGTGGCCACGACGTTGTTGATTTTGCTGGCAAATATACACACGTCCCTAGGGGCGTCTGTCAGGCGTGGCAGGCTTCTTATCTTGTCTACTTCTGCAATGGCGATGGCGTCTGTACGCCCGAAGCGAAGCTTTCTAATATCTTCATGATGTCCCTTGGTTTCGATGCGTTGATAAGTAGGGATTCTACTGCTTCTCGTGCCTTGTTGCGTAGGCTCTTCCGCAGGCGGGCTAAGTTTTCGAGTTCGGTGAACCCGCCCTGCGATTCTTCATACGCGGCTTTGAAGGCTAGCCACTCTTGATGGCACCCCGTGAAGACAGGTAGCTCGTGAAATATTCTTGAATGGCTGCTATGTCCCGTTCTGGCAGCTTGTGTTATGGCAGCGGCTAGTTCTGAAAGGTCTATCTTGTTGACCGCTGCCATCGCTATGTTCGACGTTTCTTCTCCCGCCGGTGCCGCTGCGGCTATTGTAGGTAGCGGCGCGTGCGGCGGCGGGCCTGGTTGATTGTAGGGTTCGCCGGCTATGGCCAGCGGTTGGACGCTACTGTTCAGCCAGGAGTCGACTCGTTCTTTGACTTCTTTATCACCGATGACTGTATCGTGCTCGTTCTCGTCTTCGGAGTCCGACTCGGCTTCTATGGCTGCTATCTTCGCGGCGGCTAACTCAACTTTGAGGCGGAGTAATTCTTCTCGGGCTTTCACAAGTCGGGCGGCGCGTCGCGACGCCGATGTGGCCGCTTTGGACACGGGCGGCCTAACGGGCCGGCTCGTGAACGTTTGAGCGATAACTGGAGGTGGTTCGATGTTGCCTTGCGGTGCCCGACCCTGGGTCGTCGTTGCAGGCGTAGGTTGGTCTCTTTGTGGTGATTCTATTCTTGCTGTGGACGCTGTGGCGTCGGAACTGAAGCCGATCCCTGTGACCGCAGACGATTGTTCGGTGTCCGACTGTCCCTCAGTCGACGTAGTCTGCGTACTGGGTGTGGCCGGTGCAGCCGTTCTCGATTTTCCCGACGTTGATCTTGTTACTGGCATTTTGACGAATATCTTCTATTTTCCGTGATGGCCTGGCTTGGGTAAGCCTGGCAATGTCCAACGATGAATCCGGCTCCGATGGACCAGACAATGTACCGAACGCCCCTATGTGTGACTCTATTGTGACGTCGGTACATATATGTTGCTGGATTGCGCTGGACTAGGGAGATGCCAGTAGGTAGATAATGAAAACGCGGATTTTCTTGCTAATAAGGCGATAGTAGCTTGATGGTGTATAGTGGACTGTATGTTGATTTCTTGAGGCTGCACCAGTTGAGTCTTCTTGTAGACTGTTCAGTCTGAATGTGTTCCGACGAATGTTATTTTTTGCAAATCCCGCTCGCAGTTATGTGGAGTTTCGCTGCATTCTATTAGTGACTATTTTTGCTTAGCGTCAAGTGCACGCGTCAGCAATATTTTGTGCGAGCGAAACTCCCTATCGTGCGAGCGAGATGGCAAATGAGACCCTCCTTACGCGGCAATACCGTAAGGAGAGCCTCTTATGTGTGTAAGGTGTGTAGTGTACCTATTCGCCTTTATTTATTTAGTAAAAACTTTACAACACGTAATAACAACATACGATAAACTTAAATAAGACACATAAACAAATAGGACACTTATACAATTTCTAACACTATCTTACACTAACTATACAATACAAAGGTAATTTACAAATTTTAAACACTTTTAAATCAAACTATAACACACAACATAATAATAAAGTAAATAGACTATACAAGTAAATAGGCCGTCTGTAACACTATTAACGCAAGTAAATAGGCCGTCCGTAACACTTTTATTGTTTTTCGTAGTAATCTCCCTTCCTCTCTACACATCGTCGCATTCGATGGAACCACTGAGAAAAGCAGTGGGCCCATTCTTCCTTAGGGGTCTCTTCTATGGCATTTTCGTATGCTTTCACCACATCTTCAGGGCTCGTAAAGCGAATACCTCGAATTTTATCTTTAGTTCTTGGGAATAAATGAAAGTCGCAGGGCGCCAGGTCAGGACTGTAGGGCGGATGACTCATTATCTCGACACCTGCCATAGTCAAATATTCAACAGTTCGTTGTGCGGAGTGCGCTGAAGCATTGTCGTGGTGAAGGAGGATCCTGCTTCGAGGGCGCTGCTGTCGAATTTTTTCCAAGACAACAGGCAAACAGCGATTGACACACCAGTCTGCAGTAACTGTCCTTCCATCTTCTAGCTAGCACAACTGTCGCGAAATGACCTTTCCTATCAAAGAATGAGGCAATCATCTTTTTTCCTGGACTTCTTCCTTTCTTTACCTTAGTTGGCCGATCCTCGAAAGGAAACACCCACTAAGCAGATTGTCTTTTGATTTCGGGTTCGTAGCAATATATCCAGCTTTCATCACCTGTGACGATGTCAAATACAGCATTTGAGTCACCGCCGTTGAACTTATCTAACATTTGGCGACACCAGTCCATACGAAGGTGTTTCTGGTCGTCGGTTAAAGTATGGGGAATCCATTTGGTACAAAGCTTCCTGACGCCTAAATGTTCGTGTAATATTTTTTGAACTTGACTCATACCAATACCTAGGCTTGCCCGTATCTGCTGATAGGTCACTCTCTTATATTCCTCTATCATGCGTCGCACAGCACTGATGTTATCTTCAGTAGTCGCTGTTGAAGGACGTCCCTCACGCGGATCATCATTGAGATTGCTACGTCCACGCTTAAACTCGTTAAACCCATTGTAAATAGTGGCACGAGATAGGGCTTCATTAAGAAATGCTAATCGCAGCCTATCATAGCTTTGTTGTTGAGTAAGCCCACAACGAAAGTCATAATAAATCATTGACCGAAAATTTTCTCGCGTTAGGTCCATTAACATAGTTTTAGATTTGCCGCCAATTCACAAAAACAAATGACAAATGAATGCAACAAATACTACATTAGGTTACCAAAGAGTTATAAAATTGAAATTCAAAAAAAGTTTTCATTAGCAATGTTTCTAACTGGCCAGTTCTAAACATTTTCAGTTTTACCCACGTATTATGTTTTTAACTGCCAAGAAATTAGACAAAATAGAAAACTCAAAAGTTTATACACAATCACTTCTAATACAGTAGGACATACAGTAGGCAAAAGCAATACCACTTGCGGATTATCGAGGCGTCCGGATTGTAGTATGTCATATTTAATGGTAATAATAATTTTGCCTAATAGTCGACCTGCCTATACCAAACTTCCGAGCAATGATAGGTTATCTGTCACTTTTATCTAACATTTCCATATCCGCAATTTGTCTTTTAAGTTAATGTTGAATGTTTACGTGGCGGCGCCATGATATGAGCGAGCGCGTTAAATTGACACTGTGTCGAAAGCGATAAACAAAAGACTGACGTGACGTCGAATTAGCCCGCAACCCGCACCTACACACGCCGACCCCGCCCCCCGCGAATCTTATTGCCCGGACGGTTTTTTTTATTATAAATAATGGGCTTGCTCTTTTTTTTTTTTTTTTTTTTTAAATATTTTAAGGCATGCCTCACTGGGCCACACAAAGCCATCTAGTCCCAAATTAAGCTACTATTAAGTACCCTGTCGTATGGGGTACTAGACAACCGATAAACTTACTTATATACTTTTTTTTTTGTAAATAAATACTTATAATACATAGAAAACACCCAGACCAGTACAAACAGACATGTTCATGCACACAAATATTTGTACTGTGCGGGGATCGAACCCGCGACCCATGGGTCAGAAGCAGCGTTAACTACCGCTGATCCAAATGGTCGACTACATGCTTAACTATACAGTTAAGAAGAAGCCTAAGATGGAGCAAGCTTACCCAGAGGTACTGGTTCTCCCACACACCAATCACATTACAGCAATCACCGAACAAGCGGGAGTCCGGATTAACGAGGCCCTACTTTATTCAAAAATAATCCACAGAATCGCGAAGTCCGAGTCCTAAAAGACCGTATCAAAGAGACCTTAGCCACTTTAAACACCCACGAGTACAAGATCAAAGACATCCAGACATCGTACCAGGAGAAGCTGGAGAGGCACAGGAACAGAGAACAGGAGCTGTTCGAGGCCAAGGCCAAATTGGAAAAGTTGATTACGGACCAGACTAAGTTGATGGAAAAAGTTGGAGATGGTAAGATATTTTGTAATTCAGAAAGTGAAAAAATTCAAATCAAGTTTGAAAATCATTCCCATGCAAAAACGTTTCGATAGCTTTTGACACTAATACGTCATAATAAGTCCATGTGTAAGTACTTACACATGAAATTTTATCAATACTGACACTTTCTTAACCGAAAAGTTAGTTGGTAGGGTCAACTGTTTGATGTTTTAATCAAACAGTCAACTGTTTGATTACTGAATTTTAATAAATTTTTAATTTGTTTTTAAATGTATTTTAATTTAGTGAAATGGTTTTAACGAAAAAAAAAAGGTTTAATCATTTATGGTGTAGTCGTGTGGTGGCCTGCCTACTACGCGTTTCGGTTTCGATTCCCGGGCAGGTCAATTAAGTCATTGATCTTTCATTGACTTAATTGACCTGCTCGGGTTGGATCTGAAAGGGGAGTAGGGGTGGCATTATATTCGTGCTTCGGAAGACTTAGCCGCTGGCCTCGGCTTTCTGTCGTGAGATGGAAGTCGTAAGAAAAACTTGGAAAATTATGACATTAGACTATCCTATATTAGATATTTTTTTATGGTGCTCTTCTCTCTATTATAATTATATTTTAGTATGTTAGGTCCGACGGTAATCCATTTTTTTTTGCAGAGCAACATGTGAAAATGGAGTTAGCAGAACTGTTCAAGCCCATACAAAAGATGAATATCGCAATAGAGCGACATAAAAAACAGAAACTGGAGATTCAATACGATCTAGAGAATAACGTAACGCCGCAAATACGACTCTATCAAAACAAGTAAGTAATAGAAAAAAACACAGCAACATATTTATACTAATCTCATTATAGCACATGTAACCGCTGTCAACGCAAACAACGATATAACTTTGAATAAGCGTCACAACAAAACGTTCATTTTGTAACACAAAAAATGTCTCTGTTACACGAGGATTACCTTGAAAATATATTTGACTAGTGTCGGTAAAATACATTTACAATTACAAGGGATATAAGATTAATACCAAAAATTGTTCCTATTATAATCTTTAAGATAAAATTTACGAAATTAAAAGTACGCCTGTTCGAGGTTATGTCATTATGAGAAAAATCTAGTATTACTAATCGGAAAGTTTAAAATTAAGTCAATAAATCGATATTAGATCGATTTTATCTATGTAAAAACAAAAATCGTTATAAATTATCAGTAACAGTTAAAGTTATATATTTTTTAATTTAACAGTATTATTAACATCTTGTAAAAAATAGGCTTTACTATTATAATTATATTTTGTATTCTGCCAATATTCTATCCCAGGCCTGACTTAAGCAACTAGATGCCATCTTGACATATGCTACGTCCTATATCTGTGACAATCGACGTCATTACAAGTGCTGACGCCTTGTATTCGCTACATCAATAAGATTTAAAAGTATAGATAAGTTACGTTCATAGTAATTCACGATTTAAATCTGTTCCGAGCAATCATAAATTGCACACATTGACAAGTTTCACTGATAAGCAGAACAAAAGATGCGAAATAGCACGCAAATGAAAGAGATGGCTATAATTTTTAACGATTACCGCTCGTGATAGCGCTCGACGCAGACTGTGAACAAAACATCCTAATATTAGAACGTATTTGAGTCTTCACAACGAGCGCGCTTATGACAATTATCTGCTTCGATTTAATATAATATCATTGCGTAGTCTGTTTTCTCTTTATTGATAAATTGTTATTTGTTGTTATTTTTTTGTTGGCAACTGGTCGTTAAAGTTTAATTGAATAATGCTTATCAGAACAAAAAAGACTGCTTTAACTTCAGTAAAAATGGCGGGAATCGATGGAAGAAAACATTTTGACCTCGCCTCATAAGAAAAGAAAAAAGACATCATTAATAGACTCAGGCGTTACTTTACAGAAATCCATATTTAATTTAAAAATTCTTCTACTATACTTAACCGAAATTGATGATTTTACGGCGGCTGTGGTAAGAAACCAGTTGTATGGATTTTATTCACGTGGAGTGTTTCTTGCTGTTACAAATTATTTACATACAAGACTATTGGAGCGACCAATCAGATGTAGATGGCAGTGATTTAGAATGTGAACCCTTTTTTTAATAAAACATATTAAATTACCTGTTTTTTTTCTTTATTAATAAATGCACAATAGTATTTTACTGATTGTTATCAGTAGAATCATATTTTATTGACAATCGGTGAAAAACAATTTTTTCGATTCAAAATCGGTGTTCGTTTATTCGGGATTCTACAACGCCCCATCACTAGTTTTTTTTCCATAAAAAATGTAACGGCTTCGGACGCGTCCATACAGCCTATACAGGAATAATTTAGTATCACCATCCAAATTTTCATATAGTTATCGTTTATGTAAATAATAATATACGTTTATTTTAATTTAGTACCACTTAGTACTAAAATATCAAGTTAAGGCATCACAAAGTTATCTAAAAAACATTGACGTTCATGGATACCGCGCGCACGACCCCGCCCGCCTAGCGCGGCGCCCCCCACTGAAATGGCGCCATTTCATTCATAAAAAATAATCAAACATAATTGGTCCTTCATACTTTTGGGGTATCAAATGAAAGAAGGCAAAACTCTAAGTAAAAAAACATTTAAACAATACGGCAAATTACAGGATGTCTTTGAAATAATTATTTTCGTTGTCGGGTTACAGTTTCTAAAACTAATTATCTTGTTATAATTGAATAAATCGTTCCCAGGATACGAAACTTAGAAGACGTGGGTGAAAAACGTCTAGAAGTTCTACGGGAGTACAGCTCGGACGCTTACAACGCTGTTCGGTGGCTGCGTCAGAACAAAAACCTCTTTCAGGACGAAGTTTACGAGCCTATGATACTAGAGGTAAGATACCCGATGTCCTGGGCTCGATTCCTATAGATATACGGGTGCGCAACTAGTTAAGCGTAATTCTATGGCATGCTTGCATGAAAATAAAAGCTCATAAAAAAATGTGAAAGAAAAGGAAATATAATAATCAAAAATAGAAAGTAATAAAAAATATAAAATGAAAAAATATACAAAATAAAATAAAAGGTGGTGCCTAAAATTTTCACCATTTATAAACTAACTAACATTTTTCTATATTTTCTCGGGTCTACGCACATCTTAATTAATTCTGATTTACACTGAAACAAGTGTTACAATAGTTATTTACTTTAGAAAGAGAACGATTAATAAAGTCACAGTCCGCATCTTTTATTATAATCGGTACTTGCCGTGCAGTGCCGGCTTTAAGAGTCCTTATTATTTAAATAATGTCATCATCTCCTCTTAGTCCTATGGGTCTACTTCGCTTTGCTATGCGAACCGCTGACTTAAGATTGTCGTTAAACAATATCTTTAAACAAACAAAGTGCGTTTGGACCCCAAGGACCAAGAGATTTGACACAAAAAAAAAAGATTTATAAATATCGATAAATAATAAAACTGTTATCGATTAAATGATTGATGAGAGTGAGATGAGAATGAACTTTATTTATGTTTATAACTTCAGATTTATTACCCGGCCAAATTATGTCGACATGCAATTGTATGGGTATTTATGTCATGTTGCATCTATTCGATTGATTTAAGTTGAACTAAAAGTGCACTTTTACTTATGTCAAACTAGCTGCTGCCCGTGTTATGTACCTAGTCCATATGACTATTTTTCTACGTTATTTTCAATAACATGATACGATACTGGTCGTACGTGACTCGTAACCACCCATCTTCGCAGAATCAATTATAAAAACTTCTCATTGCCAAATATTCCCATAAATCATTAGGATAAGGCGATGACCCCCGGTCCACCCCTTATCATCTTATTTTTCTATTTGAATTACGCAAACTCCCGATCACGTGGTTATAGATAAAACACTTGCTTGTACAGTTATTCCCGAATCGCTTAGAATCGACACATTTCATCTTCAACCACTATCAAGACTCATCAAGTCCGGTAACGTCCGTACGCCGCTACTTAACGCCTCCGCCTCCAAATAAATTAGTATACCTTTGTGTCAGCTAGATAATGATAGTAAATAAAAGTTACCAACTATAGAGTTAACTCTTTATTTCAACACAAAACCACTTGAAGCCAACAGGGGCATAACACCCGCGACTTCGTCCGCATTAATGTCTGTTATTATGATCGCGACTATTTTCGCAACATTTTTCACTGATACTTTGCTCCTATTGGTCGCAGCAAGATATTCTATAGTCTAAAGCCTTCCTCTATATATGGACTATCCAACACAAAAAGAATTTTTCAATTCGAATCAATACTTCCTGAGATTAGCGCGTTCAAACAAACATACAAACAAACAAACTCTTCAGCTTTATAATATTAGTATAGATGGGTGTCCCATTTTGTTGGGACAGTTTTTTATCCCTGCTTGTGTATCTAGTTCTTTATACAGGATAAAATTTTAAATACCATCCAAATTTTAATACAGCAATATACGAGACAAAAAACAAATAACGTATTTTTTCTTTTGGTATAGCCCAGAACAAAAATGTCAAGATAAAGCTAAACCTAGAAAATGTCCGCCAAAAATCTAAAATTTTGGATACGGCCTCCTTGCAACACATTTTTTACGCGATGCGCATCTCATTCATTCATTACGATACTATTCTTAAGTTGTTGATTTTCGTTTCATTCCTTCACAGGCTTAGGACCGTAGATATTGATAACTATGTTGCAAAATTTTACTCTAACTTATTAGTCTATCATTCCTTGGTGTTTCTGTATGAATGGATCTGTAACAAACAAAATATTATTCTTGTGTATGTAATGTTTTAATTCAGTTTTAATTCAGGAGTTCACGCCCTCATGCGCTAGCGAGCGGTCGCTGTCTGTGCGTGCGCAGTGAATCTTATAGTTTGTGATAATGTCGTCGTCTACACTGAAGTGTAAGTCGTGTAATATAGTGATCTGTGAACTCCTTGCATTCATACAGAACAAGCAAGATGTTATGGATGAGCAATCTTTAGTGAACTTGTGTGTATCTAGCTTTTCTGAAGAGGAAATTGAGGAAGCCAAAAGTTTGTTGTTTTCTGCAGTTTCACAGCGAAAGATAATAAGGAAGAAAGCGAAAAAATTATGTAAGAATTTGCATGACGTAATAGCAGTGTTTAAAGAATCTAATCCCGAGGAGTTGCCTATTTTCGTTGCCAGGGAATTGCAGAGGCTACCCCCGCTGACTTTTGATCACATTGATGCATCGAGATTGCTAAAGGACATAATCGTGCTAAAATCCGAAATTAAATCAATTAAGGATACATATGCTACGCAAGAACAACTGCAAGAGATTAAGGTGGACTTATTGAAATCAAATAATGCATCAATTGTTTCTACACAAGGACAGTTTGTTAATTTTAGAAGAGGCGGTGGTTGTCAAATCAGTAACGGTTTCGATAGTGGTCCGATCGGCTTACCGCACATTTCGTTAACATCTCAGATAAATAATGAATCAGCTGATGTCTCGAACAAGCAAGATGCGCTAGCTCGCTCACACTCATGCGAGAAGGCGACTACTCCTCTCTCTGATCCGCAAACCGGGACGGTGCCGACTTATCCGTGTTCTGTGTTGCCGACAATGCTGACCGAGGCTATTCCTGATGAGGCAAGGCTGGAGAAGGAATCATTATGCACAATCAATAACGAGCATTTTCCTAGGCCGCTCTCGGTGGCTAAACAAAACACCTTTGCGGAGATTGTGCGGGAAAGTGATAACTGGGAATCGAAACCTAAAAATGACAATGAGAATGATTGGATATTATATCAAAGAAAAAGACATAGAAATCGATTTATGACAGTTCTGGGCAAGGCTTCTACGAATACTCAGGAAAAATTTAAGGCAGCGGATATAAAAATTCCGTTGTTTATTAATAACGTAGATAAGGACACGAAAG
Organism: Anania crocealis; assembly: GCA_949315895.1. Classification (NCBI taxonomy): domain Eukaryota; kingdom Metazoa; phylum Arthropoda; class Insecta; order Lepidoptera; family Crambidae; genus Anania; species Anania crocealis. The sequence continues at coordinate 11,981,885 of OX438872.1, forward strand.
AGACGGATATAGTGGAATACATTAGTGATAAAACGCAGGTCATGGTGAGCTTGAGAAAAGTTAAAACTAAAGAGCAAAAACAATATAGTGCCTATGTTGTTTACGTTCCGAAGAACAAGTTATCGTTGTTTTTAAATGACGGTTTGTGGCCAGAAGGTGTGTCCTTCAGGCGTTATGTTGATTTCAAAAGAAACCCTAGTCAGATTGCGGCTGATCTTGATAATAAGAAAATATTAAATGAATAACAAAACTAAATTTGTTACTTTTAATTGTAAGTCGTTAGTGAGATCTATGAATTGTATAAGGACATTATGTCAAACATCTGATCTGATTGCACTACAAGAAACGTGCCTTCTGCCTCATGATATACCTTTACTGGGCACCGTGGATCATGATTTCGAGTATGCTGGAAAGTCGGCTGTTGATACATCAGCTGGAATCCTGAGGGGGCGTCCCTTTGGAGGCGTAGCCATTTTATGGCGAAAGAATGTGTTCAGTGCCGTTTCTGTTATTCCTTGTGCTAGTGATCGAATAGTGGCATTGAAAGTATCTAGTGCCGACTGTTCCTTTTTAGTGTTCTCAGTATACATGCCTACTGACGAATTTGCGAACTTGGTTGAATTTACACAATGTTTGAGTGAGATACAAGCTATAATAGAAAGTTGTGACACTGAGTATAGTTATATTTTGGGTGATTTAAATGCTCACCCGGGTAGGCGTTTTGATAGTGAATTACAGATATTTTGTGTAGATCAGAAATGGTCTTGTGTAGACATGGAGATACTTGGCTTGGACTCCGGATCATATACCTATGTAAGTGATAGTCATGGAACGACTAGTTGGCTGGATCATTGTGTGGTGACCCAGGCAACTAGACAAACAGTAGATGATGTGTCGATTAATTATGGTGTATTTTGGTCAGACCATTTTCCCCTGGAAATACATTGCAATTTAAAAGTGTTGATACCCAAGTGTGGGTCTCGTAGCATTGAAGTAAATAGAATTTTATGGGGAGAGCGGGATGAATCACAGATCTCGAATTATACAAATTATTGTAACGAAAGATTAAAACAGGTAGACTTTCCTTCCGTATTATCTGAGTGTGCTGATATTGCGTGTAACGACCCTAACCACAGAATCGTACTCTTAGACCTGTATGATCAAATCATAAATATTTTATCGGAAGGCGCAGTGTATAGCAGTAGGAAAAATAAAGTTAAGTATAGTAAAAAGTATGTCTGTGGGTGGAATAAACACGTAAAAGCCGCCCATAGTGAAGCTCGTTTGTGGTTTAATTATTGGGTACTATACAATAGGCCTCGAATGGGATATGTGTATGAAAAAATGTGTGTTTCTAGAAACATTTTTAAAGCTAAACTAAAGTGGTGCCAAATTAATGAGAAACAAATAAAAATGGATATTTTAGCAACAGAACATGCAAAAAAGAAGTTCTCGAGTTTCTGGAAACACACTAAAAAACTGAGTCCAAGGCCGGGTGTTCCAGTGTGTGTTGAAGGGTTATGTGAGCCCATTCAAATAGCCGAAATGTTTAAAAATAATTTTAAAGTTCAACCTGCTCATAGTTGTTCTGAGGCTAGTGATGTTTCATGTGGGGGTTCAGGTGAAAAGAGGAATTTGGTTGTGATTCGGGCTAAGGACATAAAATCTGTTTTGAGAAAAATGACTGGGGGTAAGTCACCTGGGCACGATCACTTAAGTGTGGAGCACCTGCAGTTTGCAGGTGTGCATTTACCGCGTGTACTGGGAATGCTTTTTTCACTTTGCCTGAGTCACAGCTACTTGCCTGATAGTATGCTTAAAACTATAGTCGTGCCCATTGTTAAGAATAAAACTTGTAGTGTGAATGACGGGTCCAATTATAGGCCTATTTCCTTGGCGACCATTGTGGCGAAAGTACTGGATAGGCTGATAGAGCGCCAGCTGAGTGAGTGCGTCAAACTTCATGATGCCCAGTTTGGTTTCAGACCTGGTCTTTCAACCGAAACTGCTGTACTGTGCCTCAAGCAGACTGTCCAGTATTATACTGCTAGGGAGACGCCCGTATATGCATTGTTTTTGGACCTGTCAAAAGCCTTTGATATGGTTCAATACGAGATGCTATGGAAAAAGCTAGCTCATGACACTGATCTCCCGCATGAATATGTCGCAATCTTAAAATATTGGTACTCTCATCAGAAAAACTATGTAAAATGGGCTGGGGAGCTCTCTAGCATGTATAGGCTGGAAAGTGGTGTGAGACAGGGAGGGGCGAGTTCACCGACTCTTTTCAGCCTGTATGTGAACAAATTGATTGGTGAGCTCAGCAGTGCTGGCGTTGGCTGTTCTCTTGAAGGTACCTTTATCAACAATTTAAGCTACGCCGATGATATGGTCCTGCTGTGCCCATCAATCAGTGCTCTAAACAAACTTATTGGTATTTGTGAGAGATATGCACTGACCCACAGTCTAAGGTATAATTGTGCTAAGAGTGAGTTGCTTGTGTTTAAAGCCAAGAACAAAACTTATAAAGTTCCAACAGTGAAGCTCAATGGTACGCCTCTTAGACAAGTTCAGAGCTTTAAGTACCTGGGACATTGGGTCACTGAGTCTTTGTGTGATAACCTAGATTTGGAAAGGGAGCGGAGGGCACTGTGCGTTAGGGCAAATATGTTGTCCCGCAGGTTTTCGCGTTGCACTGAAAATGTTAAGCTTACTCTTTTTAAATCGTATTGTCATTCCTTATACACGTGCAGCCTGTGGACAAATTATACAAAACGGACGTATGTGGCCCTTCGAACTCAGTACAATAATGCATTCAGGGGGCTGATGGGGTTGCCTCGACGCTGCAGTGCCTCTGGGATGCTAGCAACAGCCAGAGTGGATAGCCTCTCGGCCATAATTAGAAAGCGCATTGCTTCGTTGTTAAAACGGGTTAGGAGCAGCACCAACAGCCTCTTGATGCTGGTCCAGTCGATTTGGACGTGGACAGTGTCATAATGCAACACTGGAATCGCGTCCATCTTATCAAAGACACCTCGATTTCACATAATCATTTTTATTGTACCGAATTTTAACACTAACATAGTGAGTAAGTTCTATTGTTACTAACCCTCTGGATTCTGCTTCCGAAATAAATACATTTTATTTTATTTTTATTTTATTTATTTCTATTTATTAGTTATATATTATTAGATAATAAAGTATTAAGTGATATGATTAATTAGGATTACTTGTATTATATTACACAAGTTTCTGTACTGAAACCCTTTTTGCAAGTGGAGCTAACCTATAATTAACAGTTACATTAAGCTATTTTAATTGTTATTTCATTTATTGTATGTACTGCATCTATGTATATTGTTATGTATTATTATGTATGTTGTTGGTTGGTCTAAATAAAAAAAATAAAAAAAATAGAACATGTTCCTTTTGATATCCCATAACTCTAGGGTATTAAACGGACCATGGTAAAGAATCAAATTGCATAATATGAATAATTTTTCAATTATTAATTTTTTTTGTTTAATTTTTTTCATACAAAATAAATCTAAAAAGTCACGACTGTTTATGTAAAACACCCTTACCTTGTTGTGAATGAATTTTTGAATGAAAACGATTTACACGTACCTACTTATCAATGAAACACCTACACACGTCAATGTTTTTTACAAGTTACGCTCTTCCGCTACTTTACTACTACACTTTAGTGTAAGTTTGCCAACGTCTCGCAAAACTAAGGATTCGCCATACTGGTTAAATTTTTCTAACAAATTTAACTAAAATTGATGTTATATTCAAAACTAATGATTTTTGAACCACATGTTCTGAGGCGTTTTATATTATTTTTACCTATAGAACATAACCTTAGAGTTATGGAATATCAAAAGGAACACGTTGTATACAGGGTGAAATTTTAACCACTTTCCAAAAATTTTATACGCGAACAGTATCGTATTTAGAGCCCATTTATGAAGTAAAAAATGTAAATCAAGCTTTCACCCGAAAATATTTTTCGCAATATAGTTTTCAATTTTTACGGTCCTAGGCCTGATAAGGTATAAAGGGAAAATCAAAAACGTATGAATAGTATCGTAATGAATGAATGAGATGTGAATCGCGTAAAAAATGTGTTGCTAGGCAGCCGTATCAAAAATTTTAGATTCTTTGCGGACATTTTTTAAGTGCTTTAACTTGACATTTTTGTACTGGGCTATACCAAAAGAAAAAATACGTCATTTGTTTTTTGTCTCTTAGATTGATATATTAAAATTTGGAAGGTGGTTAAAATTTCACCTGTATATATTTTCGGGTGAAAACTTGACCTACATTTTTTATTTCATAAATGGGCTCTAAATACGATACTTAACGCCTATAAAAAATTAGACTGTGATGATAACCATACATCAGCTTTTATGAAGTACTCAACTACTCTATCCATAGATAAACTTCACGGACCCGAAGTTCGCCCGTTACCTAGAGTCGACTGTGCCCGCCAGGGATCTGGTGGCGTTCACGTTCGAGTCCAGCCGGGACATGAACCTGTTCATGCAGAAGGTTAGAGAGCAGGGCCTGAAGCTCGTCAACGCGATATGCAGCCCGCAACGCGTCAATATGCAGAGGAACGATATACAGCAGCTGAGGTGAGAATAAAAGTTTGCTATTTATTTATTTTTATCAGGCAACAAAGGCCCATACAACATATAACTTACAGACTTACGTACATATTATATTAAACTTAACTAAAAATATATATTTATAAATGTAATGCTATGTTATAGGTAAGCGCTAAATTACATGCCTACTTATTGTTAAATAATGTAATATTTAAAAAAAAAACTAGTTGATTCTTCTTTGGTGTAGATTTGAAATGATAAATTTATGCCTGAAGTTATGCAAAAAAAAACATCCTACTAATATTATTGTTAGGTATTTATAGGTTGCATATTTCTGTCTACAGCTAGCTATACAATAGCGTGGCTGCGTCCACGGCCTCACCTTATGAAATAAACGCCAGTGCGTTGACAGCCATCCCGTGTTTTACTTGTGCCTTTGTGCTCGCATATTTACCAATTATAAACGTGAAAGTTTGTGAGGATGCTTGGATGTTTGGTACTCTTTTACGCTAAAACGACTCAAGGGATCTGAATGAAATTTGGCATGGTGTTAGTTTATTGGCTGGAAATAACATATACAGGGTGAAATTTTAACCACCTTCCAAAATTTTTATAGGCGTTCAGTATTGTATTTAGAGCCCATTTATGAAGTAAAAACTGTAAATCAAGCTTTCACCCGAAAATACTTTTCCCAATTTAGTTTTCAATTTTTACGGTCCTAGGCCTGAAAAGGTAAAAAGGGATAATCAAAAACTTATGAATAGTGTCGTAATGAATGATTGAGATGCGCAACGCGTAAAAAAAGTTTTGCTAGGCGGCCGTAACAAAAATTTTAGATTTTTGGCGGACATTTTCCATGTGCTTTATCTTGACATTTTTGTACTGGGCTATACCAAAAGAAAAAATACGTCATTTGTTTTATGTCTCGTAGATTGATATATTAAAATTTGGAAAGTGGTTAAAATTTCATCCTGTATGCTACTATTTATCCCGGGATAAGGTACAGTTCTTGTGGAATAATTTATAAGCATAGTTTTAAATTAAAAATTCCAAGCGTACGAAGTCGCGGACAATAGCTAGTTACTCTATAATTTTAGTGCGTACAAAACTCAAAACTTTTTTTGTAAAGTCCACTTTCCTAAAAAGGAGAATGTGCTGTCGGCCATATTAGATTACCTGTTTTGTGACGTCATACGGATCAAAACAAATATTTACTTTTAACCATTCAAAGTACTGCTCGCCTTCACGAATCCAACATTTATGGTTGCTCGCAAAAAGACAAAGGAGAAACGGAATAGGAATTTCACTTTTAGAACAACATATCTTCTTCTCGGCACTAGCCCACATTTGTCCCGAAGCAGTGGTAGGTTTAAATATTGGGACGTGTGAAAGCGCCTCCTGCGGGGCCTATTTGCAGAAATAAAACTGATTTTACTGATTTATATCAATCAAATATATAAACGTGACATAGATATTCAGACTATAGATATTGTAAGTAACAGCCTATAATCATCCCACTGCAGGGAAAAGGCCTCCATCATTAGATTCATGTTACCACACCAATGATGGGAACTGGCATAATCACCACGCTTGCCAAATGCGGGTTGGTGATCACAAACCCAAGCAACGTTCGAAAATTTGAAACTTTTTTGTTGCCCGACCCGGGGATCGAACCTGGGACCCCGAGATCTTGGCCCGGTACTTAAACCACTAGACCAACGGGGCGTTAATAGATATTGCATGTCAACATAATTTGACCGAGATATACATTTAACACTGAAATAAAATCAACGCCAATAATTCAATCGAAGACAGTTCTAGGTGTCAGTATATAAACTTGAAAAATTATGTCTCAGGCGGGACTCGAACCCGCATCTCCTCGCATGCCGGGCGGGCGCTATACCATTAAGCCACCGAGACCCTGCGAATTTTTCAAGCATATTCTTAACGCTGTAAGCCAGCGTTGCTTCATCAACGAATTTGAATGCTGCGGAATTGAACTGACTAAGAATAATATTATTATTGTTTGTATTTACAGAATTCCTAACTCAAATATAACAATCTTCTTTGACAAACTGAGGCAACTCTTAACTAAAATTACTAGGAATAATAAGAAGCATGTTATAATATGTGGTGACTGGAACATTGATATTCTGAAAAACAGTCCCCAATGTAAAGAACTGGAAGCAGTTCTTGTCAATCACAATATGTATTGTCATATTAACATGCCTACTAGAAAAACCTCCAGTATAGACCAGATAGCTAGTAACATAGATAATCAAAACATAAAAAGTAATGTGCACCCTTTAGCATTGTCAGACCATGACACAGGGCAAAGTATAACATTTTCTATCCCAAAGATAGATAACAACAGAAACACAAAACAACAATGGTTTGAAAACCGTCGGGATCTAGGTAAAGATAATATAAAAAAATTTCGAGAATGCATCTCATCGCTATCTTTTAATGATGTTTATAAAGAAAGTGATTGCAACAAGTCATTCGATAAGTTTCATGACCTGCTTAAACTTTTTTACAATCTCTGCTTTCCATCTGTACGTATAAAAGTAGGAAATAGGACGACTAACAATAAGTGGATTACAAAAGGATTAAAAAAGTGCTGTGCTAAAAAAAGGTTAATTTATTATAGATATCAAAAAGAAGCTAGCAATAAACAATACAATAAAAAACTTTATGTTGACTATACCCGAATACTGAAAAGATGCATTCTAAAATCTCACCAAATCAACAATAATAATTATATAACTAAATCTAAAAACAAATGTAAGGCTTCTTGGGATGTAATTAAAAACAACATTAATACAACTAAAAATAAAAATGGCATAAAAACAATTATTAATAATGACATAACATATAAGCAACCTAATGACATCTCTGAAGTATTTAACGATTTTTATATTAACTTGAGTAAGAAAAATAAACATGACATTATCAAAATAAATGAAAATATGAAAATTTGTATTACGTCAAACAGCATGTTTGTGTCACCAATCACACATCATGAAGTAACTAAAATTATCACATCGCTTAATAATACAAATTCCGTGGGATATGACGAAATAAATCATGTGCTGAGCTTATAGCTCAACCACTAGCTTATTTAATAAATCTTTCGTTCGAGCAGGGTGTCTTCCCTGATCGGCTTAAATTATCAGTAATTAAACCCATTTTTAAAAAAGGAGATTCCACACAAGTGGGTAATTATAGACCAATTACATTAATACCAATCATCTCCAAAATATTTGAAAGGGCCATGTTGATAAGAATAGAAAGTTTTTTAACTAAAAATAATATACTTGTGTCAAACCAGTTTGGCTTCAGAAAAGGTGTTTCTACAACTCACGCCTGCTTTTCTTTTATTCGCAAAGTCACAGAGGCCCTTAATAACAGAGAAGCGGTTGTAGGGTTGTTCCTTGACATGAGTAAAGCGTTCGATTATGTCTCTCACCCCCGTCTACTTTTAAAGCTACAAAAATATGGTATCAGAGGTAAAGCCTTGGCTTGGGTTCAAAGCTACTTATTTGAGCGTTTTCAGTATACTGAAATAAGCAAGATAATTGGTAACAAGAAGCAGTTCTCCCAATCTACTCGTAAAATCTGTGAATCTGGCGTACCACAGGGAAGCATTCTGGGACCTCTACTATTCTTATTATATATTAATGACCTTCCCTTATCATTAAGTCAGGAATGCATTCTATTTGCCGATGATACGACAATAGTCATTAAATGTAAAGATAAAACATCTTTAGAAACATTAGCCAATAATGAACTGACTAATGTAATGGAATGGCTGGAACAAAATGACCTAAAAATTAATCTTTCTAAAACCAATACAATTCATTTTAGACCATATAACAACACGGATATTTCGATAAATATTAATTACAATGACACTAAAATTCAACAGGTAAACTATGCCACGTTCTTGGGCATAACGGTGGATGAGCATTTAAATTGGAAAGAGCATGTTAATCAACTTTGTGTAAAAATAGAAAAATTTGTATTTGCCCTACGTCGGTTAAGACTAACATCATCCCAAAAGACTGCATTATCAGCTTACCATGGCTACGTGTCCTCAATTCTACGGTATGGACTTATTATATGGGGACACTCGGTGGATGTATTAAAAGTCTTCAGGGTTCAGAAAAAATGTATTCGGGCTTTGTGTGGTGCTAACTACCTAGACCACTGTACGCCCCTGTTCAAAGAGCTTAAAATCTTACCTTTGCCATGCCAATATATACTTGACATTTGTTTATTTGTGAAAAGACACCCCCTCATCTTTCCTTTAAAGAGCGAGATGCATGAAAACAAAAGAGGAAGAAGAGACAAAAGTAAGCTTTATGTACCACCTAGTAGACTGAAATTGTATTCCAATAATGTGTACTGCAATGCGATAAAAATATACAATAAGCTTCCTCCTAGTATAAGAGATATGACATTACATAAATTTGAATACAGTCTAAAAAATTGGCTAATAAAAGAGTGTTTCTATTCTATAAGTGACTTTATGAACATGAGTATTAAGGATGACTTCGTATAAATTAATTGACGACTAACGAGGATATACGACTATTATTGTGTTTTAATTGTATTATTTAATTTTTATTAATTGAATAGATACTGTATATTTTATTTCTATGTCTGCGAGTCTAATGCATGGTTCTACTAATGATATAGAACGTATTATAAATGAATATTTCTACGCTATTAGTAGCAGAATGTGCTGAACTATTTATAATAAGATCTTATACCACCACTTTCTTAGAAATAAATCTTTTCTTTCTTTCTTCTTTCTTTCTTTTCAAATGTTAGGAGTTTGCACCCTTAACACCCGAAAGAAACATCTTTGCAGATGTTTGACAGTCAGTCAAGATGAAACAGCTATTTATATACTTTATTTGATATTTTAGCAATTAAATTGCAATTATAATATCAGTACTTATATAAACTTGAAAAATTTTGTCTCAGGCGGAACTCGAACCCGCATCTCCTCACATGCCGGGCGGGCAAAATTCGCGCTGAGTCGCAGGGTCTCGGTGGCTTAATGGTATAGCGCCCGCCCGGCATGCGAGGAGATGCGGGTTCGAGTCCCGCCTGAGACATAATTTTTCAAGTTTATATACTGATATTATATTTGCAATTTAATTGCTAAAATATCAAATAAAGTTCTAGGTGTCATTTTTCTATCAAAATGTGTGTCTATTTCTTGTCTATCGATAATTTTACAGTATAAACCTCTCTTTCCAGTTACCTCGGCTTCTACACATATCTGATAGACACAATAACAGCGCCGGAAGCGATCACCCGCTACCTCTGCAAGCAGTACCACATACAGCGGATACCTATTGGCAACGATCACACTTACAAGAATAGTGGGAACGTGCCTTCTAATATTACATTTTTCTTTACTGGTAAGTTAGTAGTCTTGAGGCGTTTGGGATTTCGTTCCGATTCGTATTCGAAACGTGTTCGTTTCTGTAGTCATGTAAGCTTGTAAATAAGGATATGTCTCTTCCAAATACGTTAACCATCTTATTCATAATAATTTTAGCTATTTCACTGTAAAAGTAACAGCCTGTAATCATCCCACTGCAGGGAAAAGGCCTCCATCATTGAATTCAAGTTACCACTGCAATGATGGGTATTGGCTTAATCACCACGCTTGCCAAATGCGGGTTGGTGATCACAAACCCGAGCAACGTTCGAAAATTCGAAACTTTTTTTCTTTTGTTGCCCGACCCGGGAATCGAACCTGGTGTGGCATGTAGATACCTCATCTCTCATTACCTTCTCATCCCATTGTCATTTTTACATTTTTTTTAATTTGATGTATTTTCTAATTCTTTTAAATTATTTCTGTTTAGAAACTTTTTGGTTAACTCTGATTTTTATATTCTTATTTTGAAATTCAAAATTGTTCGATCGTGCCTCGCCCATGTCGGGCGAGCACGTCAATCAGTAGTCAGTTGACATTTGGCTTTCAGAGCACTACTTCTTATTCTATTGTTGTGAACTAAAGATTATTATTGGGAGAATTATCTTGGACACTCCTATTTATTCATTACTCCTGGATCCTGGCGGTCACGTAGACCGCCGGGCCATCTCCATCACTTCGGCTTGATCAGGCAGATCGCCGGACTACCTCCCCTCCGCTGCGCAGTTGGATCCTGGCGTGGTCGACCGCCGGGCCACCTCTATTCATCAAACCACTAATAAATTGAACTTTCACGTGTAAATTTAAGTTACGTATATATTTTATCATACTTTTAACTCTAATATATTTACTTTATATCTTGTCTTGTATTTTATTTAGCTCTTAGGGAATAATTATAGGGAGGTAGGTTCCCATTAACTTCCCTCTTTCCAAATTTTCTTTTGTAGCGTAGCAGAACCTAGGTTTCTGAGGGTATTCCTCTTCAAGGGTACCCCAGATATTCTGCTACGTTATACTGGGACCCCGACATCATGGCCCGGTATTTAAACCACTAGACCAACGGGGCGTGTATTGCAGTGGTATTTCACTGTATTGTCACTTTTTTTCAAATGATGACAGCGTTAAGAAGGAGCGAGACAAAACAGTGTAATATCTAAAATAGGTTTATTAGACTGTTTGCGTTATTATGAATAAGGGGGTAAGCCTCTAGTATTTCGACATATTATGCCCTATGTTGAAATACTTTGAACTTAATGCAGTAGACATAAAGTCAAAAAATTAAAATACTTAGCTCGCTAGAGGGTTGAGATATTGGTATGAGTGAAAGAGACGGATGGAGTCGAATATACCTACATAGTGTTACGTAGTAGGGCCTTGGTGCGAGTTTACCACTATCAAACTTGTCGAATGATTGCGTTTAATTTATTTTGGGACTACACTTGTTCTGCATGGCGTAATCTTCCTCCAACATACGAAAGAAATATTTCTATAAATATTTTACAATCGGTTAAGATGAAATACGAGTAGCTTTACAAATAATAGGGGTTAAAGTATGAAATTGCCGATTATTTTCCCACTTTTTATTTTGTTTATAGCTCTTAAGTATAGTCATATTATTGCGTAATTCTTTTTGTATTGTATCAAAAACTAAATAAAGTAACTTTTGACTAAAAAAAATAATGCAATACTAGTGCCTATTACTTCAAAGGAAGTCGTTGAAAAGACCCCTTACAATGTGTCAGCTGACCTTTTTGCTTCAATTAAGTATATTTGTATTATATACTTTGATTTTCAGAAATTTAAATACTATAATGCGTAGCTTTATAACCATCTAACTTTCACCTTTAATTGTTTCGAAAACGGTTCAGGATTTTTAAAAAAACTAAAAAATTGTTAGTATGGAAAAATGAGTTGTCTCGATTTCGTCCTAATATTTTGAATCTGTCAAGATAGGCGGTTAAATTGCTGATGTTCATTGAAAATACAATTCAAAATTCGTCTGCCTTAGATGAGACCCAATGATATTTCATAGTATAGATATTTTACGTTCATAATAAATTGCGTTCGAAAAACGTCCCGGCGCTGCACGATGACAGTTACATAGATTAAGAATTGTAACCAAAATCAGACGGTACAAATATTTGCAAGTAGGTAGAAAATATAGAGAAATAAAACAGGTTGTATTTAATTTTGACTTATATAAAAAGTTTTTTATTATGTAAGTACGAAACATTAAACATACCTTTGAATTATTAGAGTTACACAAGTTAGAATTTTTAACAGAAAAAATTATGTACAATTTTAAGAAAAAGATATTACACACCGTGATTTCTTAAACCGTCTTACAAACGAATGCCAATTAATCTACCCAATATTATAAGCCTCCCTGAAAAGTATTTTTTTTTTAATCAATTAAAATTATGTAAGAATAATATTAGATAATGATTCGGACTAAGCATTCATTTTGAAACACGCTGTAACGATTCTGCATAAGGTTCATTCAGCCGGCATCACCCTGACTAGCGCCTGATTGCTTATTTTATTTAGTGAATATGTTTTGCTGATTACGCGTCATAGTGATACCTAAATTGTCGCATCTGAATTTTTAATCTATGTCGTCGTCTTAGCACTTACAAATAAACTTAGAAATTAAAAGACAAGACTTAGAAATTAAACTTACAAGTGATATTTAATTTTGATCTCTTGAGCTTTATTCATTTTAGAACCATAATTTGTGCTCTTTCTTAATTTTAAACACACCACTTACTTGTGAACTGTACGCGAACGAAAGTGCATGCGGTTTTCCGATTAGTAGCGAGTTGAAAGCACTTGACTAAAATACTGGCCTAATGAAAACTAGACTTAAGGGAGGGCGCACACTCGGTGTCGGTGCGGGTAGTGTGGTTTAGGCGGCCTAGGCCGGTGTTAACGAGTGAAAACTTTTTTAAATTCTGAATTAGGTATTGCTTAACGCCCCGTCGGTCTATTCGTTTAAATACCGGACCAACATTTCAGACTCTCGGGTCAGTCAACAAAAAATTTCTAATTTTCCAACATTGCTCGGGCTCGTGATCACTAACCCTCATTTGGCAAGCGTGTTGATTAGTCAGTACTCATCATTATTGTGGTAATTTGAATACAATGATGGAGGCCTTTTCTCTGCAGTGGGATAGTAATAGGCTGTAAATTTAGGTATTGTCGACCTCCGTGGCGGTACTCGTCGGTTTTCAAGGTGTTCGCCTGCTTCGAGCTTCAGAGTTCGATTCCCGAACGAGTCGGTGTAGAAAAAAAAAAAGGTTTTCCTACATTTTCTCGGGTCTGGGTGTTTTTGGTAGCTTCGTTGTTTCTGGTTTCCAAAATACGAGTGCTTTATATGGTTATTAAAATTGGGATTAAAACAATGTGTGTGATACTTTATTTGATATTTTAGCAATTAAATTGCAATTATAATATCAGTATGTAAACTTGAAAAATAATTTCTCAGGCGGGACTCGAACCCGCATCTCCTCGCATGCCGGGCGGGCGCAATACTATTAAGCCACCGAGACACTGTGACTCAGCGCGTCATAATGTTTGTGATGTTGTCCACATTCATTTATTTATTGTGTTGCCTTCCAGAAAACCACAGGTTTTCCGTTCGCGTGTCTGCGTATAGTGGTGCACGGTCCAGCTCCACGATAGAGCTGCGGCCGCCGCGGCTTCTGGCCAACACGCTCGACGCCGACCAGCTCGCGCAGTACAACGAGCTGTGAGTCTAACTATTATCTATACTAATATTATAAAGCTGAAGAGTTTGTTGAAAAATTATTTATGTGTTGGATAGTCCATTTATCGAGGAAGGCTTTAGGCTATATAACATCACGCTGCGACCAATAGGAGCGAAGCATCAGTGAAAAATGTTGCAAAAATATTCGCGATCATAATAATGGAAATTGACGCGGACGAAGTCGCGGGCGACAGCTAGTGCTTGATATAAATTTCAATAAGTAAAGCGCGACATTCTTCGATATAAGACATTCATTTCCAAGTACCATTGCACCGCATAATTCATTACTATTAAGGATAGCAAGAACCTACAATACTTCGTTTTCTACCGTAGACATATTTAAAAAAAAAAAACATAATTTATGAAATACTGGACAGTATAAATTAGGCAATCAAACTTACACACACACACATTAATAGTTCCAATTAAATACAATAAAACAGGCACATTCTTCTATTCTTTCGTTTATTAATTAATTTCTTATTAGTCTGTAATGTTTATTCTCTTTGCACTGTAAAAGTTTTTTTTACTCAAATTATTTACATCTTTATGTACTTGTAAATTGTAATTTCAAGGAATTCTGTAATTAACCATCCTTGATTGTATCTTCACTGTCAAACTTTAACACATTGTATCACTGTATGAATTCTTAATAAATAAATAAAAACTAGAATAAAAAATTACACCTAAAGCCGCGTACTCACTAGCGGACATTTGTCGACCGACATTTGTGTTCAGAGACAGCGAAATCACGGAACATCGCCCTATGTCGTTCGATATCTTGTCGCCGTCCACGTCAGTTTAGCTGATAGAGTGACTTCACTCATTCGAATGGGCGACGCGATACAAGTTGCGCGATGTCGCGGTACATGTCGGGCGAAGTGTGGCAACGTCGCGTGAAGTCGTGCGTACGCGGCTTAAAACTGTTATATTTGACTGTAATAACTGTAACTGTAATAATTGACGTTTATTTATGTCAGTGTCAACTTTATAAGCCGACCAAATTATGTCGACATGCAATAGTATGCATATTTATGTCATGTTGTATCAATTCGATTGATAGAGGTTGTACTAAGTGCAACCTTATGTTAAATGGGGTGCCCCCACTTTTAATTGGGATACATTTTTGAGGCTGATAGTGTTTCTAATTTTATTTTTTATTACATCAAAGGTCCTATTGGTCTAGTTCAGGGTTTCCCAAACTATGTAAGCGAATATAAAGTAGGCCCAGCCTAAAGAATCGCTTTATTCGTTATATGAATACATAGGTTGAATGACTACATATCATAAATACATACATACATTATTCATAGGTTTTTAAACTTTCTTGTTGCATTGTTACACATGAGTCTGCCCGCGACCATGATTCGTGCAATCGGATCGAAACGTCGGAAAGGTAAATAGTATTTTACCTTTAAATAATGAGTAAAGTGCAATTAATACCGTTTATTGTTAATTTCTTTATTCATATTGGTAACGACCCAATTTCGCAATCTTGTACTACATGGGATCGTAGCCCGGAAAGTTTGGGAACCATCGGTCTAGTGGTTTAACTACCGGGCCAATATCTCTTGGGCTCGTTCCAGTTTGTAATACTATTCCAATTGCACAGATTAAAATCTTGTTTATCAATGAGTAGATAAAATTAAACCTCTTTTTTATTTATGGATTTAAATGCCTCAAATGAAGTGTAATTTTACAAGGATGGTGTCTTTAAATTATTTAGTCAAAATACCCAATCGGAATATATAATATGTTATCAAAGTAATTTGGAAAATATTTTTAAAAATTGGTTTTAAAGATAGGTAAAAAAAAACAAATTTTAAGTTCTCTCGATAGAAGTGAAAAACAAAGAACAAGCTATAAAAACATATATATTTGCAGGCTATCACAATTCGAGCAAACAGCGCAAATGCACAAGAAGAAAATGCAAGAATTCGACGGCGTAGTGGCGAGGCTCGAGGTGAACCTCAACGAGCTTAATACGACGAGGAAAAGGATCAACGAAGGCGTTGAGAAGGTATGAAATGAATATTCTTCATTTTTTGACTAAACTTTTTTATCTCTAGACTAGCGGCTTTTAGTAAGGATCCCTAATCATTTCTAGCAATAAATATAGCCTTTATCACTCAGGGTGAATGTAGCTTTCCAATTGTGAAAGAATTTTTGAAATCGGCACAGTGGTTTTTGAGTTTATTCATTACAAACGTACACACACACTTAAATACAAATCTTTCCTCTTTATAATATTAGTGTAGATTTAGATGGAAGTAGTAACAACAAGTCTCGTCAGATGGCGGATATAAAAGGCGGATTCAAGAATTCTGACACCGGATTATCTTTTAAAATATACGCTAGGAGCAAAACCGAAGAGAATGATATGATCTTAACCAGACGTGTTGATCTCATGTAATGTTTATTAATTTTTAATTTTATTCTCAATAAAATTAAAAACTCTCACTCTCTGTGTGTGTTTGTGTGTGTGTGTGTAACGCGTGCATAGTGTTAAGTTGAATTTCATCAGTAAATGTTAACAAACATTACCAGAAAAGTAATCCTTTCCAGATAAATGTAACCCAAGTAAACGAAATTGTGTGCTTAATATTCATTCAAATAAATTCTACAACCTTCGTGGTGGAGTTCAAATTCAAGGTGGCCAAGGTTCAAGTCCTGGATTAGTATAAAATAGTAAAAAAACGGCTTTTTCGAATTTTTTTTCGGGTGTTTATGTGAATGTACTAAGTTAGAGGTCCTGAAGAAAAAGAGGTTGTTAACTGTAATCACTTAACTGTTTATTAATACTTTTACATTATTCGCGTGGGACGCACACATTACATGATTCAGTCAGTACAGGAACGCCATTGTGCATAAGAGAGAGTGTGTTGCCATACACATTCTTAATTGCAACTCAATAGGGATACCATTATTTAAATATGAATGTACCAACATCTCAACAGTTTTCAGTAACTTCGTAGTATATTATCTTTCGAATCGGAACAATGTATGTGATGCTGTCCACATTATTTATTTAACAATTGAATTTTAATAAACGCCTTTTTTTCCTAAATGTTAACCTGTCTCGTCAGGTACGAACTCTAGGCGCCCAGATCCGTCTCCAAAAGAAGAAGGTCCAAGACATAGAAAACGAGTCTTCCTTCAATATGGAACAAGAAAAGGCTTCGAGTCGAATGCAGCAGCGAGAGTGCGTCTCCAAGCAGTGCCGGCTGCAGCGCCAGCTCAGCGACGCCATGGCTGAACTACAGGCCAAGGCGCTCAACGGGGATATGTGGAAGGTCAGTCTAGGGGGTGGATAATCTTTCCCAAAGTAGAATTGGACATGATCACCACGCTCGGCAGACGGGTTGGCGGACACAGCTTTCCCGGTAGGGAGAAGACGCTGCTGCCCTTTCTTTTTCTGGCAGCCTATTCTTTTGATGCGCTGGCTTAATACCACAATATCCGCCTAAAAGTAAGGTAAAGTCACGACCTATAAAAATCATCATCCTGCAGGGAAAAGGGCTCCATCATTGAATTCAGTTCAGTACCTCTAGCACGAAAAACTATCGAATTCGAATCGTTTGCGTGTTCGTATCGTCATCGAAATATTTAGTATGAAAACTTAAACAGCGCTCGCGCGGTCAAACCGAGAACTACAAAACAATGTAAGTACGAACTTTGTGTCGTTTGCTTTCGATACGCAAACGATTCGAAGTCGATAGTTTTTTGTGCTAGAGGTACAGTTATTCAGTTACCACAGCAATGATGGGTACTGGCATAATCAGCGCGCTTGCCAAATGCGGGTTGCTGACCACAAACCCGAGCAATGTTCGAAAATTCGAAACTTTTGGTCTATATCGGCCTATACAATGTTATTGCAACCTCGCACTTATGTCAACTACGTTAAGATGCCCCATCGTCTGTCAGGTACCAATATCAATGAAAAAATTAAGAACAAAAGTAACTTGGGAAATCTTATGTCATTAATTAATTAACTGTCGACTAGGACTAGGACTTAACTTGTGGAAGGGCAGACTACGGGGATAATTTACTAGGCTACTTGACTCCTTTTTGAAGTAGATCTTAAATGGTTATTTATTAACTCCTTAGACCGAAAAAATTATGTCCCTATATTTTTAGTATAACCCAGAGGACCGCCAAAGTTTGTTTTAAAAGTCTAAATTTTGTACACCGACGTAAACGCTGTCGGCCGTATTGGTCTATAGATTTATCTGTTCTGTGACAACATACGGGTCAAACAAAAATTTGCCATCTAACCAACATTCGGATTTGTATTATCTGGGTTTTCGAGCCTAACATCCCTGTTTGCTCATATCAATAAAAAGTAGGAGAAGTATCAATTACACTCGGATTAGGGGTTTTTACAAATATTAAACCTCCATGTGGCACTCATTCAGTAACTTATTTCAAAAATATCAATGTCAAAGCATAGGCAACGTAAAGAAATGAACTTGTGAGATCCGCCATTAAGTTTGATTAGATCCCAGTGACGTCATAACATGACCGACATTTTCAGAGTTTAAACTAAAAAAAAAAGGTTATTTTTATATTGAAAATATGTAGCTATCTTACATCTTTGTTGACTGAAATTATTAAATATGGGAAAAACTACAGAAACTATTCATTTATAGAGCCAAATTTGTTGTGAGTCAAGTAGCCTTAAATTTAAACAATTCCACGGAACCCCGTGAAAAATATTTATAGAAATGTAAAAAAGATATCAATAATATTTAGTAACATCTCACAGGTGAAATTAGACTTCAGTAGGGATGCCATCGTGCAACAAGAATCGGAATTGCGCGAACTCAGAAACGAAATGAAGTCCCTTATGGCATCCCTGGAGAATATCAAAGCCCAACTCACCAGAACTAAGTCGGAAGCTAGAGAGAAACTTCGGGAAGCCAAGAGGTCAGTTCTGAATTTGATAGATTTTGCTTAAAACGAATTATTGTAATCTGTAAACGCTGTTGGTTTTATTACCATATAAGTAAATAATAAATTGAATGTGTATTTGACACTTCAACCGACTGATTTACTTTTTAATGTCATTGATATACAGGATGAAATTTTAACCACTTTCCAAATTTTTTATAGGCGTTCAGTATAGTATTTAGAGCCTATTTATTATTTTATTAAGTAAAAAATGTAAATCAAGTTGTCACCCGAAAATATTTTTCGCGACATAGTTTTAAATTTTCACGATCCTAGACCTGTAAAGGTATAAAGGGAAAATCAAAAACTTATGAATATGGTCGTAATTAGAGATGCGCAGCGCGTGAAAAAAGTGTTGCTAGGCGGCCTTACCAAAATAATTTTAGATTTTTGGCGGATATTTTCTAAGTGCTTTATCTTGTCAATTTTGGACTGGGCTATACTAAAAGAAAAAATACGTCATTTGTTTTTTGACTTGTAGATTAATATATTAAAATTTGGAAGGTGGTTAAAATTTCACCCTGTATAATAAGAACTAGATACGCAGTCCGATACATAAATGACACCTATAACAGTCGTCCATTGAATGATTGACTTTGACTTTATGTCAGTGTCAACTTTATAACCCGGCCATATCATGTTTGCTTTTGGAGCAGAGTATAATTTTTCACCTTTTCTTAAAATATGATTTTATGAGAATGTTGTGTTTTGCGAATATGATCTTATAAGATTATGATATTTTGCGAATATGATGTTATGAGAATTATTGAGAATATGATGTTTTGCGAATGTGGTGTTTTACTAATGTGGTCTTTTGAGAATATGATATACAGGATGAAATTTTAACAACCTTCCATATTTTAATATATCAATCGACGAGACAAAAAACAAATGACGTATTTTTTCTTTTGGTATAGCCCAATACAAAAATGTCAAGATAAAGCACTTAGAAAATGTCCGCCTATAATCTAAAAATTTTTATACGGTCGCCTAGCAACACTTTTTTTACGCGTTGCGCATCGCATTCATTCATTACGATACTGTTCATAAGTTTTTGATTTTCCCTTTATACTTTAACAGGTCTAGGACCGTAAAAATTAAAAACTATATCGTAAAAAATATTTTCGGGGGACAACTTGATTTACATTTTTTTCTTCATAAATAGGCTCTAAATACGATACTGAACGCCTATAAAAATTTTGGAAAGTGGTTAAAATTTCATTCTGTATAGCGACGGAGGGTCTCAATAGTATAGATATTCATGTCATGTTGTAACTATTCGATTGATTTAGGTTGTACTAAATGTGCACCCTTATGTCAAATGGGTGCACTATCAGTTAGGACACTTTCTGTAGCTGATTGTGCATCTAGATTCTAGTTTTTTATCTATACTAATATTATAAAGCTGAAGAGTTTGTTTGTTTGTTTGTTTGTTTGAACGCGCTAATCTCAGGAAGTACTGGTCCGATTTGAAAAATTCTTTTTGTGTTGGATAGTCCATTTATCGAGGAAGGCTTTAGGCTATATAACATCACGCTGCGACCAATAGGAGCGAAGCATGAGTGAAAAATGTTGCAAAAATAATCGCGATCATAATAACAGAAATTGACGCGGACGAAGTCGCGGGCAACAGCTAGTATTAGATAAAATCGACCAATTTGAATCATGACCCTCCTTAAGGTAATTTCTCTACTGTAATTCTATACAAATAGGTTGAAATTGGCTTGAACTTATATTTCATAACTAGCTGTTCCCCGCGTCTTTGTCCGCGTCAATATCCATTATTATTTTTGCAACATTTTTCACTCATGCTTCGCTCCTATTGGTCACAGCGTGATGTTATATAGCCTAAAGCCTTCCTCGATACTTGGACTATCCATCACAAAAATAATTTTTCAATTCGAACCAGTACTTCCAGAGATTAGCGCGTTCAAACAAACAAACAAACTCTTCAGCTTTATAATATTAGTATAGATAACGGACCTGTTATTATTTTATTAGACACTGACAGTCACTGACAAGGCTATGACGGCTACAATAAATAGATCTGAGTGTTGGATTACTTCACGAATAAGTTTGTATGAAAATATGTGAGAATGCACTACAATCCGATCTCTATGTTCAGCCCAATTGGCCATTATACGATTTGTTTGTAAATATTTTCATAGATTTTTATTTAAACATTTTTCAGACTGACTACTTGACTTTTGACACACGACATTTTTTTATTTTTAAATCTTAATATATATATTTCTTGTGTGCGTGTGTATGTGACTGAACTCCTCCTAAACGACTGGACCAATTTTGATGAAATTTTTTGTGTGTGTTCAAGGGGATCTGGGAATGGTTTAGATTCACAAGTAGGCTAGGGTAGGGTAGGTTAGGGGTAGGGTAGGGGTAGGGTAGGGGTAGGGTAGGGTAGGGGTAGGGTAGTGGTAGGGTAGGGGTAGGGTAGGAGTAGGGTAGTAAAATATTAAAATTTTATAAAATATATACAACCCTAAATTTTTACCCTTTTACCACCAACCCCTATTTTTTGTTAGCCATTTTAGTAATTTAATTATTTTTATGGCAAAACAACGTTTGCCGGGTCTGCTAGTTGTATTATAATTTTTCTTCGTAGTGAAAAAAGTTTGGTTAATGGACTTATTTTAAATTCAAATTACAGCGGGTTTATCTAAAACATGTCTAGTACAGTGATAATAAAGGTTAAACTTGCATACTTCAAGCAGGCCAAAGAGGTTTACACACGTAATACCAGAAATGGCAATAGACTGGTATCCGAAATCATACCAAAGAGTGCTCGTTACAAAAAGAATTGCTACTGGATGTGTATGATCATATACAATAAAATACCGCAGTCTATAAAAGATTTACCGTTTAGTAGATTTAAAGGTGCCCTCTACAAATGGCTTAATGGACATTGCTTTTACAGTGTGAATGAATACCTAAACCTTATGTGACAGTGTAGTACTTTTTGTTGTTTTAATTGTATTGACCTATTGTTTTTTTTTGTTACATTGTGTCCTTGTGTTTGTTATTTAAAATTCTGACATACTCATAAATTTTTTATTGATATTATTAATGTATAGATGCTTTATTTAAAATTCCGACATTTAATATTTAATTAATCTTATGATGTAATAGTTTGACATAATTATAATTTGTATTTTGCATGCTATTTATATATGGCTGAAAAAGCTGAACCATGCTATTATATTGACCACCACAATGTACCCTTTTTCAAATGCAAATAAATCATTTCATTTCATAGATCTCTGATCCAATATGACGCATTTTATTCATATTTAAAACGTACTAAGTGCGACATGCATGACAGCTAAGAAAACCTTACTACATTTTTGAGTTTAAAGGAATGATCGGCAAAGTGGGTCATGATTTAATTTGTTCGACTGTACATCAATGTTTATAGTGTTACAAAAATATTTGTATATCAATTGATTAGAGCAGTCGGTAAGGAAGTTTTTGGGTCCGAGTCCCACCCGAGGCACTCGAAATTTTGTATTGATGATTTCGACAATTTTGAAGGTTTTATTTGTTGCTAGAAGTATGAAATTTGGTATGTAATACCGTCATGTAAAAACTTAAATATAGCTTGCCAATAAAATAATAAAAAAATCAAAACGATTCAACTAATTTATTGCATTCCATAATGTTATAAAGTTGTTACAAGTAAATAAATATAGTTCATTATAGACCTTGTTCGGGCACATCAATATAAATGTTAGTAGGCAGAGAGGATGACGCCATAAAACTTGTTATTACACTTATACATTTAACATTTAAAAGTAAAAATTTTATAGTATATTTAGAGCCAATTTTATGCTAAGTTATAATATTAATAATAGGTACATTATTTGGATAGTAGGTAACTGTTTTATGAAATATTTTTGTATCAGTAATAAATAAATAACATTTAATTGGAAAATAACATTCAATTCACACATCAACATAAAATTTACCTAATATAATAGACATAATTGTATTAACTGTAGATCTGAAATAAATTGTAATATTTGTAATGATATTATGGAGTGACTTTATTATGATTATCATGATTAATAAATATTGAAAATAAACTGCTAGTCTCGATTCCAGAACTATTGATTATGTACCTACAGATAAGTATGCGACTCGAACATGTCCGGATTTTTTAATAATAAAATCAATATTTTAACCAATCCAGGTCTTGCAACAACAAACTACCCGACGACCCGGAGTTTCCGTATGACTTCGCCGTAATACCCTCAGACCTGAACAAGCTGCAGGAGCACATGTACGAGCTGCAGACCAGGATCGACTGTATGGACCAGGGGGATGAGCACGTAAATATTTACAATTCTTATTATACACTTTAATAGTATTTTTCAATTTTTCAATTCGAACCAGTACTTCCTGAGATTAGCGCGTTCAAGCAAACAAACAAACAAACTCTTCAGCTTTATAATATTATAGTATAGATAACACACTTAATTGTATTTAACGCCCCGTTTACTCTAGCTAATGGTTGAATTACTGGACCAAGATCGCGTAGTCGATCCTCGGGCAACAAGATTTTCGAATTGCCGAACATTGCTTGGGCTTGTGATCCATATTTTCCTTTTATTATCTACCTAGATAATTACCCACTTGTCTATGGAATCATAAACAATGAAGGTACTACCAATATCTAGACCAGATATAGTACTAAAAAGTGTGTCTTCTATATTGACCCGTTCAGTTATCACACCCTGTAGCGCTACCATGAGTTAATATCGAAAACTTACATTACGTAGCTACTGTCGCTTACGATTTAACGGGCACCGAATATTTTCTGATTGTACACGTACCATGAATGCATAAGAGTCGCAAGTGATAGCTAGATAGTTCACGTAACGTGCCTCTTTTCACACCTAATGTAGCTATTTCTTTCTAACCGTATTAAAAAGACAGAGTACATTAGATTTACGCAGTACAGCTTCGATAAAGAATATACAATCCTCGATACTAAAATAACCCGACTTATTTTAAACGTCGCAGAGCAGTGAATATAACTAAACATTTTGATAACTTTTAAATTATATTTGGTTATATTTTGTTAGTGTGACAGATTTTGTTGTTTGGATGATCTATTATTGTTTGTTTTGTTAGTTACCTAACTAGTTTTATTAATTGCAAAGAGTATGATTAATTGTTTCATATTAAATGAGAACCAGTGCGTTGCAAGCCTAGTTTATCGTGGAGTTAAGTAATAGTTAAGAAAAATGTTTTCAGACTGGTTTTAGACTGGCCGGTAAGCTCGTTTTATGAATAAATATTTAATTTTGTGTGGTTAGTTGAAATGCTGAAGTAGAAGAATGTGAAGTTGTGTAATGTGTCAAATAGATATTTCTTTTGAAGATTTTGTTTAACTAAGGAAACTCATTAAATGAGCACTAATATGCAACTTCAATCTTGATATGCAGCACCCGTTAATATATTTAATGCTAGATATCTTTATGTCGATTTTTTTTTTAAAAGTAATACTCTAAATAGAGTATTTTATTAAATAGAACACCTTTTCACGCTATATTTAGCTAGTGAGTTACTTAGCTACATTCGAGAAAGTATTTGTTGATGCTATTTGTCAAATTTGTAACTCATGGTACTGGTTTCATAGAGCAACTGCTGCAAAATGTGACTTGCTACCGATTAGATCTCGGTAGGTTTTGTATTTGTTGACTCATGCTAGCGAATTTGGTTTCTCAAGTGACCGCTAGAGGCGCTGTAAATTTTTTCATACATATTTTTTACGCCGACGATAGCGACTCTGATCATTGTTAACTCATGGTAGGTTTACAGGACTCTAGAGCTGTCGAGACTTTGAAAACCGCTGTTAACGGCTCCCCTTGAGACGTCGTCAATAATAATTAAAAATATCACTGCCTCTATCAATTGAAATTTCGAAAGTAATGGACTTTAGACCACTTTGTAAAACCGGTGTGTACGTCTATCCACGAGATGTCGTCAATAAATACTGATTTAAACTTCCATGGTTAGTGACCATGGAAGTTTGAATCAGTATTTATCTTCCGTGAGCATGGTGAGTGATAGTTCACTAGAGTTAATTGTTACGGGTTTATACCATGTACCTTAGTTTTTATGAGTTTCCGATATTTCGGCACTGTTGCAAGCGCCATGCTCACGGAAGAACTAAGTTCCAAGAACCAGTTCCAAGAACTATGTTCCAAGAACTAGAAAGAACAAAGTTTTTTTTTAATAAATAATGGGTTTGCCCTTGACTACATACTTAACTATATGGTTAAGAAGAAGCCTAAGATGGAGCGAGCTTGCCCAGAGGTACTGGTTCACCCACACACCAGCGGAACACAGAAAAACTGTTTAGCGCTGGACTCCGGCGGGAGGGTGGTAGCATCCAGGCGGCCTCTCACGAAGCCTACCACCCACCGCAGAGGGATCTGTTGGCCGTGCCGTTGCCCAGGGTGGACCACTAGGAGGTAGATCGCACCACCCCAAAAGAACTAGAACTAGAGTTGAACTAAGTTCCAAGAACCAGTTCCTCTGTGAGCATGGCTCTTGGAACAGAACTATATTCGTCAACAATGTTTAACATTATCATGGTCTCCTACCATAAGACTTAATAAATTGCTTTAAATAAATATGTATTTCTGTAGGTTATCAAAGAATACGATGAAAGGGAGAAGACGATAGCCAAACTTAAAACGGAAGTGTCAAACTCAAGTGATGTCAACAAACAGCTGGAGAATAAGATGAACCAACTCAGGTATGATACTGCGAATGATCGGCGAACGACAGCGAGCAATGGTCCGCGAAACATCGATTCTCGGTCGAATTCGAACATTCCTTTTTATTACTTCTTAGGGAGCGGTCACTATGTTATTGTACGGTCGGTCAAGAAATAGATCTACTAGTGTTCAAGACTAACAGGAGGCTGGCTGAAATTAATAGTAAAACCTCTTTTATACATATTATCACTTCTTTTTTCTTGAATTTGAATTTGAAAAAAAAAAGTTATACGTCACTTGCCATTTAAATATGGTTGCTTTATGTAAAATTCATTAACTGACATTAATGCATTAAAATATGTTTTCCTTGAAGAATTTTTATTATTTTTGTCTCCACGTTAATTTAGAGACAACCAGTTTTGTCAAAAAATATTTGTAAGTAAAATAGCGAAAAGATTGAACTCATGTACTTATTACCTTTTTAACAACGAATGAGATGTACAGTTATAACGTGTTGATAATGTTAATTAACGTTATTTTTTAATAAAACATACTATAGTCCTTAAAATATAGCTTGATCAGAATGACAGTTCTCACTGAAAGAGACGAAGTAACTTTGTACCAGCGTCACACAAGTGAAACACATTTGCAAACGAAAAAATATTGGTAACTGGCATGTTAAGAATTTTTTTTATACATTGCTGTACATATTAATCAATTTAATTATTTAAAATAGATATTTAAAGTTAAAATCATTAAAATAATCCAGTCACAAAAATTACACCTAACTTGAAAAGCCGTCTTTACAAGGTTACGTCATTTTTCATAATCGCTAGTGATAAGGTAAAATCGACAAATCGAAATCGACAGACTAACAGTATTTTAAAATCGAAGTAATGTAACATAAATGTTATAAATGATTTAATGAGCATTGGTTGATGCTTAGAACATCTAATTGCAATTATAGTTGACAAAAAAAATTTAAATTTATTAGATTCTTTATGCGATAAAAAAATTCTAATTGATTTTCATGATTGTTACAATTATTCTCATAATGATCACGACACTGACTTAACTTACTGTTAAATCTTAATATGTCTGATTTTCATTTTATTTTATATGCCTTATCTGTTTTTTTCGTTTGATCAGTCGAGTCAGTCCCATCACTAGTCACCTCAGTTTGACAGGTGTCATTCTAATCAAGCTAAATTTTATGGACTAAGCTATTGCCCGCGACTAAGTCCCTATCATAAAAAGTAGAAGTGTGTCAATCCAGCCTATATTCAGATCCATTCACCCGTACAGGCGTGATTACTAAGAAACATCCATCCAAACTTTCGAAAATGTAATTAATTGTAAGATAAAATATTTAAACAGAATGACTTTTTCAATATCTTCAAAAATGTTTATAGGCGTTCAGTATCGTATTTAGAGCCTATTCATGAAGTAAAAAATGTAAATCAAGTTATCAACCGAAAATATTTTACGCAACATAGTTTTAAATTTTACGGTCCTAAGCCTGTTAAGGTATGAAGGGAAAATCAAATTTTTATTAATAGTAAAGTAATTAATGAATGAGATGCGCATGGCGTAAAAAAATGTTGCTAGGAGGCCGTATCAAATTTTTGGCGGAGATTTTCTAAGTTCTTTATCTTGACATTTTTGTACTGGGCTATACCAAAAGAAAAAATACATCTGTTGTAGATTGTTATATAAAAATTTGGAAGGTGGTTAAAATTTCAACCCGTATTTATTGTTTTAGTTCAAAATGGCTGCCTCCGTTAGAAAGTTTACTGCGCGACATAAATAAGAGGTTTAGCGATATGTTCGCTAAGCTGGGTTGCGCCGGAGAGATAAAGCTCGAAAAAGGAGGTGGAGACGTGAGTATACACATTCTATAGACTATCCTAGACATCATCCTTATCTTAAGGCGTAGTCGCCTAAGAGCTAAGTGCTGCCCCCAATTGATATAATTTTATTACTTCTAAACAAAATCAATTCTCAAAAAACTAGATCAGTATCATTTTAGTAATTATTTCTAGTTTTTATTGAATCACAGTAAACTTTTCATTTAGTTGTTTATAAAGTCGAATTAGACGCTAACGCCAAAATCGGTCACTTTCAGCAATAATGTACAATACGAAAGAATGCCAGAATGAAAATATGAATTCAGACCATTCATTTTGAAACACACTGTCACGCGCACGGACGTATTATTTTGATGCGGCCGGGTCCCGGGTGAATGTTAACCTAACACAGCTACCTACGTGTGTGCGCGGGTTCTCTATTTTGTCTCATAAATTTTTTATCCATAATCTAACGTGTCATATTGTTTTGTGACCTAATCATCATTTGTCCGAATGATAATTAGCCCTAACTCAATGTCTCATAATATCACTTGCCCTAAAATCTAAATCCCTAAATATAATATATCCTAAATTTTTTTGCTGTAAATATTACAATCTATAATGTTTAAAAGACATAAAAGGCTTTTATATAACAGTCATAAGTCCTATCGTAATGTGTCATAATTTAACGTACCCTAAAGTCTAAATACTGTAAATATAAAATGCCCTAAAATCGGTTAGGTTAGGTTAGGATTCAAAAATAGTTTTTTATTTTTTTATTTTTGAAGCGCTCGGCGGCCGCTACCGCTGCACGTTCGCTACGCTCTCTCGCCTTCACGCCTTTGTATGGTCACTGTTATAACCTAACCCAACCTACACTTTTCCTAACCTACTGGACTTTGTATGCAAATAACTATCACAATGTTTTTTAAAATTAATATGAGCACCACACATAACACGCGTGATGTGACTTATAATAACTAAACTACATGAGGATAACATAACCAAGATAAACCTACTTTTAAGCCTGAAAAACAGGGAATCCTAGTTCAGGCACATAGTTTATTTTTGAACACTCTGTATTTTTAGAGTTTAAATATACTTCTTGACTTAAGGTTTAAATAAATAAATTTTGAATTTGAATTTGAATTTGACTTTTAAACATATGTTTTAGGACTAATAGTATTATTATAAACCATCATTCGGACTAACATACATTATACAATTTAACACTTTGGACATGTGACTTTATAGCAAGAAAAATTAGGATATGTAATTATTATAGCACCCGATATTATGACAGAAAAACATTAGAATTAAAGACAATTAGGCATAATAAAATTACGTATATTCGAACATTATGAATAGTGATGATTATAGCAAACGCGTTAGGGATTTTGAATTTCGGACGAACAATATTTTCGAAGAAGAAAGGGACTACCGTGTGCGCGTCAATAAATAGCTGAATCAACATTTTATATTTTTCTAAGAAATTTTTTATTGATTAAATAAATAACACTGCCAGGATGTTATTCATAATGCTTACATATCGTGGCCTTAGTTTTTCAGGTGGTTAAAAATTCACGGTGTATAAAAAAATATTTTTCCCCCGCTAAAAATTAGCATCATCATGACAAAATGCTGAGCTCCAACCTTTTTGGCACTTATTTCCTCTTTTTTTGTTTATGTTTGTGCTTTGTAAATATTGTTGCTTTGTATTTTATTTAAATTTTTGTTAAAAATTATCAAATTATATTATTTTGAAACGATACGATCACGGGGTCAGCTAGACTTAACAAATAAAAATTTCTTGTCACGTTGTTTGTTCGCAATGGAATCCTAAACTACAGATCCGATTTCCATCTAGCACGTACTATGTGCAGTTTGATTTAACTTGAAAGATAGTTTATAACATTTATAGCATTATTTTTATTGCAAATTATTTGAAAAACTGCAATTTTCGTACGATTTAATTTTTAATTAAAAAAAGAAGAATTTGGTTAGGTATGCGCCATTTTTGATGACAATGACATTTAAGATGTTAAAATCAAATTATTCTGGGGCGATAAGATGTTTGCGGCGTCATCTAGTTTTATTATTATAGAAAAAAGTGAAACGTCGAGTAGAGCCATATCTGGAGAGTAAAGTTGGTAAATGTTGTTCGATGGTATTTGTTAAGTTTTTATCTGCCGTTGGACCTTCCGGCGTGAATTCCGAGAACACAACACCGCGATAGTTAAAGAAAGCATTCAATGCGACTTCGGAATTGACTTCTCTAATATGTCCCCAGCCTTAAAGTATAGAAGTCTAACCCCCGTATTTATAAAGAAGTAATTACTTATTGCTTAAGAAAGTCATAACTTAAAATGTTCATACCTAGTCCTTAAGTGAAAGAAATTGGTCACCGTTAATAGTCATATTATTTGGCTAGAAATGTTAACATTTGGTAGTTATAACTTCTAGTAATTTCTTGTTTAAAGCATACAAATTGTCTCTCAAGTAATTAATTTTAGTCAAGTAATTACTTTTACTTGTTTATAAATACGGGAGTAAGTCCCCAGCACTCTATAAGATTGAGTTTTTGGAAAAAATGTTACATGTTTCATACACAATTGATTATTTAAAAAAGACAACAAGTTCAGCGGCTACCTCTCCTTACTTGAACGAGGATTTGTAGTCACTAATGCTGCTTTACAATATGTTAAGTTTTGTGCTGTTAACTTTGATAAATCAGTTTTTTATCTGCAAATAGGTCTTAGGAAGCTTTGAAGTCATTGATGGCCTACAAGAGCAAGGCAAATCTTACATTAGATCCTGACCGCTTTTAAAGGGCATCTATTAGCATGTGTTTCTGATAAAGTCGATTCACCGTAAGCCTTCTGTATATTTATAGTGATTCTGAACACAAAATTATATTGTAGGTGCAAAATATAACATTCTTAACACACATTAGATATGATCAAACTGATCAGCATAGTATTTAATCTAATAAGCAGAGGTAACGTAGTTTTAGTCTCAAAACGAAAAACAGTTGAGCTAATCTTACAATAAAAAATAATATGGAATTATGAACAAATTAGTCATCCATTTCATTATTTATACTTTTTTGACAGTATGTGTAATTGGTAGGTTGGTCAAGAGACTAATGGAATACAAATCATGCAATATTTCAGTCGAATTTTTATCATCTGTGCAGCAGAACGACATAAAAACTCTTAAACAGCTCCCGCTTTCTGGTATGGTCTAGCCGATACGAGAATTGAAAAATAGGTATTTGTAAAATCTATTGCTGTCGCGCAGTGCCAAACGCCTTCACCGCAGAGTGTGATAAAAACAACTGCTTCTTGGACCGAAAATACCTACTAACAAACCAAATCAACGTTTCGTAGTCCCCCGATTACTTTTCCAAAACAAGACCGATTAAAATAATTTTTTCATTAAAAATTAAAGAAAGGCTTTGGCCATGTTCGTATGTTATCCTTTTTTCATAAAATTTAGCCAAATTTGTTTTCTGGATGTTTGAACACAGCGGAAAATCTGGCGATTTTTTAGATTTTTGAGGGCTCATATCTTTTTTATTAATTAATTTATGAAAAAACGAAAAACATAGAAACATGCCAATAGTGGCCATAGATTTTTGTAATAAAAATTATTGCTCTGCTGGCATTATCCAGGGAGGCAACAGGGGACTACGTTTGTATGTAAAAACGGCCCTTGTGTTTCCTCTTAAATAGTGACGAGTTAACACACTTAACAGGCCGCACCGATTATGGTGCCAGAGAGCGGGGGGACCGGAAGCCAGTGGTTATTCAAACACAGGCTTCCGCAGTGGTTTGCCTGCACCACATTGCTACTGCAAACCCAAACCTTTACCGTTTGCCCGCAGGACGAGTACGACAAGTACGGCATCAATATCCTAGTCCGGTTTCGAGAGGGCGAAGAGCTCCGCACTCTGACGCGCCACGCGCAGTCCGGCGGCGAGCGAGCGCTTAGTACCGCTCTGTATCTACTGGCCCTACAGCGAAGCGCCACTGCGCCATTCAGGTAATTGCAAGTGTATAATATTCTGATTTAAACTTTCATGGTCACTATCACTAGAATTATTTAATTAAATTAAAAATATCGGAAACTCATAATAAATAAGGTACATGGTATAAACCCCGAATTAAATAACTCTAGTGTATAATATTGTTGCTGATCTGCTGGTTGACCTGTTCGAACTATGCAGTGATACTATAGGGGTATATAAATAAAACCACCGTAAGTACTGTTCTAAGCAGAGGTAACAAATTTATTTAAAAAAAAAGATCTGGTTGACACCACTTAAAAGCGCGAATCAAAACATGACAGCGCCATCTTTTGTTCATTGTTAGAAAAAAAATAAAACATATAGACTCTTCTTAAAATCCTCGAGACCACTTACTAGCGCGAGTCAAAACGTGACACAGCCATGTATTGACATTTTGCTAATTATAGTTTAAATCATTAACAGCAAGAGATATAACATCCTTAAAATCAGGGATTCTTAAGGCGACTGCTATAGCTAAGTGCTGCCCCTAATGGGGACTACCGTTTCTTTGCTCACCAGTTGGCGCCACTGTAGACTGAGGTCCGGAGGTATAGCTGTCAAAGGCGATTGGCGCCAAAACAAAGTGTTATATCTTGAATCTAATTAAGGTTATATTGTTTATAAATAACTATCTTGATATCAGCAAACTAACTTCTGAAATAGTTGCTCTTGAGGCCGCCTATTTTTGCGCTTTTTCTTAATTCCGCTTTTAAAGCGTTCACATTAATTGCGAAATAATCCATATTTGCGATATTTTACGAAGGAGATCACTTTCCAGCAGGTAAATTAAAGAAATTGTAATTTATGCAACAAATTCCGCTAAAACCAGTACAAAGTGAATGATATTGGACCTCACGCGACACTAGCGCCTCTAGTGGCAAATTCACTAGCGATAGCCCCCATTGATTGAAATTTATTACTTCTAAACAAAATCAATTCTCAAAAAACTAGAACAGTATCATTTCAGCAAATTACCTCTAGTCGTCGGAGCGCAGCGAAGGCGACAGATGTTGTCGGAGACTGAGGACGCTACGTGAATTGGTGAAACGCTTTGAGGTTTTTATTGTATCGGTGTTGGGTACTAATAATTGCATTAACTGTACTGCATGCATTTTTGAAGGAGAGCGGGCGGTTTTCCTGCATGAAATAGTGCTTGCTCAATCAGTGTTAGTGCGGATAGTGTGGTGCAGGTACCTAGGCCGGAGTTAACAAGCGGAAATCATTAGCAAAATAATTTTCTAAATCCAAAATTACCTCTAGTATTTATTGAATCACCGTTAACTTTTCATTTAGTTGTTTATAAAGTCGAATTTTTCGCTAACGCCAAAATCGGCCGCTTTTAGCAATAATGTACTATACGAAAGCACATCAGTAAATATTTCTACAGAGTACAAGCTTCTTAACTTTTAAACTATTCTGATAGGGCTGACACCTGTTGCAAGTCTTAGCGACACGAAATTGAACGTTTAATTGTACATTTCCCATCACTAATCAATTGATGCCTAGTGCACATCACTAGGAGCTGTCACTGTACTTTTTCTGCTGATCGCGCGCTAAATGGTGGAAAGTTTTGTTAGTTTATAAATGCCTAACCCTAAGTAATTTATTTTTCTTAAAATATTTCTTATTTCTTTTTAACGTGTGATACAGTCTAAATATAATATACAAATTCCTTAAATAACTGATCGGAAAACATTCGCATGGCATGCCAAAAGATAATTAATTTATAATTTTATTTTTATATTTAATTTCCAATATTTTGAATGCTCGGATCATTATTAAAATAATCTTGATGTTTTTTTTTCCATTTCACCAATAAAATTAACATAATTATCTGGACCTGGCGGTATTTTAATGAACCCGGCCTGTAGATACGTTACCTACATTAAAGTCTTTACGATGAATAAATAGGGAATCATTGCTTATATTCATGGCATTTTCCAATAGGATTCCGATTTCTTGTACTTGTGTCGATCCAGACATTTCCTATACAGTTGTCCGGCAACAAACCATAGCAGTGCGTAACTGACCCTTTGTTTTATATATTTAGATTTAACACCAATTTTCCATAATCAATATTATGTAAATAATTGAATCATAGAAATGGTAAAATCACAATTCGTCAGCCAAATCCCCAAATAAATGTCGTCTAATGCGCGCGACGTGCAGGCGGCAGCCCTGTCATTTATACCGCAACTGAATCGGCGAAAACCAGTTCTTACCCCGGCGACGCGTCGGTGAACGCGTCGGTGAGATGTCACGCGCACATCGCCGCGCTATGTGTGAGTGGAACAACAACGGGCCGCATATAGGTAGCTTGTATTCTGGTGGGAATATTTATTCATGTGACGAAAGAATGCCAGAACGAAAAGCAGTTAACAGTGATTCAATAAATACTAGAGGAATTTTGCTAAAATGACACTGTTCTAGTTTTTTGAGAATTGATTTTATTTCGAAGTGCCAAAACTAAATCAATTGGGGACAGCACTTAGCTTTAGTAGTCCCCTTAACTTTTCTTAATTTCCGCGCTAAATTACTGTGTAAGGGTTCTCTTCCCTCTGCGCTAGTCTGTACTCCCTACATTACAATATAGCCGGGCGGTAAGCGCGCTCTA
Source organism: Anania crocealis (assembly GCA_949315895.1). Classification (NCBI taxonomy): domain Eukaryota; kingdom Metazoa; phylum Arthropoda; class Insecta; order Lepidoptera; family Crambidae; genus Anania; species Anania crocealis. The sequence continues at coordinate 12,015,948 of OX438872.1, forward strand.
TTTATTGGCGCTACAGAGGAGTGCCACCGCTCCCTTCAGGTACTGTTCTATTATAATAGGGCAACAACACCCTCGTCTACTTTCGTGAGGATGAACAATCCACTAATACCCCAACCCATGGTCCTTGCGGTATACGAACGGAATGTCAGGGAAGCGCTTGCTTACTATATAGCGAGCACCGTTCCGTGAGGACGAATAATCCACTAACCCATGGTACCTGCGTACTACGTACTGCGTTCTTTCCTCTGTGCTAGTAATGCTCTCTACAGTACAGCATAGTCGCGGTCAACACCGCCCTATACCTACTAGACTTACAGCGGAGTGCTACCGCACCCTTCAAGTAATACATAAAGAAACAACCTATAATCCATCCTATTGCAGAATTGGAAAATACCGTCATCGTTGAATTCAAGCTGCCCTCTAGTAAATGATCACTGACAATGAAGAAATCATTGCTGTCAATGATGATTACTGGCATAATCACTATGCCAAATGTGGTTTGGTGATCACAAACCCGAGCAATGTTCGAAAATTCCTAACTTTTTGTTACAAGATCCGGGACCCCAAGATCTTTGCTCGGTATTTAAACCACTAGACCAGTGTTTCCCAAACATTGTTCTGCCATGGCCTGGTAATTTTCACACTGTCCCTTTGTGACCCACTTAATACCTACATTTAAAACCAAACTGGTTCCATGAGTCAAAATAATACACATTTATTAAAAGCAAAAATGTTTGATTAATACTACAATTTAGTCTAAATTTGAGTGCGAATACTTCGCACGCTGCCTATGTTTTACTAAAGAATTCAAGTTCCCAGAAAATGAAAGTTTAAGAAGAATATTAACCATGCGTCGATCGATAGTAGGTATTATTTTATAAACAAGGCGGGAATGTTGCGACCCGATATTTTATTTTGATGGTCCGGTACCGAGTACCACCGAGTACCGCGACCCGGCAAATGGGAAGCACTGGACTAAACCACCGGGCCCTAAACATACGGCTCTGTCGTAGTGATACATACTCGTAGTAGGACGAGTACGAGTACGGCATCAGCATCCTCGTTCGAGAGATCAGATACAGAAACATAGTGAGGTTAATGTTTAAACTGACTACAGATGCGTGGACGAGATCAACCAAGGCATGGACCCGGTGAACGAGCGCAAGATGTTCCAGCTGCTGGTCAAGGTTACCACCGAATGCGACACCGCACAGTATTTCCTGCTCACGCCTAAGGTAGGTCTTCTAGGATTGCTAGTAAACATATTAAGAGGAAACACAAGGGCCGTTTTTCCATACAAACGTAGTCCCCTGTTTCCTCCCTGGATAATGCCAGCAGAGCAATAATTTTTATTACAAAAATCTATGGCCACTATTGGCATGTTTCTATGTTATCTTTTTTTTTATAAATTAATTAATAAAAGAGATATGAGACTTCAAACGCCAGATTTTCCGCTGTGTTCAAACATCCAGAAAACAAATTTGGCTAAATTTTAGAAAAAAAGCAAAATATACGGACACGACCAAAGCCCTTCTTAAATTTTTGAATGAAAAAATTAAATGAAAAGTATTTAAATCGGTCTAGTTTTGGAAAAGGAATCGGGGGAATACGAAACGTTGATTTTGTGTGCTTTTAGTAGATATTGTAGGTCCAAGATGCAGTTGTCTCTATCGCGCTCTGCGGGGAGGCGTCCGGGCACTGCGCGACAGCAATAGATTTCACAAATACCTATTTTTCAATTTCCTCGCCCTTAGTGTTTCCTCTTAATAAGAAGTTAACTGGAGGGAAAAGTAGTTTAGGTTCGGCAGTTAATTGATTTGAAAACGATCGATAAACTTAAAGGGTAGTTTCTGTTACTGTTGTAATAAAGTTTGATTTGTATTTCTGAATACTTTTTTTATGTACGTAAAACTTATTTTTCTTGCTAATTTTGTTGACTGATTTCAAATTAGCCCTATATAAAAATTTGGTTATCAAATTCGTCGCCTACACATTCCTGCTTAGCCCAGTAGTTGACTCGTAGACCACATGGCATTGAATCCTCCTTTTGTACATTATCAGCATCACAGGCTGATAAGTGTGATGAGAAGGGATTTACGAAGGTTGAGAGGAAGAAAAAAAGCCCTCCACTCGCAACTAGTGCGTCAACGCACCGACTGGACCGAACCAACCACCTGCTTCGGCCTGCAATTCCATTGACGGGACACGTATAGCGATACGTGTCCCGGCTTCATTACTCTACAAAGGTCGAGGAGGTTGTAGAATACTTGCGATTGAAGACCAAATACACCTTGAGGGTTGAGCGTTTGGAATATCGACACAACACGAATTTCATTTCGTTTGTGGTTAGGGTTCTACAGGACAGCTGTCGACCTTCATGCAGGCAGAATTTTGGCCGAAGGGTGTTGTGTATCGTCGGTTTCGTGGACGGTTACCTGACACCAAGTTGCGTGAAAATTGTGTGTTTACAGTGTAATTTATCTTGTTATAAGTATTGTATGTATGTTAGCTGTAAGGTATTATGGGCCTGTTTTTTTTTAATCTGTTGCCTTAAATAAATCTATACTTATATTATAAAGCTGAAGAGTTTGTTTGTTTGTTTGTTTGTTTGTTTGAACGCGCTAATCTCAGGAAGTACTGGTTCGAATTGAAAAATTATTTTTGTTGGATAGTCCGTTTATCGAGGAAGGCTTTAGGCTATATAACATTACGCTGCGACTAATAGGAGCGAAGCAATAGTGAAAAATGTAATGCAAAAATAATCGCGATCATAATAACCAATATTGACGCGTACGAAGTCGCGGGCAACAGCTAGTGATAAAATAAAATAAAATAAATTATTTAACTTTTTTTTAAATGTTTATTTTATTTAGGGAAGGTTTATACACTCGGTTATTAATTAACTGGTGCAATAAAAATGTTATTACTTAAGTGACTTTTGACACGGAAGTCGGAACGTGATCACCATCATCAGCTCTGCTGGACATTGGTTTTCATTAGGTTTTCCCCATAATCGCCACGGTTGGCAGGCAATTTATTCAAAGCTTGACGCTGTGATTTTTGGTTGCATACCTCTAATATCCGACAGAAATATTTTCACAAATATAATGATAAAACAGCTTTATAAATGTTTTTTAATATAGTTTTTTAAGCAATTAAATACAATTCTTTATTAACAACAACCAACAACAAAGAAATGGCGTAAGGTGTATATTATTATTTTTAAATTATTTTCTTTATTTGTTTCAGCTATTATCAAACCTAGAATACAACCCCAAGATAACGGTCCACACAATTATGAACGGCAAGAAAATTATGAACTACAAAACGTGGCAGTATGATGAGTTCTTACAGAGAGCTCAGGCTTATAGGACGATGAACCAATAAAAAAGTTAGTAATATCAATTCAGTGCCGGAATAATACAATTTGATGCCCTAAGCAATCAGCCTCATTTGAACCTTCCCTATTTATACAAATCCTAGTAATTAGAATGCGATTTATGATTTATAGGAGCATATTAAATACGTAGAATATTGTTTTAAAGTAAAATGTTTTATGGCATATTGGACTCTATACAGAGTGTTAGGTAAATCTTACTAATATTAAAACGAGCTGTCCGCCCCGGCTTTGTACAGGTTCGACAATGAGGATAAATTAATAAAATAAAATTGAAATTATAAAGAGACAAACGTCTTAGCGTTCCATGGATTCACCGTGCGGGGGGTGCCGGGTCCATCGTGTGGCAGAAAGAGAAATTCCGAGTAGCTCCCGGGACTTGTGACGCGGGTGTAGGTTTAAGGGGCCCCTTTCCGACGTACATCAGCACTCACCTTCACTACTCGTGTTACTCTCCCTGCCCAGCAAAATCTGGTACGAACCTGCTAATGCAGCTTTAGACACTTGCTCTAGTATTAAACTTACTGCAGTTCTGGACAAACCAAGGTCTTTCAACAGGTTATAGAGAGATTTTGCTGGTATACCTCTCGCTCCTACTTCTACAGCATATAGACTATCTACATAACCTCATGCTGTAAAGGAGATGTCCCAAATTGTATGGAGGCCAGGCCCAGAACCTGTACACCCCACCAAAAGATAAACCAATACACCTACAAGATTTTGTTATTATCAAATTCTTTTAAAATGGCTTCATTAAGTGGTTCAAATAAAGAGTTATGTAAGAAAATAGCAATACAAAACAACAAAACCATCATGGTGGAAGATGACATTTTGATGACGTCTGTCAGTTTTGGCAGTTTTAAAATAGCGCATCTAGGAGTCGAGTGCCATCGCATGCTGTAGTAACAACAAACAAAATGAAAGTAATGTGTCGATCAATACCAAATCCAGAAAACGAAAAAGAGGTCGTTATAATGAACTACATTTAAAACGCGACAAGCAGAACAAAAACTTGAAGGGAATGATTATGCCAAAGTGACAAGGGGTATCTGACAGCTACTGACATTAAAAGTTTTTTTAGATTGACGCCATCTTGGAATGCCTAATGAAGTTTGATAAATTATTTGATCTTATTTATTTTTGAACCACAATAAACGTTAAATAAATTTATATGTATTTTTCCCAGAAACAGTAAATTTTTCTTGATTTTTGAAAATGGTGTACTATGTCTGGGCCTATTATGGGACATCTCCTTTTTCTAAAATAAATAAATAAAATAATGCCCATGTTTACCTTTTACAAATTACATATGGATATTTCTAAAACAGTTTCTTTTTTTATGTAATTATCAAACATTTTCATTAACACAAACCTCCAAACCATAGACATGACAAAAAAGAATTGGAAAAGTCGTTGCAGCCATACTGGAGCTATGCGCGTACATACATATTAGAAATCGATTGTTTTATTTATATATATTCAAAAGATTCCCCTTTCAAAGGTTCCCGTGGGATAGCTTACAGAGTCGCGGGCAACTACTTGTTCATAATACTAGTAAGATTAATACAGCAAGTGGGCTTTTCCTGCAGCACTGTCTTTTTTGTTACCTATTCCTTTTTTTTTTATTTCCCCTATACATGATGTTTTAAGCAATTGCTTTAATTTGTTTATGGGCCCTATTCCGGCATTTTTTTATCAAATAATGATGTGATTTTGACGGATAATCTATCTGAACTTAAATGTGCTTTATGTAAATTTAAATGTGTTTGATGTTAATGTTAAATATTTACTTGAAAATGTTTTTGTAAAACTACAATAATTTTAATACGCGTTTGTATGGTAGTCTTTTTAAAATTTACATTATAAGTATTACTCCACTTCGCGTACGTGTTTAGTAAGTTTTTTTTTGTTATACTATAGTACCGTATGTACAGAACATTTTGCATTTCTATTTACCAATGCGTATTTGCATTTATTGCCTTTAATAGCAACATTGTATATTACTGCTTAATGTGTTAGTTTAAATTAATTTCTACACAACCCTCAAATTTAATTCACCGCGCACCGGTCGACAATTTGAGGGTAGGCCCCCACCAGGTGGACCGACGATCTGGCGAATGTCCCTGGATGCGGGTAGCGCGGGTTCGATCGTTTTTGGCATAAGAGTCGTATATGTGGTCGATCACAATGAATCAAATACTTACATATGCTTCCTGCGGGATTCAAACCCGCGGCCGCTGGTTTTGTGACCCTTGCGCTTGCGCACCGCAATAACAAACGGTCACAGAATTATTTATGACATTTAGCCAACAGAAATCAGGATGTGTGTAAATTTGTGTTTAGAATAACAAACAAGGTTTTGTAATTTGATTGTTGTATCAAAACCTATGTAGTATATTTGTTAATTTGTTAAAATGTAGTTATTAAGTCGCGTTTAGGAAAAAGAAACGCATCAGTGCAACTGCAAAATATTGTTAAATATTTTCTTAACGCTAATACACTAAAGCAAAGTGATAACGAACATCACGCTTCTATAATATAAGTTTTGAATCTCTAATGGTGTTGCCAGACTGCCATTATATCATAGTTATTTACATTGCACTGTACACAACAGCGTTGTATTATCGGCGAAAGAAATAATTTTTTGTACATTATTAGACCTATCACACTGCCATAGACCAGGGACCTTATTCAGCTATTTCAATTGCAGTTTGATCGTGCTTGAATTGGGCGATTTTGACATTTAGCCCATACTAGAACTGTCAAAAACCTGCTATTCAATTACGATTGTGATACGATTTGGTTAGCTGAATTAGGGCCCAGACATAGCTTGAACTGAGAATTTAAATTGTTTTTGTTTCTTAAATGTGTTAAAATGGAGTTTAAATTACGAAAAAAAAAACTGTTATTGACGTTATTTATACACATTAATAAATACCCATTGAATACCTATTAAAATTCGAGTAAAATATATTCTAGTGGTTTAAATTCCGGAACAAGATATCAGGGTCCCGGGTTCGATCACCGAGTCGGGCAACAAAAAGTATCGAATTTTCGAACATTGCTCAGGTTTGTGAGCACCAACCCGCTTTTTTATCAACTCGAGGATCCAGAATATTTTTGACAGTAAGCTTATAACGGGGACTACTAGAGCTATGAGCTGTCTCCAATGGGGACTACCGTTTCTTTGCTCACCAGTTGGCGCCGCTGTAGACTGAGGTCCGGAGGTATAGCTGTCAAAGGCGACCTGATAAGATCGGCGCCGAAACAAAGTTTTAAATCTTGAATCTAATTAAAGTTTATTATTTATTAATAACTATCTTCATATCAACAAACTAACTTCTGAAATAGTTGCTCTTTGAGGCCTCCTATTATTGCGCTTTTTCTTAATTGCGCTTTCAAAGCGTTCACATTAATCGCCAAATAATCTATATTTGCTGTAACTTTACGAAGGAGATCACTTTCCAGCAGTTAAATTAAAGAAATTATAATTTATGTAACGAAGCCCGCTAAAACCAGTCAAAAGTGAATGATAATGGACCCCACGCGACACTAGCGCCTCTAGTGGCAAATTCACTAGCGATAGCCCCCATTGATTTAATTTCATTACTTCTAAATAAAATCAATTCTCAAATAACTAGAACAGTATTATTTTAGCAAATTACCTCTGGTATCTATTGAATCACTGTTTGGGGCAGCACATATAGCTCTAGTAGTCCCCTTAAATAAAATTTTTGTAAATGTTTTTATATTGTGTATAATTGCAGTTTGGGAATATTTCACTGGGAAAACCAAATAGTTAACAAATGGCTATAATTATTTTGGTATTATCCTTTACAATTATGTATTGTTACTTATATAAGGTACGGTGTAGTGAGCGAAGACCTTTAGTTACTCTTCTAGTACGTTTTCGATAAAAGGTTCAAGTTGATTGAAGAGCATTTTACTAGTGTTTAGATTAAAATAAGGTTAGCATTATGTATATTAGTGTAGAATTTTATTGAATTGAAAATTATGACCAAAATAGTAATGTGTTTTGTTTATAACCAATATTGATCGAAACAATACGAGTAGTTTTTATTTTGGGAAGTTGTTTTAGGGCTGATTTTTCAATTGAAATTGTTTATTTCGAATTGAGTGTATGTACACTCAACGGCAGATCAACCTATCCAAAAAGTTAAAGGTCATTGAATTGATTTTCAACTTTAAGTCCAACAAGTAGAGATCAATATCAATTGAGAAAATTTGACGTTTTGTGGTAGGTTGACGTGCCGTTATCTGTTTAAAGATCTTATTACTAGATAATGGAGCTTAAGTACTGAATTACGTTTTCTATGGTCAGATGAATGTTATCTATTGGTTTAAACATACGATTGATGATAAGAAAAGTCAACCAGATATGCTATGAATCTTTTCACATAACAGTCATCTCATCGTCATCAACAGACTTTATAGAATTGATAACTTTTATCTGACCATTAAAAGTCAGCCCTTAGTGTTTCATTTTAATACAACGCCATTACTGCTTTTATTTGTTATATAATTTTAGTATTGTATTGCATTTTTACGTTATGTTCAACGAATGATAAGTCTCTAGAAAAGTAATGCTCCAAATGACAGTTTCGATTTTGATTCCACACTTGCACACAAATAAACAACGTTCACAAAGAAACATTATCACTCATACAGACAAAGCTTGCACGCGATTGGTTGCAATGTCTCCTAGCTCAATTATTGGAGTCAGTTGAAATTTCACTGTAGACGATTGCTAGAGGTAACAACGTTCGGGTGTTCACACGTAGTTCCGACTTCACTGAATGGCACCGGAAGACATGGAGGGCGGTTTAGTTTCTTACTTTATTTAACTAGATTTTTTTTACTTTATTATTTTATTTAATTAGATTGACCAACAACATTCAGTTTTACACTTTTAAAATTACATCATTTAAAATATATGCAGCTTAAAAAATAAACATTACGATAACAATGTTAAAAAAAAATAGAAATAAAAGTGGCATAGGTATATAAATTTTAGTTGCTAATCCTGGAAGAGACCCACATAATCCTCCACCTAATAAAATGTCACTCTTCCACGCGATGTCCCTATGTAAATAACCAGGACTCTTTTTCGTAGAACTATTCTTGCTTACTTACGCTTCTAGAGGATTATTATACGTAAGTTATGTTGATACTCTTTTTAATACGCTTTAGCGGTCAGGTACAGTATACGTGTGAATAATGCCAAATACGAAACGCCATATAGTCCTTTTTAAGTTTACTTAATAATAATATCGACAACGTATTTATCTCAAAGAAAAGGATTACAAAGTAAGAAATTTGGTTTCGGTGCATTACAGCCGTTGCCAATTTCTTTGGCACCATGATTGGTCGCGTATTTCATACATTTCGTGGGTTATGTTTTTTGTTCTAGAGATTTCTTTGCCATATTTTATCAACAGTTTAAGTTCAGGGAGTTTTCTCTGTAATTTAATATTGATGCCACTGTAAAAGTAATTGTATTTGATCAGGAAAATCGCGATCTTTTAAAAAGTTAGGTAAAGAAGGTAGGAAGGACCTTTTAAATAATAATCATTCAATTCTATGAATTAAAAATCTGAGAAATTAGTGTCACTTGGTTAAAAGAGTAATGGATATCGTCTCAATGTAAATCAATAAATGTAGACATCACATCAGAAAGTAATTAAAACACTTGTTGTTCAATGGTATTACACTTATGTATGATCTTACCATAAAAACCAAGTTCCGAGACGACACCATAAACGTTTATTTTAACAGCGACCACAAAAACTTTAATTATTTTTGTTAGACGTGATAAATAATTGTCCAGTGGCCAGCACATCAACCTAACCATAAATGTCATATTTCCCTAATCATTTTTGAACATTAAACACAACGGACAAAGATCAGTTTCAATTGAGACTGCAATTCTGCAGTAGCTCGATATGCTATAGTGTATTTGTTCGTTACAAGTTAAATTGTAAGCGAGGTTACCATGTTGATATTGATGATAGAAGTTAATGTTGTAAGTTATCTTTTTAAAAAAGAAAATCCTATTTTTAGTTTCACACTATAGTCGCTTAAACAATTTTTTTTAATTGTATTTCAATAATATGTGATAACCAAGTCTCTCAGTTCATTTTAATTAATAATTGTTAGGAATTTTAGTATTAAATAATTTTATTGATTAATGTAAAAATTGTAATGAAAGAATGTTGAATTTAAAAATGTTTTATTGTAATCAATAAATATTTTTGTAATGCAAAATGGCAGTATTATTTGTTAAAAGCACCGCTGTGATCCTTAATCATAAATTAAACGTACATAACTCATAGTTATTAATATGCAAATATTTTTTAATACGTTGACTGCGTTAGTACCAGCTTGAATGTATAATGTTGATACACTTTAATTTTGGTGCCAATAAATATTTTTCTTTCATACTTTCATATGGACATATTGTTTGATAACTATGTTCAATAAATTAATGTAAACGAAAATCATATAATAAATAATTTAGCAATTAAAATAATTATACACAAAATGCAGTGCAAAAATGGGTTGGAGGCAATGCCAATGCATTCCAAATACGATGCACACGGATGTTGGATGTAAATAACCAAAAAAAAAGAAGATAAAACTGCGCTTAAAGCCTTTAATAATTGTTGACACAATGTATTAGTAGCTTAATGGCTGAAGCAGTCGCCCAGTTCGGAAGATTTTGTGTTCAAGTCCGACACACGGCACTCGAAAAAGGAATGTATTTTCAACCTTATTGTTCTGTAACACATTTTTTTCTGTAGCAACACTATTATTTCCCATGGCAAGTAAGCCCAATTTTATCTAATTGTTGTCCATCTGAACACCTTTCCCGGTCCACTGCTCGTCTAACTTCACATCGCATTCGAGGTCCCGCAGCGCAGACTTGACGTCGAAGCCGAAGTCCTGGCTGAAGCGGTCGTAGGCCGCGTTCAGGACGCCCTCTGCGCCCAGCTCGTGGAACTTTGGGTTCTGTTCCCGGCACCGCGCTACCATATTGCGTATCGCCCAGCAGCCGTTTTTCTGTGAATATAATAAATGAAATACATATAGTATTGTGACATTTTGCCAATTTGACGACCTCAACCCGGACACCACTTGGGTTGACAGACTTGAAAATATAAAATAATAATACTTTTTTTCACAAGCAACTTTACCTACGAAAAGCGTGAAAAAAGCCACTAGTTGTTACTGTGTGTACTGTTGGCGACAAGATTATTATTTTACTTTTAGTAAATCTAATGATTAATAAACAATCTTGTCGTCTTGTTGGCTGTCAATTCTATTTTCCTATATCTAGTGGCAGATTTTTTCAAATTTTATAAGGCAAAATATTTAAATTTATGATAACCTCATTTGAATGAATGAATGAATACTCTTTGATACATTAAATAAAATCGGCCAAGTGCGAGTCGGACTCGCGCACGAAGGGTTCCGTACCAAAAAGGCCAAAAAAACGAGTTTGTTGTATAGGAGCCCCCCTTAAATATTTATTTTATTTTGTTTTTAGTATTTGTTGTTATTGCGGTAACAGAAATACATAATATGTGAAAATTTCAACTGTCTAGCTATCGCGGCTCTTCAGATACAGCCTGGTGACAGAGCGACGGACAGACGGACAGACAGCGAAGTCTTAGTAATAAGGGTCCCGTTTTTACCCTTTGGGTACGGAACCCTAAAAACAGTTATTAACAGACGATTTACTTTTGATACCCTTCAACCAAAAAATCTTTGAAAAGGGTCTATCCGCTGAAATGTCCAATTCAATGAGACCTTTGCCCAGCTGTGGGATGATTACACCGTTACCTGAACGATAGCGTTGGTGGGGTGGATCTTAAGCGCCTCGACTATCGCTTCGGGCGCCCCACTGTCGAAGAACTGTTGGCTGTGGGGAACCTCGCGCAGCGTCAGCGCCGATATACACTTCAGTATCAAACCGGCTGCTGTTGCGTTACCCTGGTGTGTACGAGATATAAAAAAACATAAATTTTTATTTTTAATTTTTATTTATTTAGGAACACAAAACAGAATAACAACATATACAACACAATATACAAAAGTAGGTAAAACTTAAGGCTAGGAGTTATCCCAAAACATGTGTTCACAACTAGGCTATCATGTAACAACTAGTACACCTTAATATTAGGGGTTAAAGTATGAAATTGCCGTTTTGTATGGACGAAATCGAGAAAAGTCATTTTTCCATACTAAAATTTTTTTGTTTTTTTAAAAACGCCTGAACCGTTTTCGATGCAATTAAAGGTGAAAGTTAGATGGTTATAAAGCTACGCATTATAGTATTAAAATTTCTGAAAATCAAAGTATATAATACAGATATACTTAATTGAAGAAGGTCAGCTGACACATTGTAAGGGGTCTTTTCAACGACTACCTTTGAAGTAATAGGCACTAGTATTGCATTTTTTTTTAGTCGAAAGTTACCTTATTTAGTTTTTGATACAATACAAAAAGAATTACGCAATAATATGACTATACTTAAGAGCTATAAACAAAATAAAAAGTGGGAATATAATCAGCAATTTCATACTTTAACCCCTAATACTAAGGTAATAATACTACAGTAAGAATAATTATTATTCTCCCCCCGATTTTACATATCATTAAGTATTCCCAGTATTGCCCGCTTGAACTTGGGGAAATTATCGTTGAATATGTCCATTGTCATGCTGTTCTTAATAAGTGATTCATTGTATAGGCGACACACACACACACTCAAATTTGGAGCACATTAAGACTAAAATGGGATTTAATGCACTTTTAATTATTAAAAGGTGAAGATGACGACCTCCGTGGCGGAGTGGCGTACACACCGGTTTTCAAGGTGTCGCCTGCTCCTAGGTCCCGGGTTCGATTCCCGGACGGGTAAATGTAGAAAAAATGTGTTTTTCTACATTTTCTCGGGTCTGGGTGTTTGTGGTACCTTCGTTGTTTCTGGTTTCCAAAATACGAATGCTTTAAATAGTTATTCAAATTGGGATCAGAACAATGTATGTGATGTTGTCCACATTTATTATTATTTTTATTTATTATTATTTATAAAAGGTAAATTGGTATCCAAGCGACCATGGTTCGTGCAATCGGATCGAAAAGTAGGCAAGGTGAATACTATTTTGCGTTTAAATAATCAACAGTGACTTAAATCCCGTTACAGTGTTAAGAATTGTGTGTCGCAATCACAGAAAATAAAAAACGATAGAAGTAGTAAGTAGGCGGGCCCCGCATATCACACATCGGCTACGCATGGCGCATATCACGTTTCCGCCCCCTTTTACGCGCTTCAGACGATGACAGTTGCTAAAACGTATTGACGTTGTGCTATTCTGACAAAAATCTTTAAATATGCCGACCTGCACAGTATTAGAGTGCAAAAACACAGGCACTAAAAAGAATTTATCCAAAGGACGCGTGACATACCATCGGTAAGTAATATTATATCGTTATTTCAATAGAAATAATAAATTTTGCTTAACAATCCTTAAAAGTACAACCTAAAACCATTCCACTGCCCATAGAGATAAGGTCGAAACTATATTTTGGTAATTACTTATTTTTGTAATGTTTCGAAACGCTACTCATTTAGGGATGTGGTAAAATATCGATAAGTGAGTTATCGATACTTATAATTGTGTATGAGTCATTAAAAAAGTACAGCTTATTAAAAAGATTTATAAATTGCTTTTTTTTTTGTTATTTATAAATGTAAATAAAAAAATTATTAAAATACAAAAAAAAATAGTAATCTATGAAAGTAATAAGTTACAAAAGGTCATTAAATATACAGGGTCTTTGGTAGTACATTGTGTGCCAAATTAAAATGGCTTGCAGCCGCCGAGAGTCTTTTGCTATCGTTTTCTGTCTTAATTTTTTTTATCTTATTTGGTAGTCGTTTGTTTTATAAGTAATAACTTGTTTAAATAAATCAATACACGTATTTAATTAATTAAATCCAAACATAAAAGGAAAATGGATTGAAGCAACCGGTAGGCCAAATTGGTATCCCGAAAAAACATGCACCATTTGCTCTAAACATTTCTAGGAAAAAGATTTTGAAACAAAGAAAGTCTTTCTTTTCTTTTATAGCCTAGAATGAAGAAGTCATTAATAATTTATAATTTTTTGGAAAAGATGTTAAGTTGTAATAATTAAGAAAATGAGAGAGACAATGTTAAACATAACGCTGTCTCTCTTATGTTGTTATAATTATCGTAACTATCCCACCCCTATTTATCAATGGTTTTTAGGTAGCATCTATCGTCGCGTAGCGGAACTATTTGATAGTGAATAAGAGGCATCTAGTGTCTGATAGTGAATAAGAGGCATCTAGTGTCGGATAGTGGAACTACCTGACAGTAAAGTTAACCAATCGCTACAAGACATTCTTGGTGTGCGTGATAATGTGATTTAATCACAAATGTGTTAGTTTGGTTACCTGGTTTTCATACAAATAGGAGTGGATGCTACTTCTACTCGTTTTTTTATGTTCTGTGGTCGCAATGTATCAAGAAAGTTTAAAAAACTATTAATAAACATTTTTGGAATCTAAAGAGTGTAAAAATACTAATAACAGAGCCTAGAGACCACATATTGTCCACATCACTAGGAAATTATTTTTCTTCAGGACCATACCAGTGGAACTCCTGGTTCCGAAAATATTGAGGGTCAAAGTAACAATTCTCTTTTTCATTTTATGACATAAACCTCGTGTAAAAGGTCACACTCACAGAGCTGATAAACATATATTAGAGTACTTGACTCATACGCATATGCTAACATAGGCTGCCTCCAGATTATAATGCTATTTACCTAACATTAAGTGCATTTGAACCGCATAAAAATACTTTTTAATATGCAAGATGTCAGCTGCAAAAGAATGTAAACACTGTAATGTAGTTAGCCTCACGTCAAATACACGTACAACGATACTTAAGTACAGAAGATCTGAAGCGACTTGAGTCACAAATTTTGACATTAATCTAACCTTAATCCATGTTGCTAACTACAGACGGATACAGATGACCTGAGTCACAAAGAAGTGTCTCGCCACTTGGGGTCCGGATAACGACACGATAGGTCAACCTCCTGTAATAATTATTAAATAATAAACCACCAGTGTTTCCAAGAACGAGTTTTATTGAAGATACTTTCCTTCAATCTTTAATACATGGCGCAGTCGGTAGGATACAAACCTACGCTCCCAATGGGAATCTGATCTTTTGGTTTTACCAACCTTATGTCGTTGTATTAAGAGTCGACATTAATCAGAAGTGTATACATACTTTTGCAACTGACTGTACGGTATGAATGTTAAAAGGTAACTTTGCATTATAAGATTTGCCATAGATATAAACCACAGAACATAAAAAGCGATAGAAGTAGTAAGTAGGCGGGCCCCGCGTACCACACATTGGCTACGGATGGCGCATATCATGTTTCCGCCCCCTTTTACGCGCTTCAGACGATCGCGACAGGACAGACATTACGAGGCGTGACATACCATTTGTAAGTAATATTATATAGTTATTTTAATAGAAATTATAAATTTTGCGGATAATAACAATCCCTAAAAAGTACAACCTAAAACCATTCCACTGTCCATAGAGATAAGGTCGAAACTATATTTTGGTAATTACTGATTTTTGTAATGTTTCAAAACGCTACTCATTTAGTGATGTGGTAAAATATCGATAAGTTAGTTATCGATACTTATAATTATGTATGACACATTAAAAAAGTACAGCTTATAAAAAAAGATTTATAAATTGCTTGTTTTTTTTTTGTTATTTATAAATGTAAATAAAAAAAATTAAAAAGTACAAAAAAATAGTAATCTATGAAAGTACTAAGTTACAAAAGGTCATTAAATATACCGGGTCTTTGGTACATTGTGTGCCCAATTTAAATGGCTTGCAGCGAGAACCTTTGCTATCGTTTCCTGCCTTAATTTTTTTTATCTTATTTTGTAGTCGTTTGTTTTTTTGTATATAAGTAATAACTTGTTTAAATAAATCAATACTCGTTTTTAATTATTTCAATCCAAACATATACGGAAAATGGATTGAAGCAAGATTGAAGAAAGAAGTCATTAATAATTTATAATTTTTTGGAAAAGATGTTAAGTTGTAATAATTAGGAAGATGAGAGAGACATTTCGATATTTTTGTTATGATTATCGTAACTATCCCACCCCTATTTATCAATAGTTTTTAGGTAGCATCTATCGTCGCGTAGCGGAACTATTTGATAGTGAATAAGAGGCATCTAGTGTCGGGTAGCGGAACTATCTGACAGTTAAAGTTAACGAACCGCTACAAGACATTCTAAGTGTGCGTGATAATGTGATTTAATCACAAATGTGTTAGTTTGGTTACACTGGTTTTCATACAAATAGGAGTGGATGCTACTTCTACTCGTTTTTTTATGTTCTGTGATATAAATCATACAAAACTCACCGAATGTCTATTCAGCAACGTGACGATGATAGGAGCGATGCCGGCTTTTACGAGTTTCCTTTTCACATCGTCGTTCCCAGCCAATGCTGTTATTCTGTAATAAACGCAAATAGCAATGTTTTAAAGTTCGTAATGTCTTGCAATGCCGTTAAAAAATACGTTTACTTAACCTTAATAAAAAGTATGTCACTGTTCATCTCTCAGCAACATTGATTGTTACTAACAGATTCGTCATGGCAACCATCTTTTTAACAGGTGAAAACATTTGATCAATATCGCTATGAAAACACTCATACACTACACATTTGCGGTAGGATACGAGTTTGTTACCGTGCAAGCTACCAAAAATTGAGTGAATTCGGGAGACAAAAGATAGTCAAAAGATTTTCAAAATGACAACAGCAGAGAACGGTGATTATCTATCATTTGGTGACAGAAATTACGCCCTGGGTACAGTTCTAAACTGGCATGATCACAACCAACGCGTTCTGAAAGGAGATATCATAGGAATTACCGATGAGAACACTTCAATCACCAAGAACAGCATTGTAAAGGTAAACCAAACGTCTTGTAACGACTTTGGTGACAGCACAGACCAACTTAAGCATCGTGCTAGACATATCAACTACTGGAAAGCCGAATTAGATAGAGCCATAAGAGATATAGATGCCGAGATCGCAGTTTTGGAAGCCCAAAGACAACAAGTGAAGAATGCTATGGACATTCTAACTATACCAGAATCAATCACTGAAGAGTGTTTAGATTTGAGAAGACTACGAATGCAGTCCGATCTCATTTACGATGAACCACAGGAGGAACTGTTTACCGAAGCAGCGTTGATAGAGAATGTGAAAAAACTGCATCGGGAAATGCTGAGAGATATACAGAATCAAATGCATATGAATGTGGCTGCTAAAGACGCTTTAGAAAGAGATTGGAGTGACAAGTATTTGGCTTTCAAATATGAAAGCGAGAATGTCGATTTGGAAACGAAATCTGATAATGTAAAGGACTCAGCTGGAGCGACTAGATTGTCTGAAGGACAATCTAGCGTACAGTCGTGGGAGCAGTATACAGTGAATGCATTATCACAGTTTAAGCATGCTATTGACAGGTCCAAAGAATTGAGAGCTAAAGTGGAAGCAGTGCTGATAAATACTTCAAGAGATCTGCGTTCGCAGGATATCAAAGTGAACAAAGCGTTGAGCGAAAGAATAGCACGGACAGAACAAGTGAAGATTGAGTTGGAGAGTCAACTACGGTTGACATTACAAAAGATCGTCGAAACGGAGAACATTCTCGAAACGCTACACGAGGAAATGTTGAAGGTATCTCAAAGAATTCAAGTGGCACAAACTAGATTGAACATAAAGAATTGTAGGCCGAAGGTTGAGAATTGCAGAGAAGGGTCATTGATAGGTTTGATTGAGGAGGTCAGGGATTTGAACGATAGTATGAGTTTACTGCAAAAGAGGTCCCTAGAAACGGAGAAGTTGAGAGCTGATTTGATACATGAGAGGTCGATTATAGAAAACGAGATTATAGTAAAGAAAAAGACATTGCATTTGGACAATGAGAGGTGTCTGTTTTTGAGATCACATTTCCAGTCAGCGGAAAAAATGTGTGGTTACTAATACAGCATACAGTATTTGATAATTAATTTACTATTGCAAATTAACATAATGCGATCAACACATGCGCACGCACAAATACTTAGATATACGATTTTTTACCTAAGTCATTAAAATAATAGCACTACCCCTTCTCTTCTTTTGGGTGTCGAAAGAGGCGACAAAAGTACTGACAAAAGAAGAAGGGCAGAAGCGTCTTCTCTCTCTCTCTCTATCTCGCCATTGGCCAAACTGCCACCGCCAACCCGCGTGACAAGCGTGGCAATTATGGCGAAGTCCTATCGGAGAAGCGGTCTAGCAGTGCACTCATATAGGGTGGTGATAATAATGATGATATAAATCGGCATCGCCTTGATAATAAGTAATTGGAGTATGTTTTATTAAGATATTAACGATAAAGATTACGTACTCTCAACGGCCCCGGGCTTCGCTAATTCAGTTTTCATTATTCACTAATGTGTGGTAGTTATTTGACACAAATAAAAACTTTATCAAGACTTTTGTGTATTTCATTGTCTACAGAGCTGTCAGCATGACGTCACCTTGCTGGCTGGTCTTAATGGATTATCACCAGAGGTAAGAAGAATTAGGTAGAGTAATTTACGTACTTCGCACAGCATCGAAATGTTGATATTAATATGGATCTTCCCGTGATTTTGAATGGACAATCCCGTGTTACAAATAAATAATAATAAAAACCGAACAGTGTAAACACAATGTAAACAACTTTGTGTAAAAGTATATAACTTTTTATGTAGTAAACCAAATTCTCAGGATTCGAGGCATGTCCACTTTATTCTTTCGCTTTATGAAATCAGTGTAAGTACATAAATAACTCTACCTAATTCCGACCTACTCTGATAATCGCACAAATATAAAAAGACACGAAAGTTACGACATACTAAATGGAAAATACAATTTCTTGAATAAATATTCGACTGTATTCGGTGGGACTTGAACTTACAACTTTCCGCTAACCGGGCTACTACTCTTACCAATTGAGGTACCAAGACATTTTTTGTGCCGACAAATTCATTCAAGCCTTCACACAGTAAGCTGCAGAGTTTCATCAATGTTTTTATGTACCGACAACAGCATGTCAACCAACCACAAAACGTCAAATTTCCTCAATGGATATTGAACTCTACTTGTTAGACTTAAAGTTGAAAATCAACTCAATGACCATTAACTTTTTGGGTAGGTTGACCTGACGCTGTCTGTACAGTCAGCTGCAAAGGTATGTATACAATTCTGAATTTTGTTGCATCTTAATACACTGACATAAGGTTGGTAAAACCAAGAAGTGTTTACATGCAGCTTACTGTACCTCCAATATTCCTTAGAAATATTTTTACAAGGGGTTAAGTCCCAGTTGAGGAACTGGGAACGAATTGTACCATATTTTTTGTCAAATAATTGTTTTTTTTTATTTTACCTCAGCAATACTAGCTTATAAAAAAGTCTCAAAATATCACTCACAGTTTGCTAGCTTGAATGATGACGGCTGACGAATCGAAGTTATCAGCTAGAATGCTGAATAGAGCCTTATCAGCGCCCGCGTCTGCCACAAGCGCACATAGTTCGTGGCGAACAAGTAACGCTGCTATGGTTAACATTGTTTCTGACACTTCCGGAGGCTTCTGATGGTCTAGAAATAAAAACTGTTTTACTGACGAATACATATCTAAAAACGAAATAATTGAAATAAAACAAAAAACCCGACTATTAAAACAAGTAAATGAACATTGAAAAGAAAAAAATCTATACTAATATTATTAAGCTCAAGAGTGTGTTTGTTTGTTTGAACGCGCTAATCTTAGGAAATACTGGTTCGAATTGAAAATTTATTTTTGTGTTGGATAGTCCATTTATCGAGGAAGGATGACCAATAGAAGCGAAGGATCAGTGAAAAATGTTGCAAAAATAATCGCGATCTTATTAAAATAAATTGACGCGGACGAAGTAGCGGGCAACAGCTAGTTATGTCTCTTGTTTGGCACGTCCTACAACCCAAACAGCATGGTGGATTTAAAATAAGGTATCATTCGATTTATCTTGACTGGGTTACTAAACAAACAAACTCTACGATCCTAGAATTCAATTCGCAGGTGGGGAACAACCAAAAGGACTTTGGATTTAATTGAGCTAGCCGCTTGGTGGATGATTGTCATGGAGATGGGTTCGAGTCCCGCCTGAGATAATATTTCAAGTTTAAATACTGATCTTAGAAGTTTAATTTAAATCTTACTATACATTATATGATAGACATACAGAGACCGGTGAAGCAGTTTTGGGGAGACCTTTGCCCAGCCGTGGGACAATAAGGCTTAAGTAAAAAAAAAAAGGATTTACCTTTCAGAAACTGTGTAAGTGGATCGAGCAGTTTGGCGCCCAATTCTCGCGCGTGTTCGTGCGCCTTGCCAAATTCCATTCGTACGTCATCGTCTAACGTCAACTTCCTTATCACTTGCATACTTTCGCTTATTATCTGTAATTATAATTTAAAAACACAGTGTATTTGCTCTATTTGCGACATTGGCGGAATCGGGTGGCTTTGGCCATAACACTGCCGTCGCTATTAAATGAAAGATAAATAATATTTTTAAATGAAAGACATATTAAGACGCTGACATGAGCCAAATTGAGCTCAATGAAGATTGTTTTGCTTTAAGCCTATGGCTCGTATTGTTGCCAAATTCTATGTAGTTGTAATTGATCATATTTTCGACCAGGTGGCTGTTTCCAAAACACGATTCTAAAAACTTTTCTCGATAGAAAAAAATCTCAAAGTAGCCTCTGAAAATACATAAATTACCATTTTTCTCAGCAGTCCCTATAACAATGATAATAAAATTTTGCTATATTGTATATTACATGTTGCTTAAGCAAATGGCTGATTTAGATTTTTAATAAAATGGCAATTTTAAATTGCACAACGAATTTTGTTGTTTGGCACTTAGGCCCTTCTATTCCATGCGCTTTTTCTCTGTCACTCCTACGATATTCGACAGTGAGTGATAGCTGTGGCGCGTTCCAAAGAAATTCAAAGACGAATAAATTTGTGGGCGTGTTCATTGCTCAAGGTCATCGGCTACAGTCAGCGTCTTAACGGGTTAAAATCACGTTTAATAAGAGGTTAAATTGTATTAGGTCCTTGATATGAAATTGGCGTAGTACTGGCCACTTTGATCTAAAGAATCTCCTGTTTGGTTAGGAATTCCAAATTTAAAATTACGTGTAAACTCCATGTAACGTCACTCGATTTACCGACAAACTCCCTAAAGCGTCGAAATCACTCGTCTTTGGTTGGTTTTAAAGCTTGTTTTCCATACAATGATTCACTCCATATAGCATAACACCCACTCTCAATAACGACAACAGTTAAGTAATAAAAAGTACCTTTTAAGTTGCCAAAATGTGTGAAAATCGCGTAGCTGTGTACGTTCTTTTGTCGCTTTATTATCCTAGCCCATAATAAACTCGACTGTCGGCATCATGCAAACCAAACTTTCTAAGAAATTCGTTCTTTTGTTTACAAATTAGGATTACACGTGTTAGACTGTTGTTGACCAAGACTAATATATATTTAAGACATGCCTCACTAGGCCACACAAAGCCATCTAGTCCCAAATTAAGCTACTATTAAGTACCCTGTCGTATGGGGTACTAGACAACCGATAAACTTACTTATATACTTTTTTTTTGTAAATACATACTTATAATACATAGAAAACACCCAGACCAGTACAAACAGACATGTTCATGCACATGTTCATGCAATAAGTAGGAGTCATGGATTTAATACGTTATTCTTATTTTTCTTATATAGGTACCTATATATTATTATTTTTCTTCTTTCCATTTAACGACAACTCTCTATAACGCCATAAAATGTACAGTCCCTTTAGTGTCGTTATATAGAGTTTATACTGTATATACAGTTATTATATCTATGTAAACATATCTTTCATTCCAATGTACAGCGTTCGCGCAATTATATTTTTAAGTATAGATATGTTACCTTCATAGTAATTCGCGTATTAAATCTGTTCCGAGCAATCCGAAACTGCACACATTGACATGTTTCACTGATAAGCAGAACAAAAGATGCGAAATAGCACGCAAATGAAAGGGATGGCTATAATTTTTTATTGTTTACCGGCTAGACATGGGCGTTTTCGATATTTTACGATAACCGTTAGGCAACCGATATTTAGTTTTTATATCGATATCAAACACCGTTTTTTGATATCGATATCAGTCGTAACAAGAACAAAAAATATTATGAATATCCTGAATTAAAATTAAACCGTATTCATATGTGGTTTAGTTACATTTTCCTTTGTAAGACACTTGCTTCGCTATGTGACATCGGCCGACGACTCAACTTCTACAAATTACGCAATATACAAATTGAACCTTATTGCTAATAAACTAATAGCGAAATTCTACTGAATAACCAAATCACCCGAGCATTCCCGTTGCCGCGCTGGCAATATTCGTTTCATCTCTCTTACACCGCCTTAAGTACGTTTATAGAAAAGAGAAGGAGCGAATATCATGATAGCATGATGCGTTGCCTAAGTTAGTTGCGTGCGTACTGCGTATCGTTTTTGTTCGGTTTTCGTTTTTCAGTTGCCCGTTAGTTTACTCGTAGTTCTGGTTCTCGTATCGAGTTTACGCGCGCGTTTAGTTATTGTGATATCGGTTATGAAGTTATGCGATATCGATACGATACGATATCTAACCGAAAACGGTTATTAGTTACGTTTTGATATATCGAACTCATGCCTATTACCGGCATTACCGCTCGTGACTGCACTCGACGTGGACGTTGTAAAAACACTTAATTAGGACGTATTTGAGTTTGAGTCTTCACAACGCCCGCGCTTATAACAATGTACTTCGTTTTAATATAATATCATTGCGTTCGCGTTAATTCAAAAAACCAAGATGAACAAATCAAAACGTAATTTCGGATTTTTACAGTCCCCTTTCTATGAGTTTTGATTTTTGGTTTTGGCAAAGCTGGGACTTTTCCCAGCTAGCACAGCTATATTATGATTTTGGGAATAGTTAGTTAAAATAAAGAATATGAAACTACAAAAAACATACATAGTATTACATACCTTAACACTCGCTTTGATTTTGAAGTAAGTCTTTAGATTGTCAGCGATGTTTAGAGCGAACAACCTCTGCCGATTCATCTCGTGTTTGATGCAGCACAAGCTTGCCCATTTCAGTGTGGGTGCTAATATGCACTCTGCATCTATGTTGTCTAGTACGCTGAAAGTGTTATTTGTTAAAAGCCATTGCACAAGACTTTGAAAATTCTCGAGGGATTAACCCTTTGACTGATATAGTCAATTTTAAAATTCATTGGTTTTGGACTGTATCATATGGTTTAAATTATGGTGGCAATATACTTGCCACTACCTTATGAAGGGTTAAGGCCTTTTCATAATATGGAAAAAATCACATACATTGTCCTGACCTCAAAGAAAGTAACTTAACAAAACAAACAATGTATTGTCGAAAGAATTTTATTTTATGTTTGAAAATGAATTGTATGTTTTATTAACTTTAGCAATTTCAATTCAAAATTTGCATAAAAAACAGTTTCCAAATATTGAAAGGACTTGTTTTAGAAATCAGAAACTGAGGGTACAACAGACACTCAGACCTGAGAAATATATTTTTTACATTACCCCTGGTCCGTTTTCTACATTAGTCCTGGAATAAACAGGGACCTCGGTTGTCAATTACCAAGGCGAACTGTTTTAGAAATAAAATATTTTGTAGTTCTTGTGTCAACCACTTCATGCAGTCACCGTGCACCACTCTTGGCAGTCGTGCTTGCGATCGCAGTTTGGCAAATGTTGGAGAGAAGACGCTGCCACCCATGTTTTTCTGGCAGTACTCCGTTTGTCACTTACGACGCGACGCCAATAATACTTGTTAGGGAACGGGTGTTACAATTCCTTAATGTGCGCAAACTACACAACTCGATTTTACATACGGTCATTGTAATAAAAGTTAATTAGCTATTTCATCAAATTTACCTCTTTATTAGATTCAATCCTGTTTGCTCCAATAAATCTGGCTGCATTTCCATTAACGCTATCAAAGTATTCAAAGCTGCAACAATGATTTTCTCATCCTTCTCATTGGCTTTCTCGATGTAACTCTTACATCGGGATTCTAACAAGTCTATAAGGACGGTATAAGCACCCTCTTTGCCGGCTCTAACTCGGCGTGCTATGTCTTTATTACATTCAGCCTGAAAATGACAAAATTAAAGAACAAATAGTTTAAAAAACTATATCCATGTTTCAAAGTCACCCTGTATATATGCTGTATTGTTAAAACATTTTTGTACTCTGAATATGTCTTCTTTTATACTTTATTTGATATTTCAGCAACTTAATTGCACTTATAATATCAGTATATAAACTTGAAAAATTTTTTGTCTCAGGCGGGACTCGAACCCGCATCTCCTCGCATGCCGGGCGGGCGCCATACCATTAGGCCACCGAGACACTGCGACACGGCGCGAATTTTTCAAGCATATTCTTACGCTATAAGCCAGCGTTGTTTCATCAAATGTTAGGAGTTTGCACCCTTAACACCCGAAAGAAACATCTTTGCAGATGTTTGACAGTCAGTTAAGATGAAACAGCTATTTATATACTTTATTTGATATTTTAGCAACTTAATTGCACTTATAATATCAGTATATAAACTTGAAAAAGTCCCGGTTCGAGTCCCGCCTGAGACAAAAAAAAAAATTTTTCAAGTTTATATACTGATATGTCTTCTTTTTTTGATACCCCACTC
This sequence comes from Anania crocealis, assembly GCA_949315895.1. Taxonomy (NCBI): domain Eukaryota; kingdom Metazoa; phylum Arthropoda; class Insecta; order Lepidoptera; family Crambidae; genus Anania; species Anania crocealis. The sequence continues at coordinate 12,040,340 of OX438872.1, forward strand.
GTTGTGAATGCAATTTTTCTTTTCAAAGTACCCCAAAATGTTGTTTTAGCATTTGTCACACAGCTTTTGCCAAAGGGCACACAGAAACAAATGCATGACCAAATCTTGTATTATATAATTTTAAATGTTTCTGATTGTTAAGGCTATACAATAAATAAATAAAATAAAATAAGGAATGGATTTATACTTCATTCACCAAAATCAGCTCTGTAGTTTAATCCCTCAACCCCCAGAAGGCACTCGGGTGTCACGATAACAATTGATTTCAATTGTGTCTGGATTAACTCACGATCGAGGGATTAACCGCAAATGTTGAACCCACATAAATTAATACATAGACTGCTAAAATCATAACCCTTTCTGTCGGCTTTTCCGCTTTTTACTTAATCAAACTAAGTGAACGAATAAAAAAATTATGCTTGATTGAAGCTAGGTATTCCTGTGTTTGCAAACATTGCTCAGGTTTGTGATCACCAACCTGCAGTCAGCAAGCATGGTGATTATGCCTAAACTCATTGTTACTGTGGTAACTGCAATTCATTTATAGAGGCCTCTATCCTGTGGTGGGATGATTAAAGGCTGTTATTTTACTTTTTTTAACCCCTCGATTGTATGTTATTCCAGACACAATTAAAATCATTTGGTATCGAGACCGCCGGCGTCTTATGATACTGTAGGAGTAAAACCAATTATATTGAAAGTGTGGGTAAATATTTAGGTAATTTAAAAATCTAGACTAACTCTTAACATATGGAAACAGAATCTAGAATAAGAATAGAGAAGGCTATTAAACCTTAAATAGTATCAGTGTCACTGATAAGGTAAACAAATACCTGTAATAGGATTTCAATTAAATTAAAATAGGATAGATAAATTCTTTCTTAGGCCAACATTCTATACAAAATATCTCATAAATATTTGCACAGACTGAGACTAAACGTGTCCAAGGCAGCACATTTTGGTAGCAGAATAAAAAAAAATTTTTTTATCTAAATTTGATTTTTAACAATTTTTCATTAGGTCTGGAACTAGGTGTTATGAATGTTTAAAATTAATTAAATATAAAGTAACTTACTGTAAGATAATCCAGTTCTTCCAAGATAACTTCATCATCCGACTGTATTTCATTGCAATGTTCTTTTAGTTTACTGACAATACTGCTTACATCATGGCTATCTCCAGAGTCTAGAAGAAGGTCTTTGATAATGTTTGACAGATCCACTCCCTGTTAAAATAAAATTTATATTAAGGTCAATGATGTGATTAATCCCTCAACCCCCAGGAGGCACTCGGGTGCCGATAACAATTGATTTCAATTGTGTCTGGAATAACTCACAATCGAGGGATTAAGTCTATGTCATTTCTATTACAATTTTGGTTACATTTTTAAGAATAGTTGTCAGGATGAATACTATCTCCTATTGAATTCGTAAGGTAAGTACCTATAACTTTTAAATGTGCAAATTATAAATAAGCGAATTTAGGTTCTCCAGTGAATAATGTGAAACTGATGGTATTCATTAGGTCTCTGAACGTTGTATACTATTAGGTTCCTTACTTACTTGGGCTTCAAACTGAGCTACAGCCTCATTTATTGCTTCTTCTGGAGACATTTCAAATTCATCAATATTTTCCTTTACAACTTCATCATACGTTTCCTGAGTTATGACGCGAACCATTTTTGATGTACTCTATAATATCACATAAATTTTTAAAGACGATCAATTTGATAATACTGTAAAATTATAAATTTAATCCGCATGCGGCAAAATATGTTGTTATGTTGACTCAATCAATTTGACATTTCATCATCTTGACGTAATAAGAAACGTTCAACATCATCAATAAAGTTTATTAAAGTAAAGTTTCTTGTTAAATAATTTAAATAAAATCAAAGACTGCACTGTCTGTATGTGTGTACAACAAACTACATCCTACAGATAAAAAAAAGCATAGAAACTTGATAAAAAATAAAACTTTATGTACCTATCTAAAAAAAATACATTGCAACAAAGTTTCTAATTAGAAAAATTACAATACTACTAAATTATGATGTCACTTTACTAAATAGAATCACTTTTAAACTGATGTTAATATGTTTTTGTTGGTTGTTATTTTGACGGAAGACAGCTTGCTGATTTAAGGCACGTTTTAATACTTTAAAAATATAGTTCCTTGCACAAAGGTTCTTAAAAACATAGCTATTAAATGTTTGGTTTTCTTACTAACGTAGGTGTTTAATTTATACAGCAAGTTGTGTTTGTTAATTAGTCTAAATTACGAAATTTAAATAAAATAATTTATCTATTGTTTCAGTTAAACTTCAAGGTGACGTATGAAATTATGTTGTAGCAAGTTATGTTTGGAATGGAACTGAGATGACGCATCCCTCGTCTTTGAAATATTGCGAATATTGTTGGAACATGCAATTTAGTAATTTTATCTCGTAATCAGTGTTGAAATTCGAGAAACATTTAGTAATTTGATTGTAAGTTACATTTAGGGTTACCACAATGAGTTTTCTAGGAAAAATATTCGGTGGGAAGAAGGAGGAAAAAGGTCCATCTACGCACGAAGCCATCCAAAAATTACGTGAAACAGAAGAGTTGTTGTTGAAGAAACAAGAATTTCTAGAGAGAAAAATCGAAACTGAAGTACAGACAGCTAGAAAACATGGAACGAAGAACAAGAGAGGTAATTTCTAATCTCAAACAATAACACAATTGATTATTTCTTGGTAAGATTCATTCCTTTTCTTGATTCGGCCTTGTTGCTATCCGTATTAGTTTCCTATCAAGCTTAAAACGTTCGAACGAATAAAATCATTTACTACATTGGCAATCAAAGTTCCTATTCATTATAATAAGTTTCATAATCTGAAAAATGTGTAATTAATCAGTTGGAATAAATCTTTAATTACTCAATGATGACTAACTTTAGGGTAGTTATTTGTTTTGTGCTATTTATTAGATTTGTCTTAACAGCATAGGTAACTTATTATTTTGATATTTTGGAATTGCAGATTAACAGTTTCTACTCTCCCAGATGATTCAACCTATAATCTGTAATCATGTTAATGATGAGGTGCACCACTTATTTCAGTACCCTGTAAATACTGGTTGCTAATGGCACTTACTGTAACCCTTTGACACTCGGTTATTCCAGTCACAATTAAAATCAATTGCTATCATGTCAGCCGGCTGTCGCTTGAGCATCGAAGCTTTAAGCTATAAGTATAGCAATAAGACAGACAACCATGTCATTACTTTTATCTTTTTTGTCCGCCGCTCTGTCTGCTTGAACTAAATATTATATTGTTCAGGTGGAAATAAATATATATATATTTTTTTTAATAAATAAATGTGGACAACATCACATACATTGTTCTGATCCCAATTTGAATAACCATTTAAAGCATTCGCATTATGGAAACTAGAAACAACGAAAGTACCACATCCACCCAGACCCGAGAAAATGTTGAAAAACACTTCATCAAACCCGGGACCTCGGAGCAAGCGACATCTTGAAAACCGGTGTGTACGCCACTCCGCCACGGAGGTCGTCGGAAATATGAGTCCAGCAGTCGGATATAAAATAGCCTACATCCTTTTTCAAAGTCTTATCTATCTTTGAACCAAATTCTATCAAAACCAGTTTGTACTTTATGTGTGAAAGCATAACAGATAGACAGACAAGAGTTAATTAGCAAATACTACTAAGGATGTCTATTTGTCTCATCTAACTCAACATAATATGTCCACAGCTGCGATTGCCGCACTCAAACGCAAGAAGCGATACGAGAAACAGCTCACCCAGATCGACGGCACCCTCACCCAGATAGAGGCACAGAGGGAGGCCTTAGAAGGCGCGAACACTAACGCACAGGTCCTCAACACTATGAAGGATGCAGCCAACGCTATGAAACTCGCACACAAAGATATGTATGTAATAGAGAATTGTATTTTAATGTTTTCCATAAAATACTAGCCACATAACACGGAAAAAAGGTTAGAAAGGCGACGTAGCCGGGGCAGGCGTGCCACAGAGGTTATGAGGATATGCTCATACTTCTGTCCAAACATGAATGGAAGTGAGTGCTGTGATTGGTTTCTTTTGAAGTCGCGTGGCTAATAGGATCGCTTGATTGGCGTTCTTTGAACTCATTTAGGGGTCATCCATAAGTTACGTCACACGATTTTTGAGATTTTCGGCATCAGTTTTATCCGAATGATTTGTATGTTGATATATATACTAACACGAATTTTCCAGAGACGTAGACAAAGTACACGACATAATGGACGACATCGCGGAACAGCACGACATATCGCGGGAGATCACCGACGCCATCAGCAACAACGTCGCCTTCCCCAACGACATCGACGAGGATGAACTTGAGAAGGAGCTGGAGGAGTTGGAACAGGTCAGAACTATACACATCTCTATCTTTATTCTTTTAGTTTCAAAATACAGTCCTAATAAATTTTTTTTTCTTCAATAATTTTTATATAATAAACAAATAAATGTGGACAAATCCACATCCAGTGTTCTGATGCCAATTTGAATAACTATTAAAAGCACTCATATTTTCGATGACAAACAACGAAGGAACCCAGACCCGAGAAAATGTAGAAATTTTTTTTTTCTACATTCATGAATCGAAATCAGGACCTCAGAGCAGGCGACACATGAAATATATTAATAGCATGGATATTTATGTCATGTTGTATCTATTTGGTTGAAGTAGTCTGTACTAAATGTGCACCCTTATGTCAAATGGGTGTATCTAGTTATTTATATTAGTTACATCAATGTTTGAACGAAACCTTCTGACTAAAGCTTAATTACTTATAATATTCTAATGTATTTGTTATAGGAGGACCTAGACAAAGAGATGCTGGGCATCAACGTACCGACGGACACCTTACCCGATGTTCCCGCCGCGGAGCTCGTCCACGACAAACCTAAGCCCAGCAAGTCGAAGAAGGAAGGTGTGTACTTCTTTTTTTCTGTTTATTAATTTAGGGTCTTTTACAAAGTATTTCAGTCCCATCATGACCTAATCCTAAACTAATCAATAATTAAACTACAACTTATATAAATTACAATAAATAAAAATAAGTAACTGGCAAAGTGGTGCTGAAACCATGTCGCAGACAAGTTTGGCAGCGTCAGGTGAAGGGTTTGCCAGAATGCTTTGAAAGACTCCTACTTCAAACGTCTTAAGATTTAGTCAACCCACCAATGACAGACACTCTCTATGGTTCTTTACACATTCCGTCGACAAGTGCTGCACATTATCCATTTTATCACAACACCTGTGTGTACTACTTCTAGATGACTAGTCATATCACTTTGAGTAACTAACAATTCCACTTCTGGATATTTGTTGATTTAGTGATTCCCCTTTCGAGTGATACAACTGGGTGGCAAGTGATCACAATTTCGGTAGGCTAGTGACTCCCATTTGTTCAATCCCACTTCTGAGTGCCTAGTGAAAACGCTTCAGGGTGTTTTGAGCCTCCTTCTGAGTGATCCCGCTTCTGGGTGACCTGAGTAGCAGTGTACGTATCTAAGTACTAGATACAGTATACAGTACGCTGTCTCACGCACAAGCGGTAGACCGTCATCTCTCAGTTGTTATTTGTCAGTGTTAACTGTGATGACACTGGCATCTGTCATTAGCCAGCTACCTAGATGCCAGTCGGTTGAAGTAAACGGCTCTGACGGTAGATCTATCCAGAGAGTGGCGGACGGGTCGTGGAGAGGAGCTTGGTGTGTCGGTGAGCCAGTGAATAGTGCATGTTACATTTATTTCAGTAATAGTTTAAGATCCCACCATACAACGACCTTCACCGAGCTGGTGATCACAAACCCGAGCAACGTTCGAAAATTCGAAACTTTTTGTTGCCCGACCCGGGGATCGAACCTGGGACCCCGAGATCTTGGCCCGGTATTTAAACCACTAGACCAACGGGGCGTTATATATTATATTTTAGTAATTAGTAGATAAATATAAAAAAGCCTATAAAATTATAAATCATCCAACTGCAGGGCAAAGTCCTCTATCATTGAATTTTTCACTCAGAAGTGGGATCAATCATAAAAGCGATCATTAGTCACCCAGGATTATGATCACTTAACAACCAGATGTGGAATCAATCATGTAAGTTATAGTCTAAGATCCCACCATACAACGACCTTCACCGAGCTGTTTATTGGATGAAAAGTGTTTTATATACAATTAAATATGCCAATAAATATATTGCAAATAGGTTGACTAAAAAAATTCAGTCCAGAGTATGGTTAATTAAAAAAAAAATTAAAATTAAAATTTAATTTTTTTTACTGGTTTGGTTAATAGACAAATTTCATACCAATCGAAAATATAAAGCCCAAAGAAGCATATTCTTTGGGCTTTGGTTGACTATTTTTTTCCCGTCACAACTCTTGAGTAGGCAGATATAAACAGGTAAATCGAACTAGTAACTTGCACCGGTCTGGTTAATTAAATAAAGTTAAATACAAATAAATATTATTCATTTATGAACACGGTGGTATACGGTTGAATGCAAAAAAAAGTCATGAAATTCAGTTGTCAAATTTTTAAAATTCTACTCTGGATGAAATTTTTTAGGCATCCCATTTGCAATATATTTTTTGGCATATTTAATTGTATATAAAACACTTTTCATCCAATAAACAGCTCGGTGAAGGTCGTTGTATGGTGGGATCTTAGACTATAACTTACATGATTGATTCCACATCTGGTTGTTAAGTGATCATAATCCTGGGTGACTAATGATCGCTTTTATGATTGATCCCACTTCTGAGTGAAAAATTCAATGATAGAGGCCTTTGCCCTGCAGTTGGATGATTTATAATTTTATAGGCTTTTTTATATTTATCTACTAATTACTAAAATATAATATATAACGCCCCGTTGGTCTAGTAGTTCAAATACCGGGCCAAGATCTCGGGGTCCCAGGTTCGATCCCCGGGTCGGGCATCAAAGTTTCGAATTTTCGAACGTTGCTCGGGTTTGTGATCACCAACCCGCATTTAGCAAGCATGGTGAATATGTCAGTTCCCAACATTGCAGTGATAACTTGAATTCAATGATGGAGGCCTTTTCCCTGCAGTGGGATGATTATAGGCTGTTACTACTAGTACTTTTTTACTACTAATTTTTATAATTTTTATAGTATTAATGATTTTTTAGATAAAAGTAGAAGATGAATTATTATTTCTGTTAAGTACCATGCCATAAAGTTGACTATTGTATGCCTTTTTAAAGACTAATTGTGAGAAACGTATGTTTTAATTCCATCTTTGTGTACCACAGTTATAACAATAAATGATTTATTATTATTATTATTATTACTACTACTACTACTTTTTTTTCACTATTATTAATTTAAGAATTGTATTAATCTTTTTGATTTGACTTGCCTTCGGGACTTAGCAGTGTCAGCCTTGGGTGTAGTTTTTAAGCAACCTAATAATAACAATGTCCATCTTTGTAAATGTACATGTTAGCTGGTTATTCTGGCTGCCAGATCTCTCCGGCTTCTACCGAAGTCCTAGAGTATATGGGGGCATTCGGCGTGCCAGGTGGGTTTTGTTGGCCCTTGTCGCGTCGCACGCACCCGGCGTCGGGGTCCCGCTGAAAATCAGCGTCGTGATGGCTGCGGCTGTCACGACTAATGCTGAGCGGGGACCTTTTTGACACATTTTTACAATTTTATTTTTATATACCTACCTTTAAGTTTTTAAGCAATTTTCTGTCTGTGTTCCTTGTAATAATTGTGTCAAATAAATAATTCTTTCTTTCTTTCTTTCTTTCTTACTACTACTAAAATATGGTACTAATATTGTCATTATTGTTCTCAGAGGACGACGAAGACTTCAAGCTTCTGCAATCGTGGGCAACATAAGTGCATCCAGCGGTGCTCTACATACAACAGTTGTGTGTTTTGTGATATTGACGTCAGTGCCCTAAGTGGAACCATCATGGTTAGACTATTTTTTTGTATATCATCTACGAATAATTCTCTAGGATTGTAACTAAACCAAAATATCTTCCACAAAATAGAAACTTTAAGGGTTAATATCAATGACTAGCTGATGCCCGCGACTTCGTCCGCGTCAATTTCTGTTATTATGATCGCGATTGTTTTTGCAACATTTTTCACTAATGCTTCGCTCCTATTAGTCGCAGCGTAATGTTATATAGCCTAAAGCATTCCTCGATAAATGGACTATCCAACACAAAAAGAATTTTTCAAAACGAACCAGTACTTCCTGAGATACGCGCGTTCAAACAAACAAACAAACTCTTCAGCTTTATAAGATTAAGTATAGATATTTAAAAGTATAGTTATCTTCATAGTAATTCAAAAGCAATCTAAAACTGCACACATTGATAAGTTTCACTCGTAAGCGGAACAAAAGATGCGAAATAGCTCGCAAATGAAAGGGATAGCTATAATTTTTAACGATTACCGCTCGTGATTGCGCTCGACGCAGACTATGTACAAAACGCTATAATTAGGAAGTATTAAAGTCTTCATGACTTATGAGATATCTGCTTCGTTTTAATATGATATCATTGGTTTATAACCAATAATCAATAAGAAATCTCAATGCGGCGTGGCTACTTGACCTTGAGGCAACAAATCGCGTGCAAGCTTTACCATAGAGATATTTCACTCGGAAAAGCTATTAATAATTGATTAATCAGGCGTGACGCCTTGTTGGTCTAGTGTTTTTAGTTCCGGACCAAGATAATGGGATCGTGGGTTCGATCACCGGGTCGGACAACAAGAGTTTAGAATTTTTGAACATTGCTCGGGTTATTAATAACCAACCCGCATTTGGCAAGCGTGCTAATTATGCCTGTTGTACTCATCATATGGTTATATTCAATGATGGAGGCCTGGCCTTTGCCCTGCTGTGGGATGACTACTTTTTTTATGTAAGCAAAAATGGTTTCACTTAAGGCACTGACATTTCGTTCCCTTGTCTCGTCTATCTCGTTTTACCCAATCAATTTTGTATGTGATCGAGCGAGACACACCAATATTGTTCAGGGCGGGGTAACGTTGCTATGAATAGATTTGGTTCGGTGTGGAGGTATGTCTGATTATAATGTAATATCAATTCTGTAACAGTGTTATATTTATAAACTCGATTACCTCTGAAAGCATGTAACAGAGTAATATTTAAAAACACCTCTGAAGGTATAATTATGAACGTATGACTTACCTAAGAGCTTAAACTAACATTTAGTTTGATATAGTGTAATATTTTTTACCTGGCTTCTTTTTATCGTGTGATTATAAGTTGGTCCCATTTAAATTTCAAAAAGAAAGTTCTACTCACACACATAGGCGAAGAAAAATAGTGTTGCCAACAAAAAAAAAAGTAATCTAATCTAGTCTAAAATCTCTACTCTACCGACTTACTACATTTAACTACTGAATTAACTATAAAATATGTAATTGAAATGAAAAAAAACCACATAAGGTGCGTTTCTGGTACTCAGATACAGCAACTTTTTGCACTTTTCAATACAATCTGTAACAGTTGCTTTCCTACTATGAGCAAGGTATTTATCAAATTTTTATTTCGATGATATCTATACAAAACTGTTGCATCTTGTAATACCTACCGTATAATCTGACCACTACCACTACCGCGCCTGAGGTATGCGCGGGTAGGTGGGGTGCGTGAAAGAAAAATCATGACTCACAAGAGATAATTACTGTCGGACAGATCTAAAGATATCGAAGTTAAATATTAAAATTATCAACTGTTGGTCTTCCGAATATTAAATGAATAAATCAATAAAATAAATTCCAAAGTTGTCCAAATATTATAGTTCTTCGTTTTTTAAGTAAGCACAAATAACCAATATAAGTATAATACATGACATAGACCAAATTACGAGATGCTACAGGGTCGCGCCTTATGTTTGTAACTACGTTATTTTTGTATCAAACAAAGAATTACATTCAAACATTGATACGTTCAAGAATCAAACAAATCAAGTATAGTTTATAGATAGTCCAATTTTAATTATAAGAGTAAATGCCAGCCCTAAGAGAAGTGTAATACGGTTGACATTTTACAAAAAATAATGTTGTTTTGTGCAAAAATTTGTTATCTTTGAATAGGTACCAGAATCTCGCCCTAGGCTTTCCGTTTTTTATTCAATTGATATCAAATAGGATAACCTTCACACCAAACCGTGTAAAAATATGTATGTATTATAACGTAGAGCTTGCTTAAGCGTCAAGTAATGTATTTATTGCCTTAAAAATATTCATATTTAGTCAAAATATTGATAGATTCGAGTTCGGAGGATTCAGGTCGCGTATATATTCTGTATATTTGTTGTAAGTTATAAAACCTCAGCTAACATTACAATTTATATGTTAGGGCTGGGTTCATAGTTACGTCACGAGGCGCGCTATTAAACTGAAGATCGTGTTTTTGTTTCGCGCGTTTCGTTGCATCGGCAGCGTTGCTCATCATTGCATATTGTAGTCTGTGACGAATTTTATTTTTTATTGTATTGTATTTATAATTATTGTATATATATTGTTGTTAATATTGTATTTCTAAATCAATTCCTTGTTGAACAATTTCGACTTGGAGGTACTAACCGAAAAGATTGATGAAATGCCGCTGGCTTACAGCGTGAAGCCTTGAATATATTTGCCAATACCGTCGAAAAAATTTATTCCAGAAATTAAATTTTTAATTTAAACTAACATTTTATTATTGTGTTAGATAAAATATTCTATCCTATTATAATATCGTAATTATAAAACGCATCTGCCCCCTTGTGCATCTGCAAGCGCGTCTTAACGGCGCTATTCAAACGCGTGACTATGAAGCCAGCCTTACATCACTTGGGTTAATCATCTTTCTCTTTCAAAACTGTAATTATTTGTATCGATTACAATAAGAAATTCGTTATTTTTGTTATTATTTTTTATATAATTGGATCGGATAAAGGAAGTTTGCACTAAATAGTGGATAAGAAAAATTTACAGTGTTAAAGAAATTTGTTCAAAAGTATACTTTTGAATAAAAATTTGGCTTTGAACATTTCAATTATTAATAATTAGGATAGTGCCTAACAGGAACCGTACATTTTTTAAGCTGTAATAATAACTTGTGCATATGTTTCAATATATTTTATTTTAAGAATTTATTGACTTTTTTTTTTAAAGTTGCTATAACTTGATGGTGATCTTAGCTTAATAAATTAAATTAAATTACTTATTTGTATCATTTTGTATATCTGGTGTCAATTATCAGAGAAAGTTGAATAGTACGAGTGTATAGTAAGAGGGAGATTTGCAGAACTATCAATAGTTTGGCTATCGATGGTATTATGATGTATTAGTATCGATACTAAGAAAATAAATAATAAACTAAATGTGGACAACATCGCATACATTGTTCTGATCCCAATTTGAATAACTGTTTAAAGCAATCGTATTTTGGAAACCAGAAACAACGAAGGTACCACAAACACCCAGACCCGAGAAAATGTAGGAAAACACTTTTTTTCTTCATTGACCCGTCCGGGAATCGAACCCGGGACCTCGGAGAAGGCGACACCTTGAAAACCGGTGTGTACGCCACTCCGCCACGGAGGTCGTCGATACTATCAATAATATTGTTCCGAAGCAATACAGGATGAAATTTTAACCACCTTCCAAATTTTAATATATCAATCTATGAGACAAAAAACAAATGACGTATTTTTTCTTTTGGTATAGCCCAGTGAAAAAATGTCAAGATGAAGCACTTAGAAAATTTCCGCAAAAAATCTAAAATTTTTGATACAGCTTCCTAGTCACACTTTTTTACGCGATTCGCATCTTATTCATTCATTACGATACTATTCATAAGTTTTTGATTTTCCTTATAGACCTTATCAGGCCTAGGACCGTAAAAATTTTAAACTATATTGTGAAAAATATTTTCGGGTGAAAGCTTGATTTACATTTTTACTTCATAAATGAACACTAAATAAAGTGGTTAAAATTTAATCCTGTATAGATAGTGGACTATCGAGCGGCAACTCTAGCCAGAGGCGGCTAAAGGGTTGCTGTCACAAGAAGACAGGCAGCGGTGTCTTCTCGCCACTATTGCCACTATCACCAACCCACCCGTCTGCCAAGCGTCGCGATTATGAATATGCTCCAGCTGTGGATTTATGTAGGCTGATGATAAACGATTTTCAGGTTAAACATGTACCAGAGCATGGAGGTTTTGACGCCATAGGAGAAATCTACAATAGTGACCGAGTTTCTTGCGCTGCTTCTTGGCACTAGCCCACATTTCTCCCGAAGCAGAGGTAGGTTTATTGGGACGTGTAAAAGCGCCTCCGATTTTTTTGACGATTCCGTGGCGGAGTGGCGAACACACCGGTTTTCATTCAAGTTGTCACTTGCTCCGAGGTCCCGGGTTCGATTCCCGGACGGGTAAATGTAGGAAAAAAGTTTTACTATATTTTCCCGGGTCTGGGTGTTTGTGGTACCTTCGTTGTTTCTGGTTTCCAAAATACGAGTGCTTTAAATAGTAACTCAAATTGGGATCAGAACAATGTATGTGATGTTGTCCACATTTATTTATATCATAAAGAAAAAAGTAAAGTAACAGGCTAACAGCCTATAATCATCCCACTGCAGAGCAAAGGTTGGTGATTACTGATTACAAACAAAAGCTATGTTCGAAACTCAAATTGTGTAATGGATTAGTCAGATTAATAATCTGTGGTTGTGTACTCAGATTCTATAAGGAAAGAGAGAGCGATATCGTTTCCACCGCTCTTGAATCATCCATATTCATAATGCGAGCGATGCTTTCTTTACCTATCAGTCAATCTACACGAGTGCAAATGCCGTGGAATTTATTAATTAGACACACGGAATTAGTTTTAAGAGAGCATAAACTTCGTTACCAATATGTAGTGTAATAAAAAACAAATTATTAGGCTATACTAATACTTAGATTGACTGAGTTTGAGTGAGTTTGACGACCATTTGGATCAGCGGTAGTAAACGCTGCTTCTGAGCCATGGGTCGCGGGTTCGATCTCCGCACAGTACAAATATTTGTGTGCATGAACATGTCTGTTTGTACTAGTCTGGGTGTTTTCTATGTATTATAAGTATGTATTTACAAAAAAAAAAGTATATATGTAAGTTTATCGGTTGTCTAGAACCCCATACGACAGGGTACTTAATAGTAGCTTAATTTGGGACTAGATAGCTCTGTGTGGCCCAGAGAGGAAAAAAAAAAGTTAGTCCCATACAAATTTGAATACAAAATTTCAATTAGTGAAAAAATTGTTTTAACAAAAGCCAAACTTTTCTTACGGTAAAACGTTAACATACCTAATAAATATAACTACGAACTGCGTAAAATCATAATACCGATGTCTTAAAGTATCTGAAAGAGATAGATATATCCGTAAATACGAGCTTTGTGTTGCAGAGTAAGGCCTCTATTGCAACAGCCATGATCACGGTAGAACTCTAAGTCTCGAATCAATCAACTCGATAGGTATTAAAATGATTTCTTTTTATCAAAGCTGTCAGCCTTACCGTGGTTCACTACTTGAATGAACTTGCCCCTAACGATACCCATAGGAGGAGAAGAGGCGGTGCTATACTATTTATGAGGTGGTACCACACGTCTCATCATCATCACCATCTCAGTCAAACGACGCTCAATGCTGGAACATATGATCTCCACAGCGATTGGTCCTGCGCCACTGTCATAAAATCGCATTGCATTGATGACGTTCTTTAATCTGTCTAGTACTTACGGGTGGTCCCAATACCCTATCTATCTTCAGTTTTGGCATATCGGAGATAGAAAACATCTTCTGTCTCTGATTTTGCCGACCAGAGAAACAAAGACAGAAGATGTTTTCTATCTCCGATATATATGCCAAAACTGAAGATAGATAGGTTATTAGGATCGGCCGTTAGAGTATATTTACAAACTCTAAGGTCAAGTATAACAGGTCCACTGGCATCCAATAGTTTCATGCGTACTTCGCCAAATCGTCGGTCCACCTGGTAGCCTATCCGCAGATCGTCGTTTGGTGCGCAACCACACGACTGTATCTAGTTAAATAATGTAAGTATCTCTTAGTACCTTCAAAACTTGTTTAGGCCCAATTAAATTTTATAGCTATGATGGTTATTATGTGATGTGATAACTAGGAGGGTTATATCTTGAGATATACATAATAGCCGCTCTAAATATGTTTTAATTTATGTCTTTTAATGGCCATTTTTCTAAATTAACCAGAGCGTAACGCATTACTTTCTCTATTCAGAAAATGTTTGATAGTGATTCCAAAAAAAAAGATAATTGAATTTTAGTGTAAGCAGCAATTATGTTTAGATGTTATGTTCTGTTAATGATCTGCTGTCGCTACGTGGGATTTGCATGGTGAATCATGAGATATTGTTGCTATAGTGAAGTGCGCGTTATATTGCTTTATTCGTCGTTAGTTATTTAGTACTTTTTAAAAGGCAGCTCTATTCGGCGTCGAGTCTATTGCGCTGCAATCACAATTCGATTAACATTAAATTAAAGTTATAGCAGACTACCTAATTTGGCTCAATCGTAATTGAGTCTGAATCGAATAGCAAAAGCATGTCATTTATATAAAATTATCAAAGAGTCCCAAAAAACGGACTAAAATATTCCTGTCATTTTTATTAACTATCTTATTTTTTGGAATTGTTTACTTACAGCATTATTTTTATTTTTATTTTTATTTTGTTGGTGTAAATAAAAATAAAAAATACCTTTTTTTTTTTTAATTGTCATAAGTAGGACATGAACCCACAACCTTCCGCTTATCTGGCGACTGCTCCTAAACAATTGAAAGGGCCAAGAAAGTGGTCCTACCAGTTTTGACAAAATTTCATGTGTCAATAAAATAGGGATAGGGACTATGACGTTTTATCATTAGCAGCTGTCAGAATATATTTGCATGGGAGAATCCACCCTGTTGTTCTCTGACGCGCGAATGACTTTCCACCTTAGGTTGATAAACCATTTTCTTGGACGACTGTACATATTATCTGTGACTGTACCAAGACAATGTTTGAGTCGACCGTCCCCACCTAAGGCAGAAAAATATTTATTCAGTGATTGTTTTTTGTAAATCTAATGTAATAGAAGATTCGTATTGTTCAGTTACCATGAGTGTTTGTTACTAATAAGGTAGTAAACGCTGCTTCTGAGCCATGGGTCGCGGGTTCGATCCCCGCACAGTACAAATATTTGTGTGCATAAACATGTCTGTTTGTACTGGTCTGGTTATTTTCTATGTATTATAAGTATGTATATTTAAAAAAAATTATATATAAGTAAGTTTATCGGTTGTCTAGTACCCCATACGACAGGGTACTCAATAGTAGCTTAATTTGGGACTAGATAGCTCTGTGTGGCCCAGTGAGGCATGTCCTAAATATTTATTTTAATTGCTTATTGGCTTTGGGTTTGTAATAATCACCCTTTTGGGCTCCTCGAGATTAATGAACAGACCCTTAGTCACTCGAATCGGCACTCGATATGTTAATTAGTAAGAAGAAAAAAAAAATTACTTTGAGTAGGTTCACTTACTTCATTCATGTCGAGGAAATTATTGACGTCACTTTGAAATATATCATTTTTTTTTAATTTAAGTATATTTGCTTGTAATGAGTAATTGTCTTGTTGGTTGTTTTAAATAGGCACTTAAGTGAAATAATCCATACTAATATTATTATTGGGAAAGTGTGTGTGTTGTCCGTCTTTCACGGCAAAACGGAGCGACGAATTGACGTGATATTTAAGTGGAGATAGTTGAAGGGATGGAGAGTAACATATACTACTTTTTGTTTCTTTCCAACCCCACACTTCCCTAAAATGGGGGGTGGAAATTTGTACGGAGCATTCCGCCATTATAAAGGTAGAAAGCAAAAAATTTGTATGCGGACTATTTGTGACTTACAAAAAAATCGTGCATTATTTTTTTTGGAAATCCGCCCCCAACCCCTTAAACTCTTTTAAGGGGTTGGGGGTAACACCCTCTGGTGTGAAATTTTATTGTTACCCCGAATATAACGCGAGCGAAGCCGCGGGCAAAAGCTAGTAATTTAATATAATTCGTGTCATGAGGTGACGGCAACGGTAGCGCTTCAAGCCCCAAGAGACAACCGGTTGTCTCGATAACAATTGATTTTAATTGTGTCTGGAATATCCGATCGTCAAAAGAATAGCACCATTCTTATCATCTTATTCTCTTCCTATTGGTGTTGAACCTCTTTCTATGTTCTTTGGTGTCGAAAGAGGCGAATCAAGAAGTACTGCCAGGAGAAGACGGGCAGCAACGTATTCCCTCTAGCATTGGCCAAACTGTAATCGCCAACCCGCCTGTCAAGCGTGGCGATTATGGCAAATCGTCTTTTTGAACTGACCTGTGTCTAGCAGGAGATTGGTATAGGCTGATGATGATAAATCTAATCTCTCCTAAGCATCCCACTGCTGTGCAAAAGTCTCTCATACCTCTCTCTATTTGGTCCTGCTCAATTCATGCAATTTATTTTCATTTCCATTTTCAAACTTAGACAGTTTCAACTTTGAAGTAACATTTATGTATGGGACTGTACTGCAAAAAAAGTAGCAGCTTATAATCCCACTGCAGTGCCGCCATCATCGAATTCAAGTTACCATAACAATGATGGGTACAGACAGGCATAATCCCCACGCTCGCGAAGTGCGGGTTGGTGATCACAAACCCGACCACCCAATGTTCGAAAAATTTTATTTTTTCAGATCCGCGGGTTCCCGAAAATTCGTAACGAATCCGGGACCTCGAGATCATAGCCAGGTATTTAAACCAATGGACCAACGAGGCGTCATTTCTAGCTAGACAAATTAATGGGATTATGGGACTGTATCTCTAGTTTTTATTCGATGGTATTTGACAATGTATGTCCATGGTATACTAACCCAATTAGAATGTTTACCCAAGCTTGCATAATTGTTTACGTCAGTACCGGGTGAATATTTTAAACGTTGTCTTTGTCATTCAAGCACTGTGGCCTCGAATTGTGCGTTGAATTTTGATATTCGCGCCCTGTAGAACACTTTCCCTGCGGGTGTATTCTGGACGGAAGAAGCGGTTGTGTTACGATATTGAGATAGAAAATTTACTTTACTAATACAGTCAAATTAAATGATACTTACAGTTTAAGTCGTATATAAACTTGAAAATATTTTTTTTTTGTCTCAGGCGGGACTCGAACCCGCATCTCCTCGCATGCCGGGTGGGCGCCATACCATTAGGCCACCGAGACACTGCGACATGGCGCGAATTTTTCAAGCATATTCTTACGCTGTGAGCCAGCGTTGTATGGCGCCCGCCCGGCATGCGAGGAGATGCGGGTTCGAGTCCCGCCTGAGACAAAAATTTTTCAAGTTTATATACTGATATTATAAGTGCAATTAAGTTGCTAAAATATCAAATAAAGTTTAAGTCGTGTTAATTTTTTGATTTATGGCGACGAGGTTTACTAAATAGAGGAGATTGGGAATGTTTACTATGGGGGCAGATTGACTAGTTTAGTAAATTTTGACTAATTTAAGCACACATTGCAATCTATAAGGTGACTAAAAAAACTGTTATCGGTCGTGCATGGGTCAACTGAGAATCATATGGAATCGCATTTCTTGCAACTAGTTTAATGACGGATTACCAAGTAGGTCATAATTTTTTGTATCCACCTGATCTAGTCAGCTTTCCCCGGTCTACCCTACCAGCTGCTTGCAGTCGCCCGGTTAAGGGTTCAAGTGCCACCTCAGACACTCAGACATTCAAGGAATCGGATTTTTAATTTACATTAGCAATTTCTTTGCATACAGTTTTAAAAACATTATTATTATAAATTGCTCTTACACACAACAACACATTATCATTCAGACAGGGTGTCTAAAAAAATTTTAATTACAACCACGGCGTTTCGAGCTTCACTTAACTTAATTTTTGCGTATTTTATGTCAAAGAAAATATCGTAAAAAAACAATTGATGGTATTTACGCTTTCCCTAGCTGCAGCTTTCGCACTTTGCTTCATATTTCACTGAGACAAACAGCACAATCAAAATCGTATTATCTAGCGAAAGTCCCAGCATAATTTTGATTCGTGCTGGTTCTTGTTTGAACTGTCACATGTAAATCTTATGGATTTATTTCGGAATGATCACGTGTATTTCGGGGTTGTGCTTAATACAGATTTTTCATCTTCAAACAATTGAAATTGTAAAATTGTAAATACACTTGTGTTAAATTAACAGCTTTTTAAGTGTCTGTTTGGCCACGCACTTCTACTAGTGGTTAAAAGATTATTATTTTTTTGTTTTCAGAGCTTTAACTTTGTCCTATTCAAATTTGATTTCCCAGAAAATACTGGATAGGTTGACAGCCTTCTTTTTTCACAAAAATGGTGACTGAAAGGTATAAAGGCCACCTATTTCAAATCGGCGCCTAACGTGCATTTACTGACAACAAAAATTACTAAGGTACTCATTTTTTGTATGGATTTAGGATATTTTCGATTTAGTTGATCCGAAAAAAATATTTCTAAATATTGCTGCTCATGCAATTACTTAAAAGTATAACTTATATCAATCTCTCTGAGCACAAAAAAGCCTACTGGTCGGTTCTATAGCAAGCCCAAAAAAGGCTTTGTAAAGATTATTTCGTGATAGAAGACTAAGAATCACATAAACACAAATAATTACAAACACAAGTTCATTTCCAAACCTGCGCTATGTTCATCGGTTTTTGTTTACTAAAACCAAGTAATCAGCTGAGCCAAGGGTGCCACGACCAGAATAAGGCTCCTAGACATTTAATAAGATGCTGACCGATGCTTTATATCAAGTGGCTGCGGCGCGCGCGCACAGTTGATCGTTAGACCGCGCATCGCACGAAAATGGCGCGCCTAGTAGTGGTGAGTGTTTGTTACGTGTTCTAATTTAGGTATATTGTAATTAACAATTCGGAGATCCTTCGTCATCATCATCACCAGACTATATCACAGGCCTCTCTGGAAAGAATGTTGCCAGCGTCACGCTTGGCAGGCTGGTTAGCGGTCGCAGTTCGGCTAATAGCGGAGGGAAGACGCTACTGCCCGCCTCCTTATCTGGAAGTTCACCTTAAGTCGCCTCTTGCGACATCTGTAGGAAGAAAAGGGGTGATGTTATTATTATGTCTTAACGTGCCGGCATCCACCACACGACAAGGAGAGGCTTATGCCCAGCTGTGGGCTTCGTTTGATGATAGTCACCCGCCTCCCAATCCTCCTCTTAAGAGACCTATGTCCAACAGAGGACTAATTTGGGATGAAAATGGATTAGACTGGATTAGAATGGATAGGACTGTGATGTTCAAAAATTTTAAAAATCAAGCAAATTTTTAGGAACTCTATATTTTGTATATTTTAAAAGTATTTCTTGCTAATAAAATTGATAAAGCAATGAATGTTTAAAATATGAAACAAAGTGTGCGTTGATTTTACTTTTGGTTCGATTCCAGAATCTTAAGTATCTAGCAATGTTGAGCCTTGAGACCTATTTGATACATACCTACACCCTAATTATGTTTTTTATTTTATTATTATTTTCAATATAACATTTATTGTACCAAATAAACGTATTCTTATCTCATCTTATCAATGATGTGGTATGTATTTGTAAAAGTTATTTAAAAATTATCTAGTGATGAATGATGAAACGAATACGAATAATAATGTGATTTTGCCCATATTTTTTTATTATATTTATTTCCAACATGTATTTAGTTTTTTTAATGATATGCTAATAAACGCTATAATCGCAAAGGATCTCTTTTTACAGTATTTAATACTGTTGTTATGAAAGCTTAAATTGTAATGTCGGTATCTAGGACGAGAACGGGTGGAGCTAAGTTAGTAAATCTGGCGATTAATCGCAAAATCCTGCTCGAAGAGAGGCCTATTTCCTAGTGATTAAAAGTAATTAAGTATAGCCATCTAGATTCTACATCAAATGCTAACTTAGTATTATTATCTTTTCAGATTGTTCTGCTGTTCGCATTACATCTGACGAATGCTACACTCGACATGCATAAGCTTGCTAGCATGGCGTCAGCCAAGCTCAACTCTTTGAAAGAAACAGTCCACACCTTAAAGGACAATGCTGCTTACAACATCAAGAATTTCGTAGACGACATCGACCTGAACAACCTCCACAAATTAGACGTACTACAGATAGGGCCAGCGTTGCAGAAGAAATACGCCCTGCTCAAACAATTGTACAACAAACCAGCTACAAAAGTAAATGTTGTTCACATTTACGGCGAAGATTTGAGTTCTCACTTCGATCACGCGCCATTCATAAAGTACAAGGAATACGTCGATGATCACGGCCATCATCATCATCATCATCACGATCATTATCACGAGCTCCCGTATGCGTTGAGACGGGTTGGAGTTTGATTATAAATTATTTGTAGTAAAGTGAACGATAAATACAGTAGCAAACTGTTCTTTGCCTGAACTTTACTGATGCTGCTGATAGCAGCATGCAATGATTCCCAGAAACTATGTCAGGTCTCAAGTTTGATTTAGGAAAAAATATTTGATGTGAAGAAAATTTTCGTATCGCCATACTGTAACTTGAATGCCAGTGTTCACTTTAATTTTACCTTGTGTATTTTTTAAAATTTGTTTTGGGGCAACTTCAGATCAGATTTTCTTTGAACGATGGAAAGGTGCTGCTGTGTTTTTACGTTCACTGCATTAAGGTAGATGTCTATCAGATCGTTATTGATGATTTTATGATGCTGATCATTATTGGCATCTACTTTTACCGTGGCCATTTTAAACGGGTGGGTTTGCGATTACCAAAATATATTGTTAGGTGTGCTGAAAGAATTAATTGATAGACTGTTTGTTCTTCTTGAGTGTATTGTAGTATTAAGAGCACGTTATTTAAATATTACAATGTTTGTAAAATATAAATAACTTACTTTTGTATAATGTATTGTTTTATTTCATTAATGTAACTATGGAACTAAATCCCGGCAAGAACAGGCCAACTGTTTCAGACATTGGCCGGGAAAAAGTAAGTATCGTATATAAGGCCATCCAATATGGCTTCAGTGTTACCATCATCGGGCGTTTACCCACAAAATAATGGGAAAACGTGTTGTTCTGTTATACGACGATTTGCCATGTGTTTGGTATGATCTTTAAATACTTAAGAAAATATGATTACATTCATAAGTATATTACAAATTTATTAATCTAATGATGAATGCCACCGTTCAATGTGTTTAAATTTAAACATACATACATACATACATACACTCACGCCTTTTTCCCGGAGGGGTAGGCAGAGACCACATCTTTCCACTTGCTACGATCCTTACAGACTACTTTCGCTTCATCCACATTCATTAATCTTTTCATACACGCTCGCCGGTTTAGGGTACTCTTGACCTGACCTTTCTTTAGAACTTCCCCGATTTGATCAAGATAAGTTCGTTGAGGCCTTCCCCTTCCAACATTTCCATTCATACTCGCCATATATATCTTTTTAGTCAACCTGCTTTCATTCATCCTCTCAACAAATGCCTGTATGATTGTATAAATTAACATTAAGAAATTATTTTCATAGAATTAATAACACCAACATTTAGTCTAAACAGTAATAAATAGCAATTACGGCAAAATCAATATTTTTCTCAATATTAAAAAACCAACTAAAAAAACTGTGCAATTTTTTTCGCCACAACTAGCAACACTGATGTTGATAGGTTTCGTGTTACAAATTATTCGTTTTTAATTCGATTTACTTACAGATAATGTATAAAATGTAAGTACTTACCTGTAAAATGAAACTTTATCACTTTCTTTTTGTTTCTGTGATATGCTAGAACACTTCTTCATAGTGCAAACAGTAAATTTTAAATAATTTTTTGCGAGCTGTGTTTGACTTAGCGTGACGTTGAGCACTGACAGCTCGCCAGATTTGGCTACGTTTTAGTTGCGCTGTGTTCGTGCTTACATTTCGTTTCTAGTGTTATTATTCTAAGGTAGAAACATACACATGTAACAAACATCTCATTTTATCCAATATAATACTTTATTTAATACACAAAACAGCATTAACAATAACCAACTACTAATTCCCAATATTAAGATCACTCAATAGCCTATCAAAAACATCATCAGTCGTATTCTTCGACAGAAAATCATCCATTACACCATTTTGAAACTCTCCAAAATCATCTGTGGACGTATCTGCCAATCCCAACTCTGTCAGAAGCGTCAAATTGTCTATGTTATCATTTTTGACAGATCCAAGTGTGTCACAACTGTCAAATCCTGGGAGCAGAGAGTCAGACGAGTCGGTGTCATCTTTGTCTTTGGTTTGGCGTCGGTTGATGACTTGAGCGTCTTTTATATCGGAATCAGATAGGTCGTGGTACTCTTGGAGCTCTTTGGCGAATTCTATTTCTTCGTCATCGTCGGGATTGTCCTGGAAAATTGGGGATAGCTTGGATTAATAAATAATTGAAGCAGGCGTTCACTAGTAAATAAGTTACTTCACTCACGTCAAATTTGGCGCAATAAATGTATGTAGTTTCTGTAGTATTACACTTAGGACTCCAACTTTTATCGATTTAAGTTATAAAAGTGCAAGGAAGCTACATCATTTCTCAGTTTAAAAGTTTATTTATTCATTTGGTTTGCAATGTAAATATATTATCTATAGTTGAATCGTGGATTGGACCCACAGAAAAAGACGAAAAATACTTATCTAAGGATTTGTATTTTCAATTAAAGTAAAGTAATAACAGCTTATTAATACGAGTGCTCCAAATAGTTACTCAAATTGGGATCAGAACAATGTATGTGACGTTGTCAACATTTATTTATAAGATGTATCTCTAAATCATCCCACTGCAGGGATAAAGCCTCCATCATTGAATTACTGGCATAATCACCACGCTTGCCAAATGCGGGTTGGTGGTCACAAACCCGAGCAATGTTCGAAAATCCGAAACATTCAGTTGCCCGACCCGGGGATCGAAACCGGGACCCCGAGACCTTGGCACGGTATTTAAACCACTAGACCAACGGTTCTATAAGCGAATAATTGCTTAATATGTCAATTGAAACATAAGCAATTATTTGCTCAAACAGAACTGTTTTAATAACAAACTACTTCTTACCTGAATAAACTGAGTCGTGGATTTGTACTGGAAAGCGTTTTGTGACAAATCGACTTCAACCGGGAACAATGTTGCGTTCTCTTTCAGTTGATCTGATGTTTCGCTGAAAAATAAGTCAGGTTTACTTGTTTTATTGATCTTAAGTAGTTCAGTATTTTTGACGTAAAACTCATGCTACTGCGGCGGCCATTTTGCATATCGACCCATAAGTACCTCTGTGTAGCTTTTTTGCTGACGAATTCGCACTAATTGCCAATCAAAAGAGCTTTTTGGCAATTGAAATCAGTTTTGAAACAAAATGTCGTTAATTATAAATTCCTGAAGCTCGGTCTAAAGATGAATAAAAAATAATAAATAATAATTATGTCGTTAAAATTTGTATAAACTCCTGAACCTCAGTCTACCGAAAAATAAATACAGAAAACATACTTATTTGACACAAATTATAAAACACAAACTCATTGTAAAAGAAAGATAGGAAATAAACAGAAAATCTAATGTTCTTACTTGTGATAAACTGCCAGACCGTTAATGAACCTCTTCAACTGGTAGGCCACGTCTTGCGTTTTCTTGTTTTCCAGCAACTCTAGCTTGACCAAAACATCCGAACGGAGTCTTGCGAATCTCGCCCTTGCATCTTGACGGCAGCGGAGAATCAGTCTGATGGTTAAAAGTAAGTAGGCCTGTAATCACTGCAGGGCAAGGCCTCCATCATTAAATTTGAGTTACCCACAGCAATGATGTGTATACGCATAGCCACCACGCTTGCCAAATGCGGGTTGGTGATCACAAACCCGAGCAAAGTTCGAAAATTTGACCCGGGGATCGAACACAGGACCCCAAGATCTTGCAATGGCCTTCTTTTTAAACCTCTAGACTCTTGACCAACGGGGCATTCGACAGGGGATGATGAAACGATTTCATTCTTTGTTACAGAATCATTACCACCATCTACGAGACCAGTCCCAGAAAACGGGACTAGCTTCCGAAGCACGCCTATCTCCCCCTCCCACCCTTTCCAGATTCTATTCTAATAAGATCGTTTCCAAAATTGATCTGACCGGGAATCGAACCCGAGACCCTTGCGTATTAAATGGCATGGCCTAAAATATAGTTGCTAACAAAGTGTTATTTGCTAATCGCCTGTCTCTTTATCTGTTTCTCTTCGATTTGCGCGCGCGTGTTTTATGTGCGAAAATGCGTAAGAGAAGGAGATACGTGACAGAGAGAGAGAGAGAGTGTGTTTGTATGTAAGACTGTGTGTATGTGTGTTTGTGAGTGAGTGTATGGGGTACTTGACGTACCTGTATTCATAGTTCCCTGTTTCAACCCTATACAATGGTTCCTGCAAGGCATTATATCCGTACTCCTCATCGTCCATCTCTTTCACTTTGAGGCAGTAGGATAGGTATTCGAATTTCGTATCGGCGTACTTGCGTATCGTCAGTTTGGTGTCCGGTATTGCCTTGTTTAGATATGTTCCCATGTCTGCTAGAATCTAGAAATGAAACATTCGCATTTATAATGACAACAATATTTTGATAAAAACTCAGCAGACTTGCTTAATGCTATTGTACAATTAAAATTACATTTTCAAATTATAATGACCGATTGAGTGTGAGTGAACGAGGAAATGAGAGAGTGAGAGACTGAGTGAGCGAGCGAGTGAATAAGAAAGTGATCGAGTGGATGAGAGAGTGAGTGAGTAAGTGAATGAGTGTGTGAGCGCGTGCGTTCGAGTCTGTACATGTAATTTTTTTTTATTTTATATTTTAAGACATGCCTCACTGGGCCACACAGAGCCATCTAGTCCCAAATTAAGGTAGTATTAAGTACCCTGTCGTGTGGGGTACTAGACAACCGATAACCTTACTTATATACTTTTTTTTTTTTGTAAATACATACTTAAAATACATAGAAAACACCCAGACCAGTACAAACAGACATGTTCATGCACACAAATATTTGTACTGTGCGGGGATCGAACCCGCGACCCATGGCTCAGAAGCAGCGTTAACTACGCTGATCCAAATGGTCGTCAAACATGTGATTGACTGAGTGCTTGGATGAGTATGAGTGTGCGAGTGAGACTGTGTGCAAGTGTCTGAGCTAGTGAGTGTGAAATTATGAGTGTGTGAGAGCTTTTAATCATTCATTGCACATACTACTAAGAAAATATTATTATACAGTTTTTATGTCGTGATAGCAGCAGTCTCGTTCCTTCTAGTCTTATGGGTGTCGTTAGAAACAACTAGGAACACTGCGAGAAGAAGAAGTGCTGCTAGAAGAACAGGGAAAGCGACGTGTTCTCTCAACCATTAGCAAAACTGCGGTCTCCATCCCGCATTCCGATTGGTACGACCTTTAATCATTTCACTGCAGGGCAAAGGCCTCCATCATTGAAGTCAAGTTACCAAAGCAATAATGGGTACAGGCATAATCACCACGCTTTCCGAATTCGGGTTGAATATCAGTGATCACCAACCCGAGCAATGTTCAAAAATTCGGAACTATCGTAGCCCCGCCCGGGGATCGAACCCTGGAACCCAAGATCTTGGCCCGGTATTAAAACAACTAGATCAACGGGGCGTAAATTTATGGCGAATTTCGCCTTTTGAACTTACGTCCAACAGTGGACTGCCTGGTTTGATCTGATGACCTATAGTAAAATCAAAATCACTTACGGGTTTCAAAGCTTTCAACATCTTTATGCCATCCCTTTCTAGCTCCCTGTGGTACTGTCCGAACTTGCTGAAAGCTTCCGAAGCTCGAGCCTGGGGCTCCCTTACTCCGATAGCGGCGAATATGTCACCCACAGACTTGTATGTTTGGAGTAGGTCGAAGTAAGCTTTTAGCATTCTGTAAATAAAATATTTTATTAGGACCTTTTTAGTGTTTACGTATATGTATTCTTCTTAAAAAGTTAAAATTACAATTATTTGAATAGAAATTTCGACTGTCTGAGGTGGGACTCGAACTCACAACCTTCTGCTTACCGGCGACTGCTCTAACCACTGAACTACCCAGACATTTGTCGTGTGTCGACGAATTTATTCAGTGACTGTTGTGTCGACCAATTCCATTTCGACAAAATTTCGAACAAATGCTTGTTCGATTATCGCAAAGTAAGTATTTCCTACAGAATTCCCATGAGCAAAGAGTGTCGTGTCAGAGATTTTGCTATCGTCGAATATCTAAAGATGAACAACAAATGTAAGCGATGTACGAGTAACACTGCAACAGTTTAACTCAGAACGTTGGGGTGGTGGGATCTACCTCCTAGTGGTCCACCCTGGGCAACGGCATATTTGGTTTTCTAACCAATGATAACGGTTAACGCATCCCTCTGCGGTGGTAGGCTTCGTAAGAGGCCGCCTAGATTCTACCACACTCCTGCCGGAGTCCAGCGAAAAAACAGTTTGGTTTTTCTGTGTTCCGCTGGTGTGTGGGAGAACCAGTGCCTCTGGTTAAGCTCGCTCCATCTTAGGCTTCTTCTTAACCGTATAGTTAAGTATGTAGTAGAGAAGTCCATTATTTATAAAAATAATAAAAAGATCGTGCACAGCGATTCTGGTTAGGGTATGCAGTAGGTACTTAAGTTTAAAAAAACTTAGCTAAAGGTAAGTAGACGGTAAATAAACAACTGCTTACCGGAAGAAAGCTGAAAACATTAAGCCAGCAAGACATTAAAATAATTTATCGCCGAATTCATTCAAATCTTTCACGCTGTAAAACTTTACTGAACTCCCTGTACATAAACTAAAATCGTTTGCCAAAGTAATTTCAATGAAAAAGAGCTGTTACATTATTTTACAAATATTTAACAAATGGTTATGAATATTCATCTTCCGTATTCATTTTTAAACGACTTCAAAATTAAGTTGTATTTGCAATTTACTTTAGCAATAATTGCTTCAAAACTATTTCAAGTAGGTTCAAAAGTTTTTTGTTTATTGCATATAAGTGATTATTTAGGCAAACATTTTAAGAAATTAAGTAACAAGTAGCTTGTCGCCGCGGTTCACACGCGTGAACTACACTTTACGTCGCGCGTGCAGAAACTAATGCCCAACAGTGGGATACCAAATAGCCTATATTACTTCATCTCCAAGAACATGTGCACAAAGTTTCATGATGATCGGTTAAATAGTTTTCGCGTGAAAGCATAACACACAAACTTACAAACACATTTTGACGACCTCCGTGGCGGAGTGGCGTACACACTGGTTTTCAACGTGTCGCCTGCTCCGAGGTCCCGGGTTAGATTTCCAGACGGGTCAATGTAGAAAAAAGTGTTTTTCTACATTTTCTCGGGTCTGGGTGTTTTTGGTACCTTCGTTGTTCCTGGTTGCCAATATACGAGTGCTTTAAATAGTTATTCAAATTGGGATCAGAACAATGTATGTGATGTTATCCACATTGAAAATAAAAAAATTATAATATTGTCAAGTAGGTAAGGATTACCTTTTGGCGTGTTCCACTAATCTTTTGTATGTTGTCTCCGTGTCTCGAAGTTCGTCAAGCTGAGAATAATAATAACAATTACTAGCTATTTGAAAGAGAAAAAAAAGACAAAAGGATGGTAGCTCTGAAATGAGCAGTGTTTTCTCGAACACAAAAACAGGAGAGTAAACCAGCAAAAAGCTGCTAACTAAAATTACGGTAAAGATGTCACTGTTTCTGGGTTTGGGGAAAACAGCTCTTTACGGAGCTGCCATATTTTTATTAATCCATTACTGATTACCATGTGTTTAATTGGAGTTATGCGAGTAGCTACAGTATCAGATTATACATATCGCCCACCTATATCAAAACAGATGTAACTCAAAAATATGCTAACTTGAGTTAAAAGTCATACTCATGTTTTACACTTCAGATATTGAAAATATTACTGAATAACCGAGAACACATTAGAAAATAAGTACATAATTATATCCGTTTTCTTGTTGTTCCTTTACCGAGTGAGAAGTTAAAAAAAAAATTTTTGGAAGTGTCTCGGAACACATTTTTTGAGTTACACCCTTTAATAAAAGCATAACATGTATATATTATAATTAGAACTAGTTACCTAGATACACAGTATGACTCAAAAATGCCACCTAAAGCTGTTTTCGATTGAATGGTTGACGTTTATTTTAGGTCAGAGTCAACAGTACCTACAACACGGACAAATTACGTCAACTTGCCTGTCATGTTGTATACATTCGATTGATATAGGTTATCCTAAAAGTTCACCCTTATGTCAAATGTGTGCACATTTAGTTAGGACACTTTTTCACGCTGATTGCATATCGAATTTTTTATATCAATGGTTACACCCGTTATCATCTCGGTGTGAGATATTTGATGCAATAAATGAAAATTAGGATGAGTAATAAATGTCAAGACTGTAAGTCTAGACCTTACCTTGGCGACGAGCGTGTCGTTGCAAAGTATAGCTCTAGAGAGTCCTAGAGCGTCAGCGGCTCCAGAAGACATATTTTCCACTAACCGATGCTTCATCTTCTTCATTATGATATCCAGGGACTTGCCTTGCTTGGGATCTGCGTGGAGTTTGTTATAGTTTATTGTTACTTCGTCCTGCAAAGAGGTGGAATCTAAATTAAATCATCTAATTGATCTAATATACAAGGTGCAATTGTAATGGAGTAAATCGGCTAAGGTGCGATTTTGATGATAAAATAAACAACTTTTGTATAGAACTAACCTCAAATCAAAAAATCATTCATAGTTAACAAAGCAACTGTAACAGATTTGAATGTTTGACTACATAAAAAATAAAAGCTGTGGTTGTGTCCCCAAATCGGTTCCTGAGAGGCTTTCTATTATTTTAAATACATCTTGTACAAGTAGGTATATGAAATCGCAGTATCGTGTAGCGCTCTAAAATATAAAAGCTCCTTCCTTTCTTACACTACAGATGCCGTAAAAGGCGACTTAAGAAATACCGCCAGCAGAAGACGGGTAGCAGCGTCTTCTCTACATTATAATCGGCTGGACTGCGACCGTCAACCTTCTTGAGTGACGAAGTGATTACGCCAAACCTCTGCTTTTGAGGCTCACATCTCACGATATAGACTGATTATGATGACTATAGTCCTAAATGCGGTAGATCCAGTTATTATTACCAAGTAACTGCCCCGACAGACTTGTCTTTTAAACATTATTATTGGTCTCTCACAGGTAAGTTTTGTATGTTCTTTATTTGATATTTTAGCAATTAAATTGCAATTATAATATCAGTATATAAACTTGAAAAATTATGTCTCAGGCGGGACTCGAACCCGCATCGCCTCGCATGCCGGGCGGGCGCTATACTATTAAGCCACCGAGACACTGCGACTCAGCGCGAATTTTTCAAGCATATTCTTAACGCTGTAAGTTCTTCTTTTGTATGTTGTTTAACAAAGAAAAGTGTTTTTTTTATTATTATCATCGCCTTTATAAGAATTCTCTAAGGGAAGGGTAAGCTCCGTAGGAATTTTCTTAACGCCTTAGCGGATATATGAATAAAATGCTGAATTAGTATTAGAAGTTAGTAATTTTTGTGCTTCGCAAACACTTGTAGTGTAATTTTTTTTAATAAGCATTTGCCATCAAACGTAATCCTAAGTAAGAGAACCAGAACATTTGGGGACTTTGTACATAACTCAGGGATTGAGATCGAACACTATAAGGAAATGTCTTACCTTGGCTGCTTGTATCATCTTGGCGACTTCCACTTTCGTCTTTCCTTTGACGGACTGTCCATTAACCCCCACCAGCTCATCACCACTCTGTAGTGTACCATCTTTAGCAGCTGGTGTGTTGTCAAATATCTGAAACATCAGATCTGCTGATTTAAATGCTTTTCAATACGGGATATATAAATTTTAATGTATTTCTAAAATAATTTCGTATGTCCTAGTAGTTGTACTAGTAGTGTCCTAGTAGTAGGACATACAAAATTCAATCCTCAATCCTCATCAATCTAGATTTTTTTTATATTAAAAAACAAACTGTAAATACATAATATTGTGGTACCTGCACAATATACAAGCATGGACACAAAGGAGCTCCGCCTCCTATACTGATTCCTATGAGGTTTTTCTCGTCCTTACTTAACGCCACGCTTCCGGAAGTTACTGTCATACCCCTGGAATTATACCAGAATTATATTAGAAACTTGAAGTAAAGTTTCATAGAGATAGAGTAATACTTAGTACCGCAACCTGATTCCGCAACGTAGTAGGGATTATTCCCGTCAGTATACGAGACTACAATTTAATTTGGAACAATGTTTTGTTCAGCCACCGTTATTTTATGATAAACAATATAATCATTATTAGAACAATAATAATTACTTTGCGTTTACCGTCGACAAACCATAGTAATATGGTAATAGATTGCTAAGAGAAAAGTCGCAAAATTTCGAGTTATTGAGTTTAGTCAATATTCAAATTCAATGTTCTTCTTGCATTAACACAGTATGTAATCGTTTTTAAAATACACGAGCTATTGAATAAAAAATACTTACTTACATGTTGCCAAGGCTAGGCACACGATTTAACTAAAAATAAATAAGAAATGTGCCAGGCTACCCATTTAGCGGGCTACTTACTAAGTTGAATGAGTTTAGAATAAAACAAAAATGGTGGATTCAAAAATTATTTTATTTATTAACTATGCTTAGATCGTTGCTGTTAAATTAAAAACTAGATATTATTAAACAATCATCGAAAGATATTCATCTTCATTTTCATATTCATTTAATCACTCCTAAACTTCCTCACGAAAAGTCCAAAGACCATAATTGCATTCATCTTTCAGTCTCATGTTACATTAGCTGCTCATATTTAAACTTAAACAGTTCTAAGTATATTTTTTAGGGTTCCGTATCCAAATGGCAAAAAACGGAACACTTATAATTTCGTCAAGTCTGTCTGTCTGTCCGTCTGTATGTGTCAGCCACTTTATTCTGAAAGTATTAGCATTACACAGTTGAAACTTGGTAGGTGTATCCTGTTGACCGCTTTACGATTCTCATACAAAAATATGATATTTAAGGGGGCTTCCCATACATAGAACTACAACAAAAAATGTTATTTTACTCAAATCCTTGCGTATGGATAGATCTATGGATAGGTCTTTTAAAATGACATAGAGGTTCCTAGAACCATTTTTTTCCAAAAGTCTAACATTTGGAAGATAGACGCTTTCAAAGACCAACTTTTAAACTAAGCAAGTGAAAATTTAAAAAAAAATACATAATGTAGATCTTAACAAATATTTTCAACGAAAATTGGTTTGAGCGAGATCAGACCGGTAGTTTTTGAGAAATAGCACATTTTTAACAACCGCAAATATAACTTTGTCCTTCATACAAACATATGAATTATGCAGTCAATTAAATATTGTAGTATTTTGGCTAAGTAGGAAGTAAGTGGAATTCAGTTAAAGTTGGTACAGAACCCTCTGTGCGCGAGTCCGACTCACACTTGGCCGGTTTTTTTTGGATGAGACTGAGCTAGTTTTTTTACAGGATGACTTTTTCACCACCTTCATAATTTTTTATAGGCATTAAGTTTCGTATTTAAAGCCCATTTATGATGTAAAAATGTAGGGCAAATTTTATAGAAGATATTTTTCGCAAAATAGTTAAAAATTTTTACGAAAGGATAAAGGGAAAATCAACAACTTATGAATAGAATCCTAATGAATAAATGATATGCAAATCGCGTAAAAAAAATGTGTTGCTAGGAGGCCGTAGTAAAAATTTTTGATATTTTGCGGACATGTTCTATATGTATATCGACATATCGAAAGTAAATTTACCTCATTTGTTTTTTGTCTCGTAGATTTGTGTATTAAAATTTAGAAGGTGGTTTAAATTTCATCTTGTATTAGACTAAATAAATAAAATATTTTTATTGATGGGTTAGAGCTAAAAATTCTGGCTGCCTTAAACTATCTAGCTGCAACTACACTTCTAGCTTCATCTGAAAACAAAATACACACAGTGAGTTAATGCTATTAAGTTTAGTGATAAAATCAAATTAATTTTTTTTTTAAACTAATTGTGTCAGGTAAATATTAAAAGCTAATAACTAACTAGTCTTCCTAATAATACAAATATGAACGTTTGGAAGGATGTTTGTTTCTCAATCACACCTAAACGGCTGAACAGATCTGAATTAAATTTGACAGATTTATAGTATTAGGTCATGAAAAGCATTTAGGCTACTTGAAATCCCGTAAAAATGTACGGTCCAACATTACAAGCCAAAATTTATTGACTCACAGTAGATCCTGATGATGTATCGTATATCTTTCTTGACGTAAATCGTTGAAGATACAGTCTGGGTTTTCTGTTACTTCTAATATTTCTTTGGATTCTCTATATTTAGGAAAAAGATTAGTCAAATTAGAACTACCCATCATCATCAGCTCTTACCAGTCCACTGCTGGACAATATCATCATCACATTCTGCTAGAAATAGGTCTCTCTGAATGGATGAAACCTTTTTCTTCCTTTCTTTCATCACATTCTCCTGGAATCACCACTTCATAAGGAAGATATAGCCATAATCGCCACGCTCAGGAAGCGTGTTGGTGATCCCAATTTAGCCAATGGTGGAGTAAACAAGAAGCCCTTATTTCTCTGGTCAGTTCGGTCAGTTCTCTATCCGCGACTAATAGAGCTAAGTGCTGCCCCAATGGGGACTACCGTTTCTTTGCTCAACAGTTGGCGCCACTGTAGACTGAGGTCCGGAGGTATAGCTGTCAAAGGCGATCGGCGCCGAAACAAAGTGTTATATCTTGAATCTAATTAAGGTTATATTGTTTATAAATAACTATCTTGATATCAACAAACTAACTTCTGAAATAGTTGCTCTTGAGGCCGCCTATTTTTGCACTTTTTCTTAATTCCGCTTTTAAAGCGTTCACATTAATCGCCAAATAATCCATATTTGCGATATTTTACGAAGGAGATCACTTTCCAGCAGGTAAATTAAAGAAATTATAATTTATCCAGTGAAAAGTGAATGATATTGGACCTCACGCAACACTAGCGCCTCTAGTGGCAAATTCACTAGCGATAGCCCCCATTGATTCAATTTTATTACTTCTAAACAAAATCAATTCTCAAAAAACTAGAACAGTACTATACGAAAGAATGCCAGAACGAAAAGCAGTTATGAGTGATTCAATAAATACACGAGGTAATTTGCTAAAATGATACTGTTCTAGTTTTTTTGAGAATTGATTTTGTTTAGAAGTAATAAAATTAAATCAACTGGGAGCAGCACTTAGCTCAAGTAGTTCCCCTAGGACACCCATAGAGTAAGATGATGAGGTGCTATTCTGTTTCAGGCTCGGAAATCAGCAGCATCATTGGCTATAGATAATGGGAACGACAAATCAAATGCCAAGCGTAGCGATTAAGGCATAATCAGTTTTCAAAGAGGGACATGTCCAGCAGTGGATGATATGGGTTGATAAGAGAGACTAGGAACTAAGTTTTACTAGCCTGAATACTTCACACATTTCTATATACGTACTTACCCATCATTGCTATGGTAACTTGAATTCAATTGTGAAGTCCTTAGCCCTGCACTGAGATGATTATAGGCAACGACCTAAAGTGACGACTTTGCTTTATTTACCTACATATGTGATAACCTCCGTGGTTTCAAGGTGCCCTGCTCCAGCACCGGGGCGCTGGGTCGGGTTCCAGGACGCGTTTTATTTTATTTTTTATTTATTTAGGAACACAAAACAGAATAACAACATATACAACACAATATACAAAAGTAGGTAAAACTTAAAGCTAGGAGTTATCCCAAAACATGCGTTCGCAACTAGGCTATCATGTGCGTTAATGTAGAAAAAAGGGTTTTTATATATTTTATCGGTTGATTGTGGTATTTTCGAGGTTTCTGATTTCCACAAAACAAGTTCTTCAAATAGTTACTTACTTATACGTGTGATGTTGTACACATTTATTTAATGTTTATGTAGGTATGTAATGTTTGTAACGTGTGACAGACAGACATCCTAGTTACAACTCATTAGAACACAGAACGCACGAATGGCTATGTATCAAGTTGCCAGTTTATTACTCAATAAAGTCCTTGGTGCAGGACGTGGTATGATGTCTAAGCGTGAAAGTTGGCCTCTAATGGCGTCCAATTATACTTACGAAGTGAGGCTGGCAGTGATAGTAGTAATTGGTAACGGCCTATAACCATCCCACTGCAGGGCAAAGCCTTCATCATTGAATCCAAAATCAAGATACCACAGCAATGATGGGTACAGGCATCACAAACCCGGGCAATCTTAAAAAAATAAAACTATTGTTGCCCGACCCTGGGGGGATCCACACACAATACAAAAGATACAAAATTAGATTTATAGGGCAATTAAGCCTTAAATAATAGCTATTTCATCAGCAAAAACCAAAACCAATACTTACTCCTCAGATATTTTGATTTGATCTTCTTCTTCTTTGGCAGGTTCTGGAACTTGTATGGATGCACTAAAGACAATAATTATGTACAAATAATATTCATATTTTATTTGAAAAACTAATTTTTAATATATATTTTTTTATTTACCTGTCGTCAATTGGTAATAGTAATTTGGATTTGTTTATTTTTCCGTTGGGCTTACTGAATAAACAAAAAACAATCATAAAATTTAAGTGAGTAGGTAATAACATTTTGGTTAGCTCTTAGGGTTAGCTACACGTCATGTTGTAAGTGTACATTTTGTTGCATTTTCGCACTTATGCCAATTAGGATAAGACGCCCCAGTGAATACCTTGATTTGCTGGCATCTGTACTTATAATGATAAAATGATATAAACCATATAAAATATTTTGTATTGTATCAACATTTTAATAGTTAAGTTATTATTTTTAAATATCACCATAAGTTCCGCGTCCGGATCCGCGTTTCTCGCCATCATTGGCCAAACCACGACTGCTGACGTGGTGATAATGGCGAAATACACCTTTGAAAAAGCTAATGTCCAGCAATAGGCAAATGTGAGCTGATGAAGATGACTTTGTAAACTTATTTTTAAATTTTATTAATCGAACATTAATTGTTTTCTCAGTTTGCTTTTTAGGGTTCCGTACCCAAAGGGTAAAAACGGGACCCTATTACTAAGACTTCGCTGTCTGTCCGTCTGTCCGTCTCTCTGTCACCAGGCTGTATCTCAAGAGCCGCGATAGCTAGACAGTTGAAATTTTCACAAATTATGTATTTCTGTTACCACAATAACAACAAATAGTAAAAACAAAATAAAATTAATATTTAAGGCAGGCTCCCATACAACAAACCCGTTTTTTTGGCCGTTTTGGTACGGAACCCTTCGTGCGCGAGTCCGACTCGCACTTGGCCGGTTTTATTTAAATGCTCACACAGATTGTATTTTTGGGACACTGGATATTTTTAAGTTTTATTACCCCATAATTTTTTATAATTTATGATGTTTTCTATGTATTGATACATTAATTGTGCTATACATAACATCTATACAGTAAATAAATCTAGAAATAATGAACATTAATGGATTAAATAGAGATTTTTACTTGCATCCAATGATATTTAAAAAGTATAGATAGGTTATGCCCTTACAAAACTATCGAAATATATGTGCCGCTTGCGAACAGCTGCACACATGCGTAATTCTTATTTTGTCCTTGTCATACTCGTGAAAAGAACAATTACTTTCTCTTTCATGGATTTGAAAAGACGTCACAATGGGGGCTATCGCTAGTAAATTTGCCACTAGAGGCGCTAGTGTCGCGTGAGGTCCAATA
Organism: Anania crocealis; assembly: GCA_949315895.1. NCBI lineage: Eukaryota > Metazoa > Arthropoda > Insecta > Lepidoptera > Crambidae > Anania > Anania crocealis. Next base: position 12,076,461 of record OX438872.1, read on the forward strand.
TCATTCACTTTGTACTGGTTTTAGCGGAATTTGTTGCATAAGTTATAATTTCTTAAATTTACCTGCCGGAAAGTGATCTCCATCGTAAAATATAGCAAATATGGATTATTTGGCGATTAATGTGAACGCTTTAAAAGCGGAATTAAGAAAAAGCGCAAAAATAGGCGGCCTCAAGAGCATCTATTTCAGAAGTTAGTTTGTTGATATCAAGATAGTTATTTATAAACAATATAACCTTAATTAGATTCAAGATATAACAGTTTGTTTCGGCGCCAATCGCCTTTTACTGCTTTACTTCCGGACCTCAGTCTACAGTGGCGCCAACTGGTGAGCAAAGAAACGGTAGTCCCCATTGTGACGTTTTAGGGACGCATATTGAGAGAGCATGTAACATATCTATTACTTTTTAAATATCATTGCTTGCATCTATTTATTTTCTTATTGTCGTGTCCAACGAACTTTAGTTACAGCTCTCTCTCCTTTCTTTTTCTTTTGAAATTGTGTTAATAATGCTTTTTTAATTACCAATAACAATAAGTAAAGAGCCTTTAATCAACCATGCAATGGTTAGAATAACATTAACCTAATATATAAAATTAAAACGAAATTGTTAGTAAAGTAGAAAACAAAAAACAAAACATCTTTACATTTTATCTTCATAGATGTTATGGCTCAGCACGGATTGGAATTGTGGATACATTCTGGGGTCGTTGAAAGTAAATATATGGTTCTCTGGCTGCCACATTATCGATACACACCAAAACAAATAATTCAAGTAACGCACAACTCAAACACTGCTGCAAAATAAAAGGAAGGATGTTACTGATAACTTGGGAATAGATAACAAGTGTCATTTAAAAAGCAAAACATAACAAATAATGTACTATTAAACACCTTACTCTATAACTCACATTTTATCTTCCTCAAAGAAGAAGTCATCATCATATTCTTGCATCATTTTGATAAAACACAATTATAAACTTGGAAAATAATACGAAAACTGTCTTAGGTTTGTTGTCAAAGTTATTGATTTTTCCCGGTTTTCTGTCACGTGGTCGCTGTCGGTAAAACAGCACGGGATGACGATAGGGTGATGACGTGTTGTCGACAAATCAGGAGCGAGGACTAGAAATGGCGGGATTTAAAAAAAAGTTTGGTAGATAGTTGTAACATAAATTAAAGAAATTACTTTGTGAGTTAGAGGCAATGATATTGGTTATATGTTTAAATCTTTTCATTTTCATATATGATCACCTTTTTAGCTAATATTAATGTACATACTGCGAAACCGTACTTTTGACTAACTTAAAACTTATTGTTGTTTTTTCGTTTTATAGTATCATCACCATCTTCAGACCACAATAATTCACTTAGTTCACTCACTCAGTTGAACATGAGCCTTTGCAAAAGAAGGAATATCGCCTTAACTGCCACACTCGGCAGGCAGTCTCAGTTTGGCCAATTGTAGAAGTAGATGCTTCTGCCCCGTATTCTTCAGGAGAAATTCCATTAGAGCCTCTATTTTAAGCAATATTCATAGGCCGAGAAGTGGTGGAGTTATTATTATAATATTTTAGTTCAGCAACACACGACATTTTGTGTTATTTTGTACCTGACTACACTCTTCATTATGATTGTACAGGCTATTGTTCACAATTGACAATTAGGAACTCATTATTCCTCCTTCAATGCTCAAAGCGGTAATTATGTAAGATTTACGAGGTCAAAATTATAATATTTGAAAAGAAAATCTTTTCTTAGCTCATACGCATTAACGTTGAATAGGACGAAAGGACTAGCAAATGCACTAGCAGTCGGTCGATGGCGTAACTGATATCGGACATTAAAGTGAAGTAACCGAGCCTGAACTGTTTTAAATGTAAAAGTTGCAATAAACAAGTTGCCATTTTTGCCAGTGTCGTTTCGCGAGCCATGCGAGCTGGTCTTGCTACACAATTGAACAATGAAATCAATAATTGTAAGTGTTATTACCGTACGCAACGTGCTGTGAAGTTGAAACATCATTATGTGTTACATAAATATGTGTTTTAATTTTAATAGTGCCGATTTCCGAACGTTTTTTAAACTGTCAAGCTTCCCGCGTAAATGTTTAGTTTTTTTTTATTTCAGTTCTTGGTTATCTGTGGCCTGCTATACCATCCAGCCTCACCTCAATCCAAGGAACCAACAGGACCGATAGCGAACTTCCTAAGGACGAATTTCGTTGGTCATCCTGTGATCCATGATGACCAAACATGGATATTTGACCCAGACCTCCCTTTAAGGAGAAGGAAGCAGTTTATAGAGGTCCATGGAGATAAGTCAGTGAATTTAATTGAAAGATTAGGCTTGGGAATTGATGGCCGAGCTCACGAAAGACTACAGAAGCAAAGACAGCGAGATCAGGGGCATTTGGGAGGCCTAAACTATTTTCAACCTTAGTTAGATCTTTTTGTTTGACCTTTCTTGTACTAAAGAATTTTAAGGAAGGATTTCTAATGTCAACCAAAGAGTTAAACTTAATTCTGCGCTCTCAACTCAATCGATTGAGTCCATTTCATCGTAGTGGTTTACCAAACAAACACCAGCTGTATCATAATAATAATATGGTTAGTATTATTGTTATAGTGATATCTGTGTTACGTTAAGTAAATGCAATTAATTCAATAAATTGTTACCAGATGGAGTAAAGTTATTTATGCTTAATTCCTCGACTTACCAAAATAACGTCCGTAATGTTTTTTTTTAGTAATTTTTAATTATTTTATTAAGGCAATAGTTTAAAATCTTGTTAGCTCACATAATTCAGGTTAATGTACCGACTCTATCTATGTTAGTTGCATAAAATAACATCTACTGTCTCAGGTAGGACTCGAATCCTCGTCTTTTTGAATTGAGTGACTGATCTAATTCTAACTAAACACAAAGCTAGCTGCCGAATTGTTTTAAGTAGTTGTCATCATTATGGGTGTTGGCTAAAATACAAAGGCATACAGCCAAAAGTAAATTAGTAGAATCAGCCCAATCTGCTATCGCCAACTCCCCTGCCAGGCGAGGCAAAAATAAATCTTGGCAAATCGTGGCAAATCTTCCTCTTATAGAGGCCAGTTTTCAACAGTAGAATAATTGAAGATGATGATGTTGATGATGAACTGACAAAAAGGACAGGCCTACCCAAGTGTTGCACAGGGATATACGGAGAGAAGTAAAATAGTCTTTTCTTCAGCAAAACAATAGGAACTTTTTGAACAAAAAATAGAAAACAGTAGAAACTTATTGGACAAAAAAATAAAAACAAAATAATAGAAACTTATTGGACAAAAAAAATGAAACAAAAGAATAGAAACATTAAAAATTAAAAAAAACAATAGACAAAACAAAGCACTCTCTGATGATCGTCCTGCGCCGACTTTATTTATTTTCATCAGGAAGATTTTCAAGTCATAAAACTTAATCCTATCTTGAAAAATTTTGTCTCATACTGATATTATAAGTGCAATTAAGTTGCTAAAATATCAAATAAAGTATATTAATCTTATCTTATCTTAATATATATAAATTACGTGTCACGTTGTTTGTCCGCGATGGACTCCTAAATTACTTAACCGATTTTAATCAAATTTGGACACCGTGTGTAGTTTGATCCAACTTAAAAGATAGGATAGCTTACATCTCAATTTATAGCCGCAATATATAATCATCCCACTGCAGGGAAAAGGCCTCCATGGGTACTGGCATAATCACCACGCTTGCCTATTGCGGGTTGGTGATCACAAACCCGAGCAATGTTCGGAAATTCGAAACTTTTTGTTGCTTGACCCGGGGATCGAACCTGGGACCCCAAGTTCTTGGCCCGGTATTTAAACCACTAGACTAACGAGGCTATTAATTAATTGCAAATTATTTGTTTTTATTACCAAACTGTGAGTTATAAACAAACCCCATATTTGATGAAAATGACAAGACTTCAAAATAAAATTAAATTATACTGAGGCGATACGACGTTCGCAGGGTCAGCTAGTATAAATAAACTCAAATAAAATATAAATATTTAACCTTTTTTATTTCTATAATAACCAGGCAATGGCCAAATAAGGCCTACAATATTTGAGATCTCATTTACATGTTAGTCATCCGAAAACTAATCAAATTTATTTCATTTTCATACACATGAAAATATTGTGAAAAATTATGGATAACAAAATAAAAAGAGTTTTATTTGAAAGTTTAATTTTGGTTTTACTTTTATTTACATAGGTATCTTTAAACCGCAAGCCTTTCGCAGACATATTAATTGCCAAAAGAATGTTGTAATTCTCCGAAGGTTTTAAAGATGACGAGATTGGAAATTGCAATGAATCATGGCGGGTGAACTTGTAACCAGTTCCGTTGAATAATTCATGTTAGCGCATTGCCAAATTGTTGCAAAATTTTATTGTAATTATGATATTGTTGCAAAAACGTTATGAGTTATTATGACGGTGGCCGTAGGAAATTGTATCCAGCTATTAAGACGCTGACTGCAGCCGATGACCTTGAGCAATGAACACGCCCACAAATTTATTCGTCTTTGAATTTCTTTGGAACGCGCCACAGCTATCACTGTCGATTCTCGTAGGAGTGACAGAGAAAAAGCACATGGAATAGAAGGACCCTTCGAGCAACGCGGCCTTCAGTCCCGTAACGGAAGGCCGCGTTGCTCGAAGAGAAGGACCTAAGTGCCAAACAACAAAATTCATTGTGCAATTTAAAATTGCTAATTTATTAAAAATCTAAATCAGCCATTTGCTTAAGCAACATGTAATATAGAATATAGCAAAATTTTATTATCATTGTTATACGGACTGCTGAGAAAAATGGTAATTTATGTATTTTCAGAGGCTACTTTGAGATTTTTTTCTATCGAGAAAAGTTTTTGGAATCGTGTCTTGGAAACAGCCACCTGGTCGAAAATATGATCAATTACAACTACATAGCATTTGGCAACAATACGAGCCATAGGCTTAAAGCAAAACAATCTTCATTGAGCTCAATTTGGCTCATGTCAGCGTCTTAATGTGATAACGACCGAAGTTGGTGTAGTGCTGGTTTGCATACTACGCAAGGGGATCCGGGTTCGATTTGCGGTTGACTCGATTTAGGAAATGATTTGATTTAACTTAGATTGGCTTGAAAAGCGGTAAGGCATCTGTCCCGACTACATTCGTAAGATGGAAATTATCAAACAAGTTTTTTTAATTATTTTTATCATCAGCCCGTATCAGACCATATCTGGAATTAGGCCCCTCCAAAAGAAGTATTTGGCTGTAATCGCCACACATTGGTTGGTGATAGCAGTTGGGCCTATGGTTGAGAGATGTCACTGGTGCCCGTCTTCCAGTAGTAATCTTTTTACACTGGGCGAGAAGAGGTGGTGCTTTTTAGGCTGATTTTAGAGTCACGCTGATCGTACGCTGATCATCGGCGCTGACCGTCAAAATATATGAACTTGAGCGCCGACGCGGCTACGTCAGCGTACGATCAGCGTAACTCTAAAATCAGCCTTAAAGTTCCGTACTCAAAAACGGGACCCTATTACTATGACTTCGCTGTATGTCCGTCTGTCTGTCACCAGGCTGTATCTCAAGAGCCGCGATAGCTAGACAGTTGAAATTTTTACAAATTATGTAGGTATTTCTGTTGCCGCAATAACAACAAATACTAAAAACAAAATAATATAAATATTTAAGGGGGAGCACATATTGGGGGGCTCTCATACAACAAACGCGATTTTTCGCATGGCAACAGGTAGGCACTTGAAATATACACAAAACACTCAGTTGAATTTCAAATATAATAATAAATAATAAAATTTAAATAAAATAAATATTTAAGGGGGGTACAAAAAACGCCAATTCTTGCCAATTTTTGCTCGATATTTATAAATGGTAACAGGTGGCACTACATTAACTAAATTTATGTACCTTCTGTTGTTTACCTAGTCAATGGCACGGAACCCTCGAGCGAGTCCGACTCGCACTTGTTTATTTTAAACGGGCACCACACGGTATGACTTGCGTATCTAGGAACTGATAGTTATAGTTTTCGTTAACAGTTTGCGTAAAAAAAGCGTAATAAAACAAATAGGACTGATATGAGAAACTCCTCTCTTTTCGTCGGTTTAATAACCATATGTCCACTAGGGAATGCAATCTCGTTCTCGCGAGTTCGCGAGAACTCGGCCTTTTTCAGCGAGATTAATCTCGGGCGAAAAAAGGGCGAGATCTCGCGAGTTTACGGCAACTACTAGAGCTAAGTGCTGCCCCAAATTGATTTAATTTTATTACTTCTGAACAAAATCAATTCTCGAATAATTGGAAACAGTATCATTTTAGCAAATAACCTCTAGTATTTATTGAATCACAGTAAACTTTTCATATAGTTGTTTATGAAGTCGAATTTGTCTCTAACGCCAAAAGCGGCCGCTTTTAGCAATAATGTACAATACGAAAGAATGGCTCTGACGCAGAATGTCCACTTCTTAAAATGTCCACTGGTCGCAAAAGGTCTCTTTCGCAGAATGTCTCTTTCGCAAAACGTCCCTTTCGCATATTGTCCCTTTTTATTTCTAACTTACTTTAATCATACATTTAGCAATTAGCTTAAAGAGTTGATAACTATGTATTATGTTTTATTTCTTTTGTGTTATACATATTGACAAAACCAACTAAAAAACCAACTAAGCTAAGCCACTGGATCTGCATAATCAAGCGATTATATAAATAAATAAATGCGATTTGCAATATTTTTTTTATTTTATTTGTTTACCCATATCCATACAAATAAGTGTACACACGTCAATCATGATGTGTGGTAAGCTAATTGCTAAATGTATGATTAAAGTAAGTTAGAAATAAAAAGGGACAATATGCGAAAGGGTCATTTTGCGAAGTGGACATTCTGTGACAGGGACGTTTTGCGAAAGAGACATTCTGAGAAAAGGACATTTTGCGAAAGAGACCTTTTGCGACCAGTGGACATATTGAGAAGTGGACATTCTGCGTCAGAGCCGAAGAAAGAATGCCAGAATGAATAGCAGTTAAATAACTGGTTTTTGCATGCGAGATAGAGGAGGTAACAATTCTAACAAATTCCGTAGAAAATGAATTAGATTAATTCTTTATACCTATGACATTTAAGCAATTTAATACTGACATTAGATTAATTCGTTACTGAACAAACATAAGGCGCCTGTTGCACCTAAAAATTACGAGCAATGGGAAATTATAAAAAAACACAGTACGTACATCAGAACATAGTATGTGATGTTGTTTGTTGGCAACAATCTTTAAAGGACATTGCCAGGGTTTGGCCCAAATGCTGCCCAGGTATTAATGCGACTAAATTGGGATCGTGGTATTATATTACTTAAAAAAAAAAGAAAAAAAATTGGCCCCACACAAAAAAAATACAACGGTGACCTCAACGCCTTATCGAGATTTAATATGCCGCCGTCTGAAAACGTTCACCTGTTCAGATTGAATATAAGAAGTAGACATAGATCGTCACAAGTCTATCGATGTTATATACACCGTGCAATTTTAACCACCTGTAAAACGAAGCCCATGTTATTGGACCATTATGTATTTGCGCATCATTGTTAACATCGGCAGAAGAGACAGCTGTAAGCCGCATTTCATCAATGAACGTGTCCTCACCCTTCCTACCTTGTATATACTAGAGACATGTTTATTTGTTAAAAATAACCTACACCTTTTCCAGAATGACACAAACGTGCGCCGCTAGAACAACCCCTACCAGTCCCTAGGATTGAAATGTTTAGGAATGGCCCAGAGTACCGCTGCATCCAAATTTACAACAAACTACCAGATATTTTAAAAACTGAAACCGTAACCAAAATATTTAAATCCAAACTAAAATCTATCCTTCTAGAAAAGTCCTACTACAACATTGAAGAGTATATGTCCGATAAACTTACCTACATTACCCCCCCATGAATAACCTATTCCTAACATAAATAACCTAAACCTGAAACTCATTCCACCCTACTCTTTTAAATTATTAAACAACAATATTTATGCATATTATTATAATATACCATAGATTTAGGAATGTAATATACTTACTATAATTTATGTCTAAACTTTTTTGTCAACAACACTCACATTAATTTCTAAGTACTTAATCTTTATTTTTTAAGTTTGTATAATTTTAGTTTTTATTTTGTATTTGAAAGTATAAATTGCTACACCCTTACAGGGTTTTGTTACATTGATTGTTAACATTATGCAATGAGTAAATAAATTAAATAAATAAATAACATCATGGCAGTGTTATTTTTTTTTATTAAAAATATTTTATGAAAAATTTTAATTTTTGATTCAGACTTTTAATTTTGTAACACGCTGTGACGCGCCCAGACGTATTATTCTGCTGCGCCGGGGTCTCGGTTGAATAGACCTTACAAAGCTACATCTGTGGGCATCACAGCGTGTTTCAAAATAAACAGCTGAACCGATATTCAATATTTTATAAAAAAAAATATCTTAAAAGAAATAACAATGCCAAGATATTTATTTAAGACATGCCTCAGTGGACCACACAGAGTCATCTAGTCCCAAGTTAAGCTACTATTAAGTCTACGTCAAGCTACTATTAAGTCCCTGTGGTATGGGGTACTAGACAACCGATAAACTTACTTATATACTTTTGTTTTTGTAAATACATACTTACAATACAAAGAAAACACCCAGACCAGTACAAACAGACATGTTCATGAACACAAATATTTGTACTGTGCGGGGATCGAACCCGCGACCCATGGCTCAGAAGCAGCGTTTACTACCGCTGATCCAAATGGTCGTCAAAATATTATACATTATTTATTTTATTTTATTTTATTTTGTTCGGAAAACATACAGTGAAACAATAACGGACTAAAAACCACTGCTTAAGAAATAATTGTTACATAACGTGGTTTTATAGGTGGTTAAAATTGCACCGTGTATTACTTAGTTGATTCAAGCAATAGTGGACTAGAGGCCATAAAAAATAATTGTTGTTCGTGTTTTACGGGTCGGAGGACGATTGGCTGTTGTGCGCATACCATGTGCTTAGTATGGTTTTTGGGGTGGGCTAGGCATCTCGACGTGACGCCCTGCTTTATTCCTAGATAGAATCATAATCGATGACGATGACGACGATTAGTATCTAATATATTTTATTGTAATGTTAGTATATCCTGTGGCTGAAATGATGATGATGATGATGATGATGATAATGATTGCAATGTAAATATGTTGTATTGTATTTTTATAACTATACTATTACAGTACAATAAGTAATAGTCACTGCCACTGCTGTTACCAACTGATTACTTATGTTAATTAAAGTGATTATTAATTGAGAAATATTACTGTTCCTGATTATTAATGTAATTATCGATTGATTAATAATATTTATTTACATTAATACATGTAAAACTGTAGATAAACGTGGACGACTTGTGACTGATATGATGATGATGATGTAAAACTGAAGTTAATAATTATTCAATAGTTGCTTTTTATTGTTAAATTCATTTTTCGTACATTGTATAAATAATTCAAATAAACAAAAACATTTTTCTCTTGACTCCTGGGATACATTTTCGAGCGCTTTGGTTTACAGGTTAGGGTTGGCCTGAGGAACAAAATGCACTATGGCTTCATTCTGGACAGGCCAACTTCCATACAAGGATTGGCAATTTCCTTTAGAATTTAATAGAATTGGTCTATGAATTTGACCGACTGGTGCTGCCATCGAGCCAAAACTGTGCGAACTAAACGCTACATAAGAATGTTTACCATATGGTTGTAATGTTGCAACTGTTACATAGGTGTCACTACTGTGCGTGTAATTTGGTAGAATGTTTCATTCGCTCATTATTGAAATCGCTGTCAAGTAGGTACTCGTCTAACCATAGATTTAATATTAAATCTATGCGTCTAACACTTATAGAGAAATGACTTTATTTTAGGATGAAAAACGTAACACCAGGAATGAATAATGACACCATGCATATCTATATTCTCTATTATTATATTAATAATTATTTAAAAACATAGATAATGCTACATAATTTTGCACCGTGTATTTCTTTATTTTATAATGTCAATAGCTCTTTCCCGCAATTTCCCACAGGAACCGTTCTTCTTTCCGATTTAAAAACTAGCCGATGTACCATCCTTGACACTTATCCTAATGCCAAGTTTCAGTGAAATCCGTTCAGCCGTTTCGGCGTGTAAGATTACAAACCTTTGCATTATTCGATATTATTTTTTGTTTTAAATTATTTATTGTACGTTTTCAATATCGTTACTGTACTATTCTATACAATTAACTTAATTCTGAGCTATTATGCAATTATTATTTTTTAAAGCCCCCCTTAAGAATTTATTTTATTTTGTTTTTAGTATTTGATGTTATTGCGGTAACAGAAATAAATAATTTGAGAAAATTTCAACTGTCTAGCTATTGCGGTTCTTGAGATACAGCCTGGTGACAGAGCGACGGACAGACGGACAGACGGACAGACGGCCAGACGGACAGACAGCGAAGTCTTAGTAATAGGGTTCCGTTTTTACCCTTTGGGTACGGAACCCTAAGAAATAAAGAATTTAGAAACATCGAAGCTGTAAAAAACCGACTCCTTACCTATGGTATTTGTTTATGATCGTAATTATTTTTTCTTTTGGACGAATACCATTCGTAAGTTAATGAAATATTTAAAATTTGATATTCGTTCGGAACAAATAATTATTAACGATAATAAACAAATACTATTGGTATTCGTTTTTCGTATTAGAAAGCAATAGAACAAAAACCTTATTTTTTATTTCTTCTACTTAAAAAAAAAACAACACAACAACAGAGTTTTCAAACATATTTAAGGAGAAATCGAAAACCTTCGCAAAGTTGAAATAACAAACTACAATTCAAATATTTCGTTTATTTAATAAGAATTACAATATCGAGACTTGATAATTAAATGAAATCTTAAAAACTAATGACGATAATAGAAAATATCCTAGTAATTACGAAAATAGGATACCTAGCTTATTCTAGCGGGAATGATATTTGGATTTTTTTACTTAGATAGAGCGTACATCTTAAAAATTCGATAAACGTTGTCGAAGATTCAAAATTTTAATAAAATTAATGAATTCTTTTGAAACTCCGAGAACTTTATCGCAACATAAGGAATCACTATAACTAATTATGATGTAGGGTTGGTTTTTAAAATCATAAGTTTTCAAAGTTACGTGAAACAAATTTGAAAAAAATTAGATGGGAGTTCTTTTTAGGCATTTCTATAACTTTACAATTATTTTACTTTGATATTAACATAAAAAAATCAAATGCATAAAAAGGATTTTATTTTTATAGTTATTATTTTGTCCGCGTTATTGTGACGCGATGTCTAATTCCAAAGTGATATTTTTATTTACCAATATTTTTTTAATATTCACTAGCTGACCCAGCGAACTTTGTATCGCCTCAAAATAATATAATTTGATTTTTACTAGTTCATTGTCATTGTCTTTAAATATAGCGGGGTTGGAAAAAAATAAGAAAGTAGATACCTACTTTTTTGTTAGTTTTATCTTTTCAACGTTTTTACACTTATTTATTTACACAGGGTGAAATTTTAACCACCTTTTAAATTTTAATATATCATTCTACGAGACAAAAAACAAATACCGTATTTTTTCTTTTGGTATAGCCCAGTATAAAAATGTCAAAATAAAGCACTTAGAAAAAGTCCGCCAAAAATCTAAAATTTTTGATACGGCCGCCTAGCAACACTTTTTACGCAATGCACATCACATTCATTCACTACGATACTAATCATAAGTTTTTGATTTTTCCTTTAAGTATACCTAAACAGGCCTAAAATTGTAATAATTTAAAACTATATTGCGAAAAATATTTTCGTGTGAAAACTTGATTTACAAATTTTACTTCATAAATGGGCTCTTGATACGATACTGAACGCCTACAAAAATTTTGGAAAGTGGTTAAAATTTCATCCTGTATACTATTCCCGAAAAAGACAAATCGGTTCCACCTACTGCCGTTCTCGAGTTATAAAGTGGTGTCACTGAAAAGTTAATCTATACTATAATAATATTATAAAGCTGAAGAGTTTGTTTGTTTGTTTGTTTGTTTGTTTGTTTGAACGCGCTAATCTCAGGAAGTAATGGTCCGATTTTAAAAAATCTTTTTGTGTTGGATAGTCCATTAGTCGAGGAAGGCTTTAGGCTATATAACATCACGCTGCGACCAATAGGAGCGAAGCATGAGTGAAAAATGTTGCAAAAATAATCGCGATCATAATAACGGACATTGACGCGGTCGAAGTCGCGGGGAACAGCTAGTCTATTATAATAAGTATATGGATTTTTCCCAATGATTTTAAAAACCAAACAGTCCATAAGAGACCAGTGGCGGATTCAGGATTTTGAATTGGGAGCCTTTGACCTGGTTAACAGTGGGTTTGGTCAAGAAAGTAGTTACTTACTCTCGGTAGTGTGGTAAGAGTTATCGAAATTTGATTGCTATTGGAGTATTCAAATGCTTTTAGGGGTTTGTGTCTCTTAGCACCCCCTATCCTCCCTGGATCCGCCACTAATCGAAACATTAAATTAAAAGAGTAGGTATAAAAGACTAAATTCCTATGACTTTAGGTAAAAACATTGATAAATGCATAGGTATCAAAAGATTTCCTAAAACTAACCTCAAAGTTTAATTGTCACTGTTTCTCAAATTTATAGTTTTTCTTCGTAATATTTTTATGTTTCTTTTCAAATAATCATAGTATGCCAGCTGTTCAACATTGCTTATAATAAATATATCATCTGAATTTCTGATTATATTCTTTAAAAAACCTAATATTTTTCAAAAATCTATTATAAGCACAAGTTTCAAATTTTCATAGATAAAGCTCTGTATTTTATCAATTTCATTGAATAACATTATTTTTAAATCTTATTCCCAGAAGCGTAAGCACTTTGCCTAGTATTCTTTCAAAAGTCAAAATCACAACAAGCATAATGCAATATTTGATTTTCAAGCAAGCCCAATTTAAATACCGATTAGTAAGGCACCTTACATTTTTGGTTTAAAATGTATTACAACGTATCTTTTTATTTGATAGTGTTGCCATAGAAAACGTTCTCTTTTCTTTTTTTTTTAGCTTTGAAAAAATTGTGACTGAGCTAGTGCTTCGCCGTTACTAATAAATAACTATTTCATATAATCTGCCAATTTTGAGAAACCTTTATTAAATTACAGTAACCTTATACTAATTAAGAACACCAAGGAAGTATTACACCGTAATATGGCATTAAGAGGACTAGTAGACCTAAGTGGCCTTGAGAATCGTAAGCACACATTTAAACAAACGTCGTCAACGCCGCCTACGGCAATATTCTTGGCTGCTATATTTTAAAGCACATCCCGAAATGACGCCATGATTTTCTAATAGATGGCATAACTATCTTTTTTTCGATGTTTCTAAATGCAATATTTATTTTATTTTATTATGACAACCAACAAGGAATATTTATTATTCCTTGTTGCTTAAAAAGAGGGAAAGAGCAATAAAAAATAGACAAAGTATCTTAACTTATTTAAAAGCAGAATACTTGTTTGTTTTAATGTTATTGTTTTGAACATTAACAATGTTACTAAAAAAAAAACGGCTTCGACAATATTTAAATTATTTATATATAAAATATTTTAATTATTATTTAAATAAAAATATTTAACCATTTCGAAATTAATGACACGATGTTTTCTTGATAATTGACACAACAAATTAGATAATTCATCATAATTGATTCATAAACTACAAAAAAAAAGTTATTATTATAACCGAAGTAATCTTTTTAAAATAATATTTTTTTTTTAGTGTTGGTATTTGTTAATATTTATCTAATACGGTGCTGGGATAAAATTTTAATCAAAATCGGTCAAGCCTAGGTATGATTTGGATAATATGGGTAAATAACGTAGACGTGAATTATTTATTATGTTACTTTTATGGTTCATGTATGAAAACAAGTGTTTAAAAAAGTACAAATAAAATTACGCAATGGCACCTCTATTATTAATACTGCCGTGCTAGCAATAACGGCAGTAACTCCAATTTTGGTAAAAATGAGTTTTATAGTGATCGAGAATAAGCATCAAAAGCTCTATCAGATGAGCTGGCAGCCATTTTGATATCTTAATGGGAATTGACAAATGTTGTTAAAGAAAAGGGCAGTAAGTCCAAAATGCGAAATATTTTCCATGACCTAACAATAGTTAGTATAGTTACGCCGGCCTTACAAGCAAAGATATATGGCTAGGATATTATTATTACTTTAGATAAATGCAGTATCTGCATATTTGGAGTTGCAGGAGATGGTCAATATTGTGCGTGAAGATTTGAACAAGAAAGGAATGAAAGTGAATGTAAGTAAGACAAAAGCAATGGTTTTTGAAAAGGATAGCATGACAGAGTGTAATATTTTGATAGGAGATGAAAAAGTGGAGCAAGTGAAGGAGTTTGTTTATTTGGGATCAATGTTTACAGCGGATGGAAGGTGTAATAGTGATATTGAAAGGAGAGTAAATGCCGGCAACATGGTGAATGGAGCGTTGCACGCTTTTATGAGCAGTCAGAAGGTGTCCGAAAAGGCCCGCCTGGCTGTGCATGGAGGGGTGTTGGTTCCAACACTGATGTATGGGAGTGAAAGTTGGGTGTGGCTGAGAAAACATGAAAGTAGAATAAATGCAGTAGAAATGAGAGCGTTAAGAAGTATGCTTGGAGTCAATCTGAGTGACAGGATTAAAAATTGTGATAAGGGATCGATGTGGTGTAAAAGAGGATGTAGTGGCCAGTATTGAAAAAGGAATGCTTAAATGGTTTGGACATGTTGAGAGGATGAATGAAAGCAGGTTGACTAAAAAGATATATATGGCGAGTATGAATGGAAATGTTGGAAGGGGAAGGCCTCGACGAACTTATTTTGATCAAATCGGGAAAGTTCTAAAGAAAGGTCAGGTCAAGAGTACCCTAAACCGGCGAGCGTGTATGTAAAGATTAATGAATGTGGATGAAGTGAAATTAGTCTGTAAGGATCGTAGCAAGTGGAAAGATGTGGCCTCTGCCTACCCCTCCGGGAAAAAGGCGTGAGTGTATGTATGTATGTATGTATGCATATACTGTGAATATTCTATGAAAAGCTTGTTTTGTATTCTGTACTAACTACTTAAAATATCAGCAATAAATAAATATGCTGTGGATACATATATTAAACAAAACGTATTTTTTTATTAGATATTACTTACTTAGGATATGAGCAGTAACTTGGTAGATGGTATGGGAAAATAATGTTCTACTGAAATCTTTACGTAAACGACGTCTTACCGAATTCTCATACTAACTTTAACGTCATTACTCAGAACATTAGAAGTATGTATATAAAGTAATTATGATGACTTGTTACTTGACATATCTCAAATGAACTTTGAAAGTGATATTCTGGAACTAACATAGTGTAGACTTAGTCCTAGTAAACTACTTTCTAATCTATAAAGTTATATATCACATTATACTTTACGTCAACTCAATCAGAATGACGGTGTCGTTGCTTATGTTAACAATATTCTTCAAGTCCATATCGCTGAACCGAATTTGACACATGCATCAGGAATTAAGATTACCTGTGCTAATTGCATTTACGTGTATAAGAAGAAAAATGTGAATTCTTAAAAAGATAGTATTACCTACCTCGGCTACTTAATCAGTAAAGACGGTTTAAAAACAAGTTCAGAAAAGGTTAATGCTATAATAAACGCACCTGAGCTTTGCAATACTACGGAGTTAAAGAGTATATCATAATACAAAAGGAAGATTTTTTATTATAAGTAATTATGTTACGTTTTATTTTGATCTCAAATTTTGATTTGTATTGTTTGTACGATTAAAAGGCTATTATTTTTATTCGATAGTATAAAGTACAGCTACTGCCAATTTTAATATCATTTGTAAGTAAAAGCTTTTTAGTAACCAACTTATACTCGTATATATTTTAAATTTTAATGAAACTAACAACATAGATACGATATCATCGACTTACTTGGTCCACCCACGCAAATCAATTATGTAAAACTTGTTTAATAAATGAGTAAATATTAATAAGTAAAATACCTTTTGTTACTACAGTTTTAGTTTCTATTCCTAAGCTTAAACCTAATATTAGTATGCGTTGCTTATCACAACAACAGTAACTCGGTACTTATTCCTGATAAACTAAGCAATCTATAGTAAGGTTGTTCGTTTCAGGCTAGATATAAAAGGTATTTTCTCATTTTAAATCGTTCTAATGAATAAAAAGCTAATTAAGTAAAGAACATACAAATGCTTTATTTGTGTTATAAATACGTTTCAACAATCACAATTAGAAAAGCTTAAAAAACACAAGTCAGGAAAAGATAAAAATGCGCTAAAACTTTAGGCGCCATTTACTCCAAACTGTGCAAATCATACTTACTGCCGATATCGCTAGCACGGCAGAATATAGCTCAATGATTCACAGAATCACAGGTCAGTTACACCTATTCCACTTTCTATTATTGAAATGTTTATTTTTGTTTCAAAAATATATTTTTTACTTTTTTGTTATGTACAAGTTGTTTATTACTATAGTTTTAAGACATCCACCAGACTCCCCACACCTTACTCCAATAACTGAGTACCATTTTTGTCGAAATTTGGATAATTTCTTGCAAGGGAAAAATTTCAACTCCGATGAGGCAGTACAAACCGTCTTCAAATATTTTTTTATTGATTGCCGTCCGAATGTTTTTTTTAGTTAAGTGATTAATGAACAACCCATGAGATGGCAAAAGTGCATAGATATCAATAGTACATTAAATAAATAGGTATATTTTATTAAAAAATATTTGACTAAGTTCCTCCCATTTTTTTTATTACAAGTTTTACGTAAGTTCCTCCCATACCAAACTACAATTTCATAAGTAGGTAAGGACCTAATATTTTTCGCGGTCTATCTAGAGTCAATACTTAGATAATGCTCTAACTAAGGTCAAGAGTCAAGAAGACGCATATTTGTAGCTTACCGTATTTTTTTTATAATTTTACCAAACGATATTTGAAAAACTATAAAATAAAAATTAAATAAATAATAAAAAAAACTGAATTCACTTTTATAGACAAATCATCATGACATGAAACTTTTACTAGCTATCAATAATAATAAGATGAAGTCTTTTTCTAGAAAATCAAACGAAATTAGGCAAATTTATAAGTAATAGTTTTAAATACAATAAAATTAATTTTATGATGTGAACTAAAAAAAACTGCATTAAAAAAACTTTCAACATTTAGTATTAAGTACAGCTAATGCCAATTTTAATATCATTGTAAGTTAAAGCCAATAACACTTTAAGTACTTTTTTAAGACGCCTGCATTTTTAATGGGAGGACGAAGATATTTTAGTAACCAACTAATACTCGTATATATTTTTAATTTTAATGAAACTAATAACATAGATATGATATCATCGACTTGCTTGGTCCACCCAATCAAATCAATTATGTAAAGCTTGTTTAATAAATGAAGAAATATTAATAAGTAAATACCTTATGTAACTACATAAAAATGCACAAAAATTTTAGACGTCATTTACTCCAAACTGTGCAAATCATACTTACTGCCAATATCGCTAGCACGGCAGAATATATCTCAATGATTCGCCCACAGCATCACAGCAGTTACACCTATTCCACTTTCTATTATTCAAATGTTTATTTTTGTTTCAAAAACATATTTTAACTTTTTTGCTATTACAAGTTGTATATTAGTATAGTTTTAGTTAGGTATACATATTATATGTCAAAGCAAAAAAAAAAACTGAATTCGCTTTTATATACAAAATCATCATTACAAAACTTTTACTCGCCGTCAATAATAAGACAGTCTTTTTCTGGAAAATTAAACGAAATTAGGCAAATTTATAAGGTACAGTTTAAAATACAAAAAAATTCATTCAAATTTTGAACTAACGCATAAAAAAAACTTTCAACATTTTCGTCTCTGCTTGGGAAAAGAAAAAAACATTATTTTGTTTAAAATAAAAAAAGGAATTTTCCTGGGTGAGATACGAACATGCGATTTGTAGGATGTATGCTAGACTTGTTCGCCATAACACCAAGGTGATTGTTATCGAGCAAGTCGAATAAACAGGTTCTATGCTTCTTTAGAAAAATGTAAGCCGAAAAGCGCGACACGTCCACCTAGCATCAGGCATCAGCCTGCACTAATCGGTACACGGCCGCTCACGCACACATGCATGCGTTCCATCAACTTCCATCCCAGAAAAAGAGAATTAGCGATTACGGAAAATGCATACATTCAATTAAAAAACTGGAACTGTATTATAAGAGCTTGTCGTTTATTATACAATATATCAAAAGATTATAATGATTACGTGTATTTTACTAGGACTTAAGTAAGTTATAAATTTTTTTTAGAGGCATGTTCGTGATTTTTTTCTATCGAGTCAAATTAGTTGTATCGTGTTTTGAGAACAGTATTATACTAAAGTATATCCTGAGGACTAACATATATTTTTTTGGCTTGGTTTTTTGGAGTCTGACATAGATTTATGTACATTATAAAACTCGCGTTTAGCTCTACTAGTCGCCTTAAAATCATAAATAACAATTTATAATTATATTATTAAAGAGATCAAAAATAAGTTTTATTTTTATTTTAATCAAGAATAATAACGCGTGGTGGTTTGGTATTCCTGGGCCCTTGATAAATAAAAGCTTTTTTTATAAAAATAAATCAATAAATCATTAAAGAATTTGTATTTTTAAAGGTTATTTTAGTTTAAATTTCTTATTAGTTTGAAAGTCGAGAAGCAAAGGAACATTTACAACTAAAAGTTCTTCGTTGCGTTTGTATGTCGTTAATTAGCATTTGTGCTGGTAAACCTCGAAAACTACCAAAAGGTTTTAATATTAGGTGATAAAATATGAAATTGCCGTTTTGTATGGACGAAATCGAGAAAAGTCATTTTTCCATACTAACAATTTTTTTGTTTTTTTTAAAATGCCTGAACCGTTTTCGATGCAATTAAAGGTGAAAGTTATATGGTTATATAGCTACGCATTATAGTATTTAAATTTCTGATAATCAAAGTATATAATACAAATATACTTAATTGAAGCAAGAAGGTCAACTGAAACATTGTAAGGGTTCTTTTCAACGACTTCCTTTGAAGTAATAGGCACCAGTATTGCATTTTTTTTTAGTCAAAAGTTAATTTATTTAGTTTTTGATACAATACAAAAAGAATTACGCAATAATATGACTATAATTAATAGCTATAAACAAAATAAAAAGTGGGAAAATAATCGGCAATTTCATACTTTAACCCCTAATATTACTGTTTTCAGAAACTGATATAAAATTATATGCTAGAAAGTTTTGTTGTGCAATAATTAGGCTGACTTTTGATCGTATTTTTTTTAAAGAATGTTAGGGGATTTTGAATCCCCTTTTTCTATCCCGAGTTTACCACCGGATGCCGAAATTCATTTATAACGCGCTGGACATATTTGATTGTTGTTTCAACTTGGCAGCATTCAACTTTATGCCACTTCCGTAAAGTTGAATGTCCATTAGCTAAGTAGATTTAATAGCGGACATTTCGAAGTGTCAATTAAGATGGTCACTACCACAGAAGGAAGGAATAAAGGCTGTCATGCGCCATTTGTATGAGAACCAATATCGCCGTTTGCCCCCACTACACATAAACAAGTTCAAAGAACGCCTATCAAGCGAATTCATTTGACGTCACGTGAACAATAAGGTCGCGCAACGTCAAGACAAACCAATCACAGCGCTCACTTACAAGCATTGCTCATAACCTCTAAGGCGCCTCCCGCCTACATCGCCTTCCTAACCTTTTTCCATGTTCCGTGGTCACTACCCATTGATGTAATTTAAATAACAATGCGATCAGCATCAAAAAGTCTTCCAACTAACGGCCGGTCCCAATAACCTATCTAACTTCAGTTTTGGCAAATCGGAGATAGAAAACAACTTCTGTCTTTGTTTCTCTGGACGGCAAAATCAGAGACAGATGTTTTCTATCTCCGATATGCCAAAACTACCGGCCGTATATGTGCACTGATTTGACATAAAGATGCCCTTATAGAACAACCTATAACAATCTAATAGATACAACACGTCATTAATATCCATACTTTTGCGTGTCGACATAATTTGGCCGGGTTATAAAGTTGACACTGACATAAAGTCAACGTCAATCATTCAATCGAGGACAGTGTTAAGTGTCATTTTTGTATCGGACTGCGTAGTTTTTATTTTAAGGTGCTCCCTCACCGGGAGCATTCGCGTGTAATGTAACATTATAGATTCGACTTTGAGCATTACATTACAGTAAGTACTACCTAATATCAGTATACTATAAACTTGAAAAATTATGTCTCATTTTTCAAGTTTATATACTGATATTATAATTGCAATAAAGTTGCTAAATTATCAAATAAAGTATACAGTACTACCTCCCTAACTGACGAGCATTCGCGTATAATGTAACATTTAATATAAGTAGATTTGAATTTGCAAGCATTCACTTTTGATTTAGTTGTTTCCATAATGTTGTATCAAGATATTACACATTGTATTGTTACAAGGTGCGCATTGTAATGCTTGCATTCTGATGTAGTTGTTTCAGACGAAACAGTCATTGTGCTGAGTGCGGCAACATCAATAGTAAATCGATACCAGTATCACCACCTGTTGAGATAATTTATAAATATTTTTTCTTAGTATGTGACGGTTACCCAGTGAAATTACACATTGTATCATATCATTACATAAGGTGCGCATTGTAATGCTCGGTTCTCCTCCTTCTCTGATGTAAACACATTTTGTATCATTACAAAGTGCACATTGTAACGCTCGGTTCTCCTCCTTCACTGTTGTAATGCTCGAGTCTGCAACGTTACATTACACGCGGATGCTCCCGGTGAGGGAGCACCTTTAAATCTGTGTCACTGCCATAAGATTAGAAATACTTTTATTTATCAAGGGCCTTGTTCTATCTATTTGTTTTTGCAGTAAAATTTAGTTATTAGGCACTATTTAAACTATATAAGTGTAAGATAATGTCGTTATGTTTCCCGTCGTCAAATTGATGCTTCGTTGGAGGGTTGTCTCTGCGAACTCTTGGACCTGGAATCAAAGAGAAATAAACTTTATAACAACTGTTTGTATAAAAGCTTAAGCTTGCTAACAGATTGTCTTTGATGGTGCAATGTAATAAAAAAATACATTTGTTCAAAAATAAACAGTAATATTTCAGCGTAAAAAGGAGAGGATAGATACCTATACTTATAGTTTTATTTTGTTTTTGATGACAACTTTTTTAATAAAAGATAGTGACGATTAGGTTATAAATTGTAAAAGTTTGCTGAAAAGTTGTATTTTTTTGTAATTTCTTATACATTGTTCAACGTAACAAAATGGGTTTGATTCGTAATTGACGCACTGTAAAAAAATAAAATACATGAGGTTCGTATTCTTTCTTCGTATCCTTTCGAACAATCTTTTTAAATAATCTAAAGCTTTTTAACTCTAAACCTATCGCTTCTCAGGCTCTTTCAAATAGTCAAATTTATTCACGAGGTCTGCTGTGAGTCAGCGTAATAACCCCACGAATGATCTTAATTTATTTGCTTTTAGACAGTACTTATTCAATTATGAAACTTTTAGTTTTTTATTTACAAAATTATCAAATATAAACGGAGAAGTAATTGGTAATCTTTTAAAGTGTCCAAATCCAAATACGATGTAGTGGTTTCAACGTCTAATTGGATGGTTCTTACACCGAACTGTAAGGAGTTACACTGATAAGATATTTTTTGTTTCATTTGAGCTCATAATTAATGATAAACAATTTTTAGATATCATAATACTGAATGAAGACTCGGTATAAATAAGGACAACTAAGAAAAAAATGCTATATTAAGTTCAAATTATTGAAATTAACGAAGAATTTATGGATTTAATTGCGTTTATAAAATTATATTTTAGTTTATCCGAACCTTTTAAACACTAGCGTTTCTGGTCACGAGTATATTAAGGTGATATTTGTCTAATAGTAGATCATTTGAAAAATGTTTAAAAGTATAAATCCGTAAATTTATCTTTCATATAAATAATTTCAACTTTAATATAAGAGGTTTTTTATATTAATTGTAAGTGACTTTATTTGTAGTTTTCATTGGTACTGTGACGTCTCAAAATTGATATTTATTCCATGGGATTTAATGAAGCTAACAATGTCTTATCAGTGGTAGTTCGCGTAAAATCAACCAAACAATAACTTAAAATTACTTGAATACATTTGTTACGGCACGGTGTGATGCGCAGCCATTGGCTGTATAACGACGTAACGGTTTTCCTTCGGATATTCACTATTTATCTCCTTTTTTGGCGAGAGACGGCACTATCTAATGTCACAGTGCCAGAAAAAGACAGATAGTGTCACAGGAGTTGGTTTATGAATGGAATTTGCTGTATGGACGGTGGTCCCTAGGTCCTAGAAGGTAATGCCAACTTAAAACATACGCACAGATTATGGCGAGAATTAAAACTATATTTCAGATATTCTCTTACGTAATTTGATAGAATCTGGCTCATTAAGGAACATAATCCAAGTTACAACTTAGTACCAATAAATAACTTATTAGGTACTTCTGTAAATGTCTTTATAATAATTTGTTAATGCAATAATGCAAAATATTTATTGAGAAAACCTGCTTTTAAACCGAGCCTCTCCGCGCGTGAACTACACATTATACCACACTGGAAAAAACTTATGCCCAGCAGTGGGGTGTAAATAGCCTATGTCCTTCCTAAAACATTTGAAAATATGTGCACTAATTTTCATGATGATCGGTTTAGTAGTTTCTGCGTCAAAGCGAAAGAAACAAACCCACGTTCATATTTCTGATATTAGTAGGGATTATCATAAATGTAATTAAAATATTTCTTACGCAACAATTTCAGCATTGTGTCACTCAATTCTGTCAAAATATTTAACATATCCAGTAATTGGTCACCCTTATCTTATCAGATGCCTTACTCTGCAACACAATATCTGTATATTCGAATCCATCTGTCCCTGTCACTCATACCGTTGTTTTACAGTATCTAAAAGGGACAGATATATCCATAAATACGAGCTTCGTGTTGTTGAGTAAGGCATCTGGGTATTTAAAATCCGGCTTTCTACTAAGTACTATTTTAATTAGGTATTGGTTCCCCATTACAATAATATGTTTCCATCGATACCACTACATTCCATGGTTTTCAAAATCTTACGCAATGTATGTAATCGCATTAGTTGCGTAGGGTTGTGCAAGTTTAAAAACAAATACAATATGTTTATGAAATTTACATTATTTTAAATGATACTTTTAGAAAAATAATTGTAGGCCTGTGGGTATATAAGTCTGCTTAGAGAGCTAAAATGATTAAATTCAATTTTAAAATGCTCAAGATAATGTTTGAAAAAAAAGCCTTGAGCTTTTTGAGAGGTGGTACATAACAAGAAATAGGCTTACAATCCGCAAAAACTTTTTTTATACAAAATATTAAAAGTGTCGTAAAGCGCTAAATAAGACACCTTTCAAGTAGGTGCTAATCAACAAACACTAACCACCATGAACTGAGTTAAAACTGGTATCATATTCCACGCTTTTCGACGGTTTTTTGTTTTTTATCATATTAGCCCTACGAAGGGTCAACGTACGATACGACGTAAATCAAAGATATTGGGAGATCAATCTTAAGATAAAGTCAGCTCATGAATTACGAGGGAATCCATCAACTTGACACTTTAAATGTTATGCAACACATTTCGGAACTTTCGATATATTATTATCTTAACGATAAAATGTTATTTAGTAACTTTACAGCTTAGAGATATTAAATCACTAAATTTCAATTTGCAGGTTGGTCTTTCCTGAACTGACTTATACCCAGGCTTAAGAAAATATAAAAAAAACACTATTTTTATAAATTGACTTGTCCGGGAATGGAACCCGCGATCTCGGACCAGGCGACACATTGACAACCGGTGCCTACGCCACAGTTCGGTTAGTTCAGTTCGCTTAGAAAAAAACTGACAACACCAGTTCCTGAAGAAAAGTACTTTCGATATTATTCCCATTTTGAATATACACGAAGTCGGGAAAACTTGCAAGTATACTCATAAAAGTAACGACCTATAATCAACCCACTGCAAGGCAAATGCCTCCATCACCAAATCAAATCACCTCAGCAATGATGGGTACAGGCATAATCACCACGCTTGCCAAATGCGGGTTGATCACAAACCCGAGCAATGTTTGAAAATTGGAAACTCTTGTTGCCCGACCCGGGGATCGAACCCGGGACCCCGAGGTCTTGGCCCAGTATTTAAACCACTAGGCCCACTTGGCTTGGTAGTGTACATAAGGAATAGTTCAATTTTCCGTCTACTATTTTAGAACACTTATCCCTCCGATGGAAGTAATGGGCTATTTATTTAACTTTTATTTTCGCATCAAGTCCATCTTTACGACCGACCTATAAAGTTAAACCATTTTCAATATATTTTAGAGTTTTATCCCCTTTTATAGGTTTGTAAAGGCATTCCCCCTATTATACAAGGAATCGTATACATAATTCATTGCGTATTTATAACCTGCACTGGTCTCAGGACTAGACTTAGCAAAAAGTTGACTTCGACTTTTTGTACCTCGATCATGGTGAACGATGATCGTAGAAGAATAATGTGAAAAAGAGGTTTACCAGTTTGAATAAAGTTTTAGTAATGAATAAATTAATTGAAGCAATCTTTGAAGTGTGATTCGACTTTTAAATTGGCGCGTAGACTACTACTAGATGGCTTAACACATGTGTCAAAAACAAAATAAAAGTTTTTTTATGACACATCGATACCTTTATTTATATAATATAATATTAATATTAATATACTTATCTAAAGAAATCTGAAATTAAAAAGATGTACCAATTTATCAATGTAAATTATCTCTTTAGAGTTAGGGAATGTGGAATTCATCTACTTTAACTATGAATAGACAAAAGTTACAATTTCTCGTCGTTGGACCCAGCTGGCAATCAGCGTTTTAATAGGCTGGTAGCTGTCACGCACGACTAGTGCTGATCTGATGAAATCTCTGAAAATCTGATGAAATTGTTTTGTGTGTGTGTATGTATGTATGTGTGTGTGTGGGTGTGTGTGTGTGTGTGTGTGTGTGTGTGTGTGTGTGTGTGCGCGCTTGTTTTTTTTATCACTACCATTCAGTCTGCAGATAGTCGTAGTGCTAAAGACATGCATTCGTAATTTCTTTCTGTCTCAGCCGGGAATTAAACCAGCTCCCCGACAGGCTGGCTTAGATACTGTGTATAAATGGACCACCCCACTGTTATATATCAAATATATTTTTCTTTCTTTCTTTCAATGACAATCTGTTCTGAGAGTTTTCTCTGCTTTTTCCGTTCTCAACTTGTTCCTCCATTTATAGTAGGTTCTATCAAGATTGTCAGAAGTGTAAAAAAGTCGTTTTAAGTTGCACATCAATAATTCAAACGGAATTATCAGATCAGATGCAATTTTAGAACAATTGAAATTAGTATTTGATTGATCAATATGATGATAGGGAAAGACAAATCATTGATTTCATACTACGAAAATAAATTAATTCATATTTATTGGAAAATCAAATTATTATTATAAGCCATTTCGATAATAAATGTTGTTGAAAAAGACAAAAGCTACCATTTTAGTTTCATTAACATTAACTAGATGAAAACAATAATTAGAAATAATCTATTAACATTTTGAAATATGAAATAACAACTTCAACCAAATTTCGACTTAAATTGAAACCGAAGCGACCGTGTAGAATAAAACTATAATGACGTATTCCCGCGCAAAATACACGAAATTTAGGATAAATTATATCCTATGCCATTCTGATATCTAAGCTACATTACTGGAAAGTCACGTCAAAATTCGTTCAGTGCTTTTTGCGCGAAAGAGTAACAAACATTCATAGATCCACACATAAAAAACTTTGTTGATATACCTATTATATAGGTAATATTAGTGAGAATTTATCATCACTTAAGAATATAGGTCAATTATATACGTGCTAAAACACGCTAAATAACTCAGGTGTGGCGTAGCGTGCAAAAACAGGGTCGGGCACTCGGGCCACGCGTCCATTAGGAACATTAAATGGACCAATTAGCCAGAAATTGCTAGGATGATGGCACCAACAGTGCCTAGATAGCAGGGGACACGAAGCCAATTTTAGTGATTAATCAACATTGAACCGTGACCTTTAAGGACGAAGTTTGTTTTGATAATGGTATTTTTTAACTGACTATTGACATACATATATACATATTATCACGCCTCCTTCCCAACGGGGTAGGCAGAGACCAAGGCTTTCCACTTACTACGATCTTGGCATACATCTTTCGCTTCTTCCACATTCATCAATCTTTTCATGCATGCTCGTCGGTTTAGAGTACTCTTGACCTGACCTTTCTTCAGAACATCCCCGATTTGATCGTGATAAGTTCGTCTAGGCCTTCCTCTTCCAACGTTCCCTTTCACACTCGTCTTGTAGATCTGTCTAGTCATTCTTCTCTCATTCATCCTCTCTACATGCCCAAACCATCTAAGCATCCCTTTCTCAATCCGTGTGACAATATCTTCTTTCACACTGACTATACTATAGACTATATTAAAATATACTCATTTGTTTTCGCAATATCACACTTTTATTAAGGTACTAGGTATTTATACAGAGAAAAATAAGATGTCATATACAGAGAGTTCAGGAATAGTCTGTGGTGATTTGTTTGAAAATGGTAATGCAAATACGAATTTTTCAAATTTTCGCATTCTGAAGCCAAACAAATTCAACATTTTCCATATCGCTATTAGGCACGAATAAAGTTTAAAAATCATAATAATGAAATGAAAGTGTTTTTATAAATGTAATAGTAACACGAATACATACAAATAACCACTATTTTTAAATGTTAAAACAACACTTGTACCAGAAGAGGTCGCGCTCCCATACCGTATTAAGGGTATTAAAGAAAACAAAACTATGATAATATCACTAAAAGGCGTACCCGCGTGTGGGTCTCTCTCTCTCTCTATCTCTCTCTATCTCTGTGTGTGTGTGTTTCAGAAAAAATACATCAAATGCATTACCTTTTGTGAGTATTAATTAAAGTAACGAATTACAAAAGGTGCATTCTAATTGAACAATTTCCAACTCATCGCGTGTCACGCCGCCATTACTGAAACTCATTTAAGGTAATGGAATCAAATGCACCGTTTATGTTAACGTAAATTGTTCAATCTGTATTGTTAAGTTATGTTTTCAGCCTAGTTTATGGGTAAAACTCTACCAGTACTAGGGCCTCAATCCTGCTAATTTACAAATGGCTCAATAGAATCGCAATGGCATCGCATTCGTATATTTTGACATTACTACCATATTAAATGTGGCAAAATGCAAAATATACAATTGCGATTCTATTGAGCTAATTGTAAATTAGCGGAGTTGGGGGCCAGTTTACCTACACCATGTATACTTAATATTATAAAAGAGTAGGTAGGTACGAGTAACTGTGTGTATTTCAATATTTAAACTTTGACGATCCGATTGTCGTAGTGTTCAATGTTCCGACGGCCCGTCGGCTCGACTCCCAATATGGCCAATTTAGGGAACTATCTTTTATATACTTAATGTTAATGTAAAGTTGTTTGTGTTAGACAGACTGGCCAGTGACATTGCCAGTGGAATGCAGGTGTGTATATTTAATTAGTTAATTAATCCTTAAGCACGTTTAGTGGTCTAGCATGTGAGCTTTATTATTAAAACGCTCGTAACCCGGTACTGACTGCTTGAACGTGAATTATCGAGTGAAGTCTTTGAACATTTTGAATTTTACTTTTAGATAAAAATTTAGAAAAAAAAAATCCTAGGGCTTTTGAAATAGATACGTAATTTTTAAATAATTTTCTATGGTAACTAGAATTAAATGATGGAGGCCTTTGCCCTGCAGTGTGATGATTATAGGCCGTTACTTTACTTTTTTTAAATACTAGAGGTAAATCATGCAAGCTAGTAATATAAAACTATATACTAAAACTATATATTTATTTTATAAATATCGATTTTTACTATACTCTTATGTATTTCAATTAAAAAACGATTTCATTTTTCAAAATTTTTGAACACATCATTATTAATTGTTATTCAAGGTGTTTATTGCTAAGTTCTTTACCTTGATTGCATGAAATATCTATGCATTTTCTTTCACGTTCTACATAAAAATATGATTAATCTTTACAATTTGATGATGATGATGAGCTGGTTCTTTATTTAAATTAGAAACATATTTAAAACTAAACTGTACGCAAGTATGATACATTGAAAATGCAGAGGGTTCAAATTACAAATATTTTGAATTTTTTATATGCATTATGCTTTTATCTAATTATCTATCGATTGCAAACTAACGACAGCGAATGACATTGTCGGAAGCTACAGCTTGACATTTGACAGGTTCACCTTGATCCCAAACTTTCTATATTTGCATACATACACAAAACATTACATGAATAATGTTTTACAGTCAAATGTGCATTTGTATTTGATGACCATTAAATCAATTATGGTATGATTATAAATTAAGTTTGCAAGGTTGCATGAAGAATAGACGGAATGCTTAATGATGTAGGTATAATTATTAACTAATTATAAATAAATAGTATACAGGATGAAATTTTAACCACCTTCCAAATTTTAATATATCAATCTACGAGACAAAAAACAAATGACGTTTTTTTTCTTTTGGTATAGCCCAGTACAAAAATGTCATGATGAAGCACTTAGAAAATGTCCGCAAAAAATCTAAAATTTTTGATACAGCCGCCTAGCAACACTTTTTTTACGCGACTCGCATCTCATTTATTCATTACGATACTATTCATACGTTTTTGATTTACCCTTTACACCTTATCAGGCCTAGGACCGTAAAAATTGATAACTAAATTGCGAAAAATATTTTCAGGTGACAGCTTGATTTACATTTTTTACTTCAATGGGCTCTAAATACGATACCGAACGCCTATAAAATATTTGGAAAGTTGTTAAAATTTCACCCTGTATAAATCTGAATAGCATCACATCCTACATTATTCTGATCCCAACGTAAGTAACTATTTAAAACACTTGTATTTTGGATATCAGATACAAGGAAGGTACTACTAAAATATGGAATAACTCCTTTTTTCTCTAAATTGACCTGACCGGGAAACGAACCCGAGACTTTGGAGCAGGCGACACTTTGAAAACCGGTCTGTACGCCACTCCACCAAAAAGGTCGTCATTACACATCTCGGAGTCCACTTTAAAACCAAAGCCCAAAATGCAACTTCTGAATATTCTCTACCCTAACTGTATCAAAACAATAATAGTATCTGAAGTATTTCACTTAAGATTTACTTTGTTAAAAAATATAACAAAGGAAATAGCCAAACATCCTTATAAAAACTAAGAAAATTAAGAAATAAATAAAGCGAAACCCTAACATAGATAGATAGATAGATAAAATCTTTATTTGCATGGCAATAAGGCACACATCAAGAAAATAAAAAGCACACATGCAGTAAATTACAAATAATAACAACACTCATCAAATAAAAATAAAAAATTACAAAAATAACAATTACTTATTCTAAGTTATGTGTGCCGCAGCGATGCAAAAAGGCAGTAAGCTCAGTGTTTGCACTGCTCAAAGAGCAGAACACTGGTTTTCAGCTTTTGCCATGTTTGGAGGTAGGCGTGGACAATCACAGCAATCCGGAACAACAGCAATATTGATATTACCGAATAAAAAATAAAAACTTAATAAAAGATTAAATGATTTGAAAGATAAATAAATAAATATATTTTCTTTAAATTGTAGGCATTATTAAGCGCTATTTCGATGTCAAGAATTGTATTGGATACGAAAATAGTAAATTATTAAATATAAAAAAAAAATACATGGATGCATGTCATATAAATTAGGATAATTAAATAAAAAATATTATATTAAAATATTGAATAAGCCATAAAGTTGACAAAAAATAAATATATTAATAATTTCAAATATTTGTGGCACGGTCACATGCCCAGAAAAGAGGAACACAATCTCCCAGGCGACTATTGCTTCGTATTCCTAGCTTTTGGAAGTCAAGTAAAACAGATTTAACATTTTTACATAAGGGTCCGTGTATGGAAGAAAACAAAACCCCGGTTTAAATAGGACTCAATACAGATTTAAAAGTATATAATAATATAAGCAAGGTCAATTATTGCCAATTATTTGCATCTAAAAGACAATGGTAATAACAAAGAATAACTTTTAAAATTGAATACTTGTGGTATCATTTTGAATATGTTAATAACTTTTCAAGTGCAATAAAGATGTAGTCGTGTTTAAAGATATTTAGCAAAGGTCACAACTATAAAATGTTGCATGAAGGATACAACAATAGTGGCATAGATCAACTCGCAGACAGGTCACTCCGTGCATTTTGTTATTTATAGCGCATACCAGCGTTAAAAATATTAAGACTGAATATCCAATGGAATATCTGGATGCATTATAAAATGAGAATATTTTTCTTCATTTGTACGTTGACTGCCTTGATTTACTAGAAGTACTCCTTTTCCATTTAGGGCTCTTTTATTGTCTCGCGGGTCCGCATTGCGGGTGACACGCATTTCACCTACATTGCAGGCTATATTTGATAGATGATACTGGGCACGAGTGATCTATCAATAAAGCTCGCAATATACTCGAAATGCACACCACCCGCATGTGTACCCGCGTAACAATAAAGGAGCCCTTATGGATGGAGGAATATTAACTGCGTAAGTGGCGACTAATGATGTACCACCAGAAGAAGACGGACAGCGGCATCATTTTTCCCCATAGGTCAATCTGCGGTTGCCAACCTGTTTGCTAATACTGACTATTTTTCAGAAATCCTCCTATCAAAGAGTAATGTGTCCAGCAGTGGACTGATGAAGGCTGACGATAATGAAACGTCTGATGACAATCGTCACAAATGTACCACGGCTATGGCCGTTTATCATCAACGGAAGCGTTAAGTTTGGTTATGTAATTTAATAAACGTGTTTCAAAACAGCAAAGTTTATTGGACAATCAAACATTTTGAACATTTAATTGAGTCAAATGCCAATTAGAATAATTACGACGTCAAATTATATGGTGACGTTTTTACTCGCTAAAATGTTTGATGATGTCTTAATGATACGTTATGTCAGCTAATTACTAGCAAAATCATTCGAGTTCCGATTGTATCAGCTATTAAATGCCGTTATTTTATTACGTTTGTCAATTGGAAACAAGTGACATAGCTGTTTAAATAAAATTTGCTTTTATGATCGAGCTTTAATTAAGACAAACATTTTTCTGGTTGTGATTTCTTCATGAGATAAGAGGCTGACTATTATGACTGACTTTCTTGCGCTGCTTCGTCTCAGCATTAGCACACTTGACCTGTAGTGGTAGGTTAGAATATAGAAATATCTGGGCGTTAAAAAGAAAATTAATAATAATAAAAGTTACTTTAAACTTTTTGTTTTCCGTTAGTTAGACGTGTGTTATTAAGATAAACTTTATCTTCAAAATCAGTAAGTATTATTATACAATATTTAATGTTCATTTGTAATTTTAATGCTTCCGTATTCCTTAAAACGATATAATAATATTCTCTATCTATAAATCTTATTTTAGGAAAAAATATTTGAAAATACAACTTCTTTAATAAATATTTCGACTTCCGTAAATGAGATTTGAACCAACAACCTTTATCTTACAGGGCAACTGATCAAACCAATCAAGCTACCAAGAAAACGCATTTGCTGTAATACTTTTAGATGATGACAACTTGAATGAAGGTTCGGTACTGTTACTCGTTTATTCTATGATTGCATCTGAATGTTGTCGGTAAATGTCAAAACTTTCGCGTTGAAGTCCACCTGCCCGCAAATATCACCGAACTCTACAAGAAAGTACCTACTTATATATACTTACTACTTCAAGATACTTTTTAATTTAGTTGGTACGAAATCTCTGTACGATGTTTATATGAGACCTTTGCGCTTTCTAAGCAAATATTATAGGTTTTACTCTTTGACTTATTCTTTTTTATTTAATGGCAACAAAATCTCCATCATCATCCTTAGGAAATATCAGTCCCTTGTTGGACATAGACCTAATCAAACTTAGGATGTCTACAGGGTGTTAGGTAACTGTTATATCAAGCCGACACCAGCCTATGTTACCATTTATGCATATAAATAACTAGCTGTTGCCCGCAACTTCGTCCGCGTCAATTTCTGTTTTTATGATCGCGACTATTTTTGCAAGATTTTTCACTGATGCTTCGCTCCTATTGGTCGCAGCGTGATGATTTATAGCCTAAAGCCTTCCTCAATACATGGACTATCCAACACAAAAATATTTTTTCAATTCGAACCAGTACTTCCTGAGATTAGCGCGTTCAAACAAACAAACAAACAAACTCTTCAGCTTTATAATATTAATAAGTATAGATTATGGTGAAGTCAGAAATTTGATGAATCGTATTTTTAATTTTCTCTATTTGCATACAAACTAAAATTTTGAGATTCCGATTCGTGTTTAAGTAAAAATTAAAATGATTACCAAACTAACTCACCATAATATTTATATGCATATGCATGCATAATGTTAACATAGACTGGTTTCAGCATGCTATACCATTTGCCACCCTGTATAAACGATTGCAATTTGGCTAATTGTACAAAGAAGACGCTACCTTCAGTTTTCTTTTGGCAGTACTCATTTAGTTTTATCTTTCTTGTCACGACACCCATAGGATGAGAAGGGGTGGTGCTATTGTTGCGTTGGCACTCCATGGCTTCCCTACGAGCTATAGTTTCTACCTTCGCGATTTAACAATGACATTATAAACATAAGAACTAAATACACAGTCCTATACACAGTACATGGAAAAAGGTTGGAAAAGCGATATGGGCGGGGCAGGCGCGCCACAGAGGTTATGAGCAAATGCTTGTAAGCGAGCGCTGTGATTGGTTTCTTTTGACGTCGCGCGACCTTATTGGTCGCGTGAAGTCAAAAGAATTCGCTTGATTGGCGTTCTTTGAACTCGTTTATGTGAAGCGGGGCGCAACCGGCGCATCGGTTCTCATACAAATGGCGCATGACAGCCTTTCGAACCTTTTTTCATGTTCTATGGCCCTATACAAAAATGACACTTCGAATTGTCCAAGTTTAAACATAAGCAGTTAATGTTGTGTGTCATATCTAAAGTAACGGCCTACAATCATCCCACTGCTGGGCAAAGGCCTCCATCATTGAATTCAAGTTACCACAGCAATGATGGGTACTGGCATAATCACCACGCTTGCTAAATGCGGGTTGGTGAACACAAACCCGATGTCATACCTACCGCAATACAAATTCAATCTTAATACATGACTTAGACATGAATGTGACTGAGGAAAAAAAGCACCCAAAGGTTTAGTGGGTGTCCATTTGGTTAGGTCGTTTTTCTCTCGCTGATTGTGAATCTAGATTTTTTTTTTACATCAATTGAATACTAAGCAATAAAACCTCCGTAGGTCTGCGTGCCTATACCTGATTAAGTACTTATCATGATTACTTCCAGGCAGGATGGTGACGTCACATCCCGTGTCATCGACCGGGGAAGTAGATCCAATCCAAGCGATATATTGAACTTTATTGATTATCGAAAGATTTATTAGAAACGGTGTTGTACGGCATTTAATAGAATAAGCTATTGATTAACGATAGATAGTTTGAGTGTCTAATAAATGAGCTAAAGACAGGACTAGCTTTGGCAAATTATTTTAACGATTTTTTTTTGTTTTGTATGTGTCGGCACACCAAATGTCTGTGTAGCTCATTAGATAGAGCAGTGGCCTGGTAAGTGGAAGGTTCGAGTTCCACCTCAGGCAGTCGAAATTATATTTTCAGCGTAAAATAAGTAACCAATTTTAAGTGGCTTGTTTAGCAGTGAGTTGGAGTCACGCTTCGATCAAATTTTTCGTGTAAAAAGTCTTTAGGTAGTAATAGAGTAATATAGTCAGCAGTCAGCACCACACGACGACTAAGACTAATATTGTATGCTTAGACTTCTTGAATTGAGACATTACTAAACTGGTGCTGATGATTTTTCTTACAGATTTTGGTTATTTATGTATCTACCGTACCAAAACATATGGAACTAGGCTATGTTATATAGTAGTTAACCAGCGATGAGCATTTCGAATAGTGATAGTACCGATCGCGTATCTTCATATTTTGCAACAGCATTTCGTGATATGCCATCAGATATGAACTATGGAGGATTCTTGCGCTCAAATGTATTCGTAGCTAAAAACGGAAAGTGTATAATCATCACAAATTTACTAGTTAAGAAAACCAAATCGATACATTTATTACACATTGCAACATTATTGGTTGGTATCATAATTATCAACCCATATCAGTCCTCCACTGCTGGACTCGGGCCTCTCCAAAAGGAGGATTTTGCTATATTTGCCACGCTTGGCAAGCGGATTAGCGATAGTAGTTTGACCAGTTGTGAAGAGAAGACGCGGTTGCCTGTCTTCTTCTTGCTGTACTCTTTTGGTCGACTCTTACGACACCCATGGGAAGAGAATGGGGTAGTACTTTTATAGAAGCCGCCACACGACATTGATTGGTATACTATACATAGTAATGTTAAAAGTTCAGTTTTGCTAATTTCATATTTTACAATAGATAGACGCACAAAAAAGGATGAACTAAAAAATTTTTCTGGTAAAGAAAAATTGGGATGAAAACTTACCAAGAAATCAGAGATACAGCGTCGGCACCCTCTTCTGCGCCCCCAGCGACAGCTTCGTCCCCATCTTCTTGTAGCTTTCATTTTTAACCCTACATTTTGGTTTCTCATTCGTTTCCACCGGACACCCCTTCAGCTCCCACACGAGGTTTGTCAGAGACTTCGGTCTGCTCAACTTTCTCGATCGTTTCTCTGGCAACTTCGGTCCATTCCCTGAATCCCCGGAAGTCCTTCCACCAGAATGGCTGGAGTCTAACGTCCCATCTAACTCCATTGCCTGATGAATATTCGACAGACTTTTGTATCTAATATTGAAGATAGGAGAATCACCCTTCGTTAAAGGACGAATAGGACTAGCTATTGGACTAGGACTCTCCTTGGTCGGAGAATTGCTTTTCTGTCTGAACACCATTCTACTTTTATTACTGCTTATATTGTTTTTGATAAACAATTTTGGTAAGTTATTCGGCGCTGGAGCAATCGAAGATTTTTCCTTGTAGACTATCACGGGTGTCTCTTTAACTGGCACTATTGCTTTGCGAGTCCTTTTTTCTGCTTTCTGACAGATTTGAGGCTTCTTTGTTGGGATGGTTTCTATAGGAGGTGGTTCTGGTTTGAGTTCAGTTATTAAAGGCATATGGATAGGAGTAGCAGCTGGAGAATTCGGAGCGGATTCGTGTCGATTTGGTTCGTTTGAGTACGACGCTTTGATGTTTTTAGGCAGTGGTGCGAATCCTCTTACGTAGTCGTAAATTTGATCTATCTCATCATATTCATCTGGAATGCTGTTCTCGTCTCTATGGCTGCTGTAAATGTGACTATGACGAGTGATGTGCTTATGCTGATTGGCAGTGTCTGATGATACACTTCTTCTTAGGAAGTAACCAGTTTTAATCAGCGGTGGAGCGTGTAATGGGCCGTTCAATAATCGTTTGGGATCACCAAGCTTTCCATCCAGCACGTGTATCCTATCGACAACATCGACGAGCAAGCGACTACACTTTTCCACTAGTCTAGAAAATTCCATGAAATTCTTAATCTGCTCCTCGTTTTTGCATCTTTGCATTTTCAGCGGGGCGGCTAAGGGAAGTGCTATAAGAGCGTTGCCTTCTTTCTGTAATGGAAGTGCAAAGACATGGTCTTCTTCAAACATGGATAATAATCTCAGTTCTGGTACGAAATGATTTGAGCTTTTCAAGCCTCGTGGTGGCGTTCCATGTACAAGCCTCACTGTGATGGGCAGTCTCTTTGTCAGTAAAGTCTTTGCTGTGTGCACACCACTTATGTTCTCTTCTTTGGCAATGGCTGAGAACTTCCCTCTTTGATCTAGGCCCAAGAGCACCGTATCTCCTTTTGAGTCAGTACATTTTAAATATTTACTTTTACCTAAAAAGACTTCGCCTCTTGGCATGACGACCTCACCCGCGGGTAGATTTCTAGCTCCATCTGCTGTTACATTACCGTCTAAATCTGCTTTAGCGCAAATGACTCTTATGGATTCTCTGACAAGGCATCCATCGTCTAGCTTTCTCCTGGCTAGTTCTGTTACAGATTCTATACATCTCACAGCTCTACCTTCTTCGCTTAGTAACTCAAAGTAGCCTTTATAGGAATCAGGGATAGCAATTCTTGGCCCCACGCTGACTATCCGTCTCCCTTCCTTCAATTTGATGGCTTGAGCGATGATTTTCTTTCTTTTTCCCGCGGAGACAAGCAGCGCCGTGCTTTGGAGGCTGGGGCTAGGCAGGGTAGGCACACCAAGGCCCCCGTACTGGCCCTTGATGATCTTGGCGACATTGGGCAGGCGATACTTGGCGGCGAACTCTCGGAGGTAGTGACCCTCGTCCGACCAGCGGGAGGCGGCTACCACGATCTGGCCATCTGTGGCTGCCATCGTGGTCGTAGTCACATCTGGAAGAAAGAAAAATTGGTTAAATGGGACAGTAAGAAACGTTTAATTGTTTGTGGAGACTAGCTTAAGTCAATTTAGGGAATTTTTTGCAATTGGTAGGTACTACTCTTGATACTTCTTCAACATTTATTTTCTTAAAACAAAGGCAAAACAAGTGTAAAGAGTATTGTGACTTATGATTTACTCCTTGCGACTAACATAATGTAAAATTGAATTTATTAACAACTGATTTACAAATATCAGAACAGATAATTTGTATCTAATAGCATTATACTAGCAACTTCCTTATAGATTTCCATTCTCATCATAGCATTTGGTTTTACCAGCCTTCGCAATCGAAACATGCCCGAATCATTGTTTTCTTAATGCACTATGATCATTATGCAAAATCGAGCGTTAGGACATACACCACAATATATATCAATATGGCAGGACCACCTAGCCACGATGCGCAGCGGTCAACATAAACACAGGACATTATGAATCATAAGTATCATAACATTATTGGGTATTTTCGGTCGGAGCTAGTTTTTAGTTGGTTGACATAGGTAATGTCAACCTGCCGTTAATTTTTTTGCCGTTGGTATTTTTTTTAAAGTTTTTTTTTAAATCAGAAATAAAAAAAGTCTTTTCTGTTTTCATATATCTGCTTCCATTCTTTCCATTTCTGGCGTGATTCAGTAACAAACATCCATCCAACCTTTCACATTAATAATAATATTAGTAAGATTATAAATTAAATAGCTCGCTCCCACGCTTTTTAACTACCTACTTGATTTAGCGCGTAAACACTAGCGGGCGCCGTTTAGATCGATACAGCAACGACATGAGAATTTGATCATATGCTATAAGGAACTTATATGACCGGTCTCTTTGCAACTCCAAATTCATGAGGCTTAAGTATCAAACAACCGTAGTAAAACAATCGTGCGGATAACATGGCTAGGCCTCAAAAGGTTGTTGGAATCATCAGTTGTTTCGAAACAATAGATAGATAGATAACACTTTACTACACAAAATACAAGAAAACAAATAAATTAACAAGAAGAGAAAATTTACAAATAGGCGGCCTTATCGCTTTAAGCGATCCCTACCAGACAACCTTTGGGTAGAGGAAATTTAGTTTTATTCATTTAATTTATTTATATGAATAATTCTTGCGCGCTACAACCAATTTTAACACCGGGAAATACGTTTTGCACATTTGAAGTTTTGATCCGACGCGACGATCCTCTGTCTACTTTCATTGTGACAGTATTCAATAGACTTCTATCGCGAGCGGGAGATATGTTAACTTTGCTCTCAAGAATTATACTGGTATTGAATTGAAAGTAGTGAGTGCAAATGGCAGTCATTTAAAATTTTAGTATTTAAACAAATTATTAACTGTAATTTATTTTATTTTAGAATAGAATAGAATAACATTTATTTGCAAGAATACATTTGAGATTGATGGTGTTGGGTGTATTTAACTAGACATCGTATTCAGTTTGTGAACAGACGTGCAAATTACCTTAAAAGCTAGCTACTTATTTATAAACTAAGCACTATGCTAAAGCTAATAGTTAACAGAGGTCATCAAGGTACTCATTAACATTGTAAAAACATTTTTCAGCTAACCTTTTCGACAAAGTAACCTCAAATTTACGCCCCTCTAATAGTTTAATAGAGTCAGGCAGTTTATTATATATTAAGATGCACATATTACACATTTTGTTTATAAATAAAAGCTTTAATATCAATTTTAATAAAAGTTTATTAAAATTGATATGATCAGTACATTTCAAATTAAAATGAAACTTAAAATATAAAATAAAAAACAAAATTCCTTCCTTTTCAGAATGCTGTGAGGCAATAGATTAAAGTTACTACTTCACCAATGTGAAAAAAACTATTGAGTAGGCTTCAACATAAAACGACTTAGCTTTTCACCCGCTGCTCTGCCCGCGTGTAGGTACTACGCGATATATTACGTAGGCGGAAACAATATAACCTAGGTCCTTTCTCTCAAAATTTCACCAAAATCGATTCCGTAGTTTAGGCGTTAAAAGGTAACAGACAGAATGACTCGCATTTATAATATTACTAGTAAACTCGACAGAACATTAAGTTAAACAGTTGAACTGCGATAACAGCTTTTATTACGTAGGGCATAAAGGCGGTCTCAAGGTCAACATGTATAGTCTGATGTGCCGTCGTGTGTACATACATATTACTATACACCGTGAAATTTTAGTGGTTGTTTTCCCGCAACAGAACGATTTACCTTTAGTAGCACCATCGAATCGTGCGAGTTATTTTTTGAAAATAAAGATATCGTTGTTCTCAATTAATCAAAAAAATAATCATCAACTCTAAAGCGTGAGATACGATAGTATCTTTACAAAATGTGACGTGTTTGGGTACTGCTTGCCGCACGATATAAATGTTCAAAGCAAAAGAAGCTCTACGCACTAAGTAATACAGCATAAACTGCACCGCGCGAGGGGCAATGACCCCGGCCGGTGACCGGCTGCGGCGCGGCTAGTACCATTGGTTCGAGGTTGCTTTCGAGTTTCGTTTATCACAATCGTGAAACTGCTATTTTTTATATGAATAAAAAAAAACTGCACAAATCTATTGAACTACTAAGATAGAATCATTTTACTGCGGGAAAACAACCACTAAAATTTCACGGTGTATGTTTCTAGGTGTTATCCCTATAATAGGTGCTTATTACTCTCCTCTTTAGTCTGGATTCAAAACTCAACAAAAACACTTTTTGAATAACTCATATAATACAGCTGCAAACATAAAGACCGACTTCGAATCGCATTTTAAAATAAACCGTTAGTATGCGTAATATTTGGAAAAACAATCAGCTTTTTCGGCGTAATGATAAAGCCGAGACTACACCGTTGGACGAGGTTTTATAGCTTAAGGTAACATTGATATTATTTAAGTAACATTATTATGTTGAACTCACTTCGTTGTAATACTACAACGAAGTGAGTTCAACATAATAATGTTACTTAACCTATACAGGTTGAAAATTTGTTATCTTGTTTTTCTGCCCTTAGCAGTGTAATTTTTTTTATATAAAGTCTTATATGAATTTAACATATACCAAAAAAAAATAAAGGCAACTAGAATTTTATTTAAGAAATTTGTATATTTAATTAAAAACAGCATTTAATTACTTGTAAAACAGTTAAACGCATAAAAAAACAATTGTCAAATATGTAAAAATATTTCTTTCGGATGTTGGAGCTACTCAGCCAAAAACTTTGATGAAACTCAGCCAGCTTAGTTTAAAAGCCTTGAATAAATTCGTTGACACAAACGATGTCTTTGTAGCTAAATTGGTAAGAGTAGTCGCCTGGTAAGAGGAAGGTTTGGGGTTAAAATCCCACCTAAATCAGACGACATTTTTGTTCAAGCAATTGTATTTTCATACTCAATAGAGTTCCAGTTTACTTAATTTTTAAACACCAAAAAAACCGAGTTTAATCAAGAACATTTTTTATGTAAGTTTGTAGACATTATAATAAAAAAAACCATAACAGTACCAAATACATGATTATCCAAAGCTATCTTCAAGTGTGGTATTATCTTAATAAAATGCAACGAATGTTTTGAGTGTTCTGCGTTTTAGCAGGTATACCGTTATGCCATAAAAGCGCGGGTTCTGGCAAAAACAAACATTAAAAACTCAAAGACCTTGCCTTGTCACTGAACTGCTCAGAGTGGCGCCGAATATCATTTAGTGTGGAATATGTTTGAAGAAACTTAAGTTACGTAAATAATATACTTATGCCAATAATTATAGATACACCAATAAGCCGTGTGATGTAAACCTCCTGGAAAACGAAGTTTTTTTATTTTTTATGAAAGAAAGAAAGAAAGATTTATTTGGCACACATTTGATAAACAATTACACAGAAACATTACAAATAAAAATGTGTTAAAAAGACTCCCGCTCAGCATATATCGTGGCAGCTCAAGGCGTGCCACGACGCTGATATTCTGCGGGAGCCTACTATCAAAAAAATATCTTAGAAAAATATAAAATATCGATTTAGCTAATCATTATGAAATATTTGTGTAAGGTTCATTTATCCAGGTCCTGGCCGAAGTAAAATAATAATAAAATAATGATTTAAAATGAATAGTCTTATTTTTTTGCATTTTTCCAAGACTATTTTAAAACATAAAAAATAAAAATAACACTGCCAAGATGTTAAACATAATGGTTACATAGCGAGGGCTTCGTTTTATAGGAGGTTCAAAATGTACGGTGTAGAATAGCACCCTTCTCGTCCTTTGGGTGTATTAAGTTTTGAGGTGGTGGGATCTACCTCCTAGTGGTCCACCCTGGGCAACGGCATCTTTGGTGTTCTAACCAATGGTGATGGCTAACAGATCCCTCTGCGGTGGTAGGCTTCGTAAGAGGCCGCCTGGATGCTACCACCCTCCTACCGGAGTCCAGCGCCAAACAGTTTTTCTGTGTTCCGCTGGTGTGTGGGAGAACCAGTGCCTCTGGGTAAGCTCGCTCTATCTTAGGCTTCTTCTAAACTGTATAGTTACGTATGTAGTCATGAGCAAGCCCATTATTTATAAATAATAATAACAATAATAATTAAGAAGCGACTATAGAAGAACCAGATGAATGCGGGCAGCAGCGTCTTCTCTACCATTGCTGAAGCTATGATGGCAAACCCACCTGCCCAGAAACATCAATATTTTGCTATTCGAAGCGGTGAGCGATCCAAAAAATCCTAGGAAATAGAAAACAGTCTCGCCATTTATGCCTCCGCATACTCTATTGCTCGACAGATTAACTAAACGCTATGTTATCATACTTAGCTTACGCTCCATAAATTGTTTACGATTATGACGTACATGTCAATAAGTAATCAATTAGATGATTATTTTAATCTTAGTATGACATCAAAGGTTGAGTGACATGGCACACGAAGGAAGTTAAAAATGTTAAAATACATTCTATCGATTTTTGATAGTTAGTCAACAAATCTTATTTTAACAAAATCTGTCTAGCCTTTCGTGAGTTAACGACGTAACTAACCCCATATATTTTTTTATATAAATAAGTACGTATATGTATACTTAGATGTATAGCCAATTCACCGTGCGTGACTAATTCAACTCCAAACATACAAATTACACAACTTAATACAAAAATCCACTGGATCGACCGACAGCTGAGCCAGTGCCGTTACGTTATAAAAATGTTGTAATTTTGTGCTAAAAACTAAAGAGTTGATACGCGGTTTGTTTAAGGGTAGAGACACACAGAGAGCAAACATTTTTTTTAAATACGAATAAGTAATAAAGTACTTTGAGAAAAACTTAAAATGCTGTA
Source organism: Anania crocealis (assembly GCA_949315895.1). Classification (NCBI taxonomy): domain Eukaryota; kingdom Metazoa; phylum Arthropoda; class Insecta; order Lepidoptera; family Crambidae; genus Anania; species Anania crocealis. The sequence continues at coordinate 12,118,868 of OX438872.1, forward strand.
TTAATTACATAAAGGTCATTTGAACATAATCGCTTTTAAGTTCTAACTTTTTTGATGATTTATTATGGTAGGTATTTATGTAGTGTTCTAGAACAAATACCGAGAAAAGAGAAATCTAATTGATGAAGGGTTCATGTATCATATAGAGTTTGATAAGTCGCACAAATTGTATAAATTTAATACTTATTTTTCCTTTCTTGATTTTCTGGTGACAGAGTTTTTTAAGTCATCCATCCATCCATCCATCCATCAGTATACCCTAGCAGTGCTCATTTGAGGACAATATTATTATTTAAGACCTTTGTAAACCAAATGACACCACAATAAATTATTATGATTATGATTATTATAGGCGTCAGGAATTTAGTGTTACTAATTAAAAAAACAGATCAGTATTAATCAATAAAATTCGTTTTCTATTTGCCAAGGGGCGCATTCACATGTCTCAATATTTTAACTTACCACTGCTTTGGGATAAGAGTGGGCAAGTGCCAGAAGAAGCAGCGGAAGAAACTTGGCCATTATTGTCAGCCTCGTTTTTAATAAAAATATTTACAAACATGCCAGTGCGAACTAGGACATTTTAATGCCATACATTTCTTTCATAAATATAATCATTAATATTATTCGACGACCCCCGTTGCGGAGTGGCGTACACACCGTTTTTCAAGGTGTCGCTCCAAGGCCCCGGGTTGATCTCGGACGGGTCAATGTTAGAAAAAAATGTTTTTCTACATTTTCTCGCGTCTGGGTGTTTGTGGTTCGTTATTTCTGATTTCTACAAAACGAGTGCTTTAAATAGCTATTCACTTTAGGATCAGGACAACGTATATGTGATGTTGTCTATATTATGTCTACATAAAAGCCCTTTTTTATCAAAACTACCTTAACATAGAATTTAAGTATACATACTAGGTATGTACATATTTTAGAAATTTAAAGATTCTGACGGCTCCGTGTCTTTATATTTTAATACTCCTTACAGACCTTGTTAAACATCCAGAAAAATATGAGACTGATGAGGAAAGAGATTTACATGGTGTGAAATATCAAGCAGTTAAATTGTTTAATAAATTGCCGATCAACTTAAAGGATAATGTCAATGGTTTCCAATGCAGACTGAAGTCTTATCAACTGGATGAATGTTTTTATAGTGTGGATGAGTTTATGGGTTCAGTGTAGTGACATTTATTAAAAAACTATAAATATAATTATGTGATACTATGTATTTGACTAATCTTTTTTTTTAAGTTTATTTCATTTTATATGTTATATTTTTTTGATATCTTTTTTCCGACACAATGTACCTATATTGTTTAGTGGAATAAATAAATATTATAAAAAGATATATACTAATATACCTATGTATGTATATTTGACTAATATACCTACAGGTAGCGTTATCAACCGAGTTCTTATTAAAATGTGTTACAATCACGTCGCTTTAATAGTTCCATTATCTTCTAAATACGTGCTCAATGTTTAAACACCACCGATTTAAAAAATAATAATTCAAATATCAAATATTAATAAAATACCAAACTAGACATAGACGTAAGACGGCAAAAAGCTGGTCATATTTTTCTCTGAACAAAAAAACTTTCCCGCGCCCAGTGTGCGCCGGCCCGCATGCGCCGGCGACGCGTAACGTAGTGTTATTCGGCGTTACATCAACGGCATTGTCCCTGTACATTGACCTTAAACTTGCCGCTCTCGGCTCGAGCCGTTACGTCACAGTCTTGGCTGTTTTTTGTCGGCAGTGTGCACGATTCCTTAGCAAATACACATCGATATGTAATAAGAAGTAGTCTGTCATACAGGTCTCCTAGTACAGAGACCAGTCTCTCACATAGACTAGATTTTTATTTACTTAAGAGGAAACACCACGGGCGAGAGAATTTAAAAATAGGTATTTGTAAAATCTATTGCTGTCGCGCAGTCCCCCGCAGAGCGCGATAGAGTCAACTGGATCTTGGAACGAAAATACCTACTAAAAGCACACAAAATCAACGTTTCGTAGTCCCCCGATTCCTTTTCCAAAACTAGACCGATTTAAATACTTTTTTCATTAAAAATTAAAAAAAGGCTATGGCCGTGTTCGTATACTTTGCTTTTTTTTCTAAAATTTAGCCAAATTTGTTTTCTGGATGTTTGAACGCAGCGGAAAATTTGGCGAATTTTTTTGATTTTTCAAGGCTCATATCTCTTTTCTTAATTAATTTATGAAAAAAAAAGGAAAACATAGAAACATGCCAATAGAGGCCATAGATTTTTGTAATAAAAATTATTGCTCTACTGGCATTATCCAGGGAGGAAACAGGGGACTACGTTTGTATGGAAAAACAGCCCTTGTGTTACCTCTTAACTGTCACTATCATTTTCTGTGTGCGAGAGGAAATAAAGATTTATTTATTTACTAGCTGTTCCCCGCAACTTCGTCCGCGTCAATTTCCGATATTATGATCGCGATTATTTTTGAAACATTTTTCACTCATGCTTCGCTCCTATTAGTCGTAGCGTGATGTTATAAAGCCTTAAACCTTCCTCGATAGATGGACTATCGAACACAAAAAGAATTTTTCAAATTGGACCAGTACTTCCAGAGATTAGCGCGTTCAAACAAACAAACAAACTCTTCAGCTTTATAATATTAGTATAGATTAGAACTAGATACAAGTCCGATACAAAAATGACACCTACACTGTCCTCGATTGATTGATGTTGATTTTATGTCAGTGTAAATTTTATTAACCGGCCAAATTATGTCGATATGCAATAGCATGGATATAAATTATGTCATGTTGCATCTATTCGATTGATATAGGTTGAACTAAATGTGCACTCTTAACTTAGTTGGGTGCATATTAAGTTAGGACCTGTTGGGACTTTTGAAGCTGATTGAGCAGCAAATACACTTTTGAACGCCTATACCAATACTACGACGACCTAGTGGTGTACTGGGTCAAGTTCTCGGGGTCCAGAGTTCGAAGAGGTTCGATTTTTCGGGTTTTGATCACTTACCCGCATGTAGCAAGCGTGGTGATTATGCCTGTACCCATCACAGCTGAGGCACAGTCTATAAAACTGTGGCTGAGGTATGTTCAATTTAAAGATGGAGGCCTTTGCCCTGCAGTGGGGTGATTCTAGGCCGTTACCTTATTAACTTTCTTAAAACTAGCCTTTGTGTGTAACCTAGTCCGCGTGGACTTCGGTATTAGGTTTAGAAAGAAACAAAAAATGTTTGTTTAATTACAAAATGAAAAATATATGGGCTTTTTTTTCATATCGTTAGCACAGGACAGAGACAGACATTACTCCACAAACTAGTTAAACTAAACTTTAAAAAAAAAAGATACGGCAAACAATCGGCAGTGCCATCTATCATCTGTACTCTGTATCATGTGACTTCACGCAAAATACAACTGTTAGGCAGATTTTAGAGTCACGCTGATCGTACGCTGACCATCAGCGCCGAGCGCCGAAATGTATGGAAATCGCTGTCGGCGTACAAGTTCATACATTTTGACGGCCAGCGCCGATGATCAGCGTGACTCTAAAATCAGCCTTAAACCGTTTTAACGGGTTTCGGGATAAATTATATTATAGACTAAATATTATTCTGACGTCTAAGCTACATTATTGTAAAGTTTCGTCAAAAGCACTCGAGCGATTATTGCGTAGAAGAGTAACAAACATACATAACTTATTAATAAGTTTTATTATGCCACAAACTATATTTAACTATTCATTTTCTCGTCCAATTAGCAAACTGTTTCATGTTTAATGTTTTTTGTTTTTGCATTTTCATTCCATTTATCTTTTAGATGGCCAATTCATTTTTTCAGAATAAAGCCGGGATAATTGATCTTGTTTACAGTGATTATAATAATTAATTAACATGCAGTGCCGAGTTGCCGACCTAATATAGGAAAGCATCACACCTCTCTTTCTATGGGTGTCGTAAGAGTCGATTAAAGGAGTACTTCCAGAAAGAGACGGGCAGCAGCGTATTTTCTCTAACGTTGGACAAACAGCGGTCGCCACACTGCCTACCAAACGTGTCGATTATGGCAAAGACCTAATTGGGAAGTCCTGTGTCCAGCAGGAGACTGGTAATAATGACGATGATAAAGAAATATTATCAAAAGAAGACGGACAGCAGCGTCTTCTTTTAAACATTGGCCAAACCGCTTGCCAAGCGTGTCTATTATGGAAAAATCCTTTTTGTCCTCTGCACTTTGGAAAAATGTCTCTCATTTGTCCAGCAGTGGACAAGTGTGGGCTGGTGTTGTATTTACTATCACATTAAAATGATAGTAGCATCAAATCCCGTTACAGTGTGAAGTCTGTTCAGAAGTGGTATTCATAAAACAATTCGAATTAATTAAAATAACGCAAATGTCGTCGGTACGATTCCCACCAGCATCCGTCTATGAAGCGAACCATAATATGCTAACTAACGACAACGTAACAGTTATTTAAAAGGCTTATATTAAACAATTCGAGCCAATATAAGCGAAGCTATTATAATTACGTATCGCAAAGTAAATATGACATGTCCAAATTGGGCTCTGAGCCGCGTCGTATAAATCAGACGATCATGGGAACTCTGTGTAGCGGACAGAGAGCGTTTCTTGGACTTTGGGGCCACGAAACTAGCGATTTTTGTTATTTTTAAATAAATCGGTTTTATTGAAACTAGCTGTTGCCCGTGACTTTGTTAGCTTTGAATTAAAAAAAATAAACTATACCACGAGAATAATACTTTTTTTTTCTTCGCAAAGAAGGAGCCTACGTGATAGAGAAGCAAAAACTCTCTCCCACATTGAAATCCGTTCGTCTGGTCTGGCATGATTGAGTAATAGAAAACCCTTTTTCATTTATAATATTATTAAGAATAAGATAATGTAGACAATGTAGGTACTAAAAGAAATAAAATCATTCGGTAGGTCCCAGGTACTACAGGTTATCACACCACTCTCCTTATCAACTTACGGCCGGTCCCAATAACCTTCAGTTTTGGCATATCGGAGATAGAAAACATCTTCTGTCTCTGATTTTGACCTCCAGAGAAACAAAGACAGAAGTTGTTTTCTATCTCCGATATGCCAAAACTGAAGATAGATAGATTATTGGGAGGCCGTTAGGGTATTGACAAAAACAAAAAAACTGTCCTCGGTTGAATCAAATGATTGACGTGGATTTTATGTCAGTGTCAACTTTATAACCATGCAGGCAAATGGCAATTGTATGAATGTATTTATATCGAGACGTATCTATTTGATTGATATGTGTTAATGGGTGTAAGAAAATTTAGCTGGGACATATGAGTACTGGCATAATCACCACGCTTGCCAAATGCGGGTTGGTGATCACAAACACGAGCAATGTTCAAAAATTCAAAATTTTTTTTGCTCAATCCGGGCTCGAACCCGGGATCCCGAGAACTTAGCCCGGTATTTAAACCCAACCAACGGGGCGCTAAGATAGGTTCTACACTAGGGTGTATCTAGTGTTTTGTATAACATCAGTGGTCATGGGTTTAAATATTTGATCTCTTATTACTTACCCGCCGACTTTATGGCCGCAACTGAATCTCCTTATTTGTCTAGCCGCGATCGGGTACAGTTACCCACAATATTATCTCCACAATAGGTTTAATCGTGCGACAAAATCGTGACGTACACTCCAATAGAAAAAATATCCGAATCACGATTCGTGAAGTTTTCGTTTGCTTGATTTCTTTGCAATTGTCTGTATTGATAAGCGAACAATCTATAGATTCACTATCGGGAACTATTGAGGGAACAAAACTGATTAAGCATCAGGCATTTCAAAGTGCCGTGCTGTCGAGCACCACCTCTTCTTGTTCTAAGGGTGTCAGGATTTTCATATATAATTTTGAAAAATGCAGTATCTTGTTGGCCTTAAACACTGGATTTTCTAAGAGTAAAATGCAGTATCTGGTAAATAGAATAACACCACCTCTTCTCGTTCTATATGTGTCGTAAGTGATAAAGGAATATATGTGTGAATGTATGACCAAATATTTAATACATCGGTGCATGATTACTTTACATGTTCACACATTTACGACACAAGTTTATTGCTCAGGCAAAAGGAGATCAGAAAAGTTTTAAATTCTCTAAAAAAACTTTTCCCTAAAATGACTATATTAATTACCTACGTTGGCAACCTACTTAACTATTGACACCAATTATTTCAACATTGTTATGAAAAATGTCACTGACTGTTACTTTTACAAAAAAAAAACAATAACAGAAAAGTTTGAAATATGGAACACTTATTTTCTGTGTTCGCGCCATTCTTTGTTAAATGAGCTGTGAGTTTTAATTAAATATAAAGTTTGTTTGTCTGTAGGATGAACATCATAAACATGTTTTTGTAAGAAAAAAAAAATGTTTTTCTACGATTAGTTCGGATTTTACATCAGTAGTTTTATGTTTTTGGATACAATTAGGATACAACATAACTCTGACAGACAATGTTAATTGAGATGAATGAGATGGTGCGATTATAAAACAAGGGATTGACAATGGACAGAGACCCGTGGAAGAGTTTGGGGGAGACCATTGCCCAGTAGTGGGTTGATGAAGGTTAAAAAAAATTTTTTTAATTCTTAATTAAGTACATACTACAGTAGGTAAGATGGTATCCAAATCAATTAAATAAATGCGCAATGTTTTCTAATTGCAAAAATGAAATGATACTTTCTACCAACTTGCCACTTAGGCTGTTTTTTCTAACTTTGGTGTGAAAATATCGAGGTAATTAGTTTGTACTGAATACTCGTACATAAAAAAATACATAGAAGCATAGTTGTCTCGCTACTGAATACATAAAAAAATATAAATACAGCGAGCAAACCCGTAAACTGATTCTAAAGCTCCACCTTAGAATATTCAATTACCCATAGCCAATTCCAATTCTCCTCAGTCACCTTATTTCCTCAAGATAAGATATGTTTTTGCACTTCCATTCTTTTAAAACACTGCTTGAATGAACAATTGGTCCCCGCTCTGTTTCTCTCAAGTTTAAGGTTAGGGTTGTCAAATTATAAAAAAAAGTTTTTGGAAAGAAATGTTTACTGGCTTCGGTGAGGTTTAAAATCACGACAATTCGCTAAAGTATCGACTAAGCTACTCTTACTGTATTAATTATAGTACTTGCCTAGCCAGCGCTGCTTTACATTAAGAAAACAATAGGTAAAAAAGAAAAAAAAACATCGTACAGACAGAAGCACGACAACCTAGCACAAAACGTCAAATTTTCACAATTGATATTGATCTCTACTACTTGGATTTAAAGTTGAAAATTAATTCAAGGATCTTTTAGGTAGGTTGACCTGCCGTTGTCTGTACCTACACATAAAAGCCATGCTCAAGCCAATTGAAAGAACTACTAACGGCCGGTTCAATTAACCTATCTATCTTCAGTTTTGGCATATCGGAGATAGGAAACAGTTTCTATCTCTGTTTTTGCCGTCTAGAGAAACAAAGACAGAAGTTGTTTTTTAACTCCGATATGCCAAAACTGAAGATAGTTGGTTATTGAAAATGGCCGTTAGACGATGTTTCAACGAATTCACACAGGCATTTTATGATGTGAGCCAGCGGCATCTCTTATGTTTTGCTTAAAAGTACCTACCTCTCACATCTGGGAGAACTATTTTTACAAATATTTTACAATGATGAAGCAGCTTTATTAATCTTTTGAGAGTTTTTTAAGCAAATAGATTGCTGGTGTAAATTGGAAATACTGTTTTAAAATAATGTTTATTTCATTATGAATTTGGCAGCCCTTGTCCGAGCTATGAATGTGGGTAATGAAGCGTACCGATTCATAAACTCAGATAACACATTCTCTAGAAATATATGGAAATAGCGCAAAGTATTTCGACCAGAAAACGGTTTCTGATGAGCTCCTTTGATGATTTACCATGCTTCGTCATAGATAACAGAATCGTAGTTTTTAAAAACATTTTGCTAAAGCTATTTAGTTATCATCATGATCATCATGATCATCAGTCATCCACAAAGAGAGATATGCTTAGTATTTCCCTGTGCGATAAAATCAGAAATAAATTAATTCGGAACACTAAGATAAGCGATATCGCTCTTTAAATTGCAGTAGGATTCTGTTAGCGCGAATATCATAACAGCTTTGGTTTTATCTGCTGTAACAGCAATGAATGCACGGGGTGTTGCGATTGTGATTCTCTTTTAAGAGGAAACACAAGGGCCGTTTTTCCATACAAACGTAGTCCCCTGTTTCCTCCCTGGATAAAGCCAGTAGAGCAATAATTTTTATTACAAAAATCTATGGCCACTATTAGCATGTTTCTATGTTTTCTGTTTTTTCATAAATTTTTAATAAAAAAGATATGAGCCCCCAAAAATCGAAAAAATTCGCCAGATTTTCCGCTGTGTTCAAACATCCAGAAAACAAATTTGGCTAAATTTTAGAAAAAAAAGAAAACATACGAACACGTCCAAAGCATTTCTTTAATTTTTAATGAAAAAGTATTTAAATCGGTCTAGCTTTGGAAAAGTAATCGGGGGACTACGAAACGTTGATTTGGTGTGCTTTTAGTAGGTATTTTCGGTCCAAGAAACAGTTGTCTCTATCACACTCTGCGGTGAATGCGTTTGGCACTGCGCGACAGCAATAGATTTTACAAATACCTATTTTTCAATTCTCTCGCCCGTAGTGTTTCCTCTTAACGCTGTGTTTCCTCGACACTAGCGCCGCATGGCTAGCAAACAAAAAGCTTTCAAAACGCCGTGACAACAGCGGTCGATGTGACGGCTGAGATATCCGTGATCACAGCCACGAGCGCAGCGATGAACCAAATTTAAATTGCAAGGGCTAAAGTGGTAGCAGGCGGGAAACAGCAAGATGAATTCGATAACCAAGTTGGGTCGAAGAGAACAACCTCCGTGGTGGACTGGCGAACACACCCGTTTACAAGGTATCCTGCCACCGAAGTCCCCAATCGAATCCCAGACGGCTCAATGTAGAAAAATCAATCGCCAACCTACCAAGCGTATCCTACTTTTGAGTTCTGTGTCCAGCAGTGGACAGATATAAGCTTAATAGTGATGACGATGATAGTTTTTTCGACGGTCACCCATCCACTATCATCCATGGCGTGGGTAGCCTAACTTTGGTAATCACCAACAAAGCGCCGCCCCAACTGAGCCACATCTGTAGTTAGAAGTCGCCTTAAAATGAAGGAGGCATCAACAACGTTGTTAAACACCGTCACGACACGCAATCCGATCTATCTGCTGGACTGCCGTAAGTGGTAATTTCTTCCTGCATTAAACCTTTGTGGTGTGGTCTAATGTATGGGAAAGTGGACTGATTTGTTTATTTATAAAAACGGGCCTGAACACTGTATAACAATACCCTCTCTAAATTATTACATTGGTTTACAACAAATAATCTTTTACTAAATGCAAATAAAACAAAATGTGTAAAATTTACCATGCCCAATGTAAGATTTGCTGCTACTCATATAATTGTTAAAGATGAACCACTAAACTCTGTAGATTTAACTACCTTTTTAGGTATAACTGTAGACTCTCATTTGCAATGGGGTGCTCATATTAGGGTGCTGTCTGGAAGACTTAGTTCTGCTGCTTATGCTGTGAGAAAGATAAGGCAATTGACTGATGTTGAAACGGCAAGATTAGTATATTTTAGCTACTTTCATAGCATAATGTCATACGGAATTCTGTTGTGGGGCTCAGCGGCAGATATTGAGTCAATTTTTATATTACAAAAACGTGCTGTACGGGCTATTTACGGCCTTCGACCCCGTGACTCGCTGAAAGAGCTCTTCAAAGAGATTAATATACTTACAGTGTCTTCTCAATACATTCTCGAGAATATTGTTTACGTTCGTAAGAACATACATTTATTTCTTAAGAAAAGTAACGTACACAATTTCAATACTAGAAATAAAGATAAACTTGCCGTTCCAGGCTTCAGACTGCGAAAAGTAGGAAAATCGTTTATGGGAAATTGTATCCGTATTTTCAACAAATTACCAAAGGATATTGCTGAACTCCCTGTACATAAACTTAAATCGTATGTCAAAGTTATTTTAATGAAAAAGGGCTATTACACTGTTAATGATTATTTAAATGATAGAAATGTATGGCATTAAGTTGTCCCAGCTCGTACTTGCTTAAACCTTGTAAAAATTACCTTACCTTGTAAAAATGTATTTAAAAAGAGGCTGACAATAGTGACCGAGTTTCTTGCGCTGCTTCTTCTCGGCACTAGCCCAGACTTGTCCCGAAGCAGTGGTAGGTTTAAATTGGGACGTGTAAAAGCGCCTCCTGGGGCCTATTTGCAGAAAATAAAACTGATTTTAACTGATTTTAACTGTATACATGGCTTATCTGGTACTCTGTGAAAGTCTTAAATTGTGTCTTCATTTTATCCTGTATTTTTTTGTCTCTCTTTACTGACTTTTATGATTTTTCACCTTTTTTAAGCGCTTATGAGCTACCAAACAAAAAGAGACCCTAAACATTGTGGCATTATAGTTAAAATTGAACTAAAAACGACTGTTGTCCGCGACTCAATGCGTAAAAGTCCGAATTTGAAACTATCCCACGGGAAACGTACATTTTTCGGGATAAAAAATGACGATGCAATATTAAAGCCACCAAATATATTTTATTATATACTCTTTTTGCTTTAAATATCATTTAAGCCGTTTCGAATGAGCTCTATAAGAAACACAGTGACACGACATTTTGTTATATTAGAAGATTCGTCAAAGAATTGCATGTGCGTTGTTTTCCGCTTTCGCTCATGACCTAGTGACGCTGCAGTCGTACTAAGAATTGATTGAGACGAAGGACTAATTTAGCGTTAATTGACCCTTAACGGGCCCTTAACTCTCGTGTAACGGTGCCTTAATGCATTAATTGTTTTGCTACCGTCCTCAGGTAGAGTGCATACTGTAATATGTTCAGTTAATTTGGATGGGGCTTGATGGTAAGAACCAAGATACTCGAGTGGTATAAATAAGTAAGAAAGAATAGATTAAACAGGGTATTAGGTAAAGGGTAAGCCAAAACCAGCCTATCTTAACATATGCATAATATAAATACAATGGTTAAGTCAGAAATTTGATATCATAATTTTTTTTCACATAAACTATTTGAGATTCCAATTTGTATGAATTTTTTTTTTCAAAATTTACCATTTACCTAACGCCCTGTGTAATAAGATAAAATTAATTTGAGAGTTATAAACGACCTCCGTGGCGGAGTGGCGTACACACCGGTTTTCAAGGTGTCGCCTGCTCCGAGGTCCCGGGTTCGATTCCCGGACGGGTCAATGTAGAAAATATGTATTTTTCTACATTTTCTCGGGTCTGGGTTTTTGTGGTAACTTCGTTGTTTCTGGTTTCCAAAATACGAATGCTTTAAATAGTTATTCAAATTGGGATCAGAGCAATGTATGTGATGCTGTCCACATTTATTTAATTATTTAATATAAATACTCGTACATACGTCTTAATAACGCCCTGTTGGTCTATTGGTTAAAGTGGTTCAAAATCTCGGGGTCATGGGTTCGATTCTTGTTGAGTGTTTCGATACCCGAATTTTTGAACTTTGCTCGGGTATGTGATATACCAACCAGCATTTTGCAAGGCTGGTGAATTATTACTTAGTAACTTGAATTCAATGATTAAAGGTTGTGTATTGCCATTTTGTATAAACACTTTTTGACGTGATAACGTCTTTAAAATCGTTTTAGTCGGGTGACATGTTCAGAAACTTGTGTCACACCAAAACCTCACGAGCGCGATCGCAGGTATAACGAGAAAGAGACGGACCGATCTCCCGTCTCATCTCGAGCGCTGCCAGTCATTCCGTGAAACTTGACACGCGGAATCCTCACGAGCGGAGGCTGGCATAGCGTTCGAGTGAGTGGACCGATCTTCCGTCTCTCTCACTCTAGCGGCATACAAACGAATGGAGATTTTCTCGTGCGGTTAAGTTTTCGTTGAATGTTTAACAGTGAAACAAAATGTGAAGTGCAAGTGAAGTGTTACAACAATTGCAACAAAAAAAGGTGAATAAAATAGCCTACTTACTAACAATTAACATTCTTGAATAAACTTGTAAAAGTAATGAAAGATGGAAAAAAGACACGTGTGTGTTATCACGTAAACATCTCGATCGTAAACCTACTTTACAAACAACCAATTTTTTATTCCTAACACTATCCGGAAAACACATCGCCTGTCAATGTTATAATAATCAAACCATTTGTTGTACCACACTATGTGTCCTGTAATGTATTAATTATGTTACTTAGATCGATCAAAATCCAAGGGCGCCATATTAATAATATTGCTACACACTTTTTCTATAAAAATTCGCAACGTCGATCAAAATGAAGTATATAATTATAGTTGACTATAATTAGATGTTGCTTTCTGTATTTAGCGATGAGCCTTCGAGCCAAGGCTTAGCGGAGTATAATTATAAAATAGATCTTCATAGTGATCTGGTGTGCGCGTGATTGGCATAGCAAATGATTTCGTTTGGCTATAGTAATTATGTCGTCTTTATAATGGTTATTTTGTAATGAATGTGTCAGGTTTGTAATAAATTTAGAAAAATCAAAGATTCCGAATACATTGAAACGTCATTAAAAATATTCAATGACAAAAGTACCTATATAATTGCTAGGGATCATCAAGGAAAATAAAAATAAATTATCAATCTATTTACCTTTTCATACTTAGGTAGAGAACTTTTCAGCCTCGCTTCGTACACACATAACGCGATGATAATATTGCTATACAACACTCATGACTACTGTAAATTTAATTTCAGTAATATGATGTAAACTTATGATTTAATAATTCCGCGGAGATATATTTCATTTAATAAAATATTTACCTTACAAAAACACAGGCGCAGTATGGTCGACTCTATCGAGCGATCTGGAACAATGATATCCATTATTAATCGTTAATATAAATAATAAACATTTAAATACTCAACAAATAAAACGGGAATGAAATTATAATATCAGTATATAAACTTGAAAAATTATGTCTCAGGCGGCACTCGAACCCGCATCTCCTCGCATGCCGGGCGGGCGCTATACCATTAAGCCAAGTCGCAGGGTCTCGGTGGCTTAATGGTATAGCGCCCGCCCGGCATGCGAGGAGATGCGGGTTCGAGTCCCGCTTGAGACATAATTTTTCAATTTTATATACTGATATTATAATTGCAATTTAATTGCTAAAATATCAAATAAAGGGAATGAAATGTTCAAATGATTTAACCATTTCCTCTGCGCTTGTATGGGAAATGCGAATAAAGTTAATATCTTTAGATCGCGTAGACCATAAGACATTTGAGTTTTTCACACCTTCAAGGCACCGCTGTTCTTAGTGGTATTTTATAAACATACAAACAGACGGACGGATAACGAAGTGATCCAAGGCTGATTGATCGTACACTGATTATCGGCGCTGACCGTCAAAATGTATGAACTTGAGCGCCTCCGGCGGTCAGCGCTCAAAGCGATTTCCATACATTTTGGCGCTCGGCGCTGATGGTCAGCGTACGATCAGCGTGACTCTAAAATCAGCCTTACAAGTATTCTCTTCTTGAATTATTGGTGCTGAACACTAAAAAATTAAAAAAAAGGCCGTTGCAAGTCCGTTGCATATAAATAGAATATTTTTGCTCACTTTAAAAAATGAAGTTTTTAATTGACGACCATTTGGATCAGCGGTAGTTAACGCTGCTTCTGAGCCATGGGTCGCGGGTTCGATCCCCGCACAGTACAAATATTTGTGTGCATGAACATGTCTGTTTGTACTGGTCTGGGTGTTTTCTATGTATTATAAGTATGTATTTACAAAAAAAAAAAAAAAAGTATATATGTAAGTTTATTGGTTGTCTAGAACCCCATACGACAGGATACTTAATAGTACCTTAATTTGGGACTAGATGGCTCAGTGTGGCCCAGTGAGGCATGTCTAAAAAAAAAAATTTAATTCGTTCGATCTTTTTTTAGTGTGCGTGCGAAACTACGAAAACTATGTACATAAATAGCTATTACGTATTAACGTAATATGGATTAGTATAAAAATCAGGTCAGTGCAGTGTTCAGGGCCGGATGGGACCAATCTAATGCAAGGTGATCTATTGATTGAAGTAAACGGTTCGCAATTGATTCGTCGCAATGGAATTCTTTTTAAGGAGATATAATAAGCCAAACGTTCCGCCGTTGGTCTTGGTTTAAATCTGGACCAAGATCTTAGGGATTCGATTCCAGGGTCGGGCCCGAAGAGTTTCGAATTTTCGGACATCACTTGGGTCAGATGCCTTACTCTGTAATACGAAGCTCGTATTTTCGGATATATCTGTCTCTTTCAGATACTTGAAGACATCGGTATGAGTGATAGGGACAGATGGATTCGAATATACGGACATTGTGTTGCGTGGTAAGGCCTCTGATGCCTACTTACTCTGCAACACGAAGCTCGTATTTTCGGATATATCTGCTCTTTCAGATACTTTAAGACATCGGTATGAGTGATAGGGACAGATGAATTTGAATGAATATACGGACATTGTGTTGCGTGGTTAGGCCTCTGACGCCTACTTACTCTGCAACACGAAGCTCGTATTTACGGATATATCTGTCTCTTTTAGATACTTTAAGACATCGGTATGAGTGATAGGGACAGATGAATTTGAATGAATATACGGACATTGTGTTGCGGAGTAAGGCCTCTGACGCCTCCTTACTCTGCAACACGAAGCTCGTATTTACGGATATCTGTCTCTTTCAGATACTTTAATACATCGGTATGAGTGATTGAGACAGATGGATTCGAATATACGGACATTGCGTTGCGGAGTAAGGCCTCTAGACCCATCATTGCTGTGGTAACTTGAATTCAATGATGGAGGCCTTTGTCCTTCACGGGGATGTTTAAAGGGTGATAGAATTTGATATATTTTGAAGGATTACACAAATATTTAAACGAAAGTCTTTGACCAGTGTGTGTTGCTAGTGATGTCTTATGGAACTGAAACGTGGTCGCTTAATATAATTAGGTCTCATAGGACAGCCTAACGGGCACTGAAGAGAGCAATGCTTGGTATTTTCCTGTATTGGTCCTGGTATAATCAGAAATTAAGAAATTCGTAGAAGAACTAGGAAAACCGACATCGCTTGGGGAATTGCGGAGCTGAAGTGGTAGTAAACAGAACCGATGGCTGGTAGGGCGGAAATGTTTCAGTATGGCGACCGCATTTCGGACGATGGTTTGAGGGTAGGCCCCCCACCAGGTGGATCGACGACCATATAAAGGTTAAGAGAAGCTGCTAAAAATAGACACTGACTTTGGGTTCAAAACAATTACCTATACCTATGATTTTGTCCAAAATTTATTTTCGATTTATTTTTGACCAATACTCATCAATTTATTATCTAGATGTTGCCCGCGACTATGTCCGCGTCAATTTCTGTTAATATGATCAAGATTATTGTTGCAACATATTGGTCCTATTGGTTTCAGCTTGATGTTATATACTGTTAGCATTATTTCCTATTTAAGTCCAACTTAATACTTTTAAATCATTTTAATAAAGCTGATTGAAATAATAATGTTATTAAGGAAATTTATAATCTGTATTTGTATAACAAGATTGCATATCTTGGGCTCTGTAGATTAAAAAGAAAATAGACCGACCGGATGGAGCCCGTGAATGACTGGTGAACGGGATTGAACAGAAAGAGATTCATTCGATCTATGGTGGTTGGATATAAAACTTAACGTGTGCCTAAATAATTATAAAATACATACATATTGTGAACATAATATTTAATACACAAAGTTCAAAGTATCAGGTTGTCGTTCATTACCATCCTTTTACCTGGATAAAATCTAACAAGTCAGAAGTGACAAGGAAGGTAATTTTGTTACTATTCTACGCCTACAAGTGGGTAAGTGTTTTGTATACATGTATAAATTACTATAACAACGGAGTTTTGTTTATAATAAATTAACTCCTACTATAACAAATAAACTTTGTCATGGCTTAGTTATAGAATTTTTTTGAATATTTTAGTCGATTTCGAATCAATTAATTGTAGAAAATATTGCGGTAGGACATCATGTCCTCACTTCAATAATTTAAAGCGGAACGATTATTTAGTTTTATTTTACGACCAAAATGAAACGAAATCATACTTCTAGCTAGATCAACGTATCAAGGATTTTTATTTTTCGTACAAGCGGTGCTCACCTTAAATGGGTTATGTATAGTGAAGGATGCCGAAGTACAAGCGGTACTCACTATGTTAGTGAAGGATGCCGAAGTGCAAGCGGTGCTCACTGCCTAGCCCGGTGAAGGATGCCGAAGTACAAGCAGTACTCATTGACTTAATACAATGGCGAAGTCACGCGGTTGTATAATTTTCAATATGTTAAAATTAACCGCATATAATTATTCTTAACAAAAACTAAATAAGAGCAGAGTTATCAATTCCATATTAAAAAGGAGCAATATGTCACATTCTCTCTACTTATCAACTTTAATTTCATGCACACATTACTTTGAAAATCTATTTGGGAAATTTTACATTTATAAATGTTTGATATCGGAAACCCTGTATACCTATAGTAGTTGTTCATAATATGGATCATTAATATTCCACGCAGGTAATTCTAATAGGTTAATAGAAGGTGTGAAAATAGATTTACATCAACTATTTTACTCTTTCAGGTCACCCTAAATAAGTCGAAGTTAATTCGATCAGGATGATTACCGTGAGAAGGCATAATGATAATGAATCAATAATCATTCTTGGCTGTTAACCTGATTGAAAGTTAAAGAATAGACCTTGTTTACTTAAGTTACTTCTAAGTAAATTTATTATTTAAGGTAGAACCTATTTTTCTGTATTCTGAGATTATTTGGTACCAATCCATTACTAATTAATTAATTAATTACCTAGTTATTAATTACTTTAATTAATTGACATGATTCTACAATTTCTGCAATTTGACAAAGCGAAATTGTGCTATAAATATTGTATTGTAATGTTAGTAAAGTTAGGAGTTACAGTATAGTCAAGTAATCGTTTTTTTTAATATTGAAGCAAACTTTGAATTGATAAGAATACCCAGTTAGATCTTATTTTCAATGTTTGCCTAATATCTATTTTCAATTGAATTCATTGGATATTGCTTACATGTTTACAATAGATTGATGACAAGAAGTAAGACAGTTATTGTCAATTCATATTATTGCATCATCGTATCCTATTAATGTAAACCTATCAATTATTTGACATGATTATAAAATTTCTGCAATTTAACAAAGTAAAATTGTGCTATAAATATTGTATTGTAATGGCAGTAAAGTTGGGCGTTGCATTGTACTTAAGTTACAGTTTATTTTTATATAGAAGTAAACTTTAAGTTATTAGGAATACCCAGTTAGATCTTATGTTCAATATTTGTCTAAAAAATATTTTTAAC
The DNA here is from genome assembly GCA_949315895.1 of Anania crocealis. Lineage (NCBI taxonomy): Eukaryota > Metazoa > Arthropoda > Insecta > Lepidoptera > Crambidae > Anania > Anania crocealis. The sequence goes on from OX438872.1 coordinate 12,136,440, forward strand.
TGAATTCATTGGATATTGCTAACATGTTTACAATAGTTCAGTGAGAAATACGACACTTAAAAGTTGTAATAAAATTAACAGTTTGTGTTATCAAGTTCTCAATAATTTTTTTCGGTCTTATTGTTAATATACATAATTTAAACTCAATTTTTACTAATGATATGATAAAGATTTTCAAATTGACCGAAATTTTAAGTGTCTGTGTATGGGGTCATACAATTGGTCAAATGGCCGAAACCGGAATAGGGACATTCCGTTGACAGGATGGCCGACTGTTAGCATTATTTCCTATTTAAGTCCAACTTAATACTTTTAAATCATTTTAATAAAGCTGATTGAAATAATAATGTTATTAAAGAAATTTATAATCTGTATTTGTATAACAAGATTGCATATCTTGGGCTCTGTAGATTAAAAAGAAAATAGACCGACCGGATGGAGTCCGTGAATGACTGGTGAACGGGATTGAACAGAAAGAGATTCATTCGATATATGGTGGTTGGATATAAAACTTAACGTGTGCCTAAATAATTATAAAATACATACATATTGTGAACATAATATTTAATACACAAAGTTCAAAGTATCAGGTTGTCGTTCATTACCATCCTTTTACCTGGATAAAATCTAACAAGACCCTAAAGCCTTCATCAATAAATGGAATTTTACAATTTGGACCAGTACTTCTTGAGATTAGCGTGTGCAAACACACAAACTCTTCAGCTTTATAATATTAGTATAGATTTATTTTTGACCAATACTCATCAATTTATTATTAATATGTTAAGTAAGAGCTTGCATAACCAGCAATATTTTACAATGCCCGAACCCAGACATTGAACCTGGGACGCGTATAACTAACAGTTAGTCAAGCATTTTATCAATATATTACACACCCATATATTACTTGAAGTGCGCACTAACGTTTACGTCTTTGCTCATTTCGCCTGGATGTTATTAAACAAGGATTTATGTTGTAGTAAAACTGCCATTACGGAAACTTATCGATATGGCTATCCCAAGTCCGAATGGATGAAATAGAAATATTTTATTTTGCTTTGATAGCACACAAACAAATACATTTATCATGATATATAATCAGTAAGTTTGATTACCGGTCCGGGTCAATTTAGGAAGTGTTATAAGTTAGTTTGAGTCTAGAAGTAGGTGGGTTATATTTCAGAAAGCACGTTAAGCTTTTGGTCCCGGCTTCTTTAGCAAGATAAAAGTTATAAGAACAAGTCACGTAAGAAGCCTAAAAGGTGATTTAAAAAAAATTGACCAGTCATTCTTGAAGGATAAAACACGATTATAAATATAAGACTATCAGCCAACAGCTTAACATAGGCTTCTCTAAAAGGAAGAATTTTATCATTTCGCCACGCATGGCAAGCAGGTGATGAGAAGACGTAGCTGGCCTTCTGCCAGCGCTCTTTTGTCTCCTTACGACACCCGCACGACAATATTCCATTTTAGCCAAAATATAAAAAAAACAATTTCTTGTTAAAAAAAACCTACAACACAATAAATACTTAAACAATTCCTGATTGTTCAACGATGACATTAAGAATATTTTTATAGGTACGTTAGTTGCAATGAAAAAGTTTTTTTAATGCTATTTTATTATCCTTTTGAGTGGTGTACTTCTTTCCAAATTAAATATCTCCGAGTTTTAATCTATCTAGAAAAAAAAATTATCGGTTCGGAATCAGGCCATCTGCACCACCACCATGCATAAAAATAAAATTTAAAGAACATTCTCTTTTTTAGCGGTGTAAAAAGAGCCGCAGGCAATTACTAGAGTCGGTAATAAAACTATACCATACAGTAACTAGGTACTATCAATAATACTTTATGCGTCTAAAACCGCCTTTCTTATGTAGTTTTTATTAACAACAAGAATAAAAATTGTTCAGTTCCGACGAAGGCCAAACTTTTATTTTTATTATAACAATGGATATTTGATATGTTGCCTACATATAGCAGTACAGTATACATTGGTTTTATCAACTGTTCTGCAGCAATTATCATCATCATCCTCATTATAATCAATCCACAGCAATCAGGACTCTCTAAAGTGGTGAATGTGCCAGAATCGCTACGCTTGGCAGCTGGGTTAGCGATCGCATTTTGGCCAATGATGGAGAGAAGACGCTGCTGCCCGTTTCCTTCTGATAGTACTGCTTTATTTGCCTCTTACGACACCGATAGGAACAGATGGGGTATTGCAATTTTTTTTGTACTGGCACAATTTGGCACAAAAATAACAATCTCATCTCTTATATCCTTGTGAAGATATGATAATATTTTGACGCCCCAAATGGGATCGGAACTCAAAACCTTTTGCTAATCGGCCGACTGATCTCCCAATCTGATGAATTATCACAAATGTTTTTTCATCGGTGTTATTTTGTTATTATTACTTTGATCAAACGTACGAAATGATCTTACAAATATTTAACAAGTAGTAAAATGAAACTTCTCTTTAAATATTTTATCTGTCTATTTTCTATTAGCCATTTCCTCACCAAATAAGCAACCACTAGAACATGTGCTCTTTCAACTCGTAACCAAGTAAAAAAAATTTATATGTACGAGACGATCCCCCCTCCCAGATCGGGCCCGCCAGAATGGAGCCCGACCGTGATCCGGCATGCCACGGCATCTCCGGTTCCGGCGGCGCCACCACTGGTGGGTTCGCCATTTGGTAGGGTGCCCTTAGCACCCCACACTGGCCCGATCACGCCCGCTAGTATGGGCCCCGGTGCGAGCGAGCCTGAGGCTTCCCTAGGCGTACCGCTAGCGTGGCGGACCTAGGCTGAGCGCCTTCAGCGCTCGCCACACTCTGCCCGGTTTAACTGATTAAAGCCTTCCATATGAGGTTTCAGTGATAGGTAGTCCCCCGAACTACCGAGGACATGCAGAGAGCGGACCGGACAAAAGTACGGAGGAGTCCCCGAAAGAAATAGAACTTGTGTGACTAGGCGAAGCAACGCACATGGCGGACTTTAGTCCGCGTTGTGCGCTCGAGAATGACGTACGTATACACGAAGATAAACTAGAAAATGATCGCACAGCGTGTGCGTTGAGTCCGCGGTAAATTCGCGACGGACTTTTTATTTGCGGAGCGTACTTTTTTCACCGCGCACCGCGGAGAAAAGTCCGTCGTCTGCGCAGGCTATAAATCGTAACATTTGTATGAGATTGTATATCCAAATCCTATATCTTTATACGGGATGAAATTTTAACCACTTTCCACTTTTTGTTCGCGTTCAGTATCGTATTTAGAGCCCATTTGTAAAAAATGTAAATCAAGTTCTCACCCGAAAATATTTTTTGCAATATAGTTCTAATTTTTTACAATTTTAGGCCTGTTTAGGTATAAAGGGAAAATCAAAAACTTATGATTAGTATCGTGTTGAATGAATGTGATGTGCATTGCGTAAAAAAAGTGTTGCTAGGCGGCCGTATCAAAAATTTTAGTTTTTTAGCGGACATATTCTAAGTGCTTTTAAATCTTGACATTTTTGTATTGGGCTATACTAAAAGAAAAAATACGTCATTTGTTTTTTGTCTCGTAGATTGATATATTAAAATTTGGAAGGTGGTTAAAATTTCACCCCGTATTTGAAAATATTAATGGGTTGATAAAGTTCATTCCTTTAAAATGTTTAAAAAAATATCTACAAAATATAATATTATTACTACTTACTATTTCATGCAAGTAAAACCTTGAGGTAGACATGTATTGATGTAATTGCCATGTATTAAATATGTAAACACGCCCAAAAGTGAGGGATTTGACACGTTTTGCAACGGACTTAAACAAACAAACGGACGCATTGACAAGGCCTTTGACCCAGCTTGTTAGGATTGACCCGATTCGAAAGCGTGAGCGGGGAAACACACAATGATGCAGTAAAGATTTTAATACAGTAATGTTTTGAATAGGACGTTGGCTGTTAATTTCGAATTCTGCCTGATGAAGATCGTGGATTGACATCCCGTTTTTTTGGCAGGCAAGAATGCTTTTATGTAAAGATAAACTTGAAATAGCTACTGAAATGTGTAGGTTTTATTTTAAAGGTTGTTTTATCTCTGCTTTGACCTACAGCTTTGAAATATAATTCACTGCGGATTAATTTGATGAACCCTTTACCTTATTTATGAGTTTAAGAGCTTAAAGTACATAGATTTTCGCCTAACACCAGTAGTAAAGTGGAAGTGGCTGAAACTCCAAGGCTGGATTAACTGTTAGGCTAAATAATATTTACATATGTTTGTAAGTTGTAACTATCTGAAAGCAATAAATTCTTTTTAATTTTTTGTTTTAATTTTCATTTCATTATATTTTCAAAGTAGTTATGTTAGTTGCAAATTATAGACAATATCCCGCTACATCTGATAGACTTGGACCACACACAAATCTGACCGGTCCGTTAATAAGATACTGACCGATATGTGGGTTAAGGGTCAGCCCTTGACTTTGCGTCGATTGTCGACCACTCATGTCTGGGAACCGAGATTATACCGGGCTTATACCTGGGTATAAAGTTTAGGTAGGGTTGCCAGAAGGGCTTCTTCTCGTATAACTAGGTGATAGTCAGGTGTCACTTTTCTAAGCCGAATTGCTTTACGATTTCCATCTTAAGACAGAAGCCTTCTGAGACACTGTTAAAGCCCCCATTCCTTTCAGAGCCAATTTAAAACAGATCGTTTTTTAAATGGACGCGACTGGGAATCAAACACGGGACACTTGCTTAGGAGGATTCCCTTAAAGGGAGGATTTGCCACAACCACGAAGCTTGGCACAATAGTTGGTATTGTATAAAAAATTGCGTTCTGGTCAATAGTGGAGGGAAAACCATGATACTGCTCTTCTACACAATACCCATGAGATACCCCATCTCATGGGTATAATAAAAAAAGGATTTATGATGATAATGTAAATTAGTGTGTTGCCATCCCTGACACTGGTAACCCTATATAGGTAATGATATAGGGTGATTAGCGAGCGAATTCGCAAGACCTGAAGTTGATCGTGAGCGAATTTACTACCGTTATATCTCGTTACTGAATACTGAGTTAGGTCTGCCTTTTCTCATCACTTGTGTTTGATACGACAGCATAAACCTGTTATGTGTTTGCTTATCGATGTTGTAAATTACGAGAGTTGCGAAATGCATCCCAGCTGCAGTCTGAGGACAATGTTTTTAAAGATATCAAAGGAAACGGACCGACTTCTATAGAACCTTGGGCCTAAGGTGTAACATAGTAAAAGTAGTGTTATTTGAAAGATAGTATGAAATTAAAGGATTCCTGAGAATTTGGCAGTCCGTGATCTGAGGTATAAAATATTATGAGAAAGTGAGGTTAAGAATAGCTTATGCCGAAATAGTTAACTTTTACAAAGAATATCGTATTAAATCATTTATTTTTAAAGTAATCGAGCACTTTATATAATACAGATAAGTGTACTTATGTTACTAGAGACTTTGTGACCACATTAGATAAAAGTATTTAGGTATTTAGAATTTAGTAGTAGTAGTAACGTAGCGAAGAAAATAAAGCAAACAAGGTCAACTAAAATTTTTTTTCTTTGTCCTGTCAATGTAATTTTTTTTTAACTTTGGCACCAAAGTGTTTATGGAAGTATATGAATAATCGATTACAGTTATTCATTAAAAAAACAAGGTGATAACATCTATTTTAAGATGATTTCTTTGTTTTATGCATGTGATGTTATTAATATTATATATTTTAATTGACCTGACAGTGAAACGATTAACAAATGAATCAAACAACGTGATTAATTTGTGATGTTTTATTCATTTTATTCGTTAACAGTAACTTTTAACGTTGTTCCTTTTTTCCTAGACTGTGGATAAAGCTGATATTTTCTATTTATCTTAACTATTTAAGAAGTGTTTGAATGAACAATATTTCATCTTGTTACATTTCGGCCCACCATGGTCCGTCTCCTTTCTGTCTTCACCATTACATAGTATTTATATGCATACGTTAACATAGACTGATTTCGGCTTTTATACCATTTACCTAACACCCTGTATAAAAATTATATTTTTAAAACTGTTATTTAAGCAATTGAATTATTAGCGTAAGTTGGAAATTTCTAGAGCAGTCGCCTGGTAAGCGTGAAAGTTGTGAAAGAAAGAAGGAATTAAAGAAACATTTATTTGACTCACATTAGATAAACAATTACACAGAAACAAATAAAAAGGTGTTAAAATGGACTCCGCTCAGCATATACTGGCACGCCCTTAGCTGCCACGATGCTGATATTATGCGGGAGCCTAGAATTTAAATAATTTAAATAATAAAAAAAAGATAGAATAAGTTTTTAGAAAAAAAAAACATAAAACAGACAATAATTTAACTTTACAAGACATACAAATATCTAAACAAAAATAAAAAATAAAAACAGAAACAAGAGAAAAAACAAAAAAGAAGTGAAGGCCCTAAAAACTGTGATAAAAATATTTTGTACCGGAGAGAATACAATCACATAAATACGCTATGCTCAAAACATAGACTAAAATGACAGTGGTTGTATTCTCTCTGCTCCAAATCGGATTTCCGCCCACCTGCCCGGCATGGTATTGGTTGGCTAGAAGAAGGAGGCCGGAGGTTTTGGATTCGAGTCCACCTCAGGCAGTCAAAATTTTTATTGAATTTTCAATCATTAGAGATGAATAAAAAGTCGTCAACATACACAATGCTTAGGTCCACAATTATCAGTTAGTTAAGTAAGGTCGTGTATGAAATCGCTTTGAATGGCTCGTGAAACTGTATGACTTAATATTTGCTGACATAATCCCAGTTAATGATTTTTAAATTACCATGTGTGGTAATGTGGTTGGGCAATACTGTTTGTTACCATCATTATAGTTTAATGATTTATTATTATATTAGGACGCTTTGTGTTCAGTAAATAGGTTTAGAATTTGAGGTTTTGAACACAGTAGGTGTTAATTAAGTAAATTATCTTTACAAATTGAGGCTGTTCAAGGCAGATATTTGAGCTTTAAGTGGTTTTGTTGGACGGTAGCTAAGTGATCGTCTTGCTTCAATGATCAGAGGTCGTGAGTTCTTAGCATCGTGAACTATTTTTCGGCCTATACAATAATTAATACACTCATATATTAATATCTTAAGATGAAGTTTGTCGTGTGGTGTCGGGACCACAGAACATGGAAAAAGGTTAGAAAGGCTGTACGCCCTTTACATAAACGAGTTCAAAGAATGCCAATCAAGCGAATTTTTTTGACGTCATGCGACCATCACAGCACACTAAGTATAAGCATTTGCTCATAACCTTTGTGGCACGCCTGCCCCGCTTTTCTGTGGTCGGGACAATAAAAGAACAGCACACCCCTTCTGTTCCTATGGGTGTCGTAAAATATTATGTAACTTAATAAGTACGGCCAGAAGGACAGGGAAGCGTTTTCTCTTCACCATGGGCTTAACTGTGATCGCCAACCCGCCTGCCAAGCGTGGTATATATGGCAAATTCCTTCTCATGGAGAAACAACTTTCCTTGTCCAGCAGTGGACTGGCTGGTGATGATGTATATCATCTCTGTCTATTAACATTTATATTGCTGTGCCCAAACTGCGTCTATAAGGAAGTATGTTTAATATTGTAACACCTTTGTAACATTATAGAATGCAATAAATTATTTGAATTGAATTATACAATGAAATAATAAAATTGTTTAGCATATGAAGGATTTTTTTTCCTGTAAAGCCGTGCATCCATTAGATCGTCGCGCGACTTCAGGCGACGTTGCCACACTTCTTCCGGCATGTACCTCTGCATCGCGCTACTTGTATCGTGTAGCCCATTCGAATAAGTGACGTCACTCTATCAGCTAAACTGACGCGACAAGATATCGAGCGACGTTGCGCGATGTTCCGCGATGTCGCCCGATGCCTTCGGACACAAACGTCCCTATTGAGTACGCGGTTTTATAAGAAGACACAATGACTCGCCTGTTTCATAACCCGGCAAAAAGAAGTTGGTAATAGTATATATTTTTTATTGCGCACAAAAAAAACCATAAAGGTTGTTACAGTAAAACAGTTTACAAAAGTGAGCTTATCTCTTTAAGGGATCTCTTCCAGCCAACCTAACTGGTGTGGAAGAAATGCATTTAAACGGGCACAGTAATGTGCATTTAGAAGATAAAAAGAAAATTTACAAAATAAAAACATTAGTATGACATGCCAAGCATCATATACTTAGTCCACGAGTCCGAAGTCGCGGGCACAACTAGTCTAGTCAAATAAAATTTGAATATCAGTTCGGGTGATAAAGATGAATACTATCGGTGATGATAAGGAGATATATTCGCTCTAGTATCGTGTACCGATAAATCAGTGGGTAGTAGGTTCGGTTCCGTATTGTGTCGCTCCCACGTATTGTAAGGGCGAGGACAGTGTGCGATATGGCTTTTTAACCGTCGAAGAAAACGGTAGGATCGAAATTCGACGAACATTTTTTTTTGTGAGCACGCGTAACTATTAAGTAGGTGGATTGATTTTGATGATTCATGTAGTTTATAGGCTATACTGGTAACTGGGTCCTATTAAAAAAATTACAATGACGGATAGAATAATAGGGTAGACAGCCTTAATTAATTAAATAATTAAATCCTTTTGTCAAAAATATTATGTATACTAACAAAAACTATGAAATAATATCTACCGATTCAAGTTCGGTAACTTACCTTAACCAGACAAGAAATCCCCAAAAGTCATCATACATAGTTTACTTTTTTGGGAAAATAATTCCAACGAAGTGTCAGCTGTTATTAGGTTAATTACCAGGCCAAGATCTCAGGATTCTGGCTTCGATTCCCGGGTTTGGCAACGAGTTTCGAATTATCGAACTTTCTTTGTTTTGTGATCACGAACCCGCATTTGGCAATCACTCACCTATCATTGCTGTGGTATTTGGAGTTCAATGATGGAGGCCTTCGCCCAGCAGTGGGATAATTATAAGCCGTTACTCCATACTTAATTTTTACATAAGTCTAACTGACTCCTATTGTAGTCTGACCCTAACGAAGTAATTTATTCAGGTACAAGGTGTTGATCAAACCACCGCTCGTAACTCTCTCGACTCGATTTTCCTTGATACCGATATATATATAAGGCGATTTTACACATTTCCTACTACAATCATTCATTGTACAGGAGACAACATGAAAGTAAACATTGGGAAGCTAATGTATTTGTTGTAGGTGCGACTTTCCAACCGAAATGTATCTGTGTCGGTCAGGGTTATTTATTACAAAAGTATTGCTCTAACGTTTATGCGATTTTAGAAAAAAAAAAACCTGTGTACTCAACATTGTACTCATCACATTTTAATTTTGAGACTTTACTGTCTGTCTGTCTTAATATGTACCGTGATAGCTTGGCAGTAGAAAGTTTTACAAGACAAAGTATTTTTGTAGCCGCTCTAACAACAAAAAAACTAAGGAGGTCTCCAATACAACAAGCTTGATTTTTTTTGCCTTTTTTGCTCGAAGTTAATAAAGACAACAAACGCTGTATATTCGCTTCAAAAATAGTTAAATTAAAATAGTAGAAAACTCTTCGTGAAAATATATTTTTAAATAATATAAAATTGTAGAAAAGACTCGCACTTGCCCGAGTTTTTAAAATAAAAAGTCTGTAAATTGATACAGCAACCTTTTTGAGTTGTGTAGTAGGTAAGAAAGGCAGTCATTCTTATTTGTATAGATGCTGCAGGCTACTAAAAGTGTCCTGCAAGAAGACGAGCAGCAGCGTCTTCTCTCGATCACTGTTTTTTCACGTTATTTTTATTTAGTAAATATTTCAGTTTTTAGGGCTCCGTACCCAAAGGGTTAACGGGACCCTATTACTAAGGCAGGGTTCCCACTATGCCGGACCGGCAGTTTTACCGGCTCGGTAAAACTGCCGGAAGAGCTACTGGCTAAAGAATATATATGAAGCTGTTCACATTATGCTGGATACGGCAAAAATACTGAGCTCGGCATTTTGGCCGAGCGTTTTGTCACAGCGAAGCGCCGGTAAAACACCCGAACCGGAGTAATGTGAACCAGTTTGCCCCGGATCTATGTAGCCCGCTCACACCGCCCGTTCTCTCATGTCATTCGGCTCGCATTTAATTCGAAAATAATTGAAAAACTTTGATTCGTCACTTCTATGTTCACCCATTAATATTTCAAATGTTCCAAGTGAAAATCTTTCCCGTAAAATAGGATGTACCCAATGTTCTCTTTCATTTTGCCTCCTATTAAGATACCACCACAACACAAAAATTTCGTCGTCCATTGTGCGCACAGTTCAAAATTCGACTGAGGTGAGTACTTGAATGTCCGATTTTCTTCTGGGATCCGGTATAATGTGAACATTCTGTCCGGAGTACGGTTTCCGTCAGATCTACCGGTCCGGCATAGTGGGAATCCTGCCTAAGACTTCGCTGTCTCTGCGTCTGTCTGTCACCAGGCTGTATCTCAAGAGTCGCGATAGGTAGACAATTAAAATTTTCACAAACTACGTATTTCTGTTGCCGCAATAACAACAAATACTAAAAACAAAATAAAATAAATATTTAATTTCTCATACAAATAATGGCGTTTTTTTCCTATTTTTGATCGATATTAATAAATAGTAACAGGTAGGCACAACATTAACTATATTTATATACCTACTGTTGTTGACCTACTGAATGGTACGGGACCCTTCGTGAGCGAGTCCTCGCACATGGCCGGTATTTATTTTGATAATGATAATGAACATATTTATCTACCATATTTACCACTTTACAATACAACACCTGTCAACTGTCAAATACATGTTTATAGCAAATCTATTGCAATTGCTTATTACCGATTACAGCGCCCTCACGAAGTTTGATACGTAAGTTTATGCCCTTAAACTTTTTCTATCTACCCACACGCGAGCTGTCTCAATATATCTGCGAGACGAGTGACATTAACGTCGTCATAGACAATGGCCGCTTTACGATGTCGTAAAGACGCATCGATATTGGCTTTTACACGTTCCGATCAAAACATTTAATATTTTTTTAAAACCTATTTAATCTATGTATATATTTTATTATGTTATGCAGGAAAGGTAGGTGAAAATATTGATACTTGTAAAAGCGGCTTCAGGGGCCTATTTGAGAAAATTAAACTATTTTTACGGATTTATGAAAGAAATCGTAGATGCGAAACATGTGGGAATGGACTAGAGTTACAAGTAAAGCAAATTTTTTCAAACACGTGAAAAAATTGAGAATATATGCGAAGTTAACTGCTAATTAATCTTCAGTAGGTGGAGATATATAGAAGAAGAATATAAAAAAATTTAGAAATTTTGTAATCGGCACCTACTTACTTTTATTTGTTACCTCTATTAACTGTGTTCTTGGCAAATAAACGCTTGAGTTTTTGAGTTTTTTTTGAGTTTATTTAAATCAAAACATTTATTTCAGATATTAATCTATAAATCAAACCTAACCACATTAAAATTCTGAAAAATTATTATAGAATACTGGATAATTAGAAATTAAAGTTTTCATTTTACTGCACATGTTCAATAAATATAGTGTTTTGCTTCGAGGAAATTCAACGACCTATTTTATGAAACAATGAATAGAGACCATATATAACGAAATTGCTGAAAACTTTAGGAAGTTCATACGAAAATGTAATATATCTTTTAACCATTACCAACCAACACAGAAAATGTTCGTTACAATGTAAAAGTGGTTTCATTTGATTGATCAGAAAATTCAAGCACTAAAAGTCAAGAAATATAGTAGAAATTTATCTTCAAATCGATCCGTGTAAATGCCTGCAAACCCATAATCATTAAACTCAGAGAAAACGATCGGCAAAGAATCGAGCGAGACCTGTCCCATGTTATTTATTCGCAATACTAGAATTCACGATACACCTGACCAGCAAAGATATTTTCTAATTAACTCATAAATTTGCCGTGTGGTGACGGCACAAAAATAAAATTACACCATCTCTTCTAGTCTTGTGGGTGTCGTAGGATATCTAGTTATGTGTGTCGCAAGAAACGGAAGGACTGACAATTAGCGGAAATCAGCGGAAACGATCGTCAACCTGTCTGTTAAGCGTGGCGATCAGATCATGTTATCCTGATTTAAAGAGATAGGTCTCTTTAGAAGAACATTAGGATGTTTTTCTGTAGATTTTTTGGGGTGATGGGGAAAACAAACGCTTTGTGGCGAGCTGCACATGTAAGTTGCAACAGTATTAGCAGAATCATGACATTACGAAATTAGCAGTTACAAAAGATAATTTTATTTATAAAGATAAAAAAGCACGAATGTTTTGTCAGCGGTTCAGAAATTTGAATTTCTATTGATTGCGTGTCATCTCCAAAGTACCTTATTACTGATTTTCTATTTACTATATTAGTATTTATAAAAACGGTATACTGCCCTCAGATATTATGTTGTAGGCATATGGTCAAAAATATATTTACAATGTAGGTCTTAAGCTGCAAAGTGCAACGCCTTTGCCTACATTTGCGATATAAAACACATAATGTCACTTGACCCCACAGACACAAAAACAAAACGTTTCGTTACTCGCATTGCTCAGAGCTGTATATTTTCAATGATAGTACAGTCAGCAGCGAAAATATCCGTCTGTTTAGTGTGTAGTTTGTTTTACTTTGCCAACAGTCATGGCCATTTATTTATTTATATTTAACGGTTTTTTTAAGTTCACTGTCGCACAGTTTAAATAAGAAATTCACCTTATCTTTAGCCACACAACGCTCTTTGCTGCCTGGCGAGTTTGATGTCGCCTTTTGTTAATGATAGTGGACAGAAGACACCTACCAGTCTTCTTGAAGCAAGTTTCCTATACATTTAAATGAAAGATAAGTCTACGGATTTAAACTCGCGTATATTTTACATTTGAATTAACTAAGTTGTTATTCGTCATGTAGAAGGCAATTTTGAAAAAGTTAAAAACTACCGCTTCCAGTTTATTAGATTCGACAAACCTCAAGTTCTAGAATCGGGCGAAGCGCTATTAATATAAATCTGTACCTTGTGTCTGACTATACCTTGATGGCACGACCACACGACCAGACCGAGGGCCGGGTCGCTGTCAGTTCGCGGGAACTGTTGCCCTCGGGCTAACAGACAACGGTGTCTGGATATTGTTCTGCGTTCCGTTTCAAGCGTTACGAGCGTTTTGTTGATATGCTGTTTTGGGGTTCGCAAAAGTGTAGGTACTAGGGACGCTAGTGAATAAGTGTGGCGATTATGGAATAATCCTCTTTCTGGGAAGCTTATGTTTAGCCCAAGAGTTTCTAATACGAGAATTTAATCAATCCTCTATCGTAATTATCGAAATACAATAAGAAATATATACACAGTTTGATACATAAATGACACCTAAAAATGTCCTTGGTTGAATTGTTGACGTTGATTTTACGTCAGTGTCAACTTTATAACCCAGCCAAATTATGTGGACATGCAATATCTATATATCTTTATATATATAATTCTTCTGTGAGTGTGTATGTCACTGAACTTCTCTCAAACGACTGGACCGATATTGATGAAATTTTTTGTGTGTGTTCAAGGGGATCTGGGAATGGTTTAGATTCACAATTTTTGGGGGTAGGGTAGGGGTAGGGTAGCGATAGGGTAGGAGTAGGGTAGGGGTAGGGTAGTAAAATAAATAAAGTAACTTTTGACTTAAAAAAAATGCATACTAGTGCCTATAACTTCAAAGGAAGTCGTCGAAAAGACCCCTTACGATGTGTCAGCTGACCTTCTTGCTTTAATTAAGTATATTTATATTATATACTTTGATTTTCAGAAATTTAAATACTATAATGCGTAGCTTTATAACCATCTAACTTTCACCTTAAATTGCATCGAAAACGGTTCAGGCGTTTTTAAAAAAACTAAAAAATTGTTAGTATGGAAAAATGACTTTTCTCGATTTCGTCCATACAAAACGGCAATTTCATACTTTAACCCCTAATATTTAAAGACAGGACAACGTCTGTCGGGTCCGCTAGTTATAGATATTTATATCATGTTGTATTCGATTGATATAAAGTACATTTAAGATCCTTCATAATAATATTTTAGGGTATGTTTATTAATGTATAGTATGTATATGTATGTATATTTATTTATGTAAGTATATTAATATGTAGTTTATGTTTTTATTTTTTATTTTTTTATGATTATTATATATTTATACTTTTATTTTAGTTAGTAATGTTTGTCCACACAGTTAATCTTTTGTATTATAATGTTCACATTTCTGAAATTCTTTGCCACCTTCCCCTCTCTATCTATTTTCAAGTATTCTCTACCTGAAGGTTGTCTGGAAGAGATCGCTAACAGCGATAAGACCGCCTGAATTGTACAGTCCTTAATGTATTTTTTAAGTTAAACATTATTTTTGTATGGTGTGCAATAAAGAGTACCTATCTATCTATCTATCTACTTTATTCACACTGATTATGTAGGTATCTAGATTTTTTTATTATTTGAACGATCGTAATACAGAAGTGTAAAAATTCTTAAGAGGAAATACAACGGCCGTTTTTTCATACAAACGTAGTCTCCTGTTTCCTCCCTGGATAATGCAAGTAGAGCAAAAATTTTTTCATAAAAATCTATGGCCCCTATTAGCATGTTTCTATGTTTTCTGTTTTTTCAGAAATTAATTAATAAAAAAGATATGAGCCCACAAAAATTGAAAAAATTCGCCAGTTTATCCGCTATGTTTAAACATCCAGAAAACAAAATTAGCTAAATTTAAGAAAAAAAGGAAAGCATACGAACACGGCCGAAGCCTTTCTTTAATTTTTGATGAAAAAAGTATTTAAATCGGTCTGGTTTTGGAAAAGTAATCGGGGGACTACGAAACGTTGATTTGGTGTGCTTTTAGTAGGTATTTTCGGTCCAAGAAGCAGTTGTCTCTATCACACTCTGTGGTAAAGGCGTTTGGCACTAGATTTGACAGCAATAGATTTTACAAATACCTATTTTTCAATTCTTTCGCCCGTAGTGTTTCCTCTTAAGAATTTGAATTTAAATAAAGAATGAATGATGCGGAAGCTCATTTCAAACATGGCCGGAAACAAAAAAAAACTTAAATCATTCACTTAGTTCAATGGTCAACGAACTACATGGGAGCAAATCAATTTGCTGTAAGATTCGTAATTTTATAGCGGAATTAGAACTGGATTGCTTCCATTTTAAGTGGTTTAACATTTATGTAATTAATTAACTGTAATTAGCCTGGGAGTTTATCTATTACGGAGTACTAATGGCGATCGTATCAAATGTTACTAGACTTGCATAATATGTATAGGATCATGTTTAATGGTAGTTCCCACAGAACATGGAAAAGGCTGTCTTACGTCATTTGTATGAGGTGAGGACCATTTGTATGAGAAACGATGTCGCTCCAAAATAAACCAGCGCTCACTTACGTGACCATGAATGATGTAGTGTTCGAAACGTCGGGTTAAATCAAAAATAAACGCGTACTAAATCCGTAAGCATATCTTTCATTTCAATGTATAGTGTTCGCGTAAACTCAAGAAAGCAGTACGCTCACTTACATTCATATCTATACTTTTTATTTGATATTTTAGCAATTAAATTGCAGTTCAGCTATAGTAGCCAAGCTTTTCAGGCGGATTGGCGATCTCAATTTGGCCAATGGCGATAAGAATCTGCTGCCATTTTTCTTGCATTTCTCCTAAGTCGCCTATTATGACACCCATTTATAGTAAGGAGAAAAAAAGGAGAGCTCGTGCTATTCTAATATTGTGCAGGCACCACACGACAGACACATAACTAATCAAAACTAAAACCTTAACACTTTTAATATTAGGGGTTAAAGTATGAAATTGCCGATTATTTTCCCACTTTTTATTTTTATTATAGCTCTTAAGTATAGTCATATTATTGCGTAATTCTTTTTGTATTGTAACAAAAACTAAATAAAGTAACTTTTTACTAAAAAAAAAAATGCAATACTAGTGCCTATTACTTCAAAGGAAGTCGTTGAAAAGACCCCTTACAATGTGTCAGCTGACCTTCTTGCTTTAATTAAGTATATTTGTATTATATACTTTGATTTTCAGAAATTTAAATACTATAATGCGTAGCTTTATAACCATCTAACTTTCATCTTTAATTGCATCGAAAACGGTTCAGGCGTTTTTTAAAAAACTAAAAAATTGTTAGTATGGAAAAATGACTTTTCTCGATTTCGTCCATACAAAACGGCAATTTCATACTTTAACCCCTAATATTCTCAGATGTTTGCGTTGTTTTACATAACTAAAAACATTGATGAAACAGCACTAGCTTACAGTGTATACCTTCAATAAATTCGTCGACAGAAACACTGTCTTGGTAGTTGAATCGGTTAGAGTTAGAGCAATCGCCAGGTAAGTGAAGGTTGTGAGTACTGTGAGTGCTCCGAGTCCCTAAGACAGTCGAAAAATAATAATTTAAGGAATGGTACTTTCAAGTTACGCCAGCAATGGATTTTCTTAAAAAACAGTCCCAAAACATTCAATGCAGCGTTACAAAATATGAACAGACAGACAGATCGTCAACCATAACAAAACACTGTCTGCGCTTGGAATCATTGGAACCGCTACAACTGATACAACCGACACAAAACGGTATAACAGTTTGCAAATATCATAAAAACCACACTTTGCACCCGCGTCACGTACTCGATCGAGAATATTCCGATGAAATATCGATTACAATCGATACTGTAAATCGATGTTTAGTAACGATCTTCCCGGGATCGGGAGAGATTTACGCTATACGGTACCTACTGAATGTATATAGGGTTGTTACATGTTCATTAATGGGATCCCGAAATCTGTGACTGTTTGTTTCAAATATTTGATGTATTGTGATAAGTTGCGAAGTAATGGGACTACCGTTTCTTTGCTCACCAGTTGGCGCCACTGTAGACTGAGGTCCGGAGGTATAGCTGTTAAAGGCGATCGGCGCCCAAATAAAGTGTAAATCTTGAATCAAATTAAGGTTTATTATTTATAAATAGCTATCTTGATATCAACACTAACTTCTGAAATAGTTGCTCTTTGAGGCCGCCTATTTTGGCGATTTTTCTTAATTCCGCTTTCAAAGCGTTCACATTAATCGCCAAATAATCCATATTTGCGATATTTTACGAAGGAGATCACTTTCCAGCAGGTAAATTAAAGAAATTATAATTTACGTAACGAAACCAGCTAAAACCAGTGAAAAGTTAATGTTATTGGACCTCACGCGACACTAGCGGTTCTAGTGGCAAATTCACTAGCGATAGCCCCCATTGACGGTAAATAAAAATAGTTTTTGGTAACTTAATGTTAAAGAATAAGTAAAATAGCTTTGTGGCAATTTATCGATTAAAATGTATGTAATATAAGCTGTCATATGATTTAAAAACTAAATGCAGTTACAATAGAACTCATTTTCGTCCTCGACATAATAATTACCAAGAAATAAAATAATGAAACACAATTAGAAATAAACAAGTCAACCCTAAAATTACGACGTGTTCCGTTACACGCCGAATAAAATAATTAGGTGAACACTTTAGCACCGTACGCCATTTTGGATACATGATTTATGTTCAGCGATCGATTTGCGTTCCGTTTAGTTGATTAAGATTTTGTTTATGACGGTTAGCGGATTTTTCAAAAATTCTAAATTATTAGGCAGAATTTGTTTTTAAAAGTATTTCTTAGCACATCTCGGGACACAGAGTACTAAATTTAATGTTCCAACCGTTTTTAACGTCTTAGTCGAGACATAATCAGTGTTATTACAAAAAAATATAAACAGGTTCAATCCTTGTCTAATTTTAGGACGACTAATTTTAAAATATGCATCGATGACATTAGTTCAGTAATATGTCAAACAAATGTAATTGCTCGTCTTATAATTAGACACGGTTTAAACATCGTTTTATTTTTTTGTAATAACACCGAATATGTTTAAATGGTAGTAAACCTTTATATCTTAAGGAGTACCTACTGCTAAAAAAGATGATCAGCAACCCATATTGATAATGCCGAAATTCGTATGTAGAGGCCTAGTCATATTAGTTAATTTGTACCTAAACTCATCTGATGATGATAATTATCGGACATAGTTACAGAACTTTATTTGATATTTTAGCAACTTAATTGCACTTATAATATCAGTATATAAACTTGAAAAAAATTTTTTTTTTCCGCCTGAGACAAAATTTTTCAATACTTTATTTGATATTTTAGCAACTTAATTGCACTTATAATATCAGTATATAAACTTGAAAAATTTTGTCTCAGGCGGGACTCGAACCCGCATCTCCTCGCATGCCGGGCGGGCGCCATACCATTAGGCCACCGAGACACTGCGACACGGCGCGAATTTTTCAAGCATATTTTTACGCTGTGAGCCAGCGTTGTTCCATCAAATGTTAGGAGTTTGCACCCTTAACACCCGAAAGAAACATCTTTGCAGATATTTGACAGTCAGTTAAGATGAAACAGCTATTTATATACTTTATTTGATATTTTAGCAACTTAATTGCACTTATAATATCAGTATATAAACTTGAAAAATTTTGTCTCAGGCGGGACTCGAACCCGCATCTCCTCGCATGCCGGGCGGGCGCCATACCATTAGGCCACCGAGACATGCGAGGAGATGCAGGTTCGAGTCCCGCCTGAGACAAAATTTTTCAAGTTTATATACTGATATTATAAGTGCAATTAAGTTGCTAAAATATCAAATAAAGTATATAAATAGCTGTTTCATCTTAACTGACTGTCAAATATCTGCAAAGATGTTTCTTTCGGGTGTTAAGGGTGCAAACTCCTAACATTTGATGGAACAACGCTGGCTCACAGCGTAAAAATATGCTTGAAAAATTCGCGCCGTGTCGCAGTGTCTCGGTGGCCTAATGGTATGGCGCCCGCCCGGCATGCGAGGAGATGCGGGTTCGAGTCCCGCCTGAGACAAAATTTTTCAAGTTTATATACTGATAAAATTTTTCAAGTTTATATACTGATATTATAGTTACAGAAGTAAAGTAAAGTAACAACCCATTTTCGCTCACTGCTGAGCACGGGTCTCTCTCCTTTTTTTTAAGGAGAGGGCTTAAGAAGTAAACCTACTCAATATTTTCCAACCTAACAAATTCAAAATCGTATTTGATATTGATCTTTAAGCGCTAGATTTGAAATTGAAAATCGTTTGTGACAAATCGACATAGGCATATAGTGCTGTGTCTATTAACTTTTGGATAATAATATCTTGAGTTATCGTAAATGTTTAGAAGTAACTTTAAAATAAACATCAGAATGGCGTGTCATACAATCCATACATTAATGATTAACTTTACAATTCGATAATAGAAATACCTTGGGTCAATGCTTGACCTGTGATCGTGGTTGACCTCAGATCATCTTGCGACAGAGACGTCATCATGACACATATTCTGCCTACAGTGTTGCAATATGTGACAATTGTTTGGATTCTTTATTATTATGGATTTAAATAGGCGAAGGTTCGTGTCATCGTGTGCATTAATAAGAAAATTGAACGAAAATGTTGACTTAAAAATGGGTGGCTCTTTCGTGTTTTTTGCCATTTTAGCTTTTTCATTAATAATAATCTAAGAGGCAAAGAAATATGTGTAATAAACTTAATCTATGTTTGAGAAATGGAAAATTTTGATGCACGTTTTATTTAATCACTAGGCTGGGCATAAGCTATTAATGTCCATTCTAAAGGCTTAATTATCTTTTTATCGAATTTTATCTAAAGAGATAGAGTAGATAAGGTACAAAAGCACAACAGACAGACAGACAGCATTTATAATATTAGTAAGGATACACTTACAGCTTCAAATTTATTGAACAGAGCTCAGATTAACAGTAATTGATTCCGAGTTTATACCATGTATTTTGTTTTTGATGAGTTTTCGATATTACAAACAAGGTAGGTACCTCTAGCACAAAAAACTATCGACTTCGAATCGTTTGCGTATCGAAAGCAAACAACACAAAGTTCGTGCTTTGTTTTGTAGTTCTCGTTTTGACCGCGCGAGCGCTGTTTAAGTTTTCATACTAAATATTTCGATGGCGATACGAACACGCAAACGATTCGAGTTCGATAGTTTTTAGTGCTAGAGGTACAGACAACGGCACGTTAACCTGCTACAAAACGTCAAATTTTCTCAATTAACATTGATCTCTACTTGTTGAACTTAGTTGAATATCAATTCAATGACCTTTAACTTCTTGGGTAGGTTGACCTGCCGTTGTCTGTACCTTGTTTTTGATAAGTTTTCGATATTACAAACAAGATACTGTCGCCTTTTTCGTCGCCTGACCACCTTTAATCCCTCGATCGTGAGTTATTCCAGACACAATTGAAATCAATTGTTATCGCGGCACGCGCGTGCCTCCTGAGGGTTGAGGGATTAAGAGGAAACACAAGGGCCGTTTTTCCATACAAACGTAGTCCCCTATTTCCTCCCTGGGTAATGCCAGTAGAGCAATAATTTTTATTACAAAAATCTATGGCCACTATTAGCATGTTTCTGTGTTTTTTTTTCATAAATTATTTAATAAAAGAGATTTAATAAATGAGCCTTCAAAAATCTAAAAAATTCGCCAGATTTTCCGCTGTGTTCAAACATCTAAAAAACAAATTTAGCTGAATTTTAGAAAAAAAGCAAAATATACAAACACGGCCAAAGCCTTTTTTTATGTATTGAAATCGGTCTAGTCTTGAAAAGAAGAAACGTTGATTTTGTGCGCTTTTAGTAGGTATTTTCGGTCCAAGATGCAGTTGTCTCTATCACGTTCGGGAAATGCGCGACAGCAATAGATTGTACAAATACCTATTTTTCAATTCTCTCGACCTTAGTGTTTCCTCTTAAAAGCAGCGCTAAATCGCTTGCAGCTCGCGTCGTCTATTGTTTGAAGTGACGTCCGTTTTTGTTTAGTACTGCACGCTATTTTCGATTGAAAGTGTACATCTTACATGTTATCAAGTCCAAATCAATCTCTAGTGATAGTGACCATGGAAGTAACGGTATCTTTGGTTAACAATATATTTGAGGTTAGATTTACAAGCTTATCCATGTAGCATCCTTAATCTTTCAAGACACCTACAATTAGAAATGTTTAACAGGTAATTAAAAATATCCTACAGAAAGCTTTCTACATACGATTAGTGTTAGGTCTAGTATTCAGGCCAGGGCCCAAGGTTATGCACGCTGACACAGCCAGGAATCCGCGTGGGTGCAATCACGTCGTTAGTGACATGTCTCGCTTTGTGTGATATAGGGAGGGGCTGTAAAAGTATCGATAAAGAGGGTTAAACCTTTTAAGACATGTACAGACGACTTCGTTGGTCTTACGGTAGTGGTTTAAATATCAGGTCTCGGGGTTCCAGATTCAATGCCCGGCCTGGGCAATAAAGTTTCGAATTTTCGAACATTGCTCGGATTTGTGATCACCAACCCACATTTGGCAAGCATGGTGATTATGATTGTATCCATATTTGCTATGGTGACTTGAATTCAATGATCTTGAGTTGGCCTGCAGTGGGATGAATATGGGCTGTTACTTAACTTAAGATCAGCCTTTACACCTGAGGCGTCACGTGGCATGTACAAACTGTACGGTGCGAATTTGCAACTAAATGTATAGCTTATGTATAGTATCATATGTATAGGCCACTGTTTAACCTTAACATTTTAACACGATTGTCAAAGTTGTGAAAACTTATCACAAAAGCTGACGCTCATTGTAAATTACTTGTTATTTATATCGCAAAGACGAGTGATTAATATTTCTGCAATTTTATGTTACTAACATATTTAGCTGAGTCATAACACAAACACAATTCAATTGTGCTTAACCAAAAAATCACATCGAATTGTCTTTTTAGGTTACTAATTTTGACTACCCACGAAGAAGAGAGGAGCAAAGTACGAGGTGAGATCTATAAATCTGTATAATTTAAGTCAAGCATTTAAGCACCACAATAAACAAACAATCGAAAGTACCAAGCAATTTAATTTAACCTTGTTTAAAAAAAATACTAATAAATAAGTCGTAAACGACCATCATCGTATATCCCATTTAACTATCGATATAAGTTTATGCCGAATTGATTATAAAAACAAATATACAGCATAGTAAAAACATATGGAATGCGAAATCGAATGGCCGGCAATTAATGGCATCTAATATTTTACAAAGATCGTAAGTTGTTTATGTACAATTTACGAGTTAATATGAGCTAACCGGTAAGGTGAATGAAATCGCTTCAGAGAGAACACGCAACTTCTTGCTATCACGAATGAGGACTGTAAGATTCATTTAGATTGTGGCTGAAACACTGGCTGTGTTTTATCGCTATGATTTTTATACATACAACACGTTTATATGAACTTGTTCTTTTGGCTCTGGCTGAAGCATTGACAGTTTTAAAGGCTGTAATGAGTGTGGCAAGTCGTTAGCATAAAACAGCCTATCATCATCATCTCCAGAGTAAATCAGTCCACTGTTGGACACGGGCCTTTCCAAAAGGATTTTGCCATAATCGCCATTCGCCATGCCGATTGCCGCCCAATCGTTAGGTCAATGCTAGAGAGAAGACACTACCCGTCTTCCGTCATTACTCTCCCTTCTCCATCTTATGAAACCCAAAGGAAAATAAAGGTGGTGTTAACAGATAACTCGGTCGCAAGCTATATCTTTTAAAGTTAAGACCTTCGACACTTCGGACTCTACGAAATATTTTTTTGTGTTTTATTTGGACTATAAAAGGTTTAAGTACGTATCAGATTTTACTGCGTGATACACATTAAACCCAGAATTGAGGCTAGAAAATGTTATACCTTAGTAAAATTTATAACTCAACTCGACTATACCATTCGAATAATCCGTATATACAGAGTATACTAGTTTTTAACGATTACAATGTCTGTATTGCACTTTAAGTTTTTGTATACAGATGATATTTTTATTTCCACAACTGCCCTCCTTTCTTAATTACGAATCATCAGCATCTCAGCCAGACGTCCACTGCTAGGCGTAGGCCTCCTCTAAAGATCTTTAATTACCTACTCATTACTTGTTAATACGAACAATTATTTTATTGAGCTATAAATAGGAGATATTGACATAACAATACATACACTGCTTAGGTAGTAGTAAGATATTGGTGCGAATATGAAAAAAAACCGCATTATTGTATTATATATTTTTTTAAAATTAAATTATCTTCTTGGACAATAATAATGGTCACAACTCCCACAAACGACTCAAAAGCTCGTTCTGTTTTTATCGATATAAAAAATCGACACTTCCCATCACTATAACGCGTAGTAAATCGCAGTTACGCGTATAAGAGGCTAACCGAGTATATGAGCGCATATTACTATGATAATTTATTTATATTTATTTTTGTATTGCAATGTGTTTGTACATTACAATAATAAATACGCAATTGTAAGAATAGCATTGCCGCCGAATATACATATAGTACTGCTATATATGTATAACTATACCTACATATACAGTAATACTTATCAGGCTATACATTTTATTGGAAAATCGCTCCTATTTCAACAACATAAGATGCACCAGCTTGATGTGTTGTTGTCTGTTGTACATTGCTTAAATTTAACTGCTAAAAAAAGAAGGAGGTGCTTAATGCCACTGAATATTGGTAATTTCCGGCTATTACTTGCTAGCGTCCCAAAATCGGTTCAAATTTTGATAATTTTTGGTACCTGAATAGGAAAAATTATACGATCACTCTACAAGTTTATAGAGAAATAAAGTTCACGGTGCATACCAGAACCCTCGCTGAGCGAGTACCTTTCGCGCTTATCCATTTTTTTAAGTACAGATCCGTAAACACAGAATATTTATTATTTTGTCACCGACCTATCCCAACATGGGCACACGACTCGTTTTAGAGTTGACCTCGAACTTTGAGATTTCATCCGCATCTCGGTATTAGCATATTTCGCACGACCCGCTTTTATTTGGCTAGTCAGTCGGCTAAATATCGAGAAACAACACTTTCCACTTCTGTGAAAGTTTTTTTAGAATGGTTAATTAAAAGGAATAGACGAAACAATGGGTTAAAGACCACAAATTAAAGAGCTGTCAACAAACAAAATTTATGTGTCAGATATACAGACATTTTATTGAGCTTAAGCCGGGTTGGCGACATTGATTTGACCTCCGTGGCGGAGTAGCGTACACACCGGTTTTCAAGGTGTCGCCTGCTCCGAGGTCCCGGGTTCTATTCCCGGACGGGTCAATGTAGAAAAAAAATGTTTTACATTTCTCGGGTCCGGGTGTTTGTGGTACCTTCGTTGTTTCTGGTTTCCAAAATACGAATGCTTTAAATAGTTATTCAAATTGGGATCAGAACAATGTATGTGATGTTGTCCACATTTATTTATTTTATTTATTTATCTATACTTATAAAGCTAAAGAGTTTGTTTGTTTGTTTGTTTGTTTGAACGCGCTAATCTCTGGAAGTACTGGTCCGAATTGAAAAAATATTTTTGTGTTGGATAGTCCGTTTATCGAGGAAGGCTTTAGGCTATATAACATCACGCTGCGACCAATAGGAGCGAAGCATGAGTGAAAAATGTTGCAAAAATAGTCGCGATCGTAATAACAGAAATTGACGCGGACGAAGTCGCGGGCATCAGCTAGTTTATAATAAGACCTAAATACACAGTCTGATACAATGATGATTTTATGTCACAGTCAACTTTATAACCCGGCCAAATTATGTCTACATGCAATAGTATGGATATTTGCGTCATGTTGTTCTAAAAGTGTGCTCTTATGTCAAATGGATGTCAGTTGGCGTATTAGTTTTTTAGGGTTCCGTACCCAAAGGGTAAAAACGGGACCCTATTACTAAGACTTCGCTGTCTGTCCGTCTGCCTGTCAGTCACCAGGCTGTAATATCATTGCCCTTTACACAATAATGATATACATATTTAGTTGACGGCCAGTTGGATCAGTAGTAGCAAACGCTGCTTCTGAACCATAGGTCGCGGGTTCGATCCGCGCACAGTGCAAACGTTTGTGTGCATGAACATGTCTTTTTGTACTGGTCTGGGTGTTTTCTATGTGTTGTAAGTATGTATTTAGAAAGAAAGTATGCAAGTAAGTTTATCGGTTGTCTAGGTATAACTAAAGTTTCTTAAAGTAATGACTTAGCAATAATCTCAAGCTTTTGAAGCTTAAAGTTTTATTAACCAACTAACTAATTACAAGTTTAATTAGAATTTAACTACCCTGTGAATTGTATCGGAGCTGTGATGGTGTCATTAAAAAGTAATCTATTATTTTTCCTTGATTATCTTATTTCTATAACATATTCTGTATGAATGGAAATGTTGGAAGGGGAAGGCCTCGACGAACTTATCTTGATCAAATCGGGGAAGTTCTAAAGAAAGGTCAGGTCAAGAGTACCCTAAACCGGCGAGCGTGTATGAAAAGATTAATGAATGAGGATGAACCGAAAGTAGTCTGTAAGGATCGTAGCAAGTGGAAAGATGTGGTCTCTGCCTACCCCTCCGGGAAAAAGGCGTGAGTGTATGTATGTATGTATGTAATTTAAAAATCTTCGGAATATGTCTCAGTTTGATAGAACATCAATAATTAAAACTAATTAAGGTAAAACCGACAGCAACAATTATTAACATAATCAGCAAGATAATATTAGTTGTTTGTCGAAAAATAACAACAAATATTAGCTTACTTATTGATGTGTGTCAGTGATTTCAATTAACAAGCTAAAATGCAAGTGATAAAAACAGGAGCGAAAATACAATGCCTTGAATAAAATTGACAACTGCCTTAAGTGGGACCCGAAACCACAGCCTTCCGTTTATCGGACGACTGCTCTACCATTGGGAAGTACAGCCAATTTTTGTGTTGTCGAATTTACAGCTTACGCGGCTGTACCCAGCAGAGTTTCATCAAAATTTTGGATCATAACGTAAGTTTACGAGTTTAGATAAGGCACTTAGATATTGCCAATTTTATTTCACACAATAAGCCATTTTTAGGGATCCGTAGTCAAAATGTCAAGAAGCTGTTAGTAAATAAACTGACTCGTTAAACATATTTTTCCGTTAATTACTTTTAAAATATTACGCGCCATTAACAAAAATTGCAACAAAATTCAAGTCTTTTAATGTCGACAGTATTAATTTCTAAAATCAGTAGCGCTTAAATCATTTTAGATTGGCTTAAACGCCTTTAGGCGATGGATTTCAATTTTCATAGTTGACTGATGAGTAATCCTAATCAACAGATAACCTCCTAATTATTTAAGGCCCAAAGCAAAACCATTTATTGTTATTGCAAAACTAAGTTGCGGTGCAATAATTTGGTGTAAGTAGTAAGAACTAAATGAAAGTGTGTTTTAAACTTGCGACCCGTAAGCTGAAAGTTGTGGGTACAAGTCTTTCTACCCTATCCTACCTAAGGCATATTTTTTTAGGGTTTTACGGAACCCTCTGTGCGCGAGTCCAACTCGCACTAAGCCGGTTTTTTTAGAAACAGACTTGTCAACAGTTTTCGAACGAACGATTACGATGTATAAATACGTTGATTTACTTTCAAGTTACTTATTTTTAATGAGCGACTAAAAGTTACTTCGGGTACTTTATATTTATAATGACACTTTTTTATAAGCGGTTAAAAACGTGGTGTTTTTAACTATCATGTATCATCACAGCCTAAATCAGTCTACTGGACACGGGCCCCTCCAAAACGAAGAATTTATATCCCTCTTTAAGAAGAGGTTTTAGCCATAACCGCCACACTTGGCAAACAGGTAGGCGATCGCAGTTTGACCGACCAGTGTACTATGCTGCTTCTGCCCATCTTTACCAGGCAGTACTCTTCGCTCTCGCCTCCTTAAACCAATAAGAGAAGAAGGGATGTTCCTACATTTCGTTACGCGCTTAAGCGTAAATAAATCATACCTTATCATTTTTTTATATAATTAATATTTGTTATCGATTCCAGCAATTGTTAAACTTCCGCAAACTGAATTATTGCTTTAAAATATTACAGTTATTATTTTTACGCTACTGGGAGAGGTTTCACGCCACTGATTTATTCCTAAGATTCTTATAGACAGACTCGTCTAGTTTGGGGATCAGTCTTCATTTTAGAATTGTACTTTTCTTGTGAATAAAGATATATTGTACTAGGGCAACAGGCCCGCAACTTCGTACGCGTCAATTTCTGTTATTATGATCGCGATTATTTTTTGCAACACTTTTCACTGATGCTTTGCTCCTATTGGTCGCAGCGTGACGTTATCACTACATAGTATAAAACAAAGTCGCTTTCTCTGTCCCTATGTCCCTTTGTATGCTTAAATCTTTGAAACTACGCAACGGATTTTGATGCGGTTGTTTTTAATAGATAGAGTGATTCAAGAGGAAGGTTTATATGTATAATAACATCCATTAAATAGTGGAGAAGTACTGTTATTTTTGAGGTTTCTAATGTGATGTCGTAAATAATTACATTTTTTCCGCTTACATTGCAAACGCAGGCTGAACCCTACGAGTTTTATCAAAATAATGTACTAAGTATTGTACACATTGAAAAGGTCTACAGAAAAGTCCGTGATGGTATATGTCTATCTCTTATGGATAACCCACAATAACTTTTTTTTTGTCATTTACTTTTTACGACAAATAATGGCAAATTTTCGAAGCGATTTTAACCAATACAGCATTAATCCTTAACCAATTAAATACCTTAAATACATTGTTCATTTAATATAGATCTATATGGCCCTTTACACCGTATGATTAGATAGCAGGAAATCTTCATGGTATAGGGAAAGAGGGATTGTTTTACTCCAAATTTAACGCGTGTGGGCCACGGGCAGTAATGAATAAATCAAAACTACTGAATCGATTTTAATGACATAGGCTATATATTTTATACCCGTGCAAAGCCGGAGCGGGCCGCTATGTTTTTATATACAACGTTCACAGTTTTTCGGTAGTGTATTTAGTATCAGCATTGCACCCGTGCGAAGCCGGGGCGGGTCACTAGTATATCCTAAAGCTTTCCTCGATAAATGGACATATTGTCAATTCGATACAGTACTTCCTGAGATTAGCGCGTTAAAACAAACTCTTCAGCTTTATAATATTAGTATAGATTTTAATTTGTATTGTATAATCGTAGCTCTGTGGCGTTTCCCAACCTAGCGGTAAACCTGACGATGCCTAAATAGGCTGGTTCAGGTTAAACCTGTCCCGTGTCATCTTTGTATCTGTAACAAACAGGATCCCGAGCAAAAACGTGTACAGTTATTAAAGACGCTAAATTGAACTGGTCGCCATCCTGTCCGAACAATATGTCCTAGCGTTATGGGAGGAATTAATACAGGGTTAATAAAGAGACAATAATTGTAATCTTACTAATATTAGGGGTTAAAGTATGAAATTGCCGTTTTGTATGGACGAAACCGAGAAATGACATTTTTCCATACTAACAATTTTTTTGTTTTTTTAAAAACGCCTGAACCGTTTTCGACGCAATTAAGGGTGAAATTTAGATGGTTATAAAGCTACGCATTATAGTATTTAAAGGAGATGTCCCATAATAGGCACAGACATAGTACACCATTTTCAAAAATCAAGAAAAATTTACTGTTTCTGGGAAAAATACATATAAATTTATATAACGTATAATTTAGTGGTTCAAAAATAAATAAGATCGAATAATTTATCAAATTCCATTAGGCATTCCAAGATGGCGTCAATCTAAAAAAACTTTAAATGTCAGTAGCTGTTAGATACCCCTTGTTACTTTGGCATATTCATTCGCTTCAAGTTTTTGTTCTGCTTGTCGCGTTTTAAATGTAGTTCATTATAACGACCTCATTTTCGATTTCTGGATTTGGTATTGATCGGCACATTACTTTCACAATGTTTGTTGTTACTACAGCAAGCGATGGCACTCGACTCTCAGATGCGCGATTTTGAAACTACCAAAACTGACGGACTTCATCAAAATGTCATCTTCCGCCATGATGGTTTTGTTGTTTTGTATTGCTATTTTCTTACTTAACTCTTTATTTGAACCACTTAACGAAGCCATTTTAAAATAATTGGATAATAACAAAATCTTAGAGGTGTATTGGTCTATCTTTTGATGGGGTGTACAGGTTCTGGGCCTGGCCTCCATATAATTTGGGACATCTCCTTTCTGAAAATCAAAGTATATAATACAAATATACTTAATTGAAGCAAGAAGGTCAGCTGACATATTGTAAGGGGTCTTTTAAACGACTTCCTTTGAAGTGATAGGCACTAGTATTGCAATTTTTTTTTAGTCAAAAGTTACTTTATTTAGTTTTTGATACAATACAAAAAGAATTACGCAATAATATGACTATACTTAAGAGCTATAAACAAAATAAAAAGTGGGAAAATAATCGGCAATTTCATACTTTAACCCCTAATATTAACCACATTTAGGATTTTATGATGGATTTTGGTTACTCAGATGAGTTTAGCCGCATAAGTGATCCCAGGTGGATGAAATTAAGCACATAGACTGCTTTTAATCCCGAAAAATTTATAGTTCCTAGATTACCAATTTCAATATTCCACGCATAATGAAGTCGCGGGTAACAGCTTGTGGACAAAAATAAACGTAATTTAACATAAGCCATGGCAATTGGCAACACTGCTACAACTCCAGACGCAGCTCGCAGTTCATTGCGTGGATAACTGACGATAAAAAATAGAGGCGGTGGTTTTAAATTTTTATCAAATTACTCTCTGTAAGACGATTAAAATCTCAGTCAACCTGTGATCACGAACGCTGTTCAGAGTTTGAAAATGTTGGTATAAACAAAATTTAATGTAAAAGCGAGTTAAATTGTTAATTTATCTATCGCTTCAATGTATATTTTTGAAAGTTTAATGTTTTTTGCGCTTCAAATATAGCTTGTTCAATGGGATGATAGAGCCATATCGTAACAGCTGTTTATCATCCGTAAGAGTTCAGTTTTTGAGAAAATTATGTTATATTGAAAAATAGGGTTAGTTCAATATTAAATTTATTAAATTATCCATATCATACAACTTTTCGCGGCGTGTATGATAAAGTTTTCACCTTATCATATGTTGGTTCTTACCTTGTGATAACTTAACGGTTTCAAGCGAATCTGTAAACAAAAAAACAAGGAATTAAAATCTAAACCAATTTAATCAATAGGTGCTTATACAAAGTGATAATGAGTCAAAAATTACTAAAAATAAAAAGGATAGGTACTGTTATCGTTATCAAGAAACATTCTGCTAAGACGTTGTCTTTTCTGAAAATAGATTAGTTTTGTCTAATACTAAACCGACAAGTTTGTTCAGATATGAAAAAATCCTGATATTTTTTCATATCTGAACAAATTTGTCGGTTTAAACTTTTGTAATCTATATGTACCTAATTAAACAAACTGTCACAGCTAATTGGCTTAGGTATAGTCGGCCTACTTATACATAATGTAATTACAGGAAAATTTGATAATTTTTGTTTTATTTTGGTAAACTAAATAAATTAATCATTTAACACTTACGGGGTTTAATGCAACGAACCGTTATTTAAAGGTAAATAGTAATTTACCTTCCCGACGTTTTTTAAAGGTAAATAGTAATTTCTATTAACCGTTATTTAAAGGTAAATAGAAATTACTATTTACCTTTAAATAACGGTTCGTTGCATTAAACCCCGTAAGTGTTAAGTGTTTAGTGTAAAAATGCAACAAGAAAGTTTAAAATCCTATAAATAAATTAATGTTTGATACAATTGAAAATTTGCATCAATCAAGTTTCCGTATTAATTCTCGTTTTGTGATTCGCAACTACAGAACCTTACCCTGTGTATGTGACCGGTATTTTCTGTTAGTTACGAAACCTGGTGGGATCTACCTCCTAGTGGTCCACCCTGGGCAACGGCATCTTTGGTTTTCTAACCAATGATGACGGCTAACAGATCCTTCTGCGGTGGTAGGCTTCGTAATAGGCCGCCTGGATGCTACCACCCTCCTGCCGGAGTCCAGCGCCCAAACAGTTTTTCTGTGTTCCGCTGGTGTGTGGGAGAACCATTACCTCTGGGTAAGCTCGCTCCATCTTAGTCTTCTTCTTAACCGTATAGTTAAGTATATAGTCAAGAGCAAGCCTGTTATTTGTAAATTAAATAAAATAACCTATACTATAACATACAACTAACTACGCGACAGATCCATGCAGACGCATAAAGTGTAAAAATGATGGCATATTCCGAGTGTATCGACCCGGGCCGCATTATTTCAATCACTCATATGTTTCATTTCATTTTATAAAGTGACGATTCGCTTCGTTTGCCACCCTATATTACAGTTTGGATACAATCGAAAAACCGCCATATAACTCTTGTAATAAAATTGCGAATCCTTTAAACAGTTTTTTAAAATTATACTTAGTGCAATTGTAGTTAAATTTAAGCTCTGTTGTTAGGCAGTTAAAGTTAAAAGTAGATTTTTAATAATAAATTAAGTTACGTATAGAATTTTGCAAGGACACAATTGCCAGGGGAAAGCAATGGTTGAGCGAAATTATTAATGCTCATGTTTAAGTAGTTAGGTCTACGTCAACTTACCCGTAATGCCTAAAGCCGATCGATTTCTAACTTTAAGCGTGACTATTAAAGATTAAAATTGATTGAAGAAAATCGCGTTATGTGGGAGACTAATCAGCTGTTGGCTAGAACTAGTGCCATATTATGTATGTTTTTTTTTAATAATTTTTTTTGATTAGACATGATAATTGCCGTGTGAAGTCGTCTTCTAATAAAGTAGCACTGCTTTTTCTCGACCTATGGGTGTGACTGTCTGGCGAAGAATTGTCTAAAGAAGAAGCGCGTCGATATTTTACGGTATTTTCGCGGGTCAGTGTTTAAAAAAAAATGCTTACTCTGGGATCAGAACAATATATGGGATGTTGTTCGAATTAATTAATTAATTTACTTTTACCAAAATCATCTGTCTGTGTTCGCATTTTTATGTTTCCTTACATATATTGGTTATTTCTGTGTGTTATCCACAATTTCATGTAAAAGTTTGTCTAGAATACTCAGACTTAAAATGATTAAAACCTGACTCTTTATCTAAATGTTTATCAATCCATTTCCATATATTTCTCCCATATTTTCCAAGATACAGAAGAAATGAATATATTTCCATACTGATATCTATCTATGACGACTTAATCCGACGCGGACGAATCCTTAGTAAAAAGTTAAAACAAAACTCGTAGTCGTGAATGTATTAAAGATAAAGTTAATAAACCAGTAATCCAGGATTTCCTATCTACACATCTGAGTGAGACCTGATTGACGTATCCTTTGCTACTGCATTACGATGAGACCACAGTCAAAATATAAACAGTAGGAAACCCTTGCACAGTGGTCTGCAGTGCGATTCTCTTAGTGCGAATATAAAAACAGCTTAGAATACAGCTGCTGTAACAGCAATGAAGGCACGATTGGTATTCTCTTTTAACGCTGATCGGCACTAGCGCCGCATGGCTACCAAACAAAAAGCCGCAACAACAGCGGTCAATGTGACGGTTGAGACAGCCGTGATCACAGCCACAAGCGCAACGACGAATCGTATTTATATAACATTCTCGATGCCAGCATTGCCAATGAGAACATTCCCGGTAAACGTTCTCACTTTTTTAGGAACACTGCGTTGCCAGGAGGCCTGCCGGCCATACTCTCAGTTTGGAGAAAGTTACTGTCAATCCGGCTATAATTTTTTGTTGAAAACTCTTACCTATGTACAGAAGACCACGATCCTGCATTAAATCTCCGGGTCAGTAAGCAACGTTTTCTATTTTCAAACATAGTTTGTGATCAATTTAATTTGTGATCATCAACCAACATTTAGTAAAAGTGGTGATGATTATGACTGTACCCATTGTCGCTGTAGTATCTTGAATTAAATGGTGGAGGCCCTTTCCCTACAGTGGGATGATTAGATGCTATCACTTCTATTTATTACTTTAATCAATAGTGCCTTT
Source organism: Anania crocealis (assembly GCA_949315895.1). Taxonomy (NCBI): domain Eukaryota; kingdom Metazoa; phylum Arthropoda; class Insecta; order Lepidoptera; family Crambidae; genus Anania; species Anania crocealis. The sequence goes on from OX438872.1 coordinate 12,169,669, forward strand.
TAAAAAATAGATATAAGAATAAGATATGGCGTGATGTCGTTTTTTTTCTATGTTCTGCTGCTGCAAATTCTTATATTGTGGCAATACGATTATAGTGTTGTGGTCATTTTGTTTAATGCAACATTATGCTGTTAATAACACAGTTTAAGCGAAGTGCATTAGATTATTACGTACAACCGATTACCTAACCTAACCTAATAAGGTTATGTTGTTTTATTCGAAATCTTCCCCATTTAAATGTTACATAAACATAAGAACTATCTATTCCGACACTTTTTAATTAAAACTCCTAAAAAGAGGTAGGTATTATTAAGGACCATAACATGAGTAGGTAATTTTAAAACTTGGAGGATACTATGACAAAGGTTTTAACTGTAACATACTCGTACCTATTACTATTTCAATTTGATAGAGGTCATTGATTATTGTAAAAATCGAATAAATGAATTAATGTCCTTTATCTTACTAATCTGACTTCTTACTCGCGTTATAAATGCAAATGTTTAGCTGTATGTTTGTTACTTAATCACGCTAGAACCGCTGAACAGATTAGGATAAAATTTGGCAACGAGATATTTCTTTAATAACACATATAATTATGCACATATATTTTTTCGGTTAGATATGTGTGTGTTTGCTTTCCGTGGCATAGTTATAACGAAAAATCAAATGTTCAATACGTACGAAGCCTGGCAACAGCTAGTTAATAATATAGTAAGGACTTTCAAGTCACATTTTATGTCGCCTAGATACCAATTTAGCAATTGAAAATAAGCATTCCATATAGGGGAATGCAATTTATTTAATATCACGCTGGGCAACGCCACAATCTTTTATTAATACATCCGACACTAGAAACATACTCAGTAAGTTTATTTTTAAAGCACCTGTTTTGTTAAGAGTTATTTAAAATTATGAATTAGGAGTCATATAAGACTAATAAGCAACTAAAACAAATATCTTATCATTGCAAACACAATTTTTGAAATTTATTGTAATTAAAAAAAAATGGCGTCACAACCTTACTAAAGCCATACATTTGCATAAATACATAGTTTATCAAATATTCTTCTTTGCAAGGCGATATCCTGGACTCTTCTGAAACATCAATCAATTATTGGTGTCGCTTCACTCCAAAGTTGTTATAAAAACGTAACATACATAAACCCACATCATTAGAGTCCGATTCGTGCACTTCTTGAACCTACTGTATATATTTTACCTGTGGCTCATAGGTTTTTTGATCTTTTCGTGCAGTTGCATATTGCATGAACGTTTTAAAATTTTAATAAGAGAAAGTCTGTTTTTGTGTTATTAACGATTGGCAAGTAATTGGTGTTACAAGTACCTACTAGCAACTTTTTTACCCAGTTTGTTCGTCTATTTAATGGGTTTTAAATTTAAAACCTTTAAGGGGTAATAAAGGTTGAAGCGATTACCTGTCATTGTTCTATGTAATTACTATACATAATGTATTTTCTAATCGTAACTATCTTTTAACTTCGGTACTAAAGATTGCAAGTACTTAACTTTAAATGTAATCTATACTATTCGATACCTTCAGGTTCAATTGGCGTATAAACCATTTTGGCCAAATCGAGTTAAATATACCATTTTGATCAGAATTTTTTTCTCTATCGATCTGTATATCCGAAATGTTTAAATTCGCTAAAAAAATGTTTATACACCCTAAAAAATCATTGCCGAAAAGTATGACCAATTCCATAAAAACAGTGTAAAAGCCGAGTGGTTGTTTTTGGTATTTCTGTTCAGATGTAATGAACATACATTTTTTTAAGCCCGGGCGTAAAACTCTATGATAATTGCAAATGTTTTCTACGTTAAGAGTGTTAAGACGCATTCAAAGATTTCAATGTCGTAAGTCCACGGTTATGGTGCAAAATATAGGGACTTAAAACGTCTCTGCGATAATGGAGTAATACCAAAGAGATTTCATACTGACTTTTACAATTATCACACTGAAGTAATGTACCTGATACTCTAACGCTAACTGATGAAGAAGATGAGGAAGAGCGGATTGACTAGTATTTTGTTTTAGATATTCTACATAGGCCTATTTTTCACATATTCTACATAGGCTTATTTTGTTATTAATGTGTTATTTTATTAGCCACTAAAAACGTATCTTGTTTGGTGGTCTAGGAACTTTTATTTTTTGAGTTTAACAAAGTTGATTAGTTATTTCTACTTTGAATTATTTTCATAACTATAAGGCTGTTTTTCAGGTCCAGTGCCGCTGCCTATCGACTTCGACTAAATGTGATAAATTCAGAAAACGAGCCACAGTGTACTCAAGAAAGCAATTTATAACTTTTTGAGATGCTCTCTAATGAATTTCTTTCTTTAAAAGTACCCAAACTTTTAATTGTTGGCATAAATGGTCACTTTTAGCAATAGTGAAAGTTGTAAAAAGATAAATTCACCATTAAACTTCTCAAAAAACTACAAATTCCTCTCCCGAGCACACCGTGGCTCTACTCCCAGTTCAAAAGTCTCAAATTCATCACAACCAATCGAAATCAATTTTATTGGCGGCAGCCCTGAACCGGGAAAGAAGTCTTAATTTTTTGCCATAATTAAATAAAAGAAGTGAATATTAGTATCGTCTTTTAAGTTGCAATATGTTGATTTTTTCTACTTAGAGTTATTAAAAATTCTTAATGTTGTGCCATAATTTTGCTACAAAATTGTAACATAAAAACATTAGAAGAAAGTTATTTTCGTACTTTGGCAATTTTACTTTATCTACATCAACCAAATATAGATAAAACACTAAAAATATATTTCTACACATTCTCGAAACAATAAAAGTGTGCTTATAGTCAACATTACATTACATTTATACAATGTTTTATTAATTCATTTAAATAAATCACTATAATCAATGGTTGTAAAAACCAAAAAATCTACATCTATCGGTCTTAACGTCAGCAATTGCAATCTCATGTTTACTATCCAAGCTAACTTTAAAACTAACGAAGATGGGCATGTTTTGATTATTTAAATTTTTCCATCGCAAAATTTTAGAATGTTTTCTCTTGGTCATTTTGTAGTAACTTCTGAAATAAAAAAGTTATGATTTTTATAATAAATAAAAAAAGTTTTTCGGCTCTCCTGAAAAGTACGGTTTTGGTTTATACGACAATTGAACCTGAAGGTATCGAAATATTATAAAGCTAAAGAATTTGTTTGTTTGTTTGTTTGTTTGAACGCGCTAATCTCAGGAAGTACTGATTCGAATTGAAAAAATATTTTTGCATGAGATAGTCCATTTATCGAGGAAGGCTTTAGGCTATATAACATCACGCTGCGACTAATAGGAGCGAAGCAGCAGTGAAAAATGTTGCAAAAATAATCGCGACCATAATAACAGAAAAAGACGCGGACGACGCGGGCTACAGCTAGTTTCTCTATAATATCAAACCTATTTGTGCGTTACAATTAAGTTCTTTATTGTCAGGATTAAGTCATAGTCGCCACGGTTGGCAGGTGGGTAGGCGATCGCAACACAGTGTAGTAGTACAGCAAGCCCACAATTTTGAATCCTGATTCGTGACACCTTACCCCGATTCAAAGCAAATCTATCCTGGTAACACTAAGCTGGAAACAGGACAGAACTATACTATGAAGATTGTAAAGCGATTTTTGATGCTTCAATTAAATTAATTCATCGAGACCTTCTTAATTTAAAAAAAAAAGAACAAAAGAAAACTAAAACATACAGGGTATTTTGTGATGGATAAACATTTTTTTTTAATTTTATGACATAGGAGAAATGCAAAACAAAAAAAACTATAGGATGATTGTGATGCTTTAACTATTTTCTCTATACAATTCTCACACTATGAGAATTGTTATAGAAAAAAAAGAACAAAAATAAATAGGGTTACTTTCTGAAGCTTAGATCATTTTGTCTATTAAAAACCTCAAAGTGTGTTGCACACGCACGTCCCGTTTGAGGGCGGCGCGGATGTCCTGCCGTCAGTGCGTTGCACATATTAATAGCATAGAAAAACATATTGATTTAAGCGACATAATACAGAATAATAGTGGGATTTGTTGGTTGTTTTTATTTACTTAATATGTGAAAGGAAAACTAGATTGGCTCAATGATCTATTACAGCACAATTGAAGCGACTAAACGGTATGAGTTAAAATTTTTAATATCTAAAGACAAATATAAATTATTTCGTTTTATGGAGACAGAAATCAGAATCCGCCATTCGCCCGTTTTATAATAAAATAAATTTCAAAAATATTTTATACGCAAACTGGCGTTCCTAAATCAAAGTTGTATTTTGTTCTTTAAAATGTTAAATGTCAAAGTAACAATATAGATTATTAATTATATTATGTAGTAATTTTATTTTATGTTTGAAATTCGCAGCATTGGATAATTCCAGTTCAATAACGTCCAGTAACTTTAAGTATAAAATAAAAATACTATTACGTTCGACCACCCAGTGAGAATAGCAAAGTAAATAAAATACACACTATCAAGGCAATCTACAATCGTTTAGGATAAATTCAAAACAGTAATTACTTTTATGTTTCAATTTTGTGTATTGTTATACTTAATGAATTCGTGACGAAGCCTTAAAATTATGGAGATGATTTTATGTTCATTAATTTAGGTTTTTTGGAATATGAAAACTGTTTAAAATACCATTTTGTTGCTTCGAGATTACAACCATGAACTTTGTTGTTTATCTCTGTCTAAACCTTGAAGCTGTATCGTGTAGTGCCAGCACGTATATAGGAAGAAGAGCATCGCCCTTTCTTTCCCTAAGGCTGTCATTAGAGGTGAATAAAGAAATACCGCTAAAAGGAGATGGGCAGCAGCGTCTTTTCGGCACCATTTGCCAAAACTATACATTAAAAAATCCTCGATTTTTGCGTCCGTTGAACACAATTCAAACGCCTACAAATTATAAATACAATTAAATTTTCTCAAAGGCTGTTGCTTTTGTCATTAGTAAATTTGAAACTGTTACGGTACTGACTGTGATTATTCGCACACCCTGTATTTAACGAGGATAACATAGCTGGATGTAAACCTACACCTGCGGTCAGTGCAGTGGCAGTAACTTCTGACTTTTGTTGTATTTGAAAGTGGGTAAAGGAAAACTGCGGGCTTTATTTACAACCGGTTTAAACTGGTTATAATGTATTTACTTTACAATAGACTGCACTGTAAGTATTTTTCTTCTTTTTGTTGAACGTTTGTACGTAAGGGATAATCTAGCGATAGAGTTGTCCAAGCCTATTACTGGCCTCTGACGTGTTTTGTGTGACCGTGACTATGGTCGGTGCAACCCGATCGAAACGTCAGGCAAAATAATAAGGTATGATCGCGTTTAATTTCCCGTTATCGTTCAAATTTTTCATAGTAAAAAAAAGAGGTTACAGCTAAAGTAAAAAGTCAGACATATTTTTTTCTGTAAATAGACTTAATAATATCGTTTTTGAAATTACCTCGCAAGAACGTTTTTTACACAGTTAATTTGTCCAAGGGATTATAACACTTTTATAATTAAACAATAGGTTACAGCAAAAGTAAAAAGTCAAGCAATTTTTTTTTCTGTAAATAAAGACTTATCAGGTAAAAAAAACATGCAATAGAGATACCACAAAAATAAAAATAAAAAACATGTTGTGCGTACTGATAAGTACAGATATTTTTCTGTCGATCCCTGATACGTTATTTAATTTTATTCAGCTATCTCTAATAAAATAACTTAACGTAAGGTTTTTTTTCATACGATTATTATAAAGACATTTCAAAACCAAACAATATTACTTGCTAAGTCAGACAGACCAATTGATTATTTATCTTACTAATATTCTTAAAGTCTGGATGGATTTTTGTTACTTCAAATGGCCTAAAGGTCTAAAACTCAGAATAAAATTAAATTGAAAAATATATTACGGGCAGGAATATATAACATCAAGCTACTTTATTTCCAGGAAATGTGGACGTCCGTGCGTCATATAGTATTAAATTCAAACTGCACGTACGAAGACGAAAGCAACATCTAGTCTCATAAGTTTTGTTTTCTTTGCTTTTAATATGTGTTTCTCGAAAAGCACGTATTTCGATTTCTCGTCACGATTTCATGAGGATACAAGATCGCATGACGTGTCAAATAAGAATTTATTTGTCACCCACTTTTGTATTAAAATGCGATTATTTATACATTTTTGGTGTGTAATCCCATTAGTATAAAGTCTAAAATCGTTTACCATACTTATACAATGTAACGCGTGTTCTGTATTGATATTCGCCAATCATCAATTTTATTTCGAAGCAGTAGAAATGGTTTTTGAATGTGTTTGGGTCGTAATAAAATGTAACTGAACGGAAGAAGTAAAAATATCCCCTTATACACAGAAAGATATGTTGGAATTCTTACAAAATTATCGGCTTTATAAAGTAAGCTTGTAATATGGTCTTACACCACGATCGGATTTTACCTCAACAATAATCTCAAAACCTTATAATGGAGAGAGCATGCTTGGTGTTTCCCTGCGCGATAGAATGAGAATTATGGAAATGGTTGGGAGAAGATCCTGCTGTGTCATCTTCTGGCAGTACGTACTCCTTTAGCCGCTGTCACGTTGTGATTTCTGAGCTGCGCACTAATCTATAAATACTCACGTTTAGTTAATACATTCATTGTTTCATTATTAAAACACATTTAATTTCACTTCAATAATAATCGAGTTTCGTTGTTTTGGTTATTGATCTGTCAATGACAAGGAGCTGTCAGATGCGCATGCGACTGTCCGTATGCTCCGAATGACTAAAATAACGTTACGTTCGTTTGTCTGCGTTTAGCAAACGCACGGAACACATACTCATTTTACAAAGGTCGAGAATGATTTATTTCAATAAATATATTAATATTTGTTTTCTATATTTTTACGATTTGTATGTTAAAGTCATAACTTATTTAATGAAACTTCACGCAGCCGAAGTAATTTTCATGAGCCTGGCAGAATGACGTTTTTGACCTTAGACAGATGTTTAAAAAAGTTAATAAAAATAGTAGTGTTGCAGGTTTACAAACATTGGGAATTTATTTGGGAAAAATATTTGTCTTACGGACTGGCTGGTAAAGAAAACAAATTAATTCAACGACCAGTCTGTAGTTTATAATTATAGTTAGAATATTAAAATAATGTAAATTAATAACCTAAAAAGTTTAAATGTTTTCTTGTTAGTTTAATATCTGTTTTACAAAGAAATAGTTCTTTGTGTTGTTTCGATTGTTTTGGGGAGATTTGAGTTAGTGAACTGAGCACTCGGAAATTCCTTCTTGACAATGATTTGCAAATTCGATTTCATTGGATTCGAGTTTCGACTTTTATTTGCAAGGATGTCGAGGAAGGGACTTGCTTGCTTGCTGTTGAAGAGGTCGGCCAGGAAGCCGAAGGAGAAGACGGTGGCCGTTACCTCGCCTTTTTGATACCGGCTTATAGTCGCCGTATATAATATTTTAAATTTTGTTCCGGTCTAAGTGCCGTAAGTATATTTGCTGATTTGGCAGGATTTTGTTCATTGAGTCGCTTATTGCAGTTCTATAACATAAGTGGTTTCTTTCAGATCTTTTGATGGCCGCTTGGTTTGGCTACCAGGCTTAGCACATTACCTTCCGTTTTACGCTGACTTTCCGCTGATCTAATGAACGACGCAAGAAGCTTGTCTCGATGAGATTCGGGTTGGTACCACGCCACGTGGATGCATAAGGTTACCCTACCCTATCTTTGTTGAAGTAAGTGGAAACATCTTCTTAATCCAGTTAGCAGTCTACAATTCCGGTTGCCGTTTTTTAGTATTCCGTTCCTAATTAAATTCAGACTATTCAGTTTAGTATAATTTACATGATAAGTTTGGTGGTACAACTCGCTCAGAAGTAGGGGTAATTCAGAGCCTTACAAAGGACTCACGCCTGAGATTTCTGTGTAGCTTTTAAGAGGTGGTAAGCTTAGCCGGAGCAAATAAATATATTTTGTCAATTCATGCTCGCCTCTTTATTTACCACCTCATCCTGATCATCTACATCAACCCCCTAAACACCCTGTCCAACCCTTAAACGTTGCAGTGGCGCCCACTTTTTTAAGGATTCCGGTACAATTTTGATGAATTTAAATATTTTTCTGTATTCCGTTCCTTTCTTGTAATTTTTTCTGATAAAAATTTCTGTAACTTTGGTGATTGGAGAGGTTTCTTTTGAGCATTGTACACTGCAACGTTTAAGGGTTGGACAGGGTGTTTAGGGGGTTGATGTAGATGATCAGGATGAGGTGGTAAATAAAGAGGCGAGCATGAATTGACAAAATATATTTATTTGCTCCGGCTAAGCTTACCACCTCTTAAAAGCTACACAGAAATCTCAGGCGTGAGTCCTTTGTAAGGCTCTGAATTACCCCTACTTCTGAGCGAGTTGTACCACCAAACTTATCATGTAAATTATACTAAACTGAATAGTCTGAATTTAATTAGGAACGGAATACTAAAAAACGGCAACCGGAATTGTAGACTGCTAACTGGATTAAGAAGATGTTTCCACTTACTTCAACAAAGATAGGGTAGGGTAACCTTATGCATCCACGTGGCGTGGTACCAACCCGAATCTCATCGAGACAAGCTTCTTGCGTCGTTCATTAGATCAGCGGAAAGTCAGCGTAAAACGGAAGGTAATGTGCTAAGCCTGGTAGCCAAACCAAGCGGCCATCAAAAGATCTGAAAGAAACCACTTATGTTATAGAACTGCAATAAGCGACTCAATGAACAAAATCCTGCCAAATCAGCAAATATACTTACGGCACTTAGACCGGAACAAAATTTAAAATATTATATACGGCGACTATAAGCCGGTATCAAAAAGGCGAGGTAACGGCCACCGTCTTCTCCTTCGGCTTCCTGGCCGACCTCTTCAACAGCAAGCAAGCAAGTCCCTTCCTCGACATCCTTGCAAATAAAAGTCGAAACTCGAATCCAATGAAATCGAATTTGCAAATCATTGTCAAGAAGGAATTTCCGAGTGCTCAGTTCACTAACTCAAATCTCCCCAAAACAATCGAAACAACACAAAGAACTATTTCTTTGTAAAACAGATATTAAACTAACAAGAAAACATTTAAACTTTTTAGGTTATTAATTTACATTATTTTAATATTCTAACTATAATTATAAACTACAGACTGGTCGTTGAATTAATTTGTTTTCTTTACCAGCCAGTCCGTAAGACAAATATTTTTCCCAAATAAATTCCCAATGTTTGTAAACCTGCAACACTACTATTTTTATTAACTTTTTTAAACATCTGTCTAAGGTCAAAAACGTCATTCTGCCAGGCTCATGAAAATTACTTCGGCTGCGTGAAGTTTCATTAAATAAGTTATGACTTTAACATACAAATCGTAAAAATATAGAAAACAAATATTAATATATTTATTGAAATAAATCATTCTCGACCTTTGTAAAATGAGTATGTGTTCCGTGCGTTTGCTAAACGCAGACAAACGAACGTAACGTTATTTTAGTCATTCGGAGCATACGGACAGTCGCATGCGCATCTGACAGCTCCTTGTCATTGACAGATCAATAACCAAAACAACGAAACTCGATTATTATTGAAGTGAAATTAAATGTGTTTTAATAATGAAACAATGAATGTATTAACTAAACGTGAGTATTTATAGATTAGTGCGCAGCTCAGAAATCACAACGTGACAATACACCCCCCCCAACGAAAAATCGCTGCCCTCAGCGATGCTAAGGCAACACAGAAAATACCGGAATAAAACGAAAAATAGTGCAGGTGAACTACTCTTGGCATTTTGGATAAAAGCGTCAAAAGCCTTTGAGAAGACAACCTTTAAAAACACCGAAACTAAAACATAAATGATGTTGGTAACTCTCTTGGCATCGTTTATCACGCATCTAGGCCTACGAGAAGCTAACCAAAACATCACACGGAAAAATAACGGAAAACCAAAAAAATATTACTCTCTTGGCATAATGCTAAAAACTGACACGCCCTTGAGAAGTTAATCTTACGTAACTCTAGTTCATTCTAAATTAACGGAAAAACTCTTGATCCATAACAAGGGATCAAAGAGTCGGAAAAACTGCACCAATGCAGCAACGGAAATAATCCAGAAATAAACCAGTACAAATGATTACTCTCTTAGTATCGTGCAATAACACGCATCTACGCCTTTAAGTCTTTAATATGCCATTTACCCAAAGGATGGCCATCGAGTCTTTCTAACTCGTAAACTAAGGGAGACAGAACTTTAGTTACTCTACACTTTACATATTTTGGAGCTAGCTTCGCCATTTTAAACTTCTCAGCGTCACTCTGTGTGTAGGTAGCCTTCCAAACTACATCTCCTACGGAAAACTTCGCATCTCTACGTCGTAGGTTATAGTGCGTGGCATTCTTCGCATGGGCCTTTAGCAACTGTTCACGAACCTGATCGAAGATTTCTCTTAAACAGCCGAATTCCCCCGCATAATCTTCACGTGGTACACCTGCTTCGTAGTCTCGTGGATCTTGGTAGAAGTCACCATTTATGACGGGCTCTCTAGCATGCACCAGGAAGAACGGAGAGAAACCTGTGGATTCATTAACTGCACTGTTAACCGCAAACTGAATCTTAGGCAGGTGTTCATCCCACGCTCTGTGATTGTCCTGTACATAAGACGCGACTGCCGTCATCACGGTTTTGTTGTAGCGTTCTACCAAGTTCACCTGCGGTGTATACCTCGGACCGTAATGCTGCTTCGGAATGTTGTACTTCTTAAGTAGTTGACGGAATTCAGATCCAGTGAATTGTACTCCATTATCTACAATCACTGTTTCCGGAACACCATGAACAAGAATAACACTCTCGAAATTTTTAGCCACTGCCGCACTTGTAGCACGACGAAGAGGAAACAAAAGTGTGTACTTCGAAAAACAACAAGTAACAACCAAAAGAAAAGTATAACCAGAACGTGAACGCGGTAGTGGTCCAACTAAATCTGCTGAAAGCGCCTGAAAAGGCCTATTGCACTGCTTCGGACGTCCCATGAGTCCAGGAGTACCTTTGGTGGAATGTTTGTATGCTGCGCAAATGTCGCATGCGCATCTGACAGCTCCTTGTCATTGACAGATCAATAACCAAAACAACGAAACTCGATTATTATTGAAGTGAAATTAAATGTGTTTTAATAATGAAACAATGAATGTATTAACTAAACGTGAGTATTTATAGATTAGTGCGCAGCTCAGAAATCACAACGTGACACCGCGACACCCGTAGAAAAAGTAGATTCTTTAGATTTGCATGTCTACTTAGTACTTCATCATCATCATCATCAGTCAATCGCAGTCCACTGCTGCACATAGCGCCTCTCCAGTTGCACGCCACTTAGTTCGATCCTCGGCTTCTCGCATCCAGCTCCAGCCAGGTCTTGTGCAAATCATCATTCCACCTGGCCTGAGGGCGTCCTACACTACGTTTGCCGAGACGTGGTCTCCTTTAAGAACTCGTTAACCCCTGCGGTTGTCGGTTCTGCGGCTAACCGCTTGTAGACTTTTTTTCCAGACATAATTAAAATGGGGACTACTCCCCCCAAAAAGTCTACAAGCGTTTTTTATGGCCAGCCCACTGCCACTTCAGCTTGCTGATCCGGTGGGCTATATCGGTAACTTTAGCTCTCTGCCGGATCACCTTATTTCTGATTTTATCCCTAAGAGAAACTCCGAGCATAGCTCTTTTACTTATTACCTACTTAAGGTAACATTCTTATCTCAAAATATGGCAAAAATATTAAATAAATGCTGACCATAGTCATTTTTCCTTTTTATTGTTTGTACATACATAAACTTAATTGATTGATGCTTTTTTGAAATCGTTTCAATATTGTTGCCTTTCTTCTTAAGATCTTAATAACTATGGTTCTCGTTCTTTAAATCACATAACATTAATTAATATACACTCTGAATGCTACCCCATCCATTTAAATTAGACATGACCACTTTATCATCATCAACAAACCATCAGCCAGTAGATTCCTTTGCGTACTCGAAAAAAAAATCAAATAACCGGCCAAGTGCGTGGCGGCAACGCGCCGTGTTGGGTTCTGAGGCCCTACTACGCAACTAGAAGCCAGTATTAACGGATCTATCTGACTCTTTTAGATACTCTCAGACATTGGTATGAGTGAGACAGTAAGATCTTTTACACACATCCATGTAAAGTAAAGTAAAGTAACAGCCTATAATCATCCCACAGCAGGTAAAGGTTTCCATTATTGAATTCAAGTTACCATAGCAATGATGGGTACTGGCATAATCACCACGCTAGCCAAATGCTGGTTGGTAATCACAAACCCGAGCAACGTTCGAACCTGGGACCCCGAGATCGTGGCCCAGTAATTAAACCACTAACGATAGATAGACAGACAGACAGACATAGCGAAACTATAAGGATTCCCGATCTTGACAACGGATCCCTAAAAAGGACACTTGACTAATATCCATCGTAAAAGCCGTAAAAAGGTTTGAGTGTAAAAAACCTCTTTCTAGAACATTCCAATGGCTGAATCATATGTCGTTGGCATAAAGCCGTGTTGGACGCAGTTGGAATATATACGGAAGGCCCATTTTTTCTATAATACGTAAATGTAGACAAAATCACGTAATTTGATTGTTCTGATTTCCAAAGTAACTATAAAGCACTCGTTTTGTGAAATTCGTAGCGTACCTCAAACGTAGGTACAAACATTTAGAAATATTCAAGGAACGAATTAAAGGATGTTTTTTTAAAAACTTAAAATATGTTTTTAAAAAACATCTTTAAATTCGTTTTTTAAAGTCAGCACACATACATAAAAATAAAACTCAAAATAATATGGCTACTTTTGGTACACTTTTGTTTTTTTATTTATTAAATTCGGCTATGTTGTTACTTGTTTAGGCTCATGCGTAGTTTGCACTCCATTTTACGCGCTTCTCATACAATTTTCTTTCGATCGTGTTATTTGTTTTCCGGAATTCAGAAAAGGTGTGTAAAATACATTCTTTTTTACCTAGCTACTTTGTTTAAATTCGCCTTAAGCGATAAACAGGCTTGAGTTTTAATACCACTTATTGTAACTATGACAGTCGCCTAAAATTATGAAAGCAGCAGTTAAGTCTTAGTATATAGTGTCAACCAATGAAACCCATGACATGACGACCTCCGTGGCGGAGTGGCGTACACACCGGTTTTCAAGGTGTCGCCTGCTCCGAGGACCCGGGTTCGATTCCCGGACGGGTTATTGTAGAAAAAATGTGTTTTTCTACATTTTCTCGGGTCTGGGTGTTTGTGGTACCTTCGTTGTTTTTGGTTTCCAAAATACGAATGCTTTAAATAGTTATTCAAATTGGGATCAGAACAATGTATGTGATGTTGTCCACACTTATTTATTTATCTGTGGTAGTGTGGCGCAGGTACACCGGTTCTAAGGTGTCGCCTGCTCTAAGCGCCCGGATTCAATTTCCAGATGGGTTAAGGAGGAAAAAAAGGATTTTCTAAGTTTTCTCGGGTCTGAGTGTTTTGTAGAACCTTCGTTGCGCCACCAAAGAAAAGCTTTAATTAGTTACTTACTTTGGAATTAAAACACTGTAAAATAAATAGTTTTGTATATCAATACTATAAGTAAACTTACTGTTTGTACATATTCATTGTGATATGGGTCAGCGGTAATGGTGTTATACTCGTAAATTAGTGCTTGAATAATGATGGATGTGCGTCACACTTCGGCAATTACGCCCTAAATGTACTTCATGTAAAGGTTATAATTAGGTTGAATGCAAAAAGATTATCCGGGTTCTTATAATATTGGACCACCGTGTGTTTGTGTGTTTTGAATGTATTCATGTAATTACTGGATGGACAAAAAATGTCACTGAATTGTAAAAGTATAAAATAATGTAAGTTGATGTTATGTGTTATATTTTGTAATGCAAATCCTTTCATACATGAGTTAAAGTTGAATGCTACCAAGTTGGAAGAGCACCCAAACGGGTAATGAGTGCCCATTTGATGAGAACGATTTGTTAAGAAGAAGCCTTAGATGCAGCAAGCTTACCCAGAAAGTGGCACTGGTTCTTCCACACACCAGCGGAACACAGAGGCATTGTTTGTCGCTGAACTCCGGCAGGAGGGTGGTAGCATCCAGGCGGCCTCTTACGAAGCCTAGATCTGTTAGCCGTTATCATTAGTTAGAAAACCAAAGATGCCGTTGCCCAGGATGGACCACTAGGAGGTAGATCCCACCACCATATCAAAGGCTATCAAACAAAAGTAAAGTAAAGTAACAGCCTAAAATCATCCCACAGCAGGAAAAGGCCTCCATCATTCGCTTCAAGTTTTCACAGCAATATGTATGGGTATGGTTAAAATGTACCTATCGTAAAATACGTACTAGATGAGTCTATACTTTCTTAGCATTCTAGGATCATAGCAACACGTCTGGCTCATCAAATCCCACGTAGCTCATTACTCATGTGGCTCAGAGCCGTATGTAATTAATAGAGAACTGAGCTTAGCAATTACCTTAGTATAGTCTGCACAAAAAGTAGTTTTTGCTTTTGTGGGTCTCAAAGATTCTATAAGAATACGACTAAGAAACAGTTTCACTAATGGTCATCACCACACCATTAACAACACCAATAATGAAATAACCTGCAGTTGTTTACTTGTTTAGCGACCAAATTTTGTATTATCAATTATCATCATAACTTTGTGATTGGTAAAACTTAGGCCATGATAAAAGCATCAGTGAAATCTGTAAAATCGGTCTTATTACTGCAAATAGGTCCTTGGATGCGCTTTTACAAGTCCCAATATTTAAACCCGACTGACATGTCAATTTGTGGACAAAATACCTATCTATACTAATATTATAAAGCTGAAGAGTTTGTTTGTTTGTTTCAACGCGCTAATCTCTGGTCCGATTTGAAAAATTATTTTTGTGTTGGATAGTCCATTTATCAAGGAAGGCTTTAGGCTGTATAACATCACGCTGCG
Source organism: Anania crocealis (assembly GCA_949315895.1). NCBI lineage: Eukaryota > Metazoa > Arthropoda > Insecta > Lepidoptera > Crambidae > Anania > Anania crocealis. Next base: position 12,184,762 of record OX438872.1, read on the forward strand.
ACTAATAGGAACAAAGCATCAGAGAAAATTGTTGCAAAAATAATCGCGATCATAATAACAGAAATTGACGCGGACGAAGTCGCGGGCAACAGCTAGTAGATAATACATAAATAAATACATAGGTTGTTGGGTAAATGGTATAGCAAGCTGAAATCAGCCTATGTTAACTAATGCATATTATATTACTATGGTGTAGTCAAAAATTTGATATCATCACTTCTGAAAAAAATATTTTCATACAAATCGGAATCCAACATTTAGTTTGTATCAAAAAAAATGATGGTATCAAATTTCTGACTTCACCATAGTAATTATATGCTGGTTTTAGCTTGTGATACCATTTACCTAACACTCTGTATGTGCTGCCCAGATGGATGCTAAGGCCCTTGTATACACCGAGTAATACTGGGTCTTGACGACCATTTGGTCCAGCGGTAGCAAAGAAAATATTTTCTTTGGCCATGGGTCGCGGGTACGATCCCCGCACAGTATTTGTGTGCATGAACATGTCTGTTTGTACTGGTCTGGGTGTTTTCTATGTATGTATTTACAAAAAAAAAAGGTATTTATGTAAGTTTATCGGTTGTCTAGTACTCCATACGACAGGGTACTTAATAGTAGCTTAATTTGGGACTACATGGCTCTGTGTGGCCCAGTGAGGCATGTCTTAAATATTTATTTATTTATTTTTTATTTGTTGGTTGCGAGCTGTACTATGTGGGCACATTTGTTTGTCAAATTGCAAGTGACCAGGACATAAAGTATGGCCCCGACATATGCCACTAGGAAGTTCAGTATGTATTGGTTCGTATAAGATTACAGGATGGGACCAATATAGAATAGTGAACGAGACTATAGATTGAGGGGTCACTTTATAATAAAATTTATTGGATTTAGACTTTAATGGGGGACACAACTTTTGGTATTTATTATCAACATTAATGTTACTTCTTAAACAGTAAGAGTGACTTGCGATCTGAGTGTTACCTATAACCAAACTAGTAGAAAAGTAGTTTCTCTATTACATACAAAATTTAATTTCACAGCCAAAGTTACGTCACTTTTTTTTTAAATAAGAGAAATAATTCAGCTAATATTTTTTCTCTGTGTATAAAAATTGCATATTAAAATAACCCTTCGTGCTGTTTATCAAATTTGTAAAAAAATGTTTTAGGTAATTAACATCTGTCATACGAGTAACTACTTAGTCTTCTCGTAGCCACAAATGCTGTAAAGTGTACAAAACGTGGCAATATTTTTTTTTTAATTTATATAAGTACTTACCTTTAATAATTGAAATATTTATTAATTTCAAATAATAAATTATCGAATTTCTTCATCATCATTTAAAGTGTAGTTAAAAATTATATGCCTCATTAATAATTATCATAGTTAACATGTGTTAGTTAAAAGGATGAGATCCATACCTTACTCTTCTTAAACCCTCTTCATAAGTCCTATTTACATAGGAATAAAATATTTTGCCTTTTTTTGTACTATTTTTGAGTTATGAACACACTGTATAGTAAGCTAACGTGGATAATCCTCGCGCGTAAGTTACGAACATTACGTTAGGCGTCGCATGCGCGGGGAATGCCGAGTGCCCGGGGCGACAATAGGGCTGTCGATGGCAGACATTTATTTTGGTATTATAGACTACCACCGTGGCGGAGTGGCGTTCGCACCGGATTTCAAGGTGTCGCTTGCTCCGAGTTCCCGGGTTTGATTCCTGGACTGGGTCAGTGTTGAAAAAGAAGTGTATTTTTTTACGGGTCTGGGTGTTTTGGGAAACCACCTGTTTTGATTTCCACAAAAACAAGTGTTTTATATTGTTTATTTCTTAAGGAATAATGTATTTGATGTTGTCCACATTAATTTATTATTCATTATTCAAAGAAATTGTGTGCTAAAGTATAGTATTTGATTTGGGGCGTAACAGACTTCACATCAATTAGAGAACACTTCTAAGTACTACCTAACTACCAAACAAACAAATTAGTTTAGTATTAGAGATTTCCCATACAATTAAACCAACCAACCAACCCTATGTATCTAGAACTAAATCTCTCTAATGTTATTTATTATCCTTCCTAGGATCACAAACTATTTCCGTATTAAAGCTTAAACTCTAAATAAATTAAAGAAAATTTAATATATTTAGAGGTTAAGCATGAAAGGATAACAAACAAACAAACAGAGTTTACTTTGGAATAAACAACATGGTAACGTTTTGAAAAAAATACCGTTTTATTTCTCTACAATAGCCAACCCTCACTCCCATTGACTGATGAATCCGTCCGTTACAAGTTGATTGATTGGCCTTTGGTCCGAACAAAACGTCGTTTGAGGTCAATGCGTAGGTCACCGGCCATTTTTATAGCCAATATTCAGCCGGGTTCAAAGTACTAATTTTAGACCAAGTTATATTCCTAAGACGTGTGCTTTGAATCGTAAATTATTAGGAATATTTTGCTGCATTCAGCGATCAAGGGATTCTTGGGACACAAAGCGGTTTAAATTCATATGATTGACTAGCTGTTGCCCGCGACTTCGTTCGCGTCAATTTCTGTTTTTATGATCGTGATTATTTTTGCAACATATTTTACTGATGCTTCGCTCCTATGGGTCGCAGCGTGGTGTTATATAGCCTAAAGCCTTCCTCGATAAATGGACTATCCAACACTAAAATATTTTTTCAATTCCAACCAGTACTTCCTGAGATTAGCGCGTTCAAACAAACAAACAAACTCTTCAGCTTTATAATATATATCATGATTCTATTTTGCCTGGCAATAAAGCGAATGGTCTCCGCCTAAATAGAATCATGATCATCATCTCAGCCTAATGCAAATAGGCCTACCCTAAACATCTCCAGTTATCCACGATGATCATTATCCGCCCCCCATGTCCATCTGCGTTCTGAGACCTTCATCAGATCAGTTCACCTACCTGGTGGGGGCCTACCCACAGGTCGTCGTCTGGTGCGCGGTCGCCATTCCAGAACCTCTTAGCCCCTACAGACATCGATTTTTTTTGCTATACTTAATTTGTCCCGTCCTCTGTCACTTTATCCCAATTATTCTACGATTAATGTCGCTAACGCCCTGATGGTCTACTGGTTTAAATACCGGGCCATGATCTCGGGGTTGAGTTCGATACCCGGGTCAAGCAACAAAAAAAAAGTTCCGAATTTCCGAACGTTGCTCGGGTTTGTGATCACCAACCCGCACTATAGGCTGTTACTTTACTAATGTCACTAAATAATTTTGCAATATAGTCTGATAAGTGATTGAGATAAGGTAGTATAGAAATGAAAATTTTCGAAATGCTGATATCAAATTTTTGACAGCATAGTAGGTATTGTAAAATAGAAACACGCCCCGTTGATCTGTGGGTTAAGGTCAAGGTCTCGGGGTCCTGGTTTCTATCCCCAGGTCGGGCAACATGAGTATCAAACTTTTCAAACATTGCTCGGGTATGTATTTGTATCATAAACACGCATTTGGCAAGCGTGGTGATAATGCCTGTACCCATCGTTGATGTGGTAACTTGAATTCAATGATTCAACACTTATTTAAAATATTAACTTATGCTTGACATGACTTTTTCCTAACACTCTTTGAGAATAAACTTAACGAATGTTGGACCACCCACACAGTTCCTGTTAACTGATTACTCATTTAAGTGTCTATTCCTTTACCCATCCTTCCTCCCTTCAACGATCGGCCAATAAACCACTCAAGTCACAAACGCCATTTCACAGAGCCGTATCGCCAATCAAAATGGCTGCCGCGTCGACAAAATGGCGCGAGACGCGGCGTCCTTGCATATTAATGACCTAAGTATTGTTCATAGTTCAAGCTTCACATATTAATGAGGAGATAGCACATTTCTTCGGAATGAGAGATTTTTTCCCATGATGTCATAGGAAGCGCTTATGAACTGTGCGTTACAAATATTGATTTATGATTTTTATGCGGCGGCCGCTTTGTTGAGTCCGACGTTGGAGTTACGACTTAATTATGCACCTTTTATTGCGTGCTTGTGAAGAAATTGTTTCGATTTAATGATTTGAGCGACTACCGTTTTGCTTTTGCCGATAGTTGATTAACTGTGAGAATTTTAAATAGATAGCGTAGCGGCTACTTATTGATATTTATAGCGCCATAATTGGCTTCGGAACTAAAACAGGAATAAGAGTTAAATGTTTGAATTCATTCATAAATTCTGTTATTGCAAGTCATCAATAGTTAATTTAATAACCGTTTTTTATATTTTAGTTGGATCATTAACGGACTGCAGAAGTCTATGCTGGATACGCCTCCAATAATCGCCATTCCACCCTGCCTTTGCTTTGTCGCATCCAGCTTATATGTATGCGATGAGTTGTATCGAACTATCAAAAATGTTACCGCCATTCCAGGACCTTAAAGCCCCAACGGCGATTGGTTCTTCTCGCTATGTCCACCATTGCCACTTCAACTCAACAATGCTTCGAGCGAAGTCGTTTTTTTTAAATTTTGCTTTATTATTTAGTTAATAAGCTTAAAGCTTTATAAGTGGATTTAGAATTACATCTTCTATTCCGCTCTTGTACAAATGTGTCAGATATTATTTACAACATTGTCAATTAAGAGTAGTTCTATATATTTTGTAACAGTGGTTGTTACTTTGTGTAGCGCAAAGAAGATTAACTATAATAATAATTATATTTTATAAGCTCATTTACGCCGTTTCAAAGTGAGCTTGAATGCACAACAGAGTTCAAAGCAGTTGGCTTACTTAAACACAGGAGAAGAAGTTTTACTGGATCCAGAGAGAAATTTGTACTACTACCCTAAAATTATATCCTAAGGTAAATCTCGCTAAAGCGCTCATTTTTCATCGTTGGTCATTTCAACTCTCGTCATGACTAATTTGTCAAATTGTAAACCAATTGTGTCACAACAAAGAACGAATAACTGTAGTGATAGGTAACTCCCATTTTAGTCATCCACTAGAATGCAGCGCCATCTAGTTACAAGTTTGCATATATAAATGTATGTTTACGCGTTTAATAATCGAATAAATAAATCTATCTATAAATCATTTTAGCCTACGTTGGTTAGAGGAGAGAAGGAACTGTCTCATCATACTTCGTGATAGGAAACAGTTACAAGACGTCCTCTAAGTGCGAGCTTAGTAAATATCATGCAGATTTCAAAATCTTTTTGCTTCGTCGTTACTGAGTGTGGCTTCATTATGTAGAAACTAAGAAGCGTGACAAAAGACGCGTTGGTGTCGCCGTAAATATTAATATTTGCAGTATTCTAAGAAGGTTTGAGCATTATGCATTTAAGAGGATAACTTATGAGAAAGGTTGGTTGTATATAAATATTATGTTTTGAATCATTTTAAACAAGTGAGGCTTACCCTTACTTTACAAGACAAGTAAACATCTTTGTTTGTAGAGTTAAGTTATGCCTTTACATTTAAGAAATTAGTATAAAAAGTACTTAGTTGTTTTTTAACATATACACGATGATTGAAAGATAAAAAGAAATATATTACATACTTATATCATTTCATACCTTTCTATCAGAGAAAAAAATACCAGTAAAAATCTTCCACGAGGTTCCAAGAAAAGAGTAAATTCTGAAAAATTTTCTCAAACTATCTCTATACTTAATAAATTGGGGATTCGTTTAGTTGAAATGATCATTTTAATATTAATTTGTATTAACTTTTTTATATCTCTTACTTGCTACTATTTGCTACCATTTTTATATTCATAAATTATAATTAATTTGTTTCAGGTAACATACAATATATCATCCATTTCATTAAAATACACTGCTTAATTTACAATAAACAATAACAATATGCCATGACAATATTTTAAGTGTATTTCGCCGATAACATTGTACAAATTTCCCCTTTTTAATAGGTATATTTTGGATATTTATTCATTCCGGACTTCTCATTTCTTCCAAAACACCTATAAAGTATGGATTTAAAAATATGGACAAAGTCAGGATGATCTACAAGTTCTTTAGCCTACTGCGACAGACGAGCCAAGATAAAAGTTATAATAAGTTACAAAGCACAATAAACCATAAAAAGATGTGAAAAAGAAAGTTGTGGATTGTTTTGTTTGAAACATTCTTTGAGCTTTCCTAATGCCAGCTTTCCCATGGTTTCAATAAAGAAAGCACGTACCACACATGTGTTTTCTTTTATTACTGTCACTTTGTTTTTTGCCACCAAACAAAAGAGGCGGCTAGTTTTTTTTTGATTGTGTAAGTACCGAAATTTTAAGCGGGATTGTTAAATTTAAATGGTATATTTTTAGTCCGTAAACGCCCCATTGTAGTCCAAGTATCTTAGTCAGAATAATGGCCTGCGCAGACGAGGGATTTTTGTCCGCGGACTTTTTTGTCCGCTATAATAGATCGCTTACAACTGCATCGACTAACGCAAACGAGGGATTAAAAGTACCGCGTACAAAAAGTCCCCCGAATTACCGAGGACATGCAGAAAGCGGACCGGACAAAAGTACGGGGAAGTCCCCGAAATAAATAGAACTCGTGTGACTAGGCGAAGCAACGCACATGATGGCGGACTTTAGTCCGCGTTGTGTGCTCGAGAGTGACGTACATTAATGCGTGACGATAAACGAACAAATGATCGCACACCGTGTGCGTTGAGTTCGCGGTAAATTCGTGACAAACTTTTTATTCGCGGAGCGTACTTTTTTCTCCGCCGCGGAGAAAAGTCCGTCGTCTGCGCAGGCCATAATATAAGAATTTAGGAACTCTCAAAATCTAAGGTCAAAGGTCACAAAAATTGATTTTTTGCTCATAGGCATAGGTTTCTTATTGGATTCATGCTGTTTGTATAGTAAAATAAAGCCTATAATCATCCCACTGCCGGGAAAAGGCTTTCATCATTGAATTCAAGTGACCACAGCAATGATGTATGATCAATACTTTCTTGTGTAAGTGTTATTTTATAAAAAAAATCTAATGAAGTACCTATCATAATTGGCAACGTGATAAGAAACTCACAATTTCATAAAGGAGATAAATTGTTATGTCCTAAGACGAACAGTGTGGAATTTCTTCTAACAGAACGACGCCAGACATATAATAATTGTTTGTCCTTGTCAATTAGAGAACACCAAGGCAGGACAACAAATGGTCTAGTCTGAACTTACGACCTAGGAAGAGATTCCATCTAGGCCGGAGCGTTGTTATAAATCTATCAGGGAACAATGGCAAATGGGCGTAAGTGTCAAATGTTTGTCGATAACAAGCAACGATGTAAGGTACATTCAGATCAAAATTGACGTAACGTGTTTTTTCTGGAAATTACAGAGGCTTATATTTTGATAACTTTTGTACAGGCAACGGCAGGTCAACCTACCCAAAAAGTTAAAGGTCATTGATTTTTTTGTTAAAGTTCATTGAATTGAAGGAATTGATTTTCAACTTTAAGTCCAACAAGTAGAGATCAATATCAATTCAGATTTGACGTTTGGTGGTAGGTTGACGTGCTGTTGTCTAGGTATACTAGTGAGACACTGGTTAAGACAATTTTCCAAGCCGCCTTTTACAGGTCTGTGACATGACTTGGTTTTTACGATATCTATGACATTTAAGCAATTTAATTGCAATTTTAATATTAGTACCTATGTAAACTTGAAAAAATATGTCTCAGGCGAACTCGAACCCGCATCTCCATGCATACCGGGCGCGGCGCTTTACCAATTTAGCGACCAAGTCCCGCCTGAGACAATTTTATCATGTTTATATAGGTACCTGGTTTTCCGACTTTAATCTTGTGACAGAAGCGGAACAAACACGGTTCAACTTAAAGTTCCTTCTAAAACACGACTTACTTTAACCCCAAACCCCCCAAACCCACGGAAAAGTCAATTTTGATAAGATCATTTTCTACACGCCTGGGAATCGAACCTAGGGCTCTATAACACTACACCGTACGTACGTGTAGTAATATTAACCGATTGTTAGAATTTCGTATCATTATCAAGGTCATAATCTGTGTAGGTATGAGTCGGCATCCTGACTATTCCTGACGCGTTCGGATGTGGCCGCATGCATTCCGTTGCGATGCGATGCGGACCGTTTGTTGAGTTTAGAACAGCGTTTCCCATTTGCCTGGTCGCGACCTGGTAACGGGCTAACAAAATAAAATACCGGGTCGCAACATTCCCGCCTTGTTTATAAAATAAATAATACCTACTATCGATCGACGACTTTCGTCATTTTCGGGGAGCTTGAATTCTTTAGTAAAACATGGGCAGCGTGCGAAGTATTCGCATTAAATTTAAGTGACTAAATAGTAGTATTAATAAATCATTTTTTATAATAATAATAAATGTGTGTAATATTCCACCCAATTCAACCAGTTAGCTTTTAAAAGTATTAAGTGGGTCACAAAGGGGCACTGAAAATAACCGGGCCATGGCAGAACACTTTGGGAAACACTGGTTTAGAGTAGTTTAGACCTTAAATCAACATCTCGAAAATGTTAGGTTTTCTTAGGCGAAGCACCACAGGTTTCCGTCTAAATCGCACTCGAAAAATTTTATACAACGCCTTGGTCCGAAGTAGCTTGGAGTACGCAAGTGTGACATGGAGTCCTGTATATGCAGTTCATTCTCAGCGCCTGGAGAGTATACAGCGTTCGTTTACTAGGCATCTGGCATTTGTTTCGCAAGGCGTGTCACACAGGTCACCATACGACCATCGACTTGCCTTTTTTAAAATGAACTCGTTGCGTCGCCGTCGTATTGGCCAGGATTTGGTGTTTTTGCACGGGCTTTTGAATGGCAGGATAAAGTGTAGTAAACTTTTGGAATGCGTTATGCTTTCAGTGCCAGCCCGCTTACCCCGATACCCCATCAAACAGACCTTTGCGTTGCCTCCAGCGAGGACTAACTTGGGACGTCATGCTTCGCTCCCCAGGTGTTGCGCCCAGTATAATAAGATCAGAGGTTTGGACATCTTCCACGACTCGTTGACTAAATTCATACGAAAACTAGCTGATCCGATGCGTATTGAGACGAATTAGAACATAGCCGATATGGTCTAGAGTGGTTTCTTTTGTTTCATTGTGATTGCTATTATTGTTAAAAATTTTTACGTACCCTATCTATGAATGTTGTGTACGCCTATAAGAGGTATATGTATAAGAATTTGTTTAACATATTTATCTTTTTAATGTTGTTTACATGTACTGTTGGTGTACCTTTTGAAATAAATAAATAAAATAAACACGAAGTCGTTATTCATCCCGTTCCAACAAGCGCTGGTTATAACAAGCTTCACCTACGATATTAATCTTTGACTGTTTAATCCAATTTATAACTAAGCCTCATAGCCTCGTCAAGTGTAAACCGTGCGTCTATTTGACATCGACACCTTTAGCGTTTGTTAGTCGTGTAGCCTGTCTACTTGTCCAATGTTTATGATCTTCATACGTCGGTATACAGGATGAAATTTTAACCGCCTTCCAAATTTTAATACAACAATCAACAAGACAAAAAACAAATGACGTTTCTTTTGGTATAGCCCAGTACAAAGTACACACGGCGGCACATCAGACTATACATGTTGACCTTGAGACCGCCTTTATGCCCTACGTAATAAAAGCTATTATCCCAGTTCAACTGTTTAACTTGATGTGCTGTCGAGTGTACAATAGAAAACTGTGTTGCAAAAAAATATTTTCGGGTGGAAAGGAGATGTCCCAAATTGTATGGAGGTCAGGCCCAGAACCTGTACACACCACCAAAGGAAAGACTAATACACCTACAATATTTTGTTATTATCCAATTCTTTTAAAATAGCTTTGTTAAGTGGTTCAAATAAAGAGATAAGTAAGAAAATAGCAATACAAAACAACAAATACCATCATGGCGGAAGATGACATTTTGATGACGTTTGTCAGTTTTGGCAGTTTAAAATTCGCGCATCTAGGAGTCGAGTGCCATCGCTTGCTTGTAGTAACAACAAACATTATGAAAGTAATGTGTCGATCAATACCAAATCCAGAAAACTAAAAAGAGGTCGTTTTATAGAACTCAAAATACATAACCGCGACAAGCAGAACAAAAACTTGAAGTGAACGACTATGTCAAAGTGACAAGGGGTATCTGACAGCTACTGACATTTAAAGTTTTTTAAGATTGACGCCATTTTGGAATGCCTAGTTGAGTTTGATAAATTATTCGATGTTATTTATTTTTGAACCACAAAATTATACGTTAAATAAATTTATATGTATTTTTCCCAGAAACAGTAAATTGGTGTACTATGTCTGGGCCTATTATGGGACATCTCCTTTGACCTACATTTTATACTTCATAAATGGGCTCTAAATACGATACTTCACGCCTAGCAAAAATTGGAACATGATGAAAAAGTCATTCTGTATAAGAACTAGATACACAGTCCGAAACAAAAATGAAAACTAAAACTTTACTCGATTTAATTACAATTAACGTCTAGCAAAGTCAAGGCCTGTTTTAATTAAGTATTTTAAAATATTCATTCAACAAAAAGGAAAAGAAAACTGCTTTAGAAATGTCTACACATATTTGTGTAAAGGGTTAACAAAAAATCAATGATAATATATGGTATAGATATGTTACGTTCATAGTAATTCGCGTATGAAATCTGTTCCGAGCAATCCAAAACTGCACACATTGACAAGATTCACTGATTGTCAGAACAAAAGATGCAAAACAGCACGCAAATGAAAGAAATGGCTATAATTTTATGACGCTAGTGATTGCGCTCGACGCAGATTATGTACAAAACTTCCTAATTCGGACGAATACGTATTTGATAGATCAGAGTCCAGTGTTTCCCAAACATTGTTCTGCCATGGCCCGGTAATTTTCACACTGTCCCTTTGTGACCCACTTAATACTTTTAAAACCAAACCGGTTCCATGAAGTAAAATAATATACAATTAATAATAGTAAAAATGTTTTATTAATACTAATATTTAGTCACTAAATTTTAGTAACAATACTTCGCACACTGCCTATGTTTTCTAAAGAATTTAAGTTCCCCGAAAATGACGAAAGACGAAAAGACGAAGAATATTTACCATGCGTCGATCGATAGTAGGTATTATTTCATAAACGAGGTGGGAATGTTGCGGTATTTTATTTCGATGGCCCGGTACCGGGTCGCGACCCGGCAAATGGGAAACGCTGGACCAGACCGTATGCTTGCATTATCTTCATTGCTAAACTTGTGCGAAGCCGGGACGTCAGCCATATTATTTTCTCAATTATACTACGGATAATTGCAGCGAGGGACCTCAATCTGTCAACTGTACCACTGAGTCATCAACATGTTTCAAAGTAACCTAAATACAGTAATAGTTTAATACCTACCTCGCTTACAACAAAGGTGAAATTAGAAATTCCTTTCCCTTAATCCAACAACATTAAGTATTGTTACAGAAGGCCCACTCTATACAAAAACTCAGAAAGCTAAGAATATTAAGCCTAACAGTAATAATAACATGTAGTCCTACAGATTTTAGTACCTTAACTTTAAAAAACAAAGGAGAAAATTTTGTGAAAAAATTAGTAAAGTAGAATTAAATAATAAGATATTAAGAAATCGAGTAAAAAAGAACACTGCGGGGTGTTAAAAAATATCTTTAGGATATTAGTTTTTTTAATTAAGAGAAATCAAAAATTTGAGGCTTCAATGAACTATAAAACAAACAGAATAACGGATATTAATAGGTAATTATCATTGCATCGACTTAACCTGTTTGCTCTTTGCAATATAGTTTCTTTATGTATAGTTCTGGAATTTTACACGATATGTCTCAAAATGGCTAATATGTGGCTAATCACTAGGCTGTTATGAAATATTGAAGCTCATAGTTGCTTCTGATTTTCGATTTATCCTCTGTGCATTACGGAATAATCATTTAGCATAACAAAGCAAAATAATGTTTAAAGTGGCTAAGCGGGTTCGTGCTTTTGAAAACTTCAGACTAAGCCTACTGTTTATTAGTTTATGGTATCATAATAATCCTATACAGCGTCGCGTGCGCGTCCCACATCGGATCGTAACTTATAAACGCCCCCGAAACACCGAGAGTTATTATATTCGAAGAACAGAAACAATCACGGATATGAGTTAGCTTTCATGCCTAAATGCGCGCTAAATCGTCTTTTGTTTACTATAAAAATGAATAAAATATATACATATTAAAATAACTATTTTGTGAATGATTTTAAAATTTTGCGATTTGAACACATATTATTTATAGGACACTAACGGTTCGTTATCGCATTAAATAACGTCGGGTAAATAAATAGGTATTTATACCTTCATAATATTTAAAGCGATAACGACCCGTGAGTGTACTACTCGTATAAATAATAACTATTTTGTGGTGTACCTTTTTTGACAAACCTTGTTGTAAGTATTGATTGCTAGTCCTTCATATTTATTAAATGGGTTTTTTTTAAATGTCCAAGACGAAAATTTTCGTCATGGACATTAAAAAAAAAACCGGCTGAGTTCGAAAAGTTAATTAGTGGCTAATTAGGAGGTTATTTTTTTAAAATAATTTCTTTTTAGGTTGTCAGCCATAATATTTTTCTGCCCTACGGTTGTTATTTATTCAAATATGGATGGGAGCAAGATAAGGCGAATTGACTTTTATCGTCCGTAAAAATAAACATACCCACAGTTACTTTTTTGAACATTCTGCTGAAGACACGTATCATGATCGTAAACAACAGAACAGCGGACCATTGGTTAACAAGATGAAGACTTAACTTTGTTTATTTCATGACCCTTCTGCGAACTTATTCTATGCCTAAAGGTACATACACACGCGGGGGTGCGCTAGAAAGTGTTTAATAGTTTGTAATCGCATTGCGCAACATAATGCCTCTGTTGTGTAAACAGCTTTACAATTGTGGGTCATAGAAAACAGCACTTTCTATGTTATTGTATGGGAGGAAGCTGTGACGCCAGAGACATCTACGCCGATTGTTGTTTGACCTCTGTTTCGAAATTTGAAACCGTTAAATTGGGCGGAAAAACGTTATTTGACAATATGGCGTTACTATGACAAGTTTTGTAATCGTATTAAAAGCAATTGTGGGTTGGAGTGTAAAAAATACTAGTAGCTTAGATCGATAAGACCGCCTAAATTCTACAGCTCTAAATGTATCATTTGTGTTATAATTGATTTCTTTAGTGTGCAATAAAGAGTATCTATCTAAGAAAAAAAATTAAAGCCTATAATCATCCCACTGCAAGGCAAAGGCCTTCATCATTGGATTCAAGTTAGTACCACAGAAATGATGAGTACAGGCATAATCACCACGCTTACCAAATGCGGGTTGGTGATCACAAACCCGAGGCATGTTCGAAAATTTGAAACTCTTGTTGTCCGGGGATCGAACCCAGAGCCCCCAGATCTGACCTTGGTACTTAATAAACCACTAGACTAAGCGGGAAAATATAGTAATATTACTTACATTACTGCACTTATCTAGGTCCAAGAAATCATTTCAAGAATCATATATTTCTAGTACAAGTGTACAATGATAATAGTCACAGCAAATTACACAAAGGTACGAATGAACCTAATTACGTGTGCCCTTCACACAAAAACCTAACGATGTGGCGATAAATCTTTTCCAAATTACTATAGGTAGATCCCAGCATACATTGCAATTATAATTACGAATTATTTCAGATACAGTCAGCTTGTATATTTAAGAGGAAACACAAGGGCCGTTTTTTCATACAAACGTAGTCCCCTGTTTACTCCCTGGATAAAGCCAGTAGAGCAATAATTTTTATTACAAAAATCTATGGCCACTATTAGCATGTTTCTTTGTTTTCTGTTTTTTCATAAATAATTTAATAAATAAGATATGAACCCTCAAAAATCGAAAAAATTCGCCAGATTTTAAGCTGTGTTCCAAATAAATTACTATAGGTAGATCCCAGCATACATTGCAATTATAATTACGAATTATTTCAGATACAGTCAGCTTGTATATTTAAGAGGAAACACAAGGGTCGTTTTTTCATACAAACGTAGTCCCCTGTTTATCCCTGGATAAAGCCAGTAGAGCAATAATTTTTGTTACAAAAACCTATGGCCACTATTAGCATATTTCTTTGTTTTTTGCTTTTTCATAAATTAATTAATAAAAAAGAAATGAGCCCTCAAAAATCGAAATAATCGCCAGATTTTCCGCTGTGTTCAAACACCCAGAAAACAAATTTGGCTAAATTTTGGAAAAAAAGGAAAACATACGAACACGGCCAAAGCCTTTTTTGAATTTTTAATGAAAAAAGTATTTAAATCGGTCTAGTTTTGGAAAAGTAATCGGGGGACTACGAAACGCTGATTTGGTGTGTTTTTAGTAGATATTTTCGGTCCAAGAAGCAGTTGTCTCTATGACACTGCGGTGAAGGCGTTTGGCACTGCGCGACAGCGCCGACAGCAATAGATTTTACAAATACCTATTTTTCAATTCTCTCGACCTACCTTCTGTTTCCTCTTAAATACGGACTTCAATTGTTTTTAACGAGATTTTTTCGTGTGTAACTAGTAAATATACCTGTAAATCCATATTATATTTACTTTATTTGATATTTTAGCAACTTAATTGCACTTATAATATCAGTATATAAACTTGAAAAATTTTGTCTCAGGCGGGACTCGAACCCGCATCTCCTCGCAGGAGAGGAGATGCGGGTTCGAGTCCCGCCTGAGACAAAATTTTTCAAGTTTATATACTGATATCCATATTATATTATTATAAATTGCATGTTTTATCATGTACGTCTTAGAATTATAACGCTTATTCTAAGATGTACGTAATCTATCTTATATTATATCAAAGAAGTTTTTGAATGTTAGTTACACCATTTATGACTCGAGAATGGCTAGACCGATTTTTATGATTACTCTGTTCCTGGATTTGTCTCCGTCGGGAATAGGATACTAAGTATTAAAAACGTTGAAAATTATCTTGAAAAAATGTGACTCTTTATATTTTTTTCCAACGACGCCATATTTGACGAAAATGACATTGAAAACGTCAAAATCAAAGACTATTCTGGCGATACGAAGTTCGCGGGGTCCGCTAGTATCTTAATAAGTCTTAGTAAGTATATGATTGATATTATTTGTTCTAATTTATGAGTTAGATTTCAGGTTTCATACCACGTATTTTAATTTTTTACGAGTTTTCGATATTCCGGCATTATTGTAAGCGCCATGATTACAGAAGAACTGACACGATACTATCATTCAATGATAGAGTTGTTATTATTATATGACTATGCTATGATTTTGACCATGAAAGTTTCAAACAGCTTGGAACTCTTCCCCGCCTTCACCTCTAAGTTTTAATTCAGGTGTCAAATATATCATCAAACAATTTTATTATTATGCCCGACTGTACCGAGCTCGTCTAGGCCGAGTGTACCGTGGTCAGCCACCCCGTTAATAACAGATCTTTATCTATCAATACTAGAGCTTATTCGCTCGGAATTCGGCTTAGTCACACTTTGCGCAAACTGATTGGAAATTTTGGTCCAAGTCATGAGATTTATTTAATCGTTTCTAACTCACGAGAAATTTTATCACAAAAATTTAATCGTAATAAATTTTTAAATTTAAGGAAATTTAAGAAAATTATTACCTGACAACTTTAAAAAATTAGAAGAAATAAAACTCCTTAAACAAAAAAAATTACCGATGAAAAGCGTGAAATACCAATTTTATTAATAATACCTAATAATTTTGAGTCAGTGTCAAATAATAAATTAAGACCAATGATCATGAGATCTTCTGTTTAGCCTTATGGTTAACTGGTAGAGAATGTCTTTGGCATTAACTCTGCTATTTTGTACTTGATTATTGCCTGTGCAAATAAAGTGTACAAAATAAAATCATCATGACCTAAAATTTTGACGTGTACTTCACGTTTTTCATTGGTTAAGTGAATTTCATAAAGATATTTGAATTTAAATTGATTAAGATAATTCAATTTTATTTAAAAAAAAACAATTACTACAAAATCCATGGAAAATAAAAACATTTTATTTAATCAATACAAAATTTTTTATTCGTTGCGTTTACGCAAAAAAATTATCTATAAGCCTAAATTTGGTAAAAATCAAGAACATGGTTTCCGCTAACCTCTCCCCCATTGTACCACACACACAGCTGTCAGTTTCCCGATGTCGACACCGAACCTTGACCCGCGTCTTCCCCGTGTCCACTACTCCTTACGTGAGTTCGATCATGCTTTAAACTAGATTATATCTTAGTTGTGACTAACATTTTGGATATTGGGTTACAGTTATTTGTGGAATTAATATGTCAGTGTTTATTTATTGCAACCTAGGAATTTTGCTTCTTTTAAGCTATTGCATAGCTTCTATCGCGGGCCTTGAGCGTGGAGACCGAATCCAGAAATTCCGTAACGAAAATAACCTAACACCCCCCACTCCGACCGGCACAGCGGTGATACTTTTTAGTTTTATAATTGCATAAGTTGACAAAAAATGCTATGCAATAGCTTTACCGCGGCAGTCTCCGAGTGCCACACGTCTTTTTTTTAATCTTACAGATGTAAACAAGTATGAATTATAGAATTGTTTCCCTTTAGAGTGTAATGATGTATGTTTTGTTGGCTATCCGTAAATAAATAAATAAAATAAAATAAAAATAGAATTGACCTAACAATTCGTTAATTTAAGGTAATAAAGTAACATTGTTGAGAATGTTATCCAAATTGTCCTCCTATCTTATTTTCATAAGTATAATAATAAATTTTTAGTGTTTTAAATTAATAACTGCATCATTAAGTTTTTTTTTTTACTTATAATACAGATGTTATACCTAAATGAGAAAGACTAGATGTTTGTTACTCAATCAAGTCAGAACAGCTGAAATTTGGCACGGACACAGCCTTTAGGCTTAAATAGCATATAAGATATTGTTTAGGCTATCAAAGATTAATTTATAGTAAAAAGTTAATTCCTGTAGAAATGTTTCTTTACACATTCAAAGTCGCGGGCAACAGCTAGTCTAATTTAATTCAACAGCTCTTGATTTGAGATACGGTTTGTGTGATTTCAAAAGCTTGAAGTACTCCTTTTCCCTCTTGCTATTATTATAAAATGTTTTATTTTATTTTTTTAGTAATTTATTCATTCTTAACTTATTGAATTAAAGAAAGTCGTGTTAGTTACACCACTTATAACTCGAGAACGGCTGGACCGATTTTTATAATTTTTGTGTTTTCGAATTCGTCTATTCTGATGCGATGGGTCCGCTAGTTTAAATGTTTTCCACACAGTTCGGAAATTTCCGAAGGTCTGATTCAGGGAAAACTAGGACACAACGTCATTAGGCTTTTGTAAACACGTTATGCAACGTTAGGCAAATATCCGTGCGTGACATTGGCAAAACAACTATGTCAATTAGATTCGAACATTATGCATTTATTGGTTTATAATGGATTTAAACTAAAAAAAGGAGAATATAGATATTCCGTCCGTAATAAAATCAAACACTTGTATTGTATGACGTAATAATACAGAGTGAATAATTGTTAACCACCTTCCAAATTTTAATATATCAATCTACGAGACAAAAAACAAATGACGTATTTTTTCTTTTAGTATAGCCCAGTACAAAAATGTCAAGATAAAGCACTTAGAAAATGTCCGCCATATATCTAAAATTTTTGATACGGCCGCCTAGCAACACTTTTTTTACGCGTTGCGCATCTCATTCATTCATTGCGATACTATTCATAAGTTTTTGATTTTCCCTTTATACCTTAACAGGTCTAGGACCGTAAAAATTAAAAAGTATATCGCGAAAAATATTTTCGGGTGACATTTTAATTTAAATTTTTTACTTCATAAATAGACTCTAAATACGATACTGAACGCCCATTAATAATTTTGGAAAGTGGTTAAAATTTCATTCTGTATATTACAAAATAAGATCTTGATATTCTAGATACTGAGTGCGTATTTTCAAAGCATTAGAATTCTGATTCGCATGCGAAATTATCAACTTCATAATCGTAAAAACAATCGAGTATTCTTATCCAATAGATATCTCGTTTATTAATATCTATATAAAATTTTGGAATGAGAACAAATCTCGCTCTTCTCTATACGAATAGGAGTGCGGTGATTTGGCTAATGTCGAGTATTAGAAAGAGACACGCCTGAGCTTGACCACAGTACACATGCTTATTTCAAGCATGAAAGCATGCTTCCTTTGAGCAGTTGCTACTTAGTAGCATGTGTGTCAGAATGTTGCTCAAAATAAGCATGCTTATTTCGAGCTTGCTTAAAAATCAACAGGCGTGCGATTTTTGAGCATGCTTCTTGCGGCGCGGGTGGAAGGGGGCGTGCTTTAAGCGCGTCTAAACAGGTTTGCTTATTGAGCATGCTTGCTAATATCGATCAGTCGTTCGCAACAGGTGCGTGTGCACAATTTCATAAAAATGACTCGCTGTTACGCATTTCCGAAAGCAATTGAGCACTTGCTCCAAAGTCCTGTCTTCAGATATCCAATTACGGACCTAAATATTTCTCTTCCTTTTCATTTTTTGCCGAGCTGACATTAGCTACTGGATCCATCGCATCGCTAGCAAAAGGATAAACTTATTCAGCTTCATACGGATAGCTGCTTGACTGTCCATGAGATCATGACTTTATTTGAACTGACAGAGAGCGAGAAAGTATGCTATAAAATATCATGTGTATTTGGAATGTTTGCTTTGAGCATGCTTATTCAGAAGCATTCCTAAAACTAGCATGCCGATTGCTAGCAAATGTAAACTGATTATAAGCATGCTCGTATTAATAATGCTTTAAAATAGCACGCTTTTTAGCATGCTATTTTAAAGCATGTGTAACAGTAGCTTACTTCTATTAAACACACTATCGAAATATTTGTCGAATAATGCTGTTGAGATGCGAATGCTGATCTACTTTATTTTTATTAAAGTTTTACATATTAACCATTGATACTAATAAATTACAGTTACATATGCTGTTGTTAAATGTAACTAACTTTGAAGCCAAGTATAACACGCAAAATTAACAACAATACTATAACGAATGTATTGTAAATTTTTAGTAGTATAAAAAATCATTTTTTTTTAAACATTCTTTCAAAAACACGTTAAGACAGAATCAGTGAAAACATATAGTACACGGATAGTTAACGAACGAAATTCAAATGTATTCTAGTCTAGTGCTTCAAAGATATACCCCTGTTATCTAAACGTTGGCACCATTCCCAAATCGTGCGATATACGCTTTATGTTTTATTCATACATATAAAAGCTCACATTATATTCCTTTTGGAGAAAATATACAATCACAGGATTCTATTTCGGGGTACAGTAAACGTTTTCTGTTGATAAGAAGAAATATATTGGTTTGTTTGTTACTTTTGTCAGATTATGCCAGATACTTATTATACTATAAAAAACTAGATACATGATGAAATTTTAACCACCTTCCAAATTTTAATACATCAATCTACAAGACAAAAAACAAATGACGTATTTTTTCTTTTGGTATAGCCCAGTACAAAAATGTCAAATAAAGCACTTAGAAATTGTCCGCAAAAAATCTAAACTTTTTGATACGGCCGCCTAGCAACACTTTTTTTACGCGATTCACATCTCATTCATTCATTACGATACTATT